>CM048926.1:30344229-32744229 GCA_026686955.1 Epinephelus cyanopodus | reverse complement strand
CATGACATGTAGTATATGTTGACATACTCCTCCCAGAAGGGTTACCAGACACACCTCAAATTTGGTCGGCAAAGTTGCACGACAGCGATGATGATTACTTGAGAAGATTGTGAGTTTATGTTGAATGACATAACCATGACGATACCTTATTCACAATGTAATCTGTACCTTGTCCAATCTGCCCACATATTTTTTAAGGTTCCAGGCCTGAAGGCATCAACGTGCAAACTGGGTGTCATTGTGATTGCGCCATCTACTGCCAACAGGAAGCAAGCTTTGTCAGACAGTTCTCTTTTGATTTCCATGAAATTTACATGGTGTGGCCTCCAATTGATTTACAGCAACATGCTGTATAATTACTGTGTTTTCCAGTGCCACATAATGGACACAGGAAGTGGCACAAAATGTAAAATAGGTAATTCCAGTGCCTACACTCTATGATATACCATCTCACTGCAGTGGACAGTGTCTGACTTCCACTGAAATGAACAGCCGCATCAGTTTTGTGTCCTGCCAATACCCCTGATGTGCACAAAGGTGCGAGGGCCTGTTCATCGCTGCTTGCAGATTTAATAATACTGATATATTTTAGTTTTTTAAATTCAGCCCATGGCATCAATTTTCAGTTTAATGCATGTTGTATGTCCGACAGTCGAGCCCCTGCCCCTTCTGCCTATCTCTCTTCCACTTCCCTTGTCACAGCCGCCACAGTTTACAGAGCAACATCCATGTCTCCCTAGCCTGTCTTAACGAACAGCCAGGTGACAAAAGTGTTTGCTCTATGTCTTCCCATTGTTCATTACCGGTGTGAAATTAATCCACCATGAAAACATCTCAAGGAGAGCAGAATGGCTGATTGCTTCAACTGAACATAAGCCTTTAGTACTATTTACTACTTTGGAGGGTGGATTGGTTGGTTTGTTATTTTAATTTATTAAGAGAACAGTATTTTTAAATTAGCTAGGTGCATATGGTATAGAAATTGAGACAGCTAATATGTATAATAGACAGACACTTCTCTTCCTCATTACTGTGCACAAATACACTTAGTCCTCAGAGCCCTTCTGGTGCCTGCAGGCACATAAAAATCTCCCTGCAGGGTGCGCTTTGTGAGGGCACAGAATTTCTTTATGGCACGCCTACTTGTGGAAGGGATGTCGTTTTTAACTTCAGCACCTGCCCCACAAAATGTCTGTATGCATCTCAACATGGTAATTACCCAACCAGCTTGTGACCCCTTAAAAAGAAGCCGTTACTGTATTAAGGCATCAATATTTTGTCACTTGGAAAGGACCATTAAGAAAGAGTCCCTTCATTTCCCCCAGTTTATTACACTTCACTGCAAATACGTGAGATTTGATGCTGGAATTTTAGTTGTAATTGCTTTTTGTTTTATTGTTTTTTGTTTTTTTATACTTCATTACATCATTACAAGACCAATCAAATCATTGTAGGCAGTGTTGTTCTCAGTATTACCAGATGGGGGCAGCATAGTTCCATAGCATTTTACCCTCCTCTCCGTTTTGCTGTGGCCCATACCCAGGACAGGGTGACATTAAGGAAAGCAGTTAAAGGTTAAATACTTTTCTCAAGGGTGCTCCACACAATCCCTCACCATACGGTAAAATCCACACACAAGAAGCGGTAACCTGCAGCTCACAGATCGCCATTTTACAACGCACATAACGGCTGGACTGCTACAATCCAGCTTTAGGGCTGTATGCTAATCACCTGGCTCAGACTCATCTGTAATTATTTTGCCAGTGATGTTGAATGTAAAATGATGTGATGATTTTTGGGGGGAAGGATTAAGGAATTTTAAGGCTTAGAAGCGCAGCATGACTGTTCATTTCTCAGCATATGTTCTGTGGTGCATCGCCACCTCAACAATCTTCCATGTTCAGTGCAGTGGAACAAAACCTTCTCAGCTATCGCAACACTGATAGTTTAAAACAGACATTAAATGTACTGGATCTCAGTCTTACACATCCACAGACAGTATGAATGGGCCTGGCTGTTGAAATTTGAAGCAGGCTCGGGTCAGTCATTTTTCATCAGTGAGTACAAAACACTGACGCTCTAAATCACTGGGGAATATCTCCCACGTGTTCTCCAATCTAAAACAGAAAGCGTTGAACTGAAGCTCAAAGGTTTTTACAGATTCTGGAGGCATAATGTTTCTCGACAGTCTTTTAATGTTAAACAGATATATGAATCTGACTCAAAAATCACAAGCTCTTATTGATGTTGTGGCTGTAGGAGCAACAGATTGGACTAGCTCCAAGATAGTGTGCCAAGCATTTCATTAAAAGTTGCATGCACCTAAAGAGAAAAAACTCTCCCAGGGCACAAGAACCATTTTAAGGAACTCTGGAGCATACCTGACTTGTGAGTGGAGGAACCAGGGACTAAATTTAGTTTCTGTACAATATAGTTCCAGGTGCTTAAAATGTCCGTGCTGTGGGGGAAGTACTCTCTGGAGGTTCAGGAACTTTAGGGATGGAGTACGACAGCTTCATTCAGTGAATAAGGAATAACGTTGGTGACTCTAGTAATAATATTAGAGATATAGGGGAGTCACCAATTAACCTAATCCCCAGCATGCATGTCTCTGGACTGTGGGAGGAAGCTGGAGTACCCGGAGAAAACCGATGCTGACAGAGGGAGAACATGCAAACACCCCTCCTCTTGCTGTGAAGCGACAGTGCTAACCACTACACCATCATGCCGCCCTATCTTGACGTCTACTTTACAGTCGTACTTTGAGTCGCACCACAGTAATATATAAAACTCTCCTGTGTGAAAATTGTGTCTCAAAATGCACCACCATTTTTAAAAATTCATAATCTGTCTAATTTCCCTAACAGCATGTCTACACAGAAAATATTTTAGAAGTGTTTTTCAGTCGTCTGTGCAGAAGCATAATGCATGCACTTGAGAACTTTTTTTTCATGGGAAAAAAATTGAAAAATTTTGATCTTGTTAATTCAGAAAAATGCATCTGCCTCTCACATCTGACTGAACAGATCTGTACAGAAAAATATACTGACTGATACACAGGTAGTTTCATGACTATAAAGTCTATTGTTTTCTGTCTTAAAAGCTTTAACTGTAGTTATTTTCTACTGGTTTCTGAACACTGCCAAAATCTGGATACTTGTTCTGACTGCACACCTGGCTTTGACACTTTCCTGTTTTTTGATTCAAGTAAAAATTAACTTTTACCTTACCCTGTCTGCCTGTGAGTCTGACAAGTCTGTCTGCTTTTAGGTTCAGGCTTGATGTCTTCCTGAGCTACTACAAAAATGCTCTTTAAGCCTTACTTCCTTCTACTAAACTTAACTGATCAAATTTTGATTATACTAAGAGTTGCACATATTGTATATGTTGTTGTTTATTGTATATGTGACAAAGTGTTTCACATGACTGGTAATTTAATTGTGCCACTCCCAGGGGCTTGCATTGAGGCATTTTGTTTTGTTCCTAGAAAGACAACAGATAAGACAGAGGAGACAAAAATTGGTTCCTTTTTCTGTAATTTTAACATTTCTTCTCCCGAGTTTTTACTAACAGTGCCCCCCATGCTGTAGGCTTAGTGGCAAGAGTTTAGACAACAGCTTAATAACCAGTTGATGCTTTCAAAGCTCCACCAGGAAGACTTGATACACACACACACACACACACACACACACACACACACACACACACACACACACACAGAGACTGCATAGATTAACAACACATCTCTCTCCATTTCCTCCCACTTTACAGAACTGGAGCCAAAATATTTTAGATATGGTGGCTGCCATCTTGCGCTGTTGACATCATTTGGAGCCAGTGTCTGCACATTAGCAGTCTCCATGGAATTAAGTTCCTGCCCATGAACCCGGCTGACCAATTTGGAGCAACACCACTGACTGCAAGCACACCGATTGGCATTCACAGCAGTCTATCAGGATGTCAGACCCCCTTTTTATAGCATCAAGTAGCTAATTAAAACCAAACTTAAAAGAAAAATGGAAACTTGAACATACATCAGTGTGATAAGAACTACCTTAAAATGAAAAATGTAAATGACATATACTTTGGCCAGTGTCCTATCCGCTAACATAAACAAACAAGATGTTTTGCCTTCACTTTTGGGGAGCTGTCATGTCATCCATCTTTATTATAGTCTATGGTCCACACAATTTTAAAATGTTAGAACTTGAGCAAAAAATGTGTGCTCATCCCGGGGCTTGGAGTTCACTGCATAAACCTACAGAGACAAAAGGAAAAAGCAGAGGTGTCAGAGGGAAATAACAGAAAAAAGTAAAGTTTCTGGTGTGTTCTGACTTAAGTCTGAGAGGTTGATGTGTGCACACCGGCACACTCCCACACACGTTTGAAACGTCTCCTGCTAAAGTAGCTAGCGTACAGCTATCATTAGTATAGCTGGTGTATTGGCTGTTTGGGGCGCTGAAACACAGACTGTCAAACCGTAATATTCATGGAAATAATGCAAACTAAAAATTTTCTTTCTGTCTGAACACACCTTTACAGTAGCCAGGGATTGAACTCTGCATCACCCAAGCACCTATAACCTGTTTGTAAAAATACCAAAAACAAATAAAGGCCATATGTTCCACTGTGACAGAGCAACTCACAATTTCTCTTTTTAGAGGAACTGATAAATATCAAGTTTACTTAGGATGTATTCAAGACAAGTGTGACTTTTGTAATGTTTCCTCGGGTGGCTGGGACAAGAGTGTTAACTTTCACACATGGGTTTTGGGGGTGGTGTAGCTCGTTATTCTAGTCTTGTTACTGAGGCAGCATCAAGGCTGCCAGGCTAACTGAGCTGCTGTACTTAGTGATACCAGCTGTTGGGTCTACAAGCACGCACCGATGCTCGCTCTCTTGTTCCCTCATCTGCCTCTCCCTCAGATGTTCTCATTATAGAACAGAAAAAAGCCCTGTGACAGCAGGAGCAGCCAACCTTTTTTCTGCTATAAAACCATGGGTGTCAATTGGGTAGGGCAAGATATATATGCACTTACCTTACCTTACCCTGAGCAAGCTGGAATTTGAACCTGAATGTCTGATTGCTGTAATGGGGAGAGCAAAGGCCGAGCCCAAGTGACAGAGATCTCGTTTGAAGCTGTAGTAAAAAACACATCAGGGGAGAAGTTTAAAATGATGCCACCATTAAAATGACAAGGTGGGTCTGATACTTTATCATGATGACCCAATATCGCGTCCTGTCACTCATCACTCATTGCTCCACTTACAACCGGAGATGCAATTAAAGGAAAAGATACAAGGTGCTGGGACTCTATTTACTGTAGATGGCTGAAAATAAACTGCACCAAACTTAAAGCCACAGCGTGTAGGAATTTCTCCCATCTAATGTTGAAATCATGTATTGCATTCAAATGGATAGTGCACTCTAGCGTCTCACTGTTTCAAATGTGTATTGCAACAACTGTAGCCGCTGTGTACCAAAAAGCCATGATAACACTGATGAAACCATGTCATCCGATACTTCATGGAATATTCATTCAGGCTCCTACACAGACACACGCAACACGAGTTGACAAACCCCCTCCTCACCATGCTGGCTGTGTTTACAACGTAGGACTGTTGGGGCGGGTGTAAACTGAAATAAACCAATCACGTCTTGTCTTTTGACTACTGACAAGTGGTTCAACCTCACACACCTCATCCCACTCCGTGTATCACTGCGCCGGCGCCGCTGACAGCGTTGCTGACAGCTGTTAGCCGCTTATAGCGGCGCTGGCCTGTGATTGTATTACCTTTCTCCTTCAGTAGCTCTCTCCACCTGGGAAAGGCTTGTCCAATGTTGACTCTCGTTTTTTGAATTCACCGGTCATGTTGCCTTTTTGATTCCCTTTTGGGCTTTCTTGGCAACAAGGATTCCATCTCCCGTGATGGTGCATAATCATGATCCTGCATTATGCTCAAAGAGTGGGACTTTGTTATACTTAAAGGGATAGTGCACCCAAAAATGAAAATTCAGCCATTATCTACTCACCTTCATGCCGATAGTGGCTCAGGTGAAGTTTTAGAGTCCTCACATCACTTGCGGAGATCCCAGAGGAGAGGGGGTAGCAACACAACTCCACCTAATGGAAGCTTGCGGCACCCCAGATTCAGACATCCAAAAACACATAACTGAAACCATAAAACATCTCCATACTGCTCGTCCGTAGTGATCCAAGTGTCCTGAAGCCCCGACGTAAAAAGTTGTTTGGAAAAACATCATTTGAACTCTGTTTTTAGCCTCATTGTAGCCTGTAGCTCTAACTGCCTCTCTGTGCACTGTACTCTCATGTGCGTGCGAGACCAGCAAAAGCATGTGAACACACATGAATGCGCTGCCCATGTCTCACGGCCTTGCGCAAGCGTCCCACAAATAACATCCTTTCTGTGCAAGTTTGCCCCACATGGGAGTAACATTAGGTGATGTTGCTGGTGTTGTGCTAGTTACTGAAAAATAGTAACTAGTTATCGTTACTTGTTACTTCGTTAAAAAGTAACTCAGTTAGTAACTCAGTTACTTAAACCAAAAATGTGTTACTGAGAAGAGTAACTTTTCACTTTCACTTTTAACTCCTTCTTAGCTTTATGTATTGAATAAATGAATTTTTCAATAATGTAAGAAAAAAAAACTTCTTTCATATTTCTGGCAGATGATACACTTGACAGTGGACAGAACTGCTATGTGCAAGCCAAAAAAACCCCCAAAAAAACAAACAATTTCAATCAGGCTGAAGTAAAATTTTCCATGAGCTGCAGCTAATCCCTCATTTAAGAGTGTGCTCCACTTTGTTACAGCTTCAAGCTATTATTTCGTAAATCATACTTAAAGTCAGGTTGAGAAAATCTGGAAGACTGAGACACACAAATATCTCAGACATCTAAGTCTGGCCTGACAACCACGGCTGAACTTTGTTCATTTACCTACTTGAAAAAGTTACTTCTGCTGTTTGTCAGTTCAGTCGAGGAGAAAAAACTTTGTCTGATTACACAGCCAAATGATCAGGGCATGGGAGCCCAGATATGCAAAAAAGACAGACAAAGAAAATTAAAAGAGAAGAGCAAGGTAGGAGAGAATGGATGACAGTAATAGAGAGACAACGGATAAAAAAAGAGGAGGAAAGAGTTGCTGAGTTTGGTGGACGTGAGTGAAATTAGAGCGAGAGAAATGGCAACCGGAGACAGGAGACAGAATGAGAGAAAAGAAGACTAGAAAGGGAGACAACCCACACATGCTGGTGGTGAATCGTGATAGAGAATAAGGCCACGCTCTGCCTTTCTATCTCTGCTTTGAGGGGGAGGCAGTATGTGTGTATTTGTGTGTGTGTGTGTGTGTGTGTGTGTGTGTGTGTGTGTGCGCGCGCGCGTGTGTGTGTGTGTGTGTGTGTGTGTATGTGTGTATGTGTGTATGTGCAATTGAAATCTGAATCCTGCCGCTGACTGCAGGCACAGTTCTCTTCATTTGCACATTTCAAGAGCCACCCCCTCCCTGCTCCCGTGTCCCGGGGTCACTGGTTATTATATAAAATGCAGCGCCCCTCACAGGCGCCGGCAGGGGATGAATTTGTCCACAGGAAATTACACTGCAAACATGAAAAGGTGGTGAAGAAGACAATGGCATATTTAGCCAGGGCTGAGACGGAGGGAGTTCAAATGCAGTGTGAAATGGAAAGCATCAATGACCAAGAGGTAGACACAATGTCATCAAGACCTGTTAAAGCCATTTAAAAGCTGTGAATAACATCTGTGTGAAGCATCAGAGGTGTTGATTCAGCTCTTCAGCTGTAATGTGTTTGTTTGTTTTTTTTATATCCGATCTTATGCTGTAAAGTGTACCTAATTTTGACCTTCTTCTCTCTACCCTCCCTCTTCACATTCACAGCTGTCTTGGCGAAAACAGTTGCCGTTGAGAGAGACATACATACCCCTTTTCCACCAAAGCAGTTCCAGTGCTGGTGCTGAGCTGGTGCTGGTTCTTAGGCTGCTCAAACGTCCTCTTTTGCCCGGACATGTCCACTTTTCACATCCTGTCCGGGGCGTCCGGGGGGTTTTAATAAATTGATGATGTTTTCCGTGTGTGTGTGTGTGTGTGTGTGTGCGTGTGTGTGTGTCTGTGTGTGCGTGTGTTAGAGTGCGGCACAGCCGCATATCTCTGTCCGAAACCGAACCGAGCCTGACATTATTTAATTATTAAAGCACTGAGTTTGTGTCACACAGTTGTTGGTTACAGGCTATTTAACAAGCTGGGCGTGCACCGTGGGTGCTCCACAGAGAGGGAGACCTCCGTGTTTGAGACGGGAGCGGGAGGCGGGAGGTCCAAGGCTTCCAGCAAGGGGAGAGGGAGAAATATAACAAGATAAAATAGGAGACAACTGTCTCCCTCTTTTATTTTATTTTCAGCATTTAATCAAGGCGGAGCCGGGTGGCGGGAGGTCCGAGACTTCCAGTGAGAGGAGAGGGAGAAACAAACAGCCAGTGTGTGTCTGTGTGTGTTATGTTCAGGTGTTGTCACGTAAATAACAGTGCCCAAGCAATAAACAGGACAGACAATAGGATTTTATTTATTTTTTCACTACATTTTCACTGAAAGCTGACCGAACCCGACCCAGGCCTGAATACACTGTTGGGTACCGACAGGTCCCGTTGGGCTCGGATCCGGTAGCCACACTCTAGTGTGTGTATGTGTCCCCTACAGGGGCCTATCTGAATTTCTGTCTTTGAGAGATATTATTTTGTAACTGAATATTCTATCCATACATATAAACTTTAAATATATTAAAATGATAAGGCATCTTTGAGTAGACTGCGAGTATCAGTTAAGTAGGCTATCCCTTGGCCAGGCCGAGTATCCTCTTTTTTGGAAATCAAAATATGGTCACCCTAACTAAGAACATTCTTGGTTTGTCACTTAATTTTCTTGGTAATTTTGGCTGTGTTCATATGGCATTAATAGAATGTAATAAACTCAATAGAATGATATATCACACTTCAAATGTGCTGTACATTTCCTCATACATTAAATGTACAGCACATTCACATGCTAGTAATGCAGATCTGCAAGACCATGTATGTATCTGCACATACACACATTTATGTACAGACACTCACGCACATACACATTTATTGCTCAATACAAGCAAAACTTTATTAAATGAGGCATAAGGGTTAAATAGCATGATGGATATTGATTTTAGTATTGATCACTCTCCATTCAACATGCTTATTCACCTATACCTATACCTCATGCAGAGCTGGCTCATGAAGCCTTTTGCTGCCGCTGGCAGATTGACCCCTGAACAACACACCTATAACTACAAATTAAGCAGTGCAGGGTTGGTTGTGGAAATGGCTTCTGGGAGATTGAAAGGACGGTGGAGGTGCCTCCTAAAAACCTGCCATTCAAATGTTTGTTATATTTAGTTCTGGTTGTGTATGCTGCACATGTTTTGGCTGCTACTCTCCATTGTTTTTGCTGTTTTGTTGCTGCTTACCTGACTACTTTTACCTGTGCTTGCTGGACTACTTTGTGTCACCAATATTGTTTCATCCTTCAGTTTAATACATTCATAGAAATGATTATGGCTGTCATGTTCTCATTTCTTTATAAGCACAGTGACTGAAGACATCTATGAAAAGCATCTTCATAAATGGGTAACCTGTTGAGTTCTTGACTTGTTTTTACTAGCTTTACTTGAACTTATTACACAGTTAAACTGTACATCATTAAGTGAAAACATACAAAAGCAGACATGTCTCTTTAGAATTTTTTTTATTTAAATACAAAAAACAAGCTAATAATAAAAGCGACAAGTGTGCATTGAATATGCAAAACTAAAACTTCCCATGAAACAGAACTGCTCATTTCTGGGCTTGGGCCTCCATCACAGACACCATGCGCCCCATCAGTCCAAGAAACACACTGGTATCAGTCTGCAGATTCTGCAGCAGAGCATCATTCAGGTCCTTGCTGTGCTGCAAGAACCTCTCATCTGCCCTCTCCAGGTATTCCAGCAGCTCTGCTGTCTCTCTTCCTCTTGCCTGTGTACAAGAATAGAAGAATCAGTTTAAAAGTTTTTTATTAAGTCATAAGTTCAGCAGTACAATGTAACAAACATGTCAGCTCAACAATCAGGACTAGTCTTATGACACAGTATACAGACCTCACACCATATGGAAATGAGGATGTGGGTATAAAAGTAACAGTGACAACTGTGCATAGTATTGCTGATTGGAGTATGTAGCTGCCCTGGTTCAATGGCAACAGTCATGGGTGGTAGGGGATTGTGTATGAATGATTGTTCATTTATCACAGCACCTATTTGTATTATCAAGTCATACTTTTAGGTTAGGGTTAGCATCGTCTTGTTCGACAGCAGATAACTCTGTAGACCACATGAAAAACAACGCTTTAAACAGTGACTTGTCCACTACACATTATACAATGTTTGGCCAACTGAAAGTGGGGCTGGTAGGTGAGCCCATGACTAAGTAACTTGCTAACGTTAGCTAATGTTAGCAAGGCTAACCTGTTGATCAGTTAACATTAACCCGAGCAGACATCACAAAGAATAGCTGTGTCCCAATTAAGGCCCGCATCCTCCGACGGACACAGGCCTAAATTGGGACACAGCTGTTACCTGAAGAAAATGGTAAAACTAAACAACTTCGTGCAAAGCAAAAATATTCGAAAAGAAACTGGGGTCTGTTTGCAGCAGCGTTACACTTTCATCCACCATCGCCTCCAGCAGCGGCCGAGTGGCTCAATAACCCCCTTCCCCATGACGTATGTGGTTCGTTCTTCTAGTGCAGCAAAGAAGTGGTGCCATTCTGGAACGAGTTTTTCTGGCCCAGAGCCAGTTCTTTTGTCGGTCGAAACAGGAAAACCAGTTCCAAATTAAGCACTGGCCCCGAAACAGCACTGGAACTGCTTTGGTGGAAAAGGGGTACCACAGAGTGAGATTAGAGTTTAAGAGATGCTCCCTGTTTGTCGACAGCTGTTCCATCTAAAAGACAATGTTTGCACTTGTAATGCCAGTGCAAATACATTGTCTTTTGAGTGGATACACAACCCAACCACCCACACACACACACACACACACACACACACACACACACACACACACACACACACACACACCCCTGGTAGTCTAGAAAGGTGACACCCTGGAAAGAATCAAGCTTGCTCCCTTTGCGGAGGACAGTACTTATAATTAGCTTGGATATACAACAGTTATGAATTCCCATATAGATTGTCAAATTCGGCGATTGTGGAGTCGTGCCGTGACTTGGCCGACAGACATAACAGACTAAAGGTGGTCCACACCAATCATCCCTTGTTACCTTTCACGACGTTTAAGATGTCATTGGGTTATTTTTGTGCCATTTTTATTATTATTACTATTTTGTCAGTCACTGTGGCTAACTCTGCTGCCTCTGCTGTTTCACGCCATCATTTTGCCCTTTTGCTCTGTCATGGTAACATCCCTAGAGGAAATATCAAAAAGTTGTTGTTGTCATACAGTTGTCTACAGCAGCAGATTGCTCTTGGTCAAAGTGACGGCTGTGACTGAAGAAGTTGTGAACAACAAAAAGAAAATCAAACATACTAGACTTTCTGTCAGGACATCCTGAGGTGGTTGGTGTCTACGAAACAATGGATTATCTAAATGACACTCATTGTCGTTCATGATCCGAGCTGACACCGTATGCCGTCGCGTCAGGCTATAACTGGGCTGATAATATGTGGTGTGAACCTGGCATAACACTTGTAGGGCCAATAACCAGTAGTGGAGGAAGTACTCAGATCCTGAACTTAAAGAGCTACTCTGCTGATTTTTAACCAGCTTTGTATCGTAACAGTGTGGATAGAATGTGTAAATGAACTGTGTGTAACTTTCCTCTATTTACCAGTGCCCAGATCTCCCTGCTCATTTGTCAGCAAAAATTCAGGCTGTCAAACTATAAGATTATACTTCATCATTTTTTTTAAGAGTATAGTAGAACCAAACTCAAATTACCAGACAGCGCTTATCACATAAGAACCAAGTTTCTGTTCCTGCAATTCCTATTTTTCGACTCAAATGCTTTCAGAAACAGATTTTAGCTTACTATTTAACTGTAATATGAGATCATTTGTCACCAGCTGGATGTCATATTGTTTTCAAGCTGGTCGATAACCACCTCGCCCACCAGCGGGAGTGTTTCATTCTTGTAGTTGGCTTTCTACCTCTGGATCAAAGGCAAACGCAACAGCCCTTTTCCCTCTGTTTTCTCTGGTCAAGTAGCACCAATTTCGGAAGTATGTATGTCTTTCCACTGCAGAGACAGCCCAGTTCTGTGAAAAGACCATCTTCCCAGCAGAGATACTGAATAAAGTAAAAGTGCTCACACCATGCTGTAAAAATACCCCATTTACTCAAAACTTCAAGTAAAATTATGCAATCAGGAAAATGTACTTACAGTATAAGTGAGAAATGAATGAATAATGAATAACATTTGATTTTTTGTTTTTCAAAATTCAGTTTACTTTGAAATTTTTCATAAAATATTATTCTTCTAAATACAAAAAATAAGAGAAAAAATATTTTACTTGCAAATTGAATTTTCCTATACACACAACACAACACAAATATAAATATAGTAAAACATAACAAGATAGACAGCACCTACATCTTTCCTACAATAAGGAATGCACTCTTTTTTTTAACTTCTTGTATCCATATAGGAGTTTATGTGAAACCTTATCTTCTTGCTGCCAAGCATGTAGGCCCTATAAAACTATTTGAATAACTTAACACCTTTGACTCCATTATTTAGAAACCCTGCAAGTGTTTTCCACTAAAGTGACCAACAGTCGTGAAGCATCATCGATCCTCTCGTCAGTGACTTACCCTCTGGTGCTGATGTGAAAACACTCTCTGCTGGGCAGGTACAGCTGGCAGAGCGAGGAGGGTCAGTTTACCAGAGTTCAACCATTTCAAGATACACGACTTACTGGACTCAGCTGTTACATACATTTAGCATTCATTTTTATCTGCGTCACAACAATGCTGTCTCCCTTACTGGTGAATGTTGTTGCACTGGTGGATAACGAGCACTGTAGTTGTCCACTTGAGTAAAATACAACCTGAAGTCCATTTCGTCCTTTCCGCTGTCTCCACTCTGCAATATTGTGTGTGTGTGTGTGTGTGTGTGTGTGTGTGTGAGCATGAGCAAACCGGCACCAAGGTAGAACAGAGGAGAGGAGCAAAAGGCATAGAAGCAAAAACACCCACTCAGAACTGGATTCAAAGTAGCGTCTCTAACCCTCCCATAATGCGGTTGAAATTCTGTTACTGGCATAATAACAATAAATTAATTTTCTTACCAGTTGACCAATAATGTTTCGGCCACTGATATAGTGAGCATATCTGAATAACACAAATTGCAAAAATCCAGTCCTACAACATGACCTCACTTAACCGTCTGTTGTGCGGTTCACTGCATTTGTCAAGACAATTATAGGACATTATCTTAAATGATTTAATATTTTCAATTAAAAGATTGATGTCATTGCAAAGAGAGATATCATAATATACATGTTTCCATACTGTTAAAGTTGTCGTTATTTAAATGCTAACAATTGAGTTGTGAAAAACAGTTAAAATCACAAATGGTTCATTGTGCTCATTGTGCTCATTTGCAACAAGTATATTCATGTTGCTTGTATAAAACATAATTAATCTCACACAAATAGTTTTAAAAATTATGAAGCCAAAACTTAAATGCATCACCCGTGTTCACACTGGATGGGGAAGCGCTCAGCATGCTGTTCAGCTCCTCTGCTTTTTAATCACATATAGAGCTTTGTCTCTGACTGCTTGTGTGTGTGTGTGTGCGAGTGTGCATGTACACTCCGTGTTTTGGCACATCTGACAAATATGTGACATGAAGTAAGTATGGGATATCATAGAGAATATATCAAATGTATTTGTTTAACTAATTGATAAACATGATTACAAAAGATAAAACATTACAAGCTGTGCTAATGGTATGAAATGGTATACACCCCCAGTTCATTCTAATTCTGAAGTCATTAAATACTGCCACTTTGGTGTCAGACACTGACACCAGGCAGCGTCAGGTTGTAACGTGACTGGACAGAACCAATTGCAATATAATTCAATGCTGCCAGTTGGCTGGACAGCACCGTTTGTGGTAGTATAATACGCGGCCATGTGGCATGTGTTGATTACGCAACCAGATGATACCTGTTGCAGTGGTATAATATGCTGCTGAATGGTGTCAGTTAGAAACACTGCTGGTGACCAGTGTTGGGTAAGGGTTACTTTAAAGTAATCAAAGTATGTTACTGTGTTACTTTTTTAAAAAGTAACCAGTTACTTTACTGCGTTACTCTCTGAGTAAAGTAACTCAATTACTTTAAAAGTACTTCCAACGTTACTCCCTGAGAAAAGTAACTCAAGCACTTTGAAAGTACTTTTGAGTATTCTACATTTCCTATTGGGCAATGGACCACAGGGCGCTAAGCCTACATTTTTTTGTCTCCAAAAGTAAAGTTATGGACCACTTGCCCTTCACTGAGATCCAATTCTCCCATCACAGCCGTCACTTTGACCAGTAGAAACACAGAACGATCTGCTGCCGTAGACACTGTATGACAACAACACCCCAGCATTTTTAATATTTCCTCTATGGATGTTACCACACAGAGTAAAAGGGGGAAATGATGGTGTGAAACAGCAGAGGCACTTTGTCAACCCACTGAGTTAACGTTACTGTCATTAGCATCAAGCTAGCAAACAATGGTACATCCTCACGGTCGGACATAAAGTAATAACATTAACAAATAGCGGCGGGGCTTTTACTCACCACAACTGCAGAGGCTCCCAGCTTCATTTGAAACAAACTACATTATAGACGGTCTGTTATTTATTAATCCCTCTGTGTGTTTATATATTTACTTTTTATCTGCTCCGTTGACATTTCAAACTCAACACTTGTTTCAAATTAAAAGCCCCTTGTAACCTCGGCTGAGAGAATCCCTCCATTTTCTAAATAGGCTTTTATTCTGAAACATTTGTCAGAACTTTCTGTGGAAGATACAGTAGCTTGATAGTTTACATATGGCGCTTCAAATGTAGCTCCTGCCATCTGCTGGCACTTTTAGGTGACTACAACAACATGTCGGCTGGCACATGAACAGACACAGTGACGTGATTACTCAAACAGCAAACTAGCGCGTTAGGTTACTCGTTGCTGCAAAAAGTAATCAAAGTACTCTAACCCAACTCTGCTGGTGATGATGTAATTTAAAGAGCTGAAAAATTCCCTGCAGGGCCGATGGGAGGGACATGGATTGGTCCAACAAACCTTGGACTTTCACCCAGAAGGGCAGTGTTCGCTGCCTGTATAAATGTAGAGCCAAACCTTTATGATTTTTTTCTAAACCTTAACGCATGCTTTTATTGCCCTAACCTAACCATGTGCCTGTGTTGCCCAGTATAAATTGGCATGCAGTCCTGGAATGTCAACAAAATATGCAAGAGGATACCTAGCACGTAATATGTAGATGTGAACAGTACTGTTCAAGTGGCAATATGTGATGAGCTGGTTTGACAATACCAGTCTCCTAAATTGTGATTTGTGATATTGGGCTTTATAAATAAAATTGACTAAAATTGATTGATTGATTGATTGATTGATTACATACAGTACAAATTAACGTTTGCTCCTTATTTTTCCTGTTGCTTTATACTGCTAACTTAATGTCTGACATCAACTCAGTACAAGATCATCTCAGTTTTATTTCAGTTTTAACTTTAAATTCATATTTTTATGAATACATCTCCTTTAATTTCTGTTTATCTGGTTGAAAAATAAAGAAACTGGAGGAAACTGGACCAACGGTTGAGCACCACAGAGAGTACTGCCACTCATGAGAGTGGGTTGCTGGGACAGAGACATGTCTCGAACTAAGTTAATGATTTTCTGAATTTGTCTGTCTGAAAAATGCCATTTTATCCGCTAAATTTTCGGAAGATATGTGGCTTTAAAAAAAACTGGGTCCGATATTTACTGTGGTGACTTGAAGCGGAAGCATCGGTCATAATCTGTGCATTGACCTCTCTCACTGGAATGAATAGACTCAGGGCTGCAGCTAGTCTCTTAAAGGGGTGGGACACAGATACAGGAAATTACTCTTAAGTGAGCTGTCTTGGTTTTTCAATGGTCTCTGATAGTTGGAGGCACACCATGGAAAATCAACTAGCTTTGTGGCACTTCTGTGTCCAGTAAGGTTGTGCCCTGCTCTCCCCTGGGCTATTTCTTTGCATTAGTATTCTACACGTCCAGCAGACAGACCACTTCAGGACAGAATATGGTGTGCTCAGTCAACATTCATAAATCATTGTGTTAAACCCATCTAAGACAGTGTGAGAGCTAACAATAGCATGGTAGGGACTAGGGAAACAAAGGACAGGTTGTGCCAAATTCAGGACTAATACACTACAGTTGTTGATTCATTACCACTGCTGTAGAGGTTCTGTTTATCATCATCATCCTCATTTTCATTATCAGACTCCTTTCTCCTCACAGCAGAGTAACACAGAACTCATTTATGTTGTCTGAAAATACTACTTCTCAAAGGAAATTGCCACATGGAGTCTCATAAATTTTCAAGCCCGAGAAACAATTTTCAGCATCTATTTTTTTTAACAGTCATTAGAGTGTGACAGCTGTGTGTCTGTCACTGTTTCTGGGTTGACATGATTTGTTTTGTCTGGCGTGTCAGTATTTCATCAGCTCATACAACAGTAAGGACATGAGGCAGGGGAGTACATGCGTAGCGACACAAACACACATGTGCACGCGCAGCTTCAGGAACCAAAATACCTGCATGGTAATATATGCTGTCTTTGTTGACAAATATAAACAAACATGCCATTTACTATTACTGTCACTATATGAACTACATCAGCAAGAAGCAGACTTGTTTGTGTAGTCTGATGTAAAAAGTTTGCCGGCTACAACTTCTGCTCTTTTTCACCCTCATTTTGGAATTCACATTTAATAGATACATAATAAATGTATGTGATATATTCTTAGATTTTTTATCATTCACTCCAAGTTTTCAGCTTTACAATGTAGCTCTGTGTTCTATAATTTTTTTGAGAATATTTGAATTCAAAGGCTGAGTCATAGGCTACATTCAAGGGGACCTTTTATGTTTTTCTGTACTTTATGTATTATTCCAAGATCCCCCATAATCTTGTACAAACTGGACCATTTGTAAATTTGGAACACTGTTGGAATGTACCATTTGGTTATTCAGAACACACTCTCGGAGCAGTAGAGCATACACTGGACACTGTGTGGGGAGACAGGTCAGCAGAGCGCCAAGCAGAGTGAATGTGTGATAAAGTTAATGGTTCATTAATTCATGCAGAAATAGAACATTCTGCATTCTCATTTTTGTGTAGCACATTAGATTGGATTTACAACTGCACCCATAGTGTTACAATGGAGGATATTTATTACAAACATGGCCAAAATTTCAAATAATGAGGTGAAAGTATGAAGAAGTAATGACACTGAGACAAAACTTCAGGTTTCCTACCATTTTGAACACTTAGTTTCCAGCAGTTTCTGCTAATGTGGCTACAACATCACATCATAGGCTATGCCCAAAATCACTGACTAGTCCCCATATAGTCCATGTAGTGCTGTCTGAATGTATGCAGGGAAATATTATGTGTAACTGTATGAGACTGACACTGAGATGGACGAGGTAAGAGAGAGCAACTTGATATCAACCTGCTGTAAACTTGTAATGACGTGAAGTTGATTTACAAGTTTTTTTTGTCATGTCATAAACTGTCAATTTAATTTTAAGTTGTTGGTCCCTAAAAAGATAAAAATAATTCTGATCCTCTCTGGTGCTTAACAGTTTCTGTACAGAATAGGACTAATAATGCTAGCTAATGTTAGCAAGCTGGGTCGCCACTAGCTCTGATTTGTGCTGTAATGGAGTAATGCATAATCTTATACATTAAATTCACAAGTTATTACATGACTGACTGGTAAAACAAACTTCAACACAACAAAGGTTAAATGGAAAATGGCTTACATTAGTAGGACAGGATGCAATCACGCTGCTCTCTCTCCTGTTTTCTGTCTGCCAGTGTAACATTATTAATAGGCCTATGTTTAATGTGAGCAGAGCAGTGCATCTCACAACACAACAACATAAAGTACTTTGTATCGTTATGTATTGATTTTGGGAAAAACACTCAATAATTTCATGTTTTTAACCAGAAAATGTAAGCAGAATTTCCAAAGTCACGTGACTTTTAGGGAAAATACATTTCTGGATTATACTTTAAAAAACAACCTGTTGTGTTGGGAAGAGTTGGCAGGAGGGGAAATCCTTCTTTCACTGAATATACAAAAGGTGCTGTTCACAGGTGAGGACAGGCAAAGCCCCCTCAGACACACTCCAACAGAAACATTCACACCCTAATCTCTTAAAACAACATCTGAAAAAAGTCCTAAATCACCACAGCAGCAAAGTGTTCCAGTTTTTACATGTGTTTGCCACAAACTCCGCTACAGTAAAATAAATAGTGGAGCCGCGCTGCTCTGTAACAGCTGACTGCTACCATTACACATGATACCGCCCGGTGATCCTTTGAATAAGTTCACCTCAAAGCAAATAAGTGATGCTTTGACCTGCAGGATATTCTCATGTGTTTACTGTGGCTGTTCTCACCACGATTCCTCCGGAAAGTACACCAACTGAAACCAAAAGAATGAGAGCAATTATTATGTCATGTGAAAAGAAGAGGGAGGGACACATCTTTGCTGTGACAGATTCATTTAAAAAATGTTATTTTTTATCTAAATCATGTTATTTAAAAAAAATTTAAAAAAAAATCATGGTTGTAAGATAAAATCACCTTGAGATATTAATCTAAATATATGACATCATTATCGAAATCCTGCCGAGCTCAGCTGGCGCAGATTTCAGAATTGTGGGTATTTTACACCCCCTGAGGATACTCACATGCAACCTTGACATTTCTCTGAAAGAAAGAGTCAGTCCTCGGGAGAATTTGAAGGATCCTTGACATTGCAGCAGTCCTTTGGCAGGATTTGATGTGACATCCTTGAAATGCAGCCATTTAAGGATCCTTCCTTAAATTTGAGAGACACCCACTGTATGGTCTAACTTTTTTGAGAGGCATTATAACTAGTTGTGATTATAAACATGTGTGGCATACAGTGGATTGGGCTCAGTCTGCAATCACACCCCCACTGGTGCCCATGTTGACAAAGCCCCCATATTTCTATCTGTACGACATCTATTGCACATCTGTCCGTCCTGGAAGAGGAATCCCTCCTCAGTTGCTCTTCCTGAAGTTTCTACCATTTTTTTCCCCATTAAAGGTTTTTTTGGGGGAGTTTTTCCTTATCCGCTGTGAGGGTCCTAAGGACAGAGGGATGTCGTATACTGTAAAACCCTGAGAGGCAAACTGTGATTTGTGATATTAGGCTTTCTAAATAAAATTGATTGATTGATTGATTGATATTTCCCAATATGTGTTTAGGATATTGTTTTCATTGACAATCAAAATGACCAGATAATGTGTTGCAAATTGTCCAATCCTTTCTGCACTCATTTTGTCACTGTCATATGCTGGACTCATTTCCACTGCTTTTTTTTTTTTTTTTTTTTTGTGTAGGGTTATAAGTGGTCCAAACTTCACAAAGACTGCTTCTTCTTTTCAATATGAAGTATCACATTTTATTTGTAGCTGTCTCCTCCTTTCCTCTTTGGAGAGCAGCACTAGCTGCCTACAAGGAGCCTTTGTTTTTCACCTACAATGTGCCCATCTCTGCAGAGTATGTCTTTGTGACATTCAGTTGTTCATAAAAATGAGCCACGCTAATGTTTTTTGCCACGATGGCTTAATATTGTCGCAGGATGAGCTGGTATCACCGGACGTCACCACTTCAGGCAACATTACATCGTCACCTCCCTTGTGCATCTCCTTCATGACTGTTCCATTTGAAACTTCAGAAACTTCAGTTTCTGTTGCAATCAGTCTTTTGAAAAACAAAAAAAACCAAAACAAGTAATTGTCTTCCCTCTAAGTATGTTGTGTATTCACTGTTGACCTTGTTTTTCTGTCTAAAGGTCGCTTTCCGCAAACGAATGAATCACATGATTGTTTCAATGGACAACACTGGTTCGTAGGGGTGGGCAGATCGATCCAAAAATATTGATACTCTCGATGCTACGTTCTGATTTTGAAGATTGATCCCAGCATCAATAGGACTGATACCAAAAAGGGATTTGTTTCTCTCTTCTACACTGTACCTATTTGTATTCAAGAGTAAAACTATTTGTGCAAACAACGTTCCGTCCATCTAGTGCATGTACTTTTTGTTTTACTGCTGCTTTCTCATTGTGTGCACTCAATCACCTTACATGAGATTCAGCTGCATCTTCTTGGTTGTACTTTCACCTGATATCAGCAGTAGAGGGACAGTAAGCACCATCCTCTCAACTTTTCCACCCACCGCGCATCTCCACCATACCTCCCCTGCCAACCTATCACCTGTCCACACATTTCCCGCCCTTGCTGGTCCACTACACCCACCTCATCAAGCAACTCACCTGTAGATCATTACCTCCTGCCATTATAAAGACTCCTGATTCACAGGATGATTCCTTGCCAAATTGTTTTTAGCCATTCCTATGCAAGACTTTCTTTTTTTTTTTTTTAACATTGTGTTTATTGAGTTTTTTGTGTTACAAATATTTGGGTAATACAACAGTGTGAACACAATCTGTTAAACCAACCTGTTAATACCAGTCTTTTTTACTCCTCAATATATTATCTAAGGGCTGTTCTGTAATGGGTAGAAATCTGCCTCCCTGTTCTGTTTGAATATAATGCCTTAGTTGCAGGAACTTGAAGAAATGCCTCTTGTCAAGGCTGTACTTAGTCGTAAGATCTTCAAATGACTCTAAGACCCCGTCTTTGCATAGGTCCCCAAATGTCCTGATGCCCTTTATGAACCATACTTGGGTGATGCCATCTCTTAGGACCTTTGGTAAAAGTGGGTTTGTATGGAAGGGAGTAAGGTGATATATGGGTTGACTACTCTGTGTCTTTTTATGTAGTTCAGACCATATTTTATAGGTGTGTTTTATAAATGGGTTTGTTGTTAACATTTGGAGATGTTTCAGTGAAGGAACATAGGGAATTGATGAAAGAAGCATAGAATTAATATCGTGCTGCTCTATCTGTAGCCAAGAGGGGGGTTGCTGTAAATTTGCTTTCCATGCCCAAACTGCCCGACATTGTGCTGCCCAATAATATGTTTCGAAGTTAGGAAGTTTCAGTCCTGCTTCCTTAGGTGTTCCTTGAAGGACTCTTATCTTTATTCTGGGGGTTTTGACCTTCCATATGAACCTAGACACCATTCAGTGCAGCTGTTTAAAAAAGTATTAAGGTATTGTAGTGGGTAGCATTTGAAACAAAAATAGAAATTTCGGTAAGACATTCATTTTGATACAATTGATTCGACCTATCAAAGAAAAGGGAAGGTTCATCCACCTATTGAACTCTTCTTCAGTTTTCCTTAATAGGGGTAAATAGTTCACAGAGAAAGCTTTCGAATGTACACTGGGAATCTGAAGGCCCAGATATGTTAATTTCTCAGGGCTCCACTGAAAGGGTATATTACATCTTGATATTTTAGTCCCTGCTGTGTTCAGTGGCACGACAACGCTTTTATTTAGATTTATCTTATATCCAGAAATTGCACTATATTCCATTAGAGTTTCTAATAATGCGGGTATTGATGACCCTGGATCCGTTAAGAAAATTAAGATATCGTCGGCATATAACGAAATTTTGTGAATTTTGTGAGTATCTGCTTCTGCATCTTATTGCCACCGCTAGCGGTTCTATCGCCAGCGCGAATAACAGGGGCGAGAGACCGCAGCCTTGTCTTGTAGAGCGTGAGAGGGTAATTTTAGAAGAAATATCATTATTTGTATTTGAGCCATTGGGCATCTATATAACATCTTAACCAATTTACTTAAAGTGGGACCGAAATTCATTCTATTCATTACTTCAAAAAGATAGTGCCATTCTACATGATCGAAAGCCTTCTCTGCGTCTAAAGACACAGCAACTGTTGGAGAGCTATCTGTTTTGGAGGCATGTATACTGTTAAAAAACCTTCTGACATTATCAAATGGGGAGCGATTCTGAATAAATCCAGTTTGGTCTAAGTTAATTAGGTCCGGAATATGTTTTTCCACTCGTAGCATGAGTATTTTAGAAAATATTTTATAAGCTGTTGATAAAAGTGAAATCGGTCTGTATGAGCTACATAATTTCGGGTCTTTCCCTGGTTTAGGTAAAACCAGAATTAATGCCAATTCCAGAGATTCTGGTAGTTTTCCAGTTTTAATCGCATGGTTATACATCAGCAGTAAAGGGCTAAGCAGTTTAGGGAGAAAAGTTTTAAAAAATACAACAGGGAAGCCGTCTATGGGGACTTCCCTGACTTGATTTTGGAGATGGCTTCCAATATCTCTCTTTCTGTAATAGCCCCCTCCAAACTTTCCCTAGTTCCTTCATTAAGTTTTTTTAAGGTCATATTTATCTAAAAATGTTTTGTTTTTTTCAGGAAAATTACCTTGGGTGGAATAAAGTACCTCATAAAATTTTTTAAACATGCTGTTTATTTCCTTAGGGTTGATAATTGTGTTAGATCCTGATTTTAACATATGAATTTCTCTCTGGGCTTCCTCCCGACGAATCTCCCAGGCGAGAAGTTTGCCGGCTCTGTCTCCCTGCTCATAAAATCTTTGCTTTGTCCTTCTCATTGCATTCTCTATTTTATAGGTGGTTATAGTGTTGTATTCTAATCGTTTGATTCTAATTGTTTGACTTCTTTGTTTTGTGATCATAGATGTTCTTGTTCGAGTTGTTTTATTTCTTTTTCTAGAACTTCTACTTTTGATCTTTATTTTTTGCGCTTGCTGGAGGTGTATGATATGGTTTGTCCTCTTATGTAGGCCTTCATTGATTCCCAAATGACATTGGGTGAGGCAGAATGCTGATTCTTCTCAAAGAAGAGATCTAGTTGTTTGTTGATAAATTCAGTAAACTCAGGATCGTTGAGTAGGTAGGAGTTGAAACGCCACCTTTTGAGAGATCCAGAAGGCTCAGTGGAGGGGATTGTGATCAGAAATAGTTCTTGCTAAATATTTACATGGGGGAATTACATGAGTTTTAGCCAAAGGAACCAGGAAAAGGTCAATTCTTGAACAGCTGTCGTGGACTGGAGAGTAGAAAGAGTATTCCCGTACTGATTGATTCTGCATACGCCATGTCACAGAGACCGAGGTTTCGGACCTCTGTTTTTGATGCTTTTGCTGCTTGTGTTAGAGTTACTTGCTTGGCTGAGGACCTGTCTAAGATAGGATCAAGTACCAGATTGAAGTCTCCTCCGATATAGATTTCACCAGGGGGGCTTTGCAAGTTAAAGAAAATGTCCTGGAAAAACTGGGGATTTAGAAAAAATGGAGCCTTGAATAATAACCCATCTCCCTCCTTTGTCCTTATGGGCAGACATCAGTTGGAATGGAGTTTTTTTGTTGATTAGTATAGCTACTCCTCTAGCTCGGGAGGTAAAAGAGGAGAAGAACACCTGGTTATAGCCCCCTTGTTTTAATTTAGCATGCTCAACATCATTCAGATGAGTTTCCTGCAACAGAGCTATATCAATCTGGTGTTGCTTACAGTAGTTTATTATATGCTTTCTTTTTATGCAGTGGTTAATACCTTTCAAATTAAGGGTTAAACATCTGTATTGTGTGGGTGTATTTGTCATCATTTAAGTAATACTAATATGGGAACAGGGTCGGCCGGATCCATGTACATCAAAGGCTGCATACCAGGTTGTTGTAAGTAAGAGCGACATGAGTAATACAAAAAAAATATATATATATATAAGAAAGGGAGAGAGAGATAAATAATTGAGTAAGCAAATAAAATAAATAAAGAAAACTTCTGAGTAAACCAGTAGTGACTAACCCCTATCACTCTGACCTCATTTCCCTCCGAGGTCTTCTTACCTACGATGAACTTGTATGGTGATGGAAACAACATGAGCATAGTTAGATTGTCATCAGTCCTCCAGTAGTAAGTGTGTATGTCTGTGAGTAGACCCTGACAATTAAGGGCAGTGAATGAGCTAGTATGAAACCGAACATTTTTGATTATTGTCATTTATGTGGCGTGTGATGCAAAGAGGGAACCCAGGAGCGGAAGTGGAGCAGGTTGAACAATGATTTATTTTGCACAAGAGCGAGTCAGTCCACAATTAATTGAAAAGTCAGAGTCCTTCAAAAAACACAAAAGATGTCCAGAGAGTGCTGGGCTGTGAGGGCACGGGAGGCACTGGAAAAGACGGAGGAGAGACACGGTTAAAACACTCACCAAAATTCACAAGAAGAAATTCACAATTTACCAAACGAGAGCCAAGCTGGTACCACGGAGGTTCTTTGTATACTCTGGCGTTGTTCTGCCCTCATTAAAGATTCCCCCCTTCTTCAACTGGACAGACAGATGACTCCCATCACATACGGGTCAAATTTGGTGGATTTATTACAAACTGACGGCATGTAACAGGTGTAAAACTAGAATAAAGCAGAAAATAAAATACACAATCAGCTCAGAATATGTAATTACTAAAATATCTAACATTCTCCTCAAAGCATAAGGCCTGCAAGTGGCTAAGCACGCTACTAATTAGCTGGATATGGCAAATAGCATGATGCCAAACAATCTTTCAACATTACTTCGACAAAATTACAAAATGTTCAGAAATATACACATCAGATATCAATACTAACATTATCCATCAATAATACTTACAGACGGTGCCCGTATTAGTGATTTCTTAGAAGGATGGGCTTTGATTCAGCAGCTGTACAATCTACCATGCCAAAACGGTTCTGAAGGATTAAAGGTGACTTCCTGAGTGTGTCACATGACTACAATTACACATATGACTCCCCCAAATGAAGAGACACCACCTAGTGGCTGGAGTAGGAAATAACATATAAATTGCACAGAAAATAAACTCAGTCCAGAACACTCCCGCCTGGTATCTAAAAAGATGCCACCTATAACAGGGGAGTTAACGCGAAAGTAAACACTAATCAGTCTCTGGGGAGAAGAGTAGGACGACCTCTGAGACAGGCCGTAGAAAGGTCTTACTTGAACCATCCTTCGTAGTCTTGATCTCCACCTTCCTTACCTCCCGTCTGCGCTGGGGAAGGTCTTGAGGATGACCCCATGGGCCAGTCGTTCCTCTGCAACTGGTCATTTTTCAGGAGGATGACATCACCCTCTTTCAGATTGCATTTCTCTTTTTCCCACTTCCTGCGCTTCTGCAGGGTGGGGAGGTACTCAGTCCTCCATCGATGCCAAAAGGTGTTGGCGAGGCTTTGGACTTGCCTCCACTGCTTGCCATAGAGATCCTTCTCACCAAAGTCCCCCTTGGGAGGAGGAAGAGCACTGACCTTCTGTGTCAGAAGTGTCGCTGGTGTCAGGATAAACGGAGAGTCTGGGTCTGTGGACACAGGTACTAACGGGGGCGTTTAGGATAGCTGAGACTTCTGCCATGAGGGTTGTCAGGACCTCATGTGTGAGCCTCGTTGTACCAACCTTCAACAGCATTGAGTCCAGGATACGCCTTGCCAGTCCGATTAGCCGCTCCCAGCTGCCCCCCATGTGTGAAGAGTGTGGGGGGTTGAAGACCCACTGACACCCATTGTTACTGAGAAATCCTTGCACTTCTTTGTCACTGGTCACAGACTCTATTTGCAACTTCTTGCAGGCCCCGACGAAGTTGGTGCCGCAGTCACTTCTGATCTGTTTGGCTGGTCCCCTGACTGAGAAGAACCGTCGTAGAGCGTTGATGAAGCTCGAAGAGTCCATTGACTCCAGTACCTCTATATGTATGGCTCTGGTGCTCATACACGTAAAGAGTACAGCCCATCTTTTGCTGCTAGCTAGTCCCCCCCGGGTCCGCCGTGCCACGACCATCCATGGTCCGAAGACATCCACACCCACGAATGAGAAGGGAGGGTCTGAGCTGAGGCGGTCCACAGGTAGGTCAGCCATCTTCTGAGTCTCCATCTTCCTGCGTAGTCTTCTGCACGTGACGCAGTGATGAAGGATGCTACTGACGCGCCGTTTACCGCCAATAATCCACAGGCCCGCCGCTCTCAAGGCACCCTCAGTGAGGTGGCGTCCTTGGTGCTGGACCTGCTCGTGATAGTGCCGAATGAGCAAAGTCGTGACGTGACTCTGTCCGGGTAGGATCACAGGGCTAACCTCTTCTCCATCAAGGTTTGCTTTGGACAAGCGCCCTCCAATCCTGAGAATTCCAGAACTATCGAGGTAAGGGCACAGGCTGCAGAGAGGGCTTTGCTTAGGAATAGGTATCCCTCCTCGAATGCATTCCAATATCTCTACAAATGCTTGTTGTTGGATAGCTCGTAGTATGATGGTTCTTGCTCTGTCCAAGTCTTCCGTGGGACAGGGTCCTTCATGCATGTGCCAGCCCTTGCAGCTGCTCCCCTGTGCAAAGGAGTGGGCGACATGCACGAGCCTAGCAACTGCTCGATTGAGTGACCGCCAGCTGGAGTACTTCTCAAAACGTGTAGGGTCAAGTTTGCCACTGGTAACCCTGTTGAGATGACAAGTGACCTGTGGCCGGACATCAGAGTCAGAACTAGGGTCAACCAAGTCAAAGGAACTAGGTGCAGAGTCGACCTCAGCTGACATCAGCAGAAATGGAGGGCCGCACAGCCATGACGTATGAGTTAGGTTGCCTGCAGGGACTGATCGTGAGCCATGGTCAGCAGGGTTTTGGCCGGAGGGCACGTACTTCCATTGCTTAGGGCTTGTGGACCTCCTAATGCGCTGCACCCTGTTACTCACATACACGTAAAATTGTCTTGATTCATTGTGGATATAGCCTAGGACCACTTTACTATCCGAGTAGAAGGTCACGGCATCAAAGATTGTGTCCATCTCATCCAAAATTGTGTCCGCAATCTCTACTGCCAGGACTGCAGCACACAGCTCGAGCCTCGGAACTGTTGTTTCTGGACGTGGGGCTAGCTTTGCCTTGCCAAATACGAAGCCAACTTCCACATTGTTGCTTGCATCGGATGTCTTCACATAGGCAACAGCAGCTATGGCAGTCATGGAAGCGTCACAGAAAACACACAGTTCCTTACTGCACGCTTGGCGGAGAGATGTAGAAGTGTACTGGCGTGGGATCTTGAGCCGTTCTAGCTCCTTCAGCGAGTCCCTCCATAGCTTCCACTCTCTGTACTTTTCCTCGGGGAGAGGGGCATCCCAGTCACATGACTCTGTAGTGAGCTCCCTCAGTATGGACCTTCCTTGAATGCTGACAGGGGCAGCGAACCCTAGAGGATCGAACAGACTGTTTACAGTTGACAAGACCCCACGTCTTGTATAGGGTTTCTCTGCCTCGGCAACTTGGAAGGTAAACACATCTTCTGCAATGTCCCAGCTCACCCCCAAACTTCTCTGCATTGGTGGAAGTTCTGTGCTGAGATCTAGGTCTTTCACCCCCTTAGCCAGATCATCAGGAGGGAAGGCTCTCATCACAGTCACCCTGTTGGACAGGATCTTGTGAAGTCGGAGGTTAGAGTGCCAGCATGTCTTGGGTGTTGTGAAGAAGAACGATGGCTTCCTCTTCATCTGGGACCGACAGAAGCCCATCGTCAACGTAGAAATTCCTCTCCACGAACATCCTAGCCTCTGTGCCGTACTCCCTCTCTCCCTCTGCGGCAGCTCTGCGGAGTCCGTATGTAGCCACGGATGGTGACGGGCTATTCCCAAAGACATGCACGCGCATCCTGTACTCAATGACGTCGTCGTCCAGGTCATTATTGCGATGCCAGAGGAAGCGCAGAAAGTTTCGATGGTCCTCACGTACGACAAAGCAATGGAACATCTGCTGGATATCAGTTGTCACTGCCACTGGCTCCCTCCTAAACCGCAGCAGTACCCCGAGCAAACTGTTGTTCATGTTTGGGCCCGTGAGGAGGACATCATTGAGCGATACCCCTTGGTGTTGCGCGCTGGAGTCGAATACCACCCTCACCTGTCCAGGCTTCTGAGGGTGATATACCCCGAAGAAAGGTAGGTACCAGCACTCCTCATCTGGTGGCAAGGGTGGCGCTACCTCAGCGTGTTCATTCTCGAAGAGCTTGCTCATGAACTCAGTGAAATGCTCCCTCCTTTCAGGGTGTTTCCTGAGTGACTTGGTGACTGTTGCGAGACGGGTCTGTGCCTGCTCACGGTTGTTTGGCAGGCGCTGGCGTGGGCTGTAGAAGGGGAGTGGAGCCTGCCAGCTGTTGTCATCCCCCTGTTTCAATTCCTTCTCCATAATCCTCAGAAAGGCAAGATCCTCCATAGAAGGTGCTGTCTTGTCGTCGTCCTTCGTGTGGCAAAAGATAGACTCCTCCATGAGTCGTGCTTTGTCACTCGGCAAGGGCAACTGTTCTGAGACCGTAGGGTTCTGGAACTGGCATGAGTGGTTGCACTTCTCTTTGATCTCAATCTTGTTGAGGCAGGGACATAGAACACTGGGACGTCCATTGTCAAGAACATGAGTTCTGTAGGAGTTCACAGGTGAGGGTAGATGTGCGCCGTTTATACACACATCCCCTACTATCACCCAGCCAAGGGCTAATCGTTGGGCGAAGGGAGCATGCAGGGGACCATTACGCTGTTCAAGGACCTTGTGCACTTGAATAATGTCTCTTCCTAAAAGAAGTAATATCTCAGCCTTAGGGTCAAGTGGCGGTATCTTAGAGGTTAGGGACTTCAAGTGCGGATGGTACTTCACCGCAGCTGGTGTGGGAATCTCTGCCCTATTATCGGGAAGTTGATCGCACTCAATGAGCTTAGGCAGAGCTAAACTGGTCTTGCCATCAGCTGACTCCACAATGAACCCGCTTGCCCTGCGGCCTGTGGCATCTGACACACCCGCACAGGTTTTGAGTGTGTAGGGAGAGGTGTTGTCAGCTATGTCAAACATCTCAAAGAACAATGACCTGGCTAGTGACCTATTACTTTGGTCATCAAGGATTGCGTATGCTCTTGTCTTCTTTTCAGGTTGGTGTTTAGGATATATGTACACCAGACAGATTTTGGCACATGATTTGGTAGTGGCACTGTCCCCACAGACCTCTGTACAGACTGAGGTGGTGACTGTAGCTGGAGGAGATCCCTCTCCCTCCCCGCCATGCTCTTCTGAGGGGATGCTAGCTGGCTTTGTCAACCATGGCGCAGGACCGGCGTGAAGGGCTGCAATGTGCTTATCGCTGTTGCATTCTGAGCACTGGATGACAGCCTTGCAGTCCTTAGCTTGGTGGGAAGTTGAAGAACAACAGCGAAAGCATATGCCATTTTCCTTAAGGAAAGCCTTACGCTCGTCCAGCAGCTTTGCTCTAAAGGCCCTACACTTAGGTAGAGGGTGGGGCTTCTTGTGTATGGGACACTCTTTCTTTGGGCTATCTGAACCCTTAGTCTCATCCCCTTTGGCAGGACTGTCCACCTCTGTTTTGTGCACGGCAACTGGGGTTTTAGCTGACTTAAGTGTGAATTTCTCCCCCTTTGGTGGAATGTTGCTGGGAGCTGCAGCTGCAAAGCTTGGGTCGTTCCTCATCTTTGCCTCTGCACGAATGAAGTCGGCGAATACAGAGAAGGGTGGAAAGATGGTGTGGTGTTGTTCTTTATACTTCGTACCGTAAACCATCCACTTTTCCTGCAGGTTGAATGGAATTTTCTCCAGGATCGGGTTAATGCCTCGTGCCGTGTTCAGGTAAGCCAAAGCAGGCAGGAACCCATCCTCCATGGCTCCCTCTATCTCCAGGAGAAGGTCACCTAGCTCTCGTAGTCGCTTGGGTTCTTTATTGGAGAACTTGGGGAACTGTTCAAGCTTCTTAAAGAGAGCCGTCTCCAAAGCCTCTGGTGAACCATAAACCTCCTCTAATCTTTGCCATACTAGGCTGAGGGCCTCCCCAGGGTAGTTGATACGAACTGACCTCACCCTCCTTGCATGCTCAGCAGATTCGGGGCCAAGCCACTTAATCAGCAGGTCAAGTTCCTCACTAGCCTTCAGACCCAGGTCTTCAGTGGCGTTAGAGAAGGCGGACCTCCAAGCCCAGTAATTTTCGGGTCTGTCATTGAACTTTGTGAGTCCAGCTGTCAGTAGCTCACGGCGAGCTAAGAACCTTCCTAGCACTGATACGTTTGCAATGGATTCTCCTCCCCGTGGATAGCCATGCCCTGATGTATCGTGTCTGGGTGTCCATTGGTTCTTTGGCGGAGATGCTGAACGTGATGGAGTAAATTCTTTTTTCTGGGTGGATTGCAGTGGCGGCTGTTTTGCATTGCTAGCTGATGCAGTGTGCCTTGTGGTTTGAACAGATAAGCGCTGCCTCTCATTCTGAATAGGTGGCTCATGCCGTGTCTGAGATTCATCATGAGGCTTCAGGTTAACATCTGCAGAGGGCGTAGGATCAGGCTTTACATCCTGCTCTGGATTGTCTGTGTGCTCACTGGATTTTACATAGGCATACTGGTCCTGAACATATTGTTCAGTTCTTTCCACTGAATGATAGGATGAGCCTTGATCGACATTATGAACTCCAGGGAGCTCCCCCATAGCTGCTGAATCCACTGCCGATTCTAACACATTAGCTTCAGCACAGGCGGCCTCAGCCTCCTTCTCTTGCTGTATGGCTTCTAATTTGGCTTCAAGACGTGTCTCCTCTACTTTCAGCTGAGCCTTTCTTACTTTAACATCATCTCCCTCTGTGCGTACGATGCCCTGGCACGGGCAGCTTCTGCTTTAGCTCTGGCTTCCAGTGCAGCCAGGCTAGCTGCTGATCTAACAGAGTACTTTGATGATTTTGATGCTTTAGATGAGTGTGAGCACTCTGACCTTGTTTCATAATTCTTCTCTGACTTCGCTGACATCTTGGGTCTAGTAGATGTGGCTGAGCTGGCTGAATCTCTCACTCACCGGGGTAGCTGTCACTGTTGAGTCCGTCTTTTTACTGTTCTGCCCTCATTAAAGATTCCCCCCTTCTTCACTGACTGGACAGATGACTCCCATCACACCCATTCAAATTTGTGTGTGATTTATTACAAACTGACGACGGCATGTAACAGGTGTAAAACTAGAATAAAGCAGAAAATAAAATACACAATCAGCTCAGAATATGTAATTACTAAAATATCTAACATTCTCCTCAAAGCATAAGGCCTGCAAGTGGCTAAGCACGCTACTAATTAGCTGGATATGGCAAATAGCATGATGCCAAACAATCTTTCAACATTACTTCGACAAAATTACAAAATGTTCAGAAATATACACATCAGATATCAATACTAACATTATCCATCAATAATACTTACAGACGATGCCCGTATTAGTGATTTCTTAGAAGGATGGGCTTTGATTCAGCAGCTGTACAATCTACCATGCCAAAACGGTTCTGAAGGATTAAAGGTGACTTCCTGAGTGTGTCACATGACTACAATTACACATATGACTCCCCCAAATGAAGAGACACCACCTAGTGGCTGGAGTAGGAAATAACATATAAATTGCACAGAAAATAAACTCAGTCCAGAACAGGCGTCGAGGAGTGTCTCAGCAGGCTTCAAGTAGCAGGCTTGATTGGCAAAGCAGGGACAGGTGAGTCCAATCACTCCTCGACGCAGCAGGTGAGAAGGGTGCCGCCGGAAGAACAAATGTCAAGTTACCCACGCACACACACACACAACCGGAACAAACTTATCAAAATAAAAGTGTCGAGATACAAACCACAACAATTTAACCCAAACAAAATGACAAACTGTTCTACCCATCATACAGGTTGCTTATAACTGAGTTCAGAATCAGCACAGTGTATATAACATTCAAGACTTAGTGCCAAAAACAGGGGCACAGTAAAATGTCCCGTAGCCAAAAGTGCCATTATAGTCTGTAGGCAGTGTTTTCTGCTGTCTGTAGTCTCTTTGGCTTAAAGCAGTTTTGAACTGAGCTCTTCTTTTAGTTGTAACAACTCAGGAAGTCTCCATTAACACTGATACATTGGGAAAAAAGTAACATATCCTCATGAGTTGTCTGGTGAGATATGTAAGAATCATCTCTGCATTTAACATTTAGGAAACATATTCTTGGAATTACAGAAACAATATCGGCCCTGTTGACTGCTAAGACCAGAGCCTAGCCCTGTAACATGGTGCTATAAGTGTGTTTTGAACAGGCACAAACAAAACTTAACCTGACCGACAGTTCCCGTAACATCCCTGAGTGTCATGAGGCTCTGTGTGTCTCTTGCGTGACTACCTTGACTGTCCCATTTAACGTGATGAAAATATCTCCGGATACTCTCTCTGCAGGAACGAGGAGGCTACCTCTGCTGAGTCAAACGACTTGGTTCCTCCTGATTGCGTATCCACTCTGAGTGTGGCTGGGTACATCATCCTGTACTTCACTCCAGCCTGTCGGAACTGTTTTTTCAAGGGAGTAAAAACCATCCTCTTTTGGTGTAGCATGGGTGAGAAGTCGGGGAATATCATAATCTTGGAGTTGCTGTAGTGTAGTTCTCCCTTCTTGCAGGCGGCGTCTAGTATCCGGGTTACGTCTCTGTAGTGGAGAAGTTTGAGAACGAAGGCTCTGGGTGCTCCCTGCTCGCTCGGGCTCCTCTGTTGTGCTCGATGGGCTCTCTCTATCTCTATCGGGCTGGAGAGTCCCAAAATTTCTGGCAGCCATTTTTCCAGAAAATCCACGGCACTGGCCCCTTCTACTCCCAGCGGAAATCCCGCAATTCTCAGGTTCTTGCGGCACTGCCTGTTCTCATAATCATCCAGATTGTCTCTCAGCTCCATCACGTCTTTCTGGTGTTTCTGCTTCAGCTCTGCGAGCCCTTGGCGTAGGTCAACAACGGCGGCCTCGTACTCGGAGCCCTTAGCTTCAAGCGCGGTAACTTTGGTGTTTGTTGAGTGTATGGCTTCACTCATCTTTTCAAGCACGGCATCTACTTGGTGTCGCCGGGTCGTGATGGAGGTTTGAATCGTTGCCGCAAACTTTTGCATTTCGGCGGTGAACCAAGCGGGCGGTTCCAATGTTTGCAGCATGTCGTTAACAGCCATCGTTAGCTGCCTCTGACTCTCCTGTTTCTTCTGCTCCTCGGTAAATCACTCAGCCTTCTGTCCCCAACCAAGAGCCGAGAGACTTGGACTGATACAGTTTCTCAGCAGGCTCTGAACCTGGACATTGACTCTCCCAGTTGTTTTACCAGTTTGCTCTCTATAAGCATACTATGAACTGTTCTTCTTGTCAACTGTGCGTCTTTTGGGTGCGACATTCACCTGTTATAGTTACTTTAGCGGATTGATTATTCACCTCACAAATTATGACATTCATCATGACGTTCAGCACAGCTATTGCCTCATCTGATCTTGTGTTATCAACCTTTTTTGTTGGAAAAACAAAAGTCTGGTTGGCTGAATTTTGTAAAAGTTTGTGCTTATGCATACCACTAAATACATTTAACAGTCCACCCTTACCTATTTGTAGTTGCAAAACTGAGTGAAACGCTTTATCCAAATACACTGAGACCTTTATCCAAATGCTTTATGTGCCCCTTTGCCTAAATTGCTTCATCTTGCTTATCCCCCCCCCCCCCCCCCCCCCACACACACACACATATATATATATATATATATATATATATATATATATATATATGTTGTATTTCTTAGAAAGAAAATAAACATAAATATGTACTTACAAGTTAATGATAATGAAGTCAAAATTTTTCAAGAAAAAAAAAATCTAACCACCCTATAGTCTGCAGTACGTTATGTTATTGCTCTGCTGATATTGCAGTATCCCCTTCTGACCATCTGACAGACACAGAACCTAGTTTGGGACTCTGTGGAGTTTGAGCGGCAGTGCGCTGCTCTTCATCAGAGGCAGAATACCAAAACAAATTGAAAACACTTCTGATCAGGCATAATACAGGATCTTCCCATATTGCAAAATAAAATGTACTGTCCCTTTCTGAATCAATTCAAGACACAATTTGTCTTGTATTTTCATACAAAAAACTTTTAGAATGAAGATTCTGTGAATGAGTTCACTCAGATATTGGTAAGGACAATTCTGCCTTCTAAAAATCCTGATAGGGACATGACCCTACCATCTGTATGCAAACCTACAGCCTTTGTGATGGGGTAGTCCTGAATGATTGACAATATATTGTTGCAGTGATGCATGGTCAGTGACTAACAGGAGGCAGCATTTCCCCTGGTTTCATCAGATCAAAAGTCTGTCAACTTCCGTAAATCCCTTGCGTGTGTGTATAGGCGATTAAGTAACTTTAAAAACTAGAGGATAGAATGTTTATTGCTGCATGGGATCCAAAACATGGGATTGAGACTAATACAATTTAAAATATTGAGACTTTAATGTGTGAAACTGGAAACAACAGTATAGTAAAGGCAAAGTTACATTAAGGCATCTAAAGCACTTTGCGATTTTAAGGGTCATTAACTACTGTAGCTTTTGCCTTCACAAGGATGCCCAAAAGTTAGGTCCGACACACACACACACACACACACACACCGCGCGCGCTTCACAGACCAAACTACTACAAGCTGTGGGCTCAAGTCCTCTGTACTCAGTGTGATTGATTTTAATTGGACAGCCTTCTTTAATTCATTATCAGCATCAGGGCCACAAGCCATATAGGTCATTAATCTTTACTGAAAGGCCCACTGTGCAGAGTTTTGGAGGATATATTGGCAGAAATGAAATACAATATTATAACTGCTGTGGTTTTTTTTGTTTGTTTATACATACCTGAAAATAAGAAAATTGTGTTTTTGTAACATTCGAGTGATCAATGTATATGTATAAAGGGAGTGGGTCCTCGTCCATGGAGATCTCCATGTTGCACCGCCATGTTTCCACGATACCCCAGAATGGACAGACCAAACGCTTTGTTCTAGATATGGCCATTCACATTTTGGCATTGAACACCTCAGTTAACAGCCCCTCCGCAACGAGAGCATCAGGAAAAACACCAATTTTTTAACTTGAAACTGCTTTAATTAGTGTTTTAACTGGTTTAATTCACCAGGTCAGTTTGTTTTGGAGAGGAGGTGACCTCTGTGGATAATTCAGTTCACTGTAACAACCTCCTGAATGTTTGGATCTTAAGTTGTCAGAGAAAAAAGGTGAACACACATTAGCAGGTGCTTGGCTAATGGCCCATCTCGCACATGCCAATTAGTGTCAGAGAAACACTGATTTGTAGCATGAAACTGCTTTGTTCAGTGGTTCTACTGGTTTGAATCGCCCATTTGTTTGGAGAGGAAGAGATGAAAAAAATACAACTTAGGTCATTCTTGGTACCCTTTTGTACATAAAGCTTAAAATGCTTTACTTATTTTGCAATATGGGGACTGGACCTTGGCCCACCCCTGCCAAATAACTGCATTTCAATAAGGTACAACTGTGTCTGATAAAATATTGTAGAAACGCCATATGACAGAGGAAGAAGCAGTGCTGAATATAAACTGCAGTACTATGGTAAAAAAAACCTTTATAAACAAGTGTTTGACAAGCACTTACACACACACACACACACACACACACACACACACACACACACACACACACACACACACACACACACACACACACACACACACACACACCTGGGATCTGCTAAATGTCTTGCATCAGGGGGGTTTATGTAGGACAAGTGATATTCACAACTTCACAATTCCCAGATTCCCCCACCCACAGGTTTAACACATGGAGATAAGATGAGAGTAAATGTGTAGACTTTTGTTTCACATCCCTAAATTTGAGATTGCTGTTGTGAAACCAATGTGTTTTATATTTTGACAGATGTCATGTGGAGTTGCAAAGTCACAACTTTTGTTCGGTTTTTTTGTTCTTTTGTGGAGCAGTAAGGGAACATGTGACATCTATTGTGAAAGCAGCAGTGCTCCTAATGGACTAACAGACCTGTTTGCTAGATTTAAAGGATAAATCTGTATAGTAATTGTTGTAATTCTCTCTCCCTCCCACTCATGTTGTGTCAGTAAGTGCTGGTAAGAAAGACGTGTTTAAGAGCAACTGTATTTTTTAGCTGTCCATAACAATATTAAGTCAGATTTTGACTATTAATGAAGCATATGTAAAATAAAAATTTGATGGAATATTGAAACATAATTCTTGCATGCTTTCATTCACATTTCTAAATCATATCTCATGCTGTTATTTTGCACAAATGTGTGAACAAAGCCTACACTGTACTGCTATTCTGAAAACATTTTATGCTGCTTTAAAAAGGACCTCCAGCATGCATAATAAAGATGAATTGTAATATCACATCCTGACTCACTTTTTCAAACTGGAATTTTAATGTCACTGCTTCTATCAAGTTGCCTGTTTTACTTAAGTTTTGTGAACACAGAATTATCACAGTCCCCGTTGGCTATAATATCATGTCAGGTTGGTTCCCCCACACTCACTCTCAGTGAAATGCGATCATGGATGTCAAAGTAGCTTTCATAATTTTGAAGACAGTTAATATACAGCCATTCGACATTTACAACTACCGTCTATCACGCACTCAGCAGTATTCAGTACCTCACATCACAGTGAATGTTATATTCTTTTTATTGCAGAGCACCCAGTCACACTGTGAAGAACAAGTTGTAAGATGAACTGCAAGCTGTGGTGAATGTCATGTAACGTCTTTTACAGCATGATCATGAACCAGGTGATAAAATAAAAAGAAAAGAAGTATTATGAACATAGAAAAGTCTTATTAGAAACAGTCTGCAAAAAGCATGCAAAATGTACACACACACACACACACACACACACACACACACACACACACACACACATATATATATGTACTGTAAGCACTGGCACTGGTTGAAGTGTTAGATGAAGTGCCAGGTTTTGTCATAGGTTTCTTATTCAAAGAAGAGTATTATGATTAGAGCCTGCACTCAAAGAAACAATCTAAAGTCCCATTCATGAAGGATTAGTGAGGTACTCACTGTAAATCCCAGTAATCTCCAACTTCATCATGTTCTAAGCATGTGTGCGGTGGTATGACTGTGCCTTGAAATTATACAGTATTAACAGTGACAGACATTTTGACGTGAAGAAAAGCACAGTAGGAAACACAACAGGAGCGCTGATGAGTGTTATTATTGACAAGTCAGACTCAACATGTACGATGCCAAGGCTTTGGCAGATCTATGTTGGTTAAATTTATGTTAATGTTATCAGTTACACATGTGCAAAAAATGCATGAAGTATTGGTCTGTTGATGTGTCACAGATAGTGAAATGAAAAGGTGGGTTAAACACTACTATCAAACTACTTCTGAAAAAAATAAAAAAATAAAATCTGGGAACTGTATATTCTGCTTATTTATTTGAGCTCAATATTTAACTTGAATATGCTACCTACACGTCCATGCCCTTAAAGCTGTGACAGCACATTACTTCATCATTTCTCTGGCTTACCTTGTGTCACTCATTGATAGTGTAAAGTCGGTTTATCCACCCTCATTTTGTAGCAAAAACACCTAAAATGACATACCCAAATTAAAATGACTGTAGCTTCTGAACCGCTCTGACTACATGCATGCATGAGGTCTTGCCAGAAAGAAAACTCTCTGAAGTGTCTTGTGCAAGTATCAGAAACAGATTTTGCCTAAAATAAAATAAAAATGTATTTCAGGATGAATAACTGTCTGTGGCTTCATCTGAGCAGGTAAATGACACTGTGGAGATGTAGGCAGACTATCAATGAACATTTGTTTCAAATTTGAAAAAGATTGCTCAAAGTATGACCATTCTACAGTGTTTTTTCCATGAAAAGATCCTGGCGGAGCTTCAAAACAGTACTATCAGTGATCAAACAACACTCAGCCAGCTTCAAACATTGTACCTTATTGAAATCAGGTGTGATTATGATAGCTGATGTTGTTTATGACACAGAAACACCATAAAATATCACCAAATAAAGCCATATTAAACATGAAAGTTATAATCCCACTTACTGAAAGTTATGATCCCACTTACTCAGCCAAAAAAAAAGTGGTAAGTAATGCTTTAACAATTCCTGTTGAAAAGCAGCATGACATGACTTGTCACCACTCATCGCAATTTTGGACTTTGTGTGTTTAGGCTGCTCTGGCGCAAAATACATATTAATAAAAGAAAAACAACGTTATTTTTGAAGAGTCGAGAGCTTCCTGAATCTGGCAATACCAAACATCGCATGGTTTGCTGATGTAGTGTGCCTGGGAGATACCATTTAACAGGAGGAGGGGAGCGAGGACACTGGTGTTCTGGGGGACTTAGAGAGGTTAAAGCAGGAAACACTACTTGATAAAAAAGACATAGTTGATGAGAGCAGCAAAAGTGAACCAAAATAGTAAAGTTGCTGGCCCTAAGCCAAAACAGTTTCTATAAAGATGCTAAAGGGTGCTGTAGAGCAAAGGCTTACTATGAGAGATGTCTTCATATGACATATTTGATGCTGTGATACATTGTTTATGGTGAGTTGTTGGTGTTACTGGTCTCAGACCTAGGGGAATCTGGGCAGGTACAAGGCCCACAGGCTGAATAGCACTGTGGGTTGGAAAGAAGTGGAGATGCAGAAATGATGTCTTTCTCAAGCGCTGGATGTTTATTTCTCGCTCTCTCTCTTTTTTTTTTTTATAAAGTAATTCAATAACAATGCCAACAGATAGGCCTAGCACACACTAGAACACTGGACAATTAACAAAACATACAATTATAAAATACACTATAATTATATAGATATCTCAATAATACTACAAGATCATAAACCATAACTTTAGCCATTATATGGACTATACAATATAGAAGTGGTCAATAAATATACTGAATAGAATAAACAAACCGATATGTAAAGCACTGGTATATATCAGATAAAATACAAAACCCATTAATAACATATTGTGAAATAGATACCAGTCTTACTGTATAATATATCAAATACACATCAACAAATGGCACTATAGATCATATTACATCTTGAAACAACTCCTATCGCACATTCAAGTATGTAGACTTAGGCTATGTGGCTATCTTGCCATCTGATAGATTATTCCTTTAACGTGAATACATACAACAGATCAGAGGCTACATTGGATTACTTCTACGAAATACATTACAATACCAGCAACATTTTCATAGATCAAATACCAAGAATGCTATATTAAGATTTAAACTGTTCATGTGACTGTGTGATAATCAGTCACCAACACAACGCATCTGTCTGCCGTTTGCGTGTGTCTACAGGCACATATACTGAACAGAGCACTGGCAAATGTTTTCTGAAAACTAATAAAATAAAAATAGAAGGGGATAACTTTTTTTTTTATTCAACTAATATAAGGCCATTTTCTCTACCCGTTACATTGGCATACAAAGTATAATATTTTAAACAGTATATAATGCTTGTAACAAAAGAGTATAAAGGAAATCTGGAAGGCCCCACACTAAGTATTATTCCAATTTGTTAGGCCTGTGTCAACAGTGAGTGAAAACACCAATGTAATGACTACATATAAATAAAGCTGTCGACAGAATCAACAGTCTTAATTAGAACACTGCAACTGTAGATCATATCATTAATTCACTTTAAAAATGGATGTTTGGACACAGTGTCCAAGCAAAGCCAATAAACTTCTTTACTTTTGTTATAAGGGTAGGTATAAGGCTGGAATGCGTCTGACGTAATTCACTAGAGGCTGACATGCGGTTTTTAATCCTGTCCCATCTTACAAAAAAAACAAAAAAACAAAACAGAAATCAAGGCTTTAAAATAGGAGTCCACGTTTCCACCAGTTTCGGAAACATTGTAATCAAAGAGATAAACAGTAGTAGCAAGATGGCTGATTGCAATGATTACTTGTGAACTTTTGTCCTGTTATTACAGATATTGGTTTTTATCCAAAAATATCACACACCAACTATTGCTGAGACCACAGCACACTCTTTTTTCCCCCAGTGATTTCTTAAGAATTGGACTCATTCGCTGATGTTACGGTTTGTAGCTTATTAAGTTCCAGCTGGGAGCCAACTTTTAATGATTTTCTTTTCTTTGGTTGAAATGGTTCAAAATTAGGTGTGGGGAACCAGAAAAGAGCCTATCTGTTTTGGTGGAAAAGGGGTATGTGTGATGTCACAATAGCTACATCCATTATTTTCACAGTTTATGGGCTGGATCCAGTCAAGTCTACATCCTAACCTGTCCCAGTCACCTGAGGAATAATGAAATTGAATCTCACAGGAATCTCATAACCCACAGGATTCCCAGGAAAATGTCAGCCTCTATCAAACTAGGGGTGAACTAAAAAAACAAGCAGGTGAAGTCTCACAAAGGCAAAAGCAAATACAACACTGTTGGGTTGAACTGTCTGACACTCTTTCACCATCTGGTATTTGTGGGTATGTTTTGGATCTTGGTAAATTAGTAAACTGCAGACATACTCTGTAAACCCCAATCCATCCATAACACAAAATGTTAATGTAAAGTCTACACAGATGCCCCGGATTGTCAAAATGACATAAAAACCGTTCACTTGACACAAAAACTCATCCCTTGTGACCTTGACATATATATTTTTTTATATTAAAAGCAACATTTTTTGAGTTTTGAGTTAAATTGACTAAAAAGCCGATTTTGTTTAAGGCCAGTAAACAACACTATCATCCTGCACTTAACATTTTGTGGCATGTTGGGGCTAATTGGGTGGAGTTTCCCAGCACACAATTAGCTGAAAAAAAATGTGTTCTACATTCCTCATGTAACCCATTACGCAGTGATTAATGTTTAAGTATTTGGTTCTTATGACTTACATTTTATGTTGTGGTAAAAGACGTTTTGCACCATGAATTAAGATGCATACACAGTTAGTGGCCTCCCACCTGTGGGAATATTAGAGTGTCTAACATAAAGTTGTGCTGAAGTGAAACAGAGAGCAGAGATAAAAAAAAGTTCCTGTCAGTCAAGGGTCGTGTGACATGAGATTTTATATTGTATCGTATGTACTAAACTAAAAGTTTTGAGTGCAAAGTTTTTCCCAAAAAAATTGAGTGAGCACATTAGAGTTTACAGTGCAGTGTGGGGATCACTGGGCAAAAAGTTTATCAGGTTTGAGTGTAGGAAAAAGTATCACCAGCCAGGAGTGGTGCCATACAGGAAGGGGAAATTGTCATTTAGTATTTATTTAATTATTTATTTATCTGTCAAATCCCATCTACCGTGTCCAAAATCAATCAATCACAGGAAACACAGTCAAGGACACAAGAGCGGTCAGAAATGGCCCAGCATACAAAAAACACAGAGCAGGTTGAGTTATGTGCAACAGAATGTGTTTGTGTTGAATGTGTTTGTGTGTGTAAGGGGTGGATGTGGGTGTTCACAGTATTGTAGTTGCTTGTGGGAAATTTAATCCACCAAAATTTAAAAAGTTAAAGAGTGGGTTAAGGTTAATCAAGAGTGAGAAAGTCTGCTGGAGAACACAAACAGGCTGGAATGCTGAATTAATGTTGAATGAATTCTGAATGTATTAAATGTTTCATGGCCCACCAAAATAAGCCATTAATTTTACAGTGGACGACAGTGCACTTCACCTCACCAAAGCTGAACCACATTGGTAGTCAGACTGTGTTTTGTGTCTGCTCTAGCCATTGGCAGTAGTACCGGGGAGCAAGTCAGGGTTACTGTAGCACCTTCACAGTTCTGCATAGAACTACCAAACCCCCCCCCGAGCATTTTTAGAAAAACATAGAACTTTTTCCCATTCTAATCATGACCTGGCCAGGACATTACCCAGACAAAATGTCAAGTAGTCGTGCATGCATGAAGGTTAGTCTGACCACTGACACATAGCTGCCTGCTCAAATCAATCAATAATGGACGAGTCTCTAGAGTTCTGCAACCAGACCAAACCCAGTGGATCTTGACAAGTATAGTGTTTTAGGTTGTTCAGGCCACATTTAGTTCAGGCTATTTACATTCAGATGTTGCAAGGAGATTTGCAATAAGTGGGAAGAGAGACAGACCACGTTCTAATCCTAAGTCGTCACACTATGTCAGTGGCCTTGCATATTATGCGCTATGTAACCTCCTGCGTCTGCTACTGACACCACAAAACAACGCCAGGATGTCAATAAGTGATAAAAGTCCGGGTATGTGGGACCCCACCACCCTTCCCATCCACCCTTTATGGACTTTTCAGCTCTTGATATTGTGTCATTGCTGGTTGTTCTTAAATCTGACACCTTTCAGTAACATCTCATACTGCCGCGACAGGTGCCTTCAAGCCACATTATGAACTGACTCTGCAAAAGGTTACGGTTTGGCAGCATCACAAACTGAGGCCACCCAGCGGCAAACGGTGGTTTTTAGCGTCAGGTGTCTACTTTATTAATCCCTCTGAGGGGAAATATCATTTTTCACTCTGTTTGTCAATTACACACAGGTTCGAACACACACATGCACAAACAGGACCTATACATGCACTAAGTGGAGAGATGTCAGAGCTGCCCATGACAGGCGCTCCGAGCGGTTCGGGTTAGGTACCTTGCTCAGGGGCACCTCGGCAGTGCCCAGGAGGTGAACTGGCACCTCTCCAGCTGGGAAGCAGGTTAATAAGGCCTGATGAAACCCAGATGACATGTGTTGCCCTTACCAAATTTAAACGGTACTATACTGTGGGGATTTAATCCAATCTGTTGATTCGTTTGGAAAATATAAGTTATATCAGATAATGTCTCAACAAGTTTGCTTTGCATGGGCAGTTTGGTGCCTCAATTTCCTTTAAAAAAGGATTTAAGAACATTTAAGAAATCCTCTAACACATCCACACTGTTATATTTTGTATCCTAAAATTCAGAAAAGCTGGTAAAATTTTTGATACAATTTCAGACAGTCTTGATTCAAGAATTGAGCCCGAAACACAAATTATTATTTTTTGATATTTCACATTTAACAACCTCACATCAGCTTAAAGATGACTTATCAACTATTTCCTTATGCCAGCTAGGAAATGCTTGCTGATTTTGTGGAAGGGTGAAAATATCCGTTACGTGAATATGTGGCAGATGTATTAGAAATGTGCAGGTGAACTTCTTTGATGCCATCTGGAAATATTGTATTCAATATCTGAAGATATCAGTGTAATGCCATTTGTAGATTCATGCCACCAATTAAATGTAGGATCCTCCGATTTTCCTTTGGATGTCTATGTTGGGTGGATTGGGAGCTTATCTTTTTCTTTTTCTCTTTTTCATGTATTCTTAAAGAGAACAGTGTTTGTATCAGTTTTGTAAATACACTAATTATCTCTATTTTGCAATTCCAAATTTACCAATAATTTCTTTATTTGTCTAATTTAGCCTTCTTAAGATATGTGCAAACTGACACCACTCTCAATAAAATGCTTTCACTAAAAAATCCTAATGCTGTTAATTTGGAAATACATTTCCGTGACCTTACAGTTCAGTGTCACTGCTGGTTGTCTCTGTGCAGACTGTAGTGGACAAAAGGTGTTGTGTTGTGGTGCTGAGCATGACAGAGCAGCCCTGTCTCCTGCAGCAGTGACTGCATGATCTGCTCAGTCAATGCAAAGTTATTTGCATAGGGAAATACAAGTGAGGTCTTTGGGAGCACGGGAGTGGATTCAGTTTCCAAACTGTATTTCAGCAACAGATGATGTACAGTACACTGAGACTCTTTCTGTACTGTGCGTAAAGAAAAAAAAGTGCATTAAATATACTATTTATACTTTTATTAGCCCACTTTTGTGACCTCCTACTCCTAAAAAATATTCTTATAAGAGTTTGATAAATACGGTGTGAGATATATAAGTGAACAACAGGGAAACCTCTATTAGTACAGAATTACACCAACCAACCCTGTATTGCCATTGTTACTACAACACATATGGCTCGTGTTATACAAAATAGCTACAGCTCTGCTGGTGGACACATCATCTCTCTCACTCATCGAGGCTGACTGATTTGCCTCCGATGCAAATATCAACTGAAGATGTGCTGCAGTGACGATGATGCTCAGACAGCAGAGAAAAGGTTGTTTCAGGCAATGACAGAGACATTTAGCTTTCAGTACCAGACAGGGAATTCCCATTCACCTGGTGAAACTTTTACTAAATATCTGGTCTCATTATTCAAATGTTCAACCATTATTAATGAAACTATCATCCTAGATATGAGATGTGTTATGGGATCTGTAAACTGATTGGGTTATTGGGTTATTTGATATCTGCATACGTTTTATAAATCTGACTGCTGTACAATTACTACTTGTGTGATGAATAAAGTGGGAGATTTGTCTATTTTCTGACGTCACTGGTGCTACAGTCATTTCTTCTACTTCCTTGAGATTATGTGTCAGCCAAACAGTGCAGCCAGTTTTAAATTTGTTTCTGTGATCAAGAAATGGGTGTTCATTTGACTTCATGTTAGACCTAAAACACAAGTCTTTTTTTTTTTTTTTTTTTACGAGTTTCCTGCTTAAAAAAAGCAGATGGTAACATAGCACTCTCCTAATATTAGTCCTATAGTGTCAACAGGATATATGCTTTATGCATCAAGCTGTTGGTCAGCCCTTGGTCAATGTCAGGCTGTTGGTGAATGTCTTTGGCCCCAGTTGTTGCAGTTTGTCCTGCACGTGTGACAATTGTCAGCCCTTGTTGCCTGCGCTTGGCCAATTTAGTCTGTTGAATTGACATCAAGACCGTTGGAGCTATTGATGAATGATATCACTCTGACTGGCAGTACAGCTCAGTGCATGAGAGAAGAAACACAAAAGCAAACAAATGACTTAAGTCAAGTGTGAGATGGAAACAAACTTGGGTACGATTATTTTTTTAGCCATTGAGTTTTTTCGCAGATAAGGTTTACAGTTGATTATATTATTGTTCACTAGCACACTATAAATATGCTTTGGGTAACACTTCATATTAAGGTACTGTCATAAGCGTTAATTAATGCTTAATAAGCATTAAGTTAACACTTAATGAGGCAGAATAAGATTTTTATTACCATTAATAAGACTATATGTGTTAATTATAGCATAATTAACACAGTTATTATTGCATATAGGAGCATTATAAGCACTTAATAGAAACTTGATAACAGTTTATGAAGCTATCCTAAATATTAATAAGATGTGTATTTACATTAATTATGATTTATAAGGGTTAATTATAAAATAATAACTGAACTACTAACTAAATGATCCTTTGCAGCTACTGGATCTAAAGTGGGAACAGTGTCGTATAAACGTTAATAAATTATTAATATGCTCTCAGGGCTCGAAACTACGGTGCCCCGACGTCCTGAGGACTGTAAAAATTGCTACTGGATGATGTGTCTGTGAAAATTCCGGGACATATGGGTATCTGAACGTTGCTTTTGTCGATTGAATAATTTCAATAAAAAATTTTGAACAGCAAAAATACAGTGGCTTTTGCTGCACCTGATCTGGCTCCACACGTGCGCACGCACACACATTCGCCACTGCATGACTGTCATGCTGGGTGCCACTTGTCAGCTATGCTCGCCACTCCAGTGCTGCTCCAGTTGGAGTAGGATGCGACACTTCGCTTAAGGATTCTGAAGACAATGTTTCATCTGTTTCTGCCCCTGTGGTGAGTTAGCTTGTTGATTTGTTCTTGATTTGTTCTTTGACATAACTAACTCTAGCAGCTCAGCTAATAATTAATAATTCATTATTAATAATAATAATTAGGTTAGCAACTTTAGCTGCAGAGATGAAGGTCATACTTGAACTAGCAGCCAGTCATGTTTCTAAATTTCCTGCAGGTAAGTTGAGTATAATGAACACCCACATAACAGTAGTATGTTTTAGCAGAACCTTAGTGTATAACTGTGACACTCAGAGACATTGACTTTGACCGTGATTAAGAGTGTGTGTGTGTGTGTGTGTGTGTGTGTGTGTGTGTGTGTGCTGCAGTTCGTAGAGGGTGCCTCTAGAAATAGCTTAGGTAGCTAAGTACATTGCTAATGACGTTCTGTGTGAGTTGTGTGAAGATGCATATGGTTGCGTTACAAGAATGACAGTAAATTGTGTGAAGCAGGATGAGCAGAGTGAATGTGTTAGGTTGAGCAGGCTAATGGATATGTTCATGCTTACTCCTGCTGATTTGCTAACGCCATAGCCTGACTCCATTCCTCTCTGTCAGTAAGGTTAAAGGAGCATTTCATACATTTTGGCAATTGAGGTTTGTAACAGGCCCAGTGTTCAAGTGTTTTATTATCACTCTTGTGAAACCATAGTGAGAGTAATTAGGTACTAGGCTGTGGATTAAAAACAAGGGAAGTTAGATTAAATGTGTTTATGGGTTTCATTCTGAGCCTTCTCTTTCAGAGGGATGGGCTGACATTGGTGTCTTGTAGCCATGCAGGTAAACAAAATAAACTCCCTAGAGAGGAACTAGACCGACAAGCCTTCAAATGCCCCCTTCTGACCAACAACATAACTTCCGTGTTTGGTCAGGTAAGCGTCAACCAGCAACTTTCATCTTTCATCTGACAATGTAAACACCAGCTCTATAAATGATAACACCAGTACCTCTAATATCAACACAGAAGCTAATCTCCCACGACCACAGAAATGTTTAGGATTAAACCCAGCATTTAAAAAACTGTGCAAAATGAACTTCATAAGAATTGTCAATAATGCCAATGTTTTGTGGAATCCTCCATTTAAACCAAAGGGACTCATAGGGGGACATTTGAATATTCGCAGTGTTATCCCCAAACGTGACTAAATTAAACATCTTCCCACAGACTCTAGCCTAGATTTCCTGTGCCTCTCGGAGACATGGCTCCACAAAAATCCAATCCTCTGCCCTAACTATCCCTGGTTATAATATCTACAGGAAGGATAGAGCTGTAGGAAGAAGGGGGAGGCTAATTTTCTATGTCCAAGAAAACATTTTATCTGATGAGATCCAATGCCCTGAGAACAATATAGAATGCATTTGCCTGAATGTCACATTATCTCAACGGATGTCCTTCATACTAGTTGGAGTGTATAGGCCACCCTCCGCAAAATCTGTGTTTCTTGATAAATTCCATAATATACTCCAGAAATGTAGTTCAGGAAAGGAAGTACTACTCCATGGCAATCTGAGCCTAAACTTCGAAGACAAGTTAGGTAAAAAAGCATTGAAACAAATTACAAATAAATTCGAACTCACACAACTAGTGAAGAGGTTTACTAGGATAACTTTCACATCAAGAACTAAAATTGATCTAATATTCTCTAACAAACCTGAGAGAGTGACTAAGACATTTAACATGATAACAGGTCTGTCTGACCAAAACCTAACTCTCTTAGTTACTATAATACTTCCCAGACACACTTGTCCTCTAACACAAAATCCTATCATCTCAGAATACCTAAAAGTGATATGGGTGAACAGCAACATTTTACTGAAGGATCCTGCGGAATGTTTTAGACTCCACTGTAGACAATGGCTGCATTTCTTCTACCACGTAGCAAGCCACAAGCTTTGTGACTTCTTTCAGACTGATAGGTTTAACATTATCTCCATTATTACAACCAAAAGACAGCCGTTGCTGTTTTGGAGCTAAAAGTAATGGAAGTAACTGATGGCTTGTAGAAAATGTACTCAAGTATTTGATTACTCAAACACTACTTGTTGCTGCATAAAGTAAGCACAGTACTCTGCCGCGTTACTTTGTAACGCCAAATCTCTAACTCAGAGGGCACTTCAGTCCACTCAATGTGCTGTCAGACCGGGCTGTCCAAATGATATACCGGCTGAGATACAATGCCTCATCAACTAGTGTCTCCACACATCCAGAGGACACTTCGGTGCAATTTCACCATCAGCTCGGAGGTGCAATGCCTGGCTGTGCTGCGTTTTTACGCAGTGGGGAGCTTCCTGGAGGTGCTGGGAGACGGTACAGGCCTCACCAAGGCGTGTTTTTTTGGTTAAACATAATACATTTCCTCACAATTCTCTGACCAAGACTACTTCTTATTTAGTTGTAGTCTTGTTTTCATCATGAAAATAGGTCATTAACAAATATTTATCGTCTTAGTTTTTCATTAGAATTATTAGAACACACACACACGAACAGCAGGGAATTAGTGCGTAGTGGCGCTGCTTGTGAGTTATGCGCTGATGAAGTGTGGGTGATCGATTTGCCTGACATCAATTGATTTAGTTTCAGCACTGCGGTAGTGCCCAGCTCCTGTTAAGAGCTTCTTAAGAGCGATTTTAAGAGCGACCCTAAGAAGGGCATTAAGAACGCATCTGGGAAACACTCGTATCTTAGCAACCCTTCTTATCAAAGACGTTCTTAACTGTGCTTTTTAAGCCTGATTTATGGTCGTGCGTTGAATCGACGACATTGCTACGTGGTTGCCGTGATGCCGTCGTGAACCTTTGGAACTTCTCCGTCACCCCGTTTCGTCGCGGTGCAATTCACCGCCAGAGCGGTAGGAGGCTGCGTCCCTTTCCTGAGTGGTTATTGTCGTCTCTAGTTGATTTGTTGTTTAGCTTCTGGCTTTTCCGGTCACAGAGAAATGAATGTGGAGCACGGACAGACGGCTCCGGCCGTATCCGTATTGAACGTTGAGCATAATGGCATATATATAATGAGCCTTAACACTGCAACATCTACATCGCAGCAGAAGATGTTTAAAGATGGCGGGGATGCCGGAATCTGGAAATACGGAACCGGAAATGTGCTGCTACCAAGCAAACCAATCACAGCCGTGCCGGTCTGCGCTGGGTCTGCGTCGCCTCGACGCATAGTTACATTTTTGGGGAGGTGCACGTCAGGCTACGCCGGGGGCTACGGCGAGCCTTCTGCGTAGTCCTGTACCCTACGACATCGATTCAACACATGACCATAAATCAGGCTTAAGACTTAAGATCGCTCTTAACTGGGAAATGCGGCCATTGCTGGTCAATCATCAGCAACTCTAAATATTAACACTGTTTCTGTGTTTTGCCTATAAGTATGATAATTGGTAAGCATAACATCCCAAGATGTAGAAAAGAAAAGCCTCTTGGCACCATGCCCCAAACTCAACAGGAAGTCAGCCATTTTTAATTTAATGTTTCAATTACATTCATTTTTTGGGCCATTTCCAGGGGTGGTACTTTAACAAAATCCTCCTACAGACTTGATCTGTACCATCTTACGACCTTTGACATCAAAAGTTGCTTGAGTTGTTGAGTTTTCGTCAAACCGTGTGACCGTGGCGTGATGTCAAATTTCCATGTTTTGCCACCAAACAGGACAGGGTTTGTGACTCTAGCATACATGGTCCAATCTGCCCCAAACTTAATATCTTGTATGAGGCTTCAGGCCCGAAGCCATCTACATGCACATTAGGTGTCATGGTGATTGTGCCACCTATTGGCAACAGGAAGTATGTTTTGATAGACACTTATTTTTTGATTTACATGACATTTACAAGGTGGGGTCTACAATTGAAGCGCAGCAACATGATGTATAATTAGTGTCCTTTCCAGCATCACACAGTGGAAACAGGGAGTAGTAAAAAATGTCAAATAGGTCATTCCAGCACCCACACTCCATGGAGGATATGCTATCTCACTCTTGCGTGCAGTGTCTGACTTTTACAGACATGAACTATCACATCAATCAGCATCCTGCCAGCACCTCCACGTCGCGCAAAGGTGCAAGGGCCCATTCATCGCTGCTTGCAGCTTTTAATTTCTGTTTGTAACTGTTGCATAATCATATTCCTCACTTGAGGGGGAACTTAACCGTGACTATTGGCACAACAGGATGCCAGGGCCTAGGTGTATGCACACACTCTAGGGTAATGTTTAAGGTTAGGGTAATGTTTTTGTTTAAAGTAATGCGAATTAAAGTGGTTGTAATGGTTTAATGTCTGCTTGTGACACTAGCAGCACAAATGCAAACTAGATTAAACAAAGTAATCTGCTTGTTATATAGATATAAATTGCCCATTCTGTAGGATTGAGGGTAATCTATTAGCAGAAATGGTATGAAATATTCATAACTATGTTTATATTATTGTATAATGACCTGAAAATAAGAAACAGTGTGGTTTCATAACTTTTGGATTAGTTTGCATGTGCGATGTGAACTGTGGTCTCCTTTGTATACAATTGCTACATTGTGCTACAGTTCCTAAATGCAGCACTCAATCATATACAGCAACCTTGAAGGCAGAAATCTGATGAGAAATGTGCGACCATATCCACCGCCTACTGTAGCTCTACATTTCAACCGAATGTAGTTTTTCTACTTCAAAGAAAGTGATTTAACTGCAGTATTAATGCTGGCCTCTACTTGAAAATGATACGGTGCGTAAATGTCTCCATCATTCAAATAACCCAAAAGTTCAGAAAGTTCATTCTGTCCACTTTTAGGCATTGCGGCAGATTGACGAGCCCACCTCATATTTAAACGTGGCAATATGTGTGTGATTTAATACGGGCTAGTTCATGCAGTGCTAAACAAAACTCTTAAAACATTACATTATATAGTTTTGATTGTTTTTATTTTATTTTTTCCAAATTAACCTAATCTTATATTATTATCTGTGGGAGAAACCGGAGCACCCGGGGAAAACCACACATGGGAAAACATGAAGTCCTCACAGAAAGGTCTGGCGTGAACCAGAACCTCCCAGAGACATCAGTGCTCACCACTGAAAATGATAAACAACTCTCTCACAAATCTAAAAGTCGGACTGCTAAAACTCACATTTGTTATGTCAGAGGGTGTGTAGCCTGGAACTGCTCCATAGATAATAATTGGGAAAGATGTTGTAGTAACACTGAGAGCACCCAGGGGAATGTTCTGACTCTACGGATATATTTTCTTTTTCACAACTGAGAACACTACAATAACATTGAGCTCAACTGGGTATAAATTACATGACCACTTTATGTGGGTCAACAAAATCAGGTGCCATTTATTGTCTACAGAACAGCTCCAGACTTTACACCCTATGAAATCACAAATTTGAGACTTTCTTCTCTGGTTTCTGGTGTTGAGAGAGAGTAGCTCATGTTCACAAATACTGATAGGATTTTCCAAGGCCATGGAAATAACATATCAGAATTCTTAATTTAGGTAGTGTTCCCCTTTAAGTCCAACTGAGCTGCAGTGGGTTGTGTTCTATGTAATGTCTGAGGGCCCTGGCCTTGGCATTGCCATATTTAGGCAACAATACATCTGTCTCAACAGGAAAACAACATCGTCCTGCAGGTTCCCTCTTTGTGGAAATAGGGGGTGGACGGTTTAGCTGAAGAACATCCTCACTGTTGTCTTTGTCACCTAGCTGCAGTGGGTTGCATTCTTTATGCTGTTTTTGGGTCCTAGCTTGGGCATTGCCATATTTAGGCAATGATACATCCGTCTCAACAGGGAAACAATGTCGTCCTGCAGGTTGCCTCTTTGTGGATATAGGGGGGAGACGGATTAGCTGAGGATCAACCTCACTGTTTTCTTCATTACTTACCTGTAGTGGGTGGCATTCAATTCACTGTGTGAGGGCCCCCGCCCGCAAAATGCCACATTTGGGTAATGATTCCTCTGTATCTTTCGTCCCCACAGCCCCAGCGGGGAGTCAGAATCGCCTTGCACGCATCTGTCCCCTTGAAGTCAAAGCCTCATTCAAAGTTCTGGGAGGTGGTGGACTTGGTTTCAGGTCTCTTGCCTTACTTAAGACAGTGGCCTGCATAATGATGATTGATGATGAATGACGATGCATGATTTATAGCCAAAAAGGAAATAGCTCAATGAAATGATAATGGATTTGACATCCGCTAAAATCTCAAATGCATATGACACATTTGAATGGCTTATATTTCCCTGCTCAGACAGGCAGGTTGTTCCGTTCCTTTATGAGTCAGAGACACAAAAGCCTACACACGGTGCCATCATGACATTCCGTGTGGTATCACATGCCTTTAATGAACCACACACAGACATTCTAAAGGCAGGTTGAAAAAAAAATAATAAGACAAGTAAATGTCTTCGTTTTTATTTTGGTGTACATGTGTAATGACAGTGATGAGGGTGGAGTTATGGTCAGATGTGTGATGGCCGGGCATGAATCCAGTCTGACTTTTATGTGGGACATTGTCGACATTGAAATTCATGTCACTCAGTAGTTCTGAGAGTCAAAAGTGCAACTTTTTAAATACACGTATATGTGTGTGTGTGTGTGTGTGTGTGTGTGTGTGTGTGTGTGGTGTGTGTGTGTGTGTGTGTGTGTATGTGTGTGTGTTTCTATGTTTGTTTGCCTAAAATAAGCAGTGGCATAGTAGCACTTCTATGGAGGCCTGTATAATTCAATCGGCTGATCGCACAGAGTGTGTGTCTGAAACAGTGTCTGCTGAAATCAGAAGGGGTAATTGCCTATAGCCAGTGTTTGAACTCCCAGACACTGGAGACAAGACCTTTTTCTTGTGCATCACACTGAAGGGCCACTTTCAGCCTTTTGATCTCACAGAATAGATAGGATACAGTGTCTTTGGCACTCAGATGTGCATGGTTGTGTGTGTTTGTGTATGTGTGTCTATGTGAGCACCTACATGCAGTGGTGTTGTAATGAACTTACATAGAAATCTTGTTAATGTCACGAGTGTGTCCTTTCACACACTAAATAAATAACTTGGAGCTGTAGGTTAATTATTGTCATTTATAGTCAAATCACACTTCATCATGGACAGGTATAGATAGGCAATAGATATTGGTACAAAAAGGCAATTGAAGAGATGCTTAATACCACTATACTACATTATACTGCAATTTTTATTGTATATTACAGCCCATTTTTCTTCCCAACTCCAACCTCTAGAGCTGAGGGGAACTGAAGAGTCAGTTGATATGTAGTCTTTTTGTCCATCATTAAGAAAACATATCAATTAGTAGAGCTTTAGTGATTCTTTTAATATATAAATCCTTTGATTGTCCAATACAGTCTTATTTTGGAGATGCTTTTGAAATTAAAGTAACCAAGGAAAATAAGATTTTGTTGTTTCTTTGAACATTTCAAATGGAAAACCTATCAAAGGCAACAGAAACGGACAGCATAATGACATGCATCATGACACCTGCATATTGTTTTCTTGATGTGTGTCAGACCATGACGACCTACCAGTGATCCACAAAAAGCAGCACTTTAATGAATTACTCCCTCTCAGAATAAGCACTTCCTGACTATGTATTTTGTGTGTATGATGCATCCAGTATGACACAGACGTCAACTGACTTGATTCAAATGACATGATGTGGTCATGTCTTGGACTTTTAATGCCTTTGCACATCAAGTCCATTTCTCTGGATGCACTCTTTTAATCCGTCATCCGAAAAAAAGGGTTACACACAGAAACCTTGCACACTCGTTCTGTGCGTGGCGAAAAATTCGCAATACCAGACAAAATGAAAAGACGGATTTCTTCCCTTGCTTCTCTCCACTGAAGTTATTTATCCGTCACCTCTCTTTTTTCTTGTGTCTTGCATTTAGCAGTACAGCTGCATGAATTGGCTAAGCTATCCTCCCTCTCTGTCTGTGAGTGGTCCACATCCTCCCTGTCATCGTCATCATCATCCACCTAAATATTACGAAATTATTATCTGACCTGTTGAAACTGAGTTCTACTACCTAAGTTCTGAAAGGATTACCATGTGACCCTTTCCTATGTCTTGTCACAGATGTGTCCTGTCACCACATTTACCATTTACTACACATTATTCTTGGTCCAAAAACTCACTACAAGCTTCCTACAGATGCCAAAAAATCTGTAGGAAGAAAATCTATCCTGTTCTGAAAACTTTGATTGAGATAAGAGACCGACTAAGTGTGCAAACACAACTGACACAACATCAGGACATATTTATCTTTAGTTGTTCTTGGTTGATAAATACTTACAAGTTTGGTGTGACCTTAATTTTAGTTTAATTACAGTAACTGTCATCTTTTAACTTTCATTATCTTGTTACACATCGGGCTTGTAACACGAAGCATAATTAGTCAATGTATCCTCATAGAATGGTTTGTATGATATCCTATGAAAATGTAGACACAACAGTTCGTATGATATTATATGAATATGTGCCCCACCAGTGACATCACATCCTTAACATACAGTTACGTAAATAATGTAAAGTTACAGAGGTTAGGTTTATAAAAAGAAACATGGTAAGGACGTACCTTAAAGGGGCCATAAGCGAAATTCATCATTTCTAGATTGAAGGAATTAAAAAATCGATATGTATATACGATATATATACATATACGATATGTATATACCTCACACACCCTCTCTCTGTGTTGATCTCCAGCCCATTGTTTACAAGCCGGTCCAGGTGCGCGTTCATGTACGTTCATGTGAATCCGTGAGCCCGTGAGCCTGGCTCACAGAGAAGAGTAGGAACGTTAGCATTAACTCCCGGAGCGTTAGCAGTTAGCACTAGTCAGCTGCCACCGGCTATTGGAGTAATTTAACAGCGATGGAGCGCTTCTACCAGCTCCTCTAGTCACTGAGCCTCGCCTCCATCTCAGCAAATATATTACATTTATTACAGGTACCATTATCATTGAAGTAGGCAGGGGAATAGCTAAACACAGCAGAGACCAAGAGTGAGTGAAAGACATCGCTAACTGCTAAACTAAACCAAACTAAGCTGGCTGTTTAGGTTTTATTTCCTCGCCCCTGTAGCGAGTGAATCTGCCTGTAGTGAAACCCGGGCTAACCGGTGCTTCCTCCTCAGGCTCCACTTCATTCAGCTGCCTGACAGATCCGCTGCTTATTCACACTTTAACCTGAATAACAAACCAGAGTTAGCTGGGAGCATGACCAGAGGGAAGCACAGCCAGTTAGCCTTCACTAGCTTCCCAGGTAGCCCCGGCTCTCCGTTTGGATCCAACCAGAGCACCGAGCCCTGTTTTTTTATTCAGAGAGCAGAGGTAAAGGGAGGTGTGGCTCATGACACACTTTGTTTTGGTCTACAGGCAGTGCACAACAGCAAACCTAGTGGTGAAACGATTTCACTTTTTGCCCCTTTAAAATGACTCAGTTCACTCAAAGTTTACACGTCTTTAGGGTAAAGTCCTGGGGTTAAGTCTAAATTTTTGCTCAGGACTGCTTTCTTGTTTACTCTCATCAGCACATTGGTCATGTAATCACAGCTTTTCAAAATATGTGGGATATATACAAATTGGAGTGCATTGTTTTTCATAGCAAAACGTTAGATCAGTTTATGAGAACGGCCTGGCTTAGCAGGTTAGCCAGCTGTCTTTTGAGCTTAACTCTGATTTTCCTCACTTGAACCAGGATTGATCACCATGGCAGGGTCCGACATTAATGGTTGCCCGAATGCCTGGGGCAAGTAAAAATAGCAGGGCCAGCAGACCCTGCGCATGGCTAACAAGTTAACGTATTGACACCCCAAAGACAGATAGACAGACACACACACACATGCACATGTTACACCCTGAAAAGGGGAGATATTAATAAAGACTCTCCAACACGAAGCTCCCTCTCTGGCAGCAGAATCGAGAATGTATTGTTTTTCAAAAATTGTTTACAAAGTTACAAAATTTCTTTAGATGTAACATATTACAATAAAATTATCCATTTCCTTTACAGTTTCACAATGATTTCAAACTTAATTTTCTAATCTTATTTTGTTCCAGGTTTCTTTTACAGGTAAGTGAACAACATATATAACAACACTTCTCTTTCTTTTCAACAGGAAAAAAACACGAGGTAAATATTTATGAAATGAATCTATAATCAAATAAACATAAGCTGACACCATCAAACTCTACTGTATTGCAAATAAAAATAATGATAAAAAAATATTCTATAAAACATCTGCAGTAGTGTGTTTTCTATGTGCTCCTTATCACAGTTACACACTTGAACAATGAGCATACTATCTTCAAAACACACAAACATATAAAAAAAACTATCCACACACTAACCTAATGCTCTAAATCAACTCAAGCACAATCAAACAGCGCACAATATGTGCTGTAGCGGTGCTAATCACGTGCCTTCTTGTGCTAGCTACTGCAGAACCGGAAATTAGCTGCCTGCTCTCTGTATCTCAATCAACAGTCAAACGGTATAAATAATGTCACTCAAACTTGCTCAAACACTGAAACTTGCTAAGAGAACATCAGCAATATGTGTCAGCAAATATATCTCAAGGTTCAGGAGGATTAATACTCATTGTTTTACCTGAAAAGGGGAGATATTAATAAAGACTCTCCGACACGAAGCTCCCTCTCTGGCAGCAGGATCGAGAATGAAGCATCGTGGCGAGAGCTCCCCCTGTCGGACCTCGCAGACGTGACTAATCAATAAGAGATTTTTAATCTCAAAGGATCAACAAGTCGATCATGGATTAACTCATTACAGGTAGGTATATTTACACCTTTTTAAATGTTTTTGAATTCCAGATGAACTGTTTTTAAGCATCTTAAACCCTCTTGCAGGATTTGTTTTTACATTTTTAACCATTTGCACTTTTTTTTCTGACTTCACATTTTTTTATAGGACATTTTTACCTTTATAGCCATGAACTATTATTAATGAATTTTCTGTGTCACTGTCTGTTTTAATGACATTTTAAATAACAGTTTAAAGGCTTAATGAGCTTATTTACTCACAGAATGGACCATCAAAAAATTAAAAAAAACCTTCAATCTATCACACACAGACACACACACACACACACACACACACTACCGGACAGCCTCTCAGTCCTTAGCTGCTAACGTTAGCTCATGTACAACACAGGTACCACACAGAAACTTTTACAAAGGGTCATATTGCATATTGTGCTTCTAGTGACTGTCAAATCGCTAGCGAAAGTTGTTTACACTGTGGACACAGAGAGCAGCTGAGTGCCTGCTTTCATGGGACAAAGATCCTCTGAGAAGGAAGACGGTTCACTCTGCTCTGCCGCCAGGAACAAACTGGGAGGCAAAGATCCTCTCTGAGGAAGAGGGTTCACTTTGCTGCAGGGTTCACCAGAACGTTTTTTTCTTTTTTTCTTTCAATAAATTGAACACACATTAAAGAACATACAAGATCCTGTAGAGAATTAATACATATAATACAATACAATAAACACTGTCTAATTAAATGAAGGAAGAGGATTTTTTAAAGGCAAATTAAATATTGGGCATTTATGTAAAAATATACATAGAGACATATGAATAATTACATAATTAAAGATATGTAGGCTATGTTAGGTGAATACTCCTGTCAGTGACCCTGAACACTGGCATTGGCAAAAGAACTGGAGTTGGTCCCCGGACGCTGCACTGCAGCTGCCCACTGCTCCCAGTGTATACAGTAGGATGGGTCAAATGCAGAGGTCAGATTTCGTTTCAATGTATGTTATGTGCTGAGAAAGGACAATAAAGAATCTTCTTCTAATAATAATTTCTTAATAAGGAGATAACAAAAGAATAAAGAGATTTCAAAGTCTTAAAAAATAACCTGTGTTGCACAGTTTACCTGATCTGTACCAGAGAAAGTTCAGTTCAGAGGATGACAATTATAGCAGCATTTTAATTGTGCAGATTTTTTTTTTTTTTTTTTTTTTTACTTTTACATTCTTATTCCATCTCTACAGCTCAAAATAACATTAGGCAGCTTTATGATGATAATTGGGAATAAAATAAGTTTTATTTTGTAAGAAAAAAAATCTGCACTCTGTTAATTATCTCCCATGATTATAAATGTAACATCTCAGTCAGACAGACCTCATTAGGCATTAACGTTTTTTCTTCTCCTCTCTCTCCACACCAGCAGAAACAGTCTAATATTACTTTAACTTTTTTTATGTGCATCCCATAGTTTGGTCATTATCACACAAAATAAAAAAACAACAACAAAAAAACAAAAAAACTTGCTTTGTTTATAATTTCAATTATTCCAAGTGTTTCTATGTCTGATTTTATTCTATTTATTTCATTATTTTATTTACAAGTATTTTTTGCTATCACTGTCACTATTTCATGTCATTTTCATATTTAGTGTCTCATTCATGGTGATAATTGTAATTAACAACTGAGTCTCTTTCATCCATAGCTGGATGCAGGCTGTTTCCATCAACTGTTGGTACGTTTCCAACAAATAATAATGCACACAAATTTGCACATATCCGATGTAACCATTAGCCAGTAATTCACACAGAACCCACATATTTTAGAAAGGCTGCTATCACGTGACCAATGTGCTGATGGGAGTAAACATGGAAGTAGTCCTAAGTGGTCCTTCTAAGGAGACAGGCTGGAGTGGTGGATGGCTCATAAAACAGTCCTGGGACTCTCCTTAGGAGACCAGTGTTCTGTACTATGTGAGCTCTGAGTGCATATTATGCATTTTTAAGGTACATCCTCACCATTTGTCTTTTCCCTGAACCTAACCACGGTACTTTTATTGCCGAAACATAACCTCTGTAACCTTACTTCAATTAGACCTACGTGAATTCATGCTAAGGACATAACATCATTCGTGGGATGCTAATTCATTGGATATTATAGAAACCATTGTGTGTGCATTTTCATAGCATATCATACAAACTGTTATATCAGGATGCTGGATTAGAAAACCCAGAGTTAACGGGGCCAGGCCAGCTGATAAGCAGCTTCATAATATCATTAATTTTAGGTTCAGGGAAGCCAGGTAACCAAAAGAGAGCCACACTAAGTTAAACTGGCTTCCTGATACAGGCCCCGTGATGTGTCTGCAACTAAATCAAAGATACAAGACGGAAAAACTAAGATCCAACACATACACACACACACACACACACACACACACACACACACAGAGAGAGAGATACAACCTTATACCTACAGAAAGAGATGGATTCTTTGCTACTAACAATTCTCAAGTGAATTTTCACCTCACTTTATTTGTTCGACTGCTGGAGTGCTTTTCCACTCTGTATTTATTCACCTCAAACAACTCTTGCACCAACAGTATAGATGTTTGCTGCAGTGGGAGAAAGAAGTGTTGTCTCTATCACCAGGAAAAGAGATATACTTGAGTTAATATGACCCATAAACCTTTGAGCTAATTTTTTTTACAGCAAATGCTGCAGTTAAGAGTTCAAACAAAACATTATTAAAAGCATGAACATGACCTTGGGTACATAGTCTGACAAAAAAAGCCTTAAATTCTAAGAACATCTAACTTTTTTTTCATCTCCCAGTCTTCATCAGTGCAAGTTCCAGAAGAAATCCAGTAAATTCACCTTGATCTTTTTGTTAATTTACAAAGCTTTTTTCCACTGCAAAGCCCATAGATCTCATTGGTGTTAGCCACATGAAATATAACATCAACCCAAAACTTTATGGCAAGTACAACTCACCAGAAAGAGGCAGAAGTTCAAGTAACCACCAGCTTTGATAGAAAACCATTATTATCCACATGTGGGTACATGCATGATGAGGGCCTATTGGCCATTTAACACCTCTGTAAAAGTTTCAGTGGTATACTCTGATGTGTATTTTGTATTTTGTTTTTTTACCACATTGACCATTGGCCATATTGGTTCATGTAGGCCTGATACATATTCATGATGTCTGAAATATTACAAACTGTGCATAAATAGTCTACATTTCCATAGTCCCCAGCTCAGAAAAACTGTGCCGTTTAACAATGCTTGTTTTGAGCTATGCTGGTGTTTCTTGGTGAATGTATTCACAACTATTCAATGGATTGCCATGGAATTTGGAACACACAGTAATGCTGTCCTCAGAATGAGCAGCACTGGTGATTTTTCACTTTTGATATAGTGTCTTCATCAGGTCAAGCTTTTAGTTTGTCCAGTCATTTGGTTTTAAATAACTGCGAAACTAATGACATCTCCATCAGCCTCAGCTGTACTTTGTATTTGTGGTAATTACAGATGTTAACATGCTAAACTAGAGAGGCACTTCAAAAGCCCAGACCAGGCAAATAGTCCACTCCTGTATGATAAATCTGAAAGCACAACCAGTATGTCTATATATATTTCCAAACTTATTAGAATCCTCTCAAACTAGTGATTCATAATGACTGCATGTCACCCCAGATGATAACTTGTACCTGTCAGTGCTGACTGTAAAAAGAGGACAGGATACAGTGTTGCTGGCGAAACCTCCTTCATGCCTGTCAGAGTTGCTCAGTAGTGGCCAAAAATGTTAAACTTCCTGGGTATAAATGACTTGGATCATCGTTTGGTCCATAGAGCAATCTCACTAGACTTACACTGGCCAAGTGGTTAACTCCCAGTTTAGCCCACCACTAACTAAAATGAGGATAAAATGATTTAATCATGCAGTTCTTCTAGACTTTAGAAATGTTGTTATTGGACCAAATTAATCAAATCTCAATAATGAAATGAATCATTTTACAGGGACTGTGAAGCTCAAAAATTGTATCCACTGATTTATAGACATCTCATTCACAAAGTAAGTCTATAGGAAAAAGTATTTTTGGGCCTAATGATATCACATGATCGTTCCACCGTTTAGCCATTGTGTCAAATTGGCTTCAAAGCCTAGGACTGTTCCTGGTGGCTTGGTGGATAATGACATGTAGTCATCGTATTTCTACAACTGGCTATAATTTGTCACTTTTCAACTATACGACTATTACTCACTGTTTTTTAAGATGTGTAGCATTTATTTCACCATGGCCAGATTCCCAATCTCGCAATGTTAACAAAAGTGGGGAAAAAAATAGTGTATCTGGCCCCCGTAATTAGGATCCACCCTAAAATTCAGTGGATTCTTTTTTGGCTCATGCTACACCTTTCCACTAAAATGTAATCTCTTTGGTGGAGCTAGCTATGATGAACATAAACATAAACATAAAACAACAAAACATTAAACCTGCTAAACATCAGCATGTTACCAATGTCATTGTGAGCATGTTAGCATGCTGATGTTAGAATTTATTGTAAAGCACTGCCGTGCCTACAGTAAGTACAGCCTCAGAGGGCTGCTAGGATGGCTGTAGGTAGGTAGGCGGTAGATCTGTATGTCACAGCACTAAATTTGGCGCATGTAGGCCGCAATTTAAAAAATGCAGTAGTACCCACCAACGAAAGCTGCTAATAAACAGACACAAGAAAGTAGCATGGAGCCCAGTAAAAATGTATTGATGGTTGTTACTTAAGTCTCCCTTTCAAACTTGGATTAGACTAATTCTGAACAATGTTTTAGTGCTGCTTGAACATATACGGACAGTATTTTATGGTGGTGTGTCATTGCATCATGCCTTCAAAGGGGCAAAAATTAGCGCGTCACCACGTGTCATATTTACATCACTGCTGATTGGAGCCATTCAAAGCTGGAGCTGATAAATACCTGTGACTACTGCAGGGTCATTTGTCCTGGGAATGATTGCTGATTATAACCTTTCCCATTAAATACAAAAGCCAGATGTTAGTGGGCGTCAGTTGGTTTCTGCACAGTGGTAAAAGGACTAAGCAAACATCCCGGTTGGGGCCATCAAGTGATTGCTATACACGGGTATTTTTCTCTGGAAATAAAGAAAAAAGGAAATGATGAGCCTTAGGTAGGATAAGTATTGACGTGACTGCTGCTGCCTGTTTATGCACCAAGACCTGTTATCCCAACAGGCCTGTAAATTCCCTCAAGACAAACATTCACACTTATGAACAAATTCTCCTCTCATTCCCTCTATCTTCCAGTCACTCATTTAGAAATAAACAGTGAATGGGAGAGATAATTAATTATGTCCACAACAAGGGGGAGACAGAGACAAGCTCCAAGGCTCCTATGGTTTGGCTACTTTGTGCACTTTTATGTCTGACAAAGACATCGTGACTAATTTACCCAAACAAGCTCCTCTTCTCAGTACGTCTCTGCCCTTTTTATTTCAGCACTCTCTCACACCATCAAACGTCCTCTGAAGCACCACAGGGCAAGCTAGCAGCTTTGACGGGTAGCTGCCTCTCATGTTGGAGCAAAAACAACAATACAAAGGACTCGAGCAACAAGCCTGTGTGTGGATGTATGTTTCCCAGATTAAGTGTGCATTCACAGAGCCTCGTCCATCTGTGTAAGAGTGTGCATCGATGTTTAGCTAGGGGAAAAAACATTTGAATTTTTACAAAGGAGCAAATCCCCAACGCTCATTTAAATTCCCCAAGAGCTCTCTGTGTACTCTCCTTCCCATCTGGCCTTTCTGATCCAATAGTTCAGCTGGATCCTCCTCCTCCATCCACATTCGCACGGATCACAGATTGAGAGGAAGGAAGGGAAATGGAGACTAAGAGGAAATTTGATAACTAGCTGAGTCTAAAGACAATAATGTGCTGACAATGCTGGTTTTTAATCTTTATAATCTTTATCCACAAATGACACGGGTAACATAAGTGTTGTCTGTGTAGCCACAGCCTGGTGTAACTTGCTTCATGCCACAGAGCTCTATTGATGTCCAAAAAGTATTAAAAATGCACAAAAGAGCCAAAAACACACTGTAGTTCTTTTCACCTTGTCAACCCAGCAGGCAAAGCAGTGTAAACATGGACCCCAAGCAACAAGGAGTTACTCTTAAAAACTTCAAACTGAAGTTATTTGTGGTTAAATACACTGGTCATCTTCGTTATGTCAAAGGGATAAGTCATCCAGTGCAGCAGTATAGCTGCTAAAACAAAAAAAGAATAAATTTTATTTATTGTAGTTCTTTTGTAAAGAGACCATGTACAATATTAAATAGCTAAGTCATTGTCAGACGATAGACAAAAGGTTACAAGATTGCATTTCGGCCAGTGAGTTCCATCTGTTTTGCCCCCACACAGAATGTTTACCTGCCATTCAAACATCATTGGTCAATACTACTTGGACGACAAATGGAAATCAGAAAGCTGCTGATACCAGAAAACTTCTGATACTGTTGTCTACATGTTCTGCAATTGTTTCTGGACATTTTATTTGGTATAAGCCATTTATGAACTGATTTGCAATTAAACACAGAACTGTTATACGGGTACTCAATTCAATATTGCACTTCCATAATATCTGGGGTCTTTTAGGAGCGATTAAAAAAGAATGATCAAAATCTGGTCAGCATAGGAGGAGATATCCTGACTTTTAGTCCACAGATAAAAGAATCTCCCAAAATGCTGGATCCTACAATTCCTATGACTCATTATTCATTTGCGTCTCTCGTTAGAACCTCCATGCCTGGTAACAGCCCACATTCAAATTCTACAGACATTATCGGGGTTATCTCAGGGTTATCTGAAAGAGAGAAGCAAACACCAATTCAACCAGGGGACTTGACAGATACAATAACACTCCTGCTTGTCTGCTTCCTCTGAGTTTGGACTTCTTCTAGGAGAAAAGAAACATTTTGCTCCTTAACGTTGCTCTTTGAAGAAGGAATCTTAACAAACTTGTCAAACTGTGTTTGTCTTTACTTCTGTCTGTCAAGATGGGAGTAACAGAGATAACTCCCACTGTTTGTGTGTACACTGGCCTCTACTGATCTCCTGCAGTGTCAAGAGGGAGAAGCAGAGCGAGACAATGGAAGAAAACAGGTATGAATATGATGAAAGGGAAAATGGAAAAGAACGGAATGACTAAGGAAAGAGGGAGAGACAAGAAGAAGTGTCAACAGAAAGAAAGGAAAGAGACTGGCTGCTGAGAGTCACTTATGGCTGTCATTCAGCTGCTATGCATGTAGAGTGTTTCTTGTCTTCTGTCTGTCAATCAGCAGGACACAACTCTTCCTTATAGCATCAATTTAAGGCTGAGGTGATCAGTTTGGTCTCTGTTTCTCAACATAGAATGGGCCAGTGCCTCTGTGCAGATACACTTGTTGCCCTTTGTCTGTATAAAAGTCTGCTACTTATTCAGATTGGGATGAACATCAATTAAAAAAAAATACACAGTAATAATATTCTGTCCCTGCTGTGTCTTTGGATGCTTAAATTTCTGATAATTGATTCCACAACAAACTGACACACATATCCCTGATACATTATGAATCAAAATGTTTTTTTGGCCATTGTGTTAGCAAACAGCTTCCTATTGTCTGTTAATGACATTCATTGTGTTTGTTGTTTCTGACCACCTAATGAATGTAAGTCCAATATTCACTCTCCTTTTAGCTCTCTTTTGGTTTTTACTAACTTCTGAGAGAAATATCTGGCTCTTTAGCAGTTAGCTGCTGAACATGGAGCCTTAAACAGCTAACCTGCTTGCTGCAGGTGAAAATGAGGTGGCTTTGAGTGGTGATGCCAGGCCCCCAGCATAGCTGCTGAGCCTTGCAGCCAGTTTTCCCAGCCTGGATGCTCGAAAACTTATTTGGCATATGTGCCAGGCGAGCAGTTCCACTGGAATGACCAGGCACCATCATGGGGTCCAGTATGTAGGCTAGTTATTATGAAAATCTATGGGTGAAACCAAGCCAAACAGTGAAAATGTTATAAAACTAAAAGGGTTTGTCATTGTAGCTCATGCAACCCTTTTCACATTACATGTAGTCAAGAGTAGTACAGACTACACTCTGACTTTTCTACACTGTTGACTGGCAACGCCAAAAGTCTCTTTGGGCAACAGGGCATCACGTGATGGTCCGGAGAGTTGGAACTCCACAGTTGGGCTGTTCTCATGCACTGTTTGTATGGATACCTTCAAGAAGAAATGCACAAGAATTTATGTATAACCTACATAATTGGGGAGGCTGTGATCATGTGACCAATGCCCAGATGGGACTAAGGAAGGGTGTAGTATAAAGAGCTAAAGTCTGCGTAACAAGGCAAGTTTGGGTGGTGCATGGGTCAAGCAAAGACAGGACTTTCCCCAGAGAGACCAGGGGTTGTGCCCGTGTGAAACCACGTGAACTGAGTTATTTTAAGGTACATCATCACCATGTTTTTCTTCTTAAACCATATCTATGTAACTGCTAATTAAAACAAATACAAAGTAACTACTTTCCTAAACCCAACATACATAACGTTACCTTCTGAAAACTAAACTACGTAATTTTCATTTCCTAAATTTTTGTTTTCTCACATTAAGTATGTCATGGTGATGCCATTTGTGTAGTTTGTTTTTAAATATCATACGAACCACACTGTGCACATTTTTGTAAGATATTTTACGAACTGTTGTATGAGAACACATTTTCTCATTAATGATTTTAGCAGAGATGCTGTTCCAATTAAAACACTGAAAGTAAAAGTTGACAAGAAAACTGTGAATGTTTTTAGTGGATGAGAGGACGCTACTGCTGTCTGCAGTTACACTGTACCTGTCATTTTTCCAAATCTTCAATATGGTAAAAAAAAAAAAATGTGTTGCCCAAGACCAAGTGCCAAGTCTCTGATCCAAGAACTCTGCTAAAGTGTATCCTCAGGGGAAAGAAAGGTACCAGATTCCCATTAATGCCCATATGTCTTCTTTGTAGTTTACTGATCAGCAGGTGTGAAGCCTGGGGACTGCAATGGCAAAGAGATCTTAACTTAAAATCTGGCACTTGTGTGTCTTGTAATTTATCTGGATCATATGTTTACGTACCTCCTGTACTTGCATTATGTTTTGTAACTGTGGCTTTCAGGGTGCTTGGCAGGAAGTAAAACAGCATTAAACGTGATTGAACTTGTGAACAAGGTGTTTACTGTGACATAGCCACAAAAATCAGACACCTCCTGATAAGCAGATGTACTGTATAGCACAACAGCTTTTGGTCTTAATGGGCTGAACTCTCCTGTTGTTAATGCCACAGACCATGCACACCCCCATAAAACTGTTTGAATGTGACAGCATACAATACTTGGCAAGGACAACCTCAGTTAAACTGGATGTTTTTTGGGTATTAAATTTAATTAACTTGAGATAAAGTATTTAATTGGCAACAGAAAAAAAAAACGTAATTGATGTCAAGCTGGAAGAAAACATTTATTTATCCATTTATTATTCATGTGCCTGTAAGAGCTCACAAATCTGTGTTTGCCAAATCACATTAGTGCATTAGGAATATCCAGCAGGTGGCCTCAGCTCTCAGGAGCAGCACATTATACAGCAAGCATCCAAAAAAGACAGGCATATGTCTGACTATGATCCTTTTTCATGTAAGAATATATGAAATTAATTACCTCCCTGGAGTAAAGTGTTTATAGCTGATGTGAGATGTATTTGAAACATTTCGACTACAAAAGAGGCAAAGAAAGACTTCCGGTATGATCAAATATAATAGCTGTTAATGCTGGAATATGATCTTTTCATAAGTGAGCCGCATCTTTGTGCACAATATTTATACTTCAAAAGAATTATGACTTTAATATTTTTGTGGTTGATCACTGGACTTCATCTCATTAATACCTTGTCTTCTGTCATTTCTTCTTTCATCTAAATAGAGAGAACACTACAATGAGACTAAGAGCAAATTTATTTTTGAATGCATATGTGCGTGCGTGTCTCTGTGTATGTTATGGCTTTTAAAGAATGCAAGCATGTTAGCACACTCTCTCACTCATACATACAGTACAAATATATACGAGGAGATACTATATATCCATTACTCAAAGAAACATACAGCACATTTTGTGCCACCATAAACCAGCACTATCTTTAATAAGGCCAATTAGATGAAATTTTGAATTACTTGTACTTTGCGTAAGTATATCCAATTTACAGTGGCATGCAGTTTGGGCACCCCTTGTCAAAATTTTCATTACTGTGAGTAGTTAGTAAGCTGAAGATGAACTGATTTCCAAAAAAACATGAAGTTAAAGATGACACATTTCAATGACACTTTAGGTTCTTGTAAGGGGGATTTGCACCAATTATAATATTTCACCCATTGTAATATTACTGTAAATTTCACACCGATTAGCCAACCGCTGGCTGACATTGCAACTTCTGTATATTGATTGGTGTATTATATGTGTGGTTGGGAAGTAGTTCCAAATATAGCCCCAAATCCAACAACCACAGAGGCATTTTACAATCTGGGGGCCGATGTTGGTAGTTGTTAGTCCCATCTGTAATTTGAGCACTTCCTAGAGACTTTGGAAATGTTAAATTATTGTACCAAAGCCTTAAAGTTAATGTATTTTGAGATAAATTATTGTACGTAAGTCATTACCATGACAACAAATTAGTGTAAATGTGCGATTCTGCAACATTACACGCTACTGCATCACATTTGATTTTCTAATCACAAAGGTAGCCACACAGTTGATCGTTTCATTGGCTAAGCCTGTAAGCCATTTGCACGATGCCACTACATGGCAAAAACAAACTGACAGCATGACCCTTACATAAATCAAATAAGCATCATGTATCCATCATTATAGCAACATGTCAGATTTATGACGTTCATAGATAGTTATGATATTATTACATTCACAGGCCCTCAGACAAGAAAAACAATAGGCTACACCAGAGGGTCCCTTTTCAAAAATTACTGTCACTATCAAGAATCATAATTTACACAAAAACTGCTGCCAAGGCAAAAGACCACCAAGAGGCTCACAGCTTAGATTCTGTCTCCATAAGTTTGTCCAAAAACTGTTTAATTTATTTTTGAGAAATGAAAAACTATGCACAATAGCTGCAGTAACATTATTATTCAGATTTCCTTACACAGAAAGCGAATTGTATTCAAATTTCATTTTGACCTTAATGGATAGCCTACTTATTAACACTTTCACATATTCATAGAAGCTATAATGATGTGATTAACACACAATCATGTCATTATAGGGGGATGAGGGCGCACATGCAAGTACTGATTGACACAGCTTAGAGACTCGACTTGACTGATTGGCTGTTTCCATTCAGGCGCAGTGGATTCTTGCAAATGCCATTAAAATCACTAGTGTAACTAGAGAGACCTGATTTTATCACAGACTATATGTCTTATGTACAGCTGTCAGCATATAGTGCATACAGTTTCAACAGATATGACAAAAAAATAAATAAAACTTATGAAAGTTTCCGATTGAACCTTGAAAGGTAATATTAGTCTGCAAACCTGTCCTTAGTCTCTCAAAGCCAAAGAGCTCCTTTAGGAGTGAAGCAAACCTTCAGTTTTACAGATAAAACAGGGACAGAAAGAAGGATGTGTCAGAGGTTGAGAGTAATGTATAGCACAGATCCTGGAAATTATTTTAAAATGTCAAACAAACAAAGCAGGATGTAGTTAATGACCTATGATATCTGGGCTCTCATTTGGTACAAAAGGTTTGCTGGTATTAGTCAGTGTAATTGAGGTGGCCAGCCCTCTTTATAAAAGTGAAGTTTTTCACCAGAAGATGAATATCCTATTATTAATCGCTTAGCATCAGTTGGCTCAGTGACCTCATATACAGCAATGTTTGGAGTTTCAAGACTTACTTATAATATATATTGTTAGATTTTTACGAGACAGATTGCTCTAGAGAAGTTCATTTTTGTCTCCTTCCTCCTCTGCACCTATTTGATTTGTACTAAGCACTCTGTGTATCAGTGACCATCAATTTTATCCTTATGACTTAAAGTAGGACAGAAAGATCTTCTGAAATCTTGGCAGAGTGTCCTAATGGCTGTAGTGTGAGATCATTTTTGGTCCATTACCTTACCATGAAACCAAATGACCCTATTGCTAAAATGCTTTTGACAGTTTCAGAGATGAAAGGATTGAAAAAAAGACTTATATGCCTATTAATCATTAGTGAAATCGATTTGTGGCCAAGGTGCACACTGCTAAAATCATGATGGAACCAAGTAGTTAATGTTTTAAACATTAATAAAGGACATCAACCAGAAGCCAAATTATTCTGTCTGTCTTCAGTAATTAGTCATGTTGCATTACATGTCCATGTGTAGACAGAATAGGGTGTTAATGTATGTATATGACAGAAAGTCTCAACTCGAGGCCCACTTAACCACAGCTCATGGACTTCATCTGGGATGGAGATAACTCAGCAGTCATATAGATGTGCTTTGGCACAATGGCTCTCATTTACAAACCAACATACAACAGAACACACTGGGTGTGCAGTAATTTCCAGGCAAATCTTGACATTTATCAATGTGGACATGAGCAGAGGTTATGTTCAAATCTCATGTCAGGTCTCAACTCGCATACACAAGTTTGAGTCCATGTGGACTGGTGGTACAGCATAGTAAATCTGGGTGAATTAGACACTTGTTATTAGACTATATTCTGACTGCCATCTAAGTATTTACATCCATCCATCCATTTTGCTCATCTAGGCAGGGTCAAGGGGCAGCAGGCTGAGAAAACCACTTCAGACGTACCTCTTCCCACCAACACTCTCCAGCTCCTCTTAGTGATCCTGAGGTGTTCCCAAGCCAGGTGAGATATATAATCCCTCCACCTTGTTATGGGTCAGCCTCCCACCTTTTGGATTTGCCCAGAAAACCTGTAATGGGAGGTGCCAGAGAGGCACCCTGATCAGATGCCTGAACCACCTCAATTTGCTCCTTTCAAAGGGAAGGAGCAGCAGCTCTTCTCTGAGATCCCTCCGGATGTCTGAAATCCTCACCCTATCTCTAAGCCTGTGCCCAACCATCCTACGGAGGAAACTCATTATGGCTGCTTATATCTGCTTTCTCATTCTGTCAGTCACTACTCAAACCTCATGACCATAGGTGAGGGCTGAGATGTAGATGGATCAGTAAATTGAAAGCTTTACCTTCAGGTTTAGCTCCATCTTCACCACAACAGTGTGGCGTAGCCCCTGCATCACTGCTTATACCATGCCAAATCACCAGTGGAAGTATTTGCAGTGAAATATTATTCACTTAAATATGTAAAGCCTAGTTTATAAGAAAGTATTGTATTTTGTAAAGGTCTACATTGACATGCTGTCTCTAACACAGCTTGCAGTTGTCTGGCTCTGTGGGACTGGCTCCAGGCTGACCGAAGGAAGAACACCACTGATGCACAGGTCTAATTTGTTTAGACTTTTTTTTTTTTTTTACAATACTGACAAGCCAATGCATGTTTATATCATTTATTATTAAAAATAAGTAAATTAACCCTGCAACAGTGTTATATTAAATACTTGTAACCTAGCCAATTAAATTCTTACTGTAGTCTGGTTCAGGTCAGACACATGCACACGCTCCTCGGTCTGTGTCAATTATAAGCTTTTATATAAGTATTATAGTAATATCAATATAATATATAGGGCAATTTTTATAAAATATGTTGGCTATAAGTCACATATCATGAATTAGTGAATTAAGTATTCCAACCTTTACTCTGATTGTCCACTGCAACACTGTTGATGGTAGCAGTGATTACTTTCCATCTTGCATTTTTCTGACTTCCTCTGATGACATTTTTTAGGCAGCTAAATACAGCAGAACCAGTTGGTTGAACTGATTCTGGGACATCAGCATTTCCCTTATTGTCTGTCTTGTGCCTCTCCATGTCATAAACTCTAGGGGCGACGTCTCTTACATGTGGATTGTTGGCCACATTTATCAATGCCTGATCATTCTTACACTGTGAGATATTATGTGATCTAACGCCCTTTTACTGTATTTTTGTTTTATGTACTGTATGTGATTGTATGTCTATTTGGACATTGGAGTCTGCAATAAAGTTTGATTGATTGATTGATATCCTGCACACCTGCATGCCGTGGTGATGTCCCAACAGGTATTTAATGAATCTAAGACTGAATTGAAAGTTCATATACATTTCTGTTATTTATGCACTGTTACTCTTAAGCATTTCTGTGTAAAATAGTTAAATATCTGTGGCATTAACAGTGATATTCAGGAGATTAGATCCATGCTAATGCCACAGTCACTTTTGATGATTGAAGCTTTGATATTTAGTAGTGGTGTAATGTTGATATAAAGTCAAAAGTGAACTGCTGGGCCCCTATTAACCCCAATTTCTCCCTGTCTTTGTGTAATTTGAGACCTTTTTCTAAACTGCAATACTACCTTGCCTGAGGTTTGCAAATTATCACAAATTGATTCAGTAATATGCAACACATAAGCAGAAAACTGAGAAAGTGAAAGCCTTGAAACTGGAATTTTACCCATGGACTCTTTCCAAAAAAGGGCCTCAAGATTAGGTCATAAGGAAGATAATAAGTATTAAGGCCCTTATCATAGTTCATATTGGGTTTAAGTAGTGCAAATTTTCCATTAAATTAGCACAAACCCATTGACACACAATAAGCTTGGAGCTTATGGGGCCCCAGGGTTCTTGGGCTAATGGCATCTGCCCGCTCTGTCTGATTAGTATTCCAGCCTTAGTTAAAGGAACAGTTCACCCCAAAATCAAAAATACATACTTTTCCTCTTAACTGTAGTGCTATTCATCGGTCCAGATTGAATTGATGTGAGTTGCTGACTGTTGGATATATCAGCCATACAAAAATAATGCATTTGGAAAACGCATACTTCCTTCTGAGCAGTGATATGGTTGATGTGTGTTGTTACGTAAAAAGAAAACAGTTCCTACATGAAACTGCTCACAGCAAGATTTGTGGGATATCTTGAGTAATTGGGTGAGGGTTCCTGGAAAGAGACATTGCTGCTGAGTTGTTGTTTTTTTTTTTAATTATTTTGAGGACCACAACCTGAGTGCCATCTTTAGTTCTATTATATTAAAGTGAGGGCAGACATCTCTACGGCCGATATCTGCAACACTTGGTCACTCACACCAAAATTATTGATAAATTACACGACAAGTAAGAGGAAAAATATATATTTATTATTGAAAAGAGCACTCCCAACAATTTTACACTTTAACATTCTGCAAACATGCTACAGACTGGAAGCATGGAGGTTGAAAGATGTGGGCATTTCATCTGCAAGGAAGCTCCAACTAAAGACACTCTTGAGTTGCATTATGGGATATGCAGAATCCAGCTTAACTGGAGCTTGACTCTATACCAGGGACTGATTCAGATTGTGTTTGGCTCTATTTTCTGGAAGTGCGATACTAAATGTCATAAAAACGCTTTAATCCATCACACTTTTGTTGGCACAGCACACAGTGAAAACATTGTCATGTACTGTTTTTCTCCTGCCTCATCTTTTACAACCAAACCAAGTGCCCTATTCCCATACATGTCACTTCCTGTACCTTTGAGGACTTGACTCAGTGTTTTGTCATCTCAGGCTGTGAGGAGCATGTCACCACATGAGACAGCACCAGACCTCATCAGGCAAACATGATATTCTACTCAGCTGCAATCTTCACCACAGATAGAGCAGCTGGAGTGTTAATAATTTAAAAAGTTTATGATTATAATGTGATTTGGTTGCAATACTCGGTTACTTCAGGCCATATACTGAATAAGCAAATACCTCCAGTTTTACAAGACAAAGAAGTAGTACCTCGAGTAGTTACATAGCTTTCAATGTAAAAGTCTTCTGTTCAGCATCCACAGTGACTCCAGAAATTCATCCACAGACACATTAACTTTAAATTCTTCTTGTCCATATTAACAATCTGCTCACATTTCACCAGATGCTATATCATGCTACTCTGAACTAAATCTATATGGTCCACTCAGTGTGTGTGTGTGTGTGTGTGTGTGTGTGTGTGTGTGTGTGTGTGTGTGTGTGAATGACTGACAAGACTGTAATTCAAAAAGCTGCTGTAAAACTTTTGGCCGTGAACAAATATTTGCATTTTTATCTCTATGCAGTTTTGACACTATCAGCCCGATAACTTCTGAATATGAAAGTGTCCTCAGAGCATCCCTTGGGAGTTTTCACACATACTGCCTGTGGAGTGAGTAGAGAGAATATGTTATGAAATGGTGGACAAGAGCACAGGTTGAAGTTCTCTGGTCTTCAGCTGGAGAAAACAGTTGTTAATATTGAAAGATATCAATTAGGCAGTCCTTGCACGCAAGAAAAACACATGCATTTGTAAGTGAATGGAATCTGGCTTTATTTCTGAGCTCTAGCAGTGAAGCAGCTGGAGTGTAAATTATTGAGAAAAAATATTTGGCAGCATCCACTATTAAGCCTCATGTTGTCAATAACCATGACCGCCCTATTCAATATTTCATCAGCTTCACCAAAGTAACCATAGCAGTGTCCATTTACATATTTTTGAACATTTGCATCATCAATAGGCCTATTTAGGATTTCTACCAGCATTCTTGAACTTCTTACAAACACAGGGTGTATTTGAGAAATGTAGACTACTTCTGATACTAAAAACTCAAACAGACTTGTAATTTTTCCTGAGAACACCCAACCTTGGTAAATTTCACTGCTGGACTAAGAGTACCACAAACTGTGTTTGAAGACTGCATGGAGACATTTTCCATAACCACCATGTCCAACAATGGTGTCCAGCCAGGCATTAACACAACCAAAGTTTTAGAAGGCTGTATTTAGAAATTCTTGCCCAGAAGTGTGACCTGCCAGTACTGATCAGATGATGACTGCAGCATTTCTGACATCTCTGACCACCAAGTTAAGCTTTCAGACAGGTCATAAAAGACAAAAAAAACAACAACCTCACTTCCCCTCATCAACAGCAACACAGTGGTATCAAAATAAAAACAAGATAAAATAAGTTAAGAATAAGTGCATAAATAGAAATGAAATTAAAATAAGCAATAGGACAATTTGATTTACATGATATTATGTTAATAAATGGAGCCACTAGTGAGTGATGGGCTAATGTGCAAATAGCTGCTGAGCCCAGGCCGGCATCAGCCAGAGTTGGGTATAACGCTTTAAAAAGTAAGGCGTTAGAGTACTTTGATTACTTTTTGCAGTAACGAGTGACCTAATGCGTTAGTTTGCTGTTTGAGTAATTAAATACTTGAGTACATTTTCAAACGAGACATCAGTAACTTCCGTTATTTTAGAACGGTGTTCCTTCAGCTCTGAAACAGTAATGGCTGTCGTTTGGTTCTAACAACGGAGATAACGTTAAACCTATCAGTCTGAAAGAAGCCACGGAGCTTGTGGCTCACTTCGTGGTCGGAGAAATGCTGCCGTTGTCTATGGTGGAGTCTAAAAAAAGGTGGAGGAGGACTCGCTGACAGACGTATTTCAGACTCAGGAGGACTTGCATTATGCCTGGTCCACACTACACGACTTTTCTGCCCGTTCTGAAAGTCACTATGTCACATTACACAATTGTGGAGTCATAAAATCGTGCAATGACTTGGCCGACAGACATGACACACTACAGGGTGGTACTCACCAATTATCCCCAGTCGTCTTTCACGACGTGTGTGATGTCATCGGGTTATTCTTGTCCTATTTTTATTACTTTCACTATTATTTGAGTCACTATGTCTGTTCATGTGCCAGCCGACATGTTGTAGTCACCTAAAAGTGTCAGCAGATGGCAGGAGCTTCATTTAAAGTACTGTAGGCAAACATTCAAGCTACTGTATCCTCCACAACAAGTTCCTACAAATATTTCACAATAAAAGTCTATTTAGAAAATGGAGGGATTCTCTCAGCCGAGGTTATAAGGGGCTTTTAATTTGAAACAAGTGTTGAGTTTGAAATGATATGTTAACTTTATTAAGACAACGGGAGAGGATAAAAAGTAAATATATAAATAAACAGAGGGATTAATAAATAACGGAGCGTCTATAATGTAGTTTGTTTCAGATGAAGCTGGAGCCTCTGCAGTTGTGGTGAGTAAAAGCCCCGCCGCTATTTGTTAATGTTATTACTTTATGTCCGACCGTGAGGATGTACCATTGTTTGCTAGCTTGATGCTAATGACAGTAACGTTAACTCAGCGGGTTGACAAAGTGCCTCTGCTGTTTCACACCATCATTTCCCCCTTTTACTCTGTGTGGTAACATCCCTAGAGGAAATATTAAAAATGCTGGGGTGCTGTTGTCATACAGTGTCTACAGCAGCAGATCGTTCTGTATTTCTACTGGTCAAAGTGACGGCTGTGATGGGAGAACTGGATCTCAGTGAAGGGCAAGTGGTCCATAACTTTACTTTTGGAGACAAAAAAATGTAGGCTTAGCGCCCTGTGGTCAATTGCCCAATAGGAAATACTCAAAAGTACTTTCAAAGTGCTTGAGTTACTTTTCTCAGGGAGTAATGCAGTAAAGTAACTGGTTACTTTTCAAAAAAGTAATGCAGTAAAGTAATGTAATTACTTTTAAAGTAACCCTTACCAAACTGTGATATTAGCAACATAAAGGAGCTCCAATTTCAGTAGAGGTGGGAGGGCGGCCACACTGGCCTATAGTTTCCCGGCTCAGCGCAGGGTGGTGCAGGGTGGTGAACTCCGCGCAGAGCTAGTTTCGAGCAGCGCAACCCTAGGTGTGCTCAGTTTGGTAGTTTGGCAGGCCAAGGTGCGCTGAGATGGGTGTGGCGGCGTAACAGGGGGAGGTGTCGACAGATCCCCCTGCTACGCCGCCACACCCATCTCAGAGTCGTGCCAAAAGGCTTTGCCAAAGTTGCGCTAAAAGCTCGCCAGCTGAAACCAGGTCTACTGTCAGGGCAGGTGGAGCGCAGCCGGTGTAAGCCAAAGTTTGGCTGACCGGCGCACAGTGCGCACACGTCACCAAAACCTCACAGGCAGGTTTCCAGAACGTCAGGCACATTAATGATGCAATACATACCCACAAACACCACTATTCAATGCAACTATCTGCAATCAGCACATAAATGTATCTTTATATCAACTGTCCCGTCACATCTGATGTCAGATCAAAGGGGAGTAGCACTGTTTGGCACGTTTGAAACACGTAATGGAAACCCAACCTGATTTGATTAACACAGCTACAAACTAATGAGTTCACATCCCTCTCAGCCAACCACAAACAGCTACAGCATCAGATAGGGAGTATATATTCAGCATCTGTCATCTTAGAAAAGTCAAAAGAAACAGAGTGAGACTGCGAGAGAGAAAGAGAGAGCGCGGGCGCATGAGCGAAACGCTCGTACCCCTTTTTCATTACACAGGAACAAACAACAAACAACAGCTACCCCGTGAGGTGTTCCAAGTGGTGACACGCATCGGTGCCACCGGTGGCACCTGTGCTCACCCAGTGGCTCTGACCTTCTTCGCCACCAGGTTTTTCCAGCACACCGTGGCTGCGGTGGCGGGGATCAGTCAGAGAGCTGTCAGTTTGGCTATACATGCCATGACGTCTTGTCTAGTCTGACATGCAAATGAGCACATAATTTAATTTTATTACCATTTTTTGCACTGGGCAATGGTTCTCAGTGTATCCAGGCAACATTGATTTACGATTGTGGTGACCTCCTCCCAGGCTACCTTTGCATCATCAGCCCGTGGAGGTCTGCTCGCAGTTCCGTATATTCGGACACTGCGAGCTTGGACCTCCCGGACCAAAACATCAGTTTCCTCCTGGGAGAAGTTTGGCTGTCTGACGCTGCCAACTCTCAACTCTCTCCTTGCGCGGCGCATTTAAGGGCGACGAGAGGGGCTCATTTGATTGGTGTGATGTGAATCAGCGATGTAAAACCCACTCCACACCTTCTCTCCTCCTTCTTTCCGACTTGCGCAGGTAGGAGGGACGGAGATGGGAAAGAGGAGTAGCTGCGCCAGGGCGCACGGTGTGCCAAACTTGCAAAATCCGCCTGGCTACACCCAGTTGGTGAAGCGCAGGCACGCTGCGCCTTTGCCTTGCCCGGTCTTTGAAACTAGAGGCCACTGTGTTTGTTTGCTAGAACACTTGTGTTTATTGGGCTGACGAGAGGAGACATGGCAGAGTTATTCACTCGGCAAAAATAAAACTTCACCAATATGACAATATACTGGATTTGAAGCTGATGAAAGAGGTGTCCTAACTACGACTGACACAGCACTGTCATTTAGAGCTGAACTTTCGTTGGAGGCTGTGTTTCTGTTTATTCCTGTTGCTTGTTTTGAAAGCACCTCAAGTGGATGATTAATGGCTGATTCGTGAAGTTGAAAGTTTATCTATGCGATACCTCCTTGTTTCACAACAAAAACCTGAATAAGGTGTGAGCTGGCTGGTGAGGTCACAGAGGAGCACAAGATTTCTGGTAAGGCAAATGACAATTGCTAATAGCAAGCTAGGCTTCTTGCTGTTGGCTGTCATTTGTGTGTCATTTCAAATTAATATTACAATATAATAAGTAACCAAGTTTAAATGGTTATGTCTTCACTCTGATCTTGAATGCATTGATATGTATGTGGTTTGTTGAAATAATGTCACAGAAGTGCGATTTCAATGGATTTAATGTGGACAGGGAGCTCCAATGTTACATGATGCTATGCAATAGTTGGATGCTAGCTTTCTGTTGGGAGACGGTGTTGTTATGTTCAACTCAGGAGCGACTTCTAAGTCAAGTGGGACAACTTATAAAATCCTGCACACCTGTCCAGTCTGATGTTTGGCTTAATATATAACCATTTTAAAAATGTTCACACTGGCCCGGCTCTATACAAAGGTGGGAGACCAAAAGATTCAAATTATGGAAAAACATGAATAGCATATTCTGTATGTCTTCATATGTGACATGCATCAAATAAACTGATCTCATGTGTGCGCTATTCAGTCTAGTATGCTAAATTTTCAAGCTTTAGAAATAAAACTAGCATACTGCCACTCAGTCCAACTTCTCATTTTCATCAAACCAAAATAATTCAAGATCTTTGCTCTGCATTCTAACAAACGTGCACAGAGGTTATCATGGGTTGACAGAGCACTTGAACACACTGTTGGCCTTGGCTGGTGGAGGTCCTGACCCGAGTCTGATTTCAACGATCCTCATTTGTTTACAAACACCCAAATGTGCAGATTTAAGAAGAAAGGGGGGACGACACTTCTGTCACCTCACAAACCAGTACAACAACCAGTCTATCAACCATCAAAGCAGCTGGCTCCTCAGGAACACGTCCTCCTCTACATCTGTGGTATCTAACTCAGCCCAGGATTGTATCAGTGTCTGCAGCTTGCAGAAAAAAATGTTCCTGAGCACCCGGATGTTTGACAGGTTCGTTCATTTTTGACCATCATTACTATCATTGTTTTAGGTCATCCCTAACTGCAGGCCTGATAAAGAAACAGGTGTGTAGTGGATGGTTGGAGGATGGCAGGTCTGTGGAGTGAGGGAGAATACATGGAGTGGCGGAAGTGAGCAACCACCCAGCTAAAAAGTCTTCATGACATTTTTGTCATTTCTATTGGCAATGCTGTGTTTGTGCTATGGGCGTAGTTAGAACCAAATTATGCACATTTCTGTGTTGGCCTTTTTGAAATGAAACACAAATTGAATGAAGACAATAAAATAATTAGGACAAAAAACATTGTCTACTGGAAAAGGTTTTGATGATACAGTCATCTTCTGGACAGATGGTGACCAGAAAATCCTAGATTTCACCAAATGGCTCATGACAGAAATTCATCACTCAAGTTCAAGTTGGATTTTGACTCTCAAACAGTAAACTTCTTGGACCTGCGTTTAAGCAAACACGACAACAAGCTCTTAACAGATTTCTTTGACAGAACAGATAATTACAATACACAGTATATTAAATATGCCATCCTCAGTCAGTTTCACAGGGTACAAAAGATCTGTAACACACCAAAGTATTTTGGGGGATATTACAAAGGCAAGATTCAAAAATAGAGGATATGATGAACAACTAAAGCACCGGATACAGTGTTTGGAGATTCAAAAGTGGAAAAAGCTCCCTCTACATCTTAACCCACTGACACAGTTTTTATTATACTTTTTAATAGTATAGCCCTTGTAATCCCCCGGAGCTGAAATTCATTTTTTTCACTCTTTTGTCATTAACACACAGGTCCGAAAGACACACACATGCACAAACAGGACCTATACATGCACAAAGTGGAAAGATGTCAGAGTGGGGGGCACCTTTGGGAATGAATGAGCCCCTTAGGCCATACTCACGACACTTTCTGGTACATAGAGTTGCTCCTAGTGAACAACAACAAAAAAAACTCATAATAATTATTATAGTAATATATAATGATTTTTAGAATTTTGACTTTTTTTTTAGATTTCCCGCTAACTTAACAGTAGATGATGGTAAAGACAAAAGTTATTCACGAAGCATCTCAGCCCTTAAAGGGCTCCTAGGATAAAAAACTGTTATGAAGGACTAAAATGGAGAACTTATTAGAAGGCTTGAAAGTTACTTAATAAGCAGAGGAGAAAATGGCAGAAACACAAACAGGTAGGAGTAATGTTCTCCAAATGCTGGATGACAGTAAGTTCATGAAATGCTACAGATTAGATTGTGCAGGAATAATGTCTGTGGTCAATCTCATCAGAGATGTGCTCACATCCCCCACCAAACACAATAATGATTAATGCCAGCAGTGCGTCAGTGATGACTTGGGTCTGTCTCAACCATCAGCAAAGTGATTACACAAACAATGACAAAATTTTTAGTCTCAAAATTGTGGCACAGTTCATTACATTTCCACTGGGTGTGCACACCTTGCAGGCTCACAGAAGGACAACCAAACACATCTGTTACAGAATGTGTCATACCATATGTCATACCTTGCAACAGGGTCGACCACACCTCCTCACTAAGGTAAACGTTTCTGTTCCTTTCTTGCTCAGAGAACTTTACTCTCACTACCTTTTTACTTTGAAATCAGGACTTCTTGCTAGAAATTCTTCGGCTAAGTTAGGAGCTCTCTGACAGTAGTCTCAGAATGTTTGGGAACACTGCCCCTAAATCTTAGGATCCTCCCATGAAATGTCTGAAACAAATTTAGAATGGTCATCATCCTTTCATTGTTGTGGCAAATTTTTTCACATGTTGGAAGGATTCTGAATGTGCATCAGCTGTGGACTATCATGCAATAATGGGCTGTTTTAAGTGTTCTGTCACCTTATGATTGCTAAATATGTCTTGAGAATGTTCCTCGTAACCAAACTGGACATCTTATCCATAAATCAATGCAGAGGTGAAAATGTGTGCGGAAAGTCACTCATTCCACTTGTGCTTTAATGTAATCCCTGCCGTACAACTGAGACAGACTGGGCCTGAAATATGTGAGGAATGATGCTTCACACTATAGTTTGATAGCATGCCATGTTCAGGTTGGGTGTCATGTGAATGACAGTGAGAGAGAAATGACAGAAGCAGGAAGTTCAGCCATTCTGGACAGCAATAGAAAAGACAGACAGTGATATGATAAGAGATAGCAGGGTTGAAACAAATGCCATAGATATCTTTTTATCTCCCTAAGTAAACCTGAAATCTCCTTCTAACCAAGTCACATTTTCTTTACTGTATTTAAACAGCAATTTAAAAGCAGAAGTTTTACATCAGTGTCTGAAAAATCTCTGCTCAGTCCTTGTCAAACTGTCATAATGCAGGATCCTGTGTTTACGGGACCAGAGGAGGAAAAACTTGATTGATTACTGAACTTGACAAGTTAGTTCTTGCCATTTGCAGAGAACAACCTTGGCATCATATGAGTTGCCTCTTGCAACACAGTGAGTTTTTAAGGAGTGGTGTAAGGGTGTAGGTTTCATTTTAACACATTATCTTTGATAATCAGCCTATTCTGGTTTTATAATGTTTACAGGTGACAGAGGATTTGCGTTGCAAATGGGTTTGGCAGTGGATGCGGGTGTGGGAAAGCATGAACTACAGTGACTGTGCTACATTCCTGACAAACCAGATGTGAGGTTGTCAGACAAACACTGACAATACGAATGGGGTTTCACTATACGGTAAGTGATTTACATTTTAGTTATATAAAGTACATTTTCTATGTGACTGTGAAGGAACATTTTATGTGTCTCTGTAATTTTTGTTTTTAGAATGAGCATGTATATACACTGATAGAAATCTGCAGCCTTTGTATTTCCTCCCTCGCTTCTTGGGGATTTCTGGTCTCATTACAACCACACTCAATGTTGGGACCTCATTAACTGATCCCTGGTGTAAAAAAATGGAGCCCAGCACAGCTCCACCAAGGTGGAGGTCTAAACAAAAAAGACCCCACAAAACCATATTCTCATACTGCCAAAACGAACCTTACTACACAGTGCTATGGAACAACTATTACAAAGTACATAAATAAGATGAAAAGGTAATAAAAGACACAAGATGACAAAGAGCAACTCTAGCAGGGTGTGCCCAAGATGGTAAAATAGATAACACTAATTTAGGCTTCATACGTCAACCAAGCAGTTTCAATCGAGCAACAGTTAGTCCTTTTCAAGTAGGGGGTTAACTACATTTTTTTCCCACCGACATTCACTTTTAATTAATTTTTCTTCATTTTCTCACAGATGCTGGACCAAATGGAATGGACGTCAAATGTGGATACTTCACTTCCTTCAAGAATGTTTAAGAGTCGACTGCTCTGGGTTACTTGACTGCATCTTCCATGACATCATCCGGTAAAACCCTGACAATACTCCAAAGGACTGACTTTGTTAATAACAAGATGGTAACTATGCAACAGCTGACTGTGGGGATCAAAGTCTTAGTAACACAGCTCAGTGGGGCAGTGATATTATGGGACACATAGGGAATGATGATCATCATAACAGCAAATACCAGTGCTGTCGAAAAGACAACTTCAGCTGACAGGAAACACAACAACTGGATTACATTTACAAGAGATACAGCAACAACTTTACTTAACATTGCAGGTAAGCTGAAATTCTTCTATGATGTACACTAGATTGGTTTTAGCCTACTTCTTAGTAGGTAGTAGAATTTAAGCAGCATCCGGGTTTTGTTTCTAGAAGTAATTCCCTCTAACAGAATCAGAGATGGCTGTAAACAGTGATGGACATTTAAGCTGAGCAAGAACTGACAGTTTATGAATGCCACTTGGTATACTTGTGTTAGTTTCAATACAGTTTAGCAACGACATCAGTTATTCTACACGGCCTGCCCAAACTAACAAACAGCTTTACTTATTTAATTCATAGACAGACCTGATCTTAAACTTAATGAAATTCATGGTAAACCATTAAACAAATAGAAAAAACAAACAAAATAGACTCGTTTAATTTGATAAGAAAACGTGAGGCCGGTCTTGGTCACGCCTTATAAAGTTAACATTGGGTCATGTGTGGTGATGACGTGAGAGGCCAAACGCCAGGCTAAACTCCAGGCTAAACTCCAGGCTAACCGCTATACAGACCTTCGGTCGACATAACTGTTGCAGTGTTTAAAAAACAAATTGGCAGCCAGTGAAATGGTAAGGTTATTGGTGTTATCTAATTGTTTAAAATGTTCATCAGTACTTACTGATACGATAGCAGATATGTATGATGTGAGCAGTGACATGTTTATAATGTTGATAAACCAGCTAGTTGGTTAGCATAGCCTGGCTGTTTTCGACTGATCGACAGCATCGTAATTACTCTGATCTTTTAATCACAGCATGATAGCTCTTAAATAAATTAACTGGCCTGTCTAGTCTGACTACAGTCAATCAGGGCAATTTTTTTGTTTAGCATAGTACATTGGATTAAAGATCGTCCATGGCACATGTTTTTCTGTTGTGTGTGTGTCTGTTCATGTTAATTCCAACTTGGCGGCATTTATTTATTGTGTAGGCCATCAGGCAATATCACTCACAAGCTAGCTAAGAGCTTTTTTGTTGGCAGTCGGCATTGAAGTGTGGGTTTTGTACTATTTTTAATAACCTTTTAAACTTTTACTTTTCTAATGAGCTTTTCTGTTCTTGAGTAATTGTAATGTCAATGAATGAGGCATAGTTTAATAGGTTAAATGTTAATGTCAAACCAGAGTTCTTAGAGTTTTGTATTTTTCATTAGTGTTAGTGTGATTAGTTTATCTCAGTTTAGTTTTTATTGTTTATAAATGTTAAGTTTTATTAGTTTCAGCATTAGTTTTAGTTTCTTTTACTATTATAATGTGGGGGTTATTTATCAAGTGCAAGATTTAAGAAGTTCAAAATAGGTATAACAATACAAACAACAAAACTTTGAGAACGCAGTTGACTCACAGTCATGTCTTAACACATACAGTCTCAAAAAAACATGCTTGTTGTGTTTACAAATTTGGCCACATTAACAAAGAACCAAAGACATTTCCTGTATATTTTATTTTGAGTTAGGTAGTTTTTAAAAGAATACACTGTTATTTAAATGTAGTTCTCTTTTTTTTAGCTTTAAGTTTTTTAATTTAATTTTAATTTTCTTTTTCTTTCACAGAAAGTTTAAGTTTTCAGTGTAGTTTCAGTTTACTGTAAAAACCTCATGTCAGTCAACAACCTTTCCCACTATTTCATACACAGGTTCAAGTCATACCACCAGAAGAGTTGTATTATCCAGTGAGTATACTTATTCTTCTCCTCTGAACCTCATGTCCTCATGTCATGAACACACACACACACACCACACACACACACACACACACACACACTGCTGACGTACTATTATCCATGACATTATTTTATATCATATCAGAATCAAAAATATGTATAATCCTCCTCTCTGTTTTTCATCATTCCCTTCGTAGATCCAGTGTGAGACTGACCGTCATGGTTTTAATGGAGTTGTGGTGTATGATGATCAAAGTTATGACATAATTTCTGTAAGTATACGCATTAAACTGAGCACTGACTGTACCTGGTGATGCTTAACAATTACTTGTGACCCCTAAAAATATATAAATGTCTACTCTACAATTCTTGTCACTGGTTGCACAATTTTAGTAATGGAAAAAGTACTAGAATGTCATACTCAGTATTGTTACTTTGAAAAACATTTTACTTAAGCAAAAGTAAAACTTATTGTGTAAAGATTTCCATAATAGGAGTAAAAAGTAGGCCTAAGTCAATTAAAATGTGACTTTCTTAAATAATATACCTTTAGTCTACAAAATAAATTGCATTAGATGTAAACGTATAGTGGAACAACATTAGCAGCATGAGCCCTGATGTCCAAACCAACAATAAGTTCTATTCTTATAGACAGCACTTTGTAGCCTGAGTGGGTAACGGATTATCAGTTATAAGTGTGCAGCCAACCTCTGCTGTATAACTTTACAAGTATTAACCAGGAAAGAGAGACAATTAAACAAAAATGGCAGAATAAAAAGTCTATGGACACCACAAATAATGCAAGTACTATTAAGCCACTTACATTAGATAACCTGCTACTTTTTATTGGATCACAAAAACACACACAAAGATATATAACAAAACCATATTGACTCCACAGCATTGCAGAGTAAGTTTTGTGCTATTATCCACTAACCTCAAACATTTGGTTTTCTAAACAGATTTTTTTTTTTTAGTTTTCTGAAATCTGAAAAAAAAAAAAAAAAATAAATCATATGATAAAAGCTTGTTCCAAAGTGTGATTATACAGTTGAGTTATTGCTCCAATGGAACCATCAGTGAGTCAAGCACAGTTAAGAGCTTAAAAGTTAATGTAAAACAACAAAAATGTAATGTGTTTTAATATCTAAAAATGTTGTCCTCGTAAAGATTTTATCTATTTCTTATTATCATTTTATAAATACTTTTAATTGGTAATAATAATATAATTACTATAATAATATAGTTTAATTATGATAATAATAATGATAATAATATTTTTTGTAATATGATAATATAAAGGACACTGCGTTAGAATTAGTATAGAATTACATGTAAAAATACAACAAAATTCAATAAAGATCTACATTATGAAAATATATCACTGTCTTGCTTTTTTACACTCAGGGTCGAATCATACAACCGGAGGAGGTGTCTATTTCAGTGAGTACAATTATTTCTCTCTTTTTGTCTTCATGTTGTACACCAGCATATTTGTTATATAGTCACACTGCATTGTTTCAGTTCCACAGAAACACACACACACACACACGCACACACACACACACACACACACACACACACACACACACACACACACACACACACACACATCTGCACAGTATGAACATTTTTGACACTGCATGCTTTATATTTGACCATGAAATAGTGATTAAAACAACAAACAATTAAATAAAAATGACAGACAGTAGGTAGGTAGTTTAACAAGACTTTATTATGTGACTTTGTTTTTACTCTGTAATCAATGTGACTTGAAATATAGTAAAGTACAATACGTGTGATAAGTGCTAAAGAAAAAGTAAAATGACAGATCTTAACATCATCATGACATAATCATAATATTTTCAAAAAGCAAAAGTACACAAAAAACTCAATTTTGTTACATTAACTATAGTAAATATACAATACTGTATTACTTACACCCAACATACTTCTGTGGATTGTGACCAGATCAATCAAAAATTGTTTTTTTAAAAAAAAGTTTTTAGAGTCCCAATATTAGAGAACATTTGAAAAAAAAAAACACTTCGTGACCCATCTGATTTATCATGTCGTCCCCTGTGATGCTCCTGACCTCAGGCTGTGGACCACCAGCGCAGACATTGGGTCCCATCCGTGAATAACCTAACTGGTGTGAGTGGAGCAGATGTCAGGCTCAGGTAATTGTGGACAAACTATGTGAACAGAATCATTATACTGTATAAAATATCTTCTTCGTGTGAGTTTAATTGACTAAAATCAGAGCTCTTATCTTTTCAGAGGAGACCCATCAGCAAGAGGACAACCTAGTGTTTTATCCCCGTGGCAACACCTTAGCCACTGTCCCTACTGCCTGAGGGAGACCATACACACAGTGCCCATCAGCTGGTAATTATAATATAACAGTATTATTGTTCATACTGCCTTCAAAACTGGGTGGCTGAGAGTCCCCCAAGAAGTTGTACAAACGTGATGTTTTTCTTTTTAAGTGCCAATCCTGTTCCAATCTGTCCTGTATTTGGGTTCCAGGTATTAATAGCAGTTGTCTAATGCATGCTAAAATCAACTCCTAACTGCAAGTACTTCCAAAAATCCTTATTTGGGAGTTTGCACTTTTCTCTTAATTGTTCAAAAGACACAATTTGGTCTCCAGTAAATAAGTCCCCAATATACACGATTCCCAGTCTCACCAGTAAAAAAGGCCTGCACAGGATGAGGGTATGTGAGGTCTTTCCCTATAGACACCCAGACTGGAGCTTGCTCAGCTGCCATAAATAACTTCGATATACATATGATTTTTTTCACCAGCCCACAAAAAGTTGTATATAGCCTCATTGTATTTCAATAATACATTTTGTGGTGAGCTTAATGGTGACATGTAACTTATGTGATTAAGTTTAGGGACTATATCACCTTAAGAAGACATTTTTTTGTGGTGTGACAAACTCATATCACATACAGTATTTATTTTTAGTATACGCAGACTTTAAATACTTTGCGGCATGTGGACGGAGAATTCTTCTCACTAAATTACTGATTATTTCTGCTCCGCCATTTTTAAAGTATCTTGTCATGTCCTACAGTCATATCTCACTACATTACACTACACTGCCCCCACAATTTATGTTCTGTCCGCTTTCAGAAAACGTGCACAAATACAAACATAATGACCGTATTGTACAGACAGAAGGCTCCACCCTGGTCCGTGTACGTATCTAGCGTTCAGCATAAATGAGACATTAGAGCTGAGTCATCACATTTATACCAGCTGCTGATTAGACTTTATAAAGAGCACACATTAATGTGAGTTACAGACTAAACAAAACTATATGAGCTTATTGCACACTTCATCACAATCTCTATTCATCTGACTCCCCCACTAGTCACTGATGTGCGCTGGATGAATTTGTCAAGCAGGAAGATAATTAACTGGTCCATAAGATAAAAAGAATGAATACTGCATAACTCTCACCTGCTGCTACTGCCATTTAATAATTTACAGCCTGAATACATTTTACACTGCATCTGGGTGGTGTTTTTTTTTTGTTGCACTTCATTTGTGTTCATTAATATGCATGGGATGTCAATATTTTTGGGTGTTCATTTATTAAGCCAGATGAGACCGGAGGAAGATGGAAGCAAAGATAAGGAGAGTGCATTACTCACTGATAACTCATCATCATCTATCTGATAATATTTCTGTCCTTTTATTAAGGCTTTGGGTGGAGCAGGGGGCAAGCGCAGTGCAGACACATTCACGAGTGGAGCTGCCATCAGTGTGATAAAGAATCTGAAATACTGATCACTTAAAATGCTCGAAGCTCCTAACTTTTCACCTCTAAATTAGGACCATATTTTCTTTTGTTTTCTTATGTCTTGTACCCAAATGCTGCTTGTAATTGCCTTTGCAGCAATAAATCAAGTCACATACAATTAACCAAAATGCTAGGTATCCTCGTGCATCTGCCGTCGACATTCCGAGACACTGCAACCAAGGCTGGGACGTCATCATATGCATGTGGTTAGGTTTAAAAAAAAAAAAAAAACACATGATGATTTGGCTCTATATTAGTTTAGTTTAGTTCAATCCTTTATTTCGAAAAAAAAAAAAAAAAAATTAAAATATAATATAAATAAAAAATAAATAAGCGAAAAAAAACAAAAAAAAAACAAATAATGTATGCAAAACAATCTTAAAAAAACTTCAAATATGGCTCAACATTTCTATACACAGTGAAAAATAAGCTACCCGAAAAAAAGGAATAGGATGAAGCAGAAGCTTATCTTGTCCTATCCCTACATTAGCTAACTAATATCTTCAAAATAAATAGACAGTAAAACACCTGTCCCATTAAGTGTTATACTCTTCTTCTTCTTGCCAGTACCTAGCAAAAATCAGCCCTTTGTACAACTTTTTGAATTGCAATATACTTTGTTTGATTTTTTCTTCAATACCATTCCATAAAACCACTCCACAGATCGAAATACACATACTTTTAAGTTTGGTCTGAGCATAATACTGTTTCATATTTAATTCCCCTCTTAAATTATACCCTCCCTCAGTATTCTCTTATTTGCTCTGTACATTACTGCTGTCCTAAATTCATCCAGATCTCTAAACTTTAATGTTTGTCATTTTAAAAACAGTATATTAATGCATAATGATTGTATGGTGGTTTTATAGGTCTTGCCCCAAACTTCAAGTTAAGTATGGCAGAACAAGTGAACAAAACAATATATGCAATTCACTCTTATTCAAGATATACCTTTCTTTCCCCAGCACACCAATGCTCCGTGCGACATTTACCCTAATATGTTTTATGTGGGGTTTCCAGCAAAGTTTGTGGTCGAGAATCACACCCAGAAATGTATTTTCATGCACTCTTTCTATATTAACATTATTTATCTTCATGTTCACTTGTGTATTTATTTTACGATTTCCAAACAACATCAGTTTGGTTTTATTCAAATTTAATGATAATTTATTTGAGTCAAACTATGTTTTAAGTTTACCCATTTCTGTTGTGACCAACTCCAAAAGTTGCTGCAAACTTTCCCCAGAAACAAAAATATTCCTATCATCAGCAAATAGCACACATTTTAATATTTGTAAGACCTTACATATGTCATTGATATATAAAATAAATAGTGTAGGGCCCAAAACTGACCCCTGTGGATGTCCACAGCTAATATCAAGCCATGTTGACTTGTAGTCATTGATCTGCACAAATTGATTTCTAGGATTTAAATAACTTTTCACCCAGTTGAGAGCAACCCCTCTGACACCATACTTTTAAAGTTTATCGGTTAATATTTCATGGTCTATTGTATCAAATGCTTTTTTTTTTTAATCTATGAATAATCCGACTGCATACTTCTTGTTGTCTAAAGAACTGGTGATTTCTTTAGTTAATTCCATTAGTGCCATTGATGTAGATCTGTTCGCCCTAAAACCATACTGACTGTCAACCAACAACTCATGTTTCTCAATGAAATTATCCAGTCTGCTAACAAATAGTTTTTCAAATATCTTAGAGAACTGAGAGAGTAATGATACCGGCCTATAATTAGTGAATTCTTTCCTGTCTCCATCTCTGTATAATTGGATAAACTTGGCCATTTTCATTTTACATGGAAATATACCTGTTGTGAATGACAAATTACATCTAAATTAATGGTTTCACAATGACACCAAATCCTCGCCCTGCCCCCCCTCCCTCTTCTGGCTGTGGAGTACTGATTTGTTGTGCCAGCCTCAGAACCACATCCACAAAAAACTTATTATGTATGTATGGTCTCATCATTTTTCATAAAATATTGTGGATAATTCCTATTTGTAGAACTTTCAAGAAATTTAATACATTCCATATCCCTTTGATATTATAGCCCACATACATATAACTGGTCAGGAGATGATGACGAAATAAATCAATTGTTCTTTTCACTTGCAGTTTTGCTGAAATGTTCTCACAAATGATGCGAGTTATGTTTTTTGTCTCTCTTCTGGTATGCAGGTGGAGTCAGCGCCGACCATGGGTGGTGATGGCACTCGCTGGTGTGAGGCTCTCGCTGTTTTTGGGCAAAATGGTTTTTTTTGCAAATATGAATCATTTTTAAAATTTGTTCAGTATTCCCAGTAATAAAGCTGATTTTATTATATGAAGTGTGATTGTACCAACTTTTGATTTAATATCTTGCCTTTCTTCACAAGCTCATTGTTGGTCATTGTTTTTTCTGCGAGTTGGTGCTGGACAGGTGGTGCACAGTGGAGCCCCTTAAAATCAAGAGCTGGTGACTGTGCCACGTTTTTTGGCAACAGCTCAATAACTGTTAAGTAGCTCTTTGTTCAAAGATAGAGTGGCTGGAAGGTTTGGGATATAATGGACATTTTATTTTGGCCAAAACTTTGGGAATTGGTGGTCATTATTGGTGGAAATAAATGCTCCTTTAAGAAGATGTTTAGATCAGAGCACACCATCCTGAGGTTCTACCAGTCCAATCTACATTATTGTGAAATATCATAAGGGAAGGTACTGCAATTTTTAAAACTTCCAAAGAAAATATTGACACTGGTGAGAGCCTTGCTTTTATAAAAAGTGAAACATAATGTTCAGCCCCCACCCCAGTTATTTTCATACAGTCCCTAAGACACAACATTTATCATTGTGATTTTATTGTGGATCTCAATTAATTACTTGTAAAAGTGCACTCCAAGTAGTTGTAACATTGATCCTTATTCCTAAACTGGACCAACATTTCAGCAGGGAAAAAAGAAGGTTTAAGAAAACTGAGAAAAACAACCCCGGAATGTCAGGGCTAACACTAAAAACAACAGGGATTTCAAGCTGGAGAAAATCACCAGTAGCGGCTCTTTGTTCTGAACAACATATCATTTGTGGAGTCTTGGGGTAATAATTACAAATCATTAGAGCTCCCCTGATGACACAGATCCTGTCCAGAGAGGAAAGGATCAGTGTCATCAGGAGGAGAGCGGATGCTGGCAGGTGAGTGCCTGGACCGAGCACACAACACTGAAAAGAGTTGAAAGAGGCAGCATGAAAAAGGCTACAAACAGACTGTTGGACTCTTTCCTGAAGGTAGACCATGTGAGCTGTGTTTGGTGGTAGAATGACCAAAAAAAATGATGAAAAAGGACAGGATTTCATCTTTGACCTGTTAGTTTGCCTTTTCATTGCCATCTCAAGGACACAGGAATGAACCATCACTGCACTACAGCTACTGGCTGATGGAAAACAGGACTACAGCTGAGTCTACATAACAATAAGCAGGGTTTGAATATGTTTTAAGTGTGTTCATAATGGAAAAGTGACAAAATAAATTACATTCAAAACCAGCCAGTATAAATTCAAAAAAACAAAGCTTGATTTGCTTTTGATCTGCGCTGTACTCAATGGAGGAGCTGCTCACAGCTTGAATAAATCAAAACTAATTATGAATAGTGTTGAAACGGTTTTCTGATAGACTGTCTAAAAATCTCCTTGAGACAAATAAAATTCTGTCTTACCTTATTTGGATGAAGGGGTGGAGCTTTGGAGGAGGTAAGGGTGGATTGACTTATAGGCCACATCCACATTAAAACACAGTTTTAAAATGAAAACAATCTTTGATGTTGGGCAGTAGCGTCACTACAAGTAGTGGCATTACTAACTTTACTACATTTCTCAGTAGCATGTTAATTAATGACTGTAGATTACTGTAGTGCGGTAGTGTCCGCAAAAGTTACAGACTCCTTGTTCTAGGAAGAACTCTAAAGTGCAGTAGACTGTTTTCTACTGAGGTCTGGATGAAAGTAAAGATAATAAAACTGAGGATTTGAAATGTGACTGATGCCAGCGTAACACCAATGCATATAGATGAGGGAAGCCCTTCCACATGACATCACATGCTAATCCCTCAGTCTACTCTACTTTCTGCTTCGCTATTGGCTTTTCTTGGCAAGACCTCCTGTCTCTAATTGGCTACATTGTACTTCTTTCATGTGTCTTGCCCATAGACTGTTTAAGCAATATCATACTCAAGCTCGTGATGTTATACTCGTATATCGTCACGGCTGTGATTCTGTGCCAAAGACAATCACAGCCGTGACGATATACGAGTATGACATCACGAGCTCGAGTGTGATATTGCTTTTATACAACAGTTCAACAGTTAAATAAGCAAGGCTGATTAAGAAATGTTGAAAAATGAGGACAAAATAGATCATTTAAGCATTTTATTTGTCTTCTGCCAACAAAAATAGTTCCCTCAGGACTCCGCTGTCACCGTTGCTATAACGGAAACATGGTGCGCCAGGCACTTATTCTTTATACATATTTATCTGCACATTTCCATTAATTGTGCAGGCGGTGAAATAAGTCTCTGGTGACTGCATGGTGGACTGTCGCTTCACAGGCACAGCCGACTGCCTTCTGATCTGACAGTATGTTGCTCCATACTTGCCAACTTTGGGTTGTGAAAAATAGGGAGATTTTTTTCATCGGTGTATCGGCCCAAGGAACAATGTTCCTTCGGCAGGTGTGCATATAATTGTCGTAATTTCTTGCCTTGTGTTTTAAACCTGATGAAGGAAACTTGTTCTGAAAATGTTGTTTCTTTGATATTCAATAAATGATTCTGTTTACAATTGAGGACAATGAAAAAATGAGCAGTTTTAATTGTTGAAATAAGTATCAGAAGGCTAAATAATAAGGCGGTTACACTGCAATGCATTTAGGATGCAGTATTTATTGCACATCAAATTAAAAATGATGTGCCACTGACTGTGCAAATCAACACTGCAAGCCTTGCAAAACCCATTGTGGGTACTACACTGGCTGGCTCTCACCCAGGGAAAGGTCTCGGTCCACGCTGTGTGGAATCTGGAAACATATTTCAATTTTTCTTTTCTTCAGAGGAGTGTCAGGTGTCTCTGTCTTTCTCTATCCATCTCTGTCTGGGCGCTGAACTGAGCAGAAGACAGAAACCAGCGAGTGACTGAGTCACGTCACCGGCTTGCCTCATACGCGCAAGCAGGCCAGGGTTGCCAGATACTGCGACAAATATCCCCCACAATATTACTTGTTTCCTTCACTGTAAAATCGAGAGATTAGCGGGAGAAATTACTGACCTGGAGCATCACAGGAGATAGGGTTAAAAATCAGAAGTCTCCCGCATGAATCGGGAGAGTTGGCAAGTATGTTGCTCCATGGTTTTCTGCTCTCCATGGATGGCTTCCAGTAGCTTTTTAACAAGCTCTCAGACCTGCAAGACAAAAGGTATTTTTTAGGGCCCGACTTCTAATTAGAAAACTAACTTTACACATAGGCTACATTAAAACAACATCATACCTGTACCCACTCACTGTCATGATCTCCTTTGCTTTAAGACCCGCATCTGACAGCTTCTGTATGGCTGTCACCCTAAGGCTGTGATTGGTGTAGATAGCTGTTGTCCCCGCCTCTTTACACATCTTCGGCAGCATCTGTGAGTGAGTTTATTCCCAGCGGAGCTTTAGTGTACCAGATATTGTCTGTGTGAGCTGCTGTCATCCTGGGCTTCAGATAAAGGGCATTTGCATCTGGTGGAAGTTTGTTTAAACACTTTTCCAGGGATGCAACGCAACTGCTGACCTTACTGACACTAACCGTCAGTTTTGATTTGATTGTTGATTGCAATCAGTTGTGAGGCGGAGTGATACATACACAGTGAAATAACCGTGATGTTGTACTCATCACGGTTTTACTGTCTCTCGACCAATCAGATTGCAGGGCCAGAACTAACTGTTGTGTAAATATATTTAGTGGATTTGCAGTTGACACTAGAGAAATAGACACAACAAGGGCCCAGAAAAGAGCTGAGAGCAGAGAACAGTATTAAGAAGGAAGAGAGGAGACAGTGACATACTGATGTCACGTGTAATTTGCAGGTCATGGTCATGTTCTAATGTCTCCCAAACAAAAAGTTTTAAATTGGGTCTGTTATGTTTATTGTTTATATTACTGTCTTTTATTTATCATGGTTTTATTGACTGAAAAATATTTTTTGGAATCACTGACATAGCCAGATTGACTGCTGAAAGAGGCAAAGACAGAGAAACACATCAGGCTGGAAGAGGAGAGAGAGAGAGAAATGCAGCAATAGGCCAACTGATGATGCCATGTTATTGAAGGACATGTAATATAATCTATCTATAATACATCACTGATATTTCAATGGAATAAATGACTTATTGACTTATTCATACTGTACTTAAAAAAACAGCATCAATAAGTAATTAATATAGCAGGGATTCAAATAAACTAAATAAATAAAATAAAAATCAACCAGCCACCCTCCTCCCCTGACAAGTAAAGAACAGTCCCTAAAGTGTGGTGAGGTTTGTGGACCGTTACCTGCCACAAAGAGAGAAATGTGAACAGCTTGTTTCTCCTCTGACACGCCACATACCTGTGTGCTGCCACGGCTCAACTGTCCAGGTACTTTTGGGCAGTCATGACGCCAAGAAGAGGATATTGTTGGAGCCGGACTAAAATCCGGAGTAAAATATCGCCACACTGCCGACATTTTACTCCGTCCGTCACTGCACGCTGTTTGATTGCGTCATCAAAACATGGCGCCATTTTTCGGCCTTGCTTTTCACTTACCGAATATGAAATGTGTGGGTTTTTTGCAATATTCGGCCATATATATTTGGTTACTGAATATTCGGTGCATCCGTACTGGAAAGTTCCTACAGGAGCAGTGGATGGATCCAGCAAACACCAGAGTGGTATCCAGGAGCCCACTGTTCCTTTGTGAAATGTGAGCCAAACCATAACATTTTTTCTAAGCCTAACCATGTGCATTTGTTGCACAAAGATATGCTTGTAAATATGAGGTGCTTTACTGTAAATAGGCTGACCAAAGGTCCTCTTTTGCCCGGACATGTCCACTTTTCACATCCTCTCCGGGGCGTCCAGGGGGTGTGCATAAATTGATGATAATGTCCGGTTTTCCTTGTGTGTGTGTGTGTGTGTGTGTGTGTGTGTGTGTGTGTGTGTGTGTGTGTGTGTGTGTGTGCATGTGTAATCCCCGAGAGGCTGCCTTATCGACGGATCTCCAACACTCACGAGGAAGCAGCAGACACCTGTGGCGCAGCATTCATCCAAGATGCCGAAGCGCAAGTGTAACTTCACAGATGAACTGCAGAAAAAAATCCCAACTTACCATCCTGACCCGGTCAGGATATATGGGAGGCTGAGTGCATCGTGTGCAAACCTGGCAACTATGATTCTGTGTCTAATAAAGGTGCCGTGGAGCTTAAAGTTGGATTTTCTAATACAAAAGAGGTATTATTTAGAACATTATTTCATATTATTTATTTATTTATTCGTCCAGTAAAACTTGAAAAGATAGCTATTATTTTACAAGTTGATTTTTCTAATACGGAAGAGACATTATTTCTATCACTATTTCATTCCAGAGATTTTACATTTATTTTACATTTATATTTATTTTTGTACAATTGAAACTTGTAAAAAGAATATTATTTTAGGCATAAAAAAAGCAAGTTGAGTAACCTCTGAGAAGCCTATCTAAATTTCTGTCTGAGAGATATTATTTTGTAATATAACTGAATTTTCTACCCATACATATAAACTTTAAATATATTAAAATTATAAGGCACCTTTGAGTAAACCGTAAGTATCATTTAAGTAGGCTATCTTGTGGCCAGGCCGAGTGTCCTCTTTTTTGGAAATCAAAATATGGTCACCCTAGCTTTACCAATGTTGCAGTGTATTTTGAGAAAAACCTTTTGCATCTATAGAGCAGAGACTGTACATTTCCCGTGAAAACGAAAGCATATTTTGAAAACACACTCATGCACTTAACAGGCCTAAATTGACACAGCGTCCCAGAGCGTCAACAACAAATGCACCCAGGATCCCTAGCACATAATATGACACCATGAAAGTCCACTGACCAAGCAGCTATATGTGACACGTTGGGAGTGAGAATGTGTTGCATAAACACAAAGCAGCTTGTCTGCTCTGCAGCTCGTTGCATAGCGACAGAAAATACTATGGAGATGGTGAGTAAGAACAGAGATTGTTTTGCTTGAACTGACAATAAGGTGGAACTGGTCCTGAAAGTAACACGTGAGTATGGCAGTCAAGGTGGCAGAGAACAGACTGGAAGCCATTGCAGAACAACATAACAGAGTGGTACCGGTAGCATTATCAATTACCAGAGGAAGTCATAGAAATGTGAAAAGACGACCCACACCAGAAGAATGAAAATGCAAAAGGTATGTAGACCCTTGTATGCTCAAGGCCACTCATTGTGTTCTAGTTTTGTGGATTACCTCCTCATGTGTTGCCTTATCCTCTTCTCTTCTGCTTCAGGGTCATCCTCGTTAGTCCGCCTTCCTGCTCTCCCTCTGCAATTCCCTCAGCCATCTCTTCTAGCCATGTCATTCCCTCCACGCATCATCTCATCCTCTTATGTCATTGCTCAACACTCCCTGCCCTCAGCCTCAGCTAGCCATCACATTACTCATCTTCACCTCCACTTCCCTTTCACCTGATAATAAATCCCTTTAATACTGGGCCTCACCTGAGTCTGCATCTCTGTGTTTCTGTGACAAATCACCACAAAAACAGCTCTAGGGACACCTCAAAAACAAAAACAACAACTGACTTGTTGGATAGACTGGCATCCATCCATGGAGGTGTAAACCCTGTATCTGATATTCAAAAGCTACAGCACACAACACACTGTTCATCACACTGTTCACCTACATGTGTACTTTAATAACCTGAGCCTGATTCCATAAATTCCTCCAACGCTCTCTTGGCAGCGTAGGAGAACATTTTCTTCTTTTTGTGGGCGGTGAAGATGTAGCCAAGCAAGAACCTCCTTTAACCTCCAAACAAGCTACAAATGCTTCACTTCTCCAATGTCACGTCAAAGGGTGAGATGTGTAAAGAACTGAGGATAGCTGATGATCTGCCCTGAACTTTGGATTGGACCCTTCTACTGTATGTTTCCTTCACTGCCAAGGGTGTGTTAATTTTTTTTTTTATTATCATTATCATTATCATATTTCAGTTAGTGCAAAAGAAACACAGTAGCAGACTCAGTTATTAATAATTAATTAATAACCAAAACATGTCACAAATAATAACTCCAAATTATGCATCATAGACACATGCATGGCTCCAGAGATAGCACTCATCTTTGAGGCAGCTGTGGCTGAGAGGTAAAGTGAGTTGTCCACCAATCAGAAGATCATCGGTTTGATCCCCAGCTCCCTCAGTCCACATGTCGATGTATCCTCGGGCAAGATACTGAACCCCAAAATTGCTCCTGATTGCTGTTCCGTTGGATTGTGAGAACTTGTGAATGATTATTGAGCAGTAGGTGGCACCGTGTTTGATAGCCTTGGCCACCAGTGTGTGAATGGGTGAATGTCACATAGTGTAAAATTTAGATACGACCCTAACGAGTGAGTCTCAAAATTTCAAGGCTGCTACCTTTACCTGATGTTTCATATACACACAAAAAGCAAGAATAAGTTAATAAATTGAATATTTATTGCACTACTAAATACACACTACACAACTAACAGAGAAAATAAAGAATAACTGGTGAATAAATGACTTGAGATCATAATTTGATTAGATGCATTAAGTTAGTGAAAAGATGACCAATCCGATAAGAGCTTTAACATTAAAAAACAAAGTTCATGTAAAGCATTGTTCAACAGCAGGGAGGTAGCATATGGAAAGCTACAGACAAGATATCTGAAGAGGCCTAATTTAACTTAGATGATAACCTATAATTCTATTAATGAGAGATCCTGACCTTGGTCTAATTATCCCTAAGTACCCCTGTTATCTATAAGCATCAACCCTTTTAACACAAAAGAAATCGTTCAGCTTCCACTTAGATCTCAGGTTCCAAGGAGAAGTTTGCAGAGGAGAGGCACGCAGGCCATGGATGATGTGAGTCATTCAAATGTGCTCGTTTGATCATTGCTGATCTTGATTGGTTCCCAAGAAGCAAACTTGTCATGAGTTTGTTTTCTTTATCTTTCTCCCGCAGCAGATAGCTGGATCAAGTTCAGACATGGCATGTGACTGAGGAAGGGAATGTGGTGACTGCTTATTAGACCTCTTTCCATTTAGAATGTATTTTTGTCCAGAGTTTCCCTCATTCGAGGCTATTCACTTCAAATTTCTTCATAGCACAAAGACATTACATGGGCTTTTAGAAAGTTCTTGCTGTCCAGGTTGGTTAATCTCAGCTTTTAGCATCACTGGTTCAATTCTAGCTTGCACCAGAGCTCTGGAGAAAGAAAATGCCAGAAAAATTATATAATAATCAGAAGATGTCAGATAAATGTACTGGAGTAAAAGTAGAATATTTAGCTTTGAGGTGTAATGGAATAGATGTATGAAGTGCCATCAAACAGAAATAATCAAAAAAAGTATAGTGCTTGGATAAATGACCAGTTCCCTAAATGCGTAGCCTATTCATGTTTCTTGTTTCATTAGCTACCAAGAGAGTCTAAACAAACAATGTCCTTCGTGTCAAATGATGGCGTAACAATTATTGGTGACACAATTCTATTGTTTTCAGCATCAAACATCAACATCTTAAAGCATAACTTAAGTACTTTTCAGATGGTTGGTTAAACATAGCATTTTAATTAATATACATTTTAACTGCAAAGTTAGCTTGTGTTCTGTTTCATGAGTTCACAGTGCTGGATGTCACAGACTGGTTGGACTGTCTTTGGTTAGTGATAGAAAACAGGCTCAGGGTATTGGCCTCTCAAAGGGACTAGCCCAGGAGTTAGCAACTTTTATTATAAACAGAGCCATTTATGGCCCAAAAAGAGTCTTGAGCCACAAAACATATGTGAGCCTTGTAATAAAGGTAAAAAATCCTATTAAGTCTTAATTGCCAGTAGGTAATTACAAATAAGCATTCATTATGTTTCCTCACAAGATGACCACTCTGCAGCCTTAATCAAAAAGAACTGAGAGTTGTATTGGACCTGCTCCCTATGTTCCAAATATATGGTGCATAAAAGCTGAACACTACTTCTTCTTCATGTTTAGTTTTGACCCTGGGGACACACCTGTCCCTGATGGCCTGAGAGGTCTGGATGGTTCATAACGTGGCAGAAGATCAGAAATGTATTTTTGCCCTAAAGCATTCATTATATCAGAAACCAACGGACTGTTTTGAAATCAGTTCTTTGATGAACAGGAAGGCAGTGTAAGGGTCAGATAAAGGTCTGTGATCTACTCTCTTAGTCTCAGTGAGGACTATAGCAGCAGCGTTCAGATTCAGCTGCATGATGGACGATGTTTTTTTTTAGGTCATATGAGGTCATATTTTCAATCAGGGCGATGATTTCAAATAGAGGCTGTACTTTATCAGCAACCATTAGACAGTCAATACACTAATGCCAATCAATTATTCATCAAAAGACCTTCAGGTGTAGAGGTGTGAAGCTGGAGGAGGCAGGAACAGATGTTGGAGCAGTGTACAATTGAAACAACATCAGCAGGTATAGTGAGGTCTGACAGGATCACCTTTCCCTATACACTTTAAGAAGAAAGAGCACAGAATAACCTTGAGGAGTATGTAGGCATGCATCTCTCTCTCTCTCTCTCTCTCTCTCTCTCTCTCTCTCTCTCTCTCTCTCTCTCTCTTTCGACATTGCCCAAATAATCCACAGCAGTTAAGGGCGCTACATACTGCTTTCGTAGTGTAAATCATACATACATAATGAAAGACTACAGAGACCACAACCTACCGCTCCAATGGATGGCGAATGGCCAGTATTGTGCATGACAACACTGAAGAAACATGTTCTTTGAACATCCTTGTATTTTTGGTGAGCGGTCAACTGAGGGGGGTGCAGAAAAAGAAAAATGCTAAAGTTTATTTTTTTGCCCAATAACGCCAAAATTAAATTGTCTACCTCAGCTTTCACAAATAGTGGTCACCGCAGCGGACAGCTATTCAAAAGCTATTTTCCTGCATATGCACGGGTTTTGATGCTATAGTTGCATATAAGCCACTGCACTGCCACCCATTGGCCAAGTGTTGAAAGTACAATAGAAACCTGTCAAAACCAAGATGGTTGATAATATGCAAAAAATGTGAGGCTCAGGATTATCTTGCTGACTCTTCTATAATGGGAGACCCTTGCATGTAGTTACAGGTAACATCAAGTAACATCAAGTAACATCTAAGGAGTAAGACAGTTGTTAATGTCCAAGGGTTGATTTTATGTTTGGAGGAAAGTAGAGTTAATTATGTAAGTGGACATCATGCATCACTTTCTATATTTCAGCAACATTTAATACCACTATTGCAACTTTATTCTTGAAAATGCTTCGTCTGTAGGGACCTTTTTTGTTTTAAATCAATTGATTAATATTATTAGAATGTAACTTGTAGTTTTTGTAACAAAAACAATACTGTGACAATATTTCTGGAAAAAATGTTCATCTAACAAATATATATAGTTCCACAGGTGGAGGGGTGAGGAGTCAAGTGCAAGAAGGTGAATGAGGGAGAATTGATGATTGCAGGTCCCTGAATCGCACTGAATCAACATGGTATCATGGCAGACATTGTAACACTGGCAAATATTGTTGTCCAAAGAATCAATATAATATTGTATTGTGATGAAACTAGTGACTAACACCCCTCATTGGAATATGTTAAAATATGTGGACACGCTAGTTGAACAACATAAAGAATATTTTTTCACTGTTTCACATAATATATCTTTTTTTCAACATAGATAAAAAGAACTATCTTCAGTTTTATCATTTGTATGCCTAAAGAGGAATAAAAGCACTCAGAAAAAAAGAAAATCTTTTTTAAGGTAGTCATATTTCATGTATGAAAATATTAAGTGGCATAAAGTTCCAAAGTACACATAACACACATAATATACACATAATAACGTACAGCCAATACAGTTCCTGTTTTAGTGATGTTGAATCTAACTTTCATAAAGTTTACCATCCCTTAAATGTGACTATCAAACAAAGTGAATAAGAAGGAACAACAATTTGCCTGCAGTAGGTATGACTATAGCCTATGTACTGTTCATTAATGTGGCCTGTAACAGCGCCCAAACTATGTTTATCTCTTGCTGCCACTCGATCACTGCGTACATAAACAACCCATTAAAATCAGAATTAAAGATTTGGGCATTTGTTTGAAGGAAAACTTAAAAAAAGAGGCTGCAAGCAATTCTGGCGAGGTTATTATTCTCTTTGAAAGAGGACCAATTCTGCAGTTGAGGGTTTTTTTTCACAAATTCTCTCTGTCTTTGATGACTAGATTACTACCAAAAGTATCAATACTGTGATACCAGGCTTTTTGTAAAGTAGGTTTAATGCAAACTTCATATGAAAAAGCCTTCTGTCTAAACTTTGTTTTACACAAACAATAATATAGATTCTTCTTCCTCAAATTACTACTGAACAGTGACTGTGCCAGCATTGTGACAGCATTAGCACCACCTACTTTTTAAGAAGAGATTAGCCATTGTTTGTCCACAGTCTGCAGCCCTCAGCCCCCACAGTGGCTTACTGAAGACAGCAAGACTATAAGAACAATGTGATATTCGGAGGAGGGCTGTCCACTACAGCTGTAATCCAGAAAGACTGTTCGAACATATCCAAGTTAATCAGGAGAAAGAGCACCCAGAGCTGTAACAAAAGAGCCAGGAAGAGCAAGACGCCACAGTAAGACCCAAACAGATTTCAATGATTAATTCCTTTCAGAAAGACAGAGTGCTGAAGGCAGCATGCAAAATCTGTGGGAGGAAAAAGACACAGCTGAGCTGGTTTCAGTGAACTGCTACGAAATAAGACCTAATGCATGGTATTGTTTAATGAAATAGTTCAGTGTTTTGGGAAATTTACTTTATTTTTATTCATTTTCTTTTTAAAGGTCCAGTGGATATATTGGCAGAAATGGAATATGAGTACATTTTCTTTTGTATATAATCATCTGAAAATGAGAATCACATTTTAATTGCCTTAAAATGAGTTATTTATATCTACGGAAGGAATCGGTCCTTGTCTACAGAGATAAATAACACTGGCACTAGATAGGGCCAGTTGTGTTTTCATGTCCATTCCAAAGCATTGGAAAAACAGAGATTCTTTTAACATGACACGGCTTTATTCAGGTTTTTTTTTTTTTTTTTGTACAAGTTTATATCACCTAGTCTGTTTGGTTTGGAGAGTCAGAGACCTCTGCGTAAATTTCGGTTCCTGGTAAAAACGTCCTGAATAATGTACACTGAAAGAATCCTAACCATTTATGCCAGTTGCAATCTACAGTCCTCACTGCCAGATACCATTTAATCCCCCTAAATCTTGCACACTAGACCTTTGAGAGTGAGATAAAAAGATCAATACCATTCTCATGCCTGTGTTAATATGGAGCAAGAGGTAGTTGATGGTTAGCTTAGCATGAAGTAATTCACCTGCGTCTAGTTATTTGAGTTACTTTCATATCATCTATTATCATCATCACCTAAATCTATGTAATTCATAGCACTGAGCAGAGGATTTGGTCTCTGTACTGGCTTGAGAGTACCAAACCTGAATCAAATCAGTTAATGGTTCAGGTTAGGAAAACGTGGCTATTTTGCAAGAGTTAGTTGGTGTTGGTTCAATTTTTTTTATTCACTTTCAGTCAGGCCAGCTGATTCTCTCTGCTTCCAGTGTTTATGCTAAACTAGGCTAAACACATTCTGTTAATGCACTGATGTAAGACTGATAACCATCTTCTCACCTCACTCTTATAAAATGTATTTCCTTAAATATTAGAGACCGACCATCCCAAATTAAAAACCACGTTTTTTTCTCTTACCTGCAGTACTATTAATCGATCTAGACAGTTTTGGTGTGAGTTGCCAAGTATTCATGTATTGATATGCTATCAGTATTAGAGATGTCTGTCTTCTCTCCAGTATAATGGAACTAGATGGTACTCAGCTTATGATGCTCAAAGTGCCAAAATATCCGGTTCTGTCACTGGACTGTCTTCAGTCAAAATGGGGTTGGATGGGTTTGCATGTTCTGCAGATGATGAATGTTGCGGTTCTACATGAGATTTCAAAAAGATACAAACCAAATTTTATTAATTTTATTAGTGTTTTGTTTAAATAACGGAAATCAAATAGACAAATTTTATGTTCTACCTGTACCAGTCCAGTCTCTATGTGCTGGTATTTTGGACAAATATTTCTTCTTTTTTGTCATATATAGATGAAGTTTGACAGATTTGGAGGTGCTGACTCTCTTCACAAACTGCTTCCCACTCAGCAAACCAACCCAGTGCATGCTGGAGGTCAGGGTGTGATGAAGCCAACAGAACCACATCATCTGCAGAAAGCAGAGACGCAGTGCTGAGGAAGAGGGAGCTGAGCTGGAAGGCAAAACTTTCGACTTACTGGTCCATCACATCCCAACACTCACCTATGATCATGAGCTCTGGGTACTGACCGAAACAATGACATCGCAGATACAAGCCATCGTAATGAGCTTCCTCCGTGGGGTGGCTGGGCTCAGCCTTACTGTACGTTCAACCAGAAGCTACCAAAGAGGCAAAGTCTCTTGCAGACACCCAAGAGGCATGACTGTCAAAAATATTTGTGGCAGCTTTGGTCGCTCTAGTCACTCATCACGTGAATCATTCGAACTTTCAATCGTGCTTGTAAATTTAAAGGAGCCGCAAAGCGGACTACTGGCTTGAAAGCAGCGTAGTTGCTGCTTGCTGTTGTCCAGTCAAAAAGCTCACAGTTGGCCTACAGAAAATTATGTTTGGTCAATGAAAACAGAAATAGAACACCTAAAAAGGTCATATTAAACAATAAGGCCTGCAATTCTCTCCTCTGTTACCAACATTACACACTTTAACAATCACCAGACCAACCAACTACCTCTACGACGTGGTCCCAAGCCTCATTCTTTTTATTCTGGTCTCTGTAACCGAACAGTGACACTTTATAAAGGACGGAGTGGGTAAGTAATAAACCACTTGATATCCATTGTCAGAAGTGTGCTGCAGGAACCAAAGTTACATGGCTTGTTCTCTGGGACCTGCTTCATTGAAGCATGTCAGCATTCTGATTTGTTGTCGCAGAACCATGTCAGAGCTCATTACCATGAAGTAAAATGAGTTTTAACTCCCCTCCGGACCCAGGTCGCCCAAGTTGCCCAAGTCGCTGGGCTCTCATTGAAAATTAATGACTTCCACTATTTTGGAAGCTCTGGTTGCTGTTGGTTTGAACGTACAGTTAGAGATAGGTTGATTAGCACAGACATCCAGAGGGAGCTCAGAGTAGTGCCGCTACTCCTTTGCGTCGAAAGGGTCCAGTTTAGTTGGTTCAGGCATCTGATTAGGATGCCTCCTGTTAGAGGCGTACTGGGCATATCCAACTGGTAGGAGACCCAGGGTAGACCCAGAACATGCTGGAGGGATTACATATCTCATCTGGCCTGGGAATGCCTTGGGGTCCCCTAGGAGGAGCTGGAAAGCGTTGCTGGGGAGAGGGACATCTGGGGTGCTTTGCTTGGTCTGCTGCCACTGCGACTTGGCCCTGGATAAGCAGATGAAAATGGATGGATGAATGGATGAATGGATGAACATGAGTGCTAAATGGTGAAAGACAACCTACTTCTCAGAAATGTTTACGATAATAAAAGGTTTCACAGTATCCCCATTTGAAATATAATCTTTCCCAATGTTAGTTTGAGCTTGTGAAATGATGTTAAAAAATAATTATCTCACAAATTCAAGTTTGTGAATGTATAATGAGGTTTTGCAGCAGTGGTAATTGGGCAACGTACAGATTGGCTAGTCAACTCAGGCGTAAAATCGGCACAAAATTTGTGCTTTAACTTTAGCTTGTGGCTTGTAACTTCAGTGTTGCATACACAGATAGGAAATTTGTGTTTCAATCTTTAAAACTTTATGAAACCTCAGTGTTGAAAATATGCCCGCACACATTTTATTACACGTACACAAAATGTTTCAGCTGCTACTAAAACCTCTGACGTGTAAATTGCATGTGTGCAAAAACCTTTTTCACACATGCACAACGGCAAAACTTCATTACACATTCACAAACTTGAATTTGTGGGAAATGTTTTTATGAACATCATTTCACAAACTGATAATATATTCAGCCCTATAAATGACCCTTATTTGCTTCCATATAACTGTGTCAATCCCAGCATGCACTTAAAACAAAACGCCTATGAATTGTATGCACGAAAACTTTGAAGGCACCTGGGCCAATAAAAAGGAAGCTGGCCGTAAAAACACTGAAATGCTGTTAATATAAGATTTAAACTGTGCTCCCCATGCTTTAGAAATCAGCTGGAGGTCTTCTAGTGAGTGACTGAGTGATAAAAGCACAGCCATCTTTCAGTAATAGGGGGCTGATGAGAACTTCTGCAAGTTTTTAACCATGTTCTGCAGGTCCTCTTATCTGTAGTGCCGCCAGTTCTCATTAACGTGACCTGTTTTTGATTTAAAATTATAGAAATTACAGAAAAGATGCACATTTACATCATAAAGACAAAACCCTATAGACAGCAAGCACTTTGGCTTTAATTGGAGAGACTTCACTTGTCTGGCTGCAGCGGCATCATAGCCAGATGAATCATCACACTTCACCTGTCTTCTATACTTCCGTAGTTATTTCACCAAATTATATTCTCCTCTTGCTCCCTCAGCACACATTTACTGCGACAAAAATCCCCATCACAACACTCTACTTGCTGTAATTGGTTCTTGAATCAACTCCTTCCTGTGCTCAAGGAGACCAAATAGCCTCACAATGTGTAGTAAGTGTCACTTCTGTAACTGCTGAGATCAACCCGAGAGGACGCAGATGCATTCGGCAGTCGCTTCCCCTCAGTAGGGATGACTAGAGGTGCCCACGGCCTCGTCTTAACCACACATTTTGTCAAGCTGCAGGGTTAATAAAGGTAAAGAGTGGTTGACAGTGGTGTTGCAGTCATTCTAATAAACCAGAGCATTTTAACATAAAGAAATCGCTGGGCCTCACACAGCAACATTCTCTTAAACTTCTCCTCATTCTGGTAAGAGAAAAATAAGAGAAGTTGACTCAAGATTCACCAAATGTTTCTAACTATCCAAATTTGCTCTTCCCCAGGTGTCCCCAAAGATGAATCCCACTTGACCATAAGTCACCTATTAGCAAAGGCCCCTAAACAGAAATAGGAGCAGGTGTTGTGCTGTGTTCAAAGACTCTGACACATGCCTTAAACCAAAAAAAAAAAGGCTGTAAGAAGAAGAGCTTCAGCAGTGGTGAAAATTATGTACTATTAAAGTTAAAGTAAATGTGACTTTCCAGGGTGCTAGTACATATGCTACAGGAAAATCAAAAACCAGAAACAGCCAAACATTTGCCGTGTCAGCAGCAGTGGAGAAGGAAGTATTCAGATCCTTTAAAAAGTAAAAATACTAATACCACACTGTCAAAATACTTTGTTACTAGTAAAAGCTTTGCATTGAAAATGTTACTAAAGTTAAAGCATGTCAATATCAATCAATCAGGGAAGTGTATTGAAGTATTTACAAGTTAAGGCAGAAAAGTTAACTAGCCCACTTGTATGACGCTATAACCCACACAGCAAACAACTTGTAGCATCTGTCTGAAATCCATGGAGAAAGAAGGTAGAGTAGACAGACGAAGAGGGAGGACAAAGAGAGAGGCAAATAAAGAGACATGAGGGAGAGACAGACTGCAAGAGGGCAATAATTCAGCTGAACTACTGGAGAATTGAATTCAGTGTAAATGGTACGAGTGAATAACTAATTTGAGAATAATTGATTCACTGTACTACAAATGCTGTGCAAGCACAGAAACATTAACGTGGATGCAGGGACAAGAAGAGCAATGGCCTCACAAAAGTAAAACACTGCTGTATCTGCCTAAGGCAAAATGAGAGCACTTCCAGCCAACTACTTTGTTTTAGTCCTCTTTTAAACGGAACACCAAACTTTAGAAACAGTAAAAGAGTCTTTTTTTTAAAGTGCTTTCCATCTGTCCAGATTTATTAAGCGGTGGAACAACAGATACAGGCTGCAGGCACTCAACGCAATAATCAAAGAAACACAAAAAATGTCCAGAAAACAAGAGAAAACATGAAACGAACCCACACAATGAACAAGGGACTGTTGTACTGCCATCAGGGGTAAACACTTACTTGAAGTATTTTCATTCTGAGAGGGCGATGATTCTTCTGCCAGTCAAAGTAACTAAGATTTATACTGTAATTACACCGATGAAGCAGCAAAGCCAAGTCCAGCAAATGTACACACACCGTTTCAGGACCACAACCACTCAGTACACACCTCAAAAGATCTTCATCAATTGATTATTTGAAATATTATGACAGCAGCATGGTGTGTTAATGGGAAAGTAAAGGTAAAAATTAAAGCTGAACTATATGTGGTGCTATCAACTCACAGAAATGTTTTCATTCATTAATCAAAAGACAAAAATGTAGCATATTTCACTGAGGTTGAAATACTTTCATTGCTTTCAGTACTTTCAGTACAGTAAGGGATCTAACTGAGAAGGATTTAAGGTGTAGTTGTTTGTTTTACATTGACTTGCATAATGCTTTTTGATGGTTAAATATTAGCAGCTAACTTAAGCAAACTTAGTTTTTTCTATCAATAGATTATGGCTGTGCAACAAAATAGTCTGAGCCAAATGGTCCACCTACAGATTGATAGCTTGGAAAAGCTAAATGGACTTTTCACCAATTGAAGTTTTTGTTCCCATATGTCAACAATTGACTTTTACTCAACAAACAAACTCAACAACTGATAAATTCACAGCTGCTATAGGGTTAGAAAATGTACTGCCCTTTTAACATACTTATTTGAGTTGTATGCTAACATTTAGCATAGAGGGTACTGTTATTGATTTAAAATGGTAATGTTGCCTTTTGCTATTTACTGGAAGGTGGAAAATTAAACAGGACAAAATACGATGAAACCGTCATTCTATTAGAATATTAAAGCTATTGGTAATGTTGGAGAGCTAGCAAGATTTAAAAGCGGCACCTCCTCTAAGCTCCACCCCCTGCTCCCCCTCCCGTCAGTGCTCCGTCCAAAGCCACGAGCCCAGACATGCCTGAACGCGCAGCCTGCACTAGAGGAGAACCGAGTAAAATAACAAATCCCCCCAAAGCAAACAAATAATTACCTGTCCAACAGAAAGACAGCAACGTCTGCATCACTTTTCAGGTCCTTCAGCTCCCTCAGTTGTCTCCACCGTTCAAAAGCTGGACTACTGTTGATGTCTGGTTTGTCCTCTCGCTTTATCCAAAGCCTTTTCTGCCTCTGACTTTGTTTTCTCAGCCTGTTTAGTGAGGTGAGCCGTTACAAGTAACACTGGAAGTCGTACTTTTGGCTGCATTTTCTCTGCCATTGTGCAGCAAACTCCTGCTTACTCAGTATTTCTGCTGAGGAGTGCTGAATATTACCAGCAACGATGACACGTGATGAGTGGTCACCAAGCAAGATGGTGCCAGTGTGTGTGGCTGGCCATCTGCTGCTCCTGCAATGCTTAGTGTTTTTATTGTTTTTTAACCATTGGCACTAAACAAATCGAGTCTCTGCTGGTGTATGATCGTCTCTTTTGTTTCTCCAACAGAATATCGGAAAATTGAATGCGTTTAATCACAGTGGACAGGGTGCTTTGCTCCGCCTCACCTGTACCGGGCATTGGTCCTACCTTCTCGGTGGAGGCATCCCCGTCGCCGTGGCAGTCGCAGTGGTCGGCTGGTGAAGCTCAATCTCTGGCTGACACGCTCGTCGTCCATTTCCGGGACAGGACATGGATTATTATCTCCTCTCACTGTGCCCAGACGCTTCCTTGACCCCATTGACGTCTGCCTGGTGCCTGTCACCGGCTCATTTGAGGGACTCCAGCCCCTCCGCCTCTGCCCTCCTTGACTCTCTCAGGGCGGGGTGGACCATCGGCTCCTGAGGACGTTGCCCTGGGCTCCCCGATCCAGAGACTTGGATTGGTGCCGGTGAGTCCAGCGCTCTGGTTGAGCTTTTACCTGCTTACTGTTCTTATTTTAACTCCCCACGGACATCGGGTCGTGGAGGAGGGACGGCGGCGGTTTATAAAAATGTCTTTGAATGTAAGCAGTGCACCATCTCATCCTCAATTTCCAGGTTTGAACTGACTTTATTTGAGGTGGGTTGTTCCGACCCGGTGCTGTGCGCTGTCATATATTGACCCCCCAAATATAATAAGGACTTTGTTCATGACTTTTTTAGTCTTCTGGCTGAAATCATGCCAAAGTATGACCGTGCCATTTTTCTTGGGGATTTTAATATTCATGTGCGTTGTCCTGATAAGCCGTTGGTGAAGGACTTTTTAAGCCTAATGGATTCTTTTAATCTGGTGCAGTGTGTGCCTGGTCCCACACATGAACATGGACACACATTAGACCTCGTCCTCTCTTATGATTTATCTGTGTCTAACTTGGAAATATGTGACAATGCAATTTCTGATGATATGCCTGTTTTGTTTGAAGTTGCTTTCTCCTGTGCAGATGTTAAATCTGGCACCCCTGTTCAGAGCCGTCGGATCTTTAACTCTTTTACTGCTGGTCAGTTCTCCGTGGCTTTTAATCAGCTCTGTGTCTGCCCTGCCTCTGCTAACACAGAGGAGCTCAGCTCCTGGTTTAACTCCTCCTGCCGAACCATACTGGACTCTGTGGCTCCAATAAAAACTGTGCTGCCCAAGGCTAAAACTTTAATGACTTTAATGAGGAAACTCGTGCAGCTAGACGGGAGTGCCGCAAAGCAGAGCGGAAGTGGAAGAAGGACAAGCTGCAGGTTTCCCTCCAAATCCTAAATTACTGTTGGCGCTGCTACCAGAAGAGAGACCAAAAGGAAATACCTGTCAAACCTCATTGCGTTAAACCGTCATAACCCACATGTGTTATTTAAAACCATTGACACTGTTCTTAATGCCCCACAGCCTGTCAGCTTGGAGGCATCTCCTGACATGTGCAATAGCTTCCTGCATTTTTTTATTGATAAGGCTGCTACTACAAGGGCTCTCATCACAGCCCCTGCATCTGACCCCTCTGTCCCTGTTCCTTGTTCTGCAGCTCTTGATAAGTTTGAACCTGAGTCTCTATCATTTTTAGAAGATCTGATTGGCCATATTAAGCCATCAGGTTCTCCCTGTGACGTTGTCCCTCCTGGTTTCTTTAAAGTAGTTTTCCCTAGTACAGGGCAGTCGGTTCTGTCCATCATCAACAGCAGTCTGTCCTCTGGTGTTGTTCCCCTGAGTTTGAAACATGCAGTGGTCCAGCCCCTACTCAAGAAACCTGGCCTTGATGGCAGCGTGCTGGCCAATTTTAGGCCCATTTCTAAGCTACCTTTTATCTCCAAAATCTTAGAAAAAGTTGTTCATGCTCAGCTAAAATTGTTTTTAGATGAGCATAATGTCCTGGAGATCTTTCAATCAGGCTTTAAAACTCTGCATAGCACCGAGTCGGCTTTACTAAGAGATTTTAATGACATCCTCCTGGCAAATGACTCTGGTGACCATGTAATTCTTTTGACATCATGGACCACAATACCCTAGTGGCTCGGTTACACCACCTAGTGGGCATCTGTGGTACCGCACTGGAGAGGTTCATATCTTATCTGGCCGACAGAAGCGAGTGTAAGCCTTGGAAACTCAGAATCCAGCTCTGCTCCACTGCCGTATGGGGTTCCACAGGGGTTGATTTTAGGGCCCCTGATTTTTTCTTTGTATTTACTGCCCCTGGGATCCATCCTGAGAAAGCATGGCATCTCTTTCCACTTTTATGCTGACGATAGTTAGATATATGTGCTACTAAAAAAGAAAATGCCTTCTCACTTACACCACTTCTGGCTTGTTTTGACGACATCAAAGACTTGATGGCCATGAACTTTTTAAATTCTAATGAGAAAAAAACAGAAGTGATGGTGTTTGGTCCCAGTGGCCTTTGTGAACACTATGTTGACTTGGGCCCTTTGGCAGATTTTTTAAAGCCAACAGTCTTAAACTTGGGTTTTAAGATGGACAGTGATTTTAAACTGGATCAGCAAATTATCTCGAGTGAAGTCCAGCTTTTTTCAAATTAGACAGCTGGCTAAGGTGAAACCTTTTCTTGCACAGCAGCACTTTGAAGCAGGAATCCATGCCTTCATTACATCTCGGCTAGATTACTGTAAAGCACTTTATTTTGGAGTTAGCCAGTCCTCCCTCGCACGTCCCCAGTTGGTACAAAACGCAGCTGCGCGCCTGCTAACTGGAGTACGTAAGAGGGAGCACATAACTCCCATCCTGGCCTCCCTCCACTGGCTGCCTGTGAACTTTAGAGTCCATTTTAAGACTCTTTTATTAGTTTTTAAATCTTTAAATGGTCTGGCTCGCCCTGCCTGTCTGAGCTTCTTCACCCCACGCCCCTGCTTGGTGCCTCAGGTCAGCTGATCTGCTGCTCCTGGAGGTACCGAGGTCCAAACGGAAGCTCAGAGGGAACAGAGCTTTTGCTGCTCCTAAATTGTGAGACAAGCTACCCCTCCACGTTAGACAAGCCTCCTCACTGTCCATTTTTAAAACTCGTCTTAAAACCCATTTTTATTCCTTCGCTTTCAACTCCGCATGAGACTCTGTTTCTGTTTTAGTGTTTTATGGTTTGTTTTATTTATTGTTTTATTGTTTTTTAAATTGTTTTAAAAACAATAAACAGTTATTTTAGTATTTATTTCTTGTTAATTGTTTTATGTCCCTGTGTTGCTTTTTCTATTTATGTACAGCACTTTGTTTCAGCCGTGGTTGTTTTAAAGGGCTATATAAATAAAGTTGAGTGGAGTTGAGTTGAGTTGAGTTGAGTGCGTGCAGGGAGGAGGGAGGGAGGGACGGAGGGGGGGTTGCCACAGACGTCTGATTTTTTTCATTCCTTTTTCTGAACACATTATGTATGGATGGAAGGGCCATTTCACCCAGTATAACAAAAAGTGTTTCTGAACGGGATTACCAACTATAACTTTAAGGACCACTGACTGTGGTCCCTGGGGACCCCAAAAATAAACTACTATAAGGAACAACCACCGCAGCAAAATGTGATCTTTTTTCCTCTCATAACATTATTATCTTCGCCAGCCATAAGCATTGGAGGAGATCATTCGTTTGTCATGTATATGTATCTGTCTGTCCGCAGCCAGTGTAGCATAGAACTTGACCAATCAGCCAAATATTTTGTGTGCACATTTATGACTGTGTGCTCAAGGATCCCTCATTGTTGTGGTGACTCACAATTGTTGAAAAAGCTTTTGTGGTCCAGCTGTGTAAGCTAACAAGCTAACAAGCAACCTGACAACAGTAACGTTAGCTATGTATGAACCTTTTTCCCCGTCTCTTGCTCGGTGGTAGCCATGGCGACGTCTACCCCTCGCTGGCAAGTCAGCATCTGAAATCCCTCACTCTGAAGGGCTAGTTTCATACCCACTACGCCTTGTTATGCCCCCTACCCCTTCATACAAAAAGGAATTGGGACACCCCATCCTTATCCGCTGTGAGGGTCCAAAGGACAGAGGAAGGTCGTATGCTGTAAAGCGCTGTGAGACAAATTGTGATTTGTGATATTGGGCTTTATAAATAAAATTGATTGATTGATTGATTTTGCCTTTTTTAATGGACAGGACAGCTAACAGTGAAAGGGGGAGAGAGAGAGGGGACGACATGCAGCAAAGGGCCACAGGCTGGATTGAGCTTGGGCCGCTGCGGCAAAAGCCTTGTACATGGGGCACCTGCTCGATCTTCTAAGCCACCGACGCCCCTAGAAGCTCAGTTTTAGTACGTTTTCCAGCTTTTGCCAAGAGGGAACTTTAGATATTGGTTAGATATTGTAAGATTGTCCAGAGTGACTATGGAAAGCCACTGGACAGAGATCTGCTCTCTGCTGAGAGTAGTTTTCAAGTAAGTTATGTAATGAATGTCATATGAAAATAAAACTGATTTTCATTATTTAGAGGGAGCAATAAGCAAAATCGTTTCACCGTTAGGTTTGCTGTTTTGCACTGCCTGTAGACCAAAACAAAGTGTGTCATGAGCCACTTCTCCCTCTACCTCTGCTCTCCACCAGGCTTGCGGGCTGCCTGCCAGGCTAAAACATCGCTCTCACTCACAGAGAAGAATAGGAACGTTAGCATTAGCTCCCGGTATTAGCACTAGCCGGGATCCGAGTCGGCTAGAGTCCGCCAGGCTGCCCTCCTGGCTCACGGGCTGCTCATCCCAGTGTTTCCTCCGCAGCCTTCATATGAACGTACATGAATGTGCAAAACCGGCTTGCAAACAATGGGCTGGAAATCAACACTATACTCCAGGTGAAATTACACCTGTAGTTCTTCACATTGCAATTTTTTAATTCACTCAATCTAGAAATGATGAAGTTCACTTATTGCTCCTTTAAGGATAGTTACGGTTTTGTTGCAGTTAACTGACTTTGAATGAATTATCTTACTTTAATCCTGGTAAACGCTGTTTTTGTGAAAACAGTGGTTCTACGTCGCACAGTGAGAGAGGTTTAAGTACAGTAGTTGTGACTGTCTTGTGATCAAAGACAGCCTGGCCTAAAATTCTGACATTGTCAGAAATTTGGGATGACCATCCCAATGTGTGACTGCTGTTGCCACCTACGTCTACTAACCAACCAATAGAAATGCAGCATTAAATGCTGCATTGACGCAAAACCCAAACAAACAGAGGAATAGCAGCTCGTCATGGGGGCAAAATGCACTGAAAGAAATGTGTGGGATTCCAGTAAAGAGGAAAACCGTGTGGAGTTGTGGAATGTAGCTTGCATTAAAGATTTCAGTAGTAGCAGTACTTGGGGTTGTTGACAGAGTACACATGGAAATCTGTGTCTTGAAATTAATAAATAGTTCCATCCATTAAAACTGCACAGGTGGAATTAGGTGCTTTTCACTCGGGTCCTCCAGTCATAAGGAACACATTGATTGACAAAGTCATGAAATCTTGGCGTGATAGAGTAAAGCACCTGTGAGATATGACAAAGTGTACCTCTGAGGTCTGCACGTACCCCATCGGTAGGATGAGACAAAAGGTCAGATATTTTGGGAAAATACTTATTGGTTTTTTGCTGATAGTCAGATGAGAAGACGGATACTATTTTCACTTTTCTTCCTGGACCCCAGGAAGAGTAGTTGTTAATGTGGTAATAACTAATCGACTAAAGAATAAAGACTTTAATTTCTGTCTATTAAATGTGAAGCTACAGCCAGACAGTTAGCTTGGTTTAGCATAAAATTGGAGATATAGGGAACAACCTAGCCTGGTTCTTTCAATAGGTAACCTAACAAATTCACCTACCAGCAACCACCCAGTCACCATTTGTATGAGGGGCCCATGTTGGTAGTAAATGGGTTAAAAAATGGGCCCTATATCGGACTGTCCATGAGTCCCATATTGACCCCATGCCAAATGCCCACAGTGATGGCTTTACCCAAGTGGGCCCCACGTGATTATGCAAGGTCTTCCTGGGTACCAAGTGGGTATAGGCCCAAAATGGGCATCTTATGTGAGGCCCACTTGGGTAAACTTACACATGCGGTCACTTGGAAAGGGCCAATATGGAACCCATGAACAATCCCATGTATGGCCCATTTTTCAGCCCGTTTATTCCCCACTTGGGCCCAAAATACAAATATTGGCTGGGCAGCTGACTTGACAACCTCATGACTCCAGGAAGTCACTGTGCTTGGCAAAAAATACTCATAATTTCATAACATATAATTTCTCCAATTTCTCCAAGTGCCATCCATGGGCCAATGTCAGCCCTCAGAAACATTTTGTGTGCCTCCTGAATGTGACATGAAATGCATGCATTGTATTTAAATCATTCTGATATCAAACTGCCCCCTCTAAGGAGGATCCGTCAGGTTAGGATAGACAACTAGAAGAGAGCTACTGCTTTCACGGCAAATAGTAGCGCCTTGCAAGTGTTACAGGAATTTCCACTTTATAATCAGTGCTAATGCTGTTTGCTAAAGTTCTAGTTGACAACTCAGTAGTTTAATGTGGAAGTGAAACAGAAAAAGATATTGTGTTTAATGTGTGCACTTTTTCCTGTGCAATCCTCAGTGATATGCTGGCTCCCTCTATTGGCACTCATCTAACATTCTCATTCCCAAAATGGCACATTATTCCTTTAATTTAAAAAGCTAGCACTAATGGATTATTTGACCCAAAGCAACAATCAGGAATTTGATCTGTTAAACATGTTGCATGTCAATTTGACTATGTATAACTCAGACCTGCACTGCATGAAGTTGTATTGTTGTTGAAGAATGAGAGTAAATATGAAATTCAGAATTAATTATCATTTTGTCCATTTCCCAATAAAGACACTATGTAAATGAAATCCTGCCTTGTTTATTGTTTATTTTTTTAAAAGTATCTAAAGACTTTGAACCTTCTGTCTCAGCTGCATCAGGTTCCACTAGGAGGCTATTTTGTTACAAAATGGAACCTGTGCCAGCAGTATTATCTGAGAGGATGAGGTAGAGGCAGCATTAGACACTGATGTCCCTCATTGTCAATGTCAGCATGTCCTCCAGCCTAATTAACCCTGGTTTTTGTAGAAGAACCAGTCTTGTATTGAATTTCTCTTTGTCTCCTGTTTTTTGCTGGAAGTGCACAAAGGTATGAAACAACCCACACAGCAATACAGTGCATTTCATCAGCAGAGACATTGGTACTTATTGTTGCCATACCAACAATATTCTCTCGTAATGAACATATTATTCCTTTATTACATAATCAGTCTACTTTATAAAGCCTATGAACTTGTTCAGAAATTAGCGGACTGTCTGAGTAAAGTGTGTCCCTTTATAGAGGGCGGACTATCCATTATTCAGAGAATGAATACAGGAAATCAATGCTTTAGCATATTAAGTCAGGGATAAGAGGGACGTCTGCACTCATAAAAACTAGGATTAAAAGTTTAAAAAGTACTGTGTAGCTGCACTGTCATTCTGACAGTAAAAAGAAACAGAGTACAGTGCTGACAGGGCAGGCAGTGAAATTACAATGTTCATTAAGCTGTCTCTAAATCCTCACTCAGCTGGGAGCAACATCTGACACGCTGGTTAATGCTGCTGTACATCACTCACACACACCTATGCATGTGAACACACACACACATACACATTGAGACAGAGAATACACATGTATAAAAAATACTGGGCATCATTCTGGCCATGTTGTACCATATTATGTGACATAATAAAATAATACAAATAAAAATATAGGCAAATTCAATTAAAAAAGGTACAAATACACATCTACAGTATGTATTGCTTTTGCCATATTTAATACTAAAGTAATTAAGTGGTAGCTGTAGTGTCAGTCAGTAGAGTGCTGCAGGGATGACATTTATAGTAGGCTGAGCAGGAAGTTAGCATCGCCCATGTCACTTCGACATAAAAGCCACTGGGGAATACTGGAGAAAATAAGGTCTGTGGCACATGATAGTTTATGATACTTACATATTCTGGCATCCTATGTTCCTCAGTCCTACACATGTGCTCTCGTAAGGTCCTATGTTCCCCAGCTCTCTATAGCACATAATGGGAACCTGAGAAAAAATGTTCTCCAGCGTTGTATATGCTTAAAATGACAAGGGTACAGTAAGGGGACTAAAATCATGATGCTGAGAGTGATGAAATGGTACGGGCACAGATCTCTGCCTAAATATAGGTGCTGAGTTCCAAAATTAATTGCAATTGAAAAAATTGAATTAAAAAAAAAAACTTAGTTAGGGGCTGATCGATATTTATATGCAAATGGGCTGGTCCAAAACAGGGGGGGTTCCCGAACTTTTTTTTGAGCACTGGGGGGGGGGGGGGGGGGGGGGGGGGGGGGCATATGGTTTTTATTTTGGCTTCAGGGGGGGGTCATGCAACTTTAATTTGTTAAGTTTTGTATGATTTTTTGTTTGTTTTCCATTCGTATTTTACTCAGAGGTTTTGGTTTATACTCCGCTATATAAAGTTACCCTGCATGGTCCACAATGGTATTTCCCACTTGCACACACGTCACTTTCAATGCACACGTCACTGACCGGAAAACCCAATAGAGTAGCAGAAGAAGATGACCGCGGAACACAAACAATTCAAGCATAATGGCTGCTGTGAGGAAATCAGTGTATTGAAAGGAAAGTTTCCTTCATGCTAATTTGAGAGTGTCTTTGCAGACCTTAAAAGCGGATGAGACACTGGACAAATTTAATTTTATTACAGAGTCGACAAAGACTAAAGGGCCATCCACACCAAGAACTATAACTATAAATATAACTATAAAAATACAGTTTTAAAAATCGTTCTAAACTCAAGTGTTTGGCAGCGTCCACACTACAACTATAACGACAACGATAGTGGTGGACGATATCGTTTGGATCACTTTCAGAGCGATTTGATGAACGATAGAAACACTGACAGCCAATCAAAATCCATCCGAAATGACAGGTCGAGACATTCATCACATCACGTGTACCCACTAAGAAAGCTCCAGGATTTCCATATACCCACTTAAAAGTGTGCAAAGATCCGTAACAATATAGTTTTGTGACAGAATCTTAACTTCAGTGATTTTGTTTTGCAAATACCGGGTAAATAACTGCAATAAAATACATTTTGCAGGGGAATGTGTCTCCTCTTTTCCCCTCCATTCATAAAATTCAGGAGCCAGGATGAAGTTACTGAGGGGGGCAAATCTTTATTATGCAACATAGGTTCACACAGTGAGTTATAAAGAGCGCGCAGCCGTGCGTAATTGTCGCGCGTAATGACAGCTCGTCGCCGGTGAAACACAATAAACTGCACGTCTTCATTCATGTTTGTCTCATGACAGATGGAGCTGACAGACAGACAGACAGACAGGTGGAGCAAGCGGCAAATTGGTTTTCTTTTTCTTTCTCGCAACATACAGCAATAACAGGTCATCAATATCCATTTTATCCATCACCATGCTCCCCTGCCGACCGCACCGAGCAGTGTGTGTTTGGCGTAACCTAGCAACACGACGATATCGTTCATTGGTGTGGATGCTGCCATTGTTATCGTTATAGTTAACGTTACAGTTATCTTTCTTGGTGTGGACGGCCCTTAAGAACTTGCGCGACAAACTTCTAGCTCTGAGTCGGCTGCTGAGTGAGCTGCTGCTCCCAGCCACTGGTGAGAGCAAACCTTGTGGATGGCTGGACTACGAGTATGCGTATGAACTGTTCTCCTCCTTCTTTGTCGTTTGGCCTGAAAGAATTTGGTTCCGCGATGCTCTACTCGACAAAGACTACGGCACTACGGTTGCAATATTCAGACGGCCTACCGGTGCTCAGATGCTCGTGCTAAATGATCCCACAAACACAACACTGTTCTACAGCTGGGAAGGTAGGAGGGCAAAAAAACTTACGCCTGAAAGCTGATAATGAAAGCTTTTATACTCACAGCTGTTTATTTTAAATATGAAAAATATAGCTCCCAATCTGTCTTTATTTTACAGTGTCAGAATCAAATGAATAGGCCCGTTTCCACCGCAGGAACTTCGGGGTAGATTTACGGGGCCGGGGCCGTTGGTGCGTGTCTCCACCGCAGGAACCACCCCCGAAGGACAGAGTTCCGGAACTTTTACAGGGGCTAAACAAGTCCCTGTCTAAGGGTAGGTACTCAGAACGGCCCCGAAAGACTCCTGGCTGGGGCTTGGGGTTTACTTGGTGCTGATTGGATATACTAAAGACGGGATGTGACGACAACAGAAAGCAACAAAATAGCTGGCATTATTAAAACTCAGCAGACGAAGGTTAGCATGTTCATATAGCTTTCACCGCCATGTAAAAAAAACTCACTAAATGGCCCGTGAAAAAAATATTCTTTCCAGCGGATATCTTAGTTAAAACATGATTGAGCTAGCAAAGCAGTTTTGTGTTGATATGTGTGGTATTTATTCAGTTTTGGGAAATCACGATGTCTAGAAAGCATCAGCTGACAGGGACGGCAAACAGCAGCAGCAAGCTAACATCAGGACGTCATCTGTTAAAAGCCTCCCGTTGTCGGATACGACATGAAACTACTCCAGTTAGCTCAATCATGTTGTAACTAAGACATATTTTTTTCATGGGCCATTTAGTGAATTATTACAGACACCGCTATCTAACCTACGTCACCCCGGTCAAAATGGTCGAGCAATGATTACGTCACATCCAGAGCCCGTAACTTTACAGGAACCTTCCTCGTACTTCGCTCTCTCAGTGGAGACACGGCGGTTGAGAGGGCCGAATGAGAGGACGTTCCTGTAGTAGTTCCTGTCCCCCAAATAGTACCAGGAACTTCTTCAGTGGAAACGGGCCTAAAGACGTTTCCAGATTTAGTTCCACAGTAGCTTTGTGAACTCAATACTGACCCCACCTGGCAGAGTAAGGTTTTAATGGCGAAGTCAAATACGGTGCTATTTATTGATGGAAATCGTCAGTATTATTGCCCTCTTTACTGCTGGTGTGATTATATACAAAAATGTTGTTTATGGTTGGGGGGGGTCATACATGTTTCTCCAATTCCTCAGGGGGGGCCAAAACGTTTTTTTTTGGACGCTTGGGGGGGGGGGTGCGGGGGGTTTAAGGAAAAAATAAAATCATAATCACGTCCCAACTATACCCCGGTCCTATTTAAATAACGATCAGCCCCTTAGGGATCTCTAAACAGGTAACTTCAAATGTGCACACAGTTTGGCTCCATTACAACTCACAACGTTCACCGACAAAACAACTGTCTTATACTAAACACGTTTTCCAAGCAAATACAACATGCTAACATTATTAGCGCCAGCCTATGGCATTTTACATTGTATAAATTAGCCTAGCGTCTAGCAATCTTTCCCTCTTCTCAAATAAATCCAGGGACAAGAGCAACAGTTAACAAAAGTATGGGCACACAATTTGGCTCCATTACAACTCACAACATTCACTGACAAAACTGTCACAAAAACAACATGCTAATGTTATTAGCGCCAGCCTATGGCATTTGACATTGTATCAATTAGCCTAGCGAAGAGCAGAGATTTCCTCTGCTCATATGAAGCCAGGATAAATTCCGAAGTATAAATCCCTGAAGGATAGATCACACACAAGACTTAAAATGCTATTTTAGTGGAGGCTTTACTGTCTTCACAATTTATTGTATCTTATCTGTGAAATACAAGTAAAAAGAAGCTTCGTTTCCACTGTGGGAAATGGTGTCAGTATACAGAAACTCACTGCGTCACTGCGATGCTGAGCGTTCAGGTGGGCGAGTTCAACTTTCTGTCAACAACAGGGGTGTTTTGAAATCACCCCCATTTCACAGGTAACTTAGCCAGGGGAGGCTGGCCAACAGAGGGCAATAGGGCGCCGCCCCTCCTTGAGCCACAAAAGAAAAGAAAGATGATGATAATAAATGTATGATTATCATCATCATTATTGTCACATATATACACAATGTATTAATTATTCTGATAATTTTCACTTGAAACAGCTCGTCCTGCCTCTGAATATCCGATAAGATGCAGTATTAAATCACGTTCCGTCCCTTTGGGGAGATATCAGCCTGGCTCTCATAGACTTGCATGTAAAAAATTTTTTTTTCTAAATGCAGGCACTCCAATGCAATCTCTGTGGGTTCTGGACGGGCTTGCCCCAACGTGTTTTCGTCATACGTAAACCATCATTCATGTGCTCCTGGGATGGCCCGAATTTCCCATGTCAGGAAATCGTTCTTACTTCATTGTGTGTTCATGAGCGTTTATGACATGATCTCCGTTTTTGGTCTCAGTGATCCTCCTAACTCTTTTCTCCCTTTCCCTCAGGAGCAGTGCAGGAGGGCGGGGCTGCCGGCTCGGGGACGAGGTGCACCTGATTCACATTGATAATTAGCGAGCTATTTAAGCTCCACTCTCCCATGCTCCGGTGCCAGACGATTCCTGCGTCAGCCCGTTTACATGTGATCCTCGTCCTCGAGCCGTGCTCTTGATTCCTCGCTTCTCTAGTGATAAGTAATTGTTGTTTTTTCAGTCACGAGTTCCTGTGCTGTGTGTTTTTTGAGTTACTTACCGTTTGCCCTTCCTTGTGAAGTGATTTTCTGTTTGTTTGATACTTTTAGTTCCCCGTCGTGGGTTTTTGAGTTGTTTTGTTACTTTAGTTATAAGTCATTTTTTCCCTCTCCAGGTGATTTTCTGTTTCCTAGTTCTCAATAAACTTTGTAATTTTTCTGACTCTGCAACTGGGTTCTGGTCTGGTTTCTCGTCACATGACAGTTTAAGCCGTAATGTGGAGACATAATGGACATTAATGTACAAAGCGGATGTGTTGTATTTTATTACTCAAAATGTTTAAAAAACACATAGTCAACTGTTTCCACTGAAATATTGCTTTACGGTCGGAAACTCATTTTTCAGATTATTCCGACATCACATGTGGCAGCGCCACTGCACAGCGGTCACATCCAAGATCAACATGGCTGAAGTTACCTCAACCCACAGCAACGCTATCGCATCTCTAAGAGAAATACCATTTAGTCGTCGTAGTAATCAGGATAAATTGGCAACTAAAGAATTAGGACCACCCAGACCAAATTTAAGAATCAAACAAGTATCTAATAAAGGGAAGTCGTATAACTGGGGATTTTCACGCAGCCGGTATGAGCAGAAATGCTAGCAGGATGTGAGTCAGCTAACGGCTTGTTTTGCTTCCCCTGCATTTTGTTTCACCCTGATGGCAGCACGGACACTGCATGGACAAGTACAGGTGTCACTGACATGCATCACCTGTTAGAGAAGGTGAAAAAACACGAGACATCAAAGCTTCATATGGACAGTTGCCTGAAATGTTCGGCTTTCGGGAGGGTCAACATTGCCACACAGTTGGACGAGAGCTACAGGATAGCGGTGCGTCATCACAATGATGAGGTGAGCAAGAACCGTCACATTCTAGGCCGTCTTATCGACTGTGTGAAGTTTTGTGGCGTGTTTGAGTTAGCCTTGCAAGGCAAAGATGAAAGTTACGGCTCCAGCAACCCAGGGATCTTTTGTGGACTGGTCGACCTAGTGGCCTCACCGGATGAGGTGTTTGAAGAGCATTTAAAAACGGCCACAGTCTTTAAGGGCACGTCAAAGACTGTGCAAAATGAGCTGCTGTATTGCATGCTATCAGTCATCAGGGAACGCATCATGGAGGAGGTGAAGCCAGCTAGATTCATAGCAATCCAAGCAGATGAGACCACAGACACAGTTGGTTCTTGTGTTGAGATACATTGATGGAAACCATGCTATGCAAGAACCTTTCTTTGAATTTGTCCCTCCCATGAATGCAACAACCGACTCGATTGCCAGTGCGATTTTGGAGTGACTAAACAGCCTTCTCACTGACAAGGACAAAGACAAACTCATCGTGCAAGCATACGACGGGGCCAGTGTGAAAGGGGGTACTGCTGGTGTGCAACAAAGGGTGCTTATTATGTGCATTGCTAAGCACACCAGCTGAATTTGATTATGCAGCAAAACATCTCACATCCCAGCAGTGAGAGTTTTCTTTTCTGATTTGAGTGGCATCGCCAGTTTTTTTTCCCGGTCACCCAAACACACGAGCATTCTTGACCAGATTGTTGCACGAAGGCTGCCAAGAGCATCTTCCACAAGGTGGAACTTCAACAGCAGAATCGTGAACACTGTCCATGAGAATCTAGATGACTTCATCAAGTGTTTTGAGTCCATCAAGACAGGTGGCTCATTTGATGGCACCACAGTGAGGGAGGCATCTGGCTTCCTGAGGATGCTGCAGGATGATGACTTCCAGTTTTTCCTGCAGCTGTTTCATCAAATCATGTTTCATGTTGACATGATGTACCAGCAGCTCCAGAAGAAGGACATTGACACGGTCTTCATCAAACGTGCAGGCCATAAGCTAAGATCCAATAATATTGTTTATACCTTCTCAATAGAGGATATGCACTGACATTAGTTTCCTTTTAGAATTCTCCTCTCTCAGTCAGACTGAATGGCTACATTTAGTAGGATAACTGCAAAACCAGGAGTTCAACAAACTATTATTTTCTTTTAATTTAAAGGCAGTCAGACTCCATTCTGCCTTCCATCCATAGGACAGTAATTACTTACCTGTATATTACTTTATAACGTTGCTTCTTATATCTGCAACTGTGCAGCACTTTGTACCTTTTGTTTTAAAAGTGGCTATATACATTAAATTTCACTTGCTTACTCGCACAACAGCTCTTTCCCATTTTAGATGTGCTTTTTGTGTGTTTTTGCAGCATTTAAGCTGAATGCTATGCTGCCACTCAGTGACTGTAACCATGGTGAGTTCTGTACTGTGACATCATGTGCACATCCCCTATACAGTATCTTGTTATGAACAAATTTATGTATGCTGTGATGTAAGTTCATATATAACAGGGTTTAGAAACTCAAAAGAAGGAAACTAATTTAGTCATCTGAACTTTTGGAAATTGTAATTAGTCTTTGTGTAACAGAGTTAAGCACAGCCAATAATATTGATATTTTGTGAGCCAAACCCAGACAGTATATCTGATACAGACAGTTTGTTTTACTTCTGGTTTTATAAGACAGGAATTGCAAGTATCATCAGTAATGTACTGTCTCATTCATATACTAACAAAGACAGTTTGTCTGTTTGCATTCAGGGACCAAAGTTCATCTCAAGAGCAGCAACGAGAAGCAACAGGAACCACAACATCAAGGAGAGCCTTGGGAGAACAAGAGAAGCAGAGGCTGTCTAAAGAGGTATCTGCATTTATTATTTACCATTTAAGTAGGCTTCCTCAAGTGTTGGTGTTACATTTAGGGATAGATAGTGTGTGAGTGTGTGTGTGTGTGTGTGTGTGTGTGTGTGTGTGTGTGCGTGTGTGTTATTGACATGTATATACCGTACATATATATTTTAATTTTCTTTACAGGTCTGTGACACCATCCTGGCCCAGGCCAAAGAAAGGTTTTCCTTTACCAACCACCTTGTGAGTGCCACGCTGCTACAAGGTGAGATGTTTGAACAGCACTGCCACACAGAGTCCTGAATTCAAGGGCTGCTGTGGTGCACTGGCACTGTACCAGGTTCTACAGAGTTACAACCTCCAGGAGGCGTTTTCTGAGACTGTAACTCTGTTGAACATCCTGATAACTACTCCCATGACAGTGGCTGAAGCTGAGAGGTGTTTCTCAACCTTGAAGAGAATCAAGACATTCCTGCGAAATGCAATGGGACCAGAGCATCTGAATGCAGGGAGCTAGTCAGGAACGTGGCTGATTTCAGTGAGAGGGTAATTGACCAATTTTCTGCTTTGAAAGAGAGACGAGCGAAATTTCAGTACAAGTGAGTAATGTAATTTAAATCATGCTTCATGAGATTGCACTTATTCAGTGGTGGAAGAAGTGTCCTTAAAGGGATAGTGCACCCAAAACTGAAAATTCAGCAATTATCTACTCACCCTCATGCCGATGAAGGCTCAGGTGAAGTTTTAGAGTCCTCACATCACTTGCGGAGATCTTCAGGACACTTGGATCACTACAGACGAGCAGTATGGAGATATTCTGTGGTTTCAATTATGTGTTTTTGGACGTTTGAATCTGGGACACCGTCAGCCTCCATTAGGTGGAGTTGTGTTGCTACCCCCTCTCCCCTGGGATCTCCTCAAGTGATGTGAGGACTCTAAAACTTCACCTGAGCCTCCTGAATTTTCATTTTTGGGTGCACTATCCTTTTAAGTACGTGTATTAATACTACACTGTGAAAACACTCCAGTAAAAGTATATCAAAGTATTATCCTGCTGCATTAATGTGTATGTTGCATTTGACTGCTGTAGATGTTAAAGGTTGAGCTCATTTGAACAACTTTATATATTATTGTTGTTATACTGTTTATATGTGTGTTGGCTCGTTTAATCTACAGCGATGCATCATGGTCTATAAGATCATCATATGTTTGTAGTGTGGCTGTCCTGTGAGAATCTCAAAGTCAGAAAAACTTACTTTAACTTTACTTGCCCCAGTCCTTATCTTATGTATGTTGTAATGGTTACTATGTGATGTGCATTCTATTAAGTTGTAGGGTATACCTGTATTTATTTCTTTAATCAGAACACAAAATGAATTTTCACTTATAATAAAATGTTTTCTGATTAACACTGACAATGACTCAGTGAATTCCTTACTCAGTTTTATTTGATTAATGGTAAAACAGGTCTCTGTTCACATTCAAAGGTATTTGTGTGGGCAAACTGATAAAAATTAGTCTGTTGATGACCACAATGGATTATTCAGTCATTGTAGAGCCAAATTAATTCAAATTTACCCATTGAACGGGTCACCTCAGCCATCATCACAACAATTGCCCCCCCCCCTTAGAAATCTGGCAGGAGCCGCCACTGAACTTAGCCTGTCCCTCCGCCGCAGGAAATAATAAATTAGTCCTGGAAAGCTATTGATGTAGCACTTTTCTCCTTATGAAAGTAACACAGCGATTATTCAACCAATGAGATTTTGTTCAGACGAGAGCATATCAACCAAATAATCGACTAGTCGACCAGGAGACTACAGCCCTAGTGTTAACCACAGATGTTATTTCAGACATCCAACCAAAAATCCATTCAAAGTACCTATCGACTTCATGATGAGGGAACCAAAAGTGCAAAAATGCTAACTCATGTTACACAGGGTCAGTTTGTGCTAGTTCGCTCAGGACACGTAAAACAGAACCTGCTGACTTGCATCGGTGGCTTTTTGCAAGATTCCACTTCACCAATAGCATTGTAAACTATACAGTAAAACAACACTAAGAGTCTATAGCCATACCACTACCACTGTACTTAAACATAACAGCACTCACAATGTTATCGTTTGTATGTAGATGTATGGCAGGTATAACATCTAGATTGTGTGTTAGCCTGATGACATTTGCTAATAAACTTTAATCACTCTATACAGCTGAGGTTGATGAGACAACCATTAATTTTTCAGGTTACTGGACTGCAAACTAAAGCACGAGACAAACTAAACTCTTGATCTGATTTTTTCATCTGCGTAATATTGCAAAAATTAGGCCTATCTTGACCCAAAAAGATGCAGAAAAATTGGTCCACGCTTTTGTTACCTCAAGGCTGGATTACTGTAACTCTCTATTATCAGGTAGCTCTAGTAAATCATTAAAAACTCTCCAGCTAATTCAGAATGCAGCAGCACGAGTACTAACAGGAACTAAGAAACAAGATCATATTTCTCCTGTTTTAGCTTCTCTGCACTGGCTCCCTGTAAAATCCAGAATTTAATTTAAAATCCTACTGTTAACTTATAAAGCTCTAAATGGTCAAGCCCCGTCATATCTTAGAGAGCTCATAGTGCCATATTATCCCACCAGAACTCTGTGCTCTGAGAACGCAGGGTTACTCGTGGTCCCTAAAGTCTCCAAAAGTAGATCAGGAGCCAGAGCCTTCACCCATCAGGCTCCTCTCCTGTGGAATCATCTTCCTGCTACGGTCCGGGAGGCAGACACCGTCTCCACATTTAAGACTAGACTTAAGACTTTCCTCTTTGATAAAGCGTATAGTTAAGGCTGGCTCAGGCTTGCCTTGTACCAGCCCCTTGTTAGGCTGACTTAGGCCTAGTCTGCCGGAGGACCACCTATAATGCCCGGGCACCTTCTCTCTCTCTCTCTCTCTCTCTCTCTCGTATCCTATTACTGTATCTTGTTTACTCGGCCATTCTGGATGTCACTAACTCGGCTTCTTCTCCGGAGCCTTTGTGCTCCACTGTCTCTCAGGTTAACTCGTATTGCAGCGGTGCCTTGATAGTGTGACGTGTGTGGTTGTGCTGCTGCCGTGGTCCTGCCAGATGCCTCCTGCTGCTGCTGCTGCTGCCATCATTAGTCATTAGTCATACTTCTACTGTTATTATACACATATGATTATTATCATACATGTATACTGCCTGATACTAATACATACTTTCAACATATTGTACCACAGTAGCCAGAACTATAACGACAATATTATTACTTTCATGAATGTTGTTGTAAGCTACTGTCATTACCGAGGATGTCATACAGATTACTGTATTGTGTCATACAGATTACTGTTAATTTGTTATGCTGATCTGTTCTGTACGACATCTATTGCACGTCTGTCCGTCCTGGAAGAGGGATCCCTCCTCAGTTGCTCTTCCTGAGGTTTCTACCATTTTTTTTCCCCGGTAAAGGGGTTTTTTTGGGGAGTTTTTCCTTATCCGCTGTGAGGGTCTAAAGGACAGAGGGATGTCGTATGCTGTAAAGCCCTGTGAGGCAAATTGTATTTGTGATATTGGGCTTTATAAATAAAATTGATTGATTGATTGATTGATTGATTGATTGATTGATTGAATTGATCTGATGAACAATCCATCCTCTTGGGACCATGATCACCAAAGTTATTGGAATACATTGTCTGCAAACCATAATGCGCTGTACAAACTTTCATAGCAATCCATCCAATAGGTATAAAGACATTTCATTTTTAACAAAGTCAACCTCTTGGTCAGTGATCACCAAAATTATAGGATTCATCCTCTGTGGACATCGCAACAAAAATCGCCAGAAGAAAATGTTGGCATGGTAATTTTTTTGCGCATATGTATGTATGTTATTATGTAGCAGGTAGATTCACACTTTTTGTTTTGACAGCACTAAAGTTAATGTGTGGTAAGATTAAGGCACAAAAACCACTTGGTTTTGGTTCCGAAAAGATTGTTTCAACAATCCCAGCAGGAAAATCAGTAATGTCTCGGTAAAAAACAACTGCTTTTCTCACCACCATCCCCGCTGAGAACACAGCAATGAGTCACTATGAAACACCAACGTTTGGTGCTTAACAAGCCACTGGAGACAAAGTAATGACTTACTGAATCACAGCTGGTTTTATTGTTACTTGGTCTCCAACAGTGGTCTGCAGTGGTATACAGCTTGCTGTCTGGCCAAGGTGTCTAACCATTAACCGTCTGTTCACCTCCAGATGGCAAAGTCAGCTCATATACTATATCTACTATTGATAGGGTACATATGAAATGTGCAATCCATGCTCTGTAGCAAATTAAAAGCTGAGACAAGAATAAAGATTAGCACAGCATCTCCACTACCTGCTGCTATTTGATTTTCAGCTGAGAGGGATTCAACATCATAATTTCCACCTCATATGCTTTCTGCACTCAATATAAGCGTGTTTCCCTGCCCTTGCCGCTACATAAAAAGCAGTAGGGCCAAATGGAGCGCAGCTGCTCTTAATTTTTACCCATTTTCTCCTGTCCATTTACCCTGCCAGTCACTAACTCACCTGCCATTCTACATCCTGTCATTCCCTGTTATACCGGCAGTTGCCCTCAGTGTGTTCCCGCCAGTTTCAGTCACTACACCTGCTCCTTATGCACATTTGCCGAATTTGACTGCTTACCTGTGGCTGACCTTTGCCTGCCTCATCAATATAGTAAACATACTATAGCTGCTGTGTCTGTGAAATGTGATTTTGGGTTCAAATCTTTCAGGGAGCCATTACAATTAGACCTTAATATGTCACAGCCTGCATTCTGCTCCCCTGCTCTCCCAGTGTTTTTCCACCCTACCTGCCAGCCACTCCCACCTTCACCCCATTTCACTCACCTGCCTTCACAGTTGCAGTTCATCAGCCAATCAGCTTGGTATTTAAGCCTCTACACAAACACACAGTCTTTGCCAAGACTGTTCTTCAATCACATGCAAGACTTTTCAACACGTCTTATCTGCCTGACCTCCTGTTATCAACCCTGCCTGCCTCTGACCTGTCTACATCATCTGTTTCCCAGTAAACTCACCAGCCGTCTGTCCCTAACCACGAGTTCTGCCTCAGTGTTTCTGGTTTCCGTCTGCTTCCGTCCTCTATTACCCTGCTGCTCATCCCTCGTCTGCTCTGCTGCTTCGCTGGACTGCTCTTCTAAACCATGTCATCAGTAAGCCCCTCTTTGTTACCTCTGCCTGCTAACAGACTGAACTGTTCAGGTCTGAGGACTTCTTTCTCGGTCCTGCTTCCGAGTTCGGCCCACTCCATTCCCTGGCCCCTGAACCCAGAGACTGTAGGTGGGCTCTGAGCCCGATGAATGAACTGTTACCAGAATATCTTTGTCAGCTCAAGTCTGTTTATTCTTTGTATAAATAAAGGTCATGACCAACTGTCATTGAGTGCTGCATATTTCAGAGAGAGCTATCTATACTGTATACAGTGGACTGCAAAAGTATTAAACCCCTTTTAAAAGATAAGATATGTTTGGATTTTGATAAATGATCCATACACAATTTTTTCACTTCCAAAATCTTTAAAGCCATATTCTTTAACAGTAATTCTTCAAGGCCAAAATCAATTATTTATCAGCAGGGCTTTAGTAGAAAATTCAAACACTGAAATGCTGCCTTTGAAAGTATTCAACCTCTACATGTCACATCAGAACATAGCAGAGCCATCGTTTGTTGCAATAACAGCTTTACGTCTTCAGGGGTAAGTATCAGCTTTGTACATAGTCCATAAGTCCTGAAAGGTGTATTTATTTATTTATTTATTTATTTATTTCTCATCCTGTGTGCACAAGAAAATTGTCTAGTGGGAACGAGTAATTATCTTGTGTGCACAAGATAATTATTTTGTTTGGAATAAGATAAATATTTTGCACAACTTTTATTATCTTATGTGTACAAGATCTTGGTCCCACAAGTTATTTATGTTTTGCGCATGAGTAATATATTGTGGGTACAGGTTAATTATATGATGGGAACAAGTTAAAAATCATGTACACGTTGTTATCTTGTGCATGGTTGATTGGATGACACGTGTATACCACAGTGTTCAAACAGTGCCACAGATTCTTGATCAGACTGAGATCAATTGTCTTGGCTGTTATATTTATTTAATTTAACCCCGGCTGTGTTGTTTTGCCTTGTGGGGTCACTGTCATGCTGAAAGGTGAACTCTCTCCCAAGCTTCAGTTTTGAAGCAGCATCTCTGCGGCATCTCCTTGTGTTTTGATTCAGCCATTCTTCCTTCAGTTCTGACAAGATGCTCAGTCACTGCTGAGGAAAAGCATTCCTACAGCATGATGTTGCCACCACCATACTGCACTGTGGGGATGTTGTTTACTGAGTCATGGGCAGTGTTAGTTTTGCCTGGTGCTTTGATTTTTAGCCAAAAAGCTCTATCTTCATCGACTCCAAAACTTGGAGATTCCAGAGCATGGGTGCTGATTGCTTAAAGAATGACAAACACAACATTTTCTAAGATTAACTCACTAACTTCCTTTGAAAAATGGACTGCAATACACTACAGACCAGTTTTGGCGGTAGAGGACAGGGGGGACACTTCTGTCCAAAAGCAGCTTTATTATGACACATCTGCCAAAATTCATCAAAAATCTGTGTGTGTGTGTGTGTGGGTGTGTCTCTTCCACCTTTTTCTCCTCACTGACTTGGTCAATCCATGTGAAATTTGGCACAGTGGTAGAGGGTCATGGCAGGATGCGAATGAAGCAGTATTACATCAATTGGCCAAAGGGGGGCGCTATAGCAACCGACTGATATGGCAAACTGTGAATGGGCATATCTCATGCCCTGTATGTCGTAGAGACATGAAACTTTGCACAGAGATGCCTCTCCTCATGAGGAACAAATTTGCCCCAATAACCCATAACTTCTGGTTATATAGATTTTCTGCCATTTTGAATTTTTTGAAAAACACTTAACACTTACTCTTCCTAGGAAGTTTGACCGATCTGCATGAAACTCGGTGAACATAATCTAGGGACCAATATCTAAAGTTCCCTCTTGGCAAAAGTTGGAAAACTTACTAAAACTGAGCTTCTTTAAGGCAACTAATATTGCGAAGGGCGTAGCTCATCACATAAAGGTGTATAACATCCCAAGGGTTTCACCCATCACCACGCAACTTTGTAGGCACATGTCCCCTCAGGTTATGTGTGGTCATGTGCCTACAAAGTTGCGTACCCATCACCACGCAACTTTGTAGGCACATGACCACACATAATCTGAGGGGACCCCTCCATTATTGACCCCATCAAACAAAATGGGGGCACTAGAGAGCTAATTTCTTATCTAGGCCTAACCGCCATATTGATTTTTACTAAACTTGGTAGATATGTAGAACAGGACGGAGATATTTAACTCTAATTGGCAACTGGGTGGCGCTATAACAACAGAAAAATGCTTAAAAATGGCTAAAATGCGACCGATCGCTGTGGCTCCCCCTGTGGCCGAATGTTTTGGGGTTTTTTTTTTCAAATTTTTGGTGTGACTAAGTCATGGTATGGTATGCTGTACATAATCACGGAAACTGTCAGTGTGTCATTCTGTCAGTCAGTCAGTCATTCTACCAGTGCGCCCCACTTTTAAGTCAATACAACATATAAACACTTTAACTATCTGCCTTTCAACGTGCTACCTCAACTACTAATGTACAGTTTTAGCCCACTAACTATCCCACTATTGGCAATGGTACTACTGTACTTTCAATAAAACAATCAAACTATCAAATTCACAAAAACTCTGTCTGAATACATTGCTCTGCTTAATGGGTTCAGTTGACTATTTAATCTGCAATTTCCTATGACCTGTATCCCAAACACACACCACGTAAAACTGTACAAGGGCAACTGTGCACTCAGTGGGTATGGACTAGTTTGAATTGAATTTTTCTCTGCTGCTGTCAGTTGTCTGTGTAGATCAAACAGACCCTCCTCTATCCCATCCACCGCCAGCCTTAAGCTCATTGCTACCCAATCCTGCTCCTCATTCCAACATCCTCATCCTTCAGCCATCCCTCTCTTCAACACCAGTGTCTCGACTCTAGAGGAGGAATATTCCTAAATTAACCATAACTTCTCTAACCCCTAAATATTCAGGTCACAATGGGGTCTCATCACCAAAGACCTCTTCACATTCATCATATTGCACATTTTATGATAATTTTTTGTTCACTCTAAAACCGGTCTCTATTGACTAAAATACTTAGATGTAACTCAACAATTTGTGCAGGGACAGAGGACTTGAACTTGAAAAACAAATTTTAGCATCACCTTAAATTCTGTAAAGTGTAAGTGTTAATTATCTACTACAGAAAAATGGTTTATTATGTAGGGGAATGTTACACCCTGTGTCTTAATGCTTAACTAATTAAACCTTTCCTTTCTACCATCTAATAGTGGTACGTAGACTACTGTAGTCCCGGGCTCTTTAACTTTTTTTCTGTTCATCTTTATATTGTTGTATTTGTCTGTCTTTGCAGCTTTCTGCAGCTCTAAGAGAAGCTACTATCAGTGTACAGTTGAGAGAATCACTGCTGCTGCAGGTGGGGAAACAAATGCCTGCTGTTGGTGCTAGCAGCTTCATAACAGTGATACTTTGTACTTAAAGAAAGAGAAGTTTACAACACAGTGGAAACTAGAGAATAATGGAGAATGAACAGCTAAAAGCCAGAGAGGGGTTTGCTTTTTTTTCCTTCATTGGTGATAGCAGAAAAAAGCAGACGCATATCTGTTGCTACGCTGACTGATATGTCTGTCTGTTGTTTTTTTAAGTGATATAATCCATCATGTAAATTAACTTAACAAGGAAGAACAAGACAGGGATGAATCATGTTTCCAGCCTTTTGAAGAATGAAACATTTCAATATCAGCAGAAAAATGCAGGACCAGTTTTGTCGCTCATGCTAAATGATGTATTTACAGTTGAAGTTTGTTTTTAAAGTGACATATCCCATCTGTTAAATCAACCCAAGAAGGAGCTACAGGGCAGAGATCAAACTGTCTGCCAGCTTGTTAAAAATACTAAAAACACATTTCAAAACAACCTGATTGAGTTAAAGATGGAATGAAGTGTCACAGTAACAACATTTCTCTAAACACACACAAGTTGTTGATTTCTCACATTTGCAGCAGTTGTTCCTCACTCACTAAGCAACATCTCTGTCAGTGTCTCACACCACAGCAACATTTTGTAGATGTGACCTTTTCTGATTAAGAAATGTGACTTTTTTTTTTCCTGTGAAAGGGCCCATCTGCTGTTGTGCTGTTTTAATGAAATGTGGGAACACTTCAGTAGGGTGGGGGGTTAGTTCACCAGTACTACAAAAAAAAAAACAGATTTTGACATACTCTGAGTGGTATGTAACAGATATTTTAAATTTTATATGATTTTGAGATATTTGCCTCTGTCTCTGAGATTTTGCCCCAATACAGTGGAGGTGAAAGGGATTTCATTTGTAGTGCTCGAAAACATGAAAATGTTGCACCTGGCAAATTTAACATCATATGCTCGGGTTGCTTCTTTATTTTTTGGACAGTCTGGATATAGTGTTGGAGGAGGGGTCCTGTTAATTCCAGTGAAAGCTGTTCAGTAGTGCATGAAGTCAGAACATTCAGCTACAATGTAAGAAGTTACCTAGATGATCAGCACTGCCTCTGCTCTTTTGGCCCAAAAAGCTAGCGCACTAGAGAATTACCCCTGGGCTGAGCTGGCTACTTCTGGTTTACAGTCTGCTGATTTGAATGAAAATGAATAAAATTACTTAATCTTGTGGCTCTTCTAGACTTTCTAAATATTGTCAGCTAAGGTCAGTCCTTTTGATACAGGGACACATACAAGTAGGGTCAAATATCTAAGTCTGAACAATAAGATATACAAAAGTTTCTCTCTATATATATTTATATTTGATTTAAAGGCATCAAACTGGTGAATTCTGTTATGATGGCAGAATATGCCTACATTTCAACATCTTTATGTTTTTTATGCGTGAAATGATCTATTTTTACTGATATAAACACTAGTGGTATGTTATGGTGAAGGGTTACACTTAAAATATGGCTAAGGATTAGTGGTTTAACATTTCAGTAATCAAAAGAAAAATGACTAACGTACTGATCTGCCTCTGGAGGGCTATTTTATTATTTCAAATCATGTGCAGACAAAATATTTTAAAACTCACTTTTAAAACTCAAACACAGTTACAAATATGCAAAACAATACAAAACACGCAATACGAAAAGTAAACAAAAGGTAAGACTCAAATCAATTACACAGAAACAGACACAAATTACTGCTTTCCTCCCTCACGATTTGCAAGTACGGCACCCTGAATCAGAGCATTTAATTTTACGAGGCTTTGAAAAGAAGATTTCAAAAGCCCACTGGTAGTTGAATGCCTCTGGGACAGGCCCATTTATGGCAACCCACTGGATCCGTGGCGTGCAGGATCCGGCCATTCAAGTCAATGTAAGCTGCTTCACCAGCTGCTGCCTAGAAGCGGCCTGGCACTCGGCGGGTCTATTTCTGATGGATGCCGCGCAACAGCACGTCAATTTGCACAGACCAAATTAGTCAAACAGGAAGTCAGGCGCAGAAAAGACAAGAGTATCCTGTCAATTTTCAAAATAAAACACCCATGAAAACTCTGGATTGTATTTCACATAGCTACATTGATGTATGGTGGGAAGTGTCTTGTGATTTTGTTTGTACTGTAATTTAATTTTGGAGGAGTCAAAGACAATTTTCCACTCAGGTGGACAATAAAGTTAATCTAATCTAATCTAATCTAATCTAATCTAATGTAACTACCATGAGCCAAATGAGAAAGAGAAAGTTTTTAGAGCTTACTTCAAGCCTAAGGCACACCTGTGCAATAATCATGCTGTCTAATCAGCATCTTGATATGCCACACCTGTGAGGTGGGATGGATTATCTCGGCAAAGGAGAAGTGCTCACTAACACAGATTTAGACAGATTTGTGAACAATATTTGAGAGAAATAGGTCTTTTGTGTATATAGAAAATGTTTTAGATCTTTGAGTTCAGCTCATGAAAAATGGGAGCAAAAACAAAAGTGTTATTTGTTATTTTTCGCAGAACAATGCACAAACAGTTTATGACAACAGCCTGTAACAACTCTGCCATATAATTGCTGATAATGACATTCTAAACATGTAAGTCGATGGAGCAGGGGCCTTCTAACCTGTATCTATGATGCTGACAACCATTACTAATGCCTATTATATCTTATACCTATAGAATTGTAACATTTAAATTGGGTGATATGATGAATGGGCAAGATCTGCGCTTCAGAGGGGGGTCTTTTTTAGGCTACACAATATCGGCCACTGGATTTGTAATGGCCTGCAATGACTTAAAAGCCTTTTGTGCTTTGATTACCATGAAAAATAACTCTCTTCTATTTTATATTATCTAAATATATTTCTGAGGTTATTTTAGTAAAAGTAACGCAAAAGTAGCGTAATCAGTACCTCTACACAAACAGTAATATTGTAAAGCAGCTTATTACTTGCAATAAAAGTAAAGTGATATGTAATGTATTACATTTCGAAAACAACACAGCCGATGACACATAAATGTAGGCAAACATTTTTAATCTTGTATTCAGAGTTTATGGCCTTCCAGGCGCAATGTACCATGACCTTCCTTTCAGTGTTGTCAACTTTCACAAGTGAACAAGAATGTTCAGACAAGATGTTCACACAGCGAGAAAGACTAAGAGGGTGGCAGAGGAGCAGAGAGAGGCAGCATGAGGTATTGTTAATTAGCTGCTGATTGACTGAGAGACAACCAGTCAGTAGGAAATGGAGGGCGAGGTTCTTACAAAAAGTCTCCTCAAAAGAAAGGTTTATCAGCTCGGCTCAGAAGTGCTCGTGTGAACGGAGAGACGAGAGTGAGACAAGGAAGGTGTGCTCCTTATCTTTGACAGAGGTCAGCTCTCGCAAGGAAAAATGCAGCAGGGACGAGACAGAGAGGGATTAACTCCAATCCTAATTATGGGACGCCTGGAAATGATGTCCCAGCCAATCAATGTGGGAGGTCACAGTAATTCCCGTTTGTGTCACAGCAGGACATAAAATGGAAATTGGTCACACAGATACTCAGGAGGCGACCTCCCGCATACAGCAGCAATCTGGAGACAGGAAGAGCATGTTTTAATCATCTGCTTTGGAGTGACTGCAATGTAATTCAGAGGACTGACTAAGCTCACAGAATTTATTCATACTGTACAGTATGCCTGTGGAGTTCACAATGTTTTTCAAGGAAATAGCAAAAGAGTTGTTTATTCTGTTCTAGTTTTTAATGAACAAAGAATACTCTGTGGCCATAAAGTCTCATATGGAATGATTTAACAGTAAATTTGTTCACAGAATCATGAGCCTCACCAAGTGAATCCTGAAGAAAACCATCACTTCCAACTCGTCACATATCGCTGCTCGGTCAGTAGACTTTCACATCTACATGTGATGCGCTGGGGATCCTGGGTGCATCTATGTTGATTTTCCAGGATGCCATGTCAATTCACGCCTGATACATGCTTTGTGTTTTTTTCAAAATCTGTTTTTCACAGGCAATGTAGAGGTCCTGCTTGTTAGATCAAAATACATTTACACAATCATTAAAACACCTCATATTTACGTTTATTTCCCTGTGCAACAAAAGCACATGGTTAGGTTGAGAAAAAAACATCATGGTTTGGCTTACCAGTCACACAGGAAGTGAAAACCAAGCTCCTGAGTGCAAGTCCATTCGCCGCAGATGCCAATCGCCCTATATGCACTTTTTGAAACTGACACTGCCAGGCAGCATTTTAAATGGATGCCACCTGGTGGTGTATCATACTGCCACCAAATGATATCTTTCATCACTGGTGTCTGATGCTGAAATCACTGACTAAGCAGCAGTATTTGACGACTTCGGGATTGAAAACAGGTTGACAAAAAACTTTAAACCAAATACCAGAACTGATGACTTTCCATCAATCTCTGTCGTACTTTGTGTTGAGTGCTAATTGGCAAATACCCTATGCTAACGAGGGTGAACATGGAACACTTTTTTAGCATGTTAAAGGCATGGACGCATGCCACATTTTTTGTGACCTTAAACCCATTGCCAATGTAAACGCATGCCTGGTGCACTCATAAGTGAGAATGACGCCATGCAGTGGACAGTGTGCACTGCATGTCAAATGACAAGAAACAACCAATCAGAGACACCTGATGTCTTTCCTTTCTTTTGAAAATGGTAAATATGGAGGAGAAGTTGATAATTTTAGTATAGGGCTACCTGGAGCTTTACATCAGTCCGGTGGACTACATCTAAAAATTCACTTAACAAAAATGCCTGGAATAAGATCATCCACTGGCATTTTTTGGTAGGTAGGCTATGATATGGTTCTGGTAATAGTCGCTTAGCTATGTCAGACACAACCTGCCTCTGCACCCATTAAAGTTGGCACAAGAATAGCACCCAGCACTTGACCTTGTGATTTTCAGGGGCTAAAAGGCGCAACATGTGTATAAGCCCTAACATTATCATTGCTAGTTGCTTGCATGGCTCTGAGTGTCAAGGTTGAACATTTTCAAATCTTACTTGTAATTAGTAATAGTTCAAAACTTTGAGATGTCTCTTCATTAAGTACAGAGCTGGAGTCAGGACAGAAATACCCTAGCCTACCAAAAAAACTGGAAAGAAACAACAGTGGAAACAGCTAGCCTGCCTGTGATTTTAAGGGGAGTTACATGCTGTTACTATTTTTTGACAAACAACAGTTTACACATCTGCTCAGCACTTCTCTGCAGGTTCTGGATATTGTTTAGAGATATATTCAGTGCACAAATTTTAGTGTAGCTCTCTGAACAAAACTAGAAAACTAAAGCACTCTTTAAAGATTCTGTGTGTAGGATCGAGAGGCATCTATTGGCATAAAGTGTAGATAAAGATATAGATGTCTAATCAACTGAAAATAAGATTTGTCCCATTGCTAGAACAAGTCATTTACATCTGCATACAGAGCTGGTCCTCTTCCACGGAGTCCATCATGTTTTTATACAGTAACCCAGAATGGACAAATCAAACACTTATAGGAACCCACTTTAACTCCGCCACAAGATTGCAGTATGGCTCCATGTTAAATGAGGGATTAAAATTTTATTTTCGTAATTCCCTTAATTTTTGCCTTACAGAAATAAGAAAAACATCATTCAATTAACAAACAAGGATTATGCACATTTACAATGTTACAACATGGATAAAATGTATAACTTCACGTCCAACAGTCATTTCAATTTTGTCACACAGAAACATTTGGTAAGAGATGGGAGGGCGTGATTTCCCCAGGGCAATGCGAATGGACAGGATGTGGTTGAGAAAAGAAGCATTGTCTCACGGCAACTAGTGGGTCATTCACCACCGCATTGTGCCCCAAGGCTGGATACTTTAAGATGGCATCTGACACTTGAGGGATCCCAAGTGACTTTTTACCTCATTTTTGCCTAAGGATGGCTGAAAGAAGCGCTTGTCCAGTCTGGGGTAATACAGGGGTTGAGTCCTAAACATTCAACACACGGTGGTCTCGTGGGTCTTGTTCATTGATAATACTGGTTCAAAGGAAGTCCAGATAGGCTGTTCTTCTACAAGGGTGAGAAGACAAAAGCTTAAGATTGTACATTCACTGGTGTGGAGGGATGAGAATTCAGAATGTTTTTAAACCATGTTGATTTGCTTGCTGAGGCAGACTCCAGGGTGGTCTGGAGTACAGGGGGCCGATGGTGGGCGTCTTTGCAGAAGCTGCAGATATGAAAAAAGCTGCAGTTGGGGAATGAACAGACATTTTAATTAAAGTTATAGCAAATAAGGATATTATTCAAGCACTGCACCTGACGCCCCTGCTTGTCAGTGTGTGGCTGGGACCAAGGCAGCGAAGGAGCCCCAACAGAGGACTGGAATGGGACGGCGGGGCAGATTGGGATGATGTGACCTAAGTTCTTGCCGGAGTTGCAGTAGATGATTTGGGAGCCTTTAGTGATCATCACCAGTAGTTCCGTATCTAGAACGGATCAATCCAGGCAAGTATTGTACTGTTCCATATACAGCATGGCTTCACTGGAGAAGGCTTTATGATACTGATAGAAAATGGTCTTGCCATATTTGTGATTCAGGTTGCCAATCAGAGCTAAGTAGGACTTTAGTTCCTGCCTTTTCTCCGGGAAGATGGAGAGAAGCCGAAAAACTATGAAACTGGCCAATTGAAAGCTCTCTGCTTAGAATTTGAAGAAGAAGAATTTGAACACCCCAGTGATGTCTCCCCCAGTGGTGATGGTTTTATCGCACTCATGGGAGGCCAAGATGAGACTGGCAAAATTGATGTCTCTACCTTGAAGGATTTTTGTCCTTTGCCAGCGAGAAATGCTTGCAGCTTGTGGAATGTACAGCCTGCCTAAAAGAGGGGCTGGGATGGTTGTGGCTAAAGAGTGATGTGTGGCTTCAGATTGAGTATATGTGAAGCATCTATGTTATGCCAGGGTCTGCAGGGTGGTGACCAGAGAGTTGTCTGCGGTGGAATGGCTTGGGGAGTTGAGAGAGGACCTGACTGGAGTGGCTGAGACTTGAGTGGAGTGAAGTGGAATCTCTGCCGTACCGAGCTGGCAGCTTAATCTGCAGCACTGAACTGCAGCGCTTCTACACTGACCACTCGAGGGAGTAACGGCTATTTCCGGCAGCATACCGGTGCTGGGATCAAAATCCTCCGGGACTGGATGGAAGTTGGAGTCGGACATTAGATTTAGGATGAGCAGGAGGATGCAACACAACGTAAGAAAAGCATGAGCCATCTCCAACAATTCTGCTTGAAATGATGGCTAACAGCAGCAGAGGAGAGAGCAGATTTAAAATTTTGCAGTAACATCCTGATTGGCTTATAGAGATCATGGCGAAGTTTGATTGGAGAACTAGAAGAATGAACACCCATAGATAGCTGGCTGGAGGAAGCAGTGGGAGGGAGAGAATTGTGAATGGATGAGTACAAAGAAAGTCTTCCTGATTGAACTTACACTGAGCTTCATTATGGCTCCTGTGGCATGCACAGACATGAGATCAATGATCTCAAATTTGTTTGACACCATTTAGCCCAATCAGAGCCTCAAGGTTGCCTGGTTACAGTAAAAGTAGCCCAATTTTTATTACTTTACATAAAACTTATATGAACAGGTGTAAGCTTTTCAGAGTCTGGTCTGTGCACTGAGAGCTGATTAATAACTTGAAGGCAAAACAAATTTTAGCAGTGTTTGTCACGTCAGGCACTGCTTTTCAAGTCAGTGATTTCAGTGCCTTACCAAGTTCCTTCATTAAGGGAGTCAATTCATTGAAATAAAGCCTGATTAAACCTTGCGAAAAAGTTGCCCAAATGATCACAAGCAACCAATATATTTACCTGCCCAATTAAATAAAAAGTAGCCCAGCTGGGAAGGACAGCATGTTTCCCAAAATGCTGAACTGTGCCTTTGTCTGGAACAGTTTTCCTACATGAAGCCATTAGACTAGAACTCTGTCCAAGTTGTCTTTAGAAACCTCATTCTCAACAGGCTTTGCAAATCATATTTCATGTCTGCCCAATGGCATGTTTAGAAAATCATACTCAGACTCAACTAGAAATCATTACCTGCTGATTATGTTACTGAGTTACTGCAGGCTCGAGAGCCACACACTGTCCCCCAGTGTTGCCTAATAATATTAATGGTGTTGATATTGCTCTTCAAAATGAGTTTAATCTAAAAAGTGATTGAATTTCAAATAAGTAATTAAAGCAAGTAATTTGAGGACGTAATTGAACCTTATATTAGGGCCAATTATTCATGGTGTGCAGAAACTTGTTAATTGAGGTGTGAGGAAGGCAAGATCCATTATCACACTGAAGCGTCTGCTCTAATAAGGAAACCACAGTTGTGTAACCACAGCAGCTCTGGCTTCACCAAAGAGGAGTGAGAGAGTTGTAAAGGACTAGATTAAATTTATTTTTTGCTTTCTATGATGATTGGCTCATGAGGCATTGTTGGTTTCTAGATTCATGAGACTATCTAGCTCATGCTTTGGACAGGAGATCACACTTCCATGCTTGTCAAAAGTGTTCACCATTTTTTTTCAACCTTTTTTTTTTTTTTGTGTTAATTTCCAAAGACTTAACAAGGATGCCTTGAGCTTTATGTATGATTCATACACTTGCAAAAATGCAAAAATGTTTAGACTGCCCTCATCCTAGTGGTACAGTAGCATTGATGGTATCCAAAAACAACCACCGCCATAGCTACCATTAAGGTAAACTTTACGTTAGCCACCCTGGATATCAAGTTATGGGAAAAGAGGCAAATAAAAGTGAGCAAATCTGTTGAGATCTCCCAGTAAAGATGTGCATTGTGCACCTGCTGGGCTGCTGTGAGTGACAAAGGAAAGTCAGAGGAGATAACATCAGTGTGAGAAATTAACGTCAGGCATTAACCCTTTGAACTCTGAAATAGAAATGGTCTGCCAGTGCTTACATTGGTACAATCTCTGTACAATGTAAGATAAAGGGTTATGTAAGTCAATGAATCATAATAAATTATTAAAGTACTGAAATTGTGTCACAAAAGTTGTTTTCAGTAGATTTTACAAATTAACATCAAAACATAATGATCCAATATATACGTGTGTATATATATATATATATATATATAATGTAGAAACAAATATATAAATGTATATGTTTACACTCCATAAGTTATTTGAACAATATACATTATTTAGTTCTTGAGATGTGCTCATTTTTGTGAGCACATGCCCTTTTTATGCTGATTTGTGGTGCCACAAACAAAATTTCTTTGTGTTTTTTATATGCAATGACAATAAATATCTATCTTAACTTATGTGAGGTAGTGCATTGAGGTCATTAAGGGCGTGCAATGTAATGATTAAAGGGCCAGTGTGTAAAATGGGTTGAAAACAGTGACATCCGTGGTCAAATTCTAGATTGCAGGGCTCACTCGCTCAAGAGACTGAATCCTCCGCTCCCATTTTGCTGCACAGAATGGGATTCGGTGCTGCCATCGTTGGGGAGATATATCATCAGGAGGAAAAGCGCCGCAGAGAGTGCATCACAAGGAGTGAAGTTGCGTCTTCTTTTCCTCGCAGATGACGGTTTGGGTTAATTCTCTCCTGTTGCGTGGTAAGTGTGGTCCATTCGCAAACTTTACAACTAAAAAACTTTTCACTACTCTCTATCGACGAGCTACTAACACTCGCTGCTGTTTCCCCCTCCTTCTTCCTTCCTTCCACTGTCGTTGTTGGTTTATTTATACACGCGAAACGCATTCTCTGGCTGGCTGGATTGTCCGCTCGGTCTGCCGTACATACATGGCGGCGCATAATGGCGACCTCTCTAAAGCAAGGCCCTTGCTATACACACACATATATGTAGATAGATAGATAGATAGATAGATAGATAGATAGATAGATAGATAGGTAGGTAGGTAGGTAGGTAGGTAGGTACAAAAGCATAATTATAAGAATTTTATTTTATAGTGATTGTACACTTATATTAACATATTAATGAGTAGAATATTCAGATAAGTTTCAGATTTGATAATAAACCATGCCAAATATTACACACTTTTTATACAGAGTCATCCAAACAACAATTGCCCATGGCCGTCCACAGAAGGCCTGTTTTTAAAGGGTAAATGAAATAATTACAGTGCTTGTCTAGGCCTGTAGTGTACAAAAATACTGGGAAAAATACAGAGGAGTTATTTCAGCTTGCATTAATCAGCATTCATAATAACCAACTGCAATGAAACATATCAACTTCCAAAACATTTGACTGTCATCTAACTTTGTCATGTTAAATGTTTCGATTTAAAAACACTGAGACACTTGGGAGCAGAGTGGCCAGTGGGATGAAACATCCCATCTCCTGTCCTCCCAGGAAGCCTGTTCATTAGAGGCTCACATTTTAGCTGCGACCAGCAGCTTTATAGCTCGCTCTGAACAGTTGGTTGGTTGGCTGGTCAAAAAAACAATAACATTCCAACCCTTTGTCAGCTACAGTTTTTGTCTTAGGAGGCTGAAATTTGACATGGATGTCAAGTGCAACTGTGTGAAGGTGGGTGTTTGTGCTCATGCAAAGTGGCAACCGTCCAGGGCTGAAAAATGAAGGAAGGCAGGAATGTCAAAAATTGCAGTTTTCCAAATGGCCCCTTGAGGCTGGCTCCAAAAGCAAGTCAGTCGTCATAGATGAGGCCCCAGGGACAGCACCCATCTCTGAAGCCAATTTTGCATAGTGGCCAAAAGTGGAATTACAACAACTGGGTCCATCACCTGATGTGGCCCACAAAACTTTTCCCATAGAAAGAGACATTGGGAAAAGACATCTATAAATCAGTGGATACAATTTTTTTGAGGGTAACAAACCCAATGAAATGACTTGTTTCACTATCAGTATTTTATCCATTCTGTCTATTGACATTTTGAAAGTCTAGAAGATCCACACAATTTTACTTCCATTGAAGTTGCTTGGTCATACTCTGGTGTGCTTGGGTGCCCTAGGTTTCTAGTGTGCCTACTCTATGGGCCCCACACTGCAGAAGATCCAGGTAATTTTATACCATGGAAGTTTAGCTTTTTTGGCTTCATGGGCCACTTTGCAACTTTTATAGGAATGAATGGGTTCCTGCCTTTTAATGCTGTGTCCAGGTCTCTTTATTCATCCACGTCACAGACTCCCATGTTAAAATGCCCAACTTTACAGCAGAAATAACATGTTTAAAGCCTGGTAAAAAGCAGTTTTAGTCTCTATAGCTAGTTTCCACATTCATGACAACTGTGCTGGGGGTGAATTTTTATATAACTCACCCGTGTAAATGTATGATCACAGAGTGAGTCATATCCATCCTTGGCTTTTCCACAGCTCCACCCTCTCATCCAAATATAGTCACAGTGGGAGGCAGTGAGAGAGGCCTATAACAAAATGGTACTAACTTCTAAACAGATACATGTAACATGACTAAACATAATAGAAACACACACAAACACAAACACATCTGTGTATACACACACACCGTTTGCATGTTCCCTTTCATAACTCCAGTTATAGTAGTGTTATGATGTGTGTGTGTGTGTGTGTGTGTGTGTGTGTGTGTGTGTGTGTGTGTGTGTGTGTGCAGCACATATGCAGTCCAGCTATTGCAAATGTTCCCTTATTTCCTTTGCTTTAAAAAAAAATCAGCTTGGGGTTAACCCCTTAAATGTCTGAGGTTGTCCTTCCTTGTATCCAGTGCAGACAAAAGATTAATTTCTCACTCAGTCTCAGGGTGTTTGTATGGACAGGTTTTGCAATTAATTTGAACTGATTAGAATGCATCCTTACCACTGTACCTCCTTTGTAACATGCTATGCTTGTATGCACACAGTGAACACAGTCACACTCTGACAAACGCTATAGTTTACGATATTTCTGGATGACTGCAGCACCAGCTGTCTGAGTCACTAACAGAGACCCTGAAGCTCTGCTGCTACGGCTGATTTCACTCTATATCTATTTCTCAACAGGTAAGAAAAGAGAAAGTGCCAAAGAAAAGATCTGAAGTCACGATATTTTTTTTATTTTTGAGCAGAGTTTTGAGTTGAATCACATATAATTTTCTGCAGGTACAGTACCAGCTAATTTCTTAACCCTCCATTGTACGGTGGTGTAACATATAAATTTTTGCCCTTTTACATGCAAACTATGCATCCTGAATACTGATACAGTACTTTGAAAACAGGCAGGGCCCCAAGGAAACCAATAACAGTTCATGTTAATTTTTTAATTCCCTTTTTTTGTGGCCTTCCTCTATCCTTTCAAAAAAAAAAAAAATCACAAAAATGATTTAAGTTTAATTTTGTTTTCATATACTTTATTTGATAATTAGGTAATGGAAAATTGTTAAAATGCAAATGTTGCCTTGAGGTGTTACCTCAACATTTGCATACCTGTATGAGTTTTCACTATGACATTCTTTGGTATTACTTGTGTGTACTTAGGTTTTACACACTGCTAGAAGCACAATTTTCTGTATATCCTTACAAATGAACCCAGTTAAATTTGATAGTGTTATTTGTAACAAAGTTAAGGCTAACATTGTACAGTCTACTATAACACTGCACTTTCTGTGTCCTCTCTGCAGAGTGTAGACCTATATTTTACAGACATTTTTTTCTCATTTACAGATTGAACACCACATATTCTATGGCTCTTTAAAGAAGAGGAAGGTAGAATTAGCCCTCCCAATAAATTTAAGTGAGGATGAATCAGAATTTAGTTGTGAGCAACCCTGCAGCAACACAACAGATGGAGGCAACATACAGGGTGTCAGAAAGGAAACACTGAAATGTGACTCACTGTCTTGTTTTGAGGAGGGTTATGATAGGTTGGTTCAACAGATTGTTTGTGTAAAGTTTGCTGAAACATGCTGACACTCTGTAACCCACTGTTTCCCAACTGGTCCAGCCACAGGGTCCACATTTCTTCTTAGTCATTAGTTCAAAGTCCACAAAGGTTAATATATTCAGCGTCATACTTGCATTTGGCAATGTCATTGAGCTGGTTTACTGTCTCTGTTAAGTATCTGTGCATTAGTCATTCACTCTGCAGCAGGAAGTGACACTTCAAAATGAAAGCTCTGTGCTGGGAAGTTACTGTACTTCAAAGTAATGTGTGTTATTTACCACCTGGGGATTCATTAAGAATGACCATTATGAATTAACCCGCAACCCACTTTGGACTAACTAACTTTTGGAATAACTCTTCCTTATGATAGTACTGTATTGCTTTAAGATAACACAACCTGAAGTGTACCCTCCCAAAATGTATTTCTTGAAAAGTTCTTCAAATTATGTTTACTTGGCCTATTTTATGAAAAAAAAAACCCCACAAACAAAAAATCTTGAATCAAAACAAACAAACAAACAATCAAAACCATCATACTGCGCACAATAGAGGGCTAATTACCATGTAATAATGTTTTATGAATGATGAGTCATAGTAAATTTTGCTTGCATTAGAAAGATTTTCTCAATAGCAACCTGGGGCTGGTTGCACAAAACACCTTAAGTTAAGATTTTCCTTAAAGTCCTAGTTAAAGTTTCCTCAAAATAAAATCATTGGCATAAAACACTCTTAAGTCTTCTCCTCAAGGTTTCCTTAAACGTAGGTATTTATAGTTTCTCCTTGTCTTGGTCTTACACTTATAAGGAATCCCAAGACCATTGCACAAAAGACCTTTGCAACAAATGCAAGGTACTGAAACATAACATCTTAACTGCAACATGATGGAGTTTATGGTGATAAATGAAAAAACTCATAAGAATTTCCATTGCAGTTTCTTCCTACAGTCCTTTTCTGTTTTCTGGTATTTGAGGATTAAATTCACTTTGTAGGATGTGCTCTCTTCAACTGTATTCCTCCAGTATAATCTTTTCCTCCTCTCTTCTTTTCTTCTGCCAGGATTTTACTATCTAACTGTAAGCCAACTTTATGAGACAATAACAGGCGTCGCAAGCATGAGTTCAAGCAAACAAACAAACAGTCTCCATGGAAACATTTATCACTGTAAAATCTCTTTCAGTGCAGTATGTGAACAATGTTTTTTTTCTGAACTAAAGAAACCTTTAGAGGGATTCTGTGCAACTGTATAAGTCCCTCACTTAAGGACAGATCTCAAGGTGTTTTGTGCAACAGTCCCTGTTGTAGTAAGTATGACCAAAGTTTTAGGTTCTTCCCTTTACAATTCTTCTCTTGTAGACAATTGTTCACCTCTGTTGCTTGTTTTCAGCTTTGAGGTGATTGTACCTAAATTAATTGTTGCATAGTGGGAATTCAAATTAGTGGTACAACTGAAGGATGATTCGAGCTCTGTGTGTTTTGTTCAGCAGCGTATCAGTCCACAGTGTGCCTGATGTCCACGGCCAACATGATGCAAAATGCTTATTGTGTTTGCTCTATGTCTGTCCATCTGTACCCAGATAGATACTCAGTGGTGAACCTTGACTCCAAACAGCCTACCCTCTTCTTCAGTAGCAACGTTGTCACCCTTTAAAAAGCTTAGTTGTCTTTGTATTATAAAAAGTAACAGCAAACTTTTTTGTCTTTGAAATGAAGTCTGGCCAGACCTCAGTCAGAGTATCAAACTATCTGCCCAAACTCTGCTGGCAGAACAGTATAATGCTTGCCAGTGAGTGTTGTTTTCCATCTTTGCCAGATTAATCAGTGCTATGGTACACTGCTATGACTAACGTTTTTGTCTGTTTGCAGTGGCTGACGCAGCTCATGGAGAAAATGACTATGCCAGCCGAGCCAACCTCGCTCCTCCAGAGTGAAGTGCAGAAGCCGAGGGGATGTTATCCTGCCAGCACTTCAACCACGCACAGTCCCCCCAGGCCAACGATGAAATCACATCCAGAGCCTGATTGCACCCAAACACAGAAAAACCCCTACAGGCAAGGAATACCTGCATTTGCAAAATACAAGCAAATTTTTAAAAAATGACATGGACCATTTTTGATCTTATTGCAGATATTATTTTAAATTACCTTACTGTACAAGCACCTGTGCTATGCACTATGTGGTAATAGCTGCTGTGCTTAAAACTAATAATCTAGTGCAAATGCTCTTTGCAGAGTTTGAGTCAGTGCTGGCATATTGTTTTAGTTCAGCCTGTACAAAGACTGCACTGGTTAATACTGTCTCAAGGAAACGGCCACAGTCTTGCACTCCAACATTGGCAGAGGTTCACAACCTGCTTATTTTTCTATATAATCAATCTAACTGCCAGTGACTGTGATGGAACAGCCTGAGACAGTTCACTTGACCACTGTCAAAGCACACTGTAGCTTACTTAAAGGTGTACTTTAGGCAAAAGATGTGATACGAATGCTGCAAAGACAGGCAGTGCACACTATACAATCTGGCAGAATATGAGTGAAACAAGTACTGAGGAGCTAATGAGGTGGGGAGGAGGACTCAGGTGAGGTGAATAGTGGGAAAGGGGTTAATGTGGAGCAGGAGGGAGTGTCAGGATCTGAAATGACAGGGCCAAAGTTAGGCTCTTATGTTTATTTTGCAAATGTTAGTGATACTTTTCATGACTGGTCTTGGATGGTGGTGGCGTGTGGCTGCGAGACATTGGGATGAGATATAATCTCAGCAGTCTGTAAACTCTCCTCCTGCTGACTTCTGCTAGTTAACCAGGATGACGTTTTCAAATGTAAGCATCAGGGAACATCAAGAAAAAGATGTAGAGGATAGGTACCAGCTGAACTAGCTTCTTGCTAGAAATTGTACAGGTACTGGATTATTAACAGGAAAATGTCACTGCATCAATTTCCAACAGGATGTTGGGAAATGTAACATCTTTTGTTTCAACAAAATTTGGCTAAACCCCAGAGAGCACCATGCAACCAGGGACTTCTTTTTCAATAGCCGATCAGACTAGAGAAGGACAGGAGGTGTGTGCTTTATGGTGAAGAAGGACCGGTGTAACAGACGGAATGTGAGGTGTTGTCCTGTTCCTGCTAGTTCTAAATCACGGCTATACGTCGTTCAGATGTAGCTGCAGAGTGGAGTGGCTGCCTGTGATTGGGAGGAGCCATCATGCAGCCATCTTGTTGAGGTCAAGATATATTAATAAACTGCGATTGCAGTGCATGCCCCCGGTGAAATGAAAGATGTTTTAGTACTGTGGCGGACTGAGCATAGCATGTAATCCACATGTGTGTTGGAACTGTGACTTTTCAGAAATCCCACCTGCTGACTCTGGTGTCCAACCAAACTTCTGCGGAATCTGTGGTGTCTGAAGCATAGTCACAATATTCAGAAGGTGTGCACTGTTTCTCTGGGGCTCTCTGTGAGCCCCACAAACCATCTCTGCAGCTCTGCAGAAGCTCAAATGCACAAATTTGGCATTAGTGAAATGGCAGGAGGTTCAGAACAGAAAATATGGTCATGACCAGGAGCTGGCTGGAGTCGTGACAACAATTATCATTGTGAATAAAGTAAAACCAGGGTCTCACAACTCATTGGCTAAATGTAGCCCATAATTACAGATGTACTGAAGCAACATAGATTTGAACTAACTGGCACCAGTTAAAATACTAACAATTTCTACAGGACAAAACTGATCTGCCATATTAGCTTTTTCATCTGAAACAGAGGAGCTTTTGGTTTTAATAATATGCGACACTTGTAAGCATGAGTGCTACCACAGAATATGCTAAAGGTTACACAACTAAATTCTCAATTTTCCAAAAAAATATGGAGTTGAATGGTGGTTAAAGGGGAACACTACAGTAAACATACCAGTGATGATCACATACGATAAATGGCCATGGCGTCTGCAATGATCTGCAACAAACTCCCTAAAATCAGATTTTCATTGACTGAGAAAACTGACCCATCTCCTTACCAGCAACTATGATTTTTTTTTGTCAGTTATCCCATGAATTCAAATTTACTTTGCTCAGTCTCTCATTCATGAATCACAATTAGTATACAGTTTATTATAGCAGTTGACAGTCAAACAAAACAAACAACAAAAAGGCCAACAGCTTACAGCCCATATTTCAGTGTGTCTCCATGCTCCAATACCAGAGGTGGTCATCTTTTTAAAAAATTTTTTTTTTGCTTTTTTTTTTATTATTCCATTATTCCCACTTTGCTTTATGTCAATGCCCAGATAGCTGTTCCAATGGGCAGCAGGGTGTAACATCACTGCAGGAAAGGAGCAATCAAGTCATGAAAAATGTCCATGTTAAAAGAAGGTTGGTTTGAAAGATGAGGAATAAAAATGAAGAGAGAAATGAGACGTGGTGAGCAGATGGACATGTTGTGGAAATACAGTACTAATGAAATGGATATCTTTCCTGTGAGCTCATGTCTCCAACACAGTCAAGACATCCATCATGGTGCGGCTGGCAGGGTGATCTGTCACATAAATACTTTATAGCTTCAACATTTATTCATTCCGTATGCCCTCTCTATTCACCTTTTGAAAGAATTTGATGGAGCCAATTAAGGCTAAAAAAAGTGCAAGGGAGCCTACTTTTCTGAATTCCTGCAGATGACCATTGCAAAGACCTCTCCTATTGATACTGATTATTCATTCATTGACTGAATGTGGACAGTGGAGGATGAAATATTCCATGTCTGCTAATGGATAACAGCCTTGGATCTCTAAATGTGAAGATATTTAACTCGTTCTCATTCCCAGGCCATCAAATAACAATGATTAGGTGTTTCTGTGAGACATGCAGTCTCTTGACTAACTCCAATGTAAACCTATCCATGGCAATACTTCAGAACTAACTAGGGCTGTCCCGAATGCCATTTTTTAACATTCGGACCTTCAGCAGAATTTATAACGAATATTCGAAGGCGGGCGGTGCGTGTGCCGTGGCCGTGCTGCTCTCGCCAGTTTTATGCACAGGCTCGGCTCCTTTCAAAGACTCCATGCGAAGTTTTTTTTGGACCTAATTGTATTGCGGAGTTTTGCACAGCAGCGACTGGATCTTTGCTCTCAAACCACAAAAAATGTGATGGCACAACAGTCTCTTTCAGTACATTATTCTATGCTTTCTTTTGATTTTCACATTGGCTAGTCATCCTGTTTAATTTGTCTTCTGATTAAATTGGAACCATTGAAACAAGTTGTAGGAAGCCTCTGCAAGTAATTGGTTGCTGGCAGACACTCTGTGCTGCAATGAAATGGTTAATCAGCAGTGTTGTGCACTGTAGAGCCGATGCGCTGCTGGTTCTGCCGGCCTGAATGGAATAAAATGTCTATAGCCTTACTGTATGTGTACAGCCTTATAGACTGAGCTGAGTAGTGATGTGCGGGTACTCACCCATAGAAACAAATATTTGAATATCCGAATATTTGGGTACAGCCCTACAACTAACATAGCATTAGAAGCGAGAAAGATACGGCAAGTGGTAGGAAGGGGTGGTGGATGAGTCAAACAAACACTGCTGTTTGTATCCCATGTGATTACAAAAAAAATCAGATCTTAAGATAATGCTGTTTAATGTAACATTGCATAACTTATATTTGTCTGTCATGTACTTATGACACTCCCTATTTATGTCACGTTATGTACTTATTTTAACCCAAAATGTACAGTAGCTTTGTTGCTTAAACCTAACTGCAACCATATGACAATGTTAACCACGTGTTAGAACAATGCATCTTCATACAAGAGTTTGTATGATATCTTATGAAAATGCATATACAATGGTTTGTTTGATATCTAACAAATTAGCATTCTCTGAATGGCATCACCATGTTACATACTCAACGTAACACTATGTACAAAGTGCAAAGTCGCTTAGGTTAGGATTAGGCAAGTACAGTTACGAAAGATAGGTTTAGGAAAAGAGAGAAGACAGAAGAAAGACGTTTACTTGGTTTCACATGGTCCTGAACACGGATCTCCTAAGTGAAAATCTTATGTTTGTGTGTTTGACCCTTACACCATCCCTGCGTCCTATTTCCTTCTTTACTCCTGTAAGCACACTGATTATGTGATTGCAGCCTTCCTGATTACATGGGTTATACATGCATTACTGGCTCATGATTACGTGGATTATAAACAAATTGTGGTGCGTTACCTTTTTTAGGTATACATAACACTACATGAGAACTGCCTGGTTAGGAGGTGATCACCCAAGAGACAGCTATGCATCACATTCAGATGCTATATGGTGCGTGTTAGAGATACCAAGGGGTGCCTTTGGTGTCGGTATAACACATCAAGGGGCATTAGAAAGCACTGATTTGGTGACCTGGCTGGGACTATTAGTATTTGACAACCTAGAATGAGAATGTGTTTAGATATTAAAAGATAGGCCGTTCTCACTATTCTTCCACGTTTTCCTATGAAAAGCAGTGCACCGAGATTTGTACATATCACATGACGTGACTGATGGCAGTAAACAAGGAAGCAGTTCCAAGTTGCTTGTAAGGAGGTAGTCTGGGGTGGTGGATAGGTCACAAAAAAATGCCTGCAACTTTCATCTGGAGTCACATGCTGGGATCTGTGTGAACTTTGAGTCACCGTGTTTCATTTAGTGAGCCTAACCACAGTAACCTTTACTGCCTTAACCTAGCCTCTGTAACATATTGTTAATAACGTAACTGTGTGTTAAGGATGTAACGTCATTTGTGAGGCGCAAATTTGTAGGGTATCATACAAACTGATCTATGAGAATATGTTGTGCAGGAGTTACATTGTTGTAATGCAGAGCTATTGAGTTGTACATATATCTAAATAACTTTACTAATTTTTAATGCAGACCTTGACTGTGCACTGTATGTTGTATCACATAGTGACAAAGCGAATTAAAATAAACGTGCTCAGAACAGCCATAAGTGAAAGTCTCATGCTGATAACATACATATATATTAGTGACTGAGAATGTAGACAAACAGTCATGCACGGATGATCCAAAACCTTAAATATTACAAGCAGAATAATAAGGTTTCTTATATCTTGACTATTATCGACAAGGACTCTTGGGTAATAACTGAGAGCCTGTATGACACTGGTAACATGACACAAACCAGAAGTTTAATGATGTTGAATTAAGCTAAATTTAAGTATTGTACATTTGTCAAATATTATATTAATAAAAAGAGTCCCCTTTAAAAACAACACTGCATGTTGGTATCAGTTTGTTGCTGTAGGTGCTTCTGTGTTCATCTAGTGGTTCTCAATCAGGGGTAAAAGGACCCTCAGGGGTCCTTGAGGGAGTTTCAGGGGATGCGTTCGGTCACAATCACATCTAACAACCAAAATGTTTTTAGATGAAGATCCCTGAAGTGAAATTAGGGCACCATGACCTCATGTGTATCATTTAAGGTGTCCTTGACACATAAAAGATTGAGAACCACTGCTCTTGAAAGGTGTCAAAGAAGTGAGAGGTATTGTTCATGATACTCTGTGAGGTTGTTGATTGTGTTGGTGCCAGCTGCTCTCAGCACACCATGACTGAGACATGAACACTGGCCACCTTGAAGCAATACGTCTGCAGCATGATACTGTACTGTAGGTACAGTTGGTTCTGAGCTTTCTTACTGTTTCAGCTTGATTAGCATTTAGCCTGGAGTTTATCCGATGTACCTTCAAAAGCCAAAGAGCAGATGATGTGACCTGTCATTGAACACAAAAATGCAAAACATTTAAGATGGATTTCTAAGGCTTTCATGTGACAGGAGTAATATGTATCTGTCTGTCGCTCATGCTCTCCATGCTTTCAAAGTGACTTCATGTGAGTAATGGAAGGTGTGAGATGTCTCAGCAGTGTGCCATACACAGAGTGATAGAAAAGACCTTTAGCTGACCTTCACAGCTGATGAATCCTGCCTGGATTTCAAAATGCACCTTTTCTGTTTGGTCCCTACACTGAAATCCATGATGGTTCCATCGGCATGTGCGTGTGTTTGTTACTAACCTGCCAGCAGCAACATTGAGTGATTTGATTCAAAAGGACTTTGAGGATTAAGTAATTCACAGGTAGCAAGCAGCCAAAATTTGGAACTCTGCCTGAGTGCAAATTCAAGTACATAAAGTGTGTGATAGAGAGGCCGCATGTGTGTGTGTTCACTGCTACCCACTTTCAGGGCATCAACAACCCAGTTTGGCGTACAAAAGAGATGGTGTTATGTATGACACTTACAGCCACATTGGCAGGCTTCAGTTCCTTGGCAATGACATATGAACAGCTGCATGTCTGAATGTACAAGTTTGTCAATGTCATCCGTTTTCAGCAGAATAAGCACTGTCCCACGGATGTGTCCTTAGCAAGACACTGGATAGCTACCAGCCTCAGAGTTCTATTTTGTTTTCAACCCTGATCTCTGTGTGAAGATGGTAAAGAGAAAAAGTATCCTCAGAACAGTTCATACGATATCCTGTGAAAATGCACACACAACAGTTTGTATGATATCCTTCACATTAGCGCCCCACAAATTATGTAACGTCCTTAACATACATTTAAGTAATTACTAAAAGTTACAGAGGCAACAAGAGTTACCTTGGTTAGGCTTAGGAATAGGAACATGGTGAAGACAAATCTTGAAATGACTCAAAGTTCACTCAAAGTTCACACAGATCCAAACATGTGTCTCCTGGGGAAAAGCCCGGGAAAAGTCCGTGTTTTTTTTTTTACCCATCCACCACCCCAACCTGCTTTCTAACAAGACTGTTTGGGACCGTGTCCTTGTTTACTCCCATCAGTGCATTGGTCACATATTCACAGCCTTCCAAAATACATTGGTTACGTACAAATGACTGGCTCATGCTTACGTGGGATAATCATAAATTTGGGTGCATTACATTTCACAAACAGTTTTTGATAACAGCCTGAAAAAGAATAACTCATCATTATCAAGAGACTTGAAAATCAGCTGCAGTGTAATCACACATCAGTTTTTGTTGTGTTTGGATGTAAGTTTTTACACTTCCTAACTTTGGATCATCATACAAACACTGTAAAGCCTGTAATTACCTTAGATTAGATGGTAATTGAAAAGATAAAGGAGTTACAATTTTCAGGAAATCACTTCCAAATTAAAGGGACACGTTTCTGCTAAAATTGCAACAGGAAGCATATCAATTAACCCTACCAAAAATCATTATTATGAAGGATGGAGAAAACAAAGAGTTAGTATAAAGTTGCCGAAACTTGTATTTGAATTTCGGCTACACAGACAGAAAATTTTCACTTACAGCTCATGATTCCTTTCTCATGTCACAGTCACAGGGAGGTTTTAATTATGTCCACAAGCCACAGAGAAGTTTGCCATTGTAGTCATACTGATATGTTTGATAAAGTTTACTCTGCAGGTCCATTTCATTTGTCATTTCAGCAGTACTAAAGCCACAGTGTGTAGGAATTTCTCCCATCTATTGTTGAAATCATATATTGCATTCAAACAGATGGCGCACTCTAGCGCCTCACTGTTTCAAACGCGTATTGCAACAACGGCAGCCGCTGTGTACCAAAAAGCTATGATAACATTGATGAAACCATGTCATCCGATACTTCATGAAGTATTCATTCAGGCTCCTACACAGACACACGCGATGCGAGTTGACAAACCCCCTCCTCACCATGCTGGCTGTGTTTACAACGTAGGACTGTTGGGGCGGGTGTAAATCCAAACAAACCAATCACATACTGTCTTTTGACAACTGACAAGTGGCTCAACCTCACACACCTCATCCCTCTCCTGGCCTGTGATTGCATTGGCCTGGCCTGCCTGTTGGGAAAAAAATGACAGGCAGGCCAGCAGGCCAATCACAGCACCCCTTTTAAAACATTTCTCCTTCAGCAGCTCTTTCCACCTGGGAAAGTCTACCTTGATGTTGTCCCTTGTATCTTTTTAGCTAACTTACTAGCTTACTGGCTAGTTAAATGTCAGACCCCCTTTATAGCTAGATTTGACCAGATCATCAGAATTTCATATGACTTGACTTGGCTTGGCCTGAGAAATGCCTTGATTTGTTTTGCTTGACTTACAGTAGGGGGACTTGACTTGATTGATTCTTACTGCAATACCTTTGGAATTGCTTGAATCTCAAAGGTTAAGACTAATTGTGGCATGTGTGACTTACTCCTCTGCTCAGACCACAGATTGATCTAAGAAAGTGAGTTTGTAACACTGTTTAATGTTGCGTATGCTTCCATTTTAAAAGCTGGCAGTTAGTTTGGTAACATAATGGTGGGAGAGAGTGACAGCCTTTGTCAGCATCAACTCAGGGTTTCATTTGTTATTAGTGAAGGCGCTTAGTATTTCAGTTTAGGCAGGGTGCCTTGACTATAAAATGCTATGGAAACCACTGGACACCCCCCCGTGTGAGGGGTTAACACTGCTGGATGTACGAGCTTGAAAAATTTAATCACCAAGCTCTGGCTAGAGTAGCTGTATTGGGAAAGAACAACAGCAACATAAATAAAAAGATTTCCAGTGACTGCATCGAATGGTCGAAGTATGATGCTACTGTTACTAAAAAATAATGATCTCATTGCCATTTCCATCATGGATTTTTTCATGTGCCATCATGCTGCTTTAGACTGGTTAATATTTCATCGAAGACAAAAACAAGAATACCCCACAATACATAAAAACGGAGCCACAACAATATACTGTATAACAACAAGGGTTTAGTCATGCTTTGCGTGAAAGGTATACAGGTTGCCTGTCATCAGAACGCTTTTGCAGAAGCAACAGAAATAGGCAGGCAGACATGCAGCTTCACTTATCTTGTCCTTTCCAGGTGGCTCATATTTCCACAAATGTCCAGTCAAGGCAGAATGCCACTGTATATACCACCACTGTGCGTGTTCAAAGCACAGCTCTGCAAATACCTGTGACACACTACGCCAAGCAAACAAAGACCAAGGTGTATTTTAACATACCAGTAAAAGAACTTATTTTTGTTTCATGTTCTGTTGAGAATTCATGTTCTCCAGAGAATGGCATGTATGGGAGGTCGGAAGTGCACACTGTGACAAGTTAGCAACACCAAACTTTATAGCTTGTAAGTTGTGATGTAATGTAAAGCTTTAATTGTCTCAGATACAGCTGTGTGGATCAATGTGGATAAAACACATATCTCCACAGTTGCATGTCAAAAAACCTTGTTTCTCCATTTGAGCTTGATTTTGGTATAATATAAACAATATAACGACATATGCGAGTGTCTGACTAAGACATAACATCAATTTCAATGGTGCAGTGTTCAATTATTTTACACACAAAGGGTGTTTTTCATTTCCTGAAAAGTAGTTTTGGACATAGAAGGTTTCCACTGGACAGCAACCAATATATACATAGTGTTCACTTTGAATGTTGTGTTGAAGATCATTTTGCATTTTATCTTCTCCTCAGTTTCCCTTGTTCATTGACAGTGAAGATTTAGTTACCAACATGAGTCACTTTCCTAAAGTATGTCAGACCTCATGTGACAGCTTGTGTCTGCCTTGATGAAATATCTGACTGATGCACTGTTGAAAACTGTGGGATGACATATTGTTGAATATGAGTGTACAGGTATACTCGCACATAATTAGATTTCCTTTTTCCCCCAATGAATTCATCTTGCATCTTCTTTTTTAATCCCTACAGGTTTCCAGTTTCAGCACCCTCCACCTACTCGGATGTATGCTACTGCTCATTACCTTCTAAACAGAAAGTGAATATACTCAAAGCATGCAGGCTGCTGTTTCAGCCAAAGAGCACAGCTAGTGGTTTCAGAATTATGGATATCTGTGTCTGCCTGTGGGAAGCACCCAGACGGACTCTCATCTATACAAAGAAACCTTCCGTGACGACCCAGTATATAGTCTGAGAATCGAGGGGGGCTTTTTCTCTTCACACTTCTCTGACTCCTGCTCAGCTTCTTAACCTCAACTGCCTGCTGAATGAATCAGCTGCACAAATCTACCCCCTCAAAACAACTTTTTCTTTAGATTTTTTTCCCCTGCTAACATTTGTGAGCTTGTACAGTAGGCCTATGTATAAAAGCTCTCTAAAAAGTTTGAGTTCTCCTGTCAAACTTCAGTCACTCCAACAAGTTTGTTTCAGTAGCTTGCTAGTGCTCAAGGCCATTTTTTTTGCCAAACTATGCACAACAGGTTTACCAGTAACAGCAGAAAAGGTTTTGTATGTCTTAAAAGGACATGAAGGACAGAAAAAAACATTAGGAAGCTCCCATGAGGCTTAGACAGTGTGCCGATGGCTTACAGGAAATGTTGCTGCTGCATGCTAACAAAATAATACCTAGTTTTAGTTTTGCCTTGAGGGCTGTTCTGTATTTATCAGAGGACAGGGTGGCTAGGGTGTGACTTTGTTTTTTTGTTTTATTTCATTTTTCTCTTAACCCTCCCCAGATTTACAAATAATTATCCTTGAGCCTCCCTAATTGACTGGGGGAGAACGCATGACCCTCCCTCCACCATAAATAGGCCTTACCATAATATATATTTGTTATCTTTACACCAAATGTAGGTACTGGAGCCAATAATGTGAGCAAACAGCAGGGGAGTCAGAGTTACCACCGAAACAAATCGCATCATCATCACACAAGCCCCTGAGTGCACTTCAGCAAAATATGGGTGCATGACAGCAACCCCTACTACCACAACAAACCAACAAAATTTACACACACACATACACACACACACACGCACACACACATTACAGTGTGCACACAGCCAGCATTTAAATAACTGTTTTTTGGGTTGTTTTTTTATAAACTACACAACAGTGGCAGCAGAGGTCAGAATAATATCAGTAATGTGGCACAGGCCATTCTTAGATTTTAAAAATCCTTTGGTGTTTGAAGCCTTGAGGTTGAAAACGACATCTTGGAAGTGAAAAGAGCCTTGGTTTTTAACTATTTTCATGCATGTAGGAGTGTAGAATTTTAATGTGTTTTTCAGGGTCTGGTTAAGGCATACAATTCATTTGGGTGAAATTTTAAATGAGAAATACAGAACAAAGTTTATTGATGAAATACCACTATTTAAAGCTTAGATTTGGTTTTGTATCACAATAGACGTGTTACACATCATATATTCAAGAACCGCTGAATCAGACTGTTCTTACAGTCTCTGGCTATTATAAACATTGTGATTTTGGTAATTAACATGCCTTTCAAAACTCCCAGTAAGTTTTAGGGTTTGGATTGTATTTAAACTAAATATAAACTGGGCAACATAGTGGTGCAGTGGTTAGTACTCTCACTGCACAGCAAAAGGGTTCTTGGTTCGAATCAACTGGCCAGCCAGCTCTCTTCTGTGCGGAGTCTGCATGTTCTCTTTGTGTCAGCAGTGGTTTCTTGTGGGTTCTCAGGCTTCCTCCTACAATCCAAATACATGCATGTCAGGTTAACTGGTGACTCTAAATTTCGCATAGGTGTTAATGTGAATGTGAATGGTTGTCTTTCTCTTTGTGTCAGCCCTTGCGATAGTCTGGCGACCTGTCCAAGGTGTACCTCCACTTTTTGCCCAGTGACAGCCAGGATAGATTCCAGCACACCAGGATCAGAGATCTGATGTTTCAGATTTTCAGAAGGACTGCAAAAGAAAGCCTCTATGAAAAAACCCCCACAGAGTTACAAATCTAAGCAACAAATGAATTCAAATGAGACTTTATCTCCTAAGAGGTTAAGGTGTGAGATCTTATTTTTAAGTACTTAAGTAATTTTCAGTCAAAATGCTGAAGTAGAGGAAAGGTGGGATGTGTGATGTGTGAGTCGCAGGTAGCAACTTGCAACCTCGGCCACCATTGTACAAATGTATGTGTAAATGGGTGAATTTAACTCCTTGTGTAAAAAGACTAGAAAGGCACTATACAAGTGCAAGTCCATCCATTTACCATTAACATCCCTTAGCCTGAGAGTCAAAGATTCACAGTTTAGTGATAGTGTAGTTGTATATGGGTATTTTAATTATGGTAAGATTAGTATCTGGGCAGTTCCATGTGCTTCAAGCCCAGTACAACCTGCCATGAATAGTCATCTGCTTCACCTTATTGTTTCACATCACATTAGGCAATAGTTTTTGATCCCTCTCTCACTTTTGGGTCATATCAAGTATATCACAAAAGCTGTCTCCTTTCATTTATGTAACATAGCTGAAATATGCCCTATTCTATCAAATTCAGACACCACAATCCTTGTACATCACTGTTATAACATCCAGATTTGACTATTACAATGTGCTTCTCTCTGACCTACTCATAACAGAAACAAGAGGATTTTGTTTGGTTCAGAAGGGCAGCTGCCAGACAAGATCTAAGTAGTTTAATCATTTAAAACCTTCCCTGTTGTCTTCAATCTAGTTTTCGTATTAACATTCTTAGCAGTTCTATGCCTGTGCAGCTCTGAAGCTGAAGCTGAGGTTTGGTAGACTAACTATAGTTTATAAAACAGTTTATGAGCAACACAGACACTCTCCTCAAGCTGAATGTGTCCTATCTGTTGGTCAAGTTCGAACACAACATTGAAATGTGATGACTTACTGACCCTTTCACACACACTGGAGTCAGTGCAACAACCAGTCTACTGTAAAAGTACTAAAAAGTATGCAACTTGGACTCACCTCTAGCTCATAGACGGACCGAAACAAGGACAAAGTCTTTAAAGAAGACTTGGCTGGCACCTGTAAACAAGAAGAGAACTAGGCTACTTAAGGAGGTCTTACCTTTAGTTAACACCCATATATTAGATATGATCAATATATCCTTATTAACAGGCTATGTACCACAGTCTTTTAAGGTAGCTGTAATTAAACCTCTACTAAAAAAGCCCACCCTGGATCCAGAGGTGTTAGCCAACTATAGACCAATATCTAATCTTCCCTTTATGTCAAAGATCCTTGAGAAGGGCTTCCGGTTCCGGTTCGACATGGAGTAGACGTGTGTGAGGGGAGCTCCACTCCAACTTCGCTATTTACCTTGCGCATAATACATCTAACCATCATTTATTGAGACTGAAGTGAACTGCAACATCTTGGCCGTGATGTCGAAAAGTAGAAAAAAGAAACAAGACAGTTTTCCTGGCGAGGACGACTTTGACGACCGCTGTGCCAGGCTAACGGACACGTGTGAAGCTAAAGCTAACGTAGCTGGCTCCCCGGCTCCTGCTACCATGGAAGACATCCTGGCAGCCATAAAAGCGCTAGACAGCAGAGTCGACACGAGGTTCACCGAGCTCAATGGAGTAATCGCAGACTTTAAGGTCGCCCTAACCGAAATCAGCGAGTGGGTGTCATCCACCGAGGCCGCCACCGAGTCACATGAGAGGCGACTAGAGCGACTGGAGAAGCGATACGACACACTAGCCTCCCAATGCAAGCAGCAACAAGCCAAGCTGGAAGACCTCGAGTCCCGCTCTCGTTGGCAGAATATTCGGATTGTCGGGATTAAGGAAAAGACAGAAAATGGCCGGCCTACCGAGTTTGTAACCAAGCTGCTTCCTAAGCTGCTCGGAGAGGAACATTTCAATCTTCCAATAGAAGTGGACCGTGCCCACCGGAGCCTGGCCCCGGCTACAGACAGCAGAGCGAGAGCCATCATCGCTAGGATACATTACTACCAGGTGAAGGAGCTAGTGCTACGGCTCGCAAGAGAGAAGGCTCCTCTACAATATGATGGGCGCCCGGTGCATATTTTTCCGGATCTCACCTCAGCCACAATGAAGAAACGGCAGGCCTTTCAAGCCATTCGGGAAAAATGCAGAGCCAAGTCCATCCGATGTGGATTCCGACACCCAGCACGTTTTGTTGTCACGGTCAACAACAACACCGGCACGTTTACCACCCCGGGGCCGAGGCCGAAGAGTTCCTGAGTCGCGAGGTGGAGGGATGGGACGCAGCCGCCAGTGCGGCTGCAAGCCGGGGAAGAGACTGATTCTGGTCACATTCTGATGGAATGTGAGGATTGATTCAATGAGTGAGGTGTAAACAACAAAAGACAGTTCATAAGATATGTTCATGGTTAGTCTGCGCGAGGACTGATAAGTATTCTTTTTTTTTTCCAATGCTTGTATGTGAAGCGGAGTGTCTCCCCTGGTTGGAGAGAGATGGATAGTTATATCGCTAGCCTGGGCCACCAGCTGGTCTCCAAGACTAGCTTTAACTTAAAGTTAGGGGTATGGAAGCACTGCTCCTGTGTTCATGAGGGAGGGTTTTGTGTTTTTTATGGGGTGTTCTATCAGCGCATCTGTCAGTTTAAAGTTATTGAGTATTGTCACAGTCATGGAAAATGTTTTCGTTATTCTATATTATAGATATATTTTATGCAGGCCGATTTACAGGGACACAGCAAAGGTAAAGTTAAAATAACTAGCTGGAATGTAAGAGGAATGAACAGCCCACTGAAAAGGGGGAAGGTGTACGCGCATTTACGGGCGCTTAAATCTGACATATATTTTCTTCAGGAGACGCACGTTAAAAAAACAGCAGCAAAAATACTCTGCCCCTCGTGGGCCTCCCAGGTCTATCAGTCAAACTTCAGCACAAAATCCAGAGGTGTTGCAATTATGATAAGAAAAAATATACCATTTGTCCACTCTCAAACAATTTCAGACCAGAGGGGTAGGTATGTGATAGTCAGTGGGACTCTCAACTCCACGCCGTTAATACTAGTAAATGTATACGCGCCGAATTTTGACGACCCGCTTTTTTTTCAAAACCTCTGCAAGGCTTTGCCAGATTTATCGGATTCAAGTGTAATTATGGGGGGCGATTTTAACTATGTTTTGGATCCCGTTCTTGACCGGCAGCACTCTAAATCTAGTACATGTAGAAACAGTGGCACACTTTACAATCTTATGCAGTCTTATAACTTGGTAGATATCTGGAGGCTTCTTCATTCCACCACAAAAGATTTTTCCTATTTTTCCACAGTACATAAATCCTACTCCAGGATTGATTTCTTTTTGTTGGACTCTAAGCTGTTACACTCAGTAGTTGACTGCACCTACCACAATATACTAATATCAGATCACGCTCCTGTTTCGTTAAGTTTCAACTTGAACCATAAGAGAGGTGAACATAGATGGCATCTGAATAATGCACTACTAAAAGATGAAGAATTTTGTACCTATCTTTCTGATAAAATAGAAACATATTTAAGCACCAACGATGTGGGCGATGTGGATGATTCCACTCTGTGGGAGGCTATGAAGGCTGTCCTTAGGGGCCATATAATATCATATGAGATAGCAGAGAAAAAAAAATCTAAACAAAGATTAACTGAAATTGATGATCAATTGACCAAGCTCGAAGCTTCATACAAAACTGAACGTAAAATAGAAGTACTTAATAAAATAACTGTTCTACGGCATGAATATAATTCTATAATGTCAAAAAATATATTAAAATTGCTAGACAGAGTCAGACAGAGGTATTTTGAGCTTAGCGATAAACCGCATAGGCTATTAGCTCGCCAGCTGAGGCAAAAGCAGGCTTCCAGAGCCATACACTGTATTAAATCTGAGAGAGGTATTCTGCATACAGACCCGGTGAAGATTAATGAATGTTTTGCAGATTTTTATGCTAATATATTTACCGGTCACAAGGTGAGTTAGATTTTCAAGCTTTTGATAAATTTTTTGAGAACTTAAATCTACCCAAATTATCATTGGACTCGGTTGATATGCTAGATAAAGATATCACTTTGGAGGAGATCACGCAGGTTATCTCTTCCTTTCCTAATAACAAGGCACCAGGTCCGGATGGTTTCAATGTAGAATTCTTCAAGAAATTTGTCTCTAAGCTGTCACCTTTGCTTTTACGGATGTTTAACCACACAATGCTGACCTCAGGTTTACCGCCTACCTTATACAAAGCCACTATCTCGCTAATTCCAAAGCCAGGCCGCGACCCTCAGATGGTGTCATCATATCGCCCGATTTCACTACTATCCATCGAAACCAAGATTCTTGGAAAAATTCTGGCTAACAGACTTAAGAAATGTATATGCTCCATCATACATCCAGATCAAACTGGCTTTATGCCGGGTCGGCATATGTATTTCAATTTACGCCGACTTTTTCAATATATTGTATGCCAAGCACTCAGAAGAGGCGGTTGTTATTTCACTAGATGCACAGCGTGCGTTCGATCAGGTAGAGTGGCCCTTCATGTTGTCTGTGCTTAAAAAGTTTGGATTTGGACCCTCTTTCAAGAAATGGATTGAAATAATTTATTCACGACCGACTGCATCAGTTATTACTAATCAAAATATCTCCCCTCCATTTGCAGTACATCGGGGGGACCCGTCAAGGTTGCCCCCTTTCCCCCTTTTTGTTTGCGATCATCATCGAACCGCTCGCTGCTAGTATCAGACAGAGCCCCTTAATCTCCCCCATAAATATGTTTGGCTATAAACACTATCTTTCGCTATATGCAGACGACATTCTCCTGTACATTTCCCAACCTCAAGTATCAATACCTCCTCTCCTGGCTCTCATTAATAAATTTGGCAGTCTTTCAGGATTTTCCATCAATTGGGAGAAAAGTGAACTTATGCCAGTCTCTACAGCTGTTAATATAAGGACTATTTACAATCCATTCCATTTAAGAAATCCTACAAGATTTTACATATTTAGGCGTGGCTGTCACCAAAAATCCAAATGAGCTTCTCCGATTAAACTGGCAAAGCAAAATTGAGCAACTCAAAACCAATATTGAGTTTTGGAAAACCCTCCCATTATCCATGGCTGGTAAGATGAATGCAATTAAGATGATTGTATTGCCCCGCTTCCTTCATATTTTCCAATCCATTCCATGTTTTATAGCGCTATCATACTTTAAACAGTTAGATTCTATTATTATGCCTTTTATTTGGAGTTATAAAACTGTTAGAATTTCTAAAAAAAACACCTATCAAAGCCAAAGGATTTGGGAGGTTTTGCCTTACCAAATTTTAAGTTATATTATTTAGCTGTGCATTTAGCCATTCTTTCATGGTGGAAAAAGGGCCCTCCCTCTATGGCAGACTCCTGCCCTACATGGTTGTGTACAGAAAGGATGCTTTGCAAAAATACTTCATTATTGGCTCTCCTTAACAGTCCTACTGCTGTTAAAAAGACATACTTTAATAACAGCTTCGTAATTAGTAACACCATAAGAATCTGGAGACAGATAAAACAATACATTGCGGCTCCAAAAACCTACTTAGACACTCCAATATGTGAAAATCATTCTTTTTTGCCAGGTTTGACTGATAGTGTTTTCCTCCTCTGGAAACAGAAAGGCATTTGCAACATAGGTGATTTATACATAAATGGCTCTTTTGGATCATATTCACAACTTGTAGCTAAATATGATATTCCTAAATCTGGCCTTTTTTCGATTCTTCCAAATCCGGGCTTATGTCAGGACACATCTAACCAACTTTGAAACTCTGACAGAGCATGAGGTCCTTGAGGCAATAAACAAATTCGACCTTGCTGCTAAGGGGGCAGCTTCGTTCTTTTACCGGATTTTGCAAAACAATACCCCACTGAGCACAGAAAATATCAGACAGGCATGGAAAGATGAGCTGAATGTAGAATTGGAAGAAAAAGTATGGGATGAATGTTTGAAAAGTATACATAATTGTTCCGTAAATGTCAGGCATTGCCTTATGCAGTTTAAGACATTACATAGACTCTATTACTCCAGAGAAAAACTGCATGGTTTCTTTCCTGATGTTTCACCCATCTGTAACAGATGCAAATCTGCAACTGGCACTCTAGCCCATACTTTTTGGTTTTGCAACAAACTGTACACATACTGGAAAAGTATTTTTCATTGCTTCTCTATGGCTTATGGGAAATGCTGGGAGCCTGATCCACTTATAGCCATTCTTGGAGCAACTACCCCTTTGTCTTCTGCCAATAAATATCAGAAAAAGGCTATTCTATTTGGAACTGTGATTGCAAAAAAGTTAATTCTCCAGACGTGGAAGACGGACACTGCACCCACATACGATTTGTGGCTAAGAGAAATGGCGAATATGCTTCACCTGGAGAGACTCAGACTTTGTGATGAAGACAGAGAAGAAATGTTTAAAAAAATGTGGGATCCTGTTTTACAGTTGTTTCAAAGAATAGATTGATAAGTTAATGTGGAATACCTTGCTGTGTGTACCTCTTATATTACTTTTCACTTTGTACAGTCTTCTTTAAATATGTCTAGATTATTGTAACGACAGTGGCCTTTATTATTTTCTTAAGAGATGAGCTGATTGTTTGTTTTGGGGAGGGGGGAGGGCCTGGTTTTGCTTCGTATTTTTTTTCTGTTTAGTCAGTGTTTTTTCTAAATGTTTGAAAATCAATAAATATATATTAAAAAAAAAAAAGATCCTTGAGAAAGTAGTTGCAGACCAGATGTGTGATTTTCTCCATGATAATAATCTATTTGAGGAATTACAGTCAGGATTTAGAGTGCATCATAGCACTGAGACAGCACTAGTTAAAATTACAAATGATCTTCTGATTGCTTCAGACAAAGGACTCATCTCGGTACTTGTTTTATTAGATCTTAGTGCGGCATTTGACACAATTGACCATTAAATCCTGCTACAGACTGGAACATTTAATTGGCCTAAGAGGTTCTGCACTAAGCTGGTTTAAATCTTAGTTATCTGATCCTTTTCAGTTTGTTCATGTTCATAATGAATCATCCTTATGTACTAAAGTTTGTTTTGGAGTTCCGCAAGGTTCTGTGCTTGGACCAATCCTATTTACTCTATATATGCTTCCTTTAGGTAACATCATTAGAAATCACTCTGTAAATTTCCATTGTTATGCAGTTGATACACAGTTGTATTTATCGATGAAGCCAGAAGAAAGTAATCAATTAACTAAACTCCATAACTGCGTTAAAGACATAAAAACCTGGATGAGAACCACTTTCCTGATGTTAAATTCAGACAAAACTGAAGTTGTTGTTCTTGGCCCCAAAAAACTCAGAGAGTCTTTATCTGATGACATAGTTTCTCTCGATTTGATCAAGATCTGTCTTTTAATTCTCATTTAAAACAAACCTCACAAACTGCATTTTTTCATCTGCATAATTTGCGAAGATTAGGCAAATCTTGACCCAAAAAGATGCAGAAAAATTGGTCCACGCTCTGGTAAGTCCTTATGCTAGCCACCCAACAACACCCACACAACAACAGCTAGCTCCACATGCCAGTGGAGCTACCAGCGCGCTAGCAAACCTAGCCTTCCAGCTAGCTCATCCAGGGCTGACAGCGACAATGCAGCTAACGCAACCAAATGCCAAAGCTCTGGTGGACTTACTTCACCTGCCTCCCCCGGTGTTTCGATGGATCCTCAGCATGGCCCCGGCTTCTACATCTCTCGCCGCAGAGCCCTGAGCCGCAGCAGTGTTGACATCTCAGTCATGAGAGGCAACGAGACCCGGTGCGTCAGCGGGGCCGTGCTAACGGCGCCCACCAGCCCAGCAGCTGGCGGTCTGGGGCCATGCAACTCCTTGGTCCCTTCCCGCAGCAGCGGAGCCGAGACTCCCACACCAACGCGGGCCCGTGAGCCAGCACCAGCAGCAGCCTCCAGCGGGGTTGCGCTGACGGCTCCTAGCCTAGCAGCTGTGAAGCCACCACCAACGCTCTCCTGGGGCCCAGCACCAACAGCGCTAGCCGGAGGGCGAACGCCGGGAGCAGCAACTGATGTTACAGTTCCGGGTTATGTGGAGTATAGAAAGGACAGAGCTGAGGGGAAAGGTGGGGGGGTTCTTGTCTATGTAAGAGACACTATTCAATGCAATGAAATTAAATGGCAGGGTTCGAATGACCTGGAGTGTCTAGGCCTCAATGTGAATCTTGCACCTCAGATGTCTTTCACCCTGATGGCCATTTACCGTCCCCCATCCTCCAACATTAGTTTCCTTGACAAATTTAAGAACATACTACACCAGTGTGACTTCAAGAAGGAAGTCATTGTAATGGGTGACATAAACCTAAACTGGGAAGATAAAACTGCTAGTAAAAAATTGAAGCAAATAATGGATGGTTTTAACTTGGTACAAATGGTAAAAGGCCCTACACGGATCACAAATGCTACTAGTACCCAAATTGATTTGATTTTCACCAACAGCCCAGAAAGAATCACAAAGTCATATAATATGCTAACCAGTCTGTCAGATCATAATTTAATATTGATCTCAAGGAAATTAACCAACAGGCGATTTACAACACATTCTGGTAACAAGGACTACATTGGTATCCCAAAAAATAAAAGGGAAGCCTTCAAAACTGCCATTACTAATTTGAATTGGGATACTATTCTAGAAGACAAGGATGTGGAAATAATCAGTCAGTCTCTTATGGAGAACATACAAAGCAAAATCAGTGAATTCTCAGTTAGAATTAAACACAAAAGCAAGAAGTCTCTTCCATGGGTGAATGATGACATCATAAAACTCATGAAGGCTAGAGACAACGCCTTAAAAACAGCCACAAAAACCAAATTGAGCCATGATAGACAGAAATTTACCATGCTGAGGAACAGAGTGTTGAGGCAACTGAAAAAAGCTAAGGCAGATTGCTTCATCACCATCATCGAAAACTGTCATGGTAACTCGAAAATTATATGGACACAGATCAATAAATTAACTGGTCAAAAGCCAACCTCAATGAAACAAATTGTATTAAAGGTTAATGGTTCAACTCTGCAAAATCCAATCGAGGTGGCACAGACGCTTAACCAATACTTCATCGAGTCGGTTGCCAAGATAGCTCAGAGTTTCCCAGCCATAGTTAGCAATGTATGTTCATCCAGTACTGTTGCTGCTGGTATAAATGAGTCTATGTTCAATTTAAAACATGTATCAGGATCAGAAGTTACAAATGTGATCTCATCGCTCAAAGCCTCCAGAGCTAGGGATTTGTATGGGTTGGACACGTCCTTACTGAAAGACATCAGCCCCTCAATAACAGGTCCATTAACACACATTATCAACACCTCACTGAGTCAGGGGAGATTCCCAGAATCATGGAAATCTGCTGCTGTTGTTTCTGTTTTTAAAGGTGGAGATCCTTCCCTTACATCTAACTATAGGCCAATCAGTATTTTACCCATAGTATCAAAAATATTTGAAAAATTGGTTGCAAAGCAAATTACTCATCACCTCAACAACAGTTCTTTTACACTGCATCCAATGCAATTTGGGTTTAGGACAAACCACTCTACAGAAACTGCCACATGCTACTTTGTTGAAGAAATCAAGTCATTAATGGACCAGAGGGGGGCAGTGGGGGCTGTTTTTCTAGACCTGCGGAAAGCATTTGATACTGTAAACCATGCTATACTATTAAACAAACTCTTGACTTTTAATTTTTCCACTGAATGTCTTAACCTGATTAAATCGTAAATCGATCTCAGCTTGTCAAAATTGACAACAGTAGCTCCAACTTCCTGCAGTTATCAACTGGAGTTCCGCAGGGCTCCGTGTTAGGTCCACTCCTGTTCAGCATGTACATTAATGATCTCCCCTCTATGTGTGATTGGTGTGACATCCTAATGTACGCTGATGACACGGTCATCATTGGTCATGGGGAGACGGTGGGGGACGTTGCGTCCAAGTTGACTGATGCTATGGTATAAATAACATCCTGGCTGAACCAATGCTGTCTACAGCTAAATCTCTCAAAAACTGTTTGTGTGCTTTTCTTCAAAAATAACAAAACAAACATAGAACCGGACATTTTTATCACTGGTGAGAGGCTACAAGTTGTCACCGAACACAAATATTTAGGAGTACACCTTGACTCAACTCTCAGCTTCAAAACACACATAAAGAAAGTTGGTAATAAAATAAAGTTCAGTTTATCAAACTTTAGGTCTATCAGAGAAGCAGCCAAAGTATACTTTTTTTCTATGATCATTTTGCACATCACCTACTGTCTGATAAGTTGGTCTTATACTCATTCCACTGCTCTAAAACCTTTGGAATCACTTTACAAACAAGCACTTAAAACACTAGACAAAAAACCCTTCCGACATCACCATTGCCATATCCTGAAAAAGTATAAACTTTTGAGCTGGGACAACCTAATTGCATACAAAAACATCTGTCAGGTATACAAGATCATACAGGGCTCAGCTCCTTCTCCACTATCCAGTTTTCTTAAATTCAAATCCTCTGCTATTAGAACTACGCGAGGTGCGACAAAAAAGATTGCATAATCCCATTAAGGAACACCACTTTCAGCCAGGCTGTATTCTCATTCAAAGCATCACATCAATGGAACACATTGCAACAATCGATCAGAGAATCTCCATCATATCACTCATTCCAAGCAAATGTTAAGAACTGGCTTGTAGACACCCAAAGATGTGAGCACTGATGTTGATATTGTTGTCTGATGTGAATTGTTGTCCAAATGTGTATTATTAACGTGGACACACGTCACCTTGTTGTAGTCCAAATGTGTATTTATTATGTATGTATTTACGGACAGTAGTATGTGTTTTGTGTCTACCCTATGTGGTACAATATTATCCCATTGTTGTTCTTTTTAAAGGTTGCCTTGTACAAACTGGCAAAGGGACAATCGATGAAAACTAGCTTTTTAAGCTAATTCGAGTGCATTTACATGTGTGGTTGTTTTTGTACACAATGTTTATTAATGTGCATTGTCCCTTTCAAATAAACTAAACTAAATTAAACTAAACTAAACTAAAAACTCTCCAGCTAATTCAGAATGCAGCAGCACGTGTACTAACAGGAACTAAGAAACGAGATCCTATTTCTCCTGTTTTAGCTTCTCTGCACTGGCTCCCTGTAAAATCCAGACTCGAATTTAAAATCCTACTGTTAACCTATATAACTCTAAATGGTCAAGCTCCGTCATATCTTAGAGAGCTCATAGTGCCATATTATCCCACCAGAACTCTGCGCTCGGAGAATGCAGGGTTACTTGTGGTCCCTAAAGTCTCCAAAAGTAGATCAGGAGCCAGAGCCTTCAGCTATCAGGCTCCTCTCCTGTGGAATCATCTTCCTGTTACGGTCCGGGAGGCAGACACCGTCTCCACATTTGAGGCTAGACTTAAGACTTTCCTCTTTGATAAAGCTTATAGTTAAGGCTGGCTCAGGCTTGCCCTGTACCAGCCCCTAGTTAGGTTGACTTAGGCCTAGTCTGCCAGAGGACCCCCTATAATACAACGGGCACCTTCTCTCCTCTCTCTCTCTCTCTCTCTCTCTCTCTCTCTCTCTCTCTCTCTCTCTCGTTACTGCATCTTGCTAACTCAGCTATTCTGGATGTCACTAACTCGGCTTCTTCTCTGGAGCCTTTGTGCTCCACTGTCTCTCAGGTTAACTCGTACTGGTCCTGCCAGATGCCTCCTGCTGCTGCTGTTATCATGTCACATCACACATGTGTACTATCAGATTAATATATTATTATTAATTATAATATTATTACTTTCATTGATGTTGTTGTAAGCTACTGTCATTACCGTCTGTCCTGCATCTCTCTCTTTCTCTGTCTCTCTCTCTGTCTGTCTCTCTTTCTGTCTCATTGTGTCATACGGTTTACTGTTAATTTGTTATGCTGATCTGTTCTGTACGACATCTATTGCATGTCTGTCCGTCCTGGAAGAGGGATCCCTCCTCAGTTGCTCTTCCTGAGGTTTCTACCGTTTTTTTTTCCCTGTTAAAGGTTTTTTTTTAGGGGAGTTTTTCCTTATCCGCTGTGAGGATCCCAAGGACAGAGGGATGTCATATGCTGTGAAGCCCTGTGAGGCAAATTGTGATTTGTGATATTGGGCTTTATAAATAAAATTAAATGACTGCTTGATTGACATTAAACACAAAATTTATAAAAAAGAGTTTCCGATTTTTCAATTTGAATTTTTCCTAGAATATAACCAAAAGGAAAACCCTCATGCTGAAAAAGTAAAAACTTCCTTTTCCCCTAAGCAGCAAACATCCTCCTCCTCTGTGAAAGCACAAAGAAAGACAATGTCAGACTAAAGGTAAAAAAAAAAATGTATGCACTGCTTGTCTACATTATAGCCTTTCCTTGTTCAATATCAAGCCTTCTTGAAGATGTAATGAAATGATCAAAATGTAGCATCAGCTACACTGTATGAGAAATATGTTATGGTGTTATGAGCTCAGTGCTGGAAACCCAGTGGACCCAGAGATAAGCAGAGGAACAGGGTGAGGAACAGAGGATGCTTGATTTAAACTGTGGTTTGATCTGTTATCTTAAGAAAATGATGAAACTACAATGCAATTTCAAAATAATTGTGAATTAAGGAAACCCTTTTCTATTCATTAGTTCTGTTTGTGTTATCTAGCACTAATACAGGAAAAAAACATATAACTTCATTATACTTTAAGTGCATGCTGCAGGCAGAAGAGTTACTGCTCCCCTTTGTGGGATGCATCCACCAGCGAACAAACAAGTTTTTTCAGACATTGTAATGTTAGTTTATAGACAGTGCAGCGTCTCTGGCATATGGCATCAGTCCAGCGGCTCAAAACAGCGTCTACTGAGACACAGACAATAACAAGAGCAGTTAATTGAGCACAGGTGCCTTTCTTTGTAGGTTTCCTAAGACTCCCCCTGCCTCCTCATCAACAATCAATCCAACCCTGCTTGCAACAAATGAAATATTGCCTGTAGCTAATATTTTAAGCTCTGCAGGAGAGCTCCCTGAGCTAGAAGAAAAAACTTTTCAGACAACTCTCTAAAGCAGCACAGGAGTATAGCTGAAGGCCGAAGCTGTTGCAGCACCATGTGTAAAGCTCAGTGTAACTTTACCTGTGCAAGGACTTTGTTAACCACGGTAGCTGCAGGGCTTTAAGGCAATGATTGTTGTTTTGTTAGTCCATCATTCTGATTCAGACTGAAATATCTCAGCAACTACTTGATGGATTGCCAAGTAATTTTGTACAGACATTAATAGTCCCCAGAGGATAAATCCTAATGACTCAGGTTAACCCGTTTTCATTTAGTATGATAAGCAGGCCAAATATATCACTCATCCAGTGAAGTATATCCACATCTACTCAGACCCGTGTTCACCATTTTCTCAGCAAAGATCACTTCTCTGGTGGACATTCATGCAGCCAGCTGAGCATGCTCCCTCAAAACTTAAGACATCTGTGGCATTGTGTTGTGTCATCAAACTGCACATTTTAAAGTGGCCTTTTATTGTGACAATAGGAGTGATCATGCTGTTCAGTCAGCATCTTGATAGCTACATGGATGGATTATGTTGGCAAAGTGCTGACAATTAAAAATAAATGTGAACAAAATTTAAGAGAACTAAGCCATTTGTGTCCCCAAAGACAGTATTACATCTTTTACCCATGGAAAATTTTAGCAAAACCTGATGACCTTGATGAGCCCTGACTTTTCATCAGACTGACATTTGTTTCCGGGTGAAATATCTTGACAGCTGTTGGATAGATTGCCATGAAATTTAGTGCAAACATTCATCTTGAATTGTAATTGGTTATCTGTAATGGCTGTGGTCTAATGGATATTGGCTATCTCTCTTGTTAGCCCAGTCCCCAGAAGAAACTGTTGGCATTGTATGATTCTGCAAACCATAAATAGTTCACATTTGCACATTTTGTACATATGATATGTAAATGTACAGATAATAAAGCAAATCTGCTCTTCTCTTATATCTTATCAACATTTTTTAGTAGTATTTGAGCCAACTTTGTCATTTGAGGATGGAGGGAATGGTGGATGGTGAGACACTTAGGTGAGAAGCCTAGATCATCGCTGTGTTTCCAGCGGCTTTTCAGACACCAAGCAAGTTTTTTTAGGGACCACTTTTGAAAGTGGCTGTTCAGCCCCAAAACATCAGTGTTTTTAGTTACTGTTTTCCTATGGCCTTTTAGCCCCAACTGTGTCTTTTGTTTTGTTTTTTCAAGCAGGGGCAGTGCAACAAAAGCAGTTGTTTTCTGCCAAGAAATTGCTGCACTGCCTGTCATGATTGTGGCACAAAAAGTGGTTGATTTTACAGAGAAACTGGTGCTTTTCCAGGAGGGATAGTGCCCACAAAACATTTAAGCCAAAACATACTAATCATAACCAAGTGGTGTTTGTGCCTTAACCTAACATACAGTCATGGAAAAAATTATTAGACCACCCTTGTTGTCTTCAATTTCTTGTTCATTCTAATATCTGGTACCACTAAACGTATAATACAATGAACACAACAAAAAATGCAGCTGGTCACATAATACTTTATGTCCTATTTGACATTCTTAAGCTTAATTGATTCCCAGGGTATATAAGAGGCCATTTCATGTCACAAGCAGCACTGCACATGCAAAGGCCTAGAGTGGTTTCCTGCTTACATTCAAGCCGTAGCACAACTCAGAAGTTGTCAGCTCTCACATAATGCCTAAAACAAAAGAATTATGTGAAGCCACAAAGGCAGCCATCTTGGCACTGCTGGAAATTGGCATGAGTGAGAGACAGGTAGCGAAAAAAACTGAAGATCTCCAAGACAGCCGTTCATTACAACAAAAAAAACAAGCTGAACATGGCACTACCAAATTGCTACCTGGCCGTGGCAGGAAACGTCTTTCTACCCCACGAGATGACCGTGCACTCATCCGTTCCTGTGTCAGGAATCGTCGTCAGACCTCCAGGGACCTTAAAAATGAGTGGGCACTGTCGAGAAATGTGACTTGTTCGGCAAGGACAGTTCGAAACCGACTTGTTGAAGCTGGTTTGAAGTCACACAGAGCACGCAAGAAGCCCTTCATCAATGAAAGGCAGAGGAAGGCCCGGTTACTCTTTGCTCGAGACCACAAGGATTGGACTGTTGATGATTGGGCTAAGGTTCTCTTCAGTGATGAATCCAATTTTGAATTGATGCCCACTCCAGCCAACTTACTGGTTAGGAGGAAGCCTGGAGAAGCTTACAACCCAGACTGTCTTGCCCCTACAGTAAAACATGGGGGTGGATCAGTCATGATCTGGGGTTGTTTCAGTCTGAGTGGAACAGGGCAAATGCAATTGTGTGAAGGCCGAATGAACCAGGTCATGTACAGGACTACCCTTGAAAACAGTCTTCTTTCATCAGCTGGAAAACTCTTTCCTGCCTCGAATGACTGGATTTTCCAACAAGACAATGCCCCTTGCCACACGGCAAGGTCAGTTAAAGCCTGGATGGAGAACCACAACATTCGCACCATGCCTTGGCCTGCTCAATCACCAGATCTTAATCCAATTGAAAACCTGTGGAAAACCATCAACTCAAAATGGAGAACCACAAGCCCAAAAACAAAGAAAATGTGTTTGAATTTGTCCAACAGGAATGGGCTGCTGTGACAGCAGAACAATGTCAGAAGCTGGTGGAGAGCATGCCAAGACGCATGGCTGCAGTCATCAAAAACAATGGTTATGCAATCAAGTATTAACTCTTGTGTGTATCATGTGTTTAAAGCAAACAGAAAAGAAAACATGGAATGCTTAAAAGTAGTGTTTTTGGCGGTACAATGCCATAGCTATTGATCTAGAATTTAAGTAATTTTGGTTATTATCAAGAAAACCATGGAAAATGAATAGTTCTTAGTTCTTAAATTAAACTCTCATGAGCTATTTTTGTTGTTATCATTATAATTGTCCAAACAAATGTACCTTTAGTTGAGCCAGGCATTAAAATTAACAAGAAATTGAAGAAAACAAGGGTGGTCTAATAATTTTTTCCATGACTGTATATGAACTACAGTGTTGTTAAAACATTTCAGTGCATCTGTTACATAATAACATGCAAATGTAATGTAGCTGTGGTGTGCACATATGTACAATGCCCACAATTTTTCTGCTCTTCAATGTTTAGCCAACATGCTAAACTATGATAGTGGCAATGGCAAACATTACCTACTAAACATTGTCACCAACATTCCCATTTTGAGCCTGTTAGCATGCTGACATTATCATTCCACTCACTGTGCCTACAGCCTCACACAGTTGCTAATGCAGCTAATTGCCCTGCAAATATGCTGAAACTGCAATATAGTGAAGACACTCATTAAAGATCACTGATGACAAATAGCTGTTTTTCCCTTATCGATTTCCTTTATTAAATCTATACTCACAAAGTAGAAGAAGATAAAGAGAAGATGTAAGACTAAATCAGGCGGATGTGTTTGCTGTTTTCTACAATACCACCTACACTTAGGTATTCTGGGAGTATAATATATATTTTTTTCAATATATCTGGCAGCAGGCATCAATCCCAGGCCCTCCAGCTGGGAAGTGATCTCACTAACCACTGTCTGCCATCCATCATTTCACATACATGCTTTAATTTTTGCACACTGCCTAAGCTCATTAGCGTGTGCCATTTTATTGAGTCCAAATACTCCAAACCCCACTGTCTGTCTGAATGGACAGGAGAAGCTGTAGGTTGAGGCATTTGGGGAAAAGAGATGAGCAATGAGTTTTCCACATTTATGGCCCGTACCATTATAGCAGTTGACACTGAGAATAGGGCGATGGTAAATGTAGTGACTTTTATTTCTTAACCAATCATCTCAAATGGACAGCCATTGATGCAGAAGAGCCATAACCCTGGAATGCATACCTCTTTAACTTTTGGAGAACAGACATAAAAGAGATAAAGGATGTAAAGAAGAGTATCTCTGTGCTGATTAAATATTAACGACAGTATCAATCAACTTGCCACAGCAGTAATTGGTATTGATCAAAGGTCCCACAGTGCAGCTTCCTGTTAACAAATGCAGATTCAGAGACAACAATTACCATTTACTGAATATAAGCAATAATTCCTCTGCATTACAAAATGAAAATTATTATTGTACTGTAGATTATAATGAAACCACAACACACTAGAAAAAGTGTACACTTGAATAATACGAGTAAAAATAAAGAATATCCTTAAAGCTGCACCAATCAGTATATATATACAATATTTCTTTTTTTTTTATTAACAATGAATCAAATGACTGTAAGTAATGTGAAAGGGGCTGCTCTTAGTGATGAACCCCAGAATAATTATTCATTCCTTCTACTTTTTTTTTTTTTTAAAGATATTTTTGGGGGCTTTTTAGCCTTTAATGTATAGGGCAGACAAGTGTGAAAGGGGGAGAGAGAGAGGGAGTGACAGGCAGCAAAGGGCCACAGGCTGGAGTCAAACCTGGGCCGCTACGGCAACAGCCTTGTACATGGGGCGCCTGCCACTAAGCCACCGACGCCCCAGAATTATTTATTCTTTCATTCATATTCCATAGCTTCTTATCCTGTTAGGAGTGGCGGTGGTGCTGGAGCCTATCCCAGCAGACACTGGACGAGAGGCAGGGTACACCCTGGACAGGTCGCCAGACTATCACAGGGCTGATACATAGAGACAAACAACTATTCACACTCACATTCACACCTACGGCCAATTTAGAGTCCCCAAGTAACCTAACCTGCATGTCTTTGGACTGTGGGAGGAAGCCGAAGCACCAGGAGAAAGTCCACGCTGACACAAGGAGAACATGCAAACTCCCCGTAAGACTCAGACAGACATTATTTGCATCCAGGTGTTCGTAGCCAGATAACCATATTTCTGGGCATTCAAGCAAAATATGGCATCAATCTGAATGAGAGTATGTGGCTGTTCTCCTGAAGTTTATGTACACAGTGTGCATTCAGCAAATTTATACATGCTAAAAACGAAAAATGAAAAATCAACTAAGGGGGGAAAAAAAAGAAGCAAAGCTCTATACACTATTTCACCTGACTTTCTGGCAGAGTTTTTTCTTCAAAATTTACTACATTAATTTCATAGAATTTCCATGATTGGCAAGTACTAGCCCTCACCATGACCTCTTTGCCCTGATCCTACTGAACTTTGCAGTTCCCCTTACTGATATTTGTCACGTTGCCAGTAACAAGACTCTAAATAAATGCTAATGTTGCTTTTAGTCTGGATGTGTAAATGACGGTTTACTGTTCCCAAGTGCCCCAAAAACAATTTAATACTGCTGGATGGGTTTGGATTTACTTCCTCTATATACTGTGATGTCACACTATGATGTGGCTTTGATGAATAATAAATTGGGTTTTTTTTTCTCAAAACTTTATTATACAAAGAACACTCACACACACACACACACACACACACACACACACACACACACACACACACACACAATCATTACAGTTACAGATCTCCTGGACAAGACTCCTGTAGGTGTAATCTCTGGATTAAGGCAAAGATTAGGTTGATAAACAACGTTTTGGTTACAGTTTTGCTACCTCACCTAAAAAGTGATGAGACAACCCAACATGAGCCAAAAAGAACGCGCATTATTGCAAAAATACACCGGACATGCGCACGACGCAACATGTCAGCCATGGCATGTCTGTAGCAGACCACAACCATTACAATCTACTGAAACTGCTACAATGAACACAGAAGCCACACTATTCACTATTCAATTCTATGTTTCTGTGTGGCTGCTCTATTTTTCCCTGTGTGTGCGTGGCTCCACGGCCCTGCAACAGGTAAAAACTACATAGAAATATGTATACAACGAGCACAGTGCCTCTTATACAATGAGGTAATACAAACCAGCAGAGCAACCCTGTGTGTTTTTACATGCAATCAAACAAATCAATGCATCCTGTTGTTTAAATGATCCAGTTAATTAATTCAGTACAGCTACCATATACTACATGTTTCCAAACCCTACATAAGCAACTGCATTGTCATTTGGCAAAACTCAGTACACACACACACACACAGTGAAGCTGGCTGCAACCACACACTATAAAGTCAGAGTCAGTGTTGCAGGTAAAAAGTCCTGCTCTCGTCCACGTACGTGATGCTGTGTCCTTGCCCCTTGTATTTTGGCTGTTGGGCAAACCTCCTTTGGTGAAACGGTAACAAATCTTCATACAACCACTAAAAAGGAGGAATATCATGTTAAAAATCCTGTCTTTGTAAGATACTAAATTAATTTAGTTCACACCGATCGATAGGGTAATTTATTACAGTGAAATACAACTATGGCTATAACGGAAATGTGGCATGTGAATTATCAAATATTCAAAACCTTTACGGTATTTCATCAAAAGTCTTAAAAGGTTGTGATGTACATCATGCTTGTTGGGTAATGTAGGATGCATGCCAGGAAACCACAATGATCCTGGTCCAATTCCAGCCCAGAAAACTGTTGCATGTCATCAACCCCCCATCTCTGCCTCTGTTTCAGAGTTTAAATGTGGATTTTGTCACTGTGGTTTAGGACAACACAACCCCTTTTAAACACACACAGTTGATGCCCAGGAGTGGCCTGAGGGTGACAGATTCCCACTGAGCTCTTGTTAATCCAAAATTAATTGCCCTCTGAAATATGCAACCAAAGTTGAACTCTGAAGTGATGCAGAGTGTGTGCACAGCAGAATACAGCCAGTACATCATGTCACAAATAAGTGTGCATTATCAGCCCAGTCACCAGAGACAATGTTGGTATTTCTGCAAAACCCAAACATGTTACATATGCGCATTTAATGTGAATCTTATCAGCGTTCTGAAGTGTTCTAATATATGAGCTGACTTTGTTATGTGGAGGGGATTGTGGATGTTGTTATAACTAGATGATATGCCTGCCAAACTCAAGGCCACTGTTGAACCGCCAAACAACAAAACTGTTGTGTTTTAGTGACCTGGCGCTGTTTTTCTGGTGGCTTTTTAGGGCACCAAACGTGGGTGTTTTTTCAGAAACCTGCCAATGTTTTTCCACCAGGTACAGCACTATAAACAGTGGTTGTCAGGACAGTGCGATGAAAAGTGGTTTTTACTGAGCCACCATTGTATTTCCTGCTGGGATAGTGCCATTAAAAGCAGTTTTTTTTTTTATGGAGACATCTCTGCATGTACAGGACTGTGCCCCTAAAGTCCTTTTTCTTTTAAGCGCTCGAGGATCCAATCATCACTAAAGTTTATGTCATACAAGACAGCCAATAAAAACAAACAGAATTGTTGGAGCTGTCATATTGACATTTAAGGTGTGTGATTGGTTTGTGAAGTAAACGCATGCATTGAGTAACATTCCCCCTTAAAAGCTGCCAGCAGCTGCCAGTGGTAGTCTTTGAACAACCCTGTGAATTATTTAGTCTACAGCAGCTAACTGTACCTGTACTGTTACCTAGTAAAGATGAAAAGGCAGCAAAACATTAATTCATTTTATATTGATAGTTGACTAATGTATGTAAAGCTGCCACTATAGCATGAGTGGTTACATAACCCTTGACACAAGCCACAACTTAACTGTACATGTGCACACAACCGTGAGCGCATCATAGATACCTACCACTTAAATACCACTACACTCTATAAAACACAATGCCAGCACCTAACTGAAATATAAAGTTTAGTGTATCTGCATTATCATAACGTACAAATGTTACGTATTTGTGGTTTGCAGAAATGTGTCCTTTCCCACCTCCCCCGGTGACTGGCTTGGCTTTATTTTGTGAATAACCCAAGACGCCAAAGACTAAACAAAGAGAGACAAAAAAGGGACTCTATTTGAACAATGTCTGGAGTGCAAGGACACTACTACTCAGCTCTGGAGTACACAATCTTCCCAGAGTCTAATTTCAGCAGGCATTTCCACCAAAACATTATTATCCACTTCAAACATGCCGAGAGGACTGAAGGATTTTACTGCATCAGACTTCTTCTTTTAATGACTTTGCCATTTTCTTGTAAGTTCATGAAGTTTGATCATGTTAACCAGATAGCTACTGCTGCGTTAAGAACTAAACATGTGAGCCCTGACAGAATGATTCATATAATCCAACAGTATATATCTGAAGTGTGCCTTTACTCATTTTCAGGTGAAATAAAATCTAGATATGAAAAGACAGTTGCTGTATTTTTCTCAAATAAGGAAAAAACTAAATACACTCAGATAAATACATCACCAATGTATATTCAAGATATGCTGAGGTCGTCATGATGATGGCAGTGTTTTTCTAGTTGAAAACATTAAAGGTAGACGCATGCTGAGAAACAATTACATCGAACTAAATGCAGTTTTTCCACTTTTTGTCTTCTTGCAGTTAAGAAAAAGAAGCAAGTTAAATGGTGTTAAGTGCAGTGTAAAAAGGCTGACCCTCGTCTCAAGAACCAAAGAGATGTTGGCTGGGACCTCCAACTTAGGATCCCTGACTCAGGAACAGACCAGATGTCAAACAAGACCCCCAATGCAGTAACAGAGAGGACATCAGATGAGTGCTGCTGGGCGTCCATCGAGATGCTAGGCTGCAGAGACCCTGGGTTGCTGGGTTGCTGAGCAGCAGGGGGTTGGGATCGCTAACCAGCTGAAGCTTGAGATCCCTTGGTGGCTGAGGCCCCGTTTATACAACAACAATTTCATCTGAAAACGGTTAACTTTAGTTGCGTTTTGGCCGATCGTTTACACGACAGCGGCGTTTCGGGTGCCTGAAAACGCAACGATTTGAAAACGGGTTCCAGAGTGCATCATTTTGGAAATGGCAAGTCATGTAAACTTGCAATATGCAGTTCCTCTGAAAACTGACTTTTTGCATATGCGAATTACGGTTCCAGTCACTAGGCATGCCGACCGTCACAACAACAATGCAGAGCTCTGTTTGTGCTGCTTACCCTGTTGATTTTAAGTGAAGTGTAGATCTGTTCCTGTAGCAACTCCACCTCGTCATCAATCCAGACAAAGTTATCTGTGCACGCTTTTGCTATTGTGTCTTCTTTGTTTTGGTTTGTAACCATGGCGTTGTAGAGGTAGGCGCTTCCGCGCAGGCGCATGGCGTCATGCCGTGGTGTTGCTTTGCAAATTTACACTGCCACCCATTGGCCTGGCGTGCATACTACAGCGTTTCCAGTAGATCCTACGGCTCCATGTGAACGGAGATCGTTTCAATAACGTCGTCATATAAACACAAAAGTTTTTTAAAATGCAAAGGACAGACTTTTCTGTTTTCACTGAAATTGTATAAACGGGGCCTTAGTCTCGGTGGTGCAAGGCAGTCAGGCCCCCCCAGGAGCACTGCTCAGCCTTGCAGCCAAGGTTTCCCAGTGGCCACTCACAGTATTGCAGTGAAAAAATGCCCTATGGCCCAAAATTCATTTTCCCAAAGGCCATCATTACAAAAGAGTTGTCTGTAAAACTGGTGACAGGACACCTTGAACTGCAAACAAGGTCAATTACTAATCTTTGTGTTCTGAATTTTTGATGCATAGTAGGGCTGTCCTGAATGCCATTTTTTAACATTTGGACCTTCGGCAGAATTTATAACAAATATTCGAATATTCGTTCACGGTGGGCTGCTCTCTCCAGTTTTACGCCAGACTTGGCTCCTTTCAAAGACTCCTTGTGAAGCACTTCTCCGGGGTTTTTTCGGACCTAATTGTATTGAGGAGTTTTGCACAGCAGCGACCGGATCTTTGCTCAAACCACAAAAAAATGTGATGGCACCACAGTCTCCTTCAGTACATTATTCTATGCTTCCTTTTGATTTTCACATTGGCTAGTCATCCTGTTTAATTTGTCTTCTGATTAAATCGGAACTGTTGAAACAAGTTGTAGGAAGCCTCTGCAAGAAATTGGTTGCTGGCAGACACTCTGTGCTGCAATAAAATGGTTAATCAGCAGTGTCGTGCACTGTAGAGCCGATGTGCTGCTGGTTCTGCCAGCCTGAATACAATATAATGTCTACTGTTGTGTACAGCCTTTATAGACTGAGCTGACTAGTAATGCGCGGGTCGACCCCACGGGACCCACAAATGGACCTGTGGGTCGGGCAGCAGTGATCGTCTGTTAAATCGCTCTGTAAATGATACTTATTATTACATTATTATTATAATCTATTACTGACATGGCATCCGAAGGTACCAAAACACACTTGTGTCACGCACTCCAAAAAGAAACTTGTTGAAACTTTAAACAATAATTTATTGTACAAAACGGGGGAAACAAACGTTAACAAAAACGGTTCCATAATTCATATTAAATTCAAAAGATAATGAAAAAACAGCTACAAGTTAGAAGGAATAATGATCAAGTGGTAAAACTTGGCACTGATCCACAGCCTCAGATGGATGCGCTCAAGCGTGCCGTGCACACAAGCTCAGTTGGTAGGTGATGCTATATTTTCACATTTTTAACAATGCAATTTAATAGTTTTGATTTTTATTGATAACCTACATTTACTGACAACAAAAAGACTACATTTAGCACCAAAAAATAAGTAAATAAAAAACCGAATATTGAATACCAAATTTTCATAACGTATACCTACCCATATAAACGATTATTCGAATATCTGAATATTTGGGTACAGTTTTATATTTGTAATATATTGTATTTTATCATCACAATGTGAAGCCTATGACCCAAACAGGAAGTTGCAGGCGGGGCCAGTAGGAGAACCACCACTGCACATAAACAGTGGGCCAGAAGTAAACCTGGAAGCTAGAACCTTTTTTTTTTGTTAATGCGCCAGGTGAACAACTCCATTAAAGCACCATCCAGTATCCAGGGGCATCATGTACAAAAACTCGCGTGGATTTCCTACTGAAACATGGCGTACGCTTAAATCCAGAAAACGTTATACGCACAAAAATATCGAGATGTATGAATCTGTGCGTACACATGAATCCAAGCACATTTCCTTTGTACATCCCAATCAACGTGGAATTGAGTGCACATGTTGGAGTACCCGACCCCTCCCTGTCCACGCCCCTATTTAAATATGCAAATCATATTTAAATGAGCCCTGCACCTGAGTCTCTGCACGATCAGAAAACAAACAAAAGAATGAATAAGACGGGAAAAAAGAAAATCTTCACAGAATGTGAATTGGAAACGCTACTCACTTAATTGGAGGCGCACAAAGATGTACTTTTTGGCACGCTGTCCTCCAGCACCAATACTAAACATAAGTGGAGTAAGTGGGAGAGTGTGTGTGAGGCTGTCAATGCTGTGGAGACAGAAAAGTGTACACACGCAGAATTAAAAAAGAAGTGGTCCGATATTAAGGTGGACGTGAAGCGGAGGAGGGCTGCCCACCGCCAAAGTGTGGCCAAAACAGGCGGGGGGACAGGAGAGGAGGAGCTCACCCCGTTTGAAAACAGAGTCGCCTGGGGTCAGTTGAAAGCAGACAATTAATTATGTGAACTGGATTTCCAGTTTCCATTTGTTAATTTTATACACCACTTACACGGATCACACACTATTGTTGTAAATGAATGCAGATGTGCACCGGGTGAGGGTGATTAAGAAATGTCACACTTTACGCACGGGTTTATTGACATGAGTACTTTACACACAGAGACAGTCAGGGGCTTGTTAGAAAGATCTGAAGCTGCAGTTTAACCAGCAAAAAACAGCAAGTCACTAACTTTAATCACTGTCTAGTACTGATGCTGTGAAGACAGGATAATATTTGGGGGCGCACATGCTCAGTGCGCATCAGGGGGATTAATATTAGGACAATTAAACAAATAAATTATTTACTCACCAAGAATCCACCCATCGCGCACAGTGCCAGCTAGTAGTCTGTTCCCAATCATGCTGTTACTCAATGTATGAATCGTGCGTTAAACCAGGCCACCTCGCCACAATGTTTATTAATTGCATTTGCGCATCACATATGATCTACATTGATCGAATGAAAATGCTTCCTGTTGACATAAACAAATTCATCCTGTGATGGTGCTTTTATAATGTGTGTGCAGTTGATAGCTCCGATAACGTTAGGATACCGGCTCTCGCTGCACATTGCGCTTTAATGTTGGCCTGTTCAGCTGCATTGTGTGGGAATTTGATATACCTGGCTGACATGATAATGATGATGATAATCCCGTCCCACACAGCTGGCATGGCTCGGCTCAGGGTCGACTGGCACAGTTCTGTCGGCCAGCTCCCTCTGGAATGCTCCTGTTGCTAGGAACCCCAGTGTGGTCAGCACCTGTATGGATACAGGCAGCTCTGCGCTCAGTTCCAGGAGGATTGGCCTTGGAAACCTAAAGCAGCTGATGAGCCAGTTGTCATCACGTGCCAGTAAATCCTCTCTGTCTCTGAACACACGCTCTTGTCTTATTGCATTTGCAGTGTCTTCTAATACTGCTAATGCAGCCATTGTTGTTAACGGTATTTTCAGCACCACTTTGCACATACTTTTATATCCACTCATCTAATTGCAGACACGTGGGTGAGTTAATTGTTCATCAGTGTTAATTGTTCATGTGTCTCTGATGTGCGCATCATTCTGAGGACTAATTGTTTTCACATTTATTTATTATAACAGTTTCCCAGCATCACCTCTAAGAGTCGCCAAAGGATCAACAGCTGCAGAAATGTGCGTACGCCAGCCATGAAGTTGGCGTGAGGCACCAAAAATTTGCCCAGTCATTTCACTCTTGATACATCTGAACTTTGCCGTGGAAAAGGACGTACGCCACGTACATCAGGCCTCAGGTATTGTTATAAATCTAGGGCAGCTTAGTTGATTGACATTTTCGACCGACACCCATTTCTTTCTAAGGGCTCCTACCCCTAAAAACCTTTGGGAAATTGCTAGGCGAGTCCCTAGGAAAGGGGACTGTTCAAGGTCTTCAGGGTCAGGCTTAGACAGGAGGCCAGCTGACTGGATGAAGGCTGGAAGTTCACTGAACTCTCTATTAGGAAATGGTATTTCACAAGAGCAAAACCCACACTTTTAGAATCAAAAATACGAAGCTAATGATGAATTACTGCAATGGTATATCATTGCAAGGTGCCAGTTATTCAGAACCTTACGGCAGTTCTACAAAGGCAATAACCACTGTAATGAGAATGCAATTTTACAACAATTATAACATGGAGTATTTAGAAAATTCTGGCCGAAAATTCTGAGAGTGAGCTTACATTCACTGATCTGTCAAATTACAGGCAGCCACTGGTAAAGACCAACTGCTGATCTGCTGCCTGTGCAGCTAACACTTCAAGGAAAAATATAACGGATAAAGAAACATGCTCTGACAGCAACAAGTTGACCCTCCAGCATCACAGCCCACCTATCCTGGCCTTACATTTCCCAAACCACAGCGAAGCATGCAGCAGTTTCATAGATCTCTGTTCTTATATATTGATATTCTCTGTGTGGGATCACAGATGTAATATCCAATGGCTGACTTTTTCTGACTCATTTTTCCTCTAATTTCTTTGGCTAGCCTAAGCAAAACAAACTATCAAAGCAAAAATCATTCAAGTTTGAAGCAGATAAAACTGAGTTATGAAAATTTTTAAAATAAAAACTGGAAACAAATAAAGTTTAAGTCCTTGTGCTTCTACTACACTCCATTTCATAGAGAAATTAAAATCTTTACACCACAACAGTTATTTAACAGCTGCAGGTAATGTTTGCTCTTCAGTATTTCAGTATCTAGGAAAAATACATGATTAAGACTTTAACATACAAAGTCTGTTAGTTAAATCATAGACTCATCATACAATTACCATGACAGAAAAGAAAAAAAAAGGAAAAAAAGGTCAGTTTCAGGTCATAACATCAAAGGTTTTGTAGCATGTTTTTTTTATATTTTTACAAAATATTTTCATGTTATAATGAGAAACTTTTTTGTAAAAAAAAACAAAACAAAAAAAAAACATTCTAACAGAATCAATTAGAAGTTAAAGGGCCAGTGTGTAAAATGGGTTGAAAACAGTGACATCAGTGATCAAATTCTAGATTGTAGGGCTCACTCGCTCACCCCTCCAGTCGGGTAAATGACGGTGACCTTGTAGGGACAGAAAGCCTTGCGCAGACACAAGTTTTTCAGGAGTAGGTCTATCTAGCATCGCGGTGATTATTTATTTAGAAATCTAAACCTTGTTACGATATTGTAATGAATCACTCACAAGCAGGAGACCAGAGACCAGAGTAGTGTTTGGGGAAAAGGCTTGTTTCTTTGAGCGCTTTGAGCCCTCATCCTGTGTGAGTGCGCTTGCTGCTGTGTGTATGAGCGAGCTGGAGGAGAGAGCAGCAGTGCACAGTTGGAGTTACAGCTAAGTTGTTGTTTGTTGTTTGTTTTGGCGTAGTTATGGCCAACAGTAACCTGTACTGTTCAGTAATAAACGGTGGTTTTAGCTGTACTGAATCCGATCAGCAGGGTACATAGGAGTAACCTTACTGCTATCCTATTGTCTGTTATTGACATAAGACTAAATTTTTGTGAGAGGATACACCGGTCAGCAGGCACAAGCCTGTAAACAAAACTCAGCTGTTTATTTAGCCTAGCAATATCTTCAGACTGTAGTAGCTGCAATGGAAGACTTTGAATGCGATTTTGAAGAGTTCCTTGTAGCGGACACAGACCCAGAGCCATACCTGTTTGAGCCGGAGCATACAGATGAGGAACTCCAGGTGTTGGATGCTGAGCAGGCGAGAAGAGATGCTGAATCCTCCGCTACTATTTTGCTGCACAGAATGGGATTCGGTGCTGCCATCGTTGGGGAGATATATCATCAGGAGGAAAAGCGCCACAGAGAGTGCATCACAAGGAATGAAGTTGCGTCTTCTTTTCCTCGCAGATGACATTTCGGGTTCATTCTCTCCTGTTGTGTGGTAAGTGTGGTCCATTCGCAAACTTTATAACTAAAAAAACTTTTCACTACTCTCTATCAACGAACTACTAACACTCTCTGCTGTTTCCTCCTCATTCTTCCTTCCTTCCGCTGTCTTCGTTGGTTTATTTATTCACGCAAAACGCCTTCTCTGGCTGGCTGGATTGGGATTGGGCTGCTGTACATACATGGCAGCACAAGATAGACTCCACCGTAGACAACAGCAGCATTTCTCAGACCACGTAGCGAGCCACAAGCTCCGTGGCTTCTTTCAGACCGATAGGTTTAACATTATCTCCGTTATTAGAACCAAACAACAGCCGTTGCTGTTTCGGAGCTGAAGGAGCAGCGTTCTAAAAGTAACGGAAGTAACTGATGGCTTGTTTGAAAATGTACTTAAGTATTTGATCACACAAACAGCAAACTAACGCATTAGGTTACTCTAAGGCGTTACTTTGTAACGCATTATACCGAACTCTACTTATAAGTAGGTGATTTGAGGGCAGTACAAGTAAATGCATCCAAAAATATGCATAATATCCCCAAAATATCAGTAGTATAGCTGTACTGTGTATTGATTTATCCATGGCACTGTCTGGCTGTCTGTGGTGCTAAAGTAGCATCTCTTTCTCTCTCTCTCTCTCTCTCTCTCTCTCTCTCTCTCTCTCTCTCTCTCTCTCTCTCTCTCTCTCTCTCTCTCTCTCTCTCTCTCAGTCTGCTGAGAACGATGGTGGAAACACTGGCAATTTGTAATAATTCTGTTGGTATTCCTCAATCAAGTTGTTCTCCAACACTACTTCCTCATTTAAACATGAGTTTCGCTTCATAATAACGTGTTAAGTTGTCACATACTAATCTGAAACATTTCACATTATGTGGAAAGTTCTATGTTATAACAAGATAAGTATATTGTTAATAAAACTTTTCTTTTTTTCACAAGAAAAGTTTCTTGTTATAACTTGAAAATATCATGTAACAACATAAAAACATATTTTTATTACAAGAAACTTTTCATGTAATTCCCTGGTACTGATCTGTGTTTTTTGGCTTTTTCTGGCATGGCAGTTCTACACTTCTGTAATAAAGAATGCACCCAATGTGACCATGTAGCTGTATCTACACGTGATCTGAAGATGACTGTTCAGGTTCAGGTTAGCACACTTGCCAGGACTAAACACAGAGACGAGTGCTGTAGTGCTTGTCACATGACTTTGAAAGAGAGAGGGTGAAATAGTAATAGAGAGACGGGGTGATTATTTCACACAACTTTTCTGTACGTTATTAATAATTTGAAATGGTGCTTTGCTTCCTTGAAAAAAATATTTTCGGTGTGATTTCCCTTTGCATAACATAAACATGGATTCACTAACAAGACCATACCAATAGTATTTACAGAATGATTTATTACATGTTATGGATGGTGTGGTGTGGTCATGACTGAGGAGGAGAGGGTTGAGGGTTGAAGGGATGAGGGTTGAGGGATGAAGGGATGATGATGAAGGGATGAGGGAATGAAGGTTGAGGGATAAAGGGATGAGGGTTGAGGGAAGGAGGGGTGGGGGGAAAAGGGGTGAAGGTATGAGGGGAGGAAAGAGGGTTATGGGTGGATGGACGGATGGATGGAAAGATGCTTGGTGGTCGTAACCAGGAAGTTGAGACTCTGGGTGGGGGAGCCGTCTCTCTGATCACTGGGGTACGATCAGAGCCCCCGGTTCCTGTAGTCACACAAAAGAGAGAAAAGAAAACAAAAAAGAAAGGGGGTTGGGGGTGAGGGATGTGGAAACTGATTCAGATGAGTAGGAAACAGATGAGGTGTGCTTAAAGGGATAGTGCACCCAAAAATGAAAATTCAGCCATTTTCTACTCACCCGTATGCTGACGGAGGCTCTGGTGAAGTTTTAGAGTCCTCACATCCCTTGCGGAGATCAGCGGGGGGAGCGGCTAGTACACCTAATGGCTGATGGTGCCCCAGACCAACGTCCAAGAACACAAAATTAAATCCACAAAGTATCTCCATACTGCTCATCCATAGTGATCCAAGTGTCCTGAAGCCCCGACATAAACAGTTGTCTCGAAAAACGTCATATGAACTCTGTTTTTAGCCTCACTGTAGCCTGTAGCTCTGACTGCTTCTCTGTGCTCCGCGCTCACGTGTGTGCGCTCAGGGTGATTGGTGATCTCTGAAGAGCAACAGTCTCGTCAGTACTGATGTCCAGATTCTCAAGTGTAGGCATAGCCAGTTCCCAGTCTGAGTAGCAAAGACTTTCCTCATCCTTTGGCACTGCTTTGCATTTGAAACAACTACACCACCAGGTTTCCAGTGCTCGACTCCAGTATTGTGCGGCTGGCTGAGGGTTAGGCTCATGAGCTCTGCTTCGTCCAGTAGCCTGAGTTCCGCATCCGTATACTCGGGCTCAAACAAATACAGCTCAACAAAGAAATGCTGTTCCTCCTCAATTTCAAAGTCTTCAGACATGGACTGTCCTTTGCTAAAAGACCTAAGTGCAAATTATCTTTTAGCTACTGTGGTTACGTTGTCTCTCCCTGCGGTGCACGTGTCACGTGATGTAAACACGGGTGAGCAAAGCTCGTGCTTTCACTGGTCTTGCGCAAGTGCGCACGTGAACGTGGAACACAGAGAAGCAGTCAGAGCTACAGGCTACAGTGAGGCTAAGAACAGAGCTTTTCGAAACAACTTTTTATGTTGGATTGGATTCAATTTTGTGTTCTTGGGCGCCGTCTGCCATTAGGTGTGCTAGTTGCTCACCCCGTTGATCTCCGCAAGGGATGTAAGGACTCTAAAACTTCACCAGAGCTTCCATCAGCATATGGGTGAGTAGAAAATGGCTGAATTTTCATTTTTGGGTGCACTATCCCTTTAAATACTTACTGAACAGATATGGGATGTGTTCAAGGTGTGGTGTTGTTCCCGAATTTAGTTATAAAACTTTCATTTCAAAAATTCATGTGGAAATTTGCAAGGTGTCATACTGAGTAGCAGTTTCAGTCAGGTGGAGTTAAGAAAACAATGACATGAATTCCAAGTACAGCAAAAGATTTTCAGATATTAAAGTTCATTCATGAAAATTTAAGTAAAGAACTTGAACACATAGGGTCACATCTAAAGCAAACACATATTAATAAGAAAAATTAACTGTGCAAGTTTTAATTTCTGATCCCGAAATATTGATTACTCCATAGAATAGTATAGTATAGTATAGTATAGTATAGTATAATATTCCTCACTAGAAGTATTGATTTCAAAAAGTTTTAATGTGATAATATATTGAGAATACATTGATGTTATCCCTCATGACATTTGTCTGTTGTCATGATTCTCAGTTAAAACACTTAAAATACATTGTCTGAGAATAACATTTTAGTTATAAGAAAAGAACATCTTCATAAAGGCAAAAAATACTTTCATAAGCAGTTTTAACCTATTTCAACTTTTGATCATCTTGAAAACCTTATCATTACTGGGCCAGAGGCAGAAAAACAGTCAGTCCAGAACCAGGAGCTCGTCAAGGGTAAGACAGACTGATGAACAGCAGGCCATGATTTCAAACTAAAACACACAGAGGGTAGGTGTCCCGCTGAAAGAAAATCAGCGGTGGTTCTGCTTGATATGAAAAGTAGCTTGAGATTTGGACAGAAATAACTTGGTGGTGTTCCGTAGAGGCTGTGTATGATTATTATTTTGTTACAGGGTGAGCAAAAAGTGAACTGCAAAGTTTAATTTACAATTTATTTTTTCTTAATTTAATTTATAATAATTTAACTTTTGTTCTCACCCTAATGTGTAAATAAAGGTATAGTTAAATGTGAAAGCAGAGTGAGAGGTTGTGACATTCCTGAGAAGGTGTTAGTTTAGGCTTGGCTTGGATTATGTGTGAAGGTTTGCACAAGCTTTGTCTGACTCCTGTTTGAGACGGCTGCAGTGTCTTCTCTGCCAACATGAATTGTGTAACATTTTCAGGGTTAATCAGAAGTTGCTGAGAAATTCAGGAGACAAAGGCAAAAGCTCTAGCTGGTGTAATTGATGGATAAGATAACTCAAGTGTAAAACTAATTTCTGAGAAAAGGCTCCATGCTTTAGGAATAATCAGATATTTACACTGTGCAGAATGATGTATTACAAGTAGCCTATATAACAGAATAAAACCATCACTAGATACTGAATGCACAAAGGTGAGTCCAGTGAGAGCTATTACTAATTCTATACCAGTCAGGAGGAGATGTCGAGAAAAGTAATGAGACAGTTAAATCAATAGACCATAGAATTACATGTCATTGCAGCAAAAGGTCAGTTGTTATTAATATGATTATAAATAGCTGCATCCCATTCTCTTTTGCCAGTCCCGTGGCTCTAGTATTGTGTGTGGTCACTCACTAATGTAGGTTCACAAGAGGCACTGCACTGAACTTAAAATAGATTGAAAGCACACAAACAAAACAGCTGAAGTAGCGAAAGCTCTTAATTACCACTCTACTGATTCTGCAGCTACCATTGTCTTTTTACCTGAGTGCATAAATGTTTGTCCAGGGTACATTGGAGCTGGCTTTTGAGGAATGTCAGTGACTAAGAGGCATTGAGAATGGTCATGTCTCTAAAACCATCCAGAGCCTTTGCTGTTGTGGTAGAGAAACTGGTAGCTGAGCAAATCATCACCTGGGTATGAGTTCATTTGCTGGTTCCAGTTGGACCTGCATGAAGTCTGCTAAATGTCCTGAAGTGATGTCACTGAGTGTCTCAGTTGAGGAGGAAGACTAAGGGCCCTATCTCACACAAGGTGTAATACAATGCACAGACTTCGCACAAACTTCCACACAGTAATTCACATAACGTAGTACAAGTGATGAATACATAATGTGCAATGATTTATGGTCCAGTATGTTTTGTTTTTCCCAGAACTGCAATGCTCTTTGCCAGCTTCGTTCTTCCAGCAGATTTTGTCGTCTCAAATCACACCCAGAAATTTAGAAATTTGGACTCTTTCCATGTTAATGTCATTAGTCGTCATCTGTACTTCTGTGTCTGTACAGTGGTTTCCAAACAACATAAATTTAGTTTTTCTTAAATTTAAAGACAGTTTATTTATGCTAAACCATTGATTTAATTGACTTACTTCTGTCGTGACCGCTGCCAAAAGCTGCTGCAGATTTTCCCCAGAACAAAGAGCATTGGTGTCGTTTGCAAGTCAAACAACTTTTAATTTTCTGGACACCATACATATATCATTTATGTACAATATTAACAGTTTTGGACCTAATACTGACCCTTGAGGGACCCCAACAGTTATGTAGGCATGATGAACTGTAATCACCCATTTGCACAAGCTGTTGTCTGCGTCCCCAATCCAACGCAACCCCTCTTCAACCATATCTTTCCAGTTTTTTGAATAACATGCCCTGCTTTATGGTGTCAAATGCTTTTTCAAAATCTATAAAAACTCCAACCACATAATTCTTGTTATCAATACAACCAGTAATTTCCTCTGTTAATTCCATTTTTGCCATTGATGTCAGTCTATTTGCTCTAAACCCATATTGACTATCTGAGAGTACATGATATTTTTCGAAATGATCCAACCTCCAAATAAGCAGTTTTTCTAATATTTTAGAGAACTGGCAGAGTAATGATATAGGCCTGTAGTTGGTGAAATGTTGCCTGTCCTTGGCTTTATATAATGGAATAACTTAAGCAGTTTTCATTTCATAAAGTTTTCACAGCAAAAATAAAAAAAAAACCAAAAAAACAGACAAATATGTTCTGATTGACAACACTGGTGAATGCAAAGAGCCAAAACAGCACAGTGCCCTGATCTGCAAAGAAAGAGGCACTAAAATCAAAAACCTACATTATAGTCCTGAAACTTTAGAAGTCATCTTTTATGTTTTTCTCATCCCTTTCATCTACCTCTGCCCTTCATCATTTCATCAGGAATCATAGTTGCTTTTCGATTAAACAGCACAAAATGTGTGCACCACAGATAACTCACTGCATTAAGATGTTTTGTGAATACTTATCCCATCTTTTCCTTTGCTGTAACCCATTTGTTCAACAGACATCTAACGTGAAGCCTAAAGCAGCAGCTCCTTAGATTCAAGGCTTTAAGCAGAGTACATTCAGTCACTTAGTGTACTTCCTAATATTGGGGAAGTTGGAGGCATGTGAGTAGATATTAGAATATTCTAAGTTAGCCTGAGGGCGACATCACCCGAGAACACAATCTACTAAAATTGGCATGTTTGATTTTCCAATTCCTCTTTTTTTAGAGGAGATCTGCCAAGAGGGGGGGGATTCACTAAAAAATAATAAAATGTCAAGAGTTTGAATTTGAATAAAAGTCCTATTCATTATCAGTAAAAAAGTTTTAATATCCCTTGAATAGCTCAGGCTTCAAAAGTGAGGAAGCAGATTAATAAATTTTGTATTCACAAGGAATGTAAAATGAACAGCATTTCTTTCCCTGGCACTTTGGCTGCTGTATCGTTACATTTATTCATTTATCTTAAAGGCCATGTGGTATAGAAGTAGTTTATTGACAATTTAATGGCTTAAAATTGAGTAAAAAGATGTTTTCCTTATTTTCAGTGGGAATGTTGTATTTATGAACCTGCTGAACATCCGTGGGTCCATCTTGGTAAGGACTGAGGGTTTCACGATAAAATTTGAGATACAAAAGATCCATGAATGTTCACTGTCCATGTGGTGAATGGCTAAATGATCCTGGTGACATTTACTACTAATAGACAGCTAATGTTATCTTGTGGGTGAAGCTGCTGCAGTAACATTACAATCATACAGTATAACAGTATCAGACAAAATCTCAGCCTATAGATAAACAGTTGCTATTGACCAGTTGGTTAACCAAATGGCACCTGGTGATTCAATCAAATTTGTATAAATGTTTGGATAAGTAACAGCTGGCCTGTGTCTTGGGCCATTGATCTACCTGGACAGAGAGAGACTTTAGGGACATGAACCTTAATTCATTAAGGAATCCCTTAGGTTTAGGCAAGGTGGCAAAACAATAATTAGACTTGTCCATAAAACAAACTTGTCAAAATTGAAACCAGACACACTGCAAATTGCATTGCATTGCTCTACAGTGGCACTTGTGGTCAGACCCTGATTTGTTACAGTAAAAGCCAGAATTCTCTAAAGGGCGACTGAGCGCAGATGGTACAAATGACTTACATAGTTTTTAAAATTTTGCCATTGCACAAAGAATCACTGAAGTCCATCGGTGGCCTTTTGTTTTAAACTTGTTAAATTGTGATGGAACAAGAGCCTCTACAAACAATGCATGTATTTTTAGACAGAACCGATGCTTGACTGGCTAAGTCAGAATGGAGAGGGGCCAAAAGCTCAACAGTGAAGAATAACTCGGTGTTGACATAAAAAGGGTGTAAACTGTTAATTGGCTGAGGTATCGTACACTGATTGTGTTTATTTCTGTTTACCACTTGATATTTTAGCTCCATTCATTTTTAGTTTTTATTTTGTTTTTCCAGTAATGAGGTGAAGATAGAAGATAGCGGAGGGGTTTACTTTTTCATGACAAAGCCAATTACTTCTAATTCTCAGTGGCTTAGTGGTGAATATTTTAACAACCTTGTTCCTCTTATTTCTTTGTTGTAAACTTTCAACAATGCAAAATGACACAAGAAACCTCTTATAAATCATATTAAAATTAAATAAGGTGCACACCAGTGCTGTTTTGTGACTACTAGTCCCTGTATTACAGAGTGCGTGTGTTGCATTGTGGGTTGTTTGTGGCCTTAATGGTGTTAGACTTGTGACTTTCTTCAAGTCTATTTTATGTGTAAGGTGTTTTGCTGCTATGGAGGAAAAAAAAAACTCTTTTAAAAAACAGCTGTTAAAATGAGGCAAAAGCAATGTCTTCACCACAGACACCAACTGGGGTTAAATCATCTGTCAAGCAGGGAAAAAATCTTCGTCACAGACTGTCATGATGAGGAGCTCAAACAGGCCATTTTGAAAGTCTGTAAGAGCCTGAGTGATGAACAGAATGAAAAGTGAGCTGCACTTGGAAACATATGGGGAAAAGTTAAAAGAGTCAACTTATACATGGGGTTGTGTAATCTTTGGGCTAATGTTGTAATTAAGTCATAAGGTGTATTAAGACTGGAGGAACTTTTTCCACAGTTTTATGAACCCCCCTTTTTTATTGTGTAGCTATGACCATTCCTACAACGTACCTTAACGTATGTTGATTAGCTGAACCATAGACTAAAAAATAAAGAGGGACGCCATGACAGCTCCCAAATAGTGAAGCCGAAACATCTCTGTCGACCCCTGGTGGTGGTCATAAACTCTGCCTCCTTCACTGAAGTCGACGGGACATTTGCCAAACTAAAAGATCAAAGTAAACCTCAATTTTTTTTTTCTCAAAGATGGTGGCTGTCATATGAGCAGTGTTTGTTTAATATGTTAAGTTTAGTTAGTTGCAGGGGCTCGAGGTCCTGCCCAACTCAGTCATGAATCAATCACAGCTGTCAATCATGATGTCACACCGCCTTTTATAGCATCAAATATATAATTAAAACCAAACTTATCACAAAAATGAACACTTGAACACACAAATGTGTGATTAGAGCTACTTAAAATTCCAAGCACCATCGCTGGGAAAAATTTAAATGATATGTACTTTGATTTTTTACTTTGGCCCATTTCCATCTTCCAATGATGATCTATACCGCAGCCAGCCACCAGGTGGCGATTGAGATGTTGTGGCTTTACTGTTGAGGAGCTGTCCAGCCCAGTCTTAAGAAAACATGTTGGCATTGCACGTTAATCAAAACCATTATTATGCTACATTTGTACATTTTATACGCATCATTTCAACACTTCTGAACTGACTTTGTTACCAGGAGGTGGAAGGGACGGTGGATGGCAACAACTCGGTGTGATGCCTGTGGCAAGCAGCAGGACAATGTACAAGACTATCAAACAACAAAACCAGTTGAGGGTTTTTTGCAACCAGTAGCACTTTTCTAGCTGTGTTTGTGCTGTCAAACGTTTGGCAATCAAGTTGCATTGTGGGTAATGCTGAAGCCAATTTTGAATGGATGGATTAAAAAAAAGGAGTCTGCTGGATCATTTTTATGTATATGTATATATTTTTAAACTGTCCACAATCTTATAGGATTACAATACTTAACCTAGGTTTGGCAAGTTATTTGATGCTATAGAAAGGGTTGTTGATGTCATGATTGCACAGTTCTGTGTGCTAATTGGAGTGTTCATTATCAGTGGCTCTGCTGGCAAGTGGTTGGATGGCATATGTGCAGGAACTTGTTACTGCAGAGATCGCTACTGCACAGGCTATGCCTCCAAGTGACATCAACCATGCAAGATGGCAGCGCCTGTGTCCGTGATATGTTGGCATCATTTTTGACAATAAAAATATGCATGTTATTGGGTTGCACGTATGAGCCAATACACCAACTGCCATTTTAAAAAGCCTTTAAGCAATACAAACAACTAATAAAACAAAACACGCACAACAGCTCATACCAAAAAAAAAAGTAAGTGCTATACCAACCATCAGCACTCCTACTGATGGTGTGAGTACAAACATAAAAGCAGCCCTTGAGGGTAGCCTATGTAGTTCTCAGGTGAGCTCTTCAGTCAGCAGTACCTCTCAGGGAGTCCCCCAAACTCCAAAAACGCCTATAGTCCAGCCTGTTCCCAGTGTTGTCCTGGTGGAAATGGGCCCACCCAAAACTGGCTGCCCATGAATTAGGTGTAGAGTAACCAGTTGCAGATTTAAGAGCTGTTATCCTGTGATAAGTTAGGTAGAATCTACAAAAAGACAGTTGTGGAAATGTTCAGATCATCATCGTCGCTTTTGGTGGAGGTATGAATCAGTCCTTCAGTCTGTCTTTATTGAACAGTCGATCAAACAAGGTTTCACCAAATATGTGTGTGTCCATGCGTGTGAATAGCTCACTGTCTGATTAATAGCCATTTGTTAAAACCAAACAGAATATCCACACAGTGTTTTCTTTATCCCATCTGCAAACAGAACTTAAAAGCCGATGAATCTTAATCCTCTGTTTTTTGCCTGCTGTCTGTCTGAAAGGAAGTTTTGACTGAAGCCATTTGGTGTGAACAGGCTGATTACAAACTCAGGCGAAATAATTGATTTTTATTCATCAAAGCCTCCCCATCAAAGCTTGAAGGGATTGGGCATACGTTTGCTTCTGTGAAAAAGACACTCTCTACATTCAGTTTACTTCTTCCCATTTCACTTTAATCATATCTCTCTAACTCTATATATCTATCTATCCAGCCAGCCATACACCTCCTTAAAAAATTTGAAAACAAACAAAAAAAGATCTGTGTATTCCAATCCATAAAATCTGAGTTTTTGGTGGGAATGAATGGGTTCGGGGCTGTCACAAAAAGATTAGGAAGATTGAAAAATATTAAGAGCTGGACAAACACATTGGTGTGAGTGTTGTGTGGTGTTTGACCCAGCCACCAAAAAACTTGAAAAATATGCCAGCCAGTGAAGTGTGATACTGCTGATGTTTCCTCAATATGCGAGCATGGTGCAAAAGACACTACCTCCCTTGCACTGGATTTGCTTTGATATTATTGCTATTGACAGCCGGGACAGCTGTGAGAAGCTGAGAAGCTAATTACATTACTTTAACAGTATGGAGAGTGTCCCTGTGTGCTGGGTAAGATAAGATAAGATAAACTTTATCTTCCTGGAGGAAATTTGTCTTGAGCATAAAAAGGGCTAGACACAGCTGCATGACAGTTAGTACGTAACAATACATTACCAAAGGAAAGCCAATGTACAGTGGACAGCATGGTATAACATGGACAGAAAAATTGAGGCGAAATATTGCACAAACCCCATAATAAACTAAGCAAACTATAAGACAATAATACTATTAAAAAGCCTAAAACATGACGACGAGACAAAACTGTTTTAGAACTATGCTGAGAAAAGTTGCAGCGGGAATTGGCAGGTGTGAGCTCGACTCAAATTGGCTCACAGTGTCACCTGCAACTCAGCTGCTGGAATCGCTGGTGGCTGGTTTTAGAACGTAAAACATGTCACCTGTTTCAGCAGCCAGTTGACTTGTAGTTAAGTCCACTGGTCGAGTCGAAATGACCGCAGACAGCGTATTCGCTTGCTGTGGCAGGTGCTCCGTCCCCACCGTGCCCTCTGTTTCCTCACAGTTTGTGTGTTGAGTGGGTTGCTGCTGCTGCTCGCTTTATGTGCTTATGAAAAGCTGGATATCAGAACGGAAGTGCAGAGAGTTGTTGCAGAGAGATGCTGCACCGTCTCATCTAGTTATGTTGGTGTGAACCAGCGAGTTTTTAGAACACTGCAGAACGTTGCATTGCAAGTAGTTGCCCTTATCAATTTGTCTTGTTGCGAATCTTGGTCTGAACTCGACTTTAATTAACCTGCTCCTCAGCTCAGTGAGATGACATCATTATAAGGGATTAACAATCCTGTATGTTTAGTGATGCAACAGATATTTAGAGGACGGATAACTTAAAATGGTTACTTTTGCATCCGCCAGTTCTGTAGCATCTACACGACGGTAAAAGTTCGTATTCATTATAAAGGATGTGTGTCAGATCGATTAGAATCCTGTGTGCATGTCTTAGTACAGCTTTGTCAGAGGCATTTTGGAGGGATAGATGTACTTTCATGCCAATCACTTTAATTAATAGTTTTACCAAATTTGCAATTTTCATTGTAAGCTGCACTGTCAGTGTATCATGCCATGATGCCATGGTGTATCTCATAATACTACCCAGCACTGCACTATAGAGTGTAAACATGATCTCTGTACCTAAACCAAACAGTCTCAGTCTTTGAAGAAAGCGAATTCCTTGAGCCATTTTAACACAGATAATCCACATGGGCACTCAATCTTAGGTTGTTATTCATAAGGATGCCTAGATATGCCAGGTGCACGCCTGCTCAGTTGTACAGAAATCAGTACTTACAGGGTCATGGGCTCTCACCTCCCAGGGATCAAATATCATTCCTTTAGTTTTGTTAGTGTTAAGAATCAGGTGGTGGCTGTCACACTAAAGAAGCTATTGCTTTGTGGTACCCCAGAGGGCAGCCGTCCTTAGCTTAGAATGATCACATCATCAAGGAATTTGATGATACAGTTATTTGGCTGTGTTATTGTCAATTATTATTCGGCTTTACAGTGTAAACAGAATAGGTGGACTGAATAGGTATGCCTGTGCTACAGTATTTGACCTCTGAGAGAGCTGTTGACCCTTTACGGATGCTACCCGTTTGTTAAAAAAGACTAAAATTAATTAACTTGTGCATGCATGTTATTTAACTTCTGTACAAGTAAGTATGGTTAGATTGTATTAAAGGCTGGGCTATAATCTGCAAATAAGACACATACATAGGCCTTAGGATCTTCAAGGTGCCTACTGATTAAGTGTGTCGCTCTGATGACAGCACCCTCTGTACTCCGCCCCTGCCTGTAAAAGCAAACGTATGTATATATTTTAACACCTGCCATTAACAAGTAATTATTTACCTGGATCAGCCTGACTGTGATAAATGCTACATGCAAACATGATGTGATCCAGGGAAGAAGGCTGCAGATGCAGTCAGAGCTGTGTACAGCAGCAGAGTCTGTTGCCCATCAGTAACAGATGACTTGTGAAAGCAAAGTGACAGTTCTTTGGCTTCATGTGGTGACCCTTAGTCTGTGAGCGTGTGTGTCTGAGTGTTTGACTGCAAGAGAGAGAGAGCTGAAGGAAATTATCTTTTTGTGAAAGTCCAACTGGTAAAATGGCAAAAGCAGCAAAGTTCATTCTGTCATAGTCGTCTTTCCACTTTCAAGTTCATAAACTGCTGCTGAGCTTTTCACAGGAGAAACTCTTCAGGGTTTCTAAAAACTCAGTGGTGCTAAAATTGTTAGATTTGTTAGTGGGCTTATAGAGAGATAGTTCCTATGGGCTGACTGGCTTTGTATGTTGTGCTAATACATTACTTTCTGTTGAGATGGCTTGGCTTCATCAAAGATGCCTTTAAACAAGTCCAAAGCTCCTTCACCCATACTGTAGGTCACAGCAACTGTCTTTGACCAAGTAGAAACAGAAATGAGACATTCTGGTTTAACAAGCACTGAGCCCAAGGTTAGGGCTCGGAGGCAGCGGTGTCAACACAAAAAGAAATTTAATGATCCCCAGCTAATAGGCCACATCACTGAAACACATGCTACTAAACATAAGCAAAATAGACCCTTCGCTAAGTCCCGCCCCCGGACACAGACTGGCCAATCATAATGTAGCATCGGGCCGGCTCAGACCAGTGTCCGACAACAACACAGCTGTGCTCCATTGACTCTAATGCCGTCGTTTCAGATTTCCTTCATTCTCAGGCTGGTTTTGTGGATTTGGAGCTAAATGTTGTGCCTTGGACACGTTGTGTATTAATGATACTCGTTACCTGGAGAGGTAGGAAGGAGATTTACGTTTCTTCCCTGTTTTAAAACCAAAATCAAACCCTGAAAAGTGAAGGGTTAGCCAGCTAGCTAGTGAAGATATAGCCTACTGAATGTATACACATGCTGCTTTTGCTTATTAGTGATTATAACAGAGAAAAAAAGGCTGACCCTGCTGTACAGGAACCAGTGAAGGGAAGCAGGGAAACTTTGCTGATATTCAACCAGCTGTGTGTCAACGCCTTGTGCACAGATGAATGTTGTTTGACTTCTCCCGGAGATCCCTGCTTGTCAGGCGGCGGAGGTCCAGGTACCAGCGGCACGGGGGCGAAGCCAGACACTGTTCATCTGTTCACACCGTGATGCCACACATGTGGTTCAATATCAGCAAAGTTTCCCTTTATATTCATTGTCTTCTGTGGCGATCAGCAGTGATGTGGTGGTTCAGTTTTGCTCTGTGATCTGTAGGCTTTAGACTCTTTTGTTACCTTGACTTTGTTGCTGTGCCAGTCTGACATCCTGAATATATCCTTCAAATGAATAGTGTAGACCCTTGTTTCTGCTTCTGGCTGAAATCACTTTTTTGTTTTTCAAAAAATTTCTCCAGGGAGTGCAGTCAGCGACAGTAGGAGCGCCATGCCAGTCTAGCTCCGAAACCGAAAGTTTGTCGGACTTAGCAACAGTAACTAAGGGGGTATGTTATGTATGTTATATAATGAACAAATTAAATGCATATAAAAGGTTATGAGAACAAGCACCAACAAACAAGCCCAACTTCTGTAGGTTAGCAGCTGCCTGCCGACACATGACAGAATCAATCAATCAATCAAGCAATCAATCAAGCAGTCAATCAGCCTGCTTAAATCCTCAGGGCAACCAGATTTCTTGCCACCAGTGACAGTAATGGCAGTGGAAGCTAACTCTAACTTTTCAGTCAAGTTATAGTCTTATGCCAAAAATGATAGCTCTACCACCACAAACGTTAATCCCTCTCCTTCTTCTTCATCGTTGACCTTTTCCTTGTTCTCATTATCCTTCATGTTTGGCTTCTTTCAGAGGTGCTTAAGACCCCTGCTAGCCCCTCTCCCTGCCATTGTTGCTTCAAGATATATATGTCAGCAGGTTTTAGGCATGGAGCTGACGCAACTCTGAACAAGTCCTGAGTGTAGGTTTACCACTTGGTAATGTTAACTAGCTAGCAAGCTTACTGTCATTTCCTATTAATTAATGAGATGAGTAGAGCTCCACTGATGAATCATTTTGTCAGTTGTGGTCAGGGATTATTCCAGGCCCCTTGTGAGTTTTCTAATGTCTGCCAGTTGCCTGATATAAGACAGAATTTCCAATTTGTTACGCAACGTTTCCATCTTCACTGTGACATTGCGTCCACTCCAACCAATTTCCGTGCGGGAGGAGGGTTCCATTTTCCCCAACTCATCGCTAAAGACCAACGTATCCACATAAATCTAATGCCATTTTAAGTCTAAGCTAATGCATAGCCAACGTATTGTTTTGTCAGGGTTTTAAGAGTGGAGCGGAGCAAAGTAAGAACCAATGATGGTGTCAGGCGATATTGAGAATGAATGAGAATGTTGATTTAGAACTGCCTTAGCAGCATCTACCTTGTCTATAGTTCTCGCCATTGTTGTTATTACTTCTTACTGGTTGTGAAACACTGCTTGACCGTGCTTGATAACAGCTTAAAAACAGCATTAGTCTGCCTGTGGCCCTGATTGGCCTATTGTTTGTTCTGTTATGGTGCTCATTGCTCATTTTTTATTTCAACCAAGAAACCACTGTTTCATGTCACAATGCCAGACAACTCATTGGAGTGGGTGGATTCAAAGGTCTGGACCAGGCGAGTCTGTCAGGCTATTGTTGTTCTCAAATGTCTAAACACTAAATAAAGACATGCAATTTTCAGTGAATGTGTTTGGATGTTGGAGAAACTGTGTTTGTGTGTTATGGATGCGTGTGTTTGTGTGTGTGTGTGTGTGTGTGTGTGTTTGAATGAGTGTGTATGTAGGCTACAGACTTGTCTAAATTAATGATCTGAATACAGCAAACCCAGACACACAAATGAATAAGCTCTTTTAAGGAAGACAGCGATTCACTAAAAAAAAAAAAAAATCAAGTCAAACAGCCAAATTAAATAGCCAGAATATAATGAATGCAGAGAGAGGCTAATGGAACAGTACTGGTGAATCTCAATTCTAGGAAAAAATAACTAAGATCTGTCCAAACAGTTGCTTGATATATTGTTAGATGCTTTTTTTTAAAACAACAACAACAACAACAACAACAACAACAACAAAGGAGCCTTTAAAGTCCCTAAATCTAGTGTGACAGTTGCTAAATTAGTAACTATGTGTGTGCTGTCATGCATGTTTGTGTGGCAGCTGTGAACTCAACAGAAACTCCAGTCACCATTTGCCTCGTCTCTCTTCCTTGTCCTCTTGTTTCTGAAGTGATACCAGATTCATGAAGTTCACTTGAAGTGAAACATTTCAACATGCATGGCTGTGTCGTTGCCTCAGTTTGTGCTTCCCCTTGGGAGTTGATGTCCATTTCAGCTCGTGTCTTCCTATTTACTTTGTATGCAGTCACATCTGAGATCTGCTTCAGGTTCAGTCTGAACATACCCTAAAAGGGTAACTACACCCATTTTCAAAATTCATGCATGTTACAGTATTTCTCTGGTCTAAGTCAGTCTAAAAATATTAGTAAACATAAACCACTGTCTCCCAAATCCAAAAACTAGAGTGCCTAAAACTCAAATTTGTGATGTCAGTAAGTATGAAGTCTGGAATTGCTCCATAGGCAATGGTGAAAGATGTTATAGATGACACTGAGAGCACCCAGGGGAATGTTCTGAAAATATGAGTACATTTTCAGTTTCAGAACTAAAAACACAAGACAAGGCTTATATAAGTATAAAAAAGACATTCTGGGTCCAAAAAATTAGACTTCCGTTAATTAGCCCCTTTCCCACTGCACAAAAACCCCAATTACACCCACTAAAATCTGGCTTTTGTATTTACTGGGAAAGGGAAAGGCATTTACGCCTGCGTCAAATTACTCTGCAGCAGTCACGGGGCTCTAGCTACAGTGACTCTGATTGGCAGAGATTGGAAATACTACCGTGGGAAGATGTGCAAATTATAGCCCCTTCACTGGTGAGATGCAATGATAGGTCACCAATCAGCCAGTGTCCATAAAGGCAGCGCTCGAACATCATTCAAAATTTAGTCAGTACTGACTTGAGAGAGCCCAGCAAACACATAACGTTCCGGTAACATTCCCAGAAGGTTCCCTACAAGTTTCCTACTGAACGTTCCCTAAAGAACATTCTATGAACATTGTATAAATGTTTGTGTTTAATGTAACATTCCTAAAACGTTCTAATAACCAGATGCCTGTAACGTTTTTTTTTTAAAGTAACCTTTAGAATGTTCCCCTAAGGTTCCCATTTAGTTGCATTTTGGGTAACCTTCCCACAACGTTCCAAGAAAGTTCTACACATATTTGGTTTTTAATGTAACATTCTTAAAACGTTCTACTAATCACATGCTTGTAACCTTTTTTTGGAGTAATTTTTAGAATGTTCCCCTAAGGTTCCCATTTGGTTGCATTTTGGGTAACCTTCCCACAACGTTCTAAGAAAGCTCTACAAATAATGTAACCTTCCTATAACGTTCTAATAACCAGATGCTTGTAACGTTTTTTTTGAGTAATTTTTAGAATGTTCCCCTAAGGTTTTCATTTGGTTGCATTTTGGGTAACCTTCCCACAACGTTCCAAGAAAGTTCTACACATATTTGGTTTTTGATGTAACATTCCTAAAACGTTCTAATAACCAGATGCTTGTAACGTTTTTTTGGAGTAATTTTTAGAATGTTCCCCTAAGGTTCTCGTTTGGTTGCATTTTGTGTAACCTTCCCACAACGTTCTAAGAAAGTTCTACAAATAATGTAACATTCCTAAAACATTCTAATAACCAGATGCTTGTAACGTTTTTTTGGAGTAATTTTTAGAATGTTCCCCTAAGGTTCTCGTTTGGTTGCATTTTGGGTAACCTTCCCACAACGTTCTAAGAAAGTTCTACACATATTTGGTTTTTGATGTAACACTCGTAGAACGTTCTAATAACAAGATGCCTGTAACGTTTTTTTGGAGTGATTTTTAGAATGTTCCCCTAAAGTTCCAGTTTGGTTGCATTTTGGGTAACCTTCCCACAACGTTCCAAGAAAGTTCTACACATATTTGGTTTTTGATGTAACATCCCTAAAACGTTCTAATAACCAGATGCTTGTAACGTTTTTTTTTGAGTAATTTTTAGAATGTTCCCCTAAGGTTCTCATTTGGTTGCATTTTGTGTAACCTTCCCACAAGGTTCTAAGAAAGTTCTACAAATAATGTAACATTCCTAAAACGTTCTAATAACCAGATGCTTGTAACGTTTTTTTGGAGTAATTTTTAGAATGTTCCCCTAAGGTTCTCGTTTGGTTGCATTTTGGGTAACCTTCCCACAATGTTCTAAGAAAGTTCTACACATATTTGGTTTTTGATGTAACACTCGTAGAACGTTCTAATAACAAGATGCCTGTAACGTTTTTTTGGAGTGATTTTTAGAATGTTCCCCTAAAGTTCCAGTTTGGTTGCATTTTGGGTAACCTTCCCACAACGTTCTAAGAAAGTTCTACACATATTTGGTTTTTGATGTAACATTCCTAAAACATTCTAATAACCAGATGCTTGTAACGTTTTTTTGGAGTAATTTATAGTTCCCCTAAGGTTCCCATTTGGTTGCATTTTGGGTAACCTTCCCACAACGTTCTAAGAAAGTTCTACAAATAATGTAACCTTCCCACAACGTTCTAAGAAAGTTCTATACATATTTGGTTTTTGATGTAACATTCCTAAAACGTTCTAATAACCAGATGCCTGTAACGTTTTTTTGGAGTAATTTTTAGAATGTTCCCCTAAGGTTCCCATTTGGTTGCATTTTGGGTAACCTTCCACAACTATCTAAGAAAGTTCTACAAATATTTGGTTTTTGATGTAACATTCGCAGAATGTTCTAATAACAAGATGCCTGTAACGGTTTTTTGGAGTGATTTTTAGAATGTTCCCCTAAGGTTCCAGTTTGGTTGCATTTTGGGTAACCTTCCCACAAGGTTCTAAGAAAGTTCTACAAATATTTGGTTTTCAATGTAACATTCTTGAAACGTTCTACTAACCAGATGCTTGTAACGTTTTTTTTTGGAGTAATTTTTAGAATGTTCCCCTAAGGTTCTTGTTTGGTTGCATTTTGGGTAACCTTCCCACAACGTTCTAAGAAAGTTCTCCACATATTTGGTTTTTGATGTAACATTTATAAAACATTCTAATAACCAGATGCTTGTAACGTTTTTTGAGAGTAATTTTATAATGTTCACCCGTTTGGTTGAATTGTGGATAGTTCTAAAAACATTACACAAATGATTTGTGTTTGTGAATTTTATAATGTTCTCCTGAGATCCCTGTTGATTGATTGATTTGTATTTATTGACTCTGTGAGGAGAAATTCATCATGGGCATCCAAGAGAGGTCAGGCATACACAGAATAACTCCAAATGACATAAACTACAGGGTCACCCAAAAACTAATCATATTTACAATTGCCTCCAACTGAACACCACAAAGATAAAGGAAATGATAGTGGATTTCCAAAAGTCCAAGCTCCTGGACCAGCCAGTGAACATTCGTGGGGTGGACATTGAGGTAATGCTAACCTACAAATATCTAGGAGTTCACCTGGACAACAAGTTGTCCCCTAACATAGATACACTCTACAGAAAGGGACGGAGCAGCTCCTTTTCTTATGGAGGTTCAGATCCAGACATCTGCAAAAATATGCTGCAGATGTTTTTATCAATCTGTAGTGGCAAATGTACTGTTCTATGCTGCCGTCCGCTAGGAAGGCAACATAAAACAATAAGATGAACGACAGCTTGACAGACGGGTGAAAAGAGCTGGCTTTGTGAAAGGACTCAGATTAGACTCATTGGAGGCTGTGGTGAAGCAATGCACACACAATGGAAGTCAGAAACCATCTTCATAGCGCCGGTGGAATGGAAAGGATGAGGCAGAGATCGACTGATCCAGCTACGTTACAGAACTGAGATTCTGGAAATGTTTCATACAAACTGCCATCAGAATACATAGTTTGTTGTGTTGAGCTACAATGCAATTTAATCTCCCTTCAAGGATCAATAAATTCTATTCTATTAATTCCGATGCCCCTCCACCTCACACACACATCATCATTGCTGGCTATGTAGCAGTTTGATTGAAAAAGGAATAAAAGAGAATTGTTACCTATTCAGTATACAGTTACAGGCAACATGTAACTTCTACTCAATGCATCAGCTGTAATGAACGAGGGAGGATGGGGCAACACAACAATATTTTTGCCAGCCCTCTGGTCATGTTTTGTGTTTTAGCTTTAATGGACAGGTTGCCATGTAATGGATAATACACAGTGAGGTGGTCATTCTTGAGGATAAAAATCCTGACAGGATGATCAGTATCCTGATACAAATTCCTTTGAAGAGGTTTTCTGCAATAATAATCAACTCACTGTATTATCCTGCTTATTACATTTTTCACATGATTTTATTGAGTTAAAAATAAGTTTATTACTGCTCTGAATGAAAATAATTGCATTTGTTCTTATGGACACAGAACTGTTTGCAATGATTTGTTACATGGCAACAGTCTGCTATCAAGACTTTTTAAAAATTATTTTCTTTATCATAACATCCCAGAATGTTGACATAATGATTATTGGGGGTCATGTGGACAATACCAACTGCTTGTTCGCTACTGAATTCCTTTCACTAGCCTGCTGGACTGCTTCAATATCACACAGCATGTTAAAGGGTGCACCCACACCAAAGGCCACACGCTGGACCTTGTGAACTCCATTGGCACAATCCCATCCCATCTTCAGTGCTTGGACCTTGCTCTGTCTGACCAACATGCAATCCTCTTCACTGTTCTTGTCTCCCTGCCCTGGCAGCTCACAAAATGGACCATCACATACAGGAACATCAAGACAGTGAGTACACCAGCCCTAACCAATTGCATAACAACCCACTTGGCCTCTGTTCAGTCCAACATCCTTTTTGATGGGCTGGCTGCTCACTGCCACTCCGCCTTATCCTGCTGGCTTGACTCTCTCGTCCCCCTCAAAATCAGGACTGTCTTCTATACCCATCTTGCCCCCTGGTTCACCACTGAACTCCACCCCTTGAAGGCCACTGGCGTTAACTGGAGGGGTTCTTTAAAAGATCTGGCCTCACTGTCCACCTGAGGCCTATGGATGTGAGGTCCTAGAAAGAAGCTCTCTCCCAGGCCAAAACTCACCACTACTCCACCCTCATTATAGAACCAGCAAAACCAACCCAGAATGCTGTTTTCCACTATCAACCGGCTACTTCGCCCCCTAATAATAATAATTGTTGTTGTTGTTGTTATTATTATATTATTAATTTCTATACTGTTCCCCTTGATGTTCAATTCAAGTTATAATAATAATAATAACAATAATAATTGTTGTTGTGTTATTATTATATTATTAATTTCTATACTGTTCCCCTTGATGTTCAATTCAAGTTATAATAATAATAACAATAATAATTGTTGTTGTGTTATTATTATATTATTAATTTCTATACTGTTCCCCTTGATGTTCAATTCAAATTATAATAACAACCACAACCTTAAAACATTTCTGTTTTCTGTTAAATGTCATAGTCCCCAAACGTTTTGTAGCCTAACATTTATTGTTGGAGGTTGGATTTATCCGAATTCCGAGTACAGACGAACGCAGCATATCCCATGTCGCATCGGGACATCGTGATCGCGCTCAACACAGCGCCGAAATACCTGGTGGTGACCGCGTGACCATCCGCGAAGAAGCGACGAACGAAAAAAAGCCAGGAAAATACGACAAGGTGAGTAACTTCAAAGTTATTATATCCAGCTTCATCTATCGTGTAAAGTTCCTATCTGCCTAATAGTCATATGTCAAAGTATTGTTCATGTGTAAACTAGCTAAACTGTGTAAGCTAGCTAAGCTGTGTAAGCTAGCCTAAGCCACGGGTAATTACTTCACTGTCTCCGTGTGTCGGCTTCTGTCAGGACACGTGAAGCTGAAGCTAGTGTAACAGACTGTTTTGTATTTGCGATTTATGTTGAGAATGAGGAGCGGTGTCCAGGGGCGGACTGGCCACCGGGAGTACCGGGAGTTTTCCCGGTGGGCCGGTGGGTCAGCGGCCGGCCCGGTACGGCGTGGTTACAGTCACATTTTTCTACCGTCTATGAGCGAGAAGAGTGACTAATTAATGCCAAAAAAATTAAAAAAGAAGAGGCCGGAGGCCCAGCCCGGCCTGTCCGGTCCGGTTGGGCCGTCCATGCTTACTTATTAGGAGCCCAAAAGAACAGCCAGGCAGCCCAGTCCAGAGAGCAGAGAAACAGAGAGAGCCAGCACAGCCACAGGTGTGTGTGTGTGTGTGTGTGTGTGTGTGTGTGTGTGTGTGTGTAGGCTACCTGCTGTAAAAGGTAGGCTAATACAGCATATTCCATAATCATAGTTGGCTGAAAATCTCAGGACATGTGTAAAGCTCAAGCATGTAGGAGCCTCCTTTCATATTTAATATCTGACAGTAAGCTCAAGATAGAGATGAGAATAGGGGCAGAAGTGGTGGAAGAAGAAAGTGTGGCCTGAAAGAGGCACATGGTGAAGCACAGGAAATGGCCCTTGAAATGCTGGTCCACGTCAAAAGATTTAAAAAATGAGTTTTGTTTTTGCTCTCCAGCCACAGCTCCCTATTAGACCAGTTCTGAGTTTAATTTAAGTTACATACACTCCAGCCATTATTGTCATTACAGTGATAGGAACCTCAGTCAGTACTAAATCTGCTTTTTTATCTGAAACAATGTTGTCTTTCTCCTTTATTTTCTCTTCAGTGTACACCAGAATGTAGGGATGCTCGATTATGGCAAAAATCAGAATCACGATTATTTTGATTCATACCGAAATCACGATTATTCAAAACGATTATTCATTGATTTGAGAATTTGCTTTTATTGGACTTTAAACAGGTTTTCCTTTTTAACACAATGACTAATGTTTAAATACAGTTTGACAAAAAGTAAATTAAAACAAAGTATAAATAATATATACAGGGCTCCAGAATAACTTTTTTTACTAGGAGCACAGTGGCCCCTAACTTAAAATTTTAGTGGCGCAAGCAGAAAATTTAGGAGCGCACAATGTAAATCAACTTGCAAAGTAAATATTCACATTTCCTCTCATTTTGTAATTGAAAATAAAATTTGATTAATTGCCCAGCTCTAAAGGACATTATAAAATTCATTTGTGGACATTAATTGCTTAATAGTCACCTGATTGCCATCCATTTGGAACCCCACTGGAATCTTGTAACCCACGAGATTCCTGAAAATCTGTCAGCATCACACTAATACATGAGTGCAGGCACACACATACACACCCTCTCTATGTATCTCTGTAGATTATTCACGTTATACTGTTTTAACTTAATTTTTTGTTCATTTAGGGGCATGTCAGAAGAATTTTAAGGCAAAACAGACAGAGGTGGAGGAAGCAATCGCCACAACCCTGAAGTTTGCACCCCATCGAGGAAAGAAGCAGGTGTGTGTGTGTGTGTGTTTGCCAGCGTGCGTGTTTGTGTTGCCTACTGTTGTATTAATTTGAAAATACTGTCCTAAACTCCAGGGCTTCAGATATGTAAATTGATGCGTGTTTGGCTTGCTGTTTTGCTTTATAGATTACACAACTTTTAAAGCTTTGAAGTAAAAACTAACACTTAAGCTCATTATATATATCATACTATTTGGCTGGTTTAAAAGAAAAAAGTATTGGTCATCTTATGCAGGCCTGATACTTACCAATAACAGAAACTAAAGTTCTTGTTTACGTTCTGTCTCATACTCTTTAATATCCGTGGTAGTGCTTTACCGTTACCGTCCGTGAGAGAGAGAGACAGAGAGAGAAACACTCTTATAATTCATTACTCAGACTTCTTCCACTTATTATATTTTCATAACTACATATAGGTTATATATATATGTGTGTGTGTGTGTATGTATATATATATATATATTATATATATATATGTATGTATGTATGTATGTATGTATAGATGTATGTATGTATGTATACATATTAGGGCTGTAACGGTACATGTATTTGTGTCGAACCATTCGGTACGCGACTTTCGGTTCGGCACGACCCTGTACCGAATTATTGGGCGCAGGATATTGTTTTATTTTATTTTGTTTTATTTTAATTCCGTTTTTGCGAGCCGAAACATTTAAAATATCTAGTTCCCCGACGGACATAATTGAGTGACGGACCGAGTCCCGTAATTCTCCACTTTCACTTTGTGCAGCGCATTCTCGCATTTTGATAACATGGCAAGTGAGCCTGACGAACCTGAAGACCCACCCGCAAACCTTAAGTCTTCCGTTTGGGTGGCAGGTGACAAGGTGACAAGACAAAGCAGTGTGCCGACACTGCAGAACAGCGGTCGGGCCAGCTCCGCTATACTTGTTATTTTAATTGAGTAAAACTGAGAAGAAAAAACTAAAACTAAAAAAAACTAAAGAGAGCTAAATCCAGGATAAATATTGGTGTGCCTCTCTGAGATGGAGAGAGCTTCGTGAACATCTAGGACTACAATTCGATGCCGACCTCGCGTGTGTTCTGCTAGACAGGTAAGCAAACATCTGGCTGATGTTATCAAAATATTAATAATTTCCACCAGTGTATTGCAAGCACTGCTGGCCACCGGGGCACCAGCGCTGCGGAGCGGAGGCTGGCTAACCACAACATCTAACGTTAGCGATAGGTTTCTATAATGCTGAGCTGATGCCGGGAAATGAACTGCATTTAGAAAAGAGGCAGAGGAATAGCTAAACATAAGGCGCACTGAGCAAGAGAGAGCAGCAGAGAGGGAGAAGCCATTGCTAACTGTAAAGCTAAGTAACTCGCAGTTTGCTCAAATAACTAGCAGATTGCTAACCGCTTAGCTAAAGTAAGTAGCATTTCTGATTAGAGTGTTGAGGTTAGCGAGACAGTCGCTAAAAAAGAGAGCCATGACTTTAACACACGGAAAACCGGACATTATAATCAGTTTATTTAAAAAACCCAGACACCCCGGATGGGACGTTAAAAGAGAGAGAGGCATCTCATCTCATGGTGATACCCTGCAATTGAATGAGTGGGCGTGTCAAGGATTAAAATAGGAGAGGGAGGGGGGGTAGAGCCAGCTCGGCACCTGGCTGGCAACCGGCTGGAACTTGGCTGGGATTTGACAGGCAGTTGGCTGAGGGAAGGAACTTTTGAGTGGCTCCTATTGTATTTGAGGGAGCGGGAGAGAGTCAACTGCGCTTAAAATTAACCGGATGTTTTATTTTGTTTCTGCGAACGACTTCCTGTTCCACATGATCTGCTCTGTGCTGAATTGCTGCGTTGTGCTCCAGCGTAAAAATAGAAGCTCTGCATATCTGCTGCGGATGCTCCGGAGCGCCGCAGCTATGACAGAGCCGGTGGAACCACAAACATTGATTAGAATTGAAACGTATCAGCTCCACTGCACACGCATCTGGTGGAATTTAGGGGTTAGGGGAGGGAGCAGGAGATGGTCAAAGAGGGAGATGCACCTTTCAGCAGCTGCATCAGGAACATTAAACCGATTTATAATTTTTCAATCGGGCCATCGGCTGGTTCAAGCTACACTGAGACCAATTCATTAATCTGTGTACCGATGCACTTGCATCTTTTAAATCAAAACCGATTTTCCGATTCAAATCAGTTATTCGTTACACCCTTAGTTGATATAATTTTTCCTTGTACTAGGTGTCAGGTCAATTTTCCCGTAATATCGATCTTTCACTATTAGTCTATTCCTATTTCATATTGCATGTAGTTTGGGCCTTTTCTGTCTGTCTCCATGTCTCAAACCTTATCTGGCCCACAAGGTCAGCATATGTGAAGTAGTTTCTCTCTGTGTACGCAAAGGCGTTATCTGTTTCTCTGGCATAAGTACTTCCACTCTGTATGTCAATTTGTCTCTCATTCGCCCAGGAGCTGAGGTTCCAGGGTCTGAGTGCTTGATAATTTATTTCAAAGAAAATAAATGCCCAAAGGACAGCTCTCTGTGTTTTCCATGATCACCACGAATTATTGCCATTACACAGGCATTTGACTGGTGAGCCAAAAATATAATTTTAGACCCTGCATTAGCTATTTAAAGCCAAGTCTTAGAAACTTTTGCCAGGACTAGGGCTGTGTTCCTCCATCTATGTTACTTCCTGTATGTTTCTTTAGCAGAAAGTGTTCCTATTTGCTCTCCTGGTGGGTTTTTTTTTTTTTTTCTCGTAGTTTCCAATAAATTGGACAAATGTCAATGTTGACAGAATTTTTTTCTCTCTGGTTTTTCAGTGAGTATGTGATGGTGACACTTTAAAAGTATTGATATTGATGTAAATGGGATTGTTAAAAAATTCTAGGAACATTCACTGAGTGTTTTAATTTCCTGGGAGTAGGAACAGAATCACATTTGTTTTATAATTTTCATGAAGTGAACATCAAACTGAAAACATTGTGGTAACCTTCCTATAATGTCCAGTTAACCTTGGGAACGTCAGGAAAACTTGCTATTTATAATTGTGTTTAAAACATTCAAACATTTTGGCAACCGTCCTATAATATTCAACTTACTTTCCCAGAACATTCAGGGAACATCAAAATAGCCTTCTGGTTATGGTAGGAAAACTTGCTGTTTTAACTTGGAAGGAATGTTTGAGGGAGAACATTCTGGTAACCGTCTTAAAACATTCAATTAACCTTCCCAAAACATTCAGGCAACATCAAAATAACCTTCTGGTAACGTCAGGAAAACTTGCCGTTTTAACATGCAGGGAACGTTTTACAGAGAACATTCTGGTAACCTTCTTTAAACGTTCAATTAACCTTCCAAGAACGTTCAGGGAACATCAATATAACCTTCTGGTTACGTCAGGAAAACTTGCCGTTTATACCAGTATATTACGTTGTGTTGCAACGTTCAAAAAACGTTCCTACACCTTAAAACAAACGTTCCCAGAACATTCGGGGAACCAAAATTTGTTAGCTGGGAGAGACTGAATAACTCAGAGATACTGCTTTTTACTGTTTACTGACCTGTTTTCCAGCCTGTTTGTGATGTTGAACGTGACTCGTGATCTATTGCCTATTTTAAGCAGGTGTTTTCACATTTTTTTAAAAAAACTGCATTGGAGTGCTAATTTGGGTGAGCAAGTGGTTAATTGTCTGCATCCAAAATCCATTCTAACATGCTATTTAGTAGGCTATGGAAATGTTTTCATCGTGTCCGAAACTTTAGCATGAAAGCAATTGTGCGTGAATTGCATACTATTTCTGTGAGATATTACGTTGTGCAAACACTGGACACAATGGCAGTTTAAATGTCCCTCAGTGCTATGCATTAGTGATTTAACAGTTCATTACAGTGGGCAACCAAGGCAGCTCTGTAATGTCAATAAGTAGTAAATACTTCTCAAGGGAAAGATAGCTTTAGTAATGAGTCTGCTGCCTGGTGTGCAATTAAGGAAACTCTACGGTGGTAGCTAAACCATTACAGATGAATTATATCCTGCATTACTATAAAGCTTTGTTATGGGTACATATAGGTTTGGTTTTTTTAGCCATGGTAGTGACATGGCTCCACAAATGTTTGATTGGAATTATCTCAAAAACTATTTGGATGGTGTGCCGTGAAAGTTGGTACACACATAAACATTATACATCTTGCTAAACACCAGCTTGTTAGCATACTAATGTTAGCAGCTTATTTCGGCATCTGGCAACAAAAATGCTGGTGACAGATTGCTACACAATGGCTTTGCCTGTGGTTTGCATTTGCTAACATCTAAGGTTTCACAAGTAAAAAAAACCCAAAACAAAACATTAAACATTAATCCTACAGACGTGATGAAAACCAAAAAAGAGTGTGTCATCATGTTTGCAGATGCTGGTGGTCTAATCGGCACAGAGACTATCAGGAAGTGGCATGGTAATTAGTGTGTATGAAAAGATACATAGTACTGTAATAGAGCGCTCAAGGGATGACATTTTTCTGTAGGCAGACATGAAAGTCAGTGTTGCCCTCGTTCTATTGTCAGAAAGCCTGTAGGATTTTCCCATTGGATTTGGATTATTGCAGTAAAAAGTAACTGTGTCAAACAAATGTTTACGATACTTACATGTTTTGTTCTGTCTTCACAAATGGATTTTTGAAGTGTAAATGCAACCCCCAGCAGGAAAAAGCTAATACCATGCTGTGAACAAACTATACTGCGGTCACATGACTTCACATCCCCATTACAACAAGGCTGTAAAACTATGTTTAGCATGATGACATTCTGTTCTTATTTGGCCACTCGTTAGTAGTTTTTTAGAACACATAAAAACTTCACGAGTGGGCCATTTATTGATGTATTTTATATTGTAGAACAAAACGTGAATGTCTCTAAGATATTTTAACCACAGACCTTATTTAAGGCATCTAACCAAAAATCACGAGGGTACCAGGATTGCTACAACGCTTGCTCATTTCCAGATTTTAGGACTCATTCCTGGAGCACTCTATATACACAAAAGTATGTTGAACGATAGTACACATATTGGGAATATTGTGCTTAGCATGTGGATTTGGACACAGAAATTGTCTGTAGATCAGCTCAGGACCTGTATATGATGACATCACAAGTTTGAGACTTACTTCTTACTTTTTAAATGAACTGACAGCAACACAGTATTATACACAACATTGTTATTAATGCAGTGTTTTGTCATTCAATCAATCAGTCAATCAATTTTATTTATAAAGCCCAATATCACAAATCACAATTTGCCTCACAGGGCTTTACAGCATACAGCATCAATGTTTTGTGTTTTATACACTGTGATGATTCATGCTTTTGTGGAACAACTTTTTCATGCACTTCCGTCTCTCCCAGGCCTCCGTATAAACCCTGTGGCTATCTCTACTTCTATTTTGTTTGCTATCACGCCTCCTACTGGTCTTTGCATCTCTGCAGCAGCCTGCAGAGTGTAAATTGTAATTATCACCTCACTATCCAGAAATACCCACGCAAACCCTGTGGCGTAGAACATCTGAGGCTTCAGAGGGTTTTCAGACAAGTGTGTGTGTGTGAACACACTTCTGAGAGCCTGCTAAGAGGATCAAAAATACATCTGTGTTCCACAGTGTGAATTCCTGTACAAATACCATTATTAAAGCCGTTTTTGGACTCTGTCTGCCAGATATGCACAATAAAAACTTTGGGGAAGTAATTCAACTTGGAAAATATCTTACCAGTCACTTCGCCATATCTTGTCAAACTTGACCACAGCTTTCAATGTAAATATTGTTTATTGCAAACTTACAGCTCCAGAGGCAGCAGTGTCTCATACCATCAGGTACTGTGTATACTGAATCATTTGGGGAATTGTTATGTAAAGATGTACTGTGCTATGTATCTAGTTTGGAGTTATTTAGACTGAGCGAAAAGTTGCTTCTGCCTCAACATACCCTTGTGTTGACTTGAAGTCAAGTCAATAAATGTATGGACAAATGCTTGAAGGGTAACAATTGATTTGTGTCGAGCAGAGGAATAAGTTTAGACGAAAAAGTGAGCATATCTCAAATATGTTACAGGGTCATGTCAAACTCAGGAACGACATAATAATTTCATCATCATTATTAACATCATCCTCATGGAGCCTTTCTGCACAAAACAGTGGGTGAGACGGCAGTCTGTAAACACAGAATGAATGGAACTGAATTGATGACCCTGGATGTACAAACTCCTCTGCTTCCTGCAACACCAGTGTGTATTTCTCATGCTTTGCCTCCATTAATAGATAGCAGAACATTACAAAATGTCTCTCAATCCAATACACAAATATAACACACCTGCTTATAGAGTTAGATCAACATCTTTCTGAAACAATGTCAAAAATGTTAAACCTAATATATGATAGGTAATGAATGAATGAATGAATGAATGAATGAAAGTAGGTTTATTTCGAACATGTTGGAATAAAGTACAAAAAAACCCAAAATAAGCAAAGACAACTGAAAACAATGTCCACATGTCCGAAAAGGAGTAGGAAGAAGCGTGAGCTTATTTAATCCTACCCTTTTCCATCTCTCAGCAAATAAATCTACTGATAATCATCAGTTCACTTCCTGTCTCCTTTTCTGTTATATACATGTACCCCAAAATAATTTAATCTTCACTCTGCATATTGAGATGTAAAAAGTTTCTAAAGTAGTGCGTGCACACAGATGTTTTAAATTTAGTTCCCCCCTGAAATTATACAATCCCTCCCTCCCTTCTAACATTGTTACAATGATATGATTTGTATTGCATTACATTTTACTGTATAGGTACACTGTGCATTTTCTGATCAGCCTATTCAAAAATAATTACAGAAATTATCATCCCTTTGCTTAAAGGTCTAGTGTGTAGGATTTAGTGATATCTAGTTGTGAGGTTGCAAGTTGCAACCAATTAAAACTTATCCTCTGTACTAAGTGTAAGAGAACTATGGTGGCTGAGTAAAAGTGAGTAAGTGGTTTGTTTATTCTGAACTACTGCATTCAGGACATTTTCATAGGGAGCCGAATCTCCTCCTTTTCAAAACAAAAGATATTGGTGAGTTAAACCAGTAGAAACACTCAATTAATAAGTTTCATGTTAAAAAAAAAAATCCAATATTCTCATCATGGAATGACTGCTTACTGCGCTGGCTAAAGCAAATGGTCCTATTTAGAGTTAGTGCTTCGTTTTTCAGTTCTGAGCTGCTGTAGAAACTTGGCAGGGCAACATGGCAGACTCCTTAGAAGGGGATCCCCTGTATGTAAACATAAGCAGCATTCCATTTCTGCTATTATGCCTCCTTAAATCCTACACACTAGACTTTAAGCTAATTCACATGAATTCACGTTTGCAGATGACCCCACAGTAACAGCAATTAGTCCATGGGCCAAGACACCAAAATTGACCCACGACAATAAAATGGGTGGGCAATTTCTAGTTTGCTTTTTTGACTTGTTACACATCTCTAGTTCACATCTGGCAAGATAGCCATTGCAGACTGGTAGCTGAGTGATGGTTATCATGTGTTGAATATAGGGACCCCCCTAACCCTAACCCTAACCCTAGCGGAAACAAGTAACTGTGTATGATGCCTGTTTGGTACTATGGTGTTTGTTAACTACGTGTTGATTACTCAGGCTGTCTAAATAAATCCAATATATTCTTGAGGTATTTAAGAACTGAAAAAATGGTATTTGAAAGGTATTTACATTTTAATTTTTCTCTTCTGAATTTATTCACATCAGAGTACTTACGTAATATTTACAGTCTTTTAGACACCAGATTTGACATCTCAAAATTCTTACCTTTCACCAGGTACCAGATTTATGGATATAGCCCTTATAGTTCTGGAGATATACTCGTTTTTATATGTGTATGGTATTTCAGGCGGAATGAACATAAAATATGAAAGTTTTATTTATATCAAGATCCCTATGTCTATGGTAATAGTAACTATATGATTCACCTGCAAGATTGATGTTTCTGAATTTAAGGGAAATGATAACATACTCATGAAACAAATCAACACTTTTTACTTTTGAAGCAATCATTTTAACAAAGAACTAGAAAAAATAGATTATGATCCTTATGTCAAAGGTCATCGTCTTGGGGTTGATTGTCACATGTGTGCAGCTTGCACTGGTTGGTAGATTTTAAGCCATTGCTCATGCATTGGCATTCTGGAAGCTTGCATTAACGACTGCAGTTGCAGGACAGCAGCTGCAGCACGAAGCTTACCACAGCCTGCAAAGGCACTCACAGTATCACATCTGGTGAATGCATGCATGCCAATTACAGACACCGTTTCCCAGCCCCTGACGTAGCTTGGTGATATCAAAATACCTAACCCGGTTCTTTGTTCCATACTTTTCTGGAATAAGGGACAGGAGATATCAGCAGAGAATTCCAGGCGGAGCACCAGCACATCAGTGTCATCAGCTGCTACTACCACAGCACTGTAGCCTTCCTTTGCAGCATGGGCTGCATGCAAAATGATTCTTGTGTCAGCCTCTTGGTTTGACTGCAGGCCCTCAACCTCTGCCCAGTGATCCTTGGTGAGGTGCAAGCAGCCTTTCTCACTGGCAATGTACAACTGCTTGTCATTCAGCTTGTGTCTCAGCTTGAGTGTCTTCAACTCAACCACCAAGAACCTTATGGGGTTTGTCTTGTTGGCCAAGCTCCCGAGAAACCTTCTCAATTGCTGAACGTTGTTTCGGACCTGTATTCCTGTGGTGCAACCCCGATTCTCTCTCTCTGCATACTTGATTGATTCCTCCCGATATACATCAAGACCACATCAATCCTCTGGCTTCTGGCTCCTTCATGTAGGATTTGATTCAGGACTGAGTCTGCAAGTTGAGAGAAGGTCTGCTCATTGCCCTTCATCTTCTGAACGAGACTCATCCCATCGGTGATGGTAGCAGAGGGATGGTCTCTGCTGGTAAGACTTGCTTCTCCAGTTCCCTGGCCAGAACAGCTTTGCTGGTTTTTCTCAGGGTCCTGTCTTAAATAAATAGCACATTCATAAATTCAGGGACATTAAAAGACATGAGTCTGCAGACATGCTGGCAGCTTTGTGAGGTGGTGCTTTGAGCTAAATGTTAACATTAGCATGCTAGGATGCTTATATTAGGCATATGAATTGTTTACCATGATCATTATTTTAGTCAAGCACAACAGTATGATAACTTTCATTAAGTAGCAATAAACACAAAGTATAACTTTGGAGGAGGGGAAGGGGTCAAAGGGTACAGATGACCCCAGCCCAAGGCCAAGGGAGAGCCCATGAAAAGGTCTGTGGTTGAGGTAGTCAAGTACAACAATTTACCTACTGATATATATCACTGACAATGCAATATATATGTATATACATGTATAAATAAATGTTTTTCAAACACTAAAACACATTTTCATGTGCCATCTGATACTCCCCCCGGTAGTATTGTGAAATGGTGCGGTCCTTTTACAGATGCGCGATGCGGAGACTCATAAGCAATAATATAAACATGTGAGGCGCACTGCAGCCGGATTAGCTAAGTCATAATGCCTCACCAAAATCAGGGGCTCCTGAGAGAAAAGCAGGGTACAGAGAGAACAAGAATATGAAAGGATCAGAGAGGTGATGGTCAAATGTCTGACAAACAATGTGAAGAAGCACCAGGTATGACAGGTAGAGCTGAAGGTGAGGAATGAGGCAGACTAGTTTTTAGCAAATAAAACCTGCTGTAATGGGCTCAGTTTCAGAAGCTAAGATTTTATGGTATTTTGTCAGAAAGGCTTCAATATTGGATCACAATATAACTATACTGTCATATTTCCTACACCTAGTCATTTTTTGACATGATTACACAGGAGAACTGACAAGAAATGTGGAAATCTATGTTCATGTGGAAAAGATTATGCATAAAGATTAAATCCTAATTGGAAAAAAAGGTTAAGAGTGTACAGAAAATTATTCACAACAGTGTGAAGCATCAGTTCAGTCAGTAAAATGGGTTGGTTGGGGTGCAAGGGCCATGCTGGAGAAGTGTGGGTTCTTGAGCAATTTTTGCAGCTGGGCCCCTTGTGAATCTTTTCTGCCACTGATATCCCTTTCACAGTGTAGATACATGTGCACGGATGAAGAAAATTACATTAAGCATTCAATATTCATAATCTGCCAGTTCACCTTCCACCTCTCTGTCTCTCTCCTCCTGTCTCTTTCATCCTCTCTTGCCGTCTCTGTTTCACCTCCTTCCCCTCTGTGCTCCACAGTGCTGGGATGAGGTGTTGTGCCCCTACATGCCATTTTGATGTAGTGTGAAGTAACTGCTGGTCGGGCTTAGGCGCTATTGCCGATAAATACAAATTGAGGTGGGAAGTGCCGGGCGGCTCAAGGTCACCTGGGAGGGTCGTTTCAGAATGTGGTTTCATTTTTTGATCCAGTAATGAGAGAAGGGACCTGGATTCCAGGGCTGAATGAATGCCCCCCGCCACCTTCCACCCATCTACTGATCACAGCTCAATCACCGCTCTGGCTTCTAACCGCTGTACCTTGGTTGCTCAGGTACTATCATCACTCATTTTTATCACACATGTGCTCACACTGTTTTTAACAACGTCAGCGTATGTCCTTAAAATTAAAAACTTCCCCTGCACACAATCTGCTTTTTATCCACGAAGCTTGTGTGTGCTCACAGATTGGTTATAACACTTGTCTGATCAAGGGGCCAGGCCAAAGGTTAATTGGTGTGTTATCAGTTATCTGATAAAGACATGCTTGGGTGCTCACCAACACCTTAAAGAGAGCCATATACCATAGACTGGTCATTTACTGGAATAATTTATTATTCTTTATCATAAAAGCCCTATGTAAAATTGCTTTTAAAGAAATAGCTCAACATTATAAATATTATATTTTTTCTTTCTTGTCAAGAGTTAGATGAGAGGACAGATACCACTCTCATATCTCTTGGGCTAATAGATGGCTATCGCCAGCAGCTGGTTATCTTAGCTTAGCATAAAGACTGGAAACAGGACGAAACAGCTATCCTGGTTCTGTCCAAAGGTAGCAGTATCCGCCCATTTTTTCTGTGGACCCGAGGAGGGACAGCCTCAGATCTCATTCCTAGGTCGTCATACACAGATGCTTCCTATCCCAATCTTGGCATATGATGTTGACGCCATTAGCAGCCTCAACTGGGCCTTCAGCTAACTACAATGTGATCCCATCCATGGGATTACTTGATGCTGAGAGCAACTGATGTTACATTAGGAGTGAGAAAGTCCATGTAGGATGGGAGAAGGGGGAGGTGGATGTGTCAAACAAAACAAAAAGTCAATGCTGTTTTAACATAACATTATGTAACTAACACTCACCATTGCAATTTATGCAGGGTTGACACATCATTCATGATGTGACATATTTACATCACATTACGTCACATTACATTATTGTTAGGTAAGATACGTACCTATTTTAAAGCAAGACATCATCTTTTTTCTGAACCTAACCAAGTAGTTTTCTTGCCTAAACCTAACCACAACCATTTCACAACAGTAACCACATGTCACAATGTCACCAAAAGAAAATTCACATATTGTTAGAACAGAATAGAGTTTTATTGCCATTTGCACAAGTACATCACAGTACAGGTATATTGGAATTCTTGTGCGTTTCTCCAAGCACCAGTTAAAAACAAAAGACACAAAGGTCAATAAGGAAAACATACTAAATCACATAACAAACAAGTACCAAAAGCAAATAATAATAGTAATAATACAGTGAATAAATAAAAGGCACATTATGAATATTGCACATTATTGTTGTAAGGGGTTATTGCACAGTGTCCTGATGTGATGCACATAGTGTCAAAAAGAGTTATTGCACATTGTCCTTATGTAGTGTGTATAGTGTGAAAAGAGTTATGAGGTTATGGTGTAAGATAACTTCTCCCCTCCCTAATGTGCTGTGCCACTAGTCTGGTAGTGGCTGGGAAGAAACTCTTGTGAAAGCGAGCTGTGCGACACTGATGCTCCCTGGCTTGCGGTGTCTCAGGTTGTACCCCGAGTACACCCACTGAAACAGGGCATGTGCTGGGTGGTGTCTGTCCCTCACGATGCTCTGTGCTTTCCTCTGGCACCGCTGTGTGTATATTGTCTCCATAGAAGGGAGACCGGAGCCAATAATCCTCTCTGCAGCTCTGATGACCCGTTGCATGGACTTCCTCTCAGCCAGGGTGGTGTTGCCATACCACACTGTGATGGCGGAGGTGAGGATGCTCTCCACAAGTCCTCTGTATGCTTGGGTGAGGGGCTGGCGTCCAAGTCCGGCTTTCTTTAGCACTCTGATGAAGTGCAGCCTCTGCTGAGCTTTTTTCACTGTGGTTACAGTGTGTTTGGCCCAACTGAGGCTTTCTGTGATGTGCAGGCCTAAGAACTTGCAGCTGTCAGTTTGCTCCACCACGGTCCCCTTGGTGGTGAATGGCTGCAGAGGGTGGGCTCGTCTCCTGAAGTCTATGATGAGTTATTTTGTTTTGTAGACAGTGATCTTGTAAACCAGGTCTCTGTATGACTCACCCCCCCGTCTGATGGGGCCAAGGATGGTCATGTCGTCTGCATACTTAATAAAAATGTTATTATCCTGGGTGGAAGTGCAATCGTGTGTACAGTGCAAAGAGTTTCAGGCTGAGGCAGCAGCCCTGTGAGGTTTCGGTACTCACTGACAGTGCTGCAGAGACCTTGTTTCCCATCCTCACCACCTGTGGTCTGTCTGTGAGGAAGTCCAGGATCCATTTGCGGGTGGGTGTTGATATTGCTAGGTCTGCTAGCTTCACAGTGAGCTTCATTGGCCTGATCGTGTTGAAGCCGGAGCTGTAATTCAGGAATAGGAGCCGTGCATATGTGTTGGCACCTTCCAGATGTTGCAGGATGTTGTGAAGTGCCAGGGCCACTGCGTCCTCTACTGATCTGTTTGAGCAGTAGGCAAACTGAAGAGGGTCTGTTGTGTTTGGAACCACAGAGTTAATTTGCTGTAAGACCAGCTTCTCCAGACACTTCATGGCGACAGGTGTGAGTGCCACGGGGCTGAGGTCATTCATTATGGAAATGTTTGCTTTTTTGGGGACTGGCACTTTAACAGAGGATTTAAAGATGCGCGGAACTGTTTCCTGTGAGAGAGATGAATTAAAAATGTCTGTGTATACCTCTGCCAGCTGTTCTGCACATACCCTCAGAACCCTCGGTGCCACCCGGTCTGGCCCAACAGCTTTGCGGGGGTTTACCTGCCTCAGAGCCCTGAGCACCTGGGAGTGTGTCGCCTGTTGTGGGGTCTCCTCTGGGTTGCAGGGGGCCTTTAGGGGGATGTCTCTGTCGTGCTGGTCGAGTCTGGCATAGAAGCTGTTAAGTCAGGTAGGGGGGCGTTCCGGATTACAACTGTGTCTGCATCCTCCCTGTAGTTGGTGACTGCTTTTATTCCTTGCCACACGCTCCTTGTGTTTTCCCTGTAGCAGCTTTCAAGTCTTTGGGTGTATGTTCTCTTGGCAGCCTTGATGGTTCTCTGGAGCTCATATCGAGCCTGCCTGTACTCCCCAGTATCTCCTGACTTGAAGGCTGCACACCGGTTCCTGATCTTATTGCGTATATCCGCATTGAACCAGGGTTTCTGGTTGGGATATACACGGATAGGCCGGGAGGGGATGCATATGGAGGTGCACCAGTCAATATAACTGCTCACAGTGTCTGCATAGTCATGAATATTGTCCGTGGCCTCCTTAATAATGCTCATGTCTGTAGCATCCAGGCAGCCCTGCAGTTCTGCCACTGCATCATCCGCCCACTGTTTACAGTCCTGACGTTGACTGGGTCTCCTTTGAGCCTCTTGGTGTAGGTGGGCAGTAACAGGATGACAAGGTGGTCACCTTTCCCAAAATGTGGCTTGGAAACAGCAGTGTAAGCATTTCTGATGTTGCTGTAACATTTATCCAGGATGTTGTTTCCCCTGGTGGGCAAACTATTACAATGGATGGCATGTCATCTAGGCAAATTGTCTGCCAAGCTACAGACTACAAGACCAACGAACAATAAAACTGGTTGTGTTTCCATGGGTGGTAGAACCAGCAGTGCTTGAGACAGAACCTATGTGATTTTCACTGACCAGTCCCTACTTTTCCAGCAACTTCTGTGCTACCAAACGTCTGTATTTTAAACCAAACATTATCTTTTCCTCTAACCAAGTGTTTTTTTTTTTATGCTTAAACCTAACCACACATTAACCACAGCATTGTTGCTGAGTGTCGTAAAGTTTTAATGTATCTGCGACAAAACAATGTGGAAATGTAATGTATCTGCAGTTTGGAATAATATACAATGCACATATTTTTTTTGGCAGTTGGGTTGCATTAAAACATGTGGAAAATCGAGTTATAACTATGGTAATGTTCTTTTCTTTACTTTACTTCTTTCATACTTTGCCTTGAGGTAACCCGTCTGCCTCCAGCTCGCTACTTGAGGTTGGTGCTGCAAAACAGACACCAACTTGTATTAAGTTAACATCATAATTAACTGAGATGCTTGTTTGTCCACTAAAAGTTTAATGAATATGTGAAATGTGGGCAGAAGGTACGAATATTAACTCATTTCAGTTTGTGGTCATTGTTCTTCTCCCTGTGATCTCGTACTTTATATACAATACATAATGGTGTCTTTAGAACAGCACCATTGGTCTAATCAATGATGGCAATCAATATGTGCCTGGTTTTATTTGCTCACAAGGCTGCAGGGATAACGAGAGATATGTGCAGAACATCAGAATTGTCCTTTTTAAGAAAACTGAGGCAACTCTCAGTCTAACCTCACTCAATTAAGGACCTGCATTCCTCATTTGCTAATTAGACGCTGACCTCGAGACTGTAATAGGAAGCGAGAAAAATCCTTTATTTTTCTATTGTCCTCCATTCTGTGATGATGCAGCCTAAATGTTTTTTGTTTTGATTTGACTGTACGTTTGTGCAAAGAAGGTAAATAGCACATTTCTAAAATGTCACAAAGTTTCACAAGTCAATAAAGACTAGCTTACCACTCATGCAGTATGATAATGTATAATACCCCTTAACATCCATGTGCTTTTCATGACTGGCTCTTTCACAAAATAGGATACATAAAGCTGAACATTTTTGGGAAAGAGCCATGTGTAATCTACTGTCGAGATCGATCCTTGTCACTCTCCTTGTCACTGTAGCCATTGTAATATAATATATAATTGTAAACACACACAAAAAAAAAAAACACAATTTAAAAGAATTCAAACTTTCAGAATCTCGGCTGTGACTGGACCAATCAGAGAAGGGTCCACAAGTGCTGTGTCCCCTGAGTGTTGGTGCTCGCAGGAGTAAATCCCTGCAGGATTCTGAGAGGTTTAAGCAGCTGAGTCAAAGCAGAGAGGAGAGACTTCTCACATAAAAATGTAATTCCTGGCAACTAATCCCCCTGCGGACACATTGGGGAAACACTTCTCCTGCTTTTCTCTAAGACATCATATGCATTACATTCTCACACTGATGTAATCCAGGATACATTTCAGTGTCAAGAGGGGCACTCCAGTGCTTAACATTACACTAAACAATCACATTATTCTTGCACAATATTACCAAAATCTAATGACGTGAAAAAACATTTGCAAAATATATGGGGCAGAGTGGGACACGCTGTAGTGACTTGGGCGACTCACCTATGGCCCAATACTGAATGATGGCCAACCGTCGTCTCCGGTCATGTGTCAGGGCGCTAAGTCTAACTGAGTCCTGAAGCTGTAGCTACTTGGTAACTTTAATAAAAATAACTGTCATATCTGCTGAGACTGGCACCATATCCACACTGTATTAAGTGAGACAGATAATGTGTGAAAAAAATCCTTTTCCTCTGCCTCCTCGCATTGCTTTAATGGCCTAACTGCATGTGAAGAAAAACAATGAATCAGAGCAGAGGAGTCTGTAACACAGCTGTCAATCATTGTTTGTGAATTGCAGTCAAACTGTCAAAGTACTGATCAGATATGAATCAAGATTTAGTTTCTGCATTGCCTATTTCTAATCTCAAATGCCTTAATGCCCTGTTTAGCTGTAAAGTAAAAAAGTTTTTGACCCCGCCACCATGTTGAAAACAGTCCAGCTGAAAAGTAGGCACTGCCCACCTGCCAAAGTAAAGTGCAGTAACAATGCAGTTACAGAATCTTGGTTAATATTTGCTCAGCGTTGCCTGGTTTGACAGCAGTTCATGAGCAGTGATTGACTCGATTGACAGCATAAGAGAATCGTCAGTTCTGACTGGTTGTTTTCCTTCAGCCATGGTAGATTCTAGCAAATGACATTAGAAGACGAGAGGTGGGAGGAGGGACCTAATTGCTTTTACAAATGATCTGTCTCATGTACTTTTGTGTGGACGCAGTGACAGTTTTAACAAATACGACAAATTGTTATTTTTTCATAAAAGTTACTAACTATAGCTTTAAGAAATCGCTGGATGTTGAGGAGGTGGGGGCCTTTTGATTTGGGAATTTGTCCATGAGATGCACAAGAGTTTACTATCGTTGGACCTGAGGCAATGAGACAGGTTAGACTATTGGAGGAGATCAGTGGGGTACAGAGGAGCTAAAATCTTGAGACCTTGTATGTAATGAGGAGGATGAGTGGCAATTTGACCGTGAAGTCGTATAGAACTGGAGAGATGTAGAGTGGGTGCAGGTGAGCAAGGTTAAGTTTACTGAGGATTCTGATGGCAGTGCCATAGAGGACGCTTCACGAAAGAATGTCTGGACCAAAAAACACGATGGTCCCTGTAATCTCAAACTGTATAATGAAATAAATAATTACATTTACACAAAGGCTGATTAAAGTGAGTCATTGCAGGTCTTTCTGTTCTACTGTATCTATCTAGTCCGCAAATCCACCACTGTTTTCAGCTTTCCTCTGGTCACTACAGCAACTACTGCAAGGAGGAGGAGGATCAGGTCTCCTCCTCCTGTGCTCCCTCCTTATCACTCCCCCAGGTAGAAAGAACAACAATAATCTCTTCAAAACATAAAGGAATAAAAGGCTCACAAGCACGAACAACACCGTTCAGTGGACCTTGACTGGAGGAGCAGAAAGTGGTGCAAGAAGCCACTGTGAGAAATATTAAGACTCCGCCGACCTGAACCAAAATGTTGCATCAAGCCAACACACATGCAGCACAAAGATGTGGCATCTAGCGAGGAGCTTTGTCAAGGAATACAGATTTTATGAAACACAATTCTAAACCTTTTCACTGTGGTAACTACCCAGCTATCTCTTGTTACATGCTAAATATGTGAACAATATTTTCTTGAGTAGTTTTACACCAAAATGCCTGTTTTCTCATCCTGTGTCAGCCAAGTGGCAACTTAACAGCCACTTGTCTTTTCTGAGAGTTCTGCTAAATTAGGCTAAGTACTCCAGTCCAGTAGAAAGTGCCTAGTTAATGTGCTGTGTGGCAAAGGAAAACAAAATTGGCAGAAATCTGTGTTTATCATTTTGGACATTACTTGTGCAGACACACGCATGCAGCTGTATTAAATTAGAGACTCACAGTTTCATAAAGACGTGCAAGAGATGGAGCTGTTGCTTTTCCAGACTCAAATGAATTGGATTAGAATTTATGCTGATGCTACCTGACTGTAAATTAATTGTCCATTTGAAAAGATGTTTTCTCCCAAAGTGCTGTATTATTATTATTATTATTGCCTTGGATGATTCAAAATGCAGTTCACAGCTAAAGGAGAAGTGACTGAGCGAGAGGCAGAAGCAAGCTGACGGGGTAGGAAATACAAAAAAATCAAATGTATTCATACAGTTCTGCTGTACTGAAAAGAAGTTCAGTGTTGAAGTATTATGATTTTTTTTATGTTAATGTTTTTACAATTCTTGCTTATGTGTACATGTGCACAGCAGTGGTTGGACTCAGTACATATCCATTCACCACCCCAACCTCTGCACCCATTCTATTTGCCTGATCAATACATACAAGACACACAACTTCCTTGGTTGGCACTGAACATAAATTGTGAGTCACAGAATTATCCAATGTGATTGTATTTCCTGGGGACACTGGGCTATACAATCACTATTCACCTATGTATTTGTATTATTTGTAGAGGGAATTCTAATGTCATAGTAGGTGTAAAAGCCAATAAAGCCTTCAGGGGCAACAGCCAAAAATTCGGGAGGTCTGGTGTAGCAAGCACTCATTGTTCACAGTTTGATTAGTGTCTTGAGACAGGTCCAGACAGCATTTTGGCTAATCTTTATAAACATATATCTACCTATGAATGTGGATGATTACATAAAAGATTACACAAAGGTAAATGGACATCAGACGATAACCAATGGGTTCCAAGATTCTTCTTCTCAAATCTGATTAATCAATACTACAGAACACTTCTGATGCCAAAGTCTTATCATCTACAAATTCTGCATGTGTACAGTATGCAGATATCTGTATATATATATCACAGCAGCCTAGTGGCCAGCAGCTGTGCTGGATCTAACTTGTGTAACAGCAGTAACAGAAAGTTTGCGGCTCCAGCAGGGAGTTGGGGCTGTCTGGGATCAGACCCCCTGTGCTGAGGGTTGCAATGGCTGAGTTTGAGGTGCTACAGCCACCTCAGAAGCTGCTGCTCTCCTCCCAGTGACGTCTTCCAGTAGTAGCTGAGGCGAAGGGAATTAAAGGTTGCTTCCCTCCAGATCATAACATAACAAATCCCGATTTAACCCCTGGGTATACATATTATATTGTAAATTATCCTGCACATTTATCTGAGGATGTTTGCTTTTGACCAAATTTTGAGTGTATTATCTGACTTGACATTGAAATGAGATTTTCAGTACTCTTTTTTGTAGTTATTTCATTTTCTCAGCACATTAGGTGCATTCAGAGAACCCTTAAAGGCAAAACTACTGAGTGACAGCCTTAAACTACGGGGATGCTAAACAGGGAATCTCATTCATTGTCAGTACAATTTTTTTTAGAGACCTTCATCATTTCCATTTTGATTATTTTCTATTATGAACCATTGTAACGTATTTTCTATTATCACTCAGAGATAATGTGTACAGATTTCATCGAAATTTGGCTGCATAAAATGGTTATGATAGTTTGTCTAAGAGCATGCATTGCACCCACAGCAGGTTACTATCCTCCCACTGTGTTACGTTAGGCCATAACTACAAGAATAAACCATCTATAGGAAAACTACATCCAAATGTTTAATGCAGTACTTTATGTTCCAGAGTTGTTGAAAACTGGGTGAAATCTGTACAGGGAGTAGCAGAAAAAAAAAAAAAAAAATCCTAAATGCCAGTGCCTTGAAAGGGCACCCCAGCTGGAAAGAGCTTCTGATGTCTGTCTCTTGCCTTGACATATACACTTCAAGTGTTACTATACACACATCCTGTGACATGTAACGCTTGCCACTAAAGGACCCCCTGCATTCTTTTAACTACCAGCTGTCCTCTCAGGCTCGGTATTGTTCAAAAAATGTACAATACCAGTACCTTTGAAAAAACATCGATACTGATAGCGTACTTCATTTCTTACCTATAACTTGAATTGACTGGCGTATATACCATAAAAATTAATAGCCTGGGCTTTTATTTGCTTCATTCCCTACAGAGATAGGGATGGAGAGAGAGATGGAGAGAGCATTGCAAAACTTGTTTAGCAGCACCTGAGGATTACGGCATTCAACACAACACCTCTCTTTATCCTCTTAAAACAACCCAGCTGGCCACCAAAGAGTGTTAGACAGTAATGTTTTGTTGAATTTAGCTTGTGACTTCTGCTTACCAAAGAAATTTAAACTGCTCCTGCTGTTGCTGCTGAGCGTGAGCTTCGCATGGGGGAAAGTTGTGAGAGTTCACCTGACTGCACACCCACAGTGACAGGGCTTACAGTACTGTTAGCATCACAAGGCTTTTCATCATCGGGTTTACCAACAGAGTCAAGCTGTTTTAGTGTTGGTGTGAATTTGTTGGGACTGTTGAACCGCATGGTGTTTGATGTTGGCTGCTGCTGCAGCGTTGTAGCTCGTGCTTACCAGGCAGCTTTGAACTGTCCATTCAACGCAAAGTCTGCTGATCCAGCATGAGGACCAGACTGAGCAGACCGCCAGTGCAAATAAACATTAAATGCAGGACTCACTTGACTGGAGATGTTTCTCTGTAGTTTGGTACTGAGTTACTTTGATCGATACCTTAAAGGTATCAAGTGCTAATTCTCAGTGAGCCTCATAGTTCAGGAGATATAAGTAAAAAAAAACAAAAAAAAAAACTGCCATGTGAATTCCAATTCCACATGATGGTGCTACAAACACAAAAAACACATTAGTTCTCACCTTGTCACATTTTAATTTTTCAACTTAATTTCAGTCAAACACTCAAACTAGACCAAAGACTAAACCTCCTTGGCAGAGCTAATTAAGACACCCACTCTCTGAATGTTTTATCCTCTTAGTAAGGACTCAGAATTTTAGAACAATATTCCAATCACTCTTGGGTCCATGGCCTTTCATTCTGTGAGGTAGATAAAGTGTCAGTATCTGCTCTGGGTATTTTTTATCGCTCTCTTAAGTTCTGTCGAACAGCATTTCCTTTTAAAATTAAAGTATGACTTGTTTAAAAAGAACAAAGTGGTTTTGGCAGAGAGGCTTATTTGGCAGCCTTGCTCTGCCTATGTTCTTGGCTCTTGAATTGCCATGATATTAATGTAACAAACTTTTCTTGTTCTAAATGTATAGTTGAGTATGTGCAACATGTGACTGTGACACACAGTATAGACTGTAAACAATGCATCCTCATAGAACGATTTGTATGATATCCTATTAAAATGCTCACACAACAGTTCGTAAAAGTCCATGGTGTCGTGACCCATCTACCACCCCAACCAGCTTCCACACGAGATCATTCAGTACAGCTTCCTTATTTACTCCAGTCAATGCAGTGGTCACATGATCGCAGCCTTTCAGAATACGTGGGTTATAAACAAATTATTGGCTCATAATAACGTGGGATATGTACAAATTTGGGTGCATTACAGTTCATGAAAACAGCCTACTATGAAAGCCAAGAGCAGAGTAGTTAGATAGCATCTGTCACTGAAAAGTGACTGATGCACCCCCGCTCTTATATTTGCATGTTAATATTTTATTTCACAAAACTGAGTGAGTAAAGCAGTTTGTCACTGTTTTAACAATGCTCATAAAATCCAAAGGCTATGACACTGGAAGATGTTATGCTCTGCTTAGTACTACATAATAGTATAACAGCAGACAGTCTAAGTGCTGAATGTGTTGTAGTGACTTCAAACAAAATTCTTTAAACTAGAAAAGGTACTGTGAGGAGAACAGGTTCATTCATGTCTCCTGGAAGCTGTTGCAGGGCTGCGGATGTATTAACATATTTGCTGGAGGTGCACCAAACAACAAATACAACAATAGAACAAGAAACCCATGAAAAGAAAAACATTAAGCTGAAATCTTGTCTCTGGTGAGCAAACAGTTGGAAATATGTAAACGTAATAAATATTTCTATGTTACATTCATATTAAAGCCTGTTGATCAGGCAGCTTTGTGTATTTTGGCCATTTTTGGTTTATTAAATCTTAGTTTTTAAAAGTGTGTCACATAGGACAGAAACCACAAAAAGTAAATCTTGTGTTTTCATCTTGATCATACTGTCGGTTAATTGTGCTTTTTTCTGGTGCTCTGGAAAGATCTGACACCTGCCTCCCCACCTGTGCTCAACCCAGGCTCTCAGAAGCCGGCACTCTGACATTGCCTGGCAAAGGCAGCACTAATGGCAGCATGGATGTCCCCTGTGGCCGCTTACGGACAATAACCTTTTATTTTCATGTTCATAAAATGTACCCAGATTCACAAAAAAATGCAGAATATCACAACAGACACTCCTGTATTTGTATTGGTGTTGCACCTCTGGTGGATAAAGAGCCTGGTCAAGTTGATTTGTGGCTACTGCAATGTTCCAGGCTAATCCATCCAAAAACCCAATCTGGCATTTCTTGGCTGTAAAATTTTCTGCTTCACATCCAGTTATTTTTGGTATGCACTGTCATTCATTTATACCACAAAAAATGCACATACAACAATTTGCATGGTGAATTTGCCCTATGAATGATGTTACATACTTAACATAAAGTCAGGTAAGTAAGGTTTAGGCAAGTAAGGTTATGTACATTGGGTTTGGGAAAGGAAACATGGTGATGATGTACCTTGAAATTACTCAAAGTACACTTGGTTTTCCACAGGTCCAAACACTGGTGTCCAGAGGGAATGTCCTCTCATGCTTGACCCAACCTGTCTCCTCAGACATTCGGTCCACGTCCTTCTTTACTCCTGTCAGTGCATTGGTCACGTGATCACAGCCTTCCTGATTACGTCGGTTATACACGATTACTGGCTCATGATTTTTGTATGGCAACAAAAAATATTTTTTATTAAAATGTGTATTTCACAATTGGAACTTCAGGAGGGGTGTGACCCCAGTACTCATAGTTGACCACAGCACCGGTTAGTACATGATTTGGACAACCAGTGATTAAAATATTGAGGTTCAAATGTACTTTGAGCACAACTGATTTGTGGTGCACCTGAGAAGTGTAACTGAAACAGAGACAAAGAGGCTTTTTTTTTTTTTTTTTAGCACAAAGCAGCTTTGCTCACAGCATGCATCAGTATTAGGCATGTAAGGGAATGGTTCCAGTGACTACAAATGGTAATCTTTAAAGACTGGAGTCCCTGGAGCACAATGAATAAAACTAAGGTTACTCAGATTAGAAATGCATCATAGTCATATAATTAATCACACTACCGATGCTGATCAATCAAAAAAAAAAAAATCTGATAGGCCCTTGTAACAATCCTGTTCATTGGCTCAGGACAGCCTCACTCAATATCTGTTAGGCTACCTGTCATCAAAGCTGTAATCAGTCATCAGTATGTAAATATGCCTATAATACAGGAGCTCTACATTTCATTCTCATCCCTCATCTTCCTACCATTTTGTCTATCTTTTCATAATTAATTCAATTAAATCCACAGCATTGTACAGTACTTTCAACCATCTATCTTGCCCTCGCCCACATTCCATCTCTGCCAGGTCTGCCTGACAAAGGTAGTAAGTACAGCCTCCATAAAATCAGACAAAATCTGCTAAAATGCTCGAAGCAAGAGGCACAGTGGAAGATTAAAGTTGTGGTGATGGTGAACAAAGAATCCAAAAATGACATTCAGGATTAATCAACTGAAGTAAACAGGGACCTCATTAAACAACAGCAAAACTTTATCAAAAAATGTGTTTACAATATTTAACACAATTCTTGCAGTGTAATTGCCTACGACTAAAAGAAACTTATCAATGTTTTCATTTTAAGTCGCAGTTAGAAAGGGCTGAAGGTCCCCATTTACCTCAATTAATCAGTGGCGTTTAGCTGTATTTGGACTCTTCAGTCACTAATGGCATTCGAGAAGAACAAAGTTTTCTTAACAAATTCAAGGCGACACAGAATGAGGAAGTGACATATAAATAGTCATTTATTTTGTGGCTGAAGTATTCCTGTAACAGAGAGCAGAATGAAACGCATTATAGAGACTGGACAAACACCACTCATTTACCAAATACACTAAAGCAGAACATTTCTGTGTTAGATTACATCAAGCGGTCAAAAACAAAAACACATTTACTGTGCATTTGTGTCCACTGGCAGTGGTTAGCATTGTTGCCTCACAGCAAGAGAGTCCCTGGTTCAAACCCAGGATGTGGTGTTTGAACCCCAGAGTAAGGGAGCTCTTCTGTGCGGAACCTTCATGTTCTTCCTGTGTCAGCGTGGGTTTTCTGCACGTACTCCTGCATCCTACCATAGTCGAGACATGCTGGCTCGCTTAACTGGTGACTCTATATAGGCCATAGGTGTGAATGGTTGTCTGTCTCTTTGTCTTGGACCCGTGATAGTCTGGCGACCTGCCCAGGGTGTACCCTGCCTCTCGCCCAAGTCAGCTGAGATAGGAACTTGCTGCAACTCCGAACAGGATAAGCAGTTACAGAAAACAAATGTTGAGTGTTGAATGAATTTCTATCTGCTATCCTAATATTAGGAGTTGACTGCCTCGAGACTAACAACTGGTGGTGCCAATTCTCCAGACATTCAGGAAAACCACTGAACAGGAGAGGATGTAATTACAAGAGCACAAGTCAGAACAGAAAAAGACAAAAAGGAAAACACTGTGGGAAACATGATGGACAAAATGCATTCATATTTACTTAACATATTTATATGAGCACTTACAGTCTCCTCTGCTCTACACAGATCTGATGTGGACTGTTAAGTGATTCGTCATGATTAATATGTTACATCTGCATTGCACTGTCAGACTTTGCTATCATGCAGGCTGTTTTCATAAACTGTTTGAACATTTTCTAACGAAAAGTAATGTACCCAAATTCCTACATGACCCACGTAAAGGCTGCGATCATGTGACCAGTGCACTGATGTAAAGTAAACAAGAGGGCAGTCCTGAGCAGTCTTGCAGGGAGGCAGTTTGGGCGGAGTCGATGGGTGATTTCCCCTGGACACACATGTTCAAAACTGTGTGAACTTTGAGTGAACTTTTAGTAATTCTAAGATACGTCCTCACCATGTTTCTTTTTATAAACCTAACCACAGTAACTTTACTTGCCTAAACCTGACCTCTGTAATTTTACATTAATTATGTAACTGTATGTTAAAGACCTAACATTGTTACTGTAACACAAATTCATAGGATATCATGCAAACTGTTGTGTCTGCATTTTCATAGGTTATTATACAGTTTTATGAAAAATATGTTGTGTTATGGGAAAAAAATGAATTATATAAAAGCTAGCTAAATGACAATGCAAAGGTTGGATGAACAATCAAATAAAATCATTACAGTTATACAATTCAACAATGCATCTGTGTAATCTGACATCATGCCCGTTGTTCTTGTTAGCTGTTAGCTGCTATACCTGTTGCATTCAAAAAAATCAACATCTTACATCATGGCTCAAGCCCACTGTAAATTAGACAGGAAGCAGCAAAAATGCACGCCAGCATTAATAAAGAGGTTCCGTTAGTGTTACATCAAGAGCTGTACTTCTATTATTTATTTTTTTATATAATTGTTTTACTTAATTTTTACTGTTGAAGTTGATGAAAAACATCAGGGATTAGAGCAGAGATTTAAATAAACTTGACCTGACACTCTAAAGATACAAAGACTGCCGGTTTTGCTTACACTATCATTCATTTGTTGACATTTTACATCTCCTTCAATAAATATCAACTGCTTGCATCTTCAGTGATACATAAACAATTACACAGGTCATTTACTGTGTTCCTTTTATTAGTCATTCATCTATAATTAATTTCCTTCCTTTTATGTCGGTATAGAATATAAAGGACTGGAGAAGTAAATGACAAATGTTTTCACAGCACAATATTAGAGGATGAAATTAAATATTAAAAGCAATTTTCAAGGCATAGACACAGCTTCATCAATATACAAGCACATATCCAATGCAAACTCTGTATATTTGAGAGGAAAAAACACACAATTTAATTAATAATAACAGTATTTTTTTTTTACACTAATTTTCCTCTCACTTTGTCCTTCTGCACCTAAATTTCCAGTTTAATCTGCTCTAAGCCACCTGTAACATTTGTGACCCAGCTGCCACATAGTATACAGTTAAATGGTAATACCAAGCACTGCCTCACAATCTTATCAACTTTCTTATTTTACAGCTAACCAGTATGCTATGATATGTTTCTAAAAACATATGATGCGAGAAAAAGGCAGTGCAGTTACAGAATCTTGATTCATATTTGATCAGTGCTGCCTAGTTTGACAGGTTGAATGCAGGTCACAAAGTGACTGATGGGATTGACAGCTGCGTTAAAGACTTCTCAGCTCTGATTGGTTGTTGCTGACCATGGTCTGATTCTAGCAAATGCCATTAGGAGCAGTAGGAGGGGGAGGAGGGACATGATTTTCACGGAACAGGAAATATAACACAAAGTTATTTTCATAACAAGTTACCAACTGCAGCTTTAAGGCAACAAAACTATTTGGTAAGGTTTATAAAATAGATCATGTTTTGGTTTTAATAAAGTGCATTTGTTACATGACAATTATGCAATATATTGATATTGTGATATGAAACCAAATACTGTCTTACATTTTGGGTGTCATATTTTTTATAGACTGCATTACAGTAAAGCCATTTAATTTTCTAAACTTTCCATACTTGGTTGTTTTATTATTTGCCTTTCCCCACACAGTCATTGAATTTACTTACAAATGATAATTATCAAAACTATTTACTGAAAGCACGACTAGTCCACTGGGTTCTCATTCCAAAGTTGTAAAATACCGCCACTTGATCAGTGATTTCCATGTCAGACACTGACAAAAAAAGAAGTCAGAGTATCGTAAGGAAACGCCTCAGAAGGTATCGTTAGGAAACACCCCAGAGGGAGTGATACACTCCCCTAATATAGACCCTTTTATGTTAGTAACCAGTATAACATTTCTTTGCTAGGCAGGGCTTAGCTGGAGGCTAGCTAGCAAGTTCCGTTTTAGACATTGGAGGAAGATAATGTGAGTGGTGCATTGAGTAATACTCAGAGCAACGTTAGCTGATGCGCAGAAAAGTTAGCGTTACAGAGAAATTCAATATTCCTCTTAACACCTCCACAGTATTGATTAGGTGGACATGATAACCCTTAATACACATAATGTTATTCATCCCTACAACAGTACCTTTTCCCTAACCTGATATGAAGTGTGTGCTGCAAATGCATTTAATCTTTGCCGTCTTTGTTTTTGTTGACAGGCAGTGGTGGCCGGTATATGTTAAAATTTAGGGTTTGAGCCATGACTCCTGCTCTAGACCCAATAAGACAAGACAATGACATTTTGAGACTCCTAGTGTATGTAGCCCACAGCCTTGTGGTGGCGAGTCATGTTTTGCCTCCAGCTAAGAAACTGATGTCACTGTGACGTCAGCCCTCAAAGGGTCTGTACGTATTATATACAGTTTACAGTATATTAGCACCTCTGCACAATGCATACTGTATGCCAACATCGCACTCTGTTCATTTTGCTGCTGACACAGACGATGTTACAGCGGCTGTATTAGGATTTCCTGCTAACGACCTGTATCCTCTAACACAGATTTAAGGACAGTAACCTCAGAGGGTTTGTGTGAAACCTGGAAGGGGGAGTGATGGACAAGATAGGAACCGCCTGCTGAGCAGCACTTTATTCTGTTTCACAAGCCAGAGCCCCCTGCTGTGCACACACACATACACACACTAAAGGCGCACATCTACAAATGCACACTGTAGCTTCAGGTTAGTTTAACCCAGCTCGTCTTTCAGATGACAGGCATGTGTGTGTGTGTGTGTGTGTGTGTGTGTGTGTGTGTGTGTGTGTGTGCGTGAGTGAGTGTGTGAGTGTCCAAAAGGCATTACACTGGCTGGACAGACAGGTTTGCAAGATAAATGTGTGTCATGGGAATTTGAAAAAAAAAAAAAAAAAAATAGTTCAGTTTCTTGTACTGGCCCCCTGCCACAGAAAGAGAGACAGTATGATGTGCAAGGACTAAAATATTTGTGACCTGTCAAACTGGATGATAAGGCACTATACAGACAACTGCTATACAGGTTATCACACAGATAAGAGTTAAAAATATAAGACAGAGATGTGGCTTTAAGTGAAATTGTACAAAGATTTATTGAAAAGGATAATTATCTTGCAATACAATTTCTTATTATTAATTTATTATAATAACATTTTTTTACTTAAATGCCAGAGCTGAAACAGCAATGATTCTATGATCCCAAAATACCATGCTGTTCATAAGCAACATGAAGGTAAAAAAGTGATTAAAAGAAGACTTTACCCACAAAATGATCATTTGTAAATCAGTCAGTGAAGAAAACTTTTTTCTTGCATGCAAAAACATATTGATTTATTGATTGATTGGGGACCACATCTAACAAAAGCAATATTGAAACACAGAAAATCTCACACAACTCATCCACTTACCCAGTAATATGCTTAGTGCTTCCTAAGAACAGGCATTTTCACTAAAACCTCACTATTGCAAAATGAACTGAAATTTAAACACATCTATTCTCTCTTCAAAGCCATACTCCAATATCTAGTTGGTTTGTTGGGGTGGTGTTGTTGTTTTTGTTTTGTTTGAGTGAAAATGCATGTGTTTGCACGTGTATGTGGGGGAGACCTCCACAGTTCATACTTAAAACCAGACCTGAATTTTCCAAAATTGTAAATACCAAAAGCTTTGATTTAAAGTCCACCTACACTAACAAAAAAAAAATTTCTTATTGTTACTTCTCTTAGATGTTTGATCTTCGCTGTGCAGAATGATGTATGTGCAGAGTCTGACACTAGAACACAAGATTTAGACAGAGGATATATGCACTGAAAAATATTCTACACATAATACAACACCCCTGCCACACTGAGAGGCCAAATAAACTTGTTCTGAATGGGGCGCAGTGAAACACTGGGGAGAAAACACATCTTGACTGACGTGTACCTAACAGTCACATGTGAACAATGAAATGTGGCAAGAAATGGAGTCCACTGACATATTGTAGGTATCCTGTAGATTATTGTACATTCTGTAGACCAATCCAGGAGGAGGACCCATAGTCGTTTCTAGCCCACGTCTAAATTGAATCCCAGCACCCCTAAAATTTGAGACATTAGTTAGATTAGAAACAGAATATTTTAACAACAAAAATACATCACCACCACCAACCCCTCCTTGATGCCTTTTGGTTGACAGTACAAAGAGAGAGAGAGAGAGAGAGGAGCAGAGAGAGGACTTTATTTATTAGTATCCTTATTAGTATATTCGTTTATGTGTATGTTGAGGAGCTGCTGTATCAAAATGAGTTGTCTTCCCCCAGAAATAAGGGTTAAATAACCTTTATCAGTTTTGATGGTTTAGTCACAGACTATCCCAAAAAGTGTTTTGCTTTTCTTTCACAAATGTGGGAATGAAATTGTGTTAAAATGTACAAAACAGTGAAATTTATCTTGCTTGGCTGGGCAGCTCTCTTCGTGCTCAGCACCCCTAAACCTCTGATCCTAGAATTGCCCCTGGGAGGAACACTAAAACAGCATGCTGGTGCAACAGGCTGGTTATAGACAGATTTAAAAAATATTTTTGAAATTATGTTTCATCCAGAATACCATGTCTTTGGTGTCACAGAAATATGTGAAATAACTACAACTTCTTAACACGGCATTACATGGTGTTAGTAGGTAATGTGTTAAAATGATGTGCCGGCACCATAGAAACAATAGAAAGTCAATTAGGATCCTTTGTCATGGTGGACCCATGAATTCCCCTGTTCAACAATGTCACACAATGAGCAGTGGTTGATGTGTTTTTGATGCTTTAACCCAGTTGTGCTGCCCACGTCATTTATTACTTTATATGGCAGCACCATGCTATGCAGTGTTGCAAGGTCGTGGTCATTTCACGGATTTCTGTGACATGATCATGTTTGTTACTTAACTTTACACACCCCTTTGAAAGTAGGCTAGCTCTTCACGTTGCTCACCCATGTTCTATTCAAAGGTAGAAAAACCCTGTATTTTTCAACCTTGACTCCATTTTCTCATCTTTTGTGTCTGAAGGGATTAATGGAGACAGTTTTTGAAATTGACCCAGTACTGAGAGAGACTGCTGTAGCTGCAGCGGTGAAACAGGCTGCAGTGTAACCACTATGGGCTATTGAGCACTGTCAATTTAACTCATTTAACGTGCTTGTTTTTGCCACTGACAGGCTCACTTTGTTATTATGAGTGTTCAATAACAGTATTGAAAGGACCCTACAGAGAAATGAAGCATTTTTCCTCCCCTCACTGCTTGTTATGTGACGTCTTGCTCAAGTAGAAGTATCATTTTGAAATCTCGTGAGAGGTTACTTGTAGTAGGAAAAACAATGGTAAAAACATTAGTAAGAGTTGGAGAGAGGAGTACTGGGAAGAGTTTGTTATATTGGATTAGATTTTTGGCTGAATATTTAGCTAATTTTGACAATGTGGAAGTGTCTGTGAGATTTCAGGGTGAAACTTCTCCTTAAGCAAGAACTGGTTACAAAAAATTACAGACTGACCACGTCAATGAAAAGTGAGAAAAAAACGTTGCATTTCTCTGTAGGGTCTTTTCCTTAGTGTAGTCAGACCCTTCTAATAACAGTCTGAGCCTGTCAGTGGCAAAAGCAAGCACTTTGAGTGGACATAAATTGAGTTTGCGTAATTCCCTGCAGGGATTACATGGCAGCCTATTTCACTGCTGTGGCTACAGCGCTCTCTCTACATACTGCATCAGTTTCAAAAATGGTTGTCTCCGTTAGTCACTTAGACACAAAAACAAGGGAAAACAAGGTCCAAGCTGTTCGTATTTACTACATAACAACCTAACAGAACAAATAAGAACAGAGTTGGTTTTACTGTTTGTTTTGTATGTATGTTGCATTTTTAATACTGTAGTTTGATAAAATCACACCCACTTAAGACACAAGGCATAATTTGTACCTTTATATCAATAATAGATCTTATTTTGACTGATGATTTTTATACAGAGAACTGTTAAACATTTTACAAAATCTTAACACTGTTTAGAAAGAGTTAAAAACTGTATAATATCCACTAGGTAGCAGTGAAAAAAACCTTCTATTTCATAATAGTAAGCAAAAACAATAAACTGCCTCGCCTGTGGGTCCAGCTGCTAAAAAATGCATCTACATTACTGAGTCAGTGGGGGTTCGTGTGCCTGGCAGGGTGTGACAGCACTGAGTTTGGTGGATGTAACTGCTCTAATTCATCTGGTAATGATTTATCATTCTCATTTCCTTCTTAACTGGCTTGACTACCTCCTCAAGATAAAAATAGATTTGAATTTCAAAGAAACTCTTTAGCTGAATGAATTGGAGTGTGGTTGCACCTTATCCCTACCATGTCTCCTTAATTCCCTGCCGGCTCCAGGAATTATGGGATGGCAGGTACACGGCAGTGAGCCAGCTACCCCTTACAGTTTCTTGAAAGACACTTCTTAGGCTGGCTCATCAAGCTGTGTGTGTGCTGGCTTATCGATCTTTCCCAGGCTTTGAGGAAGAAAGAGAAAAGGAGAGGAAGCGGAAGATTCAAGCTGTGCTGCCACAACAGTGGGACGAGCAGCCATGAAAGAGGAGAGGAAGACCAAAACCTGAGGACAAAGAGACAGGAAGAGTGAAACGAGACAAACACACATGGACTTACACAAACACATGCCCATCATTTCATCACTTTCCCCTGTGTTGTGCCCTCCGGCTAGCTAAAGTCTGACAGTACGGTGTTACCTTGGCTTGATCGAAAACTCTCAGTAAACACACCTTGACTCTTGTGTTTGAATTACTGTGTACAATCCAACACCATGGAGTAACATAGTTTAAGTAAGTGCATCTGTTGTGCATCTGTTGTTGACCTTCTGGGACGCCTTGATGCCTGTTAATTGCGTCCTTTCAAAATACACTGAAGGCTTCACAGGAAGTGAACAGTTTCTGCTTGTTAGACAAAATACAGTCCTTTCAAAAATGAACTTACATTGGTGAAACACCATACAATTACATTTATTTCATTGTGCAACAAACGCACATGGTTAGATAAAATGTCCCCCGTCCTCCCACCCGACTTTTACAGACCTTTCAGGACCTTAAATCATGTTGTTGTCCAGTTACGCCATCTGGTGGCGTTATTGAGTGACAACGCCCAACAGCGTATCATACCACAGTAAAATGATGACTGTTTCATGTTCGTGTCTAACTTGGAAATCAATGACCAAACATCAATGAAAACAAGGACTGGGTGCAGAACTCGGCACTTACTTTTCTTGGTACTGAACTACGTAGGTACTACCAACTAACGATTCATGTTAAATCCACTGAAGCCAAATTTCGGGACCTGGGAGAGTATCTGGGTGAGAACAGCAACTTTAGACAAGAGCCTCTGAAGCCTGGAAGCAAGCCAGGGAGCTCCAAGGTCGGCAGTGAAGCTCTACGGAGCCACCAGGTTTAGCTTCAGACAGGAGGCAGAAGTGACCCAAGGCCAGGAAGCTGGCTAGAGAGGTGGCTACAGATCTCTGAGGGTGGCAATGGAGCTCCTGTAACTGCTGGGTTCAACTTCAGACATGAGGCAGAAGCACCCCAAAGCCAGGAAGCCAACCATGAAGGTCTACAGCTGGTCCGTCAGGCGCTTTGTTGGCTGCTCCATCCGCTTTCCAGCAAGCCAAAGCTACCAATCATTGCCAATCTGACACCGTAGTTTTTTAAGTCATTTTAATTACAGCCTATAACTGCTAGACAAAGTCTCTCTCTCTCTCTCTCTCACACACACACACACACACACACACACAAGCAGACTGACAGAGACAGAAGATTAGGTCTATGTGTGATTAGAGAAAAGCAGAGGAGGAAAATTACATTTTTGTGTACTACCTCATCCCTGCAGCTTGTTAAAAAATGTAATGTTTGTTACTACAGAAAAAGTTAAGTGCCAGAAGAAGGTACCGTTGGGTAATGGTACTGAATTACAAGTAGTGGAACCAGGACCAGTATCAGTTCAGTGACCCAACCCTTGCAAAAATGGATGACTTTTTTGCATTTCCATTCAACTGTTTTGCGAGTTAACCAGGTTGGTGTGATGAACCAAAAGCATCTACTCAACTACAGCCCTGAGGGCAAAAATACAATCTTGATGAGTCAAGGGTCGAGCTGAAGCTAACAGGCAAGTACCCCTCCAAAAAACACCTCAATACATAGCTGTGACTTTCGGTCAGTTCCCAGATCTGGATCCCAGTAGAGCTTCTTTTGATATGAGATGGAACTGGGAACTTCAAAGTGTACACTTCCACTGAAAAATCTGCAGGAGATGCATGAGTCAGCATGTTCCATGGCCCTTTTTTGTTTTCACCTCTTGCTGAATTTGAGAAAAGAGGAAGCTCACAGAGCAGTCAGACATGATAAAAACTGATGGTCAGAAACTTTGCTCTCTATCTAGTGGTATTGATTATTTTTCTCTTTAGGCAACATTCATACAAGATGTAGGACGAACTACAATAAAAAAGTCAAACAGCAAACAGCAATCGTGTGATTGGACTCTGAACTCTTTTGCCAAAAGCAGATTCATTTTAATATTGAAAAGGTCAATGTTGACTTGAAGCGAAAGATGAAACACATTGACTTTTTCTATATTTAACCAAAACCACTATCTCTCCAAAACTTTTAGTTCTTATTCAAAGAAATATTTCAACATTTCCAAACCTGAACAACATTTTCTGATGTCAAACTCTTTTGCCTCATTTGCTTCGTATGCCCAACCATCCACACAGACTTCAGAAGTATTGTGCAGCATAATTGCAAATATACACAGCAGTCAGCTTTTTCAGTATCCACAAGAAACTATTCAGAAACTGAATATCTTTTGTTCAGCAGCTGTGTTTGAAATATAGAATTCTTTGACAACATTTTTCTTTGATACATAGTATGAAACACTCAACTGTATGTTATTTTATTTTCTCTAAGAATGTTGAGACCATAAAACAAGGATTTTATCTGCAGCACATCATCTTGACACAACTAACTTACTTTTTGCAGTTGTAAGTAGTGTAATTACACCAGGGATTATAATTTTACTCCTAGTCACTCCTAGTAATACTAATAATACAGGCTTGTTTGCTTTCATGTCACTAATTGGATACCAGGGTTGATATCAGATCCCTGGAGGTATGAGTCAGTAAGGTTTTGCTTTGTTGCATGGAAACATTAAGTGTGTAGGATTTAGGGGGATCTATTACCAGAGATGAAATTTATACTAAACAAAAAGCTAAACACAACACTTTTGTTTTTACCCTCATTTTTTTACAGGGTAAAGTTTAAGATTTAAGACTTTTTCATGCATTCAATAGATATTTATCTCTCAAAATTTGGTTGCAAATTGGTTAAAAGTCATGTTAACGGGCACTTCTCTTCCAAGAGAATCCATCCGCCTGACAGGTGCGGCATATCAATATGCTGATTGAATAGCATCATTATTACACAAGTGGGCCTTGGGACTGTCACAACACAATGCTACACATGTTCCAAGTTTTTGAAGGAATGTACCATTGGCAAGTTGACTGCAGGAATGCCCACAAGAACTATTACCCATGAACTGAATGTTCATTTCATGACAATAAGCCTTTTCTGTGAATTTGGCATTACATCCAAACAGCCTCACAACTTAAGACCGCATGTAGCCACACCAGCTCAGAACCTCCATATCAAGCAACTTCACTTCATCCATAGCAAGATCGTCTGAGACCAGCCACCCAAACAGCTGATGCAACAAATGGTTTACACAGCCAAAGAGCTTCTGCACAAAACATCAGAAACCGTCTTGACCTGACAGTAGGTAGTCACCTTCACTGACTTATGGGTTGTGAAGATGGTTGGATGTACTGCCAAATTCAGGGAAAAAGCACTGGAGACGTTGTATAGTAGTGAAATGAGCATTCAGTTCACAGGCAACAGCTCTGATGGACATTTCTGCAGCCAGCATGTTATCGGTGCACTTCCTCAAAACTTGTGACACCCCCGAACATCCCAAGGCACACCTGTGTAGCAACGGTTTAATTAGCATCTTGAAATCTCACACTGGTCAGGGGGATGGATTATCTTGAAAAAAGAGAAGTGCTCACTAACCTGGATTTTAACAAACTTGTGACCAAAATATTACAGACTTATATTTTTTGAATGCATAAAGAAAATTTGCGTCTTTAACCAAAACCTTTGAAAAATGGGAGAAAAAACAAAAGTGTTGCGTTTCATATCACTAGTCCGTACCCACTGAGTGCAGAGTTGCCCACATACAGTTTCACATGGTGTGTGTTTAGGATACAGGTCAGAGGACATTGCAGATTAAATTGTCAACTGAACCCATTAAGAAGAGCAATGTATTCAGACAGAGTTTTTGTGAATTTGATAGTTTGATTGCTTTGTTGAAAGTACAGTAGTACCATTGCCAATAGTGGGATAGTTAGTGAGCTAAAACTGTACATTAGTAGTTGAGGTAGCACGCTGAAAGGCAGTAGTTAAAGTGTTTATATGTTGTATTGACTTAAAAGTGGGGCACACTGGTAGAATGACTGACTGACTGACAGAATGACACACCAAAAATTTGAAAAAAACAACAACATTGGGCCACAGGGGGAGCCACAGCAATCGATTGCATTTTAGCCATTTTTAAGCATTTTTCTGTTGTTATAGCGCCACCTAGTTGCCAATTAGAGTTAAATTTCTCCAGTCACCTTGAGGCGTCCTGTTCTACATATCTGCCAAGTTTACTAAAAATCGATATGGCAGTTAGGCCTAGATAAGAAATTAGCTCTCTAGCGCCCCCATTTTGTTTGATCAGGTCAATAATGGAGGGGTCCCCTCAGATTATGTGTGGTCATATGCCTACAAAGTTGCTTGGTAATGGGTGAAACCCTTGAGATGTTATACACCTTTATGTGATGAGCCACACCCTCCGCAATATTCATTGCCTTAAGAAGCTCAGTTTTAGTAAGTTTTCCAACTTTTGCCAAGAGGGAACTTTAGATTGTGTTCACTGAGTTTCATGCAGATCGGTCAAACTTCCTAAGTGGTTTTCAAAAAATTCAAAATGGCGGAAAATCTATATAACCAGAACTTATGGGTGGAGCAAATTTGTTCCTCATGAGGAGAAGCATCTCTGTGCAAAGTTTAATGTCTCTACGACATACAGGGCATGAGATATGCCCATTCAAAGTTTGAAATTTCAATCGGTTGCTATAGCGCCCCCCTTTGGCCAATTGTTGCTTCATTTGCATCCTCCCATGACCCTCTACCACTGTGCCAAATTTCACATGGACTGACCAAGTCAGTGAGGAGAAAAACGTGGAACAGACACACCCACCCACCCACACACACACACACACACACACACACACACAAACAGAGTTTTCGTCATTATATAATAAAATAAGATTACTACATTTTCATTAGTGTAAAATATCCTGAAACTAAGGATCTTTGTGTTTTTGTTACCTTACATTAAGCTATTTATATCTACATATGGAGCAGGTCTTCTTTAACAGACTTCGCCAGGTTGTTTCTACAGTAGCCCAGAATGGACAAATCAAACACTGGCTCTTGATAGGGCTTTTGGCAGCTTAGCATCAGGCACCATTGTTTTCCCACAAGCTTGGCACACAGGAGAATTTTCAGTTGGTTGCAGTATTTCCATCTCACCACCAAATAAATCCTACACACTAGACCCTTCAAACATTATAATGAGGTCAAGGTCAATCAATCAATCAATCAATTTTATTTATAAAGCCCAATATCACAAATACAATTTGCCTCACAGGGCTTTACAGCATACGACATCCCTCTGTCCTTTGGACCCTCACAGCGGATAAGGAAAAACTCCCCAAAAAAACCCCTTTACCGGGGAAAAAAAATGGTAGAAACCTCAGGAAGAGCAACTGAGGAGGGATCCCTCTTCCAGGACGGACAGACGTGCAATAGATGTCGTACAGAACAGATCACCATAACAAATTAACAGTAATCTGTATGACACAATACAATAATCTGTATGACATCCTCGGTAATGACAGTAGCTTACAACAACATTCATGAAAGTAATAATATTGTCGTTATAGTTCTGGCTACTGTGGTACAATATGTTGAAAGTATATATTAGTATCTGGCAGTATACATGTATGATAATAATCATATGTGTATAATAACAGTAGAAGTATGACTAATGATGGCAGCAGCAGCAGCAGGAGGCATCTGGCAGGACCACGGCAGCAGCAGAACCACACACGTCACAGTATCGAGGCACCGCTGCAATACGAGTTAACCTGAGAGACAGTGGAGCACAAAGGCTCCGGAGAAGAAGCCGAGTTAGTGACATCCAGAATGGCCGAGTAAACAAGATACAGTAATAGGATACGCAAGAGCGAGAGCGAGAGAGAGAGAGAGAGAGAGAGAGAGAGAGAGAAGGTGCCCGGTGCATTATAGGTGGTCCTCCGGCAGACTAGGCCTAAGTCAGCCTAACTAGGGGCTGGTACAGGGCAAGCCTGAGCCAGCCTTAACTATAAGCTTTATCAAAGAGGAAAGTCTTAAGTCTAGCCTTAAATGTGGAGACGGTGTCTGCCTCCCGGACCGTAACAGGAAGATGATTCCACAGGAGAGGAGCCTGATAGCTGAAGGCTCTGGCTCCTGATCTACTTTTGGAGACTTTAGGGACCACGAGTAACCCTGCGTTCTCAGAGCGCAGAGTTCTGGTGGGATAATATGGCACTATGAGCTCTCTAAGATATGGCGGAGCTTGACCATTTAGAGCTTTATAAGTTAACAGTAGGATTTTAAATTCAATTCTGGATTTTACAGGGAGCCAGTGCAGAGAAACTAAAACAGGAGAAATATGATCTTGTTTCTTAGTTCTTGTTAGTACACGTGCTGCTGCATTCTGAATTAGCTGGAGAGTTTTTAATGACTTACTAGAGCTACCTGATAATAGAGAGTTAAAACAGTGAACATCTATTTAAATCTTTGTCATTGTGGGCATGCCGATCCTGTCCAGTAGCTCCTTGGAGGAACTAAGGGTGAAAAATAAATTGCAGGTAAATTATGGAAAGTAAAAGCATCCTCCCTCACATCATCTGTAGCTTTCTGTTAGACTCTCTGAAGTTACATCTGCCAGCAAACACCAAGTGCTGATTGGGGCTAATTGGTTTCTTCACATGTAGAGAAAGAAACATCTGGTTACATCCATACAGTACAATACACACAGCCAGACACAGGTGTATGTCCACAGTCAGGGTTGGGTAAGGGTTACTTTAAAAGTAATCAAAGTGCGTTACTGCATTACTTTTTTAAAATAAGTAACCAGTTACTTTACTGCGTTACTCCCTGAGTAAAGTAGCTCAATTACTTTAAAAGTACTTCCAACATTACTCCCTGAGAAAAGTAACTCAAGCACTTTGAAAGTACTTTTGAGTATTTCCTATTGGGCAATGGACCACAGGGCGCTAAGCCTACATTTTTTTGTCTCCAAAAGTAAAGTTATGGACCACTTGCCCTTCACTGAGATCCAGTTCTCCCATCACAGCCGTCACTTTGACCAGTAGAAACAAACAATGATCTGCTGCCGTAGACAACTGTATGACAACAACACCCCAGCATTTTTAATATTTCCTCTAGGGATGTTACCACACAGAGTAAAAGGGGGAAATGATGGTGTGAAACAGCAGAGGCACTTTGTCAACCCACTGAGTTAACGTTACTGTCATTAGCATCAAGCTAGCAAACAATGGTACATCCTCACGGTCGGACATAAAGTAATAACATTAACAAATAGCGGCGGGGCTTTTACTCACCACAACTGCAGAGGCTCCCAGTTTCATTTGAAAAAAACTACATTATAGACGGTCCGTTATTTATTAATCCCTCTGTGTGTTTATATATTTACTTTTTATCCGCTCCGTTGTCTTTGTAAAGTTAACATATCGCACCATGATTTCAAACTCAACACTTGTTTCAAATTAAAAGCCCCTTATAACTTCGGCTGAGAGAATCCCTCCATTTTCTAAATAGGCTTTTATTCTAAAACATTTGTCAGAACTTGCTGTGGAAGATACAGTAGCTTGATAGTTTACATATGGCGCTTCAGATGTAGCTCCTGCCATCTGCTGAGGCTTTTAGGTGACTTCAACATCATGTCGGCTGGCACATGAACAGACACAGTTCTGACTCAAATAATAGTAAAAGTAATAAAAATAGGACAAGAATAACCCGATGACATCACACACGCCGTGAAAGACGACCGGGGATAATTGGTGAGTACCAGAGTGATAGCAGAGATATTGGATAAAGCAAGATACCCCACTCAGTTGACTTCCTGATTCAGTGACGTCTGCGCCACACCCCCGTAGGAGACTTGCGGCAGCTCTGAATGTATTGTCATCAATGAGTAAAATGAACGTGATCACAATTTATGGTCAATTCTTTCGCCCTATAGTCACCAAAGTAAATTTTGGGTTAATTTTCCACAAGCCACACATCTTACTAACATTCTGAGGGAGAGCAGACTCTGATTGGAGGGAGAGCTAACCCCGTCCACTTAGGAGACAGGAAGAGTAACCGTTTTCTTAACATTGGATAAGCCTACGGTGGGGTATCTCTGCTGATAGGTTTAACGCTATCTCCATTATTAGAACCAAACGACAGCCGTTGCTGTTTCGGAGCTGAAGGACCAGCATTCAAAGTACTCTAACTTTGAAACACGTTATACCCAACTCTGTCCACAGTTAACAGATGGTAATATGCAGACAAACAAAAAGGCACACACATGCAACATTGCACACCTGTTATGGGGTCACATTTATATAAATGCACTCTTAATTGCAACCAGGCTTCCAGCGGATTATCCTAGCAACAAGTATTTTACCAGATCTATAATGAGCTTTAACTCACATACGGTGTGTCAAACTCTGTGCTGTCCACCATATCATAAATGCCATTGTTCTGGCTTGGACTTAGGAAATGGCATTTGCCCACCATCACAGATGTCTGGGTTCAATAGGGCAGCTGGTGACACCATATGTCATGAACGCATGTTTGTCTACAGACTCCTCAGGCCACAAATAAGAGTTATGGTTGGAATAGAAACTGCAGTGCATCACAAATAGCCATTGCCAATTGGTTGTAATGTTAAAAAAAAAAATGCATAATACAATAAATAAAACTCTTGGTTGTCCGAATGGATATATTGGTGAACAGTCTGTTTGAGATGCACCAGGCTTTCAGCTAACTCCCATGTGAACCCATCTGTGGCATGATGGGTCAAACACAAAGCAGACATTCACCCATGAGACCTCAGTTTGTGTCCTGTGTTTAACTGAAAGTTCATCAGTGTTGGGCAGTAGTGTTGCTGCAAGTAGTGGAATTACTGACTAAACTACATTTCTCAGTAGGGTGTTGGCAACATCTGAGTCAGATAGCTTTTTAGTATCAACAGTAATTAATTTACTGAGTAGTGTGGTAGCATCCACAAAAATTGCAGGCTATGTTTCCCAGGAAAAGTCTGAAGTGCAGCAGACTTGCTTTTCTGCGAAGGTCTGGATAAAAGTAAGGATAATAAAACTGAGGATTTGTAATGTGACTGATGCCAGCGCAACACCAAGGCATGTAGATGAGGGAAACTCTTCCACATGACATCACATACTAATCCTTCAGTTGACTCTGCTTGCTGCTTCTCTATTAGCTTTTCTTGGCAAGACCCATCCCACTCTGTCTCTGATTGCCTACACTACACTTCTTGATGTGTATCTCACATGACTTGCCCATAGCCTGGATAAATGTAGGGGATTTGCAGTGGACACTAGACAAATAGACACAACAGAACAGTATTTAGTATTTTATTTATCATGGTTTCAGTGACTAAAATACTAAAATATATTGTGGAATTCTGTTTTTTTAATCACTGACATAGCCAGATTGACTGCTGAAAGAGGCCAAGACAGAGAAACACATCAGGCAGGCAGAGGAGAGAGAAAGTGAGAGAGAGCAATAGGCCGACTGATGATGTCATGTTATTGAAGGACGTGTTCAAATGTCAAGTTCAAAAAAAGAAAAGAGTAAAGTTTTAACTTGAGTCTGTTATTTAATAGTAAACAGTTCAACTGAACATTTTTTGCCTGCTCATTTGTTTGGCTGACAGTTTTTCTTATCACTGAGACAACACTGATTTGAAATAAAGTTAAAAAAAAGTTGCTTTGCAAGTAGCAAGCTACTTTTGCCATTTTCTTGTAGCTTAGCTTGCTACATTTCTCTCGGGATAGCTTCAGTGTGGTGAAACGTCATTTTGATGTAGAGTAACTGGTAGCTTAGCTTATATGCAGTTAAGTTAATGCTGTTTTAACAAAACGTTGCATAATTTTTGAACAGTCAGTGTGCACTGAAATCCCCCATGTGACATGTTTACTAGGGGGTAAATCACCAGTTTCATGGCAATATGATATTATATTGATTCTTTGGAAAATTATACGATATTTGCCGATATAACAAAGTCTGCCACAATATGATTTTGATTCAGTGGGATTTAGGGGACTGTGATCAATACAAGACAATATTAAATGCCCATATAACACAATCACTTTCAGAAGAAGCTGCCATCCCTTTTCTGCCAGAAAGGCCTTTCTGAGGGAAATCTTTTCATTTTAACCCAAACCATCATCCTTTCCCAAAACTGCAGAGCTATCTGGTTTAAAGCTCTGAAAGCAAACAGGGTCCTATTTCAGAGAGCAGGGGGGCATCCCAGAAAGCAGATTTAGTGAAAACTCTGAATATATTAAGCCTGAGATGAGGGAATCTCTGACTTTTCCACTTCTCAAAGCCAGTTCAGCGTAACCCTGAGTCAGTTACTATGGCAACATACTCTGTGAAGCAAACCTGCTGGCTCAGCTAGATGCTGATCCCCTACTGAGTGTGTAGTCTCTATATACAGACTCTACATTCAGTGAATGTAGAGTCTGTAGGCAAACCCCGGAGATCTTGCCTCCGGAAGAAGAGTGGAAGAGCTCTGGTTTCCACTGCTAGGCTGTTTGTAGTCCGTGTGATATTGACCAATCACGTTTGAGCCGGCTGCAGTTGTTGCCAGGTTAAATGGTCCGAGCAGTGAACTAATGAGGCGCAACATAACTGGCGTCACTGCAAACTCTGAATCCATCGCAATGGTTCAGCATATTTACTTATATATAAACGGAAGTCTGAAACAGAAATTCGCCTCCTCCACCCAAATCAAATCGGAATGCCAAAAAATCGGGGGTCTGCCCCCAGAGGCTGTATTTGCCAATGGGTTCCGAGAATGCTGAGTGTGTAGCAGGAATTAGAGACATGGCGTATCCTTTTGTGAATAAAGTCATTGTGTTGCGCATTAAGGATTTGCTGCAACAGAGATTGAACGTAACGTCAAGCTGCTTTAATGCTGAACCACATTATTACTGATCAAGCTTCTGCACATCTGACAACACAAGGTACAGAGCTTTCGCTCGAACTACGTCCTGTTACCAACCTTTCAAAATAAGAGCATGATGCAATGTATCAAAACCACCACAAAAGTCGTGGATGTTGAGGCACAATTTATTCAGGGGCTGCTGCATAAGGAGATGGTGATGAGACACTGTTTGATTGTCTCATCGTTCCCGGAGGAGTGTCTATATGAAAGATACAATTTCACCTCACACTTTTTTCTGTTCCACCCACTTATATCAAATATTAAACATTGCGGATTTACATTACACAAGACAACATTTGTTGGGCTTTAAGAAAAGTGACTCTGGCTCTGAAAAGACTTTTGCCCGATTTTGTGTTTTTTCCCTGGGCATAAACAGAAAGGATCATCACAAGAAATTAATCTATGTGGATACATTATGCAATGATTTATGAATACTTTTCATAAACTCAACAATTTCGTGGTGTAATTGGCTGCATTTGTGGGACTCAACATTCCCATCATAGCTAGGGTGACCATATTTTGATTTCCAAAAAAAGAGGACACTCGGCCCGGCCACAAGATAGCCTACTTATCAGACACTCGCAGTTGCCTTATGAGATGCCTTATAATTTTTTTTTTTTCATTTGAAACATGTCAATCTTGTATTTCATAATTAATAAAACCACAGATTAAGTTCATTGTGTTCATCCCTGTATTTCGCCCAAATTCATTATGGTTTATTGTCCCTCTTCAGACACAGTAGGGAGTGGGCGGCCTCAAACTTAGGTAGTGGGCGGTGTCAAGCATTTGACTCCACCCACATTGACCTCACACAGTTCAGGCTCAGTCAACTCGCAGATCGGGATTAAGCTCAGAGTTTGATGAGCCTGCTCTCTGAAATAGGTCCCTGCTCTGTTGAATTTCAGCCTGCATGCACTTTGCATTGATGATACTGGATCGTTTATCATTGAATCGATAAACTGATCCACAGAGATGGATTACGTTATGTTGCATGGGAAACATATTTTTACTCAAAACATGATCTTTGTTCTAACCTAACCACGTAGTTTGATGCCTTTACCTAACAGCAACTCATTTACAACATAAACATGTTTCCATTGTGCATCAAATAGATTTGCTAAATGGTGGCCTGATCACTGTAAGTTGCAGAGGGGCTTGAGAAAGCATCAGTATTTGATGACCTGGGAATGACAACAGGTTGAAATATGCACCAAGTAATCAATTAGATATTCAGATATTTCACAGGGTAAGTGGAAACTTTGATGTGCAGGTGGCATTAAATGCAAAGTCAGAGTATTACTGAATACAGTAAGCTTCATGTTCTTGTGACCATGAATATCTATATATTTCATGGCAATCTATTAAGTAATTTTAGAAAGAATTCATTCTCCACCAAAGTAGTGGACCAGCCATCACCGCCATCCGCAGAGCCGTGTTAAAGTGCAACTTGCAGATTAATTTTTTTTTTAAAAAATATATACATACTGTCCAACACGCAGTAGTAGGTGGTAGTGAGTCTGAATAGTAAACTTGTGAGTTAGTATTTTTTCGGTTGTTAACAGTGCATTTCACCATTTGTGATTATGCTGAATTATTGTGTTTGTGCAGGTTGCATCGAGTCTGTCAGGACATCGAGTCCAATGTTTTCCAGACTGAAAAGGAGTGGAGTTAGTTTTCGTGCCTGGGTGCTTTTTGTGCAGGTCTACTTTACCTCTGCGAGCAGATGCAATTAACTTTTTAATGAATATGATGTTGACAGGCAATATAGCTTATCTTTACATGCCACAGAACTAAACTGCTGTTCCCAAAACAATTACAGATACCTACAAGAGCCATATAGTGTTGCATTGGGTGACATACTCCTTCATTACCATAAGCAGGGGCACTTTATTTTACAACATCTTTGTGACTGCATTTGTGGTCTAGCTAGTTTGACAGCTGAGAGGAATAAACCACACTGTTCACTGTAATGAAGGAATATGTCAGCCAGTGCAACAGCATGCCTCCTTAATGTGCCTATTGATTTTGGATGATAACAGAATTCAATGGCAGAAAGGCATGTGTAATATCTGCCTGTGACAGAACTGGTTACACAGATAAATTCAAAGCCAGCTGTGTTAGCAAATATAAAATCACACAAACTGGATGCTTAAAAGACTCAGTATATGTTTCAATAAGGAAACAATATGCACAGCAGGGTGCTTCAGAAGGTACAGTACAGACTATACACTTCACAAGTTAACACAAGTTAGTTCCTCTACAATCTTAGAGAATTATACAATATTTAATCCTATGGGGCAGCAAATGGTAAATTTTACTTTGGCAGCCTTTAAATTCTGCACTGACAATTAACCAAAATTAAATGCTGATGTCAACAGTTAATTTAAACAGTCCTCTTAAACCCATGTTCCATTTAAAATGAGAGGTATAAAACATGCAATCACACAAGGTTTTTGCTTTTTGCAGGCATGTGTTTGTGCAGTTTAATTCACTTTGATTTTATCTAGAAAGCCCAAATCACAGTTAACCCCATTTTCTGTGCATTATTAATGCATCTGTTAATTTTTGTATATTATGTTTTAACCATTAAAAGAAGTAACTTGATGAACTAATACATAAAAAAATAATACATACAAATACAACTTACTCCTAAGTTCCTTTGGTAGAATTTCATTTCTTTTCCTTTTTTTGTGAACACATTTTAGGCTTTTCACTCTGTCACAGTTCTTGTAAATTTACAGCATTACAATTAAATGAACTTGACTGTTTTCTAGCGACGAGAAAAGGATATATTATAATCAGGATAATCAGGAATTATCTAGCTAGTGCTTAGAAGTAACAAATGCTTTTTTCCCCTGTATCTTTCAAAGACAGGACGTGCCTAATTTTTGAAAAAAGAAAAAAGGCAGTCTTTGAAGTTAATGGCACACATGCACATGTGTACATAGCCTAGAATACACAAACACAGGTACTTATTACTGATGTTCCACTTTTGGATTCACATGTTTCAAGTGTCTTGCATCCAAATAAAATCCCCATGTGATTTAATGCACTTTCATCCGACATGTAAATTGCGGATACTTTAAGTGAACAACAACCAACTAATGCTTGAGCAGGGAGACATTCAAAGGTCCATAGGGATCCCATGACAATGGAATAATAGACATTTTACAACCCTTATGCAAATTCAGCATTTTTCTGAAATATCAAGACCCAGTATAATAAAGTCAAAGTACATATCATCATGTTGAGGGTGCTCACTTGATGGTGCAAAAAGGTTTTATTTAATGGGCACATAGCCATGCAGAAGCCCTGAAGCTGCAGCTCTTCTGTCTTTCACTGCGACTTTACCAAAGAAATTGACAGAAAAGTTTGCTGCAATTATTTGTCCCTGACGTAGCGGCTGCTCTCATCTCCGCCTCCAGTTACAGACAGAGCTAAACTGAGCACCAACCACTGCTCACTGCTGAAACGTCTGATTTAGATGTTGAGACAGAGAGGAGACACGGGCTGAGGATGGGGAAGAGAGAGACAAAATGGACCAAACTAAGTCAAAGATGGGAAAAATACAATGCCTTGAGAGTTTTCCTCACCCCTCTAACTGGTGTGAAAGAGATAGTGCAAATGAAAAAGTGGCCTGCTGAATGATGATAGAAGCTTAATACCGGTTTGCGGCGTATCTGGTCTACACTAACGGCACTGTTTCTGCTTTGCTCGTGAAATTAGGGAGGAGTTCTTATAATCTGGCTATTCAACACCTTCGTGTTTTAATAAGCTTAGAGTTGCCTTTATCCTCTTCCCTCCTAAACCCCCTTACTGACAGCTCAACGCTCCCATCAGACGCGGGAAGACGAGAGCAAACATGATTTTTCTCCCTTGCTTTTTATTGCTTGATGCATTTCTATTCAGTCAGTTGGAAGACACATCCCTGCATGCTGCTGTGGCAGATGCTGGCACAGTTATTTATTTAAATTTCATTTTACTACAATTTTCTGCTCTGATTGGTGCAAAGTGGAGGGGGATTGTTAGGAATCAGGGGGCGGATTATGTGACAATCTGTTATGAAGACCACATCAATAACATTCACAATATGAGTGTCTGTGAGGTTTTTATCTGTGTGATAATTCAGCCACTTTTTAGACCAGTTCAATAAATGGATTTCAAAAACTAACAGCTTGTTTAGCAGCACAGTATTGTATTAACACACAAGTTATTTTAAGCCATCTGGGGCATATTTCACTGGCATGCAAAGACAACTGCTTACAGATCAGTTTAATGGTCCTGAAGTGTGTAATCTTTGACTTTACAGTACATTACCACAGGCTGATGCTACAGAAGTTAACTGTTGTTAACTCAGGAGCTGACTTGTGCCCAGCAAATAAAGACCACAATGTTAAAAACATTCAGCGGGGGTGGAATTACCAATGGCTCACATGGTGAATTCAGAATATTTTATATATTCATAGCAGTAATCCCATTAGCACAAAAGATGTCACACTCTCGACTCTATTGCTCTGATGATCACATATGCGAACAGAAATACTATGTGTACACATTATAATTTGGTGTTAAACTAATTGCAATAGAAGTGAACCTTTCCCAAGGATTTTCAAACTGAACGGCTACCAGAAAAGTTAGGGATTCTGTTCTTCGAGCCTCTGGAAGGCTTTCAGTTTGAAACACCAGCTGAAAAGTTTTTTGAAAAGTCGCTCAACAACAAAGAAACAAAGTCCAGACTTGTTCTTTGTGTACTGTGTGAAACCAGAGGTCAATTGAGTGATTTTAATAACAACTTAGCAGAATATGCTAGTATGTCTAGCACTTTGCTAGCTCTTTTTTTTTTTTTTTTTTTACCTTATTTATTTTTGGATGGGGTCAGCTGTAAAACTGATTTGCCCTTCTTGGACTAATAAAGTAACCTGAATATGAATCTGAATCTGATATATTTAACATGAGGTATGTGATAGGCTATGTTACATGACATTATGCTATGTAACCACAAGCTGTTCTCACAAACTTTTGTTTTCCTATGAAAAGTAATGCACCTAAATTCGGGCATATCCCGCATATTTTGAAAGGCTGAGATCACGTGACCAATGCACTGACAGGAGTAAACAAGGAAGCAGACTCAAAGGTCTTGTATGGAAGCAGGTCGGGGAAGTGGATGGGTCACAAAAACCCGGACTCCAGGATCTTACCCCAGAGACGCATGTTTGGAACCAGGTGAACCATCAGTCATTTTAACGTATGTCCTCTTTTCTAAACCTAACCACTTACTTTTGTTGCCTAAATCTAAAGAAGTAAAATTAAAAACCAATGTTGAAAGTTTAGTTTCGACTGTATGCATCTATAAAAAAAGATAAGACAATGGAGTGTGTGGCAGTGTGGCAGTGTGTCAGTTTGTAACAAGCACAAACTGACACATTGTCCCTGAGCATCCAAAACTGATGCTGGGAGGGGTACCTGGAGGATCACAGAGAGACATGTAGGACCACTGCCCAAGCGTTGATATTTAAAGAGTTGGGTGTGAGAATGTCCTGGGAGACCATGAAGCATGGGGACGTGTGTTGCAAATTTCATGGCGATCCATCAGATAGTTGTTGGAATATTTCAGTCAGGACCGAAGAGGTGGACCAACTGACTGACTGACTAATGGAGCGACCGACAGACTGACATTGTTATCCCTAGAGTCATGTCGAATAGTGTGGTTAAAAAAGAAACTCAGAGCAAGAGTGTTGAGCGTGTTATGACTGTGTTGTACTGACTAGTTCCAGTGCTGCAGAAACGTACATTACCCTGAATTTATTAATAAGGAAGAGTCTGCAGCAATTTAAAAGCATCAATAACAAATTAAATGCAAACAAAAAAATGGCTGGCCTTGCTAAAATATAATACACTTACAAAAACAGATTAAATAAAGAATAAAGGCCTATCGCTACTTAAGCACGTTTCCAATAAAGGCCTGGTTCTCTTTGCATTTGAGGTAAAGAAAGGCCCCTGGCAGCACTGAAAATAGGGCTATATTTCCTTCTTTTCTTATTGGCTGGTATTGACCGTTGCAGCCTGCTTACATATTAAATTGAACCCTTGGTTCTACAGAGGACATGTTGCTGTCTCCCTCAGGATATGTGAGGGAAAACGATCCTACAACCAGCATTTTAATTTTGCAGAGCTGGAAAGGCCAACTCATGCATGGTTTTGCACAGATAACATTGTCAGCCAATGAGACTGTGAGAAAATTAACTTCAGTCCGGTCATTTCTGGGAATTTAAATGCCCTTTGGGGCTCAAAATAGCCTTTTACAGTGTTGGTTATTTTGAATACAAAAGGTCCAGCCTCTTGTAAAATCTTTTAATCGAAGCGAATGCAGCTCAGATGGCAGTGAAGGAAGGCTATAGACAGTGAGAACAAGGGCAATATTGTGCTGCAGTAAGACATCAAAACTAGGTTGGCAACTTTAAGGAACACAGAAAGTCTTGGGAAAAAAAGACAAGAGAAGGAGGAAGCTATGGCATCTTTTTTTTTTTGCAAAGATCTGTATGAGTTTGCCAAAGCATTATTATCAGGAAGAACAGTGGTTAAATGTGAATATTGATACATAACATTTCACAACATAAATATGATGCACCATAATAGGCGCATTAGAGGGTTAAAGTTGGTTAGGAGGAAGGTTAAGCTAGAGAAATGAGGGAGTATTTCAATTTTAGAGGGTTAGCTTTCAAGTTATTGAAGTATCTGTAAGTACATAGATGAGGAGGGAATTTCAGCACTGTTTGAGAAGCCAGGTAAAGTTTAGAGGGAAGTATGATTCTGGTTGTACAGATAAGGAGCAGATCCAGTGTTGAGACAGCAGGTATTGGATGGCATTAAGAGTAAAGAGACGTCAGATCTGTCAGGCAAACTCAAACTGTGGTGGTTTGCAGTTTGGTCTGGTGCCACAATTATTGAGGCCCCTGACAGTGTATAAAGTATACTGCCTCAGCAGTGTGGCCCGGTTTGGAAAAGGGATTTTGGAGATCCCTCTTACCAGTTAAACAGAGCAGTTAAAATGTGCACAAGCAAGGCTGAAGATGACAGTGGAGTGCAGCAACCGTATCATCATACAACGGTTCATGTGATAGTCAAGGTAGTGGTGTCACACAAATGATTTTATAAAGTTAATGTAAAGTTATGTAGGTTAGGTGTTGGCAAGTTAAGTTTTGTAGATCCATTTTCAGAAAAGAAACATGGTAAAGGCGTGCCCTAAAAGAACTCAAAGTTCACTGTTGTTGTACTGTTGTTTTAGAAAAAATCCTCAGTGGCACTCTTCTACACTAAGCTAGGTTTATGCTCACTTTAGTGTCCCTGGCGCAAGGGTGCACAAGCCAAAAAATACGTCAGCATGTATTTTACCTAAAACACAAAGGCTCTGCAGGTTCTTAATCATCATCTGAAGCACACCCTATATTAGATAAAAAGTTGTTACTGGCCAAACCTGGGCCAGGTTGGTTTGAAATTGTTCTGACTGGGAGGGGGACCAGACGCATCTGCCAGAGCAAATAAAATATAAGCTTGAAGATTCTTTTGGTTCCCAGGCTAACAGAAAAAGTCTTAGCAAGGTGGAACCTAAGGAAGACAGATTTACAGGCTCGGGTTGCACTAACACACAGGATATTATAAGGCAGGTACAACAGGGGATTGCAGGGTTTGGAGCAAATGCAACAGCACTGAGCAGAGCAACAGCAGTTTGCAGGAGCAAACTGGCTGGAGAGAAAATTCAACAGCAAAAAGAGGCCGCTAGATGTGCAAGAGCAGTCTCTTTAGCAAAGCAGGGCCAGTGGATGATTCCATCTCCCTGGCAATCTTAGTAAATGGACAGGCGAAGACCCAACATGGCCTTTATGTTCAGGTATAGCTTCACTTCGGCACATGCTGTCAGGGTGTAAAACAAGCCTGTCTCAAGGTAATTCACTTGGAGACATAACCAAGTGCTGAGATCTGTAGCAGCAGCTATGTGGCCCAGTCTATTTATGACAGCACAGCCTGATACCCAGTACAGTCTGACTCTTCTTTTTAAACGCTTATTTCTCTTCCATATGCCTTTGAACAGCTTTTTTGACCTATTTTTACTTTATATTTATTAAGTGATATTGGACATTTTGTGTTGTGTGTTTTATGCTGACTAGAAAACTACATTCCTATTAATCCCCCTTATTAAAATTCTGCCATTTCATAGTAAATGTTTGCCTTTAGTCTGAGGTTTAACACAATTAAAACTCTAACTAAATCCTCCAAATAATATCCTAAAGTCAATATTAGGATATGCACACAACTTTTAATATTGCAATATGGGAACATTGTCTGGAATGACACTGGGATTCATTCACTAAAATCTTAAGATTTGTCCCTATGAAAAGCTCTAAGAAAAGTCTATGTTAGAGTCATGACTTGTTCTTAAATTGCAGAATTGCATTTGTATTCTTATATTTGTGAGTGCGAGCCAGGTGATCCTAACACAGGTAAACTCCCCATCAGTCGATCACGCCCCCTTGATGCCAAAGGCACCATTTATGAGATGCACCAGACTTTAAACTAAACACATACTTGACGCTGATATACGCAACTGACGTAGTATAAAGAGCGAGAGTCCACATAGGGTAGGAGGGAGGAGGGACGGATGGGTCAAACAACACCAGATTATTCTCCAGGAGACAGTTCTGCAGTTCTGTCCTGTGTTAAACCAAACATTAATATCGCTTAAACACAATTTATTAACATCACTCAGGTTTATGTCTGTGAAGGATGTGTCAGGAGAAGGGCGCACAGCTGAGAAAGTTTAAAAAAATTGATCTCAAATGCAACAACAAAAAAGTATTGCCAAACACAGAAAAGAGACACGTATCAGTGCAGGGGGGCAGCCTTGTTCTTGTTGCTCTCTGCAAATGGATCCACACAGTCCTGGAAGATTAGTTGTCTCCTTAGGGCATGATCTGCAATGTCTTGCAGCCTCAGTAAATATGCTGTTGTGCAAGTAGACCTGTTTGCAGAAATAGTCTTCCTTTGGGCTGATAAATAGCATGATTTGATGTCATGGTTTCCAATTATCATTACTGATGTCAACTGAAGTATAATCATGGTGGGTTTTTTTTTTGTTTTACAAGACCAAAATGCTTTGTGAAAATAATTGAATAATTATTAAAAAATATTATAAATGCCATAAATCTATAATTTACAGTAAATTCAAATTTTCTAATGCGCCACAGTGCGACTGTGCCACAGCGCCACCATAGTGGTTGGGAGGTGTATTGCACATTGGTAGTAAGTCTTCCCAACCGCTATAGTGGAGCTGTGGCGCAGTAGAAAGCCGGTGCACTCATGCATTGCAGGACAAAGAAGGGGTGAAGAAAATTTCAAGACATCCGAGATAAAATGCATGTTTATTGAACAATAATGGATATACAAACACACGGCAACCCTCCGTACACTTCCTAACATCTGTGCCTTGAGGTGAGTACATTACATGTTTGATTTGAACGTTTATGGAGACATGAATTGGTCTAGACCAGGAACCCCCAAACGAAAAACGGGGTTCGTTTTCAAGACGTTGGTCCAAGGCTATAGTTAAGCTAATGTTAACTTCTCGAGCTTAGCTTCATTAACTTACCTGTAATCGCAGAGATAACAAAGGTTGGCAAACATTATGCTGAATGATTCAATGTAAATACTGTAGCACCAAACTAATGGAGAGACACTCTTGGTAAAGATGGTAAAAAGGCCGTTATCCTTTTCTCATATTCTGAGCCAAAAACCTTAACTTCAGTTGCACTTTGATGCACCAAAATTTTATCATTGTGTCTCAAAAAATCATCAATTGTCTCCTGCGAAATGCTGTGTACTGTGACACCTGCCATAGAGCTGGTCACTGAATGTTGATAGTTTGTCTGAGTGAGTGGAGGGGGGCGTGACTTAGCCATAGGTCAATTGTATGTGCTGCAGTGCTGAGGACAAACTAAGAATGTATTTGAAGCTTCAGCTCATTTACACCAAAGGAACTGGCAAAACAACCTGAGCCACTTCATCCCCACTTACTCACTTTTTACACAGGCACAGAATGTGTCTCTGAGGTAATGGAAAATATGTCTAGAATATTAAATACACAGCAGGAGAAAAAACAAAAAAATTCAAGAAAACAGCTACTCTCCATGTTTTAAGCTTTTATGTGTCACCTTATGGTATTTTACAGCTTACATTGCAGGTGATTGAAGATTTTCACAACATAATGGGGTTAGACATATCTCTTTCAAAGCCATATGCTTTAATCTTTTCTACTGCATATTCAGTGACTGGAATTCAAACAGATGGAATGATCAAGAAGACTTGAAATGGAGTGGGAATATATTCCCAACCCAATGTTCTATGTATAAAATGCACACATTACAGTGAGCTTTACTATTACAGTTGGGAAGGTGCTTTAAAGTCAAAGTAAAAATTAATTGTTGTTTTAAATCAGTATATCCTTGGGGTTTGAGTTGACTTGTGTCAAAAATGGTATGACCAAAAAGAAACAATTCAAGTTGTATTTATTGTCTCACCAGGGGATGTGGATTTTTGGTTCCAATTACCAATGTCAGTGCACCAATGCTAAAAGTCGTTTTTTATACTATTTCTCCAATAGACACACCAGCAGTGAATCACCTGCTGAGGCAATGTTTTAAGCTGTTGCTTAGCTCACTCAGCAGGTGTTAAAATACCGTGAACAAAAAATGTCTGTGGAGACTGTGCTAACAGAGAAATCACACTGACATAATTTAGTATATCAGAGGCAAGTATTTGTTCTAATGCAAATAACTAAAAAAATAATTCCTCTAATAAGTAATACCATAGTTAAGATGACAATTAAAAAACAAAACAAAAAACAAACATTTTATATCGTTGTTTATTCAACATCTCATTTGCCATAAACTACGACTATAGCTAATGCTACCAGCTAAAGTAAAGAAGGTGAGTCTATGGGACACAACGGACCTCATTCAGATGTTGTCAAACACTCCCGCTTTGTCAGTGATTTCAGCATCACACACCAACACCAAAAGCCACCTATCTCTATTGATACTGTAAACCATGAAATTTTAATGACCAAATTATCTTACTTTAACCTCTCCTTGACCATAATGAAATGGATAGAGTCATATATTGCAAGAAAAGAAAACAGTGTGTTAGAGTGCACAATATTACATCTGCAACTTCTAAAAATTCTCTTGGTGTACCTCAAGGTTCAGTCTTGGGACCGCTGTTCAGTCTGTACATTAACGACTTGCCAAATAACTGTCCCTCAAATGTAACTTGCCAGATGTATGCTGATGATGCAGTCGTGTATGTACATGCAAAAACCAAACATCAAGCTGCACAAAATTTATCAGCTGCTATGTCTAATGTTTCGAACTGGCTGCGACTTTCTCATCTACATCTCAATGTATCAAAGACTGTATGTTTTTGTTTTTTTTTTCAAATAAGGCAAGTGCTGATATAATTCCTGGTGCATTTGTACTAATAACAAAGCTTGAGGTGGTACAGGAGTTTAAATATCTGGGAATCATGATAGACTCACAGCTACGCTTCAAACAACATGTAAAAAGAACTGTGAATTGAATAAAACTTAATCACTCTAACTTCAAATACATTAGAAATAACTTAACTGTCGATTCAGCCAAACCGTACCTTAATGCAATGATAGTGCCACATATTACCTACTGTATAACAACCTGGGCACTGGCAATTAAGTCCATGCTAAAGCCTGTTGAAACAAACAATCTCTGAAAATTCTAGATAAAAAGCCCAACACATACCATCATTGTGCCATCTTGAAGAAATATGAACTCCTGAGTTGGGAAAACATAATAAAATATTCGGATTGTATCCTGGTCTATAAAATACTCCATGGACTGGCTCCACCAGTTCAGTGAATTTATAAAGAAACACACAAAAAGGTCAACCAGAGCAGGATCCAGAGGTGACTGTCTGGTCCCTTTTAGGAAAACTGTTTTTGGATAGTCAGCGTTCTCATATCGAGCGTTGCATACATGGAACACAGTACCGAGTGACATACGAGATATACCAACCCTTACCGCATTCACTAAACACTTAAAAACATGGTTCCTAGATAATCAATACTGTACTCATATCATATCTTAATCCTCTGAATGTGCTGTGTATTTGTTTGCTGTATTGTGTGGGATTATTTTTTGGCTGTAATTTTGGGGATGTTGCTGGTGTCAAACCAGTCCTTGTGACCTTACATACATATAATTATGTAGGTGAGTACTGTGAATAGTGCGTACACTAATACATCGGTGTACATTTAACAAGTGCAATAATATCTGTTATTTATCTGTGTGTAAGAAATATCTCAAAATACATTAAAATCCACCCCGATTAAAGGTGTTCATGGTCATCAATGGTATTTTATTTGTCAGTCTTCAAACATACTGTAATAATGATCAAATGAAACAGACAAGGTGGGTCTAAATCACACAAACTTTAGTAATATTTCAAATAATAAAAGTTCACACACAATCACAGCTAAAACTTTATTTTGTTAAACTTATTTAACAAAATAAAGTCCAAAAGTATGCATTGCTGCACCTGGTCCCTGTTGTGATCCAAATATGGGACCCACAATTTGAAGGAAAACAAAAAAGAAAGAAAAAAAACTGCCTAAAAAGGTCAGTAGGTGGCGCATTTTAGCTTAATATAGCATACTAAAATAAATGGAAAAATTGTAGAAAACAATAAAGTGCTGTTTTGTATAAAAAAATAAACCTAGCTTCAACATCAACAGCCTTAAACAAAACCTACAGTGTACATGAATATTCTCAATAAAAATACAATCCTTTAGCTTTGCACATGCCCTCCCTGTGTCACTCACTTATGAGTTGGGACCCAAAAAATAAAGAGTTGTTACTTGTCTTTAAAATAAACGTAGCTTCAAATAAACAGACTTAAAATAGTAACAAGAAAAGTACAGTGTACTAGTGTACATGCAATATTATCAAGTAAAGATACAACTTTTACATGCCCTCCGTATGGATCGGGAACCAAAAAATAAAGTGCTGTGACTTAAACAAAGCCATATAGTATACATCCAATATTCTCAATAAAAATACAATCATATAATCATACAATCAAATAAGGTGCTGCACTGCTGTGACTTAACATATACAAACGTAGCTTATGTAAACCCGGAATGCATGCATTTCCTCATGTTAACTGTCCCCTTGATGTGACCCCCTTATGTACAGTATTGTATGGGTTGGAGTTGGGACTAAAACACTGCCTTAGAAGGTCAACTGGCGGCGCATCAAGTCACTGGTCTCTGCAAGCTTGTCAATAATGACATCAATGCTAAGGTCCATGAGTGTATCCTTATGGGTTGACATCAGCAAAAATGCCTCTAGGTGGTCCTGGCTAATGGTGGAACGAAGTCTGGTTTTCACGAATTTCAGGGTGGAAAAGGTCCTTTCACAGGCAACTTGTGTAACTGACAGAGTCAGCAAAAACTTGTATGCTAGACCAATGATAGGGTAGGCATTGGTTAGCATGTTATATTGGGACAATATATTATAGCAGCATATGGGGCATATGGGGAACATTTGCTCTCCTTCTCCAATTCTGCTTCAGGTTCCTCAGTGTGTCCGCCCTCCTCAAGGTCTTGTTCTTCCCCAAGTTCCCGCATGAGAAGACCGTGGCCACTCTCATCCTCATGCGGCTCAGTGGTGATTTCTTTCCTGACTGTATAGCTCTGTAAAGGTGGCATCTTCACAAATGTATGGGAAGCGAACACTGGCCTCCCGCTTGACTGTCGGCGATTGTTGGACCCATCCACCACCCCTCCCACCTGCCCTACTCGGACTTCCACCCGCTTGATTTTTGTTGTTGTCCCTATGTGTTTCCCCCTGACACTGCTGGGCGCTGTTGAACAACAACAGTGACCTCTGGGTATCTTGCCAGTGTGAAAGGACGGCTTTTTTGGTCGGTGTCTGATGACAGTAGTCGCTGACCAAGAGCCTGTAGTTTTTTGTGTGCTAGCAAAAACGCTTGTTTAAATCAGCTGTTTGCACCATTTATATAATTTAATGTAGCAGAGTAATGGTGTCCTGGGTAGAGAATTAAGTCACCGCTCCCTCTCCGTGTGGTGTAATCTGAGCTTTTTTTTTTTGACTTCTTGTAGCTACACCAGCTGTGGATGTTAGTGTGTGCATGTCCCTGTGTGTATCCCACTGGCGAGGTCATCACCGCAGCTTTACACTGGGCTCATTATTGGGATAACGTTGTAGCAGAAGCATAGTGCCATAGTTAGCACTGTTTACTGATTGAGCACTGTTAGCTGCTAGCTGTTGGCTAAGCCACCTTCATGTTGAGAACCGTTTTAGACTCTGAATTATACATCAAAGACTAAAATAATGAACATAGTCACCCATTCGTTTGCAGGCTCCCATTTTGAGATCTTGGTTTGGTATTTCAGCTGTCGCTATGTTTTTTATTTGGAGCTAGAACTGACCATATTTGGGCAATTAGGTGAAGCTGTGGAGGGGGGAGGGGTGGATCTGACTGACCACCCAAGAACACTAACCACAGACAGCCTGTCACTCATAGCAACCACGCCCTTAATCATGCGTAACTTTAAGCCTTAAAAAATGTAAACGGGTGAGATATACAAAAATGCACCTCCCCTACAGTTGACTGGGGAAAGTAACTATATACCCCTATAAATACTAATACAAATTAGCATGCGTATGTTTTTTAAACATGGGAAAACCAGCTTTAGACTCATTCCCCATTGCCAGTGCACTAGAGCTGCCAATTTGTTTTTGCCAATTAAAATGTGGATGGTTAACTCCACAAGTGTGTTTAATATTTTGAGAAAGACTGGTGAAAGTAACATAATTTCCTCACCGAAAAAGTGAAAATAATTAAAATTTTAATTTGATTTAATGTAATTGATAGGAAACATATTCATGAGGTGTCTCTGTGTCACTGTCTCTCTGTTATGGTGAGTAGACATGCAGTGAAAAAGCAAATTAGTTGCTTTATGTTGTACTCACAGGCCTGATATGTGTGGAGTTTATTTTATTCCATTTATTTTAAGATTGGACACAAGCAATTACCCTGTATCATACATGTTAATAGTGTCATACAAATCATAAGGAAATTTTCAGTCTGACTGTGTAGAGGCCAGATGGGTAGTTGGATACATGTAGACATAAACAGCAATAGGCAGAAGACAACAAGTGCACTGACAGTCCTGCAGTATGTCTGTGTAAACTGCGCTCAATTTACCCTCCATTTGCTGTGCACTATTTTCTTTTATATAAATATAGAATCTGAGCACTCCCACAAACAAGAAAGCTTTCATTTCCTTATTTCCCTCTCAGATACAGATACACATACAGTGCAGCCCACACACCACTTGTATGTATGGCTGACAGTGACCTTGATATGTCCAAAAAACCTTCACTGCTCATTTTGATTAGCCTCTACCAACAAGCCTTCACCCACAGCAACCCTCCTTACCACCCAAGGCCAATATAGTGTTCTGAAGACAGACTTTCTGCCTTGTCTGCATTCTCTGCTCTGCTCTCAAGCCTTTAACATCACACCACTGTGTGCCCTACATGATGAACTATTTGGGGCTTTGTGTATATTTTTCCTTTCTTTCTTTAAAGGTATAATATGTAGTTTTTCCACATAAAAATGTCTAAAAACAACTAAACCAATATTATATATTTTGTTTAGTTGTGTACTTTGATTATCAGAAATGTTTCTAACAATTTTTCAAACCCAAATAAATATGAAATATTAATAACAGTAACGGAATGTGTCATTAGGTAGCATGTCAATGGCGGCATAACTCCAGTTACCATAGCCATTAAATGAAGGAGAAGAAGAAGAAGCAGACTGGCTGAGATGTCAGAGAATGAATGTTACTGTTGCTAGGCTAAGCTAACTCGTCATGGATCGTGATTATGCATTGACTCTCGCTGAACCTTCTGACACTGAAGCTGTCCTGGTAAACAAGCCGGTAAAACGGAAACATACGGGTCAACCAAGCGATCCCAGAAGAATTTGGGATAAGAAGAGAGCTAAATCCAGGATAAATATTGGTGTGGCCTTTCCGAGATGGAGAGAGCTTGGTGAAAATCTAGGACTACAATTTGACGCCGACCTCGCATGTGCTCTACTAGACAGGTAAGCAAACATCTGGCTGATGTTATCGAAATATTAATCATTTCCACCAGTGTATTACTCCGGCCAGCGGCTATGGAGTTAGATCAGTCTCAATATTCACAAATGCACACAGAAGGATTCACAAATACATGTTAAGATTTATATATAAATGACTCTCTCCACACAAATATTTTCAATGCACACACATATATTTAGCATTTTATATAAATGTAAAAAAAATCCACAAATAACCAAAAACGTTTCACAAATGTATTTCTGATGCACACACAAATATTTATTGTTTTAAATATATGCAATAAAAATCCACAAATATATGTATTTAAAAAGTATTTGCAATTTTCATCAAAACATATGTGGATGTTGATACATTCATTTACAAATGCTTTTATTTTGTGAACCTCCGCGCATTTGTGTGTGAACCTCCCCGCATTTGTGTGTGAACCTCCGCGCATTTGTGTGTGAATCTTTTTGAGACTCTCCTGACGTCACCCGATCCACAAATGCATTTTTTCTACCAAGGGGATATAGGTAGCCAATCAGATGTCTCCTTCCTCTTCAGCCAATCACATGAGCGTCCCGCCACCACCCACACGTGGGGTATGTTTTAACGTCATAGCGTCAGAAGGTGGCAGTAATGCACCACTAGATTGTTTGCGACCGCCAAATTAATACGGAAGAGAAGAAAAAGAAGGTCAAGAGCGTATGTCTATGGTCAAGAGGTCTAGTTTGCAGCATGGCGGCCGACGATCGTGCACCTGTAAGGAGTAGCATCCAGCTGCAGCCCCGGAGCACAAGCCCCTGATGTGACGGAAGTGATGCTGGATAATATTGTCGCGGTCTTTGTGTGGAACTGAGCTCGCAGGACACAGCATCTCAACGCAGCAGGTTTCAGGTAAGCTAACTGGAATAAATTGGCAGAAAAATAGCTATGTTGTTTATTCTGTGACCGTTAGAAGAGGATCCTGGTGAGTGGCGAGGGCAGGGCTCGAGACTTGGGATCCCCTCACCTATGGTCCCGCCCGGGCCTGACGACCGCAGCCCTCCAGCCTGACCTCCGCGGCCTGGACGGATGCTCAAGTGTGGGTGAGAGGAGCGGAGAGGAGCGCGGAGGTCATGCCGGCTGGCCGACACCGTGTAGTCCGGCCGTTACAACGCTAAAATTAAGCAGAGTGACGGACCCGAAGCCTTCAATCTGGCTATAAGACAGCTGAAATGCGAAACAAAAAAATAAAGTGGTGAAGTTGGGATTTGTTTCTTGAAGTTATGTGCTCATTATCTTTTCTGTCTCTTGCAGGCTGCCAGGAGAAGCGGACTGGCCATCAGATATTGTTTGTGGAAATTTGAAAATAAAGTTTTTCAAATTGACTTTTGTCTCTTCATTGTGTTCACTTACACACGAAATAGGGTAACAGTCAGCTATTTTTGAATGTTAGCATTGATTTCTCACATTGAATGGTGAAATATTTGTAGTTTGAAAGGTCCGACCTAAATGAAAACAGGTCGTAGCCTAGTTAAGGAAGCATATGAATATTAATATAGAAGGAGCGCCCACTGAGCGCAGCTTCTTTTATTCATGGTTGAACGTGGCGATGTGGTCAAAAACAAACAAAAAACAAAGTTGACTTGTATGATTAAATAAAGGTAAAATAAATGGACAATTCATCAATTCATAGACGCTATGTTATGCAATTTTACTTAAAAAAAAGCCAGAGGCTTGTGTCACGTCAGGGGCTTCTGCTCCGGGGCTGCAGCTGGATACTGTTGCCTGTAAGTGTATCCACTTGTTGTAAATCATGACTCTTTGTTGAATTATTTGTGATTGGTTTTGCTAAAGTGTGTGGTAGCCCAGTTAGTTAGCAAATTATCTGAAACTTGCTTAGTTGGTATAATTGCACCGTGTAACTGACGCTAACGTACACCGTGCAACGCACCGCCGCCGGCACGGTGCGTTGTCCGTCAAGTGCTGCCCCCCAACACACATCGGCAGCGGCACCTTCGACACTATTCCCAGCCCAGCCTGCTCCGGGACGGACATAAAAGGCTTTTCTCGCAGTGCCGGCCGCGCTGGAAATAGAGCAGTACTTAAGCTCTCTACGCGCTTGACCTTCTTCTTCTTCTCTTCCGTATTAATGTGGCGGTCGCAAACAATCTAGTGGTGCATTACTGCCACCTTCTGACGCTACGACGTTAAAACATACCCCACGTGTGGGTGGTGGCGGGATGCTCATGTGATTGGCTGAAGAGGAAGGAGACATCTGATTGGTTACCTATATCCCCTTGGTAGAAAAAATGCATTAGTGGATCGGGTGACGTCAGGAGAGTCTCAAAAAGATTCACACACAAATGCGCGGAGGTTCACACACAAATGCGCGGAGGTTCACAAAATAAAAGCATTTGTAAATGAATGTATCAACATCCACATATGTTTTGATGAAAATTGCAAATACTTTTTAAATACATATATTTGTGGATTTTTATTGCATATATTTAAAACAATAAATATTTGTGTGTGCATCAGAAATACATTTGTGAAACTTTTTTGGTTATTTGTGGATTTTTTTTACATTTATATAAAATGCTAAATATATGTGTGTGCATTGAAAATATTTGTGTGGAGAGAGTCATTTATATATAAATCTTAACATGTATTTGTGAATCCTTCTGTGTGCATTTGTGAATATTGAGACTGATCTAACTCCATAAGCGGCCTCCGCTGCAGAGCGGTGTGGAGCGGAGGCTGACTAACCACAACATCTAACGTTAAGGATGGGTTTCTATAATGCTGAGCTGATGCCGGTAAATGAACTGCATTTATAAAAGAGGCAGAGGAACAGCTAAACATAAGACGTAGTGAGCAAGAGAGAGCAGCATAGAGGGAGAAGCCATTGCTAACTGTAAAGCTAAGTAACTAGCAGTTTGCTCAAATAACAAGCAGATTGCTAACCGCTCAGCTAAAGTAAGTAGCTCGCTCTGCCAAAAAAAACTGCCATGGTAGGTTTCAGTTTCACGGAGTGAGGAACATCAGATCTGTATCTGTTACATGACTAAAGCTCCCATGAACCCACGCTACTTCGTGACGTCATCCAACTCCGTCTTCTGTTACTGTTTTGGTTTGAGACCCCTAGTGGCGGAAAATTGCATATTGCACATTTAACCATCACAAGTAATTTGAAAATGATTTCAGACTTCATTGCAGACTTCAAGTGCTTGTTCTGTGAAAGTCTATTTCAGCCAGTAAAAGAAAAGAGTGATGAAAAATTTTGCATTTACAAAGAAAATTAAGCATGTACTTAAGATATTTTCTACAAGGTGTGGATAGGGATTTGAGCAAACTGTACAGAAAGTAATTCTTGCCCAGATAAGAAAATAAAACATGTATTCTATTAATCAAATTTTGTCACAGAGTGTCCAACCTGTTCTCATTCCAAGGTCATCAGATACCGATGCTTTGTCATGCCCACTTGATGTCCCAAACTGACACACAAGACATCCTTTAGTGTCTATGTGCGGCACAGCTGTATCTGTGTTAAGCATATTGTAACACATTGTTAACGCCGTCAAACGGTTAGGTTTAGGCAATAAACTTAGATTTTGAAATAGACATCATGGCTTGGGTTATGGTAATTAAATTATTGATGTCACATGATTATGTCACTGACATATAAGTTATGTAACTGCACATTAAAACATCACTGAGTTTTGCTTTCGCACAGCACGTACCTACGTAAGATATGCAATGTTACATTAAAACAATGTGGACTGTTGCTTTCACATACCAACGTACCTACATAAGTTATGTTTCACGTGGCATATACCCATATAAGATCTGTGATGTTACATTAAAACAACATTGACTTTTGCTTTTACATGGGATGCACCTATGTTAGTGACATAACATTATGTAAAACAAAGTTGACTTTTGATTTCACACAGGACAAACTGTGGGCTCCTGGGTGAAAGCTTTGTTTATTTGACCCATCCAAAAAATAGTCTCTAGAGTGAACCTTTTGCATTTTTTACATTACCTGAGGGCCACCATAGATGGCCGTCAGTGAGGGGTAAATGGAGGGGTATTCAGCTGGTTGCTATCTGCAACCTTATCACTTGATGATGCCAAATCATACACTACTCCTTTATTCAGTCGTTATTTGGACTTGCTAGGCATCCCTGTATCTCTTCTGTTGTTAATAAACTGCTGAGCTCTATATGCCTGCCTCTATTGTCTGCATTCTGGTCCTTCTCTCATTGCCCTGCACACACAGGCTGTGACCAGCTGTGGAAGTTGAAATGAAAGTCAAATTACAATCTGGATAAACGAACAGGGATTTGGGTGAACTGAAAAGAAGCCCATTTCTATCAGAGAATTAAACTGAACAAAAAAAACACAACAAAGCAATGCAACAAACAGGAAAATTTAGGCTTGATTAAAAGAAAAAACAAACAAAAAATATTATTTATAATATAATTATATAATTATATTATATAATATATTTGCATTTTAGATAATATATAGTATATACAATGCACAGCACAAGAACAAGAACATTCTGAGCTCCTTCATTATATTGGGAAGGCAGCCTTATCCCTCCAGTCTTCTTCATTCTAACCTTTTTCGATCTGTATCCATTTCTTTTTTTCTGTCTCCATCCCTTCTAATACTCTCACCCACTCTCCTTGCCAGCAGTGTGTATTGTATTGTCACTGTTTACTTTGCTCGCAGAGCTCCCAGATTGCTTCGGCTATTTGCTTCTCTGGATGAGCTCAGTTTGTAGACGGGGGGCTTTGATAGGCGCACGGGAAGCAGTAGCCTCTCGGTGAGGAGCTAGTTAACCCGCAGCGCCCCAGCATCTGGTCTTGTTTTGCTTCAACCCGACCTTTGTCTGTCTCTGCTCGTACAGCTCGCGCTCAGCTCACTCGGCTGTTTCTCAAAGACTCCACAAATGAGAAAATACCAATTGTCAGCAAATATCAATTTACTTCCCCCATTCTGCACATGTCTCAGAGGAAATTTACACCAGAATAATTGACTGTGGTTTATGGGTGTCAGAGCACAGAAGCAGAACAGAGCTGCAGAGAATATATTGACTGAAAGTATGACAATAAGACACAAACTGCAAGAAAAAGAAGCGAGTCTTTTTCCACTGACATCTAACTAGCACAGCGACCTCAAGATATTAAAAGTAACAATAGTCAGCAAAGAACATTAGCAGCAGGCGGAAGTGACTCATCTCAGACGTTGGCTCCTGGTAGACTCGTCTTTCCCCTCTTCCCTTGTCTCCTTATTTAGTCGATGGTTATAAAGTGCAGCTGTTGCAAATCCAATCCAATGTACTGTCACCACTTGATAGAAGGAAGCAATTTATATTCATACGTCCTGCTACTTGAAGGAGTGTGATCTTGTGAAATGTTTGCTTTGTGTTGGCCTCTTAGGTCAGCGCTGACTGAGGAGCACACCCTACATCAACCACTCATATGCACTTCACTTAAAAGCAGTTTACTTCCAGTGGAGGATTTGCTTATTTCACATTGTTTCTCCTAAATGTGAGGTGTTTGTCACTGTGTATGTCACAGTGACCTTTCAAGCTGTATATATCTGAAGAAATATCTGTGTTCGCTTTTTGAAAAAACGGGAGTCTGTCATCTATAAAAGGCCTTGTCTTTCTTTGTAACTTTTGATGTTGTTTGATTTATCTTTCTATCCAGACTCATCACTTGTTTGACCTTCCGAGTATGACTGAGCAAAGGGGGCACCGATATTAAATAAAGTGCCTATCCACTGTAAGACCTGCAGGTCTCAAAAGAAATAAGGCTCAGTTGAAAATTTAGATTGTGGAAGCGAGCAAGTGGCATGGTCTTCAGATAACATACCAGCTCAGTACACCGCATAATCTTTTCTTTCAGTTGCACATTCCTGCATGACCTTCTGTAGAGTACATTTGAAAAAGTGGTCCACAACTGCAAAACTAAGTCCAGTGTTAGAGATTTGAAATGTGCAGGCTGGTGGTGGGAGCTACTAGTAGCTTAGAAATTGGATTATAATGCCTATTTGTCACTTCACCCAACATACAGTATCACCCTGTACCAGGCTGAAAAGCTCGCTCTTGTTGAAAGTTGTAAGGATGTTTCACCCTTCCCTCAACAACAGTCAAAATGAGTTAGTGTGGCAGCAAGGTCAGGGGTAATATGAAAGATTCTGAATTAATGAGGAAATTCCTGATTTGAAGGAATGCAAAGCCAAACACATCATTTTTGTAGGTGGAATAATGGGACAAAAATTCTGAGACATCAAAACACTGACTGAGTGGAGGGTTGATCACCATGGCAATGGTCTGAAAAAGACCAGAGGCAACCAGAGAGGAGAAATCAAATCTTGCATTCTCAGTAGACAGCGCCATTAGGTTTTGACCATTTTAAGAGATTTGTTATGTATTTTTTTACCAACTACCTTCTGGCCTTCCTACATTTTATTAATCATAATGAATTTAGTGGTGTCATTAAACCAGAGAGAGGGTCAATGTAAGTACTTGCTTTTCCTAAAGAAGTGCAGTGGGGTGTAAAATATTAAGACAGTAAGTGTTACAAGTCAAAAATAGGTCATTGGTCCTCACTCTCCTGAGAGTTGTACTGCTAAGTAAGATTAGTGGGTTAGTGAGGTGAGCCTATGGCCAGTCATAAAGGTGTCTGTCTCTCTTTTTTTTTTAATGATACACGTTTTTCTTTTCATTGAAAGAGTAAACAACAAATCAAAGATCAGTCACAAATAAGCATTGTATATGCATACATATTCCCAAATACATATTAGAGATGGGGGAAGGGGCAAATACAATTGAAGGAATAAAATAAAATAATAATAATAATAATACTGACACATAAATTCACACACTGACATCCTCCGTTACATTGGATTATTGCATTGGCCCCCAAGTTGCATGCAGCCAGCCAGTGAAAGGGTCCCACGTAGACATATACTGATCAAAGTTTGTTCAGTAGAGAGTATGTCAGCCTCTCATAAGCAGGGAATTTAGCCATTGTCATAGTCCATTCTTCATATGGGTGTGGGTGTTTGTTCCTCCAGTGCCTCAGTCATATCCATTTAGCTGTCCTATAAACCAAGATTCAATCCATCTCTTATCAAAATAGGACAAGTCAGAGTCCTGAAGATCCATGGTTGAACCTAAAATAAACAGTTTTGCAGGGACTTGGAACCATTTTTCAGGACATCAAAGATAACCTGCTGGATATTTTTGCACCAAACCTCAAGTGCTGGACATGTCCAGTACATAAGTACAGTATATATATATGTAAGACAGGCACACCATATTGTTCACATCTCCAATATGAGTCTACATGTATCAATTTCCACTTATATAGCTGTTGTGGAGTCCAATGCCATCTGTGTATTATATGCAGTTGGATGCACCAATCACCCTTTTCTTAATATATTAATGTAACTCTTTGAGTTACATTAATATATTAAGAAAAGGAAAAGAAAATATATTGAGAAAAGGGTGATCAGTGCATCCAACTGAAAATAATATACTGATGTAACTCAAATACAATTTCTTCCAGAGATATTTCCACAGCCATGTTTCCTGCCGAGTGGTCTGTGGCCTTGAGCAAAGGGTCAGCTTTTGTTTCTGCAGTAGATGATAAATCCGTGAAGCAGTGCCCCCATATGAAAGTGATTTATTGAGCAGCTCTGAAGAGGACTCCCTAACTATTTCGACAGGGGATTCTGCATTTGGACATATTTCCAAAATTGGTTACATGGCAGCTTGTATTTATTAATTATTTGATTTAAGCTCAGGAATCGCTTAGCGCAACCATCAGCTGTGGAGAAGCAGCGGCTCGCTGTTTCTCCACATCGAGAGGAGCCAGTTGAGGTGGTTCAGGCATCTGGTAAGGATGCCTTCCGGACGCCTCCCTTGGGAGGTGTTTCGGGCGTGTCCAACTGGGAGGAGACCTCGGGGCTGCCCCAGGACATGCTGGAGGGATTTCATCACCCGGCTGGCCTGGGAACATCTTGGGGTTCCCTCGGAAGAACTGACGAAAGTGGCTGGGGAGAGGGCTGTCTGGGCTTCTTTGCTGAGGCTGCTGCCCCCGAGACCCGGACCCGGATAAGCGGAGGACAACAAGTACGAGTACGAGTATGAGAAGTAAGCTGTACTTGATTGGTCATCCCACTGTTCCCCTCACTCTGGGTACTAGGAGTACAAGGATTCTTTTGGATAACATTAATAAAAAAAAAAACCCCTTACATTTTACATTTCAAAAATAAGAACTCCACCTATAAATAATTTATTAACTTCCTGCAAGGTGAAGTGTGTGAGATTTAGGTGGATTTGGTGGTACCTTGTAGTGTATTGCAGATTGCAACCAGCTAAAACCTCTCCTAACTAGAAATCCTTCACTGTTCATTCGTTCATTATGGAGACGAATTATTCACAGAGGCATAGCCATCGGAGCCACTGTAAGTGGGTGGGACAAGTCCCACTCACTTTTTAGGTCCAATAATATTGGACCCACCCACTTTTACCATCATTTTCTGCACCCCTCAGTTTAAGTTTTATGTACTGAAATTAGGTCTGGGCAATGAACCGAAAATATACTGAAACCAACATTCAGACCCTCTAACCCATGCAGTCTTACTCTTACTCTTGTGTCAGTGATTTCGGCACTTTCACAGTGCTGTCCCCTTGAGAAAAAAACAAAACTATGCCGTGTAGTCACGTGACTCCACCCCCTCCATCTAGTCTACTCTGCATTCACTCAAAGTGAGACTGACACTGCTTACATGGAGGAGACAAGCACAAACACCACAAATCAACTGAAGCAGCTTGTACCCCAAGCACAGGGTTTTCCTTGCCTATCTAAGACAAACGTGGGCCGCCTGGGTGACTTTGGCCGCTGCCTTGGTTAAAGCGTATCTGTGTGCATGGGGGGCGTCCAGATGTAGCGTCCTTAGCGTGCACAAATCCATTATTTTCAATGTCGTCATGCACACTCACAACCCAAAGCGACACCGCAGTGGCGTGCATTTGGTACGACGCGGTTGCTTTTTGTCATCCGGCGCACAGCTCCACGGACCTGCTTCTCCCTCCGGTGTTGTGTCAGATTCCGGTTCGTCGCCTTTGAGATTTAGAATGTGTATCAAAGAAGAGAAACACACATTTCAGGACCGCTAACTTGTATCATCAGAACAGACATATTCTATGATTTTCAACCTCCTTTCATATTTAATAGAGGAGGGACAAACAAGAGGGAGACTGACAGGTGCCCAAAAACTAGTGCTTCCACAAAGCAAAAGATTTTTTTTAAAATAATAAAATAATTGTTCATTAATTGTAATCGAGGTAAAACCTTCAATTAATCGTGATATTGATTTTGACCAATATCGCCCAGTCCTAACTGAAATATTGAGTCACTCAGTAAATCAGCAGCATGTAGATCATGGACCCCCCTACAGTCTACACTTGGTCAGTGTGTATCAGTTTCTGTATGTTTTAATATTTGCATAAAATTACAAAATGTACTTATATTTATTTTATTTGGTATATGTTTTACACTTGTGCAGGAAATATAAATAATTAAATATACATAAAATTTAATTTGATATTTCTTCTCTTGCTATAGCCAGATAATAAAAGTATCAAACCACCTGTAAAAATGCACTAGAAAACAGGAAATGGCATCTTTTAGCTTCAAAATTTTGTGGGGAGGGCCTCCTCAGAGTATCTGATCACAGCCTGCCAACACCACAACCTCTGACCAATCAGATCACTGAAAAAAAAACGTATCCATGAACAAAAGTTCAAAGTGACAGGTAAAAAAGAGTAGCCTATATGCTGTTATAGGTCAGTGGAATCATTTCATTGTTTCATGGCTCTATTTCCACTGGTTTTAAAACAGAGCTTCTAACAGAGAGATCATTTACAACACTAAACACATGATTTTAGCACTATGCAAAGTTTATTTTAGTCTGCAGTGACAGTGCTGCTAATTTACACTCTGATTCCAACACTGCAGCTCAAATTAACAAGAGAAACATACGTGATAAGAACTTTAATAGAAAAAAAAAAAAGTAATAGTAAAATATTAGTAAAATAACATTATCTTAAAATAATCCAAACTGTTAATTGACTCCCGTTATTATAAAAGTCACATTTTGGTCAGATACACCTCATTTGTCATTAACTACTTTTCCACCCTTACAGATACTCGTTTATGTTCCACGCCACTGACATTTTACTGTTTGTCGCTACTGTTTCATCTCATATTCTATGAAGCAGCCTACTTCATTCTTAACAACCTCTCTTTCACATGAACACATGGCTCATGGCTGGATGGGAAAACCCAGACTTGACTGAACTGGTTGATAACCAGCTTAGTAGTACCAGTTATCCAGATGGCCAATGTTAGGGGTAGTCAAACCAAATAACAAGAAAATTTCCAGGGTAAGTTGAAGTGGCTTCATAGTACAGGCCTCAAGTGACTGAAACTGCCAATACACACTGAATTAAGCCGTTTCACATTACAAACCAATGCATCTCCTATGCTGTTTGGCATCTCAAAGATTAGCAACACGAGATAATATGTGCTCACCTTTTTCTGATCCAGACGTTTAGGAGGTTTTTCTCACGAGCCGAAATATCCACAGAGGTTTCCCCCTTTCCAGAACACAGACACCCAGTGATTTAAACTGGTAAAAACACAGAGTAATGCAGTTTCATGTTACAAATCAATGTATTTACAATGCAGTTTGGCATGTCGCTGCAGGTGGCTCGTCTAACACATGCCAATGTGTGATCACCTTTTTTCTCTGATAACATAAGATTCAGACATTCAGGGGGTTTGCATTAGAATTCAAATTATCTACTGAGGTCTCTTCCCTCCTAAAACAAACTGACCAGAGGCTGTACTATGAAGCCAGTTCAGCTTACCTCGGATATCTTCTTGCTATCTGGTTTGACCAAGTGCATGCACACACACATGCACACAATACGGATTTAAGATTTTTATTACCAATTGATCAATGTGTTGTTTATTTATTCATTTGTATTATTAATATTGTTTTAATTTATTGTCAATTAGAAATTTTCTCCCCTTCTCTCTCCTCCTCCTCCTCCTTACACATCCTTCTGGTCACGTGAATGCATATGTGAATACACAACACACTTTCATAATTTTGTTTTTTTCATGCATTACTGTTTTGTGTTGTTGTCTGTACATTGTGTTACACTCTGGTCTGATTTGCCACCTCTCACTGTGTCCTCTTTCGCCTATAAAAAAAAAAGAAAAAGAAAGAAACTTCACTGACTTTGATTTGAGGGACTTGAGTTTTGTTTCCGCTGTGACAAATGAAACTCTCTTCAACCCCCTAGTGCTATAACCCCATACAGAGTGACCTTGTGTGTAACATTTACAATTCTAAAAGTTGTCAAAAATGAAAAGGGAGAAGGCCTCTGACTCCAAGGAACTGAACAAAAAGAAAAAAATCAGGGTTAAAAATACCAACCCAGAACGTGAGGGTGACGTCTTGACAAGAGCTGAGGAAAATACTTTCTGCTCCAAGAGACCACAATACGTCCCATCCATGTTTATCCACGGGGAACAGTGTGGTACACTCAGCCAACACATCAGAGATGGCAGCCTGTGTGAGTGTGCATCTGTGTGTGTGCACAAAAGGGAAACACATTGGGTCCCACGTTGACACATATAAAAATATTCATGGCAAGTCAAGTTATTCAGGAGATGTGCAGTGCTTAGGGTGTTTAAAGAATATACATGTGCACATACACAAACAGCCACAAATCCAGACACACTTACTAAAGTACATATATAACATACCTTAGGGCTTTTTCCAGGACTGCATGCATCCATACAGACTAAGGTAGACAAATGTGTGAAACGCCTGGGGCCTTCTCATGAGTGGAGCAATAGGTCAATATCATGCATGATGGCTGTGAGGTCTTGCCCAGACAGACTGCAGCCTGTCAGATTTCACACTTCCCTCTTGTCTGTCTCTGGTCCCAGCAGGGACCTGCAGTCCAGTGGACATGGTTGTTGGATTTTGTTTGTGATGCTGTATTTTTGCATCTTGTGAAATCCATTTGGGTTTTGACATGAATATGAGTGTCTTTTGGAGTGTTATATGCATTATTCATGATTTAGCCAACCTTTCCACCTGAAACTTGTGTTCATGTACAACTGACATGCATTAGCAGGTAAATTTTGTAGGAAGCATGATTCTGTCCACATTGCATTTGTATCAAGATAACAAAGAAGCATGTATATCAAATGTAACCTACAACACACTTTTGTTTTTGCTCCATTTTTCCCACAGGTTAAAGTTAAAGATCCGAGATTTTTTGTTGATGAACTCCATAAGTGCATTCTCACCCCAACTCTTCAAAGATCACCATTTTATTACTGTACCGTCACGTCTACATATGATGCACTAGGTATCCTCCTGTGTCGGTTGTTAATGTTCCAGGAAGCTGTGTAAAGCCCAGTTCAGACGAATGATTCACAATGAGACGAAACCCTTTTAGAATGTTTCAGAGAAAAGTTGCAGCAGTGTGTTTGGTCTAAACTGGGTTTAATTTATGCTTGTTACATGCATTGTGTCTTTTCAAAATACACTTCCGCTTTCACCAAAATGTACAGTTGCTGCCAGTTAGATGCACACAGTCTTTTTGAAAATAAACTTACAACATCAATAAAACACCTTGTATTTATGTTAATTTTCTTGTGCAAGAAAAGCTCATGGTTAGGTTTAGAAAGAAGAAAACATCATGGTTTCGCTCCACATTCACACGTGAAGCAAACAGCGGCCTCGCGCGCAAAAGCCCAGGGTTTGTTGAACCCCTCCACCTCCCCTTCTGCCCATCCTCTGGAGACTTTCCAGTTCCTTATATTATGTTTTTACTAGCAGAGTTTCAAACTGATGCTTTTGACACACCTTTTGCTGTATAATAATACCAAACTGGAGGGTGTTAGAATTGATGCCACCCAACAGTGTGTCATACTGCTGGTAAAGGTGCCTTTTTACTTTGGTGTCTGACACTGAAATCACTGACAAAGCGGTGGTATTTAACAAGTCTGAAATAGGCTGACTTGATAGATACTGCATATTTCTCTCAGACTTTGGTAACGAATCTGTTAAAATCTGTGTTAGTGAGCACTTCTCATTTTCCAAGTAAATCCATCCATCTGAGAAGTGTGACATCACAAGGTGGTGATTAAACAGCATAATTACTGTGCAGGTATCTTGAAATGTTCACAATAACATGTCACCCTAAAATGTGAAGTTTGATGTCACAACTTTTGAGGGAGCGTGAGATTGCCATGACACTGCAGGAATGTCCCTCCGGGCTGTTGCCTGTGAACATTCATTACCACATTTCACTACCACAAGAAGTCTCAAATGATGTTTTTCTGAATTTAGCAGTACATCCCACCATCCTCACAGACCACATTTAGCATTGTGTTGAATGAGCAAACTGCTTACCTTTTGCCTTTAATTGTGACCATCCCAAGCTGTGATGTATGTGCAAAATATGGGACTGATTCCAACTCGAGGAGCCGGGGAACTGCTAATTGGTTCGACAGCCCATTGTTCCGACCATATTCAACTCAAGTCCGTTCCGAAATCATCATAATGCCCTGTGGTTAAGGTCTGGTTAGGTTTAGGCACAAAAACCACTTGGTTAGGGTCAGGAAAAGATCATGGTGTGGGTTAAAATGAAAAAGAAAGTGACAAACACATAAGCCGTGAGCCTGCTCCGCCTCAAGCCGGTTGTGGCGCACAATACGCCCGCCGCGAGCCGTTCAGCACCACGGACAGTCAGACTAACGGGATGTCGAATCAATGGGCTGTCGAACCAATGACATGGACCCAGGAGCCGCTGGTTTGCCAAAATCATATTTCTAGCATTGTCATGGATACACACCCCGTTTCTCAACGGCCGCTTTGAGCTGGTCTGCTATGTAATCTGCGGTGTGCCAATCATCAGAACTACATGTCTGTAGAACAGCCGTTCTGAATGAAATGGCAACTGATGATTACATATGACTCTGTGATAAGAGCTATGTATGAGTCTGTAGTTTGAACAAATGGGAACTGGTTGAAAGTTTGAGAATCCAAGGAGATGTGAGTGTAGCAATTATATGACCTGGGAATGGGTACGGGTTGAAAGGCCACATTACTATCTGCATTGGTTCTGAATGCAGGCAGCAGACGTAAATGGTGAGGTGTGAAATTGTCCAGTGGTTGAGCTTCTGACTTCTGACTCTTTCAACCAGAGAGATATACTGCTTATATTCCAGTGTAGAAATTGCTCTTTTGTTGATAACCGACCGCTTGTCATCTTCCCAGTACATCCAACAACCCACCCCTTACCTCCTCGCTGACCTCTTTGTAGTATAAAAAGCACACTTCCTTGACTGCAAACAACATGGCCAAACTCCAGACAGAAATTTTGTTTCCTTTAAAAAGGTATTTGGCCAAAGTAATTTGACAATTATAAAACAGTATACAACCGGTTTATAGGAATCGTGCTGTCACCTTAGGGTTTAAATAATCCCCCAAAACATTCAAATATTGATAACCATCATATGCCAGGACGCACGTCACCCTGTTGGATTAATGTCCAAGATGGCAGAAAAAAATTAGGATTTGCAAACAAGGCCATAGCACCAAATTCTGGGCCCTGTGCATATGCAGTCTTGGTGAGCCTCCCAACTTTCCTCTCTTGGTTCAGTTCTCTCTCCCATGCCTTTCTTTTGATTTTTTTTTTCTTACAAAGTTCTTTTTCTTTCTTTCTTTCTTTCTTTCTTTCTTTCTTTCTTTCTTTCTTTTTCGGAATCCTGATTTCCCTTTTTTGGGGGAAAGATATAAAGTCACTCACTCGGCCTAGTACAGGGGCAGACTAAACCATTTTTGAGGGGGCCTCAGAGAGTTTCCACTTCTTTATATAAAGTGCAGTTTTTAATGGATTTATTCAGCCAATTTTAATTGAGTTACAGCACTAATTCCTTGGAAAAAAAAAAAATGCACACAAAACCAAACTTTTCATCCCAGGCTTTTTGAGGGCCTCTCTCCCTCCTTAGGGTCCTGGGTAGTCAATCCTACTTTCCCCCCACTATGACGCCCCTGTTCACAAACATTTCCCAAGACAATTCATTTTCAAAGCACTATGATGTTGGATTTCATTAGAAATGCTACAGTAAGAATCATGTTATTTTGATGTTATATTTCATGACTTATTCTTTTACTTTCTTGTACAAGTTTGAAAGAGCATCTGAGTTGACTTTGGAGGAGAGAAGACACAGGTGTCAGTGGTTTGAAATATAGATGTTTGAAGAGCAAAGCAGCGGGCTGAGACACCTCCGCAGTAGGTGTGTTTAGGAATGGGGACCCAAGGGCGACACAAGCACATTGTGCTTTGATATAGTGTGTTGATCAATTGGTGAAGAGGCCTTTGATGTCCCAGCAGGTGTGTGTGTGTGTGTGTGTGTGTGTGTGTGTGTGTGTGTGTTGGTCAGGATGTCAGTCCAGTAAATACAGCTGACACCTTGCTGTGACACACAGGATCAAAGGAGAGACAGCAGAAGTGAACAAGTATTTCTCTTTCTGAAGAGATGTACATGATCATACATGATCACATACAGCAGGTTCAAAGCTGACATGTTGATGTGTCTTTAACGACACTGTAAAAGAAACACTCTAGAGATGTTCCTGCTGATAAGATCTGTCAGGGAGACTTAAAGAATGTGACATGAAGTACTCTTGAATAATGTCAATGCTAAAAGCCAGATGCCATATATACTGACTGTTGCATTTCTGTGAGTTAAAGGATAGTATGTTCAAGGCTGTGTAGATGAATGGCTCATCTGAAGTGCAGAGAAAAGTGCTGCAAGGCTGAATTCAATATTGAAGAAAACAAAACTCCAGCTATGGCATCTTCAAGGCCTGGCTATAATTCCAAGAAATACCAGACAGAATTCTTCTGTTACCATTAAAAATGAGAACTCAATCCGTACTTTTTTATTTTTTTCACTGTTGACGGGTTGTTTTGACAATAATCAATATTTTAGTAACAACAAATCCTATGCAAAAAAACAGAGCGGCCTATTTAGATGGTCTAAAACGCAATTCAATAATTGGCTTCAATAAGCCAATCAGAGTGTCACCTCTCATTCCCTTTAAAAGAGGCGCGATTGGAGAGAGCTAGTTAGATGGCGGACCTACCAACTAGACAGAGTGAGCGTTTTACAGCTGAGGAGTGGATAAATGTATCTCTGTATCGACTGTCCCGTCACATCTGATGTCAGATCAAAGGGGATTGGCACCGTTTGGCACATTTTGCACACGTAATGGAAACCCAACCTGATTTGATTAACACAGCTGAGTTCACATCCCTCTCAGTCAGCCACAAACAGCCACAGCATCAGATAGGGAGTATATATTCAGCATCTGTCATCTTAGAAAAGTCAAAAGAAAAGAAACAGAGTGAGACTGCGAGAGAGAACGAGAGAGCGCGCACGCACAAGAGAAACGCTGTCAACAAATGAATGTAAATTATTCAATTTATTTTATTTCAACCCGGGGGTTAGAGAGCCCAGCTCGCTCTCCAGCATCCTGAGCAGTTCCGTATGTTTGGACACTGCGAGCAGACCTCCCGGATTATGATGATCATTACTACTGCAATTAGATCATTCTGATTAATGACTGACCATTAAGACGTGTTTCTGATAAATGTTTTAATGTGCACAATAATAACCTTTCACACTGTAATCATATCTTCATTTGTTATCTTTTGCATATGTGTGGCTGCTCCGTATGTGTCTGAGCACAGTGCACGCGCGTTGTGCACCCGCCTAGAGACGCATATTACTAACTTGTTTAACAGCGAAATACTGCAGCGTTGACATTAGACCAGGTTTTTGTTGGTCACTGGCGCATTTGCTTTTTACGCCATCTAACTAGCAACACGCCCTGAGTGCGCCTGACCACTCCTCATTTTTAGACCAACACACCCAGAGGAGCGCAAGTTCATTTGCTAGTTAGACGACGTGGGCGCAGGGCGTGAAAATGACAACTGCGCCTGCATCTAAATAGCAATGACACTTGCGACATGGATTATGCGCTCTCCCATCTAAATAGGGCCCAGAGTGTTCCAAAAAGGAAAACATTACATATACTTTTTGACTTTACTCAAACGTCAAAATAATGAGATACCAAGTCCAATAATGAGGTGTATGAGTACAGTTACAGCCTTGGACAATCCATACTCTTCATATGCCAAACACTGCACTTTAATGTGACGTGTTGTAATCTCATCAGATGAGGAGAGGGGCAAAAATTAAGTGAACACGGTCAGGAATTATCAATGATCATCTGATGAGCCTCATCAGATGCTCATTGATAATTCCGTGTTTGCCTAATTTTTGCTCCTCTCAGTAGTATCTCATTATTTTTGACATAGTATCTCATTATTTTGAGTTATTAGATCTTGGCAGAAATGGGCTTCCATAACTTTAAGCATAGGATAATCATACAGACGTAAGCAATACATTTGTTGGGGACTATGTTCAGCTATGGATGAACAAGCATTTGGTATGCAGGTGAGTGTCCCAGGCAACAGCACAGTGTATGTGGGATTGGGCCAAAATAAGCTACAGTGTAAACCCATGGCAATTAAAGGGCCAGTGTGTAATATTTGGCATGGTTTATTGTCAAATCTGAATCTGAATCTGAATATTCTGCCCATTAATATGTTTATACAAGTGTATAATCTCTATGAAATAAAATTTGTTTGGTTTTTGTAGCCTTATAATTATGCTTTTACATATATATATATATATATATATATATATATATTTATATATAGCAAGGGCCTTGCTTTAGAGAGGTCGCCATCTTGCGCCGCCATGTATTTATAGCAGCCCGAGTGGAAAATCCAGCCAGCCAGAGAACGCATTTCACGTGTATAAATAAACCAACGAAGACAGCGGAAGGAAGGAAGAATGAGGAGGAAACAGCAGCGAGTGTTAGTAGTTCGTCGATAGAGAGTAGTGAAAAGTTTTTTTTAGTTATAAAGTTTGTGAATGGACCACACTTACCACGCAACAGGAGAGAATGAACCCGAACCGTCACCTGCGAGGAAAAGAAGACGCAGCTTCATTCCTTGTGATGCACTCTCTGCTGCGCTTTTCCTCTTGATGATCTATCTCCCCAACGATGGTAGCACCGAATCCCATTCTGTGCAGCAAAATGGGAGCGGAGGATTCAGCATCTCTTCTCGCCTGCTCATGGAGTTCCTCATCTGTGTGCTCCGGCTCAAACAGGTATGGCTCTGGGTCTGTGTCCGCTACAAGAAACTCTTCAAAATCGCGTTCAAAGTCGTCCATTGCAGCTGCTATAGTCCAGAGATATTGCTAGGCTAAATAAACAGCTGAGCTCTGTGTACAGGCTACGCTGTCAGTCAGTGTGCAGGCTGGAGATTGGTGGAGCAGAGAGGGGAGGAGGTACCCGCTCGGTACTGTAAAGGAGTATGTGTGTATTAAGTGTGTGTGTTACGCTAGAAGAGTTTGGAATGGAGTCTTTTACCCCCTGGAGTGTTACTGGAGTTTTTGGAGTGCTCAAATAAACGGGCCTTTTTCCCTAACGCTACTCTGGTCTCCTGCTCGTGAGGGATTCATTACAATATCATAACATGGTTTAGATTTCTAAATAAACATTCACCTCGTCGCTAGATAGACCTACTCCTGAAAAACTTGTGTCTGTGCAAGGTTTTTTGTCCCTACGAGGCCACTGTCATTTACCCGACTGGAGGGGTGAGCGAGTGAGCCCTACAATCTAGAATTTGACCACTGATGTCACTGTTTTCAACCTATTTGACACACTGGCCCTTTAAGGGACATGTCACACAGTACAATAATGCAATCATTGATGTGTTTATAGTTATTTTTTGACAGCAATTCATTGTATTGTGGATTGACATTTTGAAGCCTCGAGTTTGGAATTTTGGCCGTCACCATCTTGGATTTTTGGAGACAGAATTCATGACTGAAGCACAAAGTTCCAACCTTGTGCCCACAAACAGTGAATGTGACACCTCTGTTGATAGTCAGTCAGCTAGTCATAAATCAGGGGGCAAGTTCAAACCACACCTCAACAACCAGCTCATCTGTAAATTTCTGTGAGAATCCAGAGAAAATAGTTGAGAAGCAGACCATTATTATTCGCACAGTGCATTATCTTTCTGACATGATTGAGGCATTTTCAGATGAGAATATACTAGATGCCAATATTGGATTTAGGCGTGTGCTGGAAAATGGTGAGTTGGAGAATGGAGTTGGAAGTGGGCTTGTTATGGACTGTCTCACTGATTTCTGGAGCAATTTCTATGCATCAAGAACCTCTGGAACCACATACAAGATCCCCACACTGCATTATGCCTTTCAAGAAAGGGAGTGGAAAGCTGTTGCCCGTATTCTGGCCTTTGGATGGCAGAGATTTGAATACTTACCAGTTCAACTGGCTCCGCCATTTCTTAATGAGGCTCCTTCCATATCTTCAGAAAACTGCAGCCTTATGGACGTATTTTTCAACTTTATCAACCCCGCTGAGAAGGATGCACTTACAGAGGCTTTCACTGACTTCAAGGGAGCTGATATGGAAGAGCCTCTCACCATTCTCAGCAGTCACAACTGCACCACTCTATCAACAGAAAAAAATCACCAATATTGTTGGAAGAAATCGCACACAATGAGTTGGTACAACAGCCATCATTTATAATAAAGTGCTGGAAGCCAGTCCTGGAAACTATTGGAGTCAGTGGGTCTCATTCATGAAAAGTGAGTAAATCTGTGTGTAGATTTGCACATAAAAGCCTGCTCTACTAAAAACCTACTCCGGATCCAGGAACGCCGCGGGAAACTCAGATTTGATCGTAAACACGTGTGTATGATCATGAATGCCAATCCATCGTAAAGTGACAGCGCGCTCCCAGTAATCAGCAATTAGCATAAATCCCCGCCCATGAATAGCCAATGACCACCATATAAGGAGGTGTAGGTGCATCCTGTCGACCTGTCAGTCATGGCGCAAAGAAAGAAAGAGAGGTTTTTTCCAAAGCGGAGATCGAAATAATTTTGGGTGAAGTGGACTTAAGACAAAGCATTTTATTTTCTTCAGTTAGTAGTGGGTAGTGGTGTGACAGGGACAGGCAAAGCGAAGGCCTGGAGGGAGGTAACAGATGCTGTTAATGTTGCCTCTGTGGTACATAGAACCATGTCAGAGGTGAAGCGTAAATGCCTTGACTTGAAACTGGAGGCAAAGAAACGCATAAGCACACACAAAAAAATACAGTGGTCACAGGAGGAGGAGGCTCACAGTCACAACTATCTGCTGACGAGCACATAATTTGGGGAGACCGCTCTGTCAGGAATTATTCCTGATGGAGACAGCAACATGCCTCCACTGGAGTCAACATCAAACCCAGACTGTAAGGTGTTGTATCATAATACATTCTGAAAATCATCATTGAACAAAGAGAAGATTCATTTGTGGGGTTATGAATGAAGTGGGAACGGGAAGCCAGAGTTGTTTTGTGTGTAATGGATAAACTCTAAATCAGTGATGGCTGTCGGAATGTAGAGCTATTTAACATTTATTTTAACGAATGATAAGGTTAACATATAGCCTACAGCGGTGTTGTATCCATCATCTTCAAATTATTTGAATTAATAGCCTAAAGTTCTGTTTTATACAACATAAATTAAACATTTTCAAATCAGATTAATTCATTCAAATGATCAAAAAACAACAACAACAAAAACACGTGTTGTCTCAAATAATTCTTTCAGCTGCTCCTGCTGCCCCTGCTGAACCCAGGCACCGAGGCCGAAGAGGCTGTGATCCAGCTGTCATTACGGATATTTTTATTGTCATCATTCAACATGTAGAAAGAACATGTATTCTATTGAGTCAATTTACATTGATAAGTCACAATCATGAACCTAATCTGCAACTTAAATCTGCTAATTACCAACTAATTTAACTAAATGTGTTATATTTTTAATATTTTGTCATGTTTAGATTATGTGTTTCAAAGGCATCTGTGTATTGTGTAGGCTACATAAGAGAGCACAATACAAATTAAAATTGTAATTTCCAATAGTGACAAGCAATATTTATGTGCTTTACTAAATTTACACAAGCACTACGAGTGGTCAGGAGCAGGAGTAGATTTTGTTAGTAGCTACGAAAAGATCGGAGCTACTAAAATATTGATGAATGCGGACATGCACGTAAATTTCTGTCTGCGAACAGTTTACACACAAATTCCTTCTGCTCACGTTTCATGAATGAGACCCTGTGAGTGGTGGACTGCTGGACAAGATCCTTGCTGATCTTCAACCAAAGTATCACAAAATACATTCAGTTTCCAAACTCAATGTCACCAGCAGAGAGGACTACCTCTCTTCATCTTCTGAGATTTGTCAGAGAAATTGATCAGAGAGAGATTGGACAGTTCCTTGGGTTCTGCACAGGGTCTGACCTTTTTCTGACAAAAACAATCAAGGTTACATTCACTGACATGTCTGAGTTCTCCAGAGGGCCTGTGGCCCTCATCTGCACTTGAGGACTAGAACTTGCATGCAACTACAGCTCTTATTCAGAATTCAGGTCAGAGTTTCTGTCTGTGTTGCAAAGCGGAATATGGGTGATGGATATGGAATAAACATGGTATGTGAAGTGAAGACCTCAGAATCGTAATTGTTGTGATGAAATTGCACTGATCTTTAGCAGATCTTTATCTGAACCTGCACATGTAAGCATCCATCGGGGAGCATAATCATGGATTATACCGCTTAACTACAATCAGCCAATAGGTGTCAGTATTTCATGTACAACAGTGTCGTGAGCACCATAAATGCTATGTACAAACATTCCACTGAGGGCTAAGTATTTCAAAGACTAAAACATATTATTCTTAGAGGAGCAATGTTGTGATTGCTGTGATTTGTAAATGTTGTGTTTCTGGAGCATTTTGTATACAGTATATAGGTGTTTAGCAAAGATACATGAGATCACTTAGATGATTTGAGTGTGTTTTCACTACAAAGGTGGAACAGTGGCATCACCAAAAGCCAACAATGTCCTAATAACTTCAAAATGTTACATGCTTGAAGATACTTTAACAGAGATAATGGATTTTGATACATTTTGCAACGGAGGGGAATTATCTCGTTATCACGGGAGAACGGAGGAAATAAAATGTATGTATGTATGACCGTTTAGGGCTTCCGTAGAAATTTGCCATAGAGACCAAAATCTTTTTTTTTTTGCACCAGACTGTAAACACGTCCATGTCTGCTGTAAAATTGTGCATTTTAATATGGGGGTCCATGGGGACTGACTCACTTTTGGAGTCATCCTCGTGCGGCCATTAGAGGAATTGCATTTTTTGGGGGTATTTCCACTTTAGCTTCATTTTTCAGCCTTGAAGGTTGCTGCTTGGCTCTTAGCCCGTGACAAAAGGATGGAGAGGCAGACACCTATACTGTGAAGAACAAACAATAATAAAACTGCAAACAAACTGCAACAAAAAATGCACTGAATATATGAAATATAAATCAAAAGCATAACTAGTTTAGCATTGTACAGTGTAAAACAAAGATAAGAGCAAATCAAGCTTAGTGTATGGGAGAGAGCCTGCTGTGGAGGGAGAAAGAGAAAGAATGGGGGCGTCTGATCCAAAAAATATTCTTGATGGAATGGCCTATTACAATCTCCACCTAAGAGGACCTGACACAACACAAGCAGCAGCCCAGATGCAAGACACAAACCTACAGTCTGTCACAACAGACAGTACTTGTTATTAGGATCAGTTTTTTGTTAGTTTTGGTCTTTTGTTGACAATGGGGAAGAAAATACAGAATATCACCAGAAAGAATCAAGTAAAAAGAAATGATTGTAGTCCTGGTATCTATCAATCACACTACCCTGGTGCCATTGCCTTAAAAGAATACTCAAGACGATTTGGGAGTTATACCCTTTCTCTATCATTTTCATAGTGAGACAACATAATAAATTTCTTTTTTGTGTCTGTACGTCCAGTGGCTGGGTCTCAGCGGTTAACATTGCAGCTTAGCTTAGCGAATACAATTGAAGTTTACAGGGGGTCAGTAACCTGCTCGGTAAAAGTGAACAAATGAACGTTACAGAAACCCTGAAGCTGGCATTTCTGCACGTGCATTTAAAATAAACATGTTTAAACATTAATTCAAAAAACAAGAGTCCTTTTTAGTTCTTTTAGAGGAAGTGTGATACACAGAACTATAGTTTGTTTACGCCCTGCGCTGTGATCCGAGGAGGGATACACCGGTGAGCAGGCACAGACGTAGCCTGTAAACAAAACTCAGTTGTTTATTCATCTTCACGATATCTCCGGACTATAGTACCTGCAATGGACGACTTTGAACGCAATTTTGAAGAGTTTCTTGCAGCGGACACAGATCCAGAGCCATACCTGTTTGAGCCGGAGCATACTCCAGGTGTTGGATGCTGAGCAGGTGAGAAGAGAGGCTGAATCCTCCAAGGCAGCGGAACAGCAAGGGGCAGAGGGGAGACGGAGGTCAGGGGAGGATTGGTGGTGTAGCTGCGGGGCTTGCTAACCTATGCCCACAGAGGTGGAATCATTTTGCTGCACAGAATGGGATTCGGTGCTACCATGAAGTGAAAACTTGGCAGCAATCACTAATCCTGGCGTGATTGAAACTTTTTTTCATGTTCCTAAGATAAACTGGAAAAAACGCCCCAGGCCTGCAGGAGCTGACGGACAGCTTTCAGTCGAGTGAGTAATATCATCCATGTCGTCTCTTCGTTTGCTTTTACCGAGTGACCTAGTGTACCTGTCCAAGAGCCAGCTGGACGTACAGACACAATAAAGATATCGATCATGTTGTGTCAATATGAAAATGATAGAGAAAGGGGGTAAATCCCAAATCGTCAGCATATTCCTTTAATTATAAAAAATAAAAAATAATTTATTAAAAAAGGGACAAAAATACCTGATCAACCTTGGATTATCATTATCTCTTTTATCTGGAGGCTGCTTAGAAAACTGTTAAGCCTCTCTCATAATTCCTTATTCAATAAATATAGCTCAAATTGGTCATTGAGCTGAGCATTTAAAAAACATTTTTCAATTTCATATATAGATACTAAATGGCCTGTATAACAGCTTCTACTCTGGTTTCTTACAGAAGTTAATTAGCTACCTATTGGTGTGTAGAACACACCAGCTTCCAGCTCTTGCACTCCATCCCCATTTTGTAGGATAAATGCCTAAAATGACATACCCAAATTAAAATGACTGGTGCATCTGAATCGCTCTGACTACATGCATGCATGAGGTCTTGCCAGAAAGAAAACTCCCTGACGTTTCTTGTGAAAGTGTCAGAAACACTCTAGGTGATATAGAGACAGAGTAATGGGCCTCTGAAGTCACTAAAAATTGAAGATTTTGCCTAAAATAAAATTTAAAAAATGTGTTTCGGGGTGAATAACTGTCTGTGGCTTCTCTGGTGCGAAATACATAATAAATAAAAGAAAAATTATGTTATTTTTGAAAAGTTGAGAGCTTCCAGAATCCGGCAATACCAAACATCACATGGTTTGATGATGTAGTGTGCCTGTGAGATACCATTTAACAGAGGAGGGAAGCGAGGACGTCGGCATCCTAGCGGAGTTAGAGAGGTTAAAAAATATTGCTGCAATCAATTGCAAGTTGGAAGTCAATAATTTCAAGTTGGTATTTCTGAACTTCTTATCTAAATGTGTCCCAGTGCATCTGCTCAGGAAAACATGTTTACTCTCAGTGAACTGATATTTGCATGTCAAGTCTCTGAGCTTCAAAGGCATCTACAGAGGAGGATCAGTTACCCGCAGCGCCATTAGAAAAGAGAAAAGGAGTATAATTCAACTATCTTGCTCATGTTGCTAATCATAATAATGCACAACAGCTTAAAATTGTGTAAAAAGGTGCTAAGCGTAGTAGTGAACCGCAACCAAAGTTAATGTGTGCATTCATTCTGTGATGATGGAGACGGACATACTGTATGGAGATACATGCACGCAAAGACTTCTATCAAGCAAAAAGCAACTAGGGATGCGCCGAAATGAAAATTTGGGGCCAAAGCCGAAGCCGAATAATATTAAACGCTTGGCCGAATAACAAGTACCGAATATCGTTGTTTAGTTTTTCATTCGTTTTGGCAGATAACCCCATCCAGATTAGTGTTGTCATGGTACCAAAATTGGGACCTACTGTACGATACCAATAAAAATATCATGGTTCTGAGTAGTATCAGGATACCACAGTGAAAATGAGGCAGATGTGCCTTTTGTCATTTATAAAAAGATAAATCACTTTTCTATAATACATCAATAATATTTCAATGCAATAAATTAGTTACTGGCTTATTCATACTTCAAAAACAGCATCAATAAGTGATTAACATTGGGGGATCACAATAAAATAAATAAATTAAAGTGTGATGCAGTAAGGTTTGTGGACCATTACCTGCCACAGTGACAGAAATGTGAACGTCTTGTTTCTCCTCTGACACGCCACATACCTGTGTTCGGCTGGCTTGGCTGTTCAGGTACTACTGGACAGTCATGACGCCAAGAAGAGGATATTATTGGAGCCGACTTCTCCGTCGTGGTAAGCGGATGGCCGTCATATTTGACAGGAATACATTACTGTCTGTGTCTGTGACCCCCATTCAACCCACAACCGGTGGGATTCGCCTGTCGTTTCTGCTGGTGGTTGAAATCTGTAGGCTGCTCGCACAGCGTGCTGAATGATTTAAGCCTGTTTTGCTAGCTCAAAACTATTTTTATGTGAGTGCGGTGACGGACGGATCGCCACAGTGCAGACATTTTACCCCGCCCGTCTTGGCACGCTGTTTGATTGTGTTAACAAAACACGCCGCTATTATTCGGCCTTGCTTTTAACTTATTCCACCGAATACCGAATGTGTGTTTTTTTTGCAATATTCGGCCGAATATATTCGTTTACCGAATATTCGGTGCATCCCTAAAAGCAACTCAGTGTTGTCAGCATGTTTCACAACACAGTCACTACATAAAACATTAGACAAAGTAAGATAGTTGATGAAAAGCTCATTCTGCTTGGTTCACTGTGTGTGCTGCCATGTTGCTATGACATCAGGTGCATTTATGTTAGCAAACTCGAGCTGGTTTGCAGCATAACTCAACACTAGGTTGCTGAACCTCAGACAACACCCTTCTCAAAGCTGGGTCTAATTAGGTTTGGTATGTTATACCTATAACTCTGCACAGCTGTGATCTAATGTTTGTGTACTCTAATGTCTTGACTACTTTCTACTCATTGGGCAGCATTGTGCAGTGAGTAGAAAGTAATCAAGATGAAAAAGTCACCACTTATTGGAAGTGCAGCTGGGATTTACTGCCCTGGTGCAGTTACTCTTTGGAGGCATGACATGGAGGTTTTGACCACTAGGGTTACTGTAATGATTTGTTGATGCCGATTGTTTGTATCACATTCTCTAACACCAGGCCTACAAGAACACACATGAAAACTTCCTAATAATCAGAATGAATTGACCCTTAGCTAAGCCCCACCCATTTGTAATGGCCGTCAAGGTTTTGGAGCTAGCGTGGAGACCCCACTGTCACTTGCTGCACTCCCTGAATTAAAAATTAAAAGTTAGACGTTAAAGCCTAACTATAGGCTACAGATGCCTGATGATCAAAAAAGAAGTCAGTAGATACAAAGAAAAACTTTGCCAAGATTCAACCAGCTGTGTGTCAACACAGTGTGTGCTGATGAACGGTGATTGGCTTCCCCCTGTGCCACCAGCACCCGGACCTCCGCCTGCAGACAGGTGGCAAGCTCCTGAGCTCTGCAATGATACACGGCTGGGTGAATATTGGCAAAGTTTTCCTGCCTCCTTTCACTGGTCCCTGTAGATCAGAGTAGGCATTTATTCCTTGTTATAATAATTAAAAAGTATAAGTTGCATGTGTATGCATTCAGTAGGCCATACCATTAGTAGCTAGCTAGTTAGGTAACCCTACACTGAATTTGGAATGGAGAAGAAACGTTTATCTCTATCCAACCTCTCCAAGTAATGAGTATCATAAATACACGTGCCCCAGGAACAAGGGTTTGCTCAAAATACTCAACCAGTCTGAAAAGGAAGGACATATGAAACGATTGCATGCACAGCCATGTTGGAGCTCACAGATGCTACCCTTTCACTTTGCTTCACTATTCATTCTGACATTGCTTTCATGTTAGCTGTTTTCTCTTTGGAGGGTTGCTGATTTGCCCAAACCTTATGCATCAAGCAATCTTTTATCCTGATCTGCGTACATTTCAGTTCAGATGTAGTAGTCATTGCTTGGAGCATTTTTTTTTCACACTGATCGATAAATATGCTAGTTTAAAGATTTGTTTCTGAAAGTGGATTAACAAGAGCATGTACGGCTGTGTCACTTTTATCAATGCCTGTTGCTTTGATAGCAGATTTTTCTGGCCCCATTTTCCTGGCACTGGCATTGGAAGATAATGTCCCCATTCTAAATCCCTCTTACAAAGCTCTGATTGGCACTGTTGTTTCTCCAAACTAGGGAAACAACTGTTGAGCACAACACCAGACCCATTTAAATCACTGAACAAATCGGGGGAGTGGGCAGTGATTCAAAAGTCTGGAACCAGGCAAACTATCAGCAAGGGGGTGACATGAGACACGTTTCTGCCAAAGAAGTGTGGGGTAATTTCAGAGGCAATAATGTGCCTTAAAATGCAGCAATGGAGGCAGAATTGGCATTGCTGCTTGTCTCATCTGTCTGCTGCTGCAGTATGTAGCCCTTTTTTAACCTAATTGGGTTTGTGTGTAGTGCCATCTGAACACTTGCAAAATTTCTATAATATTTTTAATGACAGTGGGCAGTACACGCACCTTCTATTATTTCCATTTTGTTCCATTGATTTGCACAGTGGGAAGTAGATTGTGAAACAGAGGAGGGAAGACCTGACAATGAAAGCTCTGGTGTGATTTGATCTTGAGCCAGTGGGGAGACTCCAGACTCCAGAGCCAGTCAACTATTTTCAGTGCACTCAAACTGACACGTTAAATATTGTCTCCAACAGAAAGAGAGGGATTATGTTTGGGCCTGCGCCATCTCATTGTAATTGCTAACAACCAAATGGCAAAATCAACTTGAGTGATTGTACTGATTGCACTTTGAACCTTTGTTCATGTCAGTGCAATTACTGAATGCTGCAAAATCATCTGTCTTCCCCAGAGGAATCTAAGCGTAATGTAGCATAGCACATTATGTATCGCCAGGTTAAAGACTCAGAAATAATAACTGCCCAATATATTATTTGCTAATGAACACAGCAGCATGTAGTGGTTTCTGCAGTTGTGCACTCCAACAGGGGAGCAGATAATTAGCAAGCCTGCAAATGAGAAAACTTCTGACTTTGTACTAACTTTTCTTTTTTTCTGGTGCATCAGCTATTGAAAATATATTACTATTTGTGCCAAATTAGTTTCCCCAAGAAACAGTTTCACCAATTCACACATTGCAATGTCCACTATTTCACCCAAGCCACCACTCTGTCAAATATTGTGAAATTGTAAAATCTAAGAAGGGCTGCCTAGAGTAATAAGGAAATACCTGACAACAATACATCTTTATATTTCAGTCAAGGATACAACAAGGATACAGGAATCTTTATTTATCACCACAGGATGTACAGTAAAATGTGAGGTAAAAGGCCTCACAAAACTGAAAAAGACAACAAGAACCTTGTGAAACAAAGTAAAAATGATTAAAGCGCGCAATATGAATAAAACATATGTATTTTATACTATACAGAATGTGCTGTATGGTAATGTTAACACAATCCTTGTTCTGATGGCTTAGGAGCTGAAGCTGTTCATGAGTCCTTGTGAGATATTTACTAAGCCTGTTATAATTCATCCTCAGGGCAATACATTTTCACTTCTCCACAAATGTTCTTTTTAGCCAGGTATTTATTAACACCACAAATGAGCCCACCCACAGTTCATATGATTCGCCAAACCAATTGCCAGATGATGTAAAACTTCAATTAATAGCCCGAGCTATTATTTGCCTAAAACAATAAAAAAATATATAATATGGGACAGGTCTTAAATTACTTTCACACAAAGCTGTTGCTCAGCAAAGATGGAAAATACAATCAAATTATTTATTTAAACCATGTATAAAAAATGCCTGGGTAAAAATTCTGCTTCAGATAATATATCAATTACGAATCATTCATTTGATCTGGCTCCGACAGACAGTGCATCAGAGAGAGAGAGTTACAGCCCTTGAGGATTATGGCACCCAGCATACCAACACACCGCTTTATCCTGTTCAAACAACACTCACAACTTGGATTCATTTTTATGAAAAACCCTTTTGATTCTTTTGATCTGCCCCTACAGACTAAAGAAATGTGAATAACTTACAGGTTAAATGGGGAATGGATACATAATTTGAGGTAGCCAACAACCTGGTTTTATACATCCAAATAACTTGGCAATTGCTTGGCAACCAGACCAGGTGTCTAAATGAGAAATGTATTTGTCAAATGTATAGCCACACCGGGCTAATTGAAGGGACTGGGCATTTACTTGGGACAAGGCTTTTAACTTAAGTTTTAGGGTAAATTGATGGCAGTGTACATTTCTTCAAACAGCGGATAGGTTACATGGTATGTTATTATGTAGCAGATACATTAAAACTTAAGCTATTTTGAAATTTCAACAACATGGTTAGAAAAAGATCATGTTTTGGAGCAAACTACCTGGTTTTGGTAGCACAATCCAAGCTGGAAATGCAGCAACATCTCATTAAAAACAATGGCTTTATGTGACAGTATCCCTGGGAGAAAAACAGATGGGTTGCAAAAAAAAACCAACAGCTACATGTGTTAGCTAAAAACCTGCTGAAGATACAGTGATGACTTGGTAAAACACAACCAGTTTTATTAATCTCAAAAAATGGACTGCAGTAGTCTGCAGCTTGACAGTTGTCCTTCCCAGGTGACCCATAATCCACCATTTGCTCCACCTCCCGATGACATAGTCAACTCATAGACTACGTAAATTTAAAAATGTCGGTGTACAAATGTTAAGTATTTGTGTTTCGCCGAAACATGCAATGCCAACATTTTCCTCTGGAGACTGTGTCAGACTCAAGGGGCAGTAAGATTTAGCATGGAGTGGAACAAATATGTTTTTGTAACCATTTCTGTAACTGCAAGCATGCATTCATCCCTCAAGAAGAAGGCTGTATGCGTGCACATATAATAAAAAGCCTTACTTAAGCTTGACAAAAGCATAATTGATTAATTGAGGTATGAAATTGGGAGATTTTTTAGTAAACAATTAAAACATCTTTAAAACTAAACAGAAACATAAGAGCTTACTTAATAAGTAGCTGTCACAGGAGAGCATTCCTACCTGCTTCAAGTCAGCCATCACCGTCCCCGTACTTAAAAAGTCTGCAGTGTCTAGTCTAAATGACACCGCCCTGCTGCACTCACCCAATTCTGATGAAGGGCTTTGAGAAACTGGATCATCAGCACATCAAATACAACATCCCAGCCAGCCTGGGGCCACATGTCTAAGCACACACAAAAAACTTATGTACCCCTTTCCCCACACATAAACTAGCATTTAGGAAGGAACAATGTGCAGTGAGAATGTGCACACCTTGTTTCAGGCCATCAGTGTAGGTGTTGTCAAAGCAAAGGCACCAAAAGTAGAGGGGTAGGAAGTAGGGAAGGGGCCATTGCCTCCCCACTTTACACCCCTGGCTCACATTTGTTTTCAGATGTGGTTCACCCTATCGCAGCTGAAGTGATCCTATCGCAAGATTGGCTTGCCTATTTAAATATCTATTTATGCATGTTCTCTGTGTGTAGTGTAGAGGGGGGCTACATTTACATTTCATTGTATAATTCTGTAATGTATAATGACAATAATAAAACCTTGAATATTCAAGCTGGAGGCTACACAGAGAAACAGAGAGATATAATCTGTGGGAAACAACAAGTGGTTGCTTTGCTGCTCTTTTAGTGCTGAGCAGAGACCTAAAATAACTTTATAACACATCTTTTAATTTGCACTTCTTTTTGACTCTGCCTCTCTCGCTCACTGTTAGGACCTGTCTATGGTCTCTATGCCATCGTCTGTGTCTGATAAAGTAGTGTCACATTTTTACACCTGCTTTTTTCAGATATTAAATTTCAGACACAGTTGGGTCTGCAGCCATGGTCAATCCCTCTTCTGATATTATGTAACTCTTAACGGGAATATCTTGAAATAAATATTGTATAAGGCCAAACATGCAATTTTCACAATTTGACTGTGTAACACCTGTAAAGGGGCCTGAAATACTAATATCCCTCTCTGGAAGCTGTTTTTTAGGCAGTGTGCGTGCTTGTTATATCACATCTACAAATAGTCTAAATCAATCAAATTGCAACAGTGAATCTTGACAAGCTCCACTGGCAGCCATGAACAGTTTCCACAGTTTAATGAGCACATACAGGAAGGGTACAGGAAGGGTTAGGGACAGCAAGTATGTATGAGAGCTGATAGCCTAACCCGGCAATCTCAACAATCTCAGAGGCGAGAGCATAAAGCTATTGTTTGCCCTCTGGGAAACGATGTCAGTCAGTCATCATCCACACTACTAACCCACAATACTGTTTTTCAGTTGATTTCAGACAGAAGAATAAAGTAAAGATAATATTGAATACAGAATATGAGTGTACATATCAACAGATGATTTGTGCTGATTAAGATTTAAAAGAAGTCTTTGGTGCTTGGACACCAGAGGGAGATAATTTTTGATTGAGGGACATCTGAGCAGCAGCAGGATAAATCCCCCCATGGAGTCAAGACACTGGTGGTGGTGGCTGTTGACTCTGAGGCTGATGGCTGATGAGACATCTGAGGCTGATGAATTAGTAAAGACTAGCTGGTGATAGGGAGGTGGAAGGCAAACATGACAGCAGCAAAAAAGAACTATGGCAGAGAAGGATTCCAATTCAAAATAAGGAGCAGTAAGATGATAGGCTGACAGAGAATGTTTGTCCCTGTGCTATTGCTTTAAACGTGAATCAGCTGATTACTCAATTGACCTACCTAGACAACAACACCTAAAGATAGCAAGTGAGCATATGTGTTAAGAGTGAATGGCAGGGTGAGAAAGAAACTTATAGCCTAAGCATGAAAAGTATTGTCTTCCTGACTGAACTTTTGCTAAGGCTTAATATGGTGAAATAAATTTATATGCATCCAGAAGCTATGGAACAACATTACATTTCATTTTGAGTTGTGTTTTTTGGCCACCTGGTGAATGTACACCAAATATTTACTCTCTTTTAGTTCTGTTTTTGGTGCCTAACAACTGTCAGGGACTGAGCTAAAATGATGCAATGAGAATGGTTAGAATGAACTCACAGGAAATTTGTAGAACAGAGTCCCTATGAAGCTTTGTAAAGCCGAGGGGACCTGCAGAGTCAGGTCATAGCTATTTGAAGGTTCATTACTATGAGTGACCCCTATCACAATCACACATAGTTTGAACATAGTAACACAGTTTTATCATTGTTACATTTTAAGTCTATTCCAGATCTTTGGCTTTAGAATAGGGTTGTGAACATGTCTGATGTTATTTACTTGTTTATTTCACTGGGACAAATGCACAAAACATTGCTTTATATTTAAAATATAAAGTAGATGCAATGCATACAGGTTTCTAGTCATGGCTAAAACTGAACCCCTGTCCCATGTTTGACCTTTAGAATTAAAACATGAGGTGTAGGATTACTAGGCTTGTAGCAATATACCACAGTAATGCAATCCATATACAGTAAAATACATGGAAAGACTAAATAAACGTGGAAACCAAAATACAATCAGACAAAAAATATTTAACAGTGACTATGTTATTTAAGTACGAGGTGTATATGCCTTCATATGGGTACATGCCCACACATGTATGTCCTTGCATTGTACTAATGCACTAATGTGTTTGTATGTGTGATCAACGACTGTAGCCTGCACAGTCTTCACAGGCTTGCTTCAGTTTCAGCCATTGCTTTACATGTGTCTTTAAAACCTTGAGTTGTCATTCTTTAAATGTCAGATGGCAATGCATCCTCTTACTGAAAAGGATGATTGACCTAATGTTGTTCTGTATTTTGCTGCTCTGCAGTTTCCACTTGTTGCACCCGTAGATCTCACCCCTGGTGATTAGAGACTGGATACACAGATATTAAATTGGAAAATCTCCGATGTTCATCCCTGGGCTAATGTGTTGAAGTCCTCATTTTCTTTGAAATTGTCAATTAGTATTTAGGACAGGTTACTCTGTGATATCCAGAAGATGACGAACAAAATGTTTCTGTGTAGAGAAAAATGTTATGTTGATATATGGTAGAAACCAAATTATGGACTAATTGTCTAATGAAGAATAGCCACAATGTAAAGCCTTATGTGAAGTATAATTTAAACAAAAGACAAGGTTTCCTGTGTGCACGGTTGTGCCCAGGACCGTTACCATTAGCCCTAGAGACTGGTAGGTTTAAAGCCACTCCAGAGGAGGACAGACTTTGTTTGTTAGATATGTTTTACTGTCTTGTAAACGCAGACATTAGAGATGTACTTCTCAGTGAAAATGGCCTCCATTTATCTTGATTTCTTTTGGCTGGATGACCATAAAAAATTGAGTTATGCCTTAGGAGGGAAGCCTTTTTTGTGTCAGAATTTGTGTGCCAGGCCAGGGATAGAGGGCATCTCAGTACGCTGAACTGCCAACTTCATCAAATACACTGTGCTCAACTTCACTGCCCCACAAACTGTATAGGTTATAGCTGCAGCTGCGAGAGTTTGAGCTCTATGACAGAGGACAGTTATGAGAAAACCCCTGGCTGCACAGGGCTAATTGTAAGCATCACACAACTAACATTACCTTATAGTCACTCATCATGCCCCTTTTCCACCAAAGCAGTTCCAGTGCTGGTTCGGGGCCAGTGCTTAATTTGGAACCGGTTTTCCTGTTTCGACAGACAAAAGAACTGGCTCTGGGCCAGAAAAAACGGTTCCAGAATGGCACCACTTCTTTGCTGCACTAGAAGAACGAACCACATATGTCACAGGAAAGGGGGTTATTGAGACCAACAACAATAAACGAGACTGTGCAAAGCGCCATTTTAAAAAAAAACAGCGAAGAGTGAAGCCATGGATGTATCGAAACAAGAGTGGTCCGTCAAGGAAAAAAGCTGTCTCCTAACGTTATGGTTGCAGATGAAGCCTCGTAGAGCCAGGAGTAACAGCTGTACAAATACGTGGTCTGCCATCATTGTCGTTGCTGTTCCTTCGAGCTTGGCGCCAGTGGGAAAGCAACGACATAACTGACATATACAGTGGCGCAATGACGTGGCACCCTAACCTCCTCGAGCCGTGGAAAAGCAAATTGGTTCTCAGCTGGTTCACAAGTTGAACCAACTGAGAACCAGCACTAGCACCAACACTGAAACTGCTTTGGTGGAAAAGGGGTATCAAGGTTTTAACAAAAGAGTCACGTTTTTTGGGTAAGTTAAACAGCTTGGTGTTGGATATTAGTTGGTGCTACGCAAACTGGGCAGACTCACCGGCAGGAGAGCTGCTCTGGAAACTGCAGCAACAGAAAGATCTGGTGGAGAGTTGGGATGGGAATCATGTTTTGACAGCACCAGCACAACTGAATTGCATTGTGTTACGGTTAGGGTTGGGTTAGGGTTTGGATTTGTGTTAGTCGAGTGTAAATCTGTAAATCTAAGTCTGTACAGTTTGGCCAAATTCTTATGAGAAAAATCCACCCAATAATTTAAAGGTCACTTAACTCCCCCTCTTCCTGCAGTCTCAAGCAAATCCCAAAATCCACCTTCCCTTGGCAAAAGAAAAGTAGATAGAGCTCTGCATGCATCATTTGCATGTAGAGATCCATTCACAATAGGGCATAACTAGATAATGTGCTCACTTATTTAAATCACGTGTGAATGTAAAGGTGTGTCCAGATAAATCACAAGTTAATGCCAGATATAAACTGAGTTTTGTTGTAGTCTTACATTAAAAAAAAATCTTACAAATATTAGCTGAAGTGCTCATGTAGCTAAGGTATGAAAGACTGATGAGATAAGAATATACCTAAAGTAGTAATAAAACCACAATCACAAAAAAAAAAAAAAAAAACGACACCTGCAGTTTCCTCTCATTAAAAAGCTCTTAAAGTCCAGGTTTGAAAAACACCACTCCAATTTACAATAATTCACTCAAGCCCTTGAATTTTTAATATTAAAAGAGCAGCTTGGGTACGGTCCCTGTGCATGACCAAGTGTATTTGTAATATTGTGTAGATGCTTTGAAAATGACAAAATTCAATTCAGTCCCGACCCTGCCTCCACTGCTCCTGCTGACAAGTGGCACCAAAAGTGGATTACATTTCCAGACCCTGGACCGTAATCAGAGAGGACTCTGCCAATAGGGCCAAGGCTGTCCAACTGACCAACAGGCAGTGGCCTTTTTCATCATCCATTTAAAGATCAATATGAGGAACCTCAAGCTCATCAGCTCAACTTTCCTGAAGACAGGATGAAATAAAATTGAATAGCTGTGGCCGCAGAAGAATGAAACAGTAGCAAGGGTTAAAAATCCTGAGAATAATAAGGTTTTTTTCTCTCTCCTGGGTCAGGTACAAGAAGAGAATAGATTGGAGTGCTTCCAGTGAGCAGGGTAGATCTTATTACGAATCTCAGGAGAGCCACAGGAAGAAGAAAGTCTAGACCGTAGGGAACAAAACAAAGACAGTAGAATGGGAGAGAAAAAATTGAGTTGTAGAAGAGAACTTCTAGTTCTGCTGGATCAATGTGTTGACGTAATGACCTGCAGCAACTCCTGTGTGCCTCCTCTTAATAAAGTACCAAAATACACATCGTAACAGTCCACACCAACAAGCCAACAATCTTTGCCAAAAGTCGGGTTTTTAACTGTTATGACTTTGCCATGGACGCAAAATGCATAAATTAGCCATAAACTGCTACTTTTATGATTGTGTGAGCCTGAAATCGACATATATGTTGACATTTGGTCAAATATGTTGCAAGACTATTACATGAGCTGCAACCAGCAGCTCTAAAGCTTGCTCTGGGGGTTGGTTGGTTGTTTGCATGGTCAGTTGAGCAGTCGGTCCACACAAGTTTCCCCACCCTTTGGTGGTCAGTTTTTGCCATAGGAGGCTCTAACATGGCATGGAGGTTGCAGCTATTCCAAATTTATGCTTGTATGAAATGTTTATTGTATTATAAAAGTTAAATGACATCACTAAGGTCAACATTATCTACCATTTTAGCCATGCTAGCAGTATGGCTTGGTCCACCATTTATCCAGACTGAATACCATTAAAGTTTCACCAGACATTAATGGTCCCCAGAGGATGAATCCTGCTGGCTTTGGTGTTCCACCAACTTTTCCTCAATTTAAATTTTGGGCTTGTGAGAGATAATACGACAAATATTAGATGTCATGAAATTTGATTGTCATGTCAAAATTTCAACTTGTCCAATCTTACAAAACTATGACATTCCATTCCACTCAGCTTCAGCTATACTTTGTATTTAGTGCTAAGTATTATAGTCATTATGATGACTTCAGCATTTGGCCCAAACTGTGGCTGTGTCAAAGTATAGCATCACAGAGATGCTGCAGACGCTTGTCTTTTGTTATAGATATGTTTGCTTTTATGTTGGTCAAATAACATATTGCATTACAAAAGCGCTAAGTATAGGAAAAAACAGCATTGTCACTACATTGTTTGTTCACCAGAAACCACTGAGAAGTTATTTTTCAGCTGTGTAATGTCTTATTACATACTGGTTAAAAGACTGAAAGCTTGTGTTAGCCAGGAAATGGTTCCAGCACATACCTTTCCATAAAACTACAAATTTTTGTTTGGACATCTCTGCTTGTGTACAGATTAACTTTAGCAAGGCTAACTGTTTTGCCCTGTTTCAACTTTGTTTGCTGAGATAGGTTAATCGGCTCTGGCTCTAGCTCCAGCTCCATAGTTAACATAGAGACATAAGGCTATGTGTAGACTACAGGCAAAACGGATTTGTTTCTCAAATCAGATCTTTACTATGGACTGTCCGCACTCTTATTTGTAAGTCATTAGATTGGATTTGTGTGTCCAGACATCATCAACCTATCTGCATTGGATTCTGGGTTAATGATGTTGGAATCAGTAACTGCAGTAGTTGTGTTGGTGTTGCAGCTTTCCAGTATGGAAGCATTAAAATAAGAGCTCCATCATGGTGCAGAAGGCAACACATCGCAATGTGTACTAACCTCCACTGTTGCTTCAGTTTATCCACCTTTTGTCGACCATATGTTGCTTGCTGGTTTTAGAATGCACCAGGAGACATTTGGCAGGCCCTGTGGCTGTCGTTGTGGGTAACGTTGCGACAACAAAATCTGATCTGAGCAGCCAGAGCCTCCACATTAAGACACATATATAGAAATCTGACTGAAAAGGTAATTATAGGTATTACTCAAAATGTCCAAACAATTCTTCACAAAAATATATATATATCACCTGATGTATTATCAGTGGAAATGTATTGCCCAGCTTAGTTAAGGTTAAAAGGTTAGTCCATTATTTTAAACCTGCATTTATTGAGGTAGCAGAAGAAATTACCTTTCTAGAAAAATTGCATTAAACCCAAACTTTTCAGCATGGCTAAAGTAAGTCAGAAAATATGTTTTTAATTTGGGTGAACAAACCTTTAAACTTGGCCCCTTATAAACTGCCTGCTCTGAAACATTTGGTACAGAGGGGTTATAGAAGAAAAGTCTTGAAGGATTTGATGTAAAGTTTTCCTCAGAGTATTAGCATCAATTCAGAGCTTTTTTTTCAAAGCACAATATAAAACTTTTGGCCATGGATGTATTTACTTAAAGGAGGCTTTTGTTCTGAACTTTCAAGTAAATGAGAAAAGCTGAAAGAATAAATTCCACATTGCTTTTTTTCTGTTAAAGGACAGAGTGACCAAACATTTGATGCATTCTAGGGAGACTATTGAAAGTGGAGGGACTGGCTGAACACCAAAACATTGAGAAAGGTATCCATTCCTTCATGGATGATAGAAAGGTGTGCCGTTGGGAGAGATTTATGTAAGGAAGAAAAGCTGGTCTGCTTTTCGTTCTCTCTCTCAGTCTACATGGAGATTAATTTCAACTCCATATTAGGTACTGAACTCATTCCATCTTTTTATTATCGTGTTGATACAGATGCTTTTTTTCTCACACTTTGTCAGGATTAAAATATTTCACATGAAAGACAAATATGACTAAAATACACCTTCGGACTTGGATGATGAATACCAGAGAGGCTCTGCAGGGGTGTTCGTGCTCGTATGTTGAGGTGATACTGAAAAGGCGTCTGAGCTGCATTCAGGCTCTGTTCCTGACATGTTCCTTCCCTTCTACTCCCCCGATGAAACCCTTTATCTTCCGGCATGACTGCAGGAAGCGCTGCTCTCTTCAAACAACCACAGATATGAAGGTGAAGTGAATGAAATGAAGGGAAAAACAACTTTCAAATTCTTCCAAGTCATGCAAAGTTGTCCTCTGTGAGTAAAGTTGTATTATTTTTATAAAACCGTATAAAGTTAATCTGAAGAACCTGTTAGCAAACAGGCTGGATGCTGACACATCCAGCCAACGCAGAGCAGCATTAGTATTACTTGGAATCAGGTCTCTGGCTACCAGTGTCATGTGTGAAAAATAAAAAATCCTTCATGGAATGAGGAATTGTTCTGACGGCCCAAAATTCTAATTCGACGTTAATCCGAACAAGGTGTCATTGGACCAAAAGCACATTCTATGCGCCAAAGTCCTGCTTCTACAATGACACACCTGTGAATGGTAGCTTAGACCTATGGCTAAGCCACGCCCCCTCCACTCACTGGACAAACTATCAACATTCAGTGACCAGCGCTATGGCAGGTGCCACAGTACACGACATTTGGAGACAACTGATGAATTCTGGGGACATAACGATCAGATGCCGTTGAAAAGTAACCAAAAGAGCCTAAACTACTCGGCATTGGAGGGATTAATCATTTTATTGTTGAGAAGGTTGATGAAAAACTTAAATTACAAGCAAAAATTTACAGGTCACAGTGTACACGGGATAAACCGCATCTCGTTGCCGTCGCCATCAAAGATAGCAAGTTAAAGTGCCACTGAAGTTAAGGTTTTTGGCTCAGAATATGAGAAAAGGATAACGGCCTTTTTACCATCTTTACCAAGAGCGTCTCTCCATTAGTTTGGTGCTACAGTATTTACACTGAATCATTCAGCATAACGTTTGCCAACCTTTGTTATCTCTGCGATTACAGATAAGTTAATGAAGCTAAGCTCCAGAAGTTAACGTTAGCTTAACTAGAGCCCCTTGGACAACAGCTAACAATGATGTACGATCATCAAAGTACAAAAACTAGAACAAAATAGTAGTAATAACAAGCTCCCAGCAAACAAGGTGACATGATGAACAACGCAGCTAGGAGCTAACGTTAGGCTAACTTTAGCTAACGTTAGCTAGAGATGTTAAAGATTTATATTTCTTTCCAGCAAAGTGACAATATGTTGCCTCACACACAATGTTGACTTACCTTAAAACAGATGTAGACATCCTCTCAGGATACCTTGTGTCAGAGTTGCATGTAGCCCATGCACACAGTTTGACCCTTTTTAAACTTCAAATCTCCGAAAAAGCCCATAAAACTGAACAAAACTGACTTTCTGTAATGCATTTCAATGGACGTCCAGGCAGAGAATGTCCGTTTGTGTGGGAATGGCTATACACACTGTGATTGGCTCATCGCATTTGAGGGCGGGACATAGCCATAGGTCAATTGCCATTAGGAAACTGAAACAAATTCCAGGGAGTGTGAAATTTAGTAGAAATGGATCTTCAGAGCAATGGCTGTTTGTTTTTCAGGATAATGAGCTGAGAGATGGGCTGTTGGTCCAATGGGACATTGTTCTGACTAAAGGGGTTAGGAAACCTGGGCTTTTGGAAAAATGGCAATGCACTCATAGAACATGTTTATATTTTTGGTGAACTTAGCATATCAGTTTGCAACTAACAGATGTGAATTTGAGTGTTGTTCACTCTTGTGACAGTGATAGGACATTCATGCAGTGTTTTAAGGCACCTTGCCTGTCGACACAACACCGGCTAGTGCTAATGGAAGTAGAGACAACACAGCTGCTGGTACTGCTGAGGACTTTCTTGAACCAATCAGTGCAGATTTTAAAAAAATCTTAACATTTTTATGCAAAGTGTGTCCGCCAGGTCAGAAAAAAAGAAACACAAGTTAGACATCAGCCACATTTAAAATGATACATTAAGTTGAAGCATCTGACCAGTCTGGTGGAACACATGTCTGAGAGTGAATGATGATAACAAGAAGTCATTAACAAAGAGCATGAGCCAACAGCTGTGAAATCCTTGTCCTTTTTTTTTCAATTATCGCTTTCTCTTACCTGTGTTTCCTGCAGTACTGAAATCATAGCACATCTTTCTGCTGATTAAGAAATTAAGCCAGCACTTCAAAGCATATGAATTTTATATTTTATGTTCCGAACTGCTGAATATTTTGTTTCATGCAGGATAAAAACATTTCCATAGCATCTACAGTATACCTTTTCTGCACCTCTTTTATTGACTTTCGGTATAATATGAAATATTGTTACAGTGGTAAAATGGTCTTATATGTTTTTCTTGGCTTTTAAAGTGATATCTGTCTGTGATTTTATAGTAGTATACAGTCATTCGTTTATGTTTGAAAGTGGGCAATGGGTATGATGGGGCCTGGGGACAGGGGCGGACTGGGACTAAAAAACAGCCCTGGACTCGGCCCAGCCCACAACAACCTGTGCGCGGCAACTCATCAGCCCCAGACACGGGTGTCAAAATACTTAAATCTTAACACATAATACCATACCTTCCAAATTATAGCAATAGCACCGATGTTGACTAGATGTTGTGTTAAGAGCATAGTGTAGAATACTCACTGAGAAATAAACGACACAGTCCAGATGTCTCTCTGCTGAACAATACAATGCAGGTGACTGCCTGAAACACACAACAAGATCAGGATCAGGATAAACTTTATTGTCCCTTGCGGGAAATTTGTTGTAGACAGTCGTGCTACATAAGCTGCAACATAACAATTAAACAGAATCACAAAAAATGTCAGACAATAACAAAAACTTACACAACACAAATACATACTTTGATTAAAACGAATTTACAATAATATAAAATCAACAAATAAGACATGGTATGAGTTATGATAAATCACAATGTAAAGAGGCTGTAATGTCTCTCCATCTGCACCTGCTGCACACGGCTGCTCGATTTACGTGACGTATGCTTCCTTTTTCTTCAATTTGATTGGCGGCCGGCCAGCTCAAAGATATCTCTGGGCTGGCTGGCATCCAATTTAAAGGCTGCCACCTAGCAGACTGGGCGTGGAACAGTAGATTATCAGGGAGAAAAAGGAAAAAAAAACAAAAAACGGTGATGACTGCGTGGCGGCCGACGGCTGTCCTGGAGCACCGGCCGTTCTGTGATTCTTCAGAACCTCCAGATGGCCAGTCCGCCCCTGCTCGGGGATAGTTGGGTAGGAGGAGACTTTACTTAAAAAGAAATGTTCATAAAAGCTTAGTAAATTTTAGCTGGAGACAGCTCTCTATTGCAACTAGAAACAAGGTTGAACCAAAACAGTATGTACACATATAGCATATACCATGTTCTTTCCACCTAAAAAAATACTGATCCACCAGCAAGTGAAATTTAAATGCGATCAAGTGTTTTGCATGTTGTGTTTTGTTGTTTTGTTGTTGTTTGAATTTGTGATGATTAATAATAATTTGTTCATTTGCAAAAGATATTCTTTTTCTATGGGGAGGATCAATGAAAGTAGCGTTGGTTTATTCATTTTAAGAGTGGCTTGCATCTGTTTTTGCAAATTAATTCTTCATATGTCAGCTGGTAAAACAACATAGAATCAAAGTGGAACAAATGAGAATTAATGAAGAAAATCATCTGTGTGATTCTAAGTGGTTTTATTGGTGTGCTTTCACTAATTCCAGTGACAAAAATATCATAAAACAAACATATGTTCTGTCATTCTTGGCACCAAGATGGTAGACGGACCCATACACCAACCAATCCAACAGTGCTGTTGCCATCACATTTGCATTTGAAATGCTATTTGGGCATATTTACATAAAAACATACAGCATATGAGTGTGTTTTGGCATTATTTACACACACACGTCTGTTCACCCAATCAGGACAACCACCAGATGCTTGCAAAGCATTTATTTCTGTTTTGCACGTTGATTACTGATTAAACCCTCAACATCTAAGTTTGAACTCAACCCTGAATTATGGCACATGATGTAGTAATATAATGTTCTGTTCACTCAGCTACAAAATGTAACTAATGGCTGTGAAGGCCCTGCATGTGTGTGCTTGTGCCACTCATACTGTTTTAAATAAAGAATTCTCAGAAAAGCTCAGCACTTAAACAGGAGCCATGTCCCAAAGAGTCTCCATCATATTGAACAAGGTCCATCTGGGTTCAGGTCATCGTAAATTTCAAAAAAATCAAAAATCAAAGTCTTTTTCTTTTTTCTTTTTTTTAAACCAATCTGATGCTATGACTTTTTTAACACGATCTCTTTCCTTAGGTTTTGTTTAACTGATTCTTAGTAGATATATTTACTTTGTGTTATGCTTTCTTGATAAAGGGAAATACAGAGATGTGTTCATTACAAAACAGGAACATCTCTATAGGAAATTATGAAATATATTAATGTAAAGCAGAGAAATTAAGACATAAAGGCTTTCCTCTAATAAAGGTCAACTTCTCTCTTCAGTGCAAGTCAATAAAACTGTCAGAGACGATACAATAGTTGCCCTCTTTTGTAATCTGCATTTTGCTTTGTTAATAAAGTGCTACTTTGTGTCTAATCAGTAGACTTTTAACAGAATTCAGCGTTCATACAGATACACACTGATTCCAGAGTTTTTGCACGTTGCCAAAGATAATCCGCTAACTGCAGAAGTGGAGCGTGTCTCTGATGGTGGTGGTATGTGTGTCTGTAAGTGTGTGTGTATGTCAGATAGAGAGAGTAAATGAACCTGTCTGAACATCCCTGAGAAATGAAGGTGTCTGTATCTGACATGTGTCACCGTGCAAGATGTTCATCCTGCAGAGAGACGAATATTGGAAACTGATGGCTGATCGATCAGCAGGATGACCCTGGACATGCTCCATCAAGAGCAACAGAAAAGGTTAAAGTGTTCTTGGAAATGTCACTCATTCTGTGTTTGAACCTGTAAACACACAGTAGTCAGGTTTCAGGTTTTCTTCATTTTGTAGCCCTTCTCCTTACATACACCTCAAATACTTACCGCACTAATTCAGAATGGTGGTAATGTTCATGTTCAGCAAAGATCATTTTGTCACTACATCTCAACATCTCTGTTCAATGTTATCAAGGGAGAGCATCTGATGAGATCAACAGCTTGGTCAGCTGGTCCACTGTTCCAGGACCAGGACAGAATCCGCATTGCTCCTCCTGAATCTGAGGTTCGACAATCAGTCGGCGCCTCCTTTCCAGCACCCTGGAGTAAACTCTACCCGGGAGGCTGAGCAGTGTAATACCCCGATAGTTGGAGCACACCCTCAGGTCCCCTTTTTTGAAGATGGGGACCACCACCCTGGTCTGCCACTCTGCAGGCACCGTACCTGACCTCCACGCGACACTGAACAGGCGTGTCAACCTGTCCAGACAGCCCAACAGTGCCCAGAGCCTTCAGCATCTCAGGGCGAATCTCATTCACACCCTGCACCTTGCCACTGGGAACCTTTTTAACTACCTCAGTGACCACGCCAGGGATATGGGCAAGAGTCCCACTGAGTCCTCATGCTCTGCCTCGTTCTCAATGGACGTGATGGCCAGGTTCAGGAGGTCCTCAAAGTGCTCCTTCCACTACCCAACGATGTCCCCAGTTCGGGTCAGCAGTTCTCCCTCTCTGCTGAGCACAGCCTGAGATAAGCCCTGCTTTCCCTTCCTGAGTCAGTTAACAGTCTGCCAGAACTTCCTTGACGCCAACCGAAAGTCCTTCTCCATAGCCTCCATAAACTCCTCCCACACCCGGGTTTTTACTTCAGCGACCGCCTCAGCTGCAGCTCTTCTGGCCAACCGGTACCTGTCTGCTGCTTCAGGAGACCCCTGGGCCAGCCAGACCTGAAAGGCCTCCTTCTTCAGCCTGACGGCCTGGGCCCGACAGGCACCGAAAACCTTCTGACCACAGCTCCTTGCAGCCGCCTCCACAATGGAGGCTTTGAACATGGCCCACTCAGACTCCATGTCTGGGGTGCTTTGCTTGGCCTGCTGCCCCTGCGACCCGGCCCCAGATAAGCAAATGAAAATGGATGGATGGATGGATGGATGGATGGACATTAAAGCATCACTAATCAATATTCCTATATGAATAATGGTTCAGATAACTGTACGTAATGTGTGAGGGGTCTCTCAAAGTGACACAATACACAGAGAATTACCATCCTGATCTGCAGTTCTTCTCACTTAATGGAGCATTTTAGCGTCTTTAAGCTTATTGTTTGGTTATTCTGCCGCAATCTTCACTGTTTGAGCCACTCTTTTTGCTGTCGTTACATCTTTTCACATAAACCTACTGTACACACCCCAACTTGCACCAAATGGCAGGCAGCCTACCTTTTTTCAGGCCCTGTTGTAGACCAAAACACAGCTAAAAGGACAGTGAGTCCTGGATTTGCATTTCTCAGTTGGACAGTTACACCACTCCCAGTGAATACTAATGTTGCTCTGTGTTTGCTGGATGTACAGGCATCTGTCTTCCAATGCAGTAGACACTACATCAGTTTTATAAAGAACACTCCCACCTGACAAAAAACCCACTAACATCTGGGCTTTGTCTTTGGTGGGACAGATAACATTCAGCAATCCTTCCCCCGGCAAATTATTCTGTTTATTTGCTCTCGCTCTGGTCAGCTCCAATCAGCGGTTATGGAAACATGACACGGGGAGACACACTTCCTTTGGCCCCTATTTTCAGCACAAATTTTGGTCTGTCTTAGTCCAAGCAGAGTGTGAACATGGTTCCAAATTAGTCTGCACCAAGTTTAAAAGACAGATGGAATAAGTAACATATATAAAAAAGGAGGTAACCACTATAACATTGTCTGTGGCCTCCATAATGATTCCTACTTTTTACTGACCTTGTTGAGCGTACGTGACATTGAACATGACACAACAGTCAACAAAAGGCACGGTCGTCTACTGCTGAGTCATGTTCACTGCTCTGGTCTAATGGCAATGGAAAGCAGTCTAAAACCAACATATGTGACTATGGCATAGTATTTATGCTCACTGTAGTAAGATGATCTCATTGTAAGTGGATGTCTTGGTTTTTGGTAATGTTTGGAAAAATTATTAATAGACTTGAAAAATCATCTTTATTTAAAAAAAAAAAAATCCAAACACTGTTTGAAGTTAAAGGCAGGTATTGCTTTTATATCATCAGACACACTGCAGAGGCAAAGGACAGTTTCACTAATCTGAAAATCTTAAATAGAATTTTTTAAATTGCTTTAAATGTAGTCTTGCTTTGAACATTTCAATTTCATGAGCCCTGCAGGAATGCAACTGCAAAAATGTCAAACTGAAATCATTTTCAATTAAAGAGAAATGTGTATAAAAATGTTGTACAAGACATTTTGAATATTTCCATGTGATGTAATGTAACAGGCATGAAAATGATGACGCCTTTGTGTTAAATATTTCACTTGATTTATGCTTTATAAAGCTTCAGTGAAATGTTGGCAAGAGGGATGCTGAATGTGTTGCTACAGCATGTAATCTTCTTTTCCTTTCTGTCTGGGAAGAAAAAGAAAACAGGGTTCAAGAGGCTAAGTGGCAGAAGTACACAGGATCAGCCAAAAAAATACTGTCCTTTATGTAGAGACTGAACTCTCAAATCAGAAGCAGATGTCTGCCTTGAACTTGTCTTTAGAGAATAGAAAATTGATTTGATACTCTAAATTTAATCATCTCTAAATTATAATATAGAGCTCATACAATTCAGGCATTTACCTGATAGAAACTGCTTTCAAACCATTGTGAGCATAACAGATAGGTAAAAAAGACTCATTTTTCATTTTCAATTCAAAGTGAAAATCCAATTGACAGCACAGACCCTGGCTTGTTTTGCAACAAGTACATGAGGAGAAAGAAGCGGAATTAACTGCAAATCTTGAAATTGTCAGTTAGGTGAATGTGTTGGCAGCAGTTTTGTCCATTCAGCCGCGCTATCTGGCTATCTGTTAGCACCAGGTTTAACTCCAATCTCCCAGGCCTTATACATTTGTCAGCTGCATACCTGCCGCCAGCCCTTCGCTCTTCAATCAATCAACATTTGGCACTCAATAGAGCGGAGTGCTATGGTCTTTTTCTCTCCAGCGATAGTCACTCGGCAGATGAAGAAACGAGCTGCAAAGATTAAGAAAGGATGGGAAAGAGGCAGAGGTAACAGAAAAAAGAGGGAGGGGTGGAGGTGAGAAATAAATAAGAGTAAAAGCATGGGAAAGGGAAGATTTTCATAGATCCTAGTCATTTCAACATGTGTTGTTCATCACAAGGAGACATTTGCAACAAAGAGGCATTTCACAGATATGTCAATGAATATGATTTCATGCACTCTGAACAGATCTGAATCCAGATTCTTGAAAATATCATACCACTTATTCCCAGAGTCATGACGCTATCGTTTTTCAGATAACATTTACATCAGTGGCGATTGCTCTAAGACTGCAAGGGAAGCTCAGCTTCCCCTAAAATGTCAAAAAAATAAGTGGTCAAATATGTACTGTTGTGTTTACGTTTCATTGACTAAATATGCGCTAGAGCACGTTCAACTTTTGTTCAGAATCAGCTACTTATCACAGACATTAAACAGTGTAGAAGCTCAGTGTCCAAAGACTTCAATGTGGAAGCACAGAGTGGGTTGTTCCACTGAAGCGAAACTAGACAGTCATTGGATAAATGCTCGGCTTTGTCCCGCCCATCGGACGCTCAGCGTCTCTGGGGGTCTATGGGGCAGTGGGCGGGCCTCGGCTGGCCTGGACGCTGGGCTTCTGCATGATGATTGGATGATCTGTCTGAGGCTGAATCCCTTTTTAATTGACAGCGAAATGAGCGAATCAGCGATCTTGAAATATAAACCACCACCGGAGCGATTTTCAAGTTTCATTCCGTTGTTCCGAGTTGATGTGGAGACTTTTCCAATCCTCTTAGTGACTTTTTCTTTGTTAACAACGACTAGCGACAAATCTAGCATGTTTTTCTGGTGTTATTGGAGACTGTACTCGTGTTTGGAGACTGACTTCTGTCGCTCTGCAGTTACTGTCCCCAACGAGCAGCGGGTGCTGTTGTGAGCCCTCCACCGTCCCAAAGCACTCACAGGCGGTCACACTACAAGCCCCAGCTAGCGAGCGAGCTAGCAAGCTGCACATAATGGCAGACAATTTGAATTTAGAGTTAAACAGCAGGGCAGATTAACAGATTGATTTGGTGCAAAGGGTGGGAAAGTAACAGGTCTTTTCACCCATCTGAAAATCCTTGAGGTGTGTTTTGCTATGGTTCTATGGCATGAGTGTGGTGGAAAAACAGCTTCAATTAAATGCTCCTTTTATAAGTTACTGCCTCGCTACAATATGACAATATGACAACTTTTATGATATAAACTTAAAGTGAGCTTCCCCTGTTTGAAAGACCAGCAACCACCACTGATTTACATTTATCCGGGCCTCTCCCCATTATGTGCACAAACACACAGGTTTTAAAGAAAAATCCAAAGCAATGTTAAAGGAGTAGTTTGTCATTTTGGGAAATATGCTACTTTGTTTTTCGAGTCTGATGCTGGCTGCACGAAATGCAACCAGCGGATCTGCCATGCGTAACTGTGGCTTTACAGTGTACATCACTCTGATTAAGGTTTTAACAATCTGGAAATCCATCGGTTAATAAAAAAAAAAAAAAAAAAAAAAAAATTCCTTCCTTCCTTTACCTCTGGAGGCACTGCCCATAGAAGTGCAGGGGCCTCAGGGATCACTCACCCCCTTCACTTCTGGCGGTGCCCCCAATGTTACACTCCTACCTGCAACTCGAACCAAACAGCGGTAAAAGGGGGTCTGCCCATTGGCCCGACAGCCCATTGTTCCGACCATATTGAACCCATTGTTCCCGCTGTTCTGAAATCATCATGATGCCCTGTGGTTAAGGTCTGGTTGGTTTAGGCACAAAAACCACTTGGTTAGGGTCAGGAAAAGATCATGGTGTGGGTTAAAATGAAAAAGAAAGTGACAAACACATAAGCCGTGAGTCTGCTTCGCCTCAAGCCTTTCCCAGCTGGCCCAGAGCCGGTCGCAGCGCACCATCAAGGCAGAAATACGCCCGCCGGGAGCCGTTCAGCACCGTGGAGAGCTCCCCACACAACCCTGGACCCCAGAGTTAATAACAGGAGGTTATGGTTTCATTCTCTCCTCTCTATGACACTTGTATCTCGACCAGTAGCCTACTTTTGTTGCATTACTGATCCTCTGTGGTACACAAATACAGTATAGCCTAGTATAATCACATATCGGAACAACAGGCCTGGCCGGAGGATGCAGATTTTCCTCATGACATGGTATTATCAGATTCTTTGCACCATTTCAAGGGTGAAGGACAGTTATCATAGCCAATGTGAGAACTTCATCCACTTGACACTTTGATTCATTTCTTTTTAAAAAAATGTATTGCTTATCAACTAATCTACTGGTGGTAATATGAGATGCATTTATTTAGTTTGACCAGAAGCAGGGCTAACAGATATCCGCACGGAGAATTAAAAAAAAAAAAAAAAAAATTACCCTAGGCACCCAGGTCTACAGTCTTAGATAAAATCCTATAGTGCATGACATGTAAAGATTCTAATCTTTAGCCTTCAGATCCTGTCATTCTCATAATGATTATTTAAAACATGTTTGACACTGACATCCATGACTGATAATGTCACCCTAGGAAGATGTAAATAAACAGCTTTGCCTGAAGTTACAAAGTTTATCTCCAATACCATCTGTGGGCAATACAGTCCTGTACTGTATGCCTTTCCATCCAGGATCTTACCCAAACTCTGAGCTTTTATACTTTTATTTTGGCCTTTACAATGCAAATTGCACACATGCAGTACAGACACAATGCACACTCCTGGTTCCCATCTATGTTTGTTTTGGCACAAGAACATGCAACAATTGGTGTTCTCACAGGGGGTCGTCTGGCACTGCAACTCCAGTGCTCCAACTAAGTTTTGGTTTACTGTGTTGTCTAGTATATTTACTCATATTTCCATTTTAAACTCCATTTTATGTTTCACATTTTATGTTGTTGACTGTCAAAGACTAGAAATCTGTGAAAGTTGGTGGAAACAATCTTTATAGGTGGTTTGCCTAGTCTTTGTAGGTTTCAGTTAGGTTTCATGTCCCACAGACTGCAAAAAATCCAACATATCCTCAGAATGGTTCGTATGATATTCTACGAAAATGCAGACACAACACATAGTTATATAATTACCGTAAAGTTACTGTGGTTAGGTTTAGATAAAAAAAAAAAAAACATGGTGAGGACTTAATGACTTAAAGTTTATACAGTTCCAAACATGCATCTCCAGTGCAAAGTCCTGGAGGGAAGTTTGTGTTTTTGTTACTCATCTTCCACCCCAATCTGCCTCCTTACAAGGCCACTTCAGACTGCTCACCTTTTTACTCCCATCAGCACATTGGTCACATGATCACAGCCTTTCAAAATACATGAGTTTATGCATGAATCATTAGCTCATGATTATGTAGGATATGTATGAATTTGGGTGCATTATTTTTCATAGGAAAACATATGAACAGTTTTTGAGAACAGCCTGAAAAATAATGGAGGTAGTTACCAAGACATCAGCCACTTGTTTGTGACCTCGCATTTTGAAGCCTCAATCGACATTTTGACCGTTGCCATCTTATTTTTTTTTTTTGATTTGAGTGGGAAGCCAAGGACTTTATCGGCAGACAGCCCATCACTCAAGGCAGCAGTCTTAATAAGCCTTAATAAAATGTAAACCCCTGCCCCGCTCCCACAGATGTCATGAATGTGGAAATGAGCTGTAGAGACCAAAACTGTTTTTGTACCAGGCTGTAAACATGCTTATTTCTGCTTTAAAGTTGGGCATTTTAACATGAGGGTCTATGGGGACTGACTTGCTCTTAGAGCCGGTTTATGAGAACAGTGGCATTCAACAAGTGGCCATTCGATGAACTGCAGTTTTTGGCTTAATTTTTCAGGCCCAGAGGTTGCTGCTTGGTTTGTCTAAAGCTTCAGTCTAGCTTAGCACAAAGACTGTAAACAGGAAACAGCTAGCCTGGCTCTATCCAGAGGAAACAAAATTAGCCTCTGAGGACCCTTTTACTTTACATTTCACTAGTTAGAGATGTACAAAAACAGAAGCATAAAAATAACAATTTGCTGTCATAAAATAGATAATAAAATGTCAGACTTTTGTCATAAATCTTCTATTTTTTCAGTTTATTTCAGACCATCAACTACATTGCTCTTACTTAGGCTCAGTTAAGACACTATTTTTATTTTAATTTTATTTTTTTACAATACATTTTTACATACAATGTATGTTTTATTTTTTCTTAAATTTTGGTTCATGGTAAAATATATTACATTATTCTGTATGTTTGTGACCGGTTTAAATGTAAAGTCACATGTATGAGGAGTATAAAATGAAAACTTTTTCCAACAACTATCTGTATGGACCCTGCCCACTTCTGGTATAAATCTTTCATCTCCACACTTAACAGTATTCCACATCACATGCAAAGAGAGACAAGTAACAACAACAACAAAAAACAACTTCAGGCAAAAGTTGAGAGAATTAGAAGGTCCGTATTTTTTAGACTATGTCTCTCTCCGTATGAGTTCATCATGAATAAAACTACTCTACCGTCATGCAGACGTTTTGTTTCATGCTTCAGGGCAAGATTAATATAAAGAAGGAGGGGAGGGGTTGAAGAGAGAAGAAGATAAAGAGAAATCTACAGCTCTTCAATCTGTATGGATTAAGATGTGGCTATTTACCCCAGTGTGCAACAAGGATTCAGTGTGATGAATTGTCTGAGGATGAGGCATGAAGTGCTCGGCCTGAGCCTCAACCTCTTGAGGTAGATATCAAGGGGGATGTGTCCATGTAGGCAAGTAGGCGTGTGTGTGTGTGTGTGTGTGTGTGAGGGGAAAATGAAACATTTATGCAAATGAGCCGTCTTCCACAGTGGGTTGAGTGCGGCCTCTTCAGCTGCAAATGAATAATAGCATCATAACACCATTCTCCATCCTCCATTTCCATATTTATTTCATTTAATCAGACTTCATTTGTATCCAAATGTGCAGTTGGATATGTTTGACCCAGCAAACTCAAACCCTTAAAACTTACCTTTAAATCTTCAGTATGTGTCCAAATCTCACTGAGTTAAGTTTTCTACTGTATTATTATGAACTCTTTCTGTGCATCACTATGAAAATGATCCTCAGTATGTCAAACTATACAGGCTGTTCTCATGAAGTGTTCGACGTTTTCCTACGAAAAGTAATGCACCCAAATTCCTACATGTATATTTTGGAAGGCTGCAATCATGTGATCAATGCGCTGATGGGAGCAAACAAGGAAGCAGTCTCTACCAGTCTGTAAGGAAGGCAGGTTGGGTTGGTGGATGGGTCACAAAATTCAGGACTTTCCCCCTGGGACTGTCTCTAGGAGACAGGCGTTTGGTACTGTGTGAACTTTGGGTCATTTTTAAGTCTGTTCTCACCATATTTCTTTTCCTTAAACCTAACTACAGTAAATTTACTTGCCTGCACCTAAAGATGCCCAAACATATTTTCTTTTCCTAAACCTAACCACAGTGACTTTGATTGCCCAAACCACATACAGCCTTACTATTTTCAAAATGATGCTATTTTTAGCTCTTCTGCAAAGCAAACCGACCCGGTGGCTACAGGTAATAGCAGAGTTTTGAAACCACTGTTTTTCCGAGATGAAGGACTGATTGTTGAGCTGCTGTTAACAGTTAACAGAGTTAACGCCGGATCCCGTTATTTAACCGTTTCAACACTAAATGAAGCAGAGTGACGGACCCAAAGCCTTCAATCTGGCGAAAAGACAGCTGAAATGCTAAAACAAAAATACAGTGGTGAAGTTGGGATTTGTTTCTTGAAGTTACGTGCTCATCGTCTTTTCTGTCTCTTGCAGGCTGCCAGGAGAAGCGGACTGGCCATCAGATATTGTTTGTGGAAATTTGAAAGTAAAGTTTGTCAAACTGACTTTTGTCTTTTCATTGTGCATTTACACACGAAATAGGGTAACAGTCAGCTATTTTTGAATGTTAGCATTAATTTCTCACATTGAATGGTGAAATATTTGTAGTTTGAAAGGTCCAACCTAAATGAATAAAGGTCGTAGTTAACGAAGCATATGAATATTAATGAAGGAGCGCCCACTGAGCGCAGCTTCTTTCTTTGACTGTTTGAACGTCACGTGGTGGTCGTTTTCGATTAAAGGCCGACATCTCAGCGACGTCTTGGCAATGAGCAACTGCTCTCCCTGCTACGTCTTAATGATCTAAACTTGATACATCGGGCCGACGTCTGCCAGATGTATGTGTGCTATCTGGGTAACAATACACAGAAAACTTTCCATGCTCACTGTCCGCGGGAAAAATCAATTTCTTTAACTTGATACAGTCGTCTCTCAATCAAAATATCTCTAAGTCCAGTTGTTGGTCATTTGCTGGGATCATTTAAAATATCGCTGAGTAAGCAATTCCCTGACGTGCTTGTGGACTTAATAGCAGGCTAGCATTTGCTCTTGTGGTGCTGCTAGCCTTGGCTGGTTCTCTTTCTTAGAAGCGTTAAGAGTGTTTGCTCAGAGCTCTGACAAGGTTTATGTTGATCATCATAAGTCTATGGTAGCTCTGGGTAACTGCAGGCACTTCCACCAGACAGACTGAGCATACAGGCTTTATTTATAATAATATATTAGCTTTCCTACAGAGCATGATGAAATGTTGATGGCATTTATTAGAATCAACTTGGGAAGGGAATTTGTGAAATTATGATGTGTTGGAGGTGGCCCTGCTAGCATGTAATTGTTGTAATCACTTACCATGTTCCTGCCTGTGAACATCTGTAATTTACAGCATTTAGTTGCGCTTTCCTGCAAGCTTTTCTCCTTTTAATGATCTGTCAGCTCCAACTTTTCTCTTTCTCTCCTCACCTTTTTCTGCCCTGTGCATAGTTTCTCCACACTCTTCAGCCATGCACATGCCACACACTGACTGAACACTGTATTGATGTGTAATGCATGCTTGCATGTGATGACACGCAGGGGTCATTGCATCAGCGGGTTAAAAACAGATGGGGGAATAAGAGAGGATGGTCTGTGTTGTTGTATCTTTAATTTACACATTTCGGATTACAGTTTTAACACTGGAGTGACACTCCAGGCCAATCTGGGCATGGATATTATGTACCATCACGTAATGCGGTGCAGTTTTGCACAAAGGTACCATCAACCCAACATTGCAATGGCTGGTATTGTTTTCACTTTGTGAGTCAGATTTTGTCAACGCCATAGCATCACAACTGTGCAAGATGCTGTCATGAAACTTTACACGTTAAGTTGAAAACAAAATAAAGGTTAAGTTTGAAGATGGGTATGATCCGAGCAAGGGGGCATGAAGAAGGAGGGTAGGAAGTAGGGAAGGGGCCATTGGTCCCCCCATTGGAGCCAGAAGTGACCATATTTGGGTGAGAGGCTGGTGCTGTGAAGGAGAGCGGGGCGGATCTGACTGAGAAGCCGAGGACACTTCTGCTAGCCTGTCATTCAAAGCTGCTGCCCATAAGGATAACTTTAAGCCTTAATAAAATGTAAACAGGTGAGTTATTTAAAAAAAATCCATTCTATACATTTGTCATGAAGGGTTAAATTAGACCAAAACTTTATTTTTTTATTTTTTATTTTTTGTACCAGGCTGTAAACGTGTTTATTTCTGCTGTAAAGCTGGGCATTTTAACATGAGGGGCTATGGGGATTGACTGGCCTTTTGAGCAAGCCTCAAGTGGCCTTTCAAAGTACTGCTATTTTGGGCACTTCCATGTTGGCTTCACTTGGTTTTAAGTCTCAGATCACTGGTATCATGGCTGGTGTGATCCTACCACAGGGTGGTCCAGGTACCTGTAAAAATCAATTAACAGCATCATGGAACTTGCTTAAGTTGTATAACATTGTTCAAGTGAGATATGACAGTAGAGGAAAGAAATTGAAATAATGGCAAAACAGAATGAATCTGTCATGTAGTGAAAAGAATTGTCCATCCATATGCTATGATGTATTTAACAGCCTCATTGTAGCCACTGTCTACAATGCTATCTCTCGAAGGGATAGTGCACCAAAAAATGAAAATTCAGCCATTATCTATTCACCCACATGCTGATGGAGGCTCAGGTGAAGTTTTAGAGTCTGAACAACACTTGTGGAGATCCAAGGGGAGAGGAGGTAGCAACACAACTCCACCTAATGCAGGCTGACGGTGCCCGAGATTCAAACGTCCAAAAACACATAACTGAAACCACAAAATATCTCCATACTGCTCGTCTGTAGTGATCCAAGTGTCCTGAAGCCCTGACATAAAAAGTTGTTTGGAAAAATGTCATCTGAACTCATTATTTAGCCTCATTTTAACATGTAGCTCTAACTGCCGTAAGCCTCCATTGGGTGGAGTTTTGTTGCTACCCCCTCTCCCCTGTGAAGTGTTGTGAAGACTCTAAAACTTCAGCTGAGCCACCATCGGCGTATTTTGGGTGCACTGTCCCTTTAAGAGGTGCATACCATGACCTCCTCCACTTGTTTGTTGTTGTCTGAAATACTTGACTCTGCCCTCTAGTGCCATCTATTGGGTGTATCTATGCCAGCATAAAGGACGCATGAAAGTATGAGCAGTGAGTTTTATATTTGAAAACACTTTTTTTTTTTTTCAGGGAGTATAAATGAGCCTCAAGGCTACTGAGGGAAATTTAAAAACATGGCCTACCTTCCTAAGATCCTGGCACTGGAAGTTGCAAGTTCAATGTCCTGTTTGTCTCTTTCAGTATATTCTGTTTGCTTGGCCTGGGGGGACAGGTTTGACTCACAGATAGCAGCAGAACTGGACTCTTTATCAGCAACATGAAGCAATGTTCTCCTGCAAAGCTGTTAGTGACAGGGGCCCGCTTCATACAAGCTTTTTGCGAGCACTGCTTAGACACCAATCACAAATGGTAGCAGCACTGCATTTCTTAAATAATTGTTGCTCACAAGTTGCGGATAACAAGCAGGGCCTGGTATGTCTATGGACAGTTGGCAAATGTGGCATTTGTTTTCATAATTGAAATGTGTAAATTTCAGTTAATGTAGATGTTTACTGAAATGAATTACCCAACTTAAGGAAGCTTTAAGAGGCCATAATGATTTTCATTATGTTAAGTATACTTGCAGTATACATGTCAAGTATTTGGCTTGTCCCTACAATTAAGAGATAAACATGTTGGAAGTTAAATGGCCATTTATTCCATTTAATCTGCAGTCTATGGACACTCTCAGAGTAGTATCTTTGTTTCCACAGGAGGAACAGTGCCCTCTTCCCGTTACGAGCAATAAAACATTCCAGCTGATTTGCCTTTAAATCCGACCTTGTGGCACAAATCTAAAATGCAACATTGAGGCCAACAAAGGCTGCCAACCTTGTTGGCGATGGCCTTGCTTGTTTATGTTAATTACTCTAATGCCTCCAAATTAATGTAGTAATAAATGATTGATTTTACAATGCTACATGCTGCACCATTTAGCTGAAAATGATCTCAAAGTAGCTGCAGAGGCCAGGATTTGCCATGACCTTTTTACTTTTAATTCAGCCAAAGTCTGACAAAATGTTCCAGCAGACTGAAATGAGTACACCATGGGGACCAGGCTACTAGCAGGTACTGTCATGTGTCATGTGTTGGAATATTGTGCTCATTAGCCGAGAAAGCTGTTAGGATTTCAGATTCCACACGGGAGGTATCGCTGCGTGGATCTTCCTGCAGTCTCAGGCTGTGTAGCAGCAGAGGTCGTCACCTCTGTCAGTGCACAAGTAAATATTCTCCCCTCCACGAAACTAAAAGGGAATAGTTCCAAAGAGTGCAAGTACATCAGAAGATTGCTCTCCTGTGCCAGGCCTTGGTTTTTGTCAGCCTATACTTTCTTCTTCATGCAATACGATATGAAAACTGCTGTGTGTGGTGCAAAGGGTTGGGGAAGTTGCTCTGCAGTACCCAGCCCTTAGTTGTTCTTTTGTTTTTTCCACTCTTTTTTCTTTTCCTCCCTGCAATTTGACGCAGAGTATGAAATTGTATTGAGGCTGAGTGGCTGGATCCAATATGCTTATCAGACTGTAATAGTTAAGTTCAAAACAGAGAAGACATGAGAGACAAAAAGCAGACAGCTTCAGAGATGCAGCAGAGGAAGACACAGCAGCAGAGGTCTTATATTCTCCCTCTCCTTTTATTCCTGCAAAAGGCAAAAGCTCAAAGTCAGCCCTCAAAGGACAGATTGAAAAAGTAATAGCAATCATCATCGTCTAGGCATACAGAGTAATAGAATATACATAGAATGTAATAGTTTCACACCTTCCAGGTTTACATCAAATATGGTACCAGCTCTTTCTTTCTTTCTTTCATCTTGTCTTCTTAGTATCTTTTAGCTGAGATTCTTAAGTGAAAAAAAATAAAGACTACAATAATGCCTTTCCACTATGCCCCTCCTCAAGCATTGAATCAGCCAATAGCAAGCCTCTAAGGGCTCATGTGTACTCATTGGACAATGAATGGAGCCTTCTGTCTATACTCTGCTTTCATTTCATCTGTATTTGTGCACATTTTCTGAAAACTTACAAATACAGATGATACAGAGCAGTTCCGCCAGAGATCGTGGAGGCAGCATAGTGTGGTTCAAGCGAGATACACTCACGGGAGACAACTAAATAATTTAAATCATGGCAGAAGGAAACAAATTGGTAATGTATGACAATAACTATAAATATATAATGAAAACAATTACAGGAATTCTGGGTCCACATGTCGGGGTTGTATATAATGGGCATGCTGAAAACCTCTGCCTACAAAGCTTTGTTCATAGGCCTAATAAAACAACCTCCTTCACCATGGCCTGTTTGTTGTTAGGTGAAAATTTTGACACCGCCCTCTGGTGCCATCCATTGGATCAATCTATGTACGCTTAAAGCACACATGGAAGCATAAGGGCAGTGATGCTCACAAGGTTTGAAAGGGATGCTTCTGTCTTCATATGTAAAAAGCATATAAATGAGCCTTACAAGTCCCACAGCTACATGCAAACCTTGACGTGACCACACGTAACACCACCCATCATTAATTATCAGAGATTATATATGCTTTGCTATTAGCTGTTCAAACAAACAAAAGGAATGTTTATGTTAGATATTTCTTCCTGTATATATTGGCAATATCTGATATGCTAATTTGGATATTATTTACAACACAACTTAGAGGCTACAGCCGTGTTCTCAGGGTTCCTATGGAATAAAAGATAAAGTCCGCACACCAGAAGTTGCTCCTTGAATAATTTATTTAGATGTGACGTTTCGGGCCCCTGCCCTTCATCAGACACGAAGTGAATGTGAATAACACCTCCATATATACAGCCACAACCCTTTAGGGTCACCTGACATAATCAGGGGAATACACCACAGGTGTGAAAACACAAATAATTATCAAACAGAAAATAAAAGTATATATTTTTCTGATTGATGAGAAACAATCTTTAAATGCAGTACAATGCAACAATGCTAGGATACCACTTTACAAAAGATTCTATCAGAAAATCTTTAAGAAGGTTCTATAAGAAAATCTTTAAGAAAATCTATAAGAGTTTGTGCAGGTATAAGGCCTGCAGTGCAAATATAACTATAAACAAATCTGACACACTTTAAGTATCACAAGAGAAACGTGGTCCAGCACGCAGCATTAAGTTTTTTTGGGATGTGCGTGCTATTTTTACCTGCTCAGGGTTCCTATGGCCATGAAAAACCATCAAAAATCATCCTGAGGGGAATATGAATGTCTTTACCAAATCTAATACCAATTCAACCAATAGCTGTCGAGATATTTCTGTAAAACCACAAATGTCAATATCATGCTGGCGTTAGAGGAAAAGTCAGAGGATCAACAAAGTCAGTACTAATCATCTACTGGGGACCATGAATGTGTAGTATGTACAAGATTGAATGGCAATCCATACAGTAGTTGTAGAGATATATGTCTTTAAGATATTGATATTGATATTGGTAGAGCCACACTTTTACGAAAGCTAAACACCTTTGAGGAACTGGAGAAAGATATAGTGATGATAGAGAGTAAGTGATATTCAGCTGTGAATTGACCACATTTTAAGGTGTTTTTGTTTTGATCAAAGGAGACAACCTGAAAATGAAGCTTTACATTTAGTGATAAGTTTATATATAGACGTGGATTCACGTGATGATAGGGAAGAATCACACATCAGGCGTATATGTGTCATTGTATTCATGCTGAATTCACCACATCATGAATTTGATGATTTAATGCCATTCATATCGACCCAAATTGCCAGACAAACTGTTGGCATTGTATATTGCTACAAACCATAAATATGTTATTTTATTGGTTAGCGTGACAGATCCTGTATCTTGAGGTCTCTGGAGCTAAAACCAAGCACTGAGAATTAAAAATGAGCACCAGAAACATTCCTAATAATATGGCCCAGTATACACTGTGTGATTTTGGTCTGTCCCAGACAAAAGGTGACTATCATGAAAGAAACCTGGCGATACCTTTGGTCAAGGCCATAAAAGAGTGGTCCTATGTCACAGTAAGAGAGGTTCAAGGATTGTCGTTGTCACAGTCTTGCAATCAAAGATAGCCCGGGATAAAATTCTGACAGTGTCAGAAGTTTGAAATGACCATCTCACTGTATGACTGCTACGATGACCTACAACTACTACCCAACCAATAGAAATGCAGCATGTAATGATGCACTGGCACGAAACCCAAACACACAGACATGCTAAAAGAAATGTGTGGGATTCCCTCAAAGAGGAAAACCTTGTGAAGTTGTGACAATAGAATCCTTGCCTGTATGATGTGTCCCACAGTTCTTACCATGATCGCATAAAGAACAAATGAAGCATGGAGAGAAATAGCGGCGGAGTTGCAGCTAACAAACACAGACACACTGCAGTATATAGAGCCTGCAGAACTTATGCTTATTTAATAATGAAACCCAACTTGATGTTGTACCCAAGTTTATAAGATCCATGTAGCACAGTTGTACTAAACTTGTAAGATTGCTTAAATCTCACAGTCTGTAGGAGGCTTAATAGCAAGAATACATCATTCTTCGGATTTTAATGCACTTAACAGCTTTGAGTGACTCTATACTCTACATGTAGTCCCTGACTCATACAGTGCACAAAGGTACTTGTATTTTATAAATGCATGAGAAAAGGTGACCAACCTTCACACTGTTCCAGTTGTTGGAAAACGTCTAAACCGAGACTCGCTCCTGCACAAAGCCCTTTATTTAAAATATGCTCCAGTGTAAAAATGTACAAAAGGTGAGGTGAGGGTAAAAGGAGTTTAAACGATTGTATTACACTGTCACATCATCACTCTGTAGATAAACCAGAACAGAAAAACGTTTTTCATTGAGCACATTTAACCTCATCAGAACTGTGAATTTCTGCCCACCATATTTTGAGGCTGTGAGGAAGCTGTCTGTCATTTCCCTGTGCTCTCAGATTGTGGAGCCATAGATGTTTATTTGTTCCTGTGTACAATTTTGATTAGAAATTGTGTTTCTTTTCTTTTACTGATAATGTCTGTCATTATAGTCAAAGACTACTTAAAGACTTATTTCTTAGTGCTTTGTTCTGTTCAAAACAAAAGACAAAAAAGTCAAAAATTGAGTAAGTGACAAAACCCTATTTTTTTCTTTTCGATTTCTACCTACCTTAAAGTATTGCACTAACTGAGGTTTTGGTACCCTCTTTTCTTAACAGTTTAGATGCCATCGTTTGTTAGCACATTTTGGTCCTTTGGGTTTGGTTCCTGGTTCATTCTGGTTCAGCTGTTATTAATGTAGAACATATTTAGATAGCAGTCTCATTTTTAACCTGCCCTGACATTCACATCACTGATTAAAATGAGTAAGATAACCATTATATGTGTTTGTAGTTCAGTAAGCCCGAACAGAATGTGCATTCTCCTCTAGAGAAACAATCTTTGTGCTGATCACATTGAGATTAATAAAATTTTAAGCATACCATGCTAGTTTTGAACGCACATGGCCATGATTAATATAACTGTTTGCTGACTTTTATGGTTTGGTTTGGTTTGGTTTAGGCACACAGCTTAAAAGGTTAAGATTACAGTTGTGAAAAGAATAAAAAAATAAAATAAAATAAAATAAAAACCCCACTAGCTTTAAGTAGAAAACTCACATGCTTCTAAAAACCCATCAATCCATGTCTTCTCTAAAAGGTTCTATGGTGCTCACCCTAATAGTCCACTATTATGCTCAATGTGACAATGTTATGAATTTTAAGGGCATCATGTCTAATAGCATATTCCATTTGTATATTCTGAATTAGGCCTTATTTCGAATGTAACATTTCCCAATTAAGACATGTGGATTAGGCAGGTTTTATGATTTGGGTTTTAGGTGCATTCTTTGGCCATGTATACAGCACATTCAGATCATGTAAGTTCAGGTTTTTACAGCAGTTTACGACACATGGCCTCTTGCCTGTAAGCCCTGTGCATTGTACACAAACCAACTAGCCTACAGCTTGCACAGCTGCAGTAAAGATGCATAGCCAGTCTGAGCCCTATCTGACCGGGCCAACCCGATGCACATTTTTGGTCCCCAGTTTTGGGGGGACCCATCTGGCTCGGGTTGAGATTGAAAACTCTAACGCAGACAGTTGTCATGACAGTGTATAGGTCTCCCTTGAATTCTGTCACTGTTTTCCCATAAAAAAAACAAACAAACAAAAAAAAAAAGATGCATCTAAAATCGAATGGTGCGTCTAAAATCCATTTCAGTTGTTCAATTTTGTTTGCAAAATGTGGATCCCTTTAGGAAAAGTCAACAAATTTCAGGCTAAAAGAATGACATGTGGGTTGTTTTCACCACTGACAAGTGTCAAAACAGTTTATATTTGAGCTGAATACCATGTAAGTGTCACAGGTATAAGAACCCAATTGCAGCATCAAAAGCAGACAAGACAGGTTGTAATGACCTTTAATATACCACTTGTCAATGAAATCAGCGAGGAGTTGAGGAACCAGCTGTGATGACTGGATCTCACAGGGCACGTACAAAGGCAGATTGTGCAGCCACACGGAAAGGTCAACCAGTGGTGGTTCTAGCCTAAATGGTGCCCTAGGCGACGCCACCCTATGCCCCCCTCTTAAATCACAATTTCCAGCGCTTGCCACTCCTGCCGCTCCCCCACATGTCGTGACAAAGTGCCGCCCTGGGCAAACACACATTCAGCCCATATCAGGATCCGCTACTGTCCACAACCCAGGATATCACAGGCAGCAGAACAGATAAACTCACAATGTAGACCTGCCTGGCAATCTCCCCACACAGCCACGGGAAACAGAAAAATAGAATCCAGGAACATAGAAGCAGAGCTCTTGGTCAGGGATAGAAGGCTGAGTGGTTTACCAGGGAGCAGACAAAGCAGGAGAGGTTGGCAACAAGAGAGCAGTCTGGGAATGAGTGCTGGGGAGTGTTGAATAAGAGTGACAAAGAACAATCTTGCAGTGGGAGTCTGTGTAGCTGGAGTATTTAGTGGCAGGGAGTAATAAGGCACACCTGAGAGCAGTTGGCTTGATGAGGTGGGTGTGGTGGACCAGCAGGAGCTGGAGATGTGTGGACAGGTGATAGGCTGGCAGGTAGGTGTGGTAGAAAGGTAGGTGAGTACTGGATTAACTCAGAGAATGGCAAATATGGAAGGTTGGAAGTGCACACTTTGACATTTTACATTCATAAACCCACCATTTCTAAAATCTTATGCTGTTATTTTTTTCTCTCATATCCACATTATGCTTCAGTAAGCTTCCACCAAAGTGCATAAAGATATGTCAGTTTTTTCAGTAGATTCCATCAGTTTATCCCTACCACTCTGCCAATCCAGGTTTTCCCCATCTAGCTGCATTTGTTCCCATTTATCCATTTATAATGGTGTTTACAATTGCAACATTAAATATACGGTCTTCAGAAAGTTTCTTACTTACCACACTGCCCTTTGTGGTAAGGCGAAGGGACATTCCTGCATTAAGCAACCTTTCAAAACATCTTCATCAGTTGTCTGCACAAAAATTCTGTCTGACTGTGAAATATAAGGCCCTACAAGTGTAACACACCTGCAGATAATTTATTCTGTAGCCACAGGCTCAGTGCTGCCAGCAGCTGGCCGATAAAGCATTTCCAAATTAAGTCAAATATCTTCACTTGTGGAGCTTGCTTCATCTTCACACACACACGGCCGAAAAAGTAGACTCCTCACTTGCAAGATAAGACAAATTGAGTGCTCCTCATGTTTTTATTCATCACGTATTGAGAATTTAACTGGTCTGTTGGCCAGATTCTGTGTTTCCCTTAATACAGGGACTTGGGGACGGCTTCATCCACTTAATATAGCCAGTAGCTTCTGATACCAATATCTTCAGAATAATTTGATGCCCTGTTTTAATCTTCCCGCGGCCCACCTTTGGGTCCTGACCCATGCTTTGAAAAACAGCAGTACACATGCATAATAGTGTGCCTGGGGCTCAGTTGTGACCCATATACCCCCTACCAAGTCAAGCTGAGTGGGTAATTAAAGTATTTGTGTGCTGCTCAGGCACTGTGTCTGCCCACTGGGGGATGGATGTCGCTGTAATTGAGGTATTACAAATTGTTTCATTCGGAATGAATCCCCTGGTCAAAATAGCAATTTAGTAATGGTTTAAATGAAGATCTACTCAATGAAATGGGCGGCATGGGAGTGGACTGACATGTACATGTGCTTGCGTTTTTACACCAACAACTGATGACTCAGTATGTTTGACTTTTTCTAAGCCCTTTAGACACAGAAATGGACGACACAAGGAGGAAGAAGGCTACAGGGGAGAGAAACGAGTTTGTGTCCTGCTTCAAAAAAGCACTGAAAATAATTCTTCCTCCGGGATTTTTATCAAATCTATTTAATGACGTGGAAGAATATGATTAAAGAGAGCTTTAATAGGATGTGGCAAATTATTCAGTCCCATCAAATCATTTAGAGGTTGGAGTAATGTGACCAACTCAAAAAGCTCAAGGCTCTTACAGATCACTTTAACATTCACGACCATATCCGGCATTTTTTATCCAAACCAAGAAGCAATATGTTGGGCATTTATGCAATTTAAAAGATACTTTAAATTTAGAACATAAAAAAGAATCTTCAATTTAGTCTGAACAAGTCCGCAGCGTGGCACATGTATTTGATGCTTCTTGAAGCGTTGCCCATATTTTTAAAAGCTACTTTGTATTACCATCAGTCTTCCCTGCAGGGAGCAGGCAACAGAAGGAGAATGCAATTACCCAAATGTGTATACTCACACTGCCTAACTGCAGCATCATATATTACCCCAACATGTAGCAGAGAAGGAGCACTCTGTGCTGTGTGTGTGTGTGTGTGTGTGTGTGTGTGTGTGTGTGTGTGTGTGTGTGAGAGAGAGAGAGAGAGAGAGAGCTGCATGCTTCATGTTTGCTTTCTGAAATATGCAAGCTTACCATTGTTATTCAGTACTAATGATGTACACCCAACATGTGTTGCATTTTTCCCCTGTGTGTGAGTATAGATCTGCAGTGCCCCAGTGAAATGTCTCCCATGGTGACTTCTTAACATGACCTCAAAATGACACACATTCTGTGCATCTACATAAAGACTGTGGGTATTTCCAAAGATGCCACCAAACATGCTTCACTCACAGTCCTATAGCAGACTTAGGACACAAACACAGTCAATTACATTCAGTTTTACATGTGGCATAAGGAAATAAGTATGACGCTCCTGGGAGAGAGGAAGTGGAGGCCACAATCTCTAGACTAAAACAGAGCAACATGAGTGTTTTCAGGCATGGGTGAGATGAGCACCATCAACTGGATCCGGAGGAAGAAATCAGGATCAATGTGATCAAACAGAAATATGTAAAATGACCACGAACTCTGCCCACCTCACTGCATTGTGGTGGCATGGTTGGGTTCAGGCATCAAAACTACTTGGTTAGGTTTACCAAAAAAAAAAAGTGTTTTCAGCATGTGACATCACTCTAAGTAATCAGACTTTATGCAGCTCCCTCTGGAGCCACAAAAGGTTTATAAAACTTTATTCACATATGCAGTAGTGCTCTCTAAGGCCCTGATCACCCAGAAAGTGTTTTAGCAGCTGGAGGCAGCTTTATGTAATTGTTTTTAATGAGAATCAAGCTTTTTGCTTGCTGTTTTTGCGTTTCTACGAGCCTTGTGTTTCTTGAGTTGAAAAGACTTCAAGTCAGAGCAGAAAAGCACCCCAGTCATCTCCTTTTTTCTACCATTCTCCTATTGGATTATTTGAGAGGTGGGCCATCTGTGGTTATGGCAACCGTCAGTAAAGAATGGAAAAGAAACTAATGGTTGTGGTTGCTGGATACCCAGAGCTACACGACTTTACAAACCACAGTAACCACAATCTCAATAGAAACACCAGGTGCATTAGCATTTAAGTGCAGTGCTTGAAACGGCCATCATTGAGGTGAAGTTCCTGGACCGACTGGTGGTACTTGCTGACAGCAGCAGTACCACCTATTTGCTGACAGCCTCTCACCCTCAACCAGAGCTACAGCAGGTACCCTCTGCTTGTCTATTTAGGTAACTTGCTACTAATTACTGTATAAATGATATAGAAAATAAATAGAAAAGAGTAGATTGATTACACGAAAAGGTTGGGGTGAGGAGGTGATGGGGTGGTTTCCTGGTAACAATATAAAGGTGCAGCAAGCGTTTGTTTTCTAGTGGCATTCAAGTTAAAAAAAACCCCTGAATGCCACTATGACCTGTAAACAGACATTTATTTGTAAAATATGTGGACCTCCTCTTTAATTTCAGATGCCCACTCTAATACTGAGAGGAAGACAGAGGCTGACACTCACTATCATATCATGAATTGAACTGCCGTGTACTGGGCATTTTCACCACAGGAACCTTCCCAGATGACCAAGGCCCTTTTGAGGAACTCAGAAACTTTGCCTGTGTTTCAACATCAATCATGTTCTTCAACATTAGATCTACCCAAAGTACTCGCCAATGGTTTAGAAATTGTTGCTGAATGTTCAGACCCTGCAGTTGCCACAACTTGTACACAGCTTATTCACTAAATAATGTAAAATGCTGACATTGTAAGTTCCTGCAAATCACAGCTTCTTTACAATTGTACATTTGTACATTTCTAAAGATACGTAGTTCTGATAACATGTGAGCTGACTGTTATTGGGAGATGGAGGGGATGGTGGATGGCATGACACTGAGGCAAGACAGCTGCCAAGCTGCAGATCACTGCAGACCATTATTCAAGCCCAACAAAAAGCAACACAGGTTGTTTCTTGGGGAGACATAGCTGCATTTCCAGCAGCAATTGCGCCCCAAAAATGTGTGATTTTTAGCTAGACATCGCCTCATTTCTAATGCTGAAAGTCACCCACAATGTGAGATCTGTAGCAAGTTATCACTGTGTTTCTAGCAGCAATTGTACCACGTAAAGCAGGTGTTTGTAGCAAGCTACTGCTCTATTTTCATCAGTGGTTGTGCCATCTAAAGGGGATGTTTTTAGCAAGCCACAATAAAAAGTCAGTCAGAGACAGAGAGTGCCCACTCATCATTCTGATGTTAGCTTAGCTAGCTACAGATGATATAGTCTCGTAATTTTTGTGTGAAAAATTAAATGACAAGCTGCCTTTGTCTGCATTTGTTTGAAATCAAGGATCATTACTTTAAGAATTTCAAGCAAATGGCGGTGTTGTTGATGACTTGGGACAGACAAGAATCGGAGTGAAGCTAAATGAATGAATGAAACTCAGTTAACATCTATAATTATAATTATAATCATTATAATAAAAAGATCCCTCAGAGGCACAAGTGAATGTCTAGCCTATACAGCACCAAACATTTCCAGAAACACCATTGGTTGGCTATAATAGTAACCCACAGACACACACTGACCCACAGTCATACAGACAAATGCCCATTTTTCACACGGATTAGCTGCTTCTCACTGAGGCAAGGTAGCAGGAGGGCAAAAATCAAACAATTTTTATTTTTATGATGGACAGAGGAAGGAGAAAGAAAAAAAGAGATGGGGAAATTGTTCGAGCTCAAGAGACAGTGACAATAGAAAGGGGCAGAAAAACTAGAAAAAAATATTTAAAATGAGATTGCAAGCAAGAAAGAAATAACAAAGAGAGTGTGGCAGGGAGAATGTAAAAGTATGGGGGAAAAAAGAAGGCAAGACCACAATCAAGTAAAGGTTGAAAATGCAGTGTCAAAAGAAAGATATTGTGTTTTACAATGGAATGTCTGAAAGAGCAAGCCAGGTATAGATATTGACAGAGACTATGGTTGATAGCACAAGCTGGAAAAGGTAAAAGATATTGAGAGTAAGGGGGGGAGAGAAATATTTTAATAATCAGAACGTGAGATAATAAAGGAACTGGAAGGAGAACACAAAAAAGGAGCAAAGAGATGATAAGAGAGGGGAAGGTTGAGAGAGCAACCTTATAGGTGGGACAGCAAAAGTTACGCTGATGAGAAATAGCACTGAATGTGAAGACTGCTCTGTAAAATCTCATAATCAGCTAAATATCATTGACTGACCTTTTATCTGGAAAAGTTTGTCAGTTTGCAAAAGATTCTAAAAGTCTTGTTGAAAAATCATGTATTCAACTATCTTCACTCAAGATCAGTTGAATGATAATAATTTTTCACTATTCTCATCAAATAGCATTAGTCCAAAAAATGTTGTTAGCTGTTGAGACACATTCCGGGCATTGTAATTCTTCTCTATTGTCAAAGACTTGTCTTCTATTCCTTTTGTTCATATATCTCAGATGACTATGGGTTTTTCATATTAAGCTTCAGGGCATGACTCCTAGCATGGCCATGTCACTGAGAGGAAAAAAAAAAAAGATCATGCCTGGTCTGGGTAATGCGCATGTGTTGAGATAGGGTTGAATCGGACATTTCAGATTGGGAGAAAACACAAATGAATATCTGAAAAAAGAAATGCTAACTACAATGAACACAGCTAACCAAACATACATCTGTGATTTTTATATGAAATCCATGTTTTGGTACAAATCCTGAGCAAAACTGCTGTTAGCTGTATTACCTCTGCTACATCCTGCTGCTCTGCGGAGCTTTGCTCCAAATCAAAGTTTCTGACTTTGTGAAAAACAATGTAAGACATGATTTAACAGGTGTTGGCTGAACTTCATGTCTTAAATGTCTAGTTTGTAGGATTTAGGGGATGATCGGCAGAAATGGAAAATAACATATTAAGTATGTTTTAGTATATATTTAATGTGAAACTGTTTCATCCAGTATTTTAACTGGTTTAAATCACCGGGTCTGTTTGTTTTGAAGGGGAGGTGCCCTCAGTGGATACTTCAGTAACTCATGGTAAAACACCTCCTAAACATGTGGACCAGAATAAGGCGAGCAAACTTTCTCTGACATGCCACACAGCATAACAGAAACACTGATTTGTAATGTGAAACTGCTTTATCTAGTGATTTTACCAGTTTCAATCACTTGGTCCAATTGTTCTGGAGACCATGAGACCATTACGGATAATTTGGCTTGCAGTAAAACAATGAATACTTACTGTGGTCATATTTAAAGATATTGAGCATTGTGCAAAGTATTGTCAATCAGCAGCTTCAGTGCAAAAGAATTTGGATGAAACTTCTATTTAAAATGAACGTTGCTGGAACCCTATTGCTAAGACACTTGCAAAACTTTAGATTTGTAAATGTTTTGTAAGGTAGGGCATAATTGAACCTGCTTCTTCAACAGCTGTCGCTTTAGTTTGGAGTGGTGATTACAGCATCATTGGGAAAATGCACATGTAATGACAGTGAGTAGCAGACTAGCTGAATGAAGGAAAACTGACACATACTGTTGAAATCTCAAGTATTTATTTTTTGTACACATCTCAGGCTGCTCATCATCTCTTTTGTAAATGGATAAATGTTTGCCAAATGTACTTCTACATCTTTACACTTAAAGAAAGGGAAACATTTGGATGTCTTGTTATTTATAGGTCATTACGCAATGGTTTTACTGGTCCGGCCCACTTGAGATCAAGTTAGGCTGTATGTGGCCCATAACCTCATAGTACTTTGACACCCCTGCTCTATGGTGTGTTATGTCTTTAATTGCTACTGCATTTGACACTTGTGACTCCCAAATTGATCTCTGTAACAGGTTTGTGTCATTGACATGACACAAGCTGTATGTGTACCGGCAACAGTGAGCTGGGTTGAGCTCAGGTGAGGGAAGCTGCCACTGTATGTGCCATGTAAATGAAAGGTGAGAAAACAGTGAGGCTACAGCAGACAGGTGCTTTCAGATCAGCTTTGCATCTAAACTGTGCCAACCTGTGAAGCAGAAGAAAGAGCTGAGGGTGACACAGAGGCAACATGGCTGAAGCTCCAAGGCAGGCACAAAGGACATGAACCGTTGACTGACTAGTATAGATTAGGAATTTCATTAAAACAGATTCTTTAGTAGCAAATCAATATGTAGTTAAAATGAAGAAAAAATTAAAAGCAGATTGCTGTGGCAGGTCATCAAGGGAATAGTAACGCTGGAGAGCAATTATGAAAATGCTCCTTTAGTCTCCAAGCCTTTGAGTGAGGAAGCCAGTGTAGGTGTTTGTTTCAGTCTGATGAATACCACCTGTTCATCAGGAGATGTTTGCTCATGAGATCTGATCATTAGCATAATCAATGCCCCTAAACCTGCAATACAAGACTATCTGTTCCGCTCCATTTGTGGACCAGTTTCATTAAAACAAAAAAAAGTACCAAAGAATTTTTTTTTTTTTTTACTTTGCAGCACTTTGAGTCGTGATGTCAGAAATCAGCAATCAAGTTTAGCAGTTTCAGTAGTTTTATAAGAGAACCTGAAACAATTATAAAATATTAACACATCAACACTAAAAACATATTTCTACAGCAAATACCTGACGCAGTGAGAGACAATTTTAAAGCAGCTACTCAAGTTAAGTTGCATAAATTGCTGTGCCATGTTAAGGCATTGTGATTTAAGTATTGTACACTATCTGTACAAGAAGTTTAAAGTATGAGAAAATTTGCGACTGCCAGAAATTCTCCTATACCCACGAGTGCTTCTTGTGTAAGGCCCAATGTTTGGGTACAGGGGGACAAGGGGCATGTGTGTAATAAGGCATGCCTGCTTTTGATAGATTGTTGTAAAGATCCACCAAGAACAAAAGAACTTGTGAACGCACCATAGAAAAGCCTGGTCTCCAGAAAAAGCTGAAGTGTCATCAGGCTTTGTCTTTTTTATCAGTAAAAGCTGAATCACACAGTCATCATTTGTCTATTACTGTTTCTTGTAATGTTTTATTTTGCAGAAAATGAGCCATTTTAGTGAAAGTGCTCGCTGCCCCACGTGCAAGTGTTTCACCGAAACAAGGTCCCCCCAACATTATTTTGCAAGGGCACAGTCGCTGCATCCTAGTCTTAGTGCCGCCCAAGACGATAGTGATTTGTTTAAAGAAATTCAAATGTCTCTGCAGCTGAATGAATGTGTGCTTCCAGGTCTTTCTCTAGCGCTGTGGAGAACAGGCCACCCGCCAGATACAATTGCTGCTGCCCCTCCCCCCTGGTGAAAGTAATTGGAGGCCATTATATGTCTGTCTTTTTCATTGCTACTCCTTCTTACGCTTGTAATCCCCTCTAATGATCTCCATGGCAGGTTTGTGGTGTGTAGCATTGGCATGTAGAATGTTGTATGTGTGCTAGAAGTGACTGAGCTCCTTCTGTTCCTTTAAAGTAAAGCTGAATATTTGTCTTTTCAAGGAAAATGACATCCAGCTTATTGGAAGAGCAATACATTGCCTAACATGTATAATAAATTTGGTGCTCTGGTTCTGATTAATACAGGATTGCTGTGGAATCCCAAAAGTTAACTGTACTGGTACTAGTCTATGCACATCAGATAATTAGTAATATTAATTGTTAACTATAAAAAAAAGAAAGATATTAAAGCATATCAGTATGCGATTCCTCAACTTTTCATACTGACATAGTTTAGAAGTAGCCTACACTTAAACAGCATAATGGAATTCCTGAAACTCAGTTATGGCTTTTGGTTTTGATGTGCCATTGCAGGATTTTTAATGGCCCCATCTGGCCACTCCTGAGGGCACCACTGATAAACTTAACGAAATGATCGTTGCAGTACAGAAAAGTCATCTAGTCATCTGTACGTATGGAGTCAGGAGTAGGGATTCAGACTGGTCGGAAACAAAAAACAAAAAATAAATTTCTTTGGATACTATTTTGTTTAAAGTGACCACATGAGATGTACTGCACAGTATGCCATAGCATAAACATTATGTAAAGCATGTGTTCAGACTACGGTGCATGAAATTTTCAACAAATGTCAAGTAAGGTAATAGAAATCGCGACATTTTGTTCCTTTAGCTGGTGGTTTTGAATGTATTTACAGTATAAAGTCCACCCTGCAGTGGAGCAGCAGTGTCACAGTAGTTCCCGTAGCAAAGATTTAAAGACATTGCTCTCTGTGGTGCTTCTATTCTCAGTGTGAACACTAGGTGGAAAGCTTTCTATGTGCTTTCCATGTTACATCATGTGAGGAGGCAGCATGAATGAAGCAGTGGGATGCTGAGGGAGATGGGGTTTATTGCATCGGGTGAAGGGATGGGAGGGCAAGGTAATGATTATTTGATATTCCGTTTCTGGCTCCCTATCACACACTAACACACACTTGGACACACTGTCTTCCTTTTCCATCTTTTTAGCCGCTATCATTGCTCTCCATGGGGATCTCGTTGTCAATTCCTCCCAAGACTCATAATTGCTTTGCTGGCCTCTCCATGTAATGGCCCCATACTGAGTAATCCTGAGCAGTGGGCCTGTGCTCTGCCTATGACTAAAGATTACTTTATTGATCCCTCCCTCTCTCCCCTTCCTTCACGCTATCTCTCGCTCTCATTTCTGCACTTTTTCATGCCCAGCAGTAATTTCCTCACTGCTATCCTCTGCTGTTTCCTACCACTGGGTTCACATGACCCCATGCGGTGCAAAGCAGGGCCCCTGTTGGTAATTCGCTCCCACCCGGTGGTCAATGCATCGCTTTTTTCCTCAGCATGGCTGACTCAATCCACTAAAGATTCCTGCTTTTGTGGCGAGGCGCTACAGTATTACTGCAGAATCTCTTCAGAGTACACGATTCAATGTGGGTGGTGAGGCAGATAACAAAAAGGTTGAGAAAATGAGATAACTCATTTGTTTAGATATAGAAGGCCATTCTAGCACTTAGGAAAGAGAAAGAAAAAAAGAGGAAAAGTGGGGTGCTACATACTTGGCATGAACTCGGGCTGGATTGACAACTAGATTGCGGCGGAGCCAAGGACCCTTGACACCAGGGTTGGTGTTAAGATCGTAGGTGGCTTTTAGATGTGTTGCCCACTCCTGCCTTCCGCGCAGAATCCGCCGGACGCTGCCTTGTTCAGAAACCCATTTCACAGTCAGTTTAACAGACCACTCTAGCAGGAAATATTCATACGTTGTTCCTTAGCACCGCAATCTCTTCGGGGGAAATTGAAGCGCCAGATTCTCCTGGAATGAAGTTCATATTTCTTTTGTTTATTGTGGAGAGACAGAGAGAAAAGTCATAAAAATGACAATATCATGTGCTCGGAGTGAGTGTGCGTGGAACAATATCTGTTTTCTGTTCTGGGCCAGTGGTAATCCAACAGGCGGTTCTTTCATTTTCTATTTTACTGTGCAGCCATAAACAGCACAGTATATTACATGCAATGCTGAACAGAGGGCCACAAATGACACAAGTTATGAATCTGAAAATGTGAAAACTGAAGAAGATCCTCACAGGGGTGATAATGTACACACAGACAGCTTATGTATTAGAAACCGGAGTCAACCGGGACAGTTAACTATAATAAAAGGGAAATGTATCAAAATGAAAGAGGGTTATGGTGGCTGATAAACGCAAGTGTTTCATTCATTTGGACTGTGGGCCATTTGCAACTGGCTCGTGCTGTGACTTATACAGTTGTAACTTTAGATTCATCAAATATGAACTGAAGGTGGTCGTTAAGCAGAAGTTTTTCCTGCCCCTTTTTATCTTGGAATAAAATAAATCTATATCTCGAATAAAAATCTCTCATCCTCATTTTATGGTATTGTGTGGGCTGACTTCTAACTTACTATCTTTTCATTATTTTCTCTATAAAATCAAGACTTTATAGGAGGGATGCTTTATGTTTCTATTGACTCGAAGGGGGTTAGATTGCCTCTACATTTGGTTTAATTTTTGGGCCATTAAAAGAGACATGCAAAAGTTATTTCTAATCTGGTTTTTAATGCTGTTGGCTGCTGTAAAGTGGTTTGAAATTAAACACAAAAGGTTCAACCTTTTGCATACACAATAAAACAATGTGTGCTGGCATAGGTTCTGGCTCCTCTCACAGAGTAAGTGGGTGTGGATAGATGGATGGACAGATGGATAGATGGATGGGTGGGTGGGTGGTTGGATGGATGGATGAATATGTGCTTTCTGGTGTATTTGCTAGTTGAAAACTATGTCTAAATGGAGAGTAAGGAAAGAATCGCATACTGATATACATACTACTTTTATCTGATGTACATAGACTAATACTGGTATGGTTAACATTTTGAGCTCTACAACAAACCTGTTTTAATGTGTTATTTACTTATACATGTTAGGCAAATTGTTGTGATTTAGATAGGCTGGTTGTCCTTTTCCTTGAAAATATAAATATATATTTTTAATTTAAAGGAGTATATTGGTTGTAAGGAGTGAAACATGTACTGGGATCAAGTCCTCTCAAGTCGAGAGGAGACTTGTGGGTAGTTTATTTTGCACGTCACTGAGCAAGTGGTTTAAAACAATTCTCTCCAGACATTTAACAACAACAGAGGTTAAGGCTACTGGATGATAATCATTTAAAGCTTGTGGTTTAGATATTTTCGGAACAGGCACTATTAGTGAGGATTAGCCACTAGGTACACAGTGCGTCTCCATTCACCTTCCTTCACCTTTCAAAAATGTTACAGATAACTAAAAAAAAAAATCTTATGATAATACATACGTCACCTGACACCTGAAGGAAATATCTGGCTCTTTAGCTGCTAAATGTTTCACTGTGTTCAGCCGCTCATCTCTAACTGTGCCTGTCTGCTGTCTGGTGCTGGGCAGGAAGTGTACTGTGGGTTTATTAGAGCTTTTTCACTGAAAACAGCTGCCTGCTGCTGCTGAAAAAAAGGTTAACGAGAGCCGTGAGACTGAACAGTAAAGTTGCAAGCTGTCAAACCAAAACAATGAGCTGAATTACCTGAAAGACCTGAGATGAACTGCAAAGTCAGGTATTAACCCTATAACTTCATCACAACCAGCAACCACTATCACACTACATGGGGTTATTTGATGCATTGTTAATATAAATATTTTTTAATGCTACTATAAGGGTTTCAGTAGGTTTAGACAAAAAAACAACTTGATTTATTTATTAAGATTTATGAGGAAAGGACTGCAGTTTGGATTAATAAAAACCTATTTGGTTAAATCTGGGGTAGGCAGTTTTACTTTGGCATCACTGGAGAAAAATCACGTAATTAATTTTGAAAACATTGTAATTCAAGTGATCTGAGAGAAAACTAGACTTCTGCACCTCTTGGCTTTGCTTTTAGGCTTTAGAAAATCTAGCCTGTGGCAGCCAAGAGTGGGCATTCCTATTGGCTGTTCCACAAATAAAACATGGCTTAATAGAGACAATTTCAAACAGAAGTACGCAAATTTGCTTCACTATAAATCGCAGAACTGACAGACAAACACTTGTCTTTATCTGGACACATTTCCCCCACCAATACAACATGCTAATGTTATTAGCACAAATCTATGACGTTTTACATTGCATTAATTAGCCTAGCGTCTAATGACATAAAATTAAATAGATCAATGATTGCGAAACACTGGGTTACTATATGAACACACGCCTGTGGTCGTGGTTGTCATGGTGGTGGGAGGAGCTTAGGGCAGAGAGGGAAGAGCTGTAGGAGAAGGGTGTATTTTTGTTTTGTTTTTTTCCTTTACCAAATGTCTGCCTATACCCAGCTCTAAGGCAGGCAACAATTATAGACATGGTTAAAGAAAAAAGAAGGTTATCTGTGCTATTACATTGTAATACAACTTTTGCCTTTACCTGTGAGACACAGAAATCCGATTATGTAGGCTATGGTCCAGAGAGGTCCTTGTCACATTAACAGACAGACGCTATATGAACTACAACCTTAACATAGTGCTGCAGTTGTGCCATTCACTCCCACCATGCTATGTGTGGTTACACTGTACGTGTATGTTGTGAATACACTCTAAACTAGAGGCTACACAGTTATCTGAATATTATTCAGATGGATCACATTTGCACCCAGCATGTACAGAATGTGTCTATACTGTTGTTCACACTGGATGTGCTCGCACTTTCTCACTAACACTTCACTACCTACCAACCACTTCACCTTCTCCTGCAATGATAGAAACGTGGGTGGGGGTTATCTGTCAAGTTTGTGCTGTTATATGTGCTTTTCTGTACTATTGAAAATGGCAAAATAAGTCGTCTGAGACAGCTTGCAAATTGCAGACAACGGAGGAGAGGGCAGCGGCTTTCATCTCAGCTGAGGCCAGTGCTCAGACAGTTGCATCGATATGGGCAAAAAAGTTTAGACAAGGGCTATAGAGTTATTGTGTGTAGGTTAAGCATTTCCATTTTGTGCTTTTTACTTCTGCTCCTCCACATTTCAGAAGGACATATTATACTTTTTACTCTACTAAAGAAACCTTTCAGACTAAGATCCTTTGTAAAAATGCCTAATGCATGACACCTGACGTCATACATAAAAAAAAAAAACCCAATGTTTGTGATTAAACCATCCAAACCTTTTTGTCTAGTGACCCCTTACAAAAGTCCAACCGCCCAATGTAGTCCATTGTATCTTTTTTTGACTAGTCTCTCTGTCTCTCTCTACAATAAACAAAAGAATTGAGTTTGAATTTTATTGACAATCTAAGCTCCACTTATTCGGAGTGGTTTGAAGATTATGATTTTCTGCAGAATCATATTCTTTTTAAACAAGTGTGTTTATTTTTAATATAGTTCAAATATTACAAAAAAAAAAGCAGCAAAAAAACAAACAGTAACTCACAAATAGAACATTCATAGTAAGGCATCGTCTTAATATCAACTGCTATGACAGGGCAATAGCACCTTGTATAGTCTCAGCCATCAGTATGTGAACGTGAACGTGACATGTAGGCCTCCAGTTTCCCAGCGCAGCGCAGGGTGGTGCAGGGTGGCAAACCCCACGCAAAGCTAGTTTTGAGCAGCACAACCTAAGGCAAACTCAGTTTAGTAGTTTGGCAGACTGAGCTGCGCTGAGATGGGTGTGGCGGCACAGCAGGGGGAGGTGTCGACAGATCCAGCTCGGCGCAGTGACAGTTTCGTGCCAGAAGGCTTTGCCTAAGGTGCACTAAAAGCTCGCCATCTGAAACCGCGTCTACTGTCAGCGCAGGTGGAGCACAGCCGGCGTAGTGGAAGTTTGGCTGACCGGTGGACAGTGCGCACACGTCACCAAAACCTCACAGGCAGGTTTCCAGAATATCAGGCACATTAACGATGCAATACATACCCACAAACACCACTATTCAATGCAACTATCTGCAATCAGCACATAAATGTATCTCTATATCGACTGTCCCGTCACATCTGATGTCAGATCAAAGGGGAGTAGCACTGTTTGGCACGTTTGGCACGCGTAATGGAAACCCAACCTGATTTGATTAACACAGCTGCAAATTAATGAGTTCACATCCCTCTCAGCCAACCACAAACAGCCACAGCATCAGATAAGGAGTGTATATTCAGCATCTGTCATCTTAGAAAAGTCAAAAGAAACAGAGTGAGACTGTGAGAGAGAAAGAGACAGTGCACATGCACGAGAGAAACACAACATTGATTTACAGTTGTGGTACCTTTGCATCATCAGCCCGTGGAGGCCTGCTCGCAGTTCCGTATATTCGGACACTGTGAGCTTGGACCTCCCGGGCCAAAACATCAGTTTCCTCCTGGGAGAAGTTTGGCTGTCTGACACTGCTGTTCTCTTCTGCCATGGTGAATTGACTCTCATTACGCCTTCGCATGGCGAATTTAAGAGCGAGGAGAGGGGCTCATTTGATTGGTGTGATGTGAATCGGCTGTGTAAAACCCACTCCACGCCTTCTCTCCTCCCTCTTTCTGACTTCCACCTCCCTCTTTCTGACTTCCACTGACTTCCCACCTCCGCCACAGGGACGGAGGTGGGAAAGAGGAGTAGCTGCGCCAGGTGCACAGTGTGCCAAACAAAATCCGCCTGGCCACACCCAGTTGGCAAAGCGTCCGGTCTGCGAAACTAGAGGCCGTAGTGTTACAGAGCTCTGCGTGGTTGGGGGACATGACAAGGCCCTGTGCAAGTCCATTTGTTGAACTGGTACTTTTTCTAAAAGAAAGAATCAGAGTAGGTCTTCCACCACTGCACATAGCTAAAGCCAGTGTACCAAGGCCCTGCCTATAGGTATACAGATATTTTTGTAAATGCTTTGTTTGGCCTCTCTCTCTCAGCGCAGATTTAACAAAACTGGTTACTGTTATCCATGTGGATGAGTAAAACAGAGTGTTTGGGAAACAATGAAAATCTTCTCAAATCTCACCCATTGCTGCTTTGTCAGATGAACATACGTCTGAAATAACAACAAAATGGGACTACTGGTTTCCAAATGTTTTGTTAGCACCGCTTGGTCTAATGATTATTTTACACTCAAACTTACTGCTGTGCCACTTCACAGACAAATGAAGTTATGAAGTGTTTTTGCTCAGTGTCTGCGGTTTAAACCAGAGATGGTGGTTTTGGATCAGGGCTAGTCAAACCAACAGATGTTGGGGCACTTTCCATCCCGGGATTGTTGTTGATGAGGGGTAGAGGGAAAACTTAAGCATGTCCAGAGCATCACCTTTATGTTTAAGTGGACTTCTTCCTCCTTAAATTGAGTGACAGTGGTGATGAGATCTCCAGTAGGTATTTTGAAAAAAAAAAAAAGTGTTAGTCTGTACACCTCCTGTACATTACCTTTGTGACGAGATTGGTTACACAGATGCAGCGTGGCTGTAGATGGTCTTTTGATAATCATGTTGACATTGTACCACCTGTCAGTTCCAGTATTATATCAGTCACAGACATAAAGATATATAAATAATTTTTTTAACTAAACACTTCCGTCTCAAAATAGAAGCCCCCTGACGATGTTTCTGTGAACAAAATCTAGTTATTTGTCAACACAAGGCTTTTTATTGTGAAATATTTGCAGGATTATGTTGTTGACAATGCAATGCAGAGTCATTTTGGGGTTCTACACTGGACAGAGATATTTTGTAAAACAAAGGTCATGTGGGCATAATTATCTTTTAAAACAGAGGGGGAAAATCTCCATTTAAAAAAAAATTGTATACATGTGGACAGGGCCTAAAACTGTGTGTGGCTGAGCGACAATCATAAATTTGCATTAGAGGGCTTTACAATCTATACAGCATATGACACCTTCTGTCCTTGCACTCGTGCTTCGGATATGGGACCCCCTAAAACCCTTTAACAGCAAAAAGAAACCTCAGGAGGAGCTACTGATGAGGGATTCTTGTCAAAGGATGGACAGACATGCAATGGATGTTGTGTCTAAGGAAGAGACCAACACAATAAATTTAGGACAAAATGATATATAGAATGTGAACATATGAAAGCAATGGATCTAGGGGGATTTTAAGCAGCTTCCTGATAGCGCCAAACCGCTAAAGCCAGAGCCGCATGACCTCCTCTTCACTGTGCAACATGGACAGGCTACACAAAAAGCAAAACTGAACCTCACCGTCTCATTCACGCAGACAGTGAAACACATGAAATAAACACTCAGAGGGTGAGAGAGAGACAGGGGAAGACGCTGAATCTGCTGGACAAGCCATGTGGCATGAGGCACTGACAACAAGGTGAGAGGGAGAGATCGGGTTCCCATCCAATTACAGCACAAATCTTAACAGAAATTTCAGAGGAGAGAAAGAGAGACACACAGAAGTGCTTGTGGGGAGTGAACAACAGAGGGTTATTGAGAAATGTGATATTATTCTCATTGGCAGGATGACTAGGTTTAAATTATACACTGAGACTTTAATTACCCAACCGGATAATAAAAGAATAAGCAACAAATTGAAAGTTAAGGCAAAAAAAAAAAAAGAAGAAGAAAATATGAGTTTTAAGTTTGGTTTTAAAGGCCTCAACAGATTTAGACTGTCTGATATCTATAGAAATATTATTCCACAACAAAGGGGCACAATAGGAAACGACCCTGTGTCCTGCTGACTTCTTTTTAACTCTGGGAGCAAAGTGAGCCCTGTATTCTGATTGCAGAGACGCTTAAGATACATTCTTTTGTTACATCAAAGTGCTCCATCCATAAAAGAAATAAGCAGCCTTGAACATGATAAGTTTCAGGCCCATCGTATTGCAGAGTTTGAAATACACACACAAACAGATTTTCAAGGTTGACTAATAGAGGAAGCTGTGAAAGTATGATGCTAAAAATTGCAGAGCGCCATCAGAGCTGTTTTCCATCTAGTTACCTGCTGTACTCAGTGCCCCCTGATATGTAATGAAGCAACAGACTGATATTTCTGTGTGGACCTTTAAGACCTACTAAACAAACAGAAAATTAAAGCTGATTTTCTTTTACTTTGAAGAGAGCAGAAAGGTACAAATAGGTCTGAATTTTGATTTTAGCCATTATACAGAGGGTGAAGTAATTACCTGGTCCTAAAACAAACTTTCCAAATTTATTTAAAAGAAAACAGGGCAAAGCTATTTGTACTGCCTCTCTTGATGTACCAGCTCTACCACACTACTAGGTGGAGCACGACACGAGTTGCGTTTAAGTTGTTACACCTGTTCGGTGTTGTGTTGTTAAAGAATAAGAATAAGCAGGCTTGCAGTAGTGCACAACGACACAGTTAAAGTTTAATAGAGCACAGGAAGCAAATGTCTGTAAGTACTAACGCATTGCTCTGAGTCAATTTGAGTATGTTAAAGGGGAACCAATGTTTTTCTCAACTTGGGCCATAATTTCCAATCTACTTTTGTCTAAATGAGTGACAGGATGTTCAATATTTGACATTTCTCCAGTACGAAGCTAGGGCTGACCTGCCTGCAGCCCTTGATGGTGCACTGTATTAAATAATAGGGCATCAACAGGGCACTCAACAACATCAGAATACGTCCACTAAAAGCGCATTTTTTTCCACACAGATAGGCTCGGATTGTTAGTATAATTATCCGACAACATAACGGGAAGGAGGAATGAACTCCTGTGTTTACCTTTAGCTGGATTCGGACATGTTCCTCTGCTTGTTGCAATTTTAGTATGTGCTCCCGAAGTAACACTGCTCCCTCTCTCTCCTTGTCTGCTCTTCAATTTCAATGAGCTCTGCATCTGTGTACGTCCATGTACTCCGTGTTCAAATAAATACTGTCCATCCAGATCCAGTTGGTCAAAAAAATTCAGACATGTTTGTTGTGGCAAGTCAAAACACTTAGAGAGTGAAAGTCTGGCTCTCAAATCTCACGTCTCGCGAGATTTGAGTTATTGCAGGAAGTTACTGCTGGAGTGACCTTACAAACGCGAGGAGTTACTACTACGTGGAGTAGTCAGGGCTGAATTTTTACCTGATTTTGACCAATTGGATCTGGATGAGCCATTTGAATTTCATGACCGGCCGTATCTATGCTTACTGCCTCCACTAAGCAAGATCCTGGGGGATTCCCTGATATATGTAACTGTTAGGTGGTAGATTGCAACGTTGAAGATTAAGTATCTTAAGTAAGGTTAAGTATTGTCCTAATTTCGCTTTCCATGTTTTCTGCATTCATAAATATGTCATCACTGGTGTACTATATATGACTTATTCTCGTAAAAGGAGAATTTTGGATTTGTTTGTACATTGTGCGGGTAAGTCGTCTGTCGGGCTCCATTACGTTTCGCCATCTTGAGAATACACCCACCAGCAAGGGACATACAGCACCGCCTTCGGCGTTTTCGTTGAGAGCCAGGCCAGCACTGCGTGACTGAGGAGCCAAAGGAAAGGAGCAAGAGGCGCTTCGCTACTACCCTGGCAAATTTGAAACAAAGTCCCACTCTTTGAGCATAATGCAGGATCATGCATATGCAGCATCATGGGAGACGGAATCCTTGTCACCAAGAAAGTGCAAAAGGGAATAGAAAAGGCAGCGTGACTGGCGAATTAAAAAAACGAAGCCCCACATCGGGGTAGCCTTTCCCAGGTAGAGAGAGCTGCTGAGGGAGGATGGTAATGCAATCACAGGCCAGCGCTGCTGTTGTCTGTTAGCCGCTGTTAACAGCCAGTCGCTAACAGCCTCATCCCTCTCCTCGCATCACTGCGCCGCCGTTAGCCGCTGTTAGCGCTGTTAGCGCTGGCCTGTGATTGTATTACCTTTCTCTTTCAGCAGCTCTCCACCTGGGAAAGGCAACCCCAATGCTGACCCTTGTTTTTTTAATTCGCTGGTCATGCTACCTTTTTGATTCCCTTTTGCGCTTTCTTGGCGACGAGGATTCCATCTCCCGTGATGCTGCATAATACATGATCCTGCATTATGATCAACGAGTGGGCCGTTGGCCACTAACAGCTGTTTCAATTTACATCTGTCCCAACAGTCCTACGTTGTAAACACAGCCAGCATGGTGAGGAGGGGGTTTGTCAACTCGCGTCGCGTGTGTCTGTGTAGGAGCCTGAATGAATACTCCATGTAGTATCGGATGACATGGTTTCATCAGTGTTATCATAGCTTTTTGGTACACAGCAGCTACAGTTGTTGCAATACATGTTTGAAACAGTGAGGTGCTAGAGTGCGCCATCTGTTTGAATGCAATATGTGATTTCAACATTAGATGGGAGAAATTCCTACACACTGTGGCTTTAAACTGTTTACAAGCAGTGATTATCATGATTGACAGCTGCGTTACACATTCCATGGCTTTGATTGGTTGTTTTCCTTCAGCAATGGTGGATTTGTGCAAATGCCATGAGAAGCACTTTGAGGAGGCACAGGAACATGATTTTTTTCACAGATTATCTGTCTCAGGTACTTCTGCTTGGTTATAGTGACAGTTTCAGCAAATATGACAAAAAAAAAAAAAAAACTTTTAAAAAAGTTACAAACTAAAGCTTCAAATAAACATGCATCCTTGCACTATAAGTTTTACAGGGGGTAACAATAAACTTCAGCATTACTTTTGTACTTCTGTGTTCTGCAGAGAACCTTCATCAAGTAGATGTTATGATGCCATGCCTGCATATACCACAGCTGATAAAAGTGGCATTTAATTTTCAAGTTTTTGGTAGCTACATCACTACCACATTATTGCAAACCTAACCAGGAGGGATTGGATGAACAATGGAGGATGGTTTTCTTACATCCCGCAGGTAAGATGAATGAGCAATATTGATCTTGTAGATAGTCCTTTGTGCAAATTTGTGTGTGTATTTCATTGCATCATCTGAAGTGATGTTTGTTCTTTTCATTCCGACAGTGCCAGATCCCAAGACCGCAAATAGTAGCGACTGTGGCAATCAGACAAAATGTTAATGAATAAAATATATGTTTTTCTCCTGTTTACCTTTGTACCTTCTTCTTTATGAAGACATCAATAGCCTGTCTGTATGTTTCAACTCAAAGATGAAGAATGATTCTTTCTGACTTTTGTCTTCTGGAGAGTCAAGTTGTCCAGTAATGGACAAAATGCAGAGACTGCAGTAGAATAGACTCAATTAGTACATAAACCAAAGTCATTCAATATTGCCCTCAGCTCAGCCAGAGCAGCATTTGGAGACTTAAGCTTGATTTATAGTGTCACAGTGGTTGTGATTTAGCTATGGAGCCTATGAGACTATAGAGACAAATTTGAATAGTGCTGGAGATTCTTCAGGGGAATGACAACATCCAGCATATTAAAGACGATGATTGGCTCAAGCACATTTTTTCCCTTTTCTTTTCAGTCACACACATCTAGTAAAACCATATTTACTGCAAACCTACTGATCATGATCACAGTGAATGAAACATAGAGATCTCTCTCTCTTTTTCAGTAATGAAACAAGTAGAACCTCAGCTTCGCCAGCCTGTACAAAGTAAATGAAAGGATGCAAACACAGTCACGGTGGGGCATACAATTAAAATGATACATCTTCACCATGTGCAATGTATCTATCTAGGGTCCCAGTGGTGCTATCAATGGGTGAAGCCTGATGAACTATTAAAATGCCAAAATGAATTAACTCAAGGTGTATCGACCATATCTACTGCAGGACCATCTTATCTCTCATCTCATTTCTTTCAGTTTTTTAGGCCCCAACCCTAATCTGAGGTCTGATTCTAATGGTTGGTATCTGCACATAGCCAGTCAGGTCCAATACTTCCAATCCCTTAAATGCTGATTCAATGTAAGTGGCAGATTGAAATAACAAGCTGTAGCCCCCCCACCTTACCTTAAGGAGCTGCTTGATTGAAATAATAAAGGCATGGTAGCTCTGAAAGGCAAGGCAAAATAAAAGGTTATAGATAATGTAGGAGATAGTATCTCTTGTGTAGGAGATAATATATAGTACATTGGGTAACACTTCATAAGTCAGCCCGCGTTTTAGAGTGTAGCTCTCGCCCACTTTCCCAGGAGTTAGCATATAACTCCCGGGAACTTAGTTGTACCTTCCCGGGAGTTAGACCATATTCCTCCTGGTCACTTACCACATACTTTCCAGGGAGTTAGAGTATCCCTCGCGTTCACTTAGCACATACTTTCCAGGGAGTTAGAGTATAACTCGTCACTTATGTAATTTCCTGAAACTTATGGTTTAATTTCCTTTTATGAATCTGTATATGTATGAAGCACAATAAAAACAAATGCTTTTGCCCTTTCTTCATGGCAGTTGATTAAGTCACTTTTATGTAGCCTATGTGTCATCAGACAATTACACCCACACTCCAGGGTTTTAATAGTTATGTTTTGTTTACATTTGATTGAATGAGTTTGAATAGAAAGTGCAGCATACTTTCTCTGTATGCAGAGTTTATTTCTTACAACATTCCCATATCATCCCTCAATTGCCTTCAAGTTGCTTGAATGTTTGTTTGTTTGTTTGTTTTTACCTGTCAATCTAACTACATCGCTCTGGCATAGTCTCATTGATCAAACAAGGTGTCAGTCACAGTTACTTTGCTTGGACCAGCTGTCTTCTGTCAAACAGGGAGGTGCACACTTGCCATTGGTTAAAGGTAGAAAGTCCCACCTCTCAGCAAGGAGCTTGTACTCAGAGGTGCAGGTGTACTGGTGTAGCCCACAGTTTCAAATATGTGTGTTAATAGCATACATGATTTTGTTATTCATAGTTAAGTTGAAAAATGTTAAACAAAGGGTTAAAAACATTAACTTTGTAGTTCAAAAGGAAATACGTAGTATTTGTAATTGATTAATATGCTTAATAATCACAAGTTATGGATTAAAAGGCTAATAATTCATGATGTGAAATGTAAAGTATTCCATGCTGAGAAAAACTGTACAAAGTTATTCATCTGCTCACTTTGTATTACTGGGATGTATTTATGTGATATTGATTATGGCCATAGAACAATTGAAGTTGATGATGCAAAATAGTAATAGCTCTGTTTCTACACAGGTGAGGTTTTTGAGATCCTTTGGAAAATTATGTGTGGATTTGAGATTCTACCTGACGAGAGAGATGGCGAGCCACCCATGAACCTGATCTCTGCCTTGACCCAAGGAGTTGGATCAAGATCACCTTTTATCTGCAAGAGCCCATCCATTCTTCTATCTCCATCACTTGAGCGTCACACTCCAGTGTGGTAGTAGTATCACAACGACCTTTCCCACTGGACTTGTGACTTAAAAAGTGCATTTGTCACAATAAAGGATTAAAACTAAACTGAGCAGTTTATAACAGAAGAACTAAACTTGAATAAGACAACCAGTGGAACTCTGCTATTTTTTGTCAAGGACACTTTGATTCGTCTTTGTATTATTTTCTGGTAATATTGTGAAGCATTGAACTAATTGTTTTTAAAGGGTTAATGTCTGAGTGCCAAGCTACAGACTAAGGACAGGCAAACAGTGCAAACTTCATAATCCGGCCTGGTCTCTTTTGTTGGTATATACTTAGGTCGAAAGTACTGCCTAGTTTCCCTGAAAGTTTTGGGGAAATTACCTAGTACTTTCAGACTAAGGACGGGCAAACAGTGCAAACTTCATAATCCAGCCCGGTCTCTTTTGTTAGTATTTACTTAGGTGGAAAGTACTGGCTAGTTTCCCTGTAAGTTTTGTTGAAAGTACGCTGTAGATGTGAGAACAGCACCTACCATGTGGTTTCTGAGTAATTAAATAATAAAAACATTTTATAACTTTTAATGACTCGTTATTGTGATTTTTAAGATATATGTAGGCTATATTATTACATGACTGTATTGTTTGTGTTTCGTCCTTTGGATGGCACTACAAGACTTCCATAGATGTGCACTTGAGAGAGGTAAGTTTGCTTTGTACGCCAGCCTGCCTGTTAATTAGGCGATTCACAGAATATAGACCCATTTCTTGACTATTCATATTCAAACTCATTCAATGATTTGTAAACAAAACATAAATGTTAAAACCCTGGAGTGTGGGTGAAATTGCCTGATGACACATAGGCTATATAAAAGTGACTGAATCAACTGCCATGAGCAAAGGGCAAAATCATTTGTTTTTACTGCACTTCATACAGATTCATATGAGGAAATCAAACTATAAGTTTTGGGAAACTCCCGGGAAAGTATGTGCTAAGTGACCGCGAGGGATAATCTAACTCCCGGGAAAGTACATGCAAGTTCCCGGGAGTTATACACTAACTCCCAGGAAAGTGTGGGAGAGATACACTCTAAAACGTGGGCTGACTTATGAAGTGTTACCGTACATTGAAGCAGAACTTACTGATATGAGTAGAAGATTAAATGGGAGAAAGCGACTCCTGAAACTGACATCAAGTGTTAGATGAGGTCAGTAATTTCAGTCGAGAAGAAATTTCACTTTGTTGGAGTTGTTGGAACTACAGAAACAGTCCAACAGTGACTGAAGCTTCTTCCATTACAAATGATCAGTAGCTGAGTACAAAATGTTTGAAACTGTGTTTTCATTGACACCTTAATTTGGTATATTTTTGCTTTCTCAACAATAAAATTTTAATAGAATCATTTGCATGTATTTCTTTAGTATTTCACCCAGAACATATTAAAAAACAGGACACTTGTAAGACAATGTTTGAGGGAAGGTAATAACTCTGTCACTATAACCATCTCTGTAAAATTCTAAAATAACTCGAAAGACCTCTATGTGTTATCTAGAAATCAATCTAAGGTCAATATATATGCAAAATATATGTCTAACCTTGACATGTGTCATAAGTTCTATTTTTATATCTCGACCAAAACAAAGATGGCACCAGGGAAGTTTGCAGTGGGTATCATTCCTAGTGCCTACCTTTGTTTAAATAAAGGAAAAACGTCTTCCAGAATTTATATGACTATCCAGTGTTTTTGTTACCATGGTCTTTTCTAAATGCTACTCTTTCCATCTGTAGCATCATGTAGCACAGCTCTGCCTTTTAAAATTTTAGATAATGCTTTGATGACAGAAACACAACATCATTTCATCTTACATCTTGCTGCCACTGCTGCCCCTGGAGCAACAGCAAGCTTGGAAACTGATTCCCTACATTCTTCATCTAAACAGCCTCCAATGTTCCCTGCAGCAAAATGCAGTCTGCACGCAGTACCCTAATACCCTGAAAAGACAGAGAATCACACAAAACCTCACTGAGGACAACTTGCTCCAGCTGACAGCATTCTCCCCTCAGGAAGCCACACCATGAGAATAGCCGGCTGCACTCAATCACAGTTACTTCTGTTCATTGCAGGATCTCAGTTGTCTGCTTTAATGTGTAGTCATTGTGGATTACAATCTATCTCAAATTTCTCTTGTACTGTTACTCCCAGCAAGGAAACATCTGTTCTTTTGTCCTCAAAGCATGTTTTACAAAGATGCTTTCTTCCCATATGATCACTGTTAGGTAGGCCGTTAATGTAAAGATGCAATGAGTGGGTGGAGGATGGCAGCTAGCCAGGAGGAGCTGTTGTTACACTCGGTTGGTTAATTTACTGAAAGTAGACTGCAGTTTGAGTAGACGTTGAACTTGAGAATAAATTGGTACAAAATAATCATTTGAACAATTGTAATAGTGGCTTGCCAAAAGTATGGACTAATTGAAAAAAAAAAAAAACAGGTATCACGGTACAAGTGCTCATAATTACCCCACAAAAAAGCCTGAACCAAGTTCATATTGTTCTTTCCATGTTATACAGGATGCGCAATTTTATTCAACATGATAAATAAAGTTTGTTTATATGCACTGTACTTGTAGGCTATCTCTGACAAGTTATTGTTCTTGTGCATTAAAACGTTCTTGGTTTCATATACTTTTGTTCTTTTACATTAGGTTTCAGCTGCATTAAAATGTAGCCGTCACAGCATTCATTGATTTTGTTATGGTCACTTAGGGGCAGCAGAACAAACTATAAGCACACCTTATTACCTCACAAATTTGTTTTGGTGAATGAGGAAGCAAACCTACATACACATCTAGCAGAGACAGGGCAACATTAGCATGCATTTAGAGTTGTGTCTCTGGCAACCAGTATATACTGGTACATGGAGCTCTGTTCCGATCTCAACCAACTCCTGCTGACTCTTACGCCGCTAAATAATCCACTATGCACAGCTAGTTGTTTGCTTTATCTGCCATTTGCAGTGTTGCTATAACTTCGCGACCTTTTCATTGGATTGAGTATTTTTTTCAGGCCCTTTAAGCGACTTTATTTCTAAAAAGCAACAAGTAACACATTTAGCAAGTTAGTCAGGCCATCAGGGGGAATACTGACACATCAAAATATCATATTTTAATTCATTCCCATGCATGCCATCTTCTGCAAACAACACAGGGTCTCTCCATCACCGCTTGTACTGTGTGCAATAACTACGGCGATACAACTACTAAGCTTTATGCAAATACAACTGTATCACCAATGTGCAGATAGGCATAAGATGTCATTCAATGACTGTTGGAACTATTGCGAGCTACTTTAATTGGCAAAGAATTGGCAACACTGGCTGTCTGGTGATTGACAGTTAGCATACAGTGGATTCATCAGAGCTGGAAAAAAAGTTGATAAGAGGGCTGAGAATTAACTGCTATTGGATGGATTGCTAAAGAATTTATCACATATACCCACCATGTGTCATACACATGACCTAGTGCTCCCAGCAGGTCAAAGTTTTCACGCATCTGGTGAAACATCTAGCTATTTACTAGCTATGTCTCCATGTGAGGACATCACTTCTATCAAAAACTACTCACTGCCCAAAGACATAGCTTATTTTTTAATACTTATCAGGTTCTACCAATTCCACATAGCTAAGAGAAATAAAAAAAATCTATAACAAACAAAAACACAGGTCTCAGAAGGGTATAATCCAAATCTTATTTATGCGGACGTATGCTCAGTACTTCACAGATACATGTATTTTCTCTATAAAAACAAACCTTAGTTCTGGAGTCAGGTCTTTAAGGCTTTTTCAGGCATAAATAAGTTTCACTTTAAATTCAGTTTTAAAAGGTTAAATGGAGGCATGTAAGAAAAACAAAGTTTTCTACAGAGAAGGTAATATAGCATGACTTATTTATATATAAATGGTCATTTTGTGGGTAAAGTATTCCTTCAACTTTTCATCTCGTGCCGTCATCAGGTTAGATATTACCTGTGTCCAGTACTTTGGTTTACAACCAAACCTCTGTTTATAATAATAATAATAATAATAATAATAATAATAATAATGACATCCCCATCAACCTCAGGTGTTCTCTTTGGTTGTGATTATTTAATGTAACCATGCCAACACTAAGATGTTGAATATTACTGTTGTCTGAGGCAGAGGTGGTAATGTTGTGATGTTATTAGCACCACAGAACATCGCAGACAGGAGGTCAGGAACAATTTGCTGATCAACAAAGCTTGTGAAATGTAATGCTGCTGGTCGTGGTGCCAGATCAGAAAATGCATTATGGGTAGTTTTAGAAAGTGGAGACTAAATTCTCCCAACACTAAACCATTTTTGTGAGCCAGATGACTCTAACACTTAACATGTACACTGAACATACAGATTTTATGTTTGAATCCTGTAGCAGCTTTTAAAATGTCTTCCGTACAGAGTAAGTTGTTTGCGCATAGGCTCACAGATGTTACACTGAATCAGGCAGCGGAGTTGCTATATACAGAGGCCTTGTTTAGCTGTGAATTTGACTCATCTTCCTCTGTCTTCACCTGACTTGGATCTGTGGGATTATAAATTCTGAATTCTCTCCCCAAACAGTTGATCCATATGGCTCTCCTGATCTTAGGCAGTTTAATCAATATCTCTGAGTACACACAAGCCCTCCAAGAGAGAGAAACTAGAGTTCCAAAAATGTCTTGGTAACAGCACCAGTAAACAAACCCTGGAGCTGCTTCACTGGCAATTAATAGGGGACAGACTTTGTGGATAAATGGAGCCTTGTTTTTTCTTAGCTCTGTAAAGAAAAGTTGTTCACATGCACAGAAAGTGATCCAGATCAAACAGGAATGGCTTTGTGCTGTATGTATAATGTAGTATGTGTTCTACACAGTCTTATAACTTAAGTGTTTGTTCATAACAAAGATATGGGCCGGTGCATTTACTTTTGCTTCTTCAAGTGCCCTTAATTCTCCAGCTAATGACTGTAGAAACAGGTATCACAGTGAGTCGCCTCAGTTATGTCACAGTTAAACCATATTAAAGGAGTGATTCTTTGTCTCATGCTGAGCTCTAACCTTGAAATTGATTGCAGAGAAGAACTGTAGAATATCAAATTGAAGCTATCCCCAGGAGAACACATTAAAAGTACATACCTGCTGTGATTTTGTTCACTGTCCATTTTAAGTATTGGACATTAAAAAGTCACAAAAAAAGGTTATTACTGAAGTATTTCACTTCTACCTTCAGGCTATTAATGGCTGATCAAAGACGCCACATGCAGGGATACACACACACACACACACACACACACACACACATACAAATGAGCACTGATTTGTACTTACACATTATGCAAAAAGGCAGATTGAAAATGAAACTAAACAACAGTTAAACAAAATTAAGCTTGGTAAAAGTTTAGTTTATAAACTTATGACCAAGACCAGAGTGAATTGAGACATAGACCAAGACCAAGACAGGCTGAGTTTGAGTCAAGACTGAGATCAAGGCAGGCAAGATTGGATAAAGACCAAAACAAAGTCAGGACAAGACCAAGTCAAGACCAAGACCAGGTTAGGTGAGATCTGGTCTAAACCAAGACCAAGATAGGTGAGATCATGTCTGGACCAAGACCAAGGCAGGGCAAGATTTAATCTACACTAAGACCATAGCAAGGTGAGATTGAGTCAAGACCAAAACCAAGGTAGGCCAGATCAAGTCTAGACCAAGACCAAGGCAGGTGATATTGAGTCTAAACCATGAGTATGGCAGGGCAAGACCAAGACCAAGGCAGGGTGAGATCGAGTTTGGACCACCAAAACCATGGCAGGGTGAGATTAAGCCAAGACCAAGACCAAGGTAGGCAAGCTCAAGTCTAGACCAAGACCAAGGCAGGGCAAGAGAGTTAAGACTAAGACCAAGGTAGGGTGAGACTGACTCAAAACCAAGACCAAGGTAGGTGAGATCATGTCTGGACCAAGACCAAGGCAGGTGATATTGAGTCTAAACCATGAGTATGGCAGGGCAAGACCAAGTCAAGACCAAAAGCAGACCACAATGAGTGCTACACTGCATGACACACACAGGGTAAAATGTGTAACATGCAAACCATAGGCACTCCTGAAACTGATGTAAGAGATTCACATTCCAATAAAAACACACACAGAATACAAATGAAGATTTGTCTTCATTCACCAGTTTCATTGTCATACACATATTTGTGTAGGTATAGGCGTATCATAAGAAATGTCTTGATAAATTAATCAAAAATGCATTGCAGAGGGTTTTTTATGGTTATTTTATGTGTGGGAATTCTACTTCATTTTGTATTTATGTGCAAACAAATACAAACACTTAGAGTGGATATCAACTTAACCATCTTCATACACACTCCTTTTGCATATGCAGTTTAGTGAGATCCCTGCAGTTGGGGCCTAGACCAGTCTTGAAATAAAACGCAGTTCCCTCATTGCCTGAGACTGAGACAAGGCCAAGTAAAAAGGCAGTCTATTCCAAGACCAACACCTTAAAAAAAATAGTCTTTGGATCAGTCTCGAGACCAAGACCGACAACACTGCTCTAAAGTAATCAGATTTTTCAGTGACCTCTGAGAACCAGTCATCTTGTTGCTGTCACACTTTAAAACAGTTCGTTTCTCTTCTGCTGTCAGCTGTCATTTCAGTGTCACATTGATGCGGCCCTCCTCCACCCCATTCACCTCAAGTTTTCCTCACAACCAGCACCCAGGAGTCCTTCAACTGAGCTCATCAAAAGTCCTGCTGCACATCACATCCATCCAGACCTTAAAGGAGCAATAAGCGAAATCGTTTCACCACTAGGTTTGCTGTTGTGCACTGCCTGTAGACCAAAACAAAGTGTGTCATGAGCCACTTCTCCCTCTACCCCCGCCTGGCTCGCGGGCTGCCTTCCAGGCTAGAACATTGCTCTCACTCACGGAGAAGAGGAGGAACCTTAGCGTTAGCTCCCGGTGTTAGCACTAGCCGGGTCGGCTAGAGTCCGCCAGGCTGCCCAAGCTCCGGACATTAACCCATCCCAGTGTTTCCTCCGCAGCCTCCACTTCACCCGATAAACAGCTGCCCGATAAACCCGCTGCTTCTTCCCACATTAACCTGAATAACAAACCAGGGCTCGGTGCTCCGGTTGGATCCAAACAGAGAGCCGAGGATTCACATAAAGGTACATGAACGCGCAGCCGGACCGGCTTGTAAACAAGGGGCTGTGGGTGTGTGAGGTCATGCTATACTCCAGATGAAATTACACCTCTAGTTCTTCACATAGCAATTTTTTTACTTCCTTCAATCTAGAAATGATGAATTTCGCTTATTGCTCCTTTAATGCTGGATTTACACTGGATCGTATGTAGAGCTCTGTCTCTGTCTGCTTGTGTTTCTGTGTGTGTGATTGTGTGTTTGGCTCTGCTCATCTTTCTCGCTCTCTGTTTAGACACAACTGACAAGTATGTGGACACAAGGGATGCGTATTCTATCATATTTCACAGTCAGATTATTTACATCATATCTAATATATACTGTATATCATTTACAACACATTTTCAGTGTGTTTTCTTGCCAGATTTGTGAGTAGCTCGCTTAAAAAAAACAGACCACATGCTGAATCTGTCGCCGCAGATCGTGACTCAACCCGGGTGCTCTGAGCTGCACTCCATCCTGTGTGAACAACCCAATCACTCAACAATGATAGCGACAAAAAAAGCAGGCATTGTTTCTGCAACCAATTTGAACCCAGCGTTAGACAGTGCTCTGCACCCCTTCACTACCTCCATCAGACTCCATTGGGTGGATATTCCTGGACAGCTCATGGCATCACTACCTCTTTATCTGATCCCCAAATACTCCTCACACTTCTGTATGTCAAATAAATGGATTCAATTACTTTTTATGTCTCTCTTTCAATTAAGTTTCTCCTGATTGAAATTGCATCATATCAGTGTGTATGAAGAGGCAGATGTCACTACTTCTGCCCACCGTCCCCCCCAGAGGAGTCAGTTAACATCCAGGGGGTAGCGTGCAGAGGTGTGGCCTCGAGTCACATAATTTGGACTCGAGTCAGACTCAGTGTCACAAATTCAGTGACATGTCAAAATTTAGAAAAGACCAGGCAAGACGAGTTGACTTGGACTTTGACACCAGTGACTAGTGACTTCACCTGGACCTGAGCCTTTTTACTTGAAAATACTTTCCCAATACCCTCACCAAGCCCAAAGATTAAAAAGTATGCTAAGAATGGGAATTTTGTGTACAGCATCAAAGTGCTCTATCGACCATTTTAAGAATATCTCTGGAATGCCGCAATCTAGAAACTTTGTTTCAGCTTTCATATTCCAATATGAGATGAGATAAACAAAACAAGAGAGGACAGAAACAAACAAATGATTCTGCTGTGGTACTGGTTATTAGTGCCATATGCTATGAAAAGTGCAATGTCAGCACTACGTTTTTATACGTTCATCACATTTTTTTTGAAAAACTTGGTTTAGCAAATAAATACAAACTTTAAAAGCACTGACAATTTTTGTAAATTGTATATATTATTAGTGTAGTTATTAAAATGGCATTACATTTGGTGAAGAATTATGACCATACTTGCCAACTCTCCCGATTCACGCGGGAGACTCCCGATTTGTAACCCTTTCTCCCATGATGCTCCAGGTCAGTAATTTCTCCTGCTAATCTCCAGTGAGGGAAACAAGTAATATTGTGGGGGATATTTGTCGCAGTATCTGGCAACCCTGGCCTGCCTGCGCGTATGAGGCAAGCCGGTGACGTGACTCAGTCACTCGCTGGAGGCATTAGGCTCGTTGGAGATGAGCTGTGCCTCACCTGGAAAATAGACAAGAGCAGGCAGCTGCAGCGGGGGCGGTGACAAAAACCTGCAGTGAAGTCGGACAGTTTCCTGACAGGTTCCAGCAGCCTTCAGTGCGTACAGGAAGTCACAGACACACTCACATCCTGTCTGGAATGATGTCAATTCATTAAAAAAGTGATCAGACCCATATATCAGTTTGTTTCAGTCTCCAGTTGTTTTAATCATGATATATTAATTTATTAAAATGCTTTACAGGTGATCTGTAGTTTATGTTCATGGTTTAACCTCAATTTGATATGAATTCTCCTGTAAATCAGCATCATATCAGTTTGACCCCTTAACTACACAGGCTAAATACACTGTTTGACTATAAGGTTAATATTTTCAGGAAAAAAAATACAAGACAACAGCTTTCAGTAAGGCTCAGTCAGATAGGCTACAGTCAGGGCTTCACATCTGATGTTATTTTAAGAATCCTCACATCCCACCGACCACAAGTCTCTGTGTTGCTAAATACTTCAATAATTTAACCGTCCAATATTAATATAGTACAGCAGACTCTGTATAGTTTATGATGAATGTATTCAGTCTCTGACAACTAAACTTCACCATCAGTCACACAACATGTTTTCTGTTCACACAATAAACCTTCAGATCAGACAAATACAATCTTAATCTCTAAAATTCAACAAAAATGAGTAGTTTATCTAAAACATCATATTGTTGAGTTGACATCTGAACCAATCAGCTGTTGTAGTAGACTTGACCTACTAGTAATAGTAGTAGTAGCTAGTAGTAGTAGTCACTCGCTGGTTTCTGTCTTCCGCTCAGTTCAGCACAGACATGGATAGAGAAAGAGAGACACCTGACACTCCTCTGAAGAAAAGAGAAATTGAAAAAGAAAAAAATAAATAAGTTTCCAGATTCAACACAGCGTGGACCGAGACCTTCCCTGGGTTAGAGCCAGCCAGTGTAGTACCCACCATGCGTTTTGCAAGGCTTGCAATGTTGATTTGCACAGTCAGTGGCAAACATGTTTTAATTTGAGGTGCAATAAATACTGCATCCTAAATGCACTGCAGTGTAACTGCCTTATTATTTAGCCTTCTGGTACTTATTTCAACAATTAAAACTGCTCATTTTTTCATTGTCCTCAATGGTAAACAGAATCATTTATTGAATATCAAATAAATAACATTTTCAGAACAAGTTTCCTTCATCGGTTTAAAATAGAAGGCAAGAAATGATGACAATTATACGCACACCTGGCGAAGGAATGTTGTTCCTTGGGCCGATACACCAATGAAAAAAATCTCCCTATTTTTCACAACCCAATGTTGGCAAGTATGATTATGACCTATTAAGGACTTGAAACTCAAAGTTTAAGACTTGGGACTTGTCATTCTTGACTTGAGATTTTGACTCCAGATTTGCCTGTCTTGACTTGAGACTTGAGTGCAAAGAGTTGAGACTCACTTGTGACTTGCAAAAGAATGACTCTGTCCCACCTCTGACAGCATGACACCCCATCTTAAAACATATTTTATTGTAATTAATTTCAGGAGCAGGAAAACGTCTTTCCTAATTCAAAGACAACGAATAGTTTGCAGTTTATTTAAAATCATCCAACCAAATCCTTTCCCTTTTACACAGCTGGCATGTTTTGCCTTGAGATGATTCAAAGAAGAAAGAATTAGTTTGGTGAAGGAGTCACTATTATATGGTGTTGGTTGCAGTCAGTCAAGACAAGATAAATATTACACAGAGAACGCATTTCACTGCTTGTCATTCAGTGATTCTGTATTAAATTTAATGCTCCACCAAAAGCTATGAATTAATTCAACCATCTCCCATGGTATGTATTCATTTTGGTGTCAGTTTCTGTTTGTGGTGCTGTTTTCTTCATTTCTTCTGTCATGGTTGATGTCACTGATAATGTTGTTTTCTCCATTTTCCTTTTAATTCCAAACTAACTGCTGTTTCTACCACAAAATTATTTCTATGCAGGATTTTTGTCATTGAGAAACTCAACAGAGTGTTTCAAACATCAAATGTTGAAGCTCCCTCCTCTGCAGAGGCCCACAAACAATTCACTCAGTTTCTGGTAGCCGTACTTTCACAGTTGGCCATGTTTGTGGGTGGGCAGCTGATGAGGGATTATGGTGTTGCTGCACTAGAGCCTACTAGACAACTGCTGAGAGGTAGGGTTGGAGAGATGCTTCTTCACCAGGAAGACCATGAGATTTTTGCGCCCTCCACCTATTGGCTTAGTGTTAGAAAACAAGACATAGGCCACCTCCACCACATGATGTGATATATGCAATTTCAATTCCTGTAGTGTGTCATACTTGTTTTTCATTTCATTCCCCACCTGTGTCTAGATTATTTGTTGCATCTTTACTTCTGTGTCTGCCTCCTGTTCTCTATTCCCTCCCACTGACTAGTACTATATCTCTGTTCCGCTTCTCAATAAGATCTGTGACCTTCTTGTTTTACATAACACTGTTTCATCTATTTTGTCTCTCTCTTTTTTGTATTTATTTATTTATTTTTTTCCAGGAGTAGTTTCAGTAGTTGTTTTTGTAAACACTACCAAAACATCATTTGTAGCAAAATGAAGTTTTAAGCAGTCTTTCAAAGACACGAAAGGTGACAGTGTTAGATAGTTAGTTTTGTTGTACAGTGTTTTGTCACAAAGAATACAGCACTCGCATTTTCAGGCTCTCAGCATCTGAAGGAAACACGTTTGCTGCCATTTTACTATAAAATAATCTACAAAGCAATAAGAGTAACAATTCACCTTTCAGTGCATATGGTGGTGAATCAGCAGATTCTCATCAATTTAGAGAATGATCACAGGCCTTTGTACACATAGTATGACACTGAGACATCCACTGACATTGACCAATGCATTGATAACACAGTGGCAACTTTAATGGCTGAAAAATGAAGCCAGTGCCCAAGCCAAAACTGCAGTTCAAAGAATGGCCACTTGAGGCTGATTCCAAAAGCAAGTCACTCCACATAGACCCCCGATGTTAAGATGCCCAACTGTACAGTAGAAATAAACATGTTTACAGCCTGGTACAAAAAACGGTTTTAGTTTCTATAGCTCATTTCCTTATTCATGACAACTGTACTAAATGTTATTTAGTGCATATTTAAGGGTGTGGCAGCTTTTTACTGACAGGATGTCTGCTCGGCATCACCGCAGTTCTGAGTCAGGGTCCAACCTTTCCTTCTCCACAGCTTTAACCTCTCATCCCAATATCGTCAGCTCAGGCCTGAAACATCCAAGACGGCAATGGTCATAATTACAAACTCAAGGCTTCAGAACCTGAGTCCACAAACCAATGGGTGACATCATGGTAGCCATGTCCATAATTTTCATATACTCTATGTCAATAACCTTTTTTTGGTTTGATTTCCAAAATAAATAAATACACTTATCTTTAGAACAGAAACTGCACTTTCTTACAGTGTGAGAAGTTGCAGTAAGGTAGCGCCGTGGCAGCTCAATGATAAGAGCACATGCCACATAACCGCAATGTCATCAATTCGATTTCAACCTTAGTTGCATGTCATACTCCCTCCATTCTTGTTTGCCTCTCCATTGTCAACTGTCCAAGAAAGGCTGAGAAAGAAAGAGCTGTACTGATATCCACAAGTACCAAAATGGATCATCTTCTGTTTCACAGTCCCATCTTATGTTGTTTTCTTCTACTCATACTCCCCCTGTTTCTATCATGAGAGAGCTTTGCCATCACAGGCAACCCAGCCTGCCCTCTTTCCTGGTCCAAATCTGCCACTGTATGTCAACTATACCCCTCTAGTTGCCCAGTGGGTCAGGGATCAGGCGGGTGCCTTTCCACTTTTGGACAGTAATCCAATGAACATGATGAAGAGACTGATGGTTGGGACTGAGAAGAATAAGGACATATAGAAGGAAGTGAAGGAAGTTCAAACATAGCCTTATTTTTCACGTTTACTTCATTAGGTTGACACAACAAAAGTACTTGGTTAGGTTTCGTAAAAAAAAAAAAAAAATGTTTGTATGTTTGTGACTAATGTAATGTAACACAGTCTCACAGCAATGCGTGAACTGAACATGACCTGTAAACAATGCATTACATGGTGGAGGGCACATAATATGTCAGAATTATGCAACACAAAAACATTGCCAGTGCAAAGTCTACTACAAACAGTTGCAGTCTTAAACGTGTCACCATGGTGAATGTTGTGAAACGTGCTGCAATGTGGTTAGGTTCAGAGAACAAAAAAAAATTAAGTTTAGGAAAAGCATAAGGTTTTGGTTGAAATAACTATTTATGGGATGTTGTGTAGCTGTGTAAAGTTTGTTATCTCATGTGACTATGTTGACCTTTGGTTTCACATGGGACACATATAGAGGGCTCCTGGTTGAAAGCCTTATGCTTTTTTGACTCACTCGTTAACCCTGACGCATTTCCTATGCGGATTTTCAGTCTTAACACTACATCAGTTGCTCTGAGCATCTAATAATGATGCAGCCCGGTGCATCCCATACAGGCACTAAAGATACTTTGGTGCACCAATATCAGAAGTCATGGTCCACTGACCTAGCATAATTATTTGCAAAGTTGGGAATGAGAATTATATTAATTGAGTATTACTGGTAATGAACTGTGACAATATTGCATTAGAAATAACATTTTAACATTTAGAGGGATGCGGGTTTTTTTTTTGCTTGTTTGTTTTTTTTTATGGATGCCTTTTTTAAGATGCCTGTACTGTACATGGGAACATTCAAGCTTTTCCTTTAAGAGTCACCAGAGAAAGAACGAAGTATAGATATCCTTCTGCTCCTTCTTTTTATAACACCACCAGGAAACAGTGTTTCTGTGTGTGGGATTGCGAGCTAAGAACCCACTGTATCATACCCTGCAGAAAAAAAATGACAGACTTAGTGTACAGTATAGTTTTACGACTCTATCTCTCCCCTTTCTCTTTCTTTGACCTTTTATTTCCTTGACAGGGGTATTTTCCTCTCCCTGTCACCATTCTTTATTTGGGAATTGCTGATATATGAATATGTGCTGTAGGTATTTGGGTAAACAAGCTTTGAAGGCCTTCAGAGAGGCAATGAATTTTGAAGAAGGCTTCAAAGGGTGAAGTTTGGGATTTTTTTTAAGACAGCCGTCAGTTTGTGACTAAGACTTTTTTTGAGGACGTCCAAAGATTTTTTTTTATGCCAGCATTTCAGCTTGTGCAGAATATTGACAGCAGTCTCTGCCAGCATTTGTTTTCAGTGCCAGTGTAAATCAACACGGATGCAAAGGAAGGCTTTCAGAAGTGCATGAAAGCCATTTCATTTATTTCCATAAGCTGCAGCAGCGAAGAAATGAGTTATTTAATAGCACTCATGGAAGTTGTTTTTGACAGTTAAAACTGTTTCAAAAGAGATAAACTGTAATTATGAATGTGGATATTCACACCAGGATGTGTTTCATTTCCACGTTGTTATGATTCTTAGAGAGTAGTTTTTTTTAGGACAGCTGCCAACCTGGAGCAGCTGGCAGCCAGGGAAACAAGCCAGCCAGCTTTCAGAGTCTGGGACAGTGATTTTCAAAGTAGGGCATTGAGATCTACTTTACTGCAAATTTACAGACAAGTGTCATATATATTTTAAATCTGATTAGGTCTTTAACAGCAAACTGGCTAAAAATAGTTTTCCCCACAGCTATCTTTATTTAAAGCTCAGTGAAGTCACTTGAAATATACAATATCAAAGAATGACAAAATCTTCGTACTTACACACACACACACACACACACACACACACACACACACACACACACACACACACACACACATTGCAATTGATTCCCTTATTTCCCAAGCTAAGTGGTCACTTCACTGTTCAAAAGCGCTTTAGTACATTCGTAAGTAAACAAAACACATCACATCCAAGGCCTTTAAGTACACACACCAATAAGCATGACTGTTCATCCGGCCTAATGCTCTGCACTGACTGTCTTAGTATGTACAGTTTAGTGCTGGCTCAAGCTGTCATGTTCAGTTTAGAGCAAAACCATCGATACGTAAAGAAAACTGGATACAGCATTGGAGGTGGGACCCGTTCATTGTTATGAAAGTTGCTCAGTGGTTCATGAAGCTAAAAAAAAATTGACTTCCCAGGTGTAATATTACCCAGATGTTTTGCACTGCAAGGCTCACAGAGCAGGCGCACTACAGACTTTTGGCCAACTTCCTTTAACACTCCACTAACTTGATTGGGGATAAAATAATTGTGCAGCTCATTTAGACTTTTGAAACCTTATTGGACAGAATGGATCCAAACTGAATAGTGACATGAGTCAATTCACTCAATGAAATGTATCCACTTCTTTACAGTAGGCTCATTCCTGATAGAAATCTTTGGGATAAAGTCTTTTTGGGCAACAGGTGATGAACCTTGAAGTTGTAATTCCAAACTTTGGCCAACACAGAAATTGGCTTTAATAATTGATATAACGCAATTATAACGCAAGATTAACTGGTCTGCTGTTATGTCCCTTCAGCCTTTTCCCAACCAAATGGATCAGTAATCCAACACAGTGGTCAGATTGCTTATCGGGACATTTGTTGATTGAATCACAAGGTATTGTTAGGCTAAGTGTTGTGTGTCTTGGTTATTAACCAACCTGTTAATGGCCAGATGTTTAATTTAGGTGAAATTTGGTTGGAGACGGCAACCTAATGCTGCCAACTGTAAGACTGTACTGCAGCGGCCTCCCATTCAAGCTTCAATAATAATTATCATTCCGCCATTTACCACAGTGACAATGAATATTCACGTATCTCATGTGCTTCATGTCTGATCTGGATTGTTCCGGTTATTTCTTTCAAAATCCACTTCTCAAGAGCTTTTCAGCATTTTCCTGTTTCCTCTTCTTACAGTGTGTGACAGAATAATTCTTTCCACAAAAGCGCTGGTGGCCTTGGCGTTTGCCGCTTGATGACGCAAGGCTGATTTGGTTTATGAAAAATATGGTAATTCTGGTTCCTCTGCCTCAGTTTTGATCCTTTAAAAAAACTGTCCATTGTGTGTCTGACAATGTTATTCCAGTGTAATGCAAATGGATGCAGTATTCTTTTAAAGCCCGTGCCCCCTTTACTGCACGGCTCTCGACACATGTCCACTTTGTCCATGAAAGAATCTGTGCCTGGGATAAGGTCTTATATTACAGCAGGTTTATTGGCTAATGTAAGACTTCCTGGGTCTCTCTGACAGAAAGAATTGAGAGCTATACTGCAGCAGTTGCAATTTGCAAGAGTCAAATGAATTTGGGTCTTGGAAAAAGAATTAATATATTTGCTAATCATTTCAAAAACAGTAGTATGGCATCAGTGGTAGTAATCTGGAAAGTGAAATGTGAAAATGCAAACAGGATCAGGCAGATTTAGGAAAGGTAGAGAAGCTGGTGTCATACTGAATAGTGTGACAATCAGTCGTGTGACAAGCAGCAGAATGATGGGAGACCTTGAAGTCTGTAACAAAGCAGTGATCTGTGTCAGGAGCACTGAGGGAGGCCAAAGGGTGAAACAGGCACAAAAAGGTCGTACCAAGGACCATCTTCCCACCTCAGATCTCTGAGTTGTCAGCATGTCAAAAGAAATGTAGTTCAAATATCTCTTTCAGCCTTTTGTTCTCTTTTCCCCTGAACTTTTTACTGTATGAATCTAACCTTTAACCTTAAACATCAAGGGAAAATCAACGAAAAATGGATGATCAGTTATTCTGACATTAAAATTTGATTTGCTGCTCTAGAATTTGACTTAATGAGAGACAAAAACCTGAAGGTGATGACGGTCTGAACAATTTAGACCCAATTTGATTTCACTGAAAATAAGCTCTTAAGCAAGGTTTCCACCAAAAACACCTTTAGAACAAAAAGTAACCCCTATGTACATGTACCTAGACCTTAGATCTGTTTGGCACAGTCAGTACTTTTGAATGTAGGTGGAGTTGTTGTCGCTTACTGTCCCATCCAGCTCTCGCTGTATTTCCTCTTGACCAGTGATACAGAGGAATGTCTACACCTCGTTCATTGTCCACAGAACGAGGTTGGCAAGCTAACATTTTCAAAACAAAACAGAACAGGCTGGAGTGACAGTCTCTTTCCATGGGATATTGCTAACAGTGGGTTTGTGCACTGACTCCATGTTAGGCAAGAGCAGGGGTGCAGTGCTGCCTCAGCCCAAAGGAACTACGCTGCATGATGTCTTTTTTCCCAAGTGAGGATTAGAATATATGCAGTTCACATAATCTGGCTGAAATTCATAAAATGTTTTTAAATGTTTCAAGATCCATTCATCACTAAAGCGTATGTCATTCAAGAGAGACGATTAAAAGAAATGGAATAGTCAGAATTGTCATGTTGATATTTAAGGTGTGTTGATATATTCACATTATGAACTAATGCACTCAATAAGCATGCCAGAAAACATTAAACCTCAAAAGTTGCCCTGAGCTGCTGGCAGTAGCCTTTTAACAGCAAACTGAATTTTATTATTTTTTCCTCAGTCGTTAGCAGCTGCTAGAGGAAGCAAATCATCATTTCATTGTATAGTTGTAGTTGACTAATAAAGAAATTGCTACGGTATGAACAGTGGTTACATGGGCTTTAAAATCCAACACATTCTCATTTAGACCTCGTCACATATTGACATTTGGTCGTGGACTTTTCACGTCCACACATTTGTGCAATGTACCCTGCTTGCATTGCTTGTTGACGTTCTGGGATGCCGTGTCACGTTGTGCCTGTTACATGTATTGTCTTCTTTCAAAATACACTTACGTTTTCACGGGAAATTTAATGTTTTCATATGTTTACATATAGTCTCAAAATACACAAAACTCTACAGGTGTGTAGCTGAGATCAAAATGAAGGCTGAATTCTAAGATGGGTGTGTCCCATGCAAGGGAGCCAGAATTAGGGGTAGGAAGTTGAGAGGAGGCTATTACCAATGCCCCACCCCACTTTATGTCCTGGGCTTACATTCGTTTTATGTTGTGGATTCCTGTATTGTGGCTGCAGTGATCCCATCACAATATGGTCTATAGTTTTAATGTGTTTTGGGACTGGTTGCCTTTGTCTTTGATCACACTTCCTTGGTGATTGTACTTTTGCGTCCTGTATGTCTTTCAGCATCTAAAGCATATAAAGTGTTTTGTCCTTAGGGACCACCTCACTACACAGTAACATATGAATAAGCTCCACACACACACATACACACACACACACACACACACACACACACAGACAGGTACGCACAGCATGCCCATGCTTGTCAGAAGGCAAGTGGTAGTACAAAGAGCCCTATGAAACATCAAGTGGTGACTTCCACACTAGCTCAGGGGTTACATTTCTGACCTTGGAGGAACTCTCAGATGCTTTCTTTGCTTCTAGAAAATCACTCACACCCTCTGCTCTTTTCTTCTCCCCTCTGCTGTCTCCTCACTCTTTGAATCACAAAGCACAGCCCTGATTGTGGAATATGCTTTCACACATCAGTGATTTCTCTTCAGTCTAAGCTCTGTCACAGTTCTTTGTGCCTCTCTTCTTTTCTGTCTCTCACTCACAGGTCTCACTTTCTGTGCATCCCTTGACTGCTAGAAACATAGATGGGTTTTAAAGAAAGGTAGCTAGGATCACAAGAGACGACAAGAAAATGTATCTTAAATAAAAGTTAGCTCTTTGATTTTGGATTGTTGCCCAAAACAGAAAACCAGAAGTAAAAATGTGATTTAAAACAGGTCAGCTCATTTCATCAAGTTTTGATAGCTTTCTTCCACTTGATTGAATGAGATACTTTAGTTTTAAGTACATTCATAACCACCTGATGGAATCAACAGAGTGGGCAATCTAATTCTGAAGCACATTTGGTCATCCATTTTGATAAATATTTCCCACATGACATGAGATAACTCACTTTAAAGCACTTTCGTTACACTGGGTGTTCATCATGAGAGCAGAACACTGACCTGCTCACGTTAACATGGTTTTCACAGATGAGGTCCTCCATTCTGGGCTGAAGTGAAGAGGTAAATTTACCTCAGCTGCACTTTACAGATCTTTCTAAATTGCCCAACAAATCTTTGTGCTGTTAATTCATAGCATATTATGATTATGACTCACAGGTTTCTAAAGACTACATGATCTCACTGCATTTTTTATAGGCACAGTATAATGTGTACCATGGCTTGCCAAACTGTGATCTTATGTATTTTGAATGCAGCCTCACAGCAAGGGTACATGCATCAGCAGTGGGCTGCTGTATTGTGGCCCTGCTAAGGGGAAGAGTCAAACCAAACCAGGAAGCAAGCTCTTAATAACCACCTCCCACAACCTAGCAACTGCCATCAAAGTTGTAGGCCTATAAAGCCTTTTGTGGCTCTTGAGGGAGCAGTGTGAAATCTGATAAATTGCCTGTGGGGATGTCTAGGAATGCTAACTGAATTTTTATTTTTTGTTTTTGGTTATATAGCCAACCCTTGTTAACCGATGATTAACCATTAATCAATGTATGTGTGTGTGTGTGTGTGTGTGTGTGTGTTTGAAGTGGATACATGTCTTAAATAATCTAATACTTCATTGAAGAGCTGCATATAGCGTACTGCTTTGCTCAGTGCCTCCTTGCCCCTGTCACTCTCTGTCTTTCTGTGTTTATAATAACACTACTGCTGCAGGAGTGTGAGCTCTGCGCTGCGTATATTGAGAGTCGGCCTGTCCTGTACACACACAGTGACAGGGCTGACTGTTGGTATCACACAGCTGAGGTTATCTAATGGGATTACCCACAAAGGCGAGCCTTTTCAGCTTCTGTTTAAGTTTGTTGGGACCGTTTCATAGCTTTGTGTTGGATTCATAGGCCCAGGTACACCAAACTAACATCACAGAACTTGTGGCCATGAAGCCCAACTGTAGCATCACCTCACGCTTTTGTCTCAGCCAAAGAGTTGCACTGAACACACCGCAAAAACTGCAGCCAGTGGCCAACTACATATGTTCTGCACCTGCATGAGAAGAAATAACTCTTCATAAAAGCAGGCAACGGAAGTCTCTATTTATCATTTAAAAAGGAAAACCAGGACACCAACAGGATGGACTGAAGATGCTGGTTTGCCGTTATCAAATTAACACCACAACCAGGTGTTGAAACAACATAGGATATTAACCATGTTCTAGGGAACAATAACAGAAACCATTGAAAACTGTTTCTGCTAAAGAGCTCAGTAGCCACAAAAATAATCTTACCTAATATAACAAGTTTTTTTTTTTTTTGTTTTGTTTTAACTCACTCCCTCTTGAGTTTAGCTGTTTTCCTCACTCTTGTTCTCTTCTTGCACTGAGCTGATCTGCAAATCAGAATAATTTCATTCACAGACGAGCTCTGCTGGCTCTGACGCTGAAAATAAACATGTTGAATTGGCCAAAAAGGCTGACAAGGACCAACACTGCAAAAAAATAGGGCAAGAGATGCTTACCGATGGCCCAGTGTTGACCGATGGCTGATTGTCAGCTTGGTGTGTTCGGGCCTTTAGCTGCTGCTGCTGTATTAACTCATGCTAACTGGGTAGACATTGAACTGACTGTTCTGTGCCTGTACCCTGGAAATCCAGAGTCCTCGCGAGAGCACAAATTGAATTTGCTCAGTGAGTCACTCTGGCAATCAGTAATGATGCTCATTACCTATGCCCATGAACCCGAGCTGCACCAATCACATCGATGATTGACAGATGACAACAGCGCTGTGACGACGAAGTCCAGAATCAGTCAGTAAACATTGCAAGATGGATGAACACCAGTTGTTTGAAACGGCTTTGGCCGCTACAGTGAACGAGTTAGACTTGGCTTTTTCTCTTTGCAAGAAGGACGTTTTTGCTGTTTTGCTGACCAGATACCACAAGAGTCTAATCTACCAGTTAGCTCCGCTGGTAGCTAAGTGCATACGTCACCGCGTGTATTGTTCTGATTGGTTGTAGTGTTATCCAATTGCGTGCAGTGATATTTACAAATGCCCCTTGGGTTGGGCTATTTTCATTACTCATGGCCAGACCCTAAATCTTTCTAGATTTGGGTCTGGATTTCCAGGCTACCAGTGAGGAGAATTAGTATCCATATTCCATGTCATATAGGAGTCCAGCTCTGCCTGTGGGTCATTAGCTTATTGAGGGGTGCTGTAGTCTATTTGTGTCCTATGGTACCATGTAACAAACTCTTGAAAGTGCTCTACCACTGTTTGGCCACTATGAAAATTTGCTTCAAAGCCATGCACAATACCTGAGTCCCTGAGCATGACACTTCTGGATCTCTGACTAAACTGTCAGTAGTGGAATTACATTTTGGGTATTGTAGGAGCCAGGTTTTGACAAGGACAAGGACTGCATGTAATAACATAAAATATCTCTAGAGCTGCAATAGTTTTTGTCCTTTTTATATTAACTGAATCTGACAATGTTGTGTTCTGTTAGGCTGTACTGCTTCCATTTTGATAGCTGGCAGTTCGCTTGGTATTATATAAAGCTGAGTGGGTGTTAGAAGGCAAGAGCTTTTGTCTTATAGGACTTTAGAGTGCGAGCGTATGGCTATTTCCTGGAGGCAGTATGAACAAGTGGAGGCTGAATTGTTGGTTCATTTTGTCTGCAGATACATTTTCTTTTGCATTGGTCCCAAAATACGAAGAACAAAAAAAAAGAGGAAAAGAATAAAATTCAAGGTTTCCAAACTCATGTAATTCACATTCACTGGTGAGCCTAAAACATTAGTCCTTTTTATTTCTCGTCACATTTTCTCTAGTAAATGCTCTCTGCCTTCATAGGGCATTTTCATTAATATTAACCCTTCTCAAGTACATTGTCTAAAACTGTGTGATGAGGAGTGTTGTGTGGACTGATGTATGCACGTACAGTTTTTGTTTTTGATTATTGCATGTGGAGTGCATTATAGCATGTGAAAAAAGTCTTACATAAAGATTGTAGTGTATTTATGTATGTTTTTGTTTGTTTACATGTGATTAGTGTTAAGGGCTATCACATGATCATTCCTGTCCCATATAGTGTTCTCCTGTTTTATAGAGGAAAAATCTAGCAAAGACATATTTGAGCATACCTGAGTAAAAAGTCTCACCGTTTTTATGTGCTCATGTTCTCAATGTGCATCGCTGCACCTCAATTAGTTCACTGGATGGATGCATTGATATGCAGTTCATGGCTGCCTTTTTGTGTCTGAAAGTCAAAAAGTTTGAACCCCTAGGATGTGACACTGACAACCACAGGAACTGAATCTGAGTGCTGATGACAACCACCAAACTTTTTCTTTCATGTAACCTTTTACCATCTAATTTGAAATTTAATGCCCTGCTTCTTTTAATGGATCTAAATTACCTGCTTGGTATAACTTTATATGACATGAGTCTGCATTGCGTTTTGAACCTCAAGTGCTGCAACTCTCTGTTTCACTGTAGCTCCGGATTTATGTTTCTTGGACAACCAGCAATCAAGATCACCTACTGTTTCATTTCATACTCAACCACAACATTCATTTGACTTTTGACCTGTACTCAGTCATATTACTGGAATAGTGCTTTTAATTTAGAACATTTTCACAGTAGCAGTCAATTAAAAAAAGTGCCTTATGACATTGACTTTATATGATTAATTATTCTTTGACCTCTAACTTTTGCTTGCATTTTCTGAGGACCACCACTGACACTGACCTTACAAAATGAATAAATGTATAGCATACAAAGACAGATTGATAAAGCTATTTGAACTTGCTGTGTTTGCATCAGGAGTTTTTCCATCAACAGCAGGACTTTGACCATGCTGCTGACTGCTGACCAGAAGTGTCTGTAGTGGACCAGCCAGCCATATGCCGGCCAATTCCCTGCTGGTAACCTTCAGCATGCCTCCAGAGTGCTGTTCACCGGGTTGTCTTTTATAAGGTCTCCAAGGTAGGTTGTGTTGCTGATGGATCTTTTTATATCTAAAATTCATGATTATTTAATTTTTGATTAAATTTATATGTGTATAATATAACCCTTTATTATTATAAGATCAGTGCAGAGACATTGTATTGTTCTTTGGGAATAAATGAATGAATGAATACATGAAACTTTATGTTTTATTTGTACTGATCTTTCTGTCGTTCGTCATTAGGGAGCATGGCAATGAAAACCCTAACATGACCAAGTTACTTCTAGAGCAAAGTTTATACAAGCCAGGTGTCTGCCACAGATTGCTGCTGTGAAGCACAACAATAAGCAAGTGCAAATTTATTGCAGGTCTGAGGCTTTGGGTGACATTGCAGTCCATAGCCACATACCTGCAATAAATCCTGCCTTTGTGAAACTTTTTCAGGACTAGCTCAGTGCAGTGAAGTGGACTATGACTATGATATGTGTATACATTACACGTTTGGAGATTAAACACAATCTTAAGGTCAAAGTGCAAAACTCAATTCAATTCAAAAATAAAAAGCACAATGTTTTCATTATAGATTATTTCAATTCAGTGCCATGCCACAAATTATGCACCCTAAATAATGATGAGCTGAACCAATTCTGCTCTATGATTTAACACGTGGCCCCTAAAGTCCAGCAATATGATATGTTTTACTTTGTGCGCTCAGGTTAGGCATCTTGTGCTTACAAGTTATTATCTACGCCTACAAGATAATAACTTGTTGCCACAATATGATAACTTGTTACAATAAGATAATAACTTGTTTTCGCAAGATAATTAACTTATTCCCACAACATAATCATTTGTTCCCACAAGATAATTAACTTGTAAGCACAAGATTAAAAGAAAAAAAAAATCACCTTCCAGGACTTTACGGGCTCTGTAGTATAACATTATATTTTGAAGGATATTGCAATTTTGACACTCCAAGTGAGTTCAAAGGGTTTTGATGTTTAAATGCAAATGGTGAATACTACCTTGCAACTTTATTAACAACTAAGGAGAGTCAGCATTAGCTCAATGAATACAATTCCCTAATTTCTCCTCTTTTGGACCCCCATGGATTTACAAGCTCAGCTCCGGTCTCAGTTTCAAAAGGAGCTGACCCAGCTAGAGATTTAATCAGCTACACCAGAGGCCTCTGTGATCCTCTGGCTGAGAAATGCCAGACAGGGGGATTTATTCTTATGTATCAAGGTGGACAATAATCCCACAATAGCTTCACTGGGCTAAAGCATAGTTTCGATAATTTATCTTAGGACTGCAACAATTGATAACATTACCACAACACTAACTGGATTTGTTGTGCATTATCCGAAAGAGGCGGTACAAAGTCATTGTCATGTAAGTCAAGAGTCTATCAAGTCCTAACTCAACAAGTCCAAAGTCAACACCAACAAATCCGAAATCAAGACCAACTCCTAAACTTTGTATTTGATGTCTTTAAGCAGCCTTCACCAAATTTAATGCCATGTTAAATTTTTAAACAAAGTTGCAGTTAGTGCCGTATATTTAAAGAAATAATAGGGAAGCCTTTATAACATTTATCTACAACTTATGAACTTTATTACATTTAAAGGCAAAAATGATCAGGTGTGCCTTGTGGTTGTCCTGAGAGAAGTACAATCATTTGTGATTTCTGAGAAAATTGATCACAGCAGAGTCTTTACCCCCCACTGTGATAATCCAATTACTCATTATCTCTCCGCTGGTCTGCATTGCCAAACACACCTTTCCCTCCTGCTTGTGCTATGTAATTGTCTGCAGTTAGATTGATCAGATCAAGTTCATCCTTTGTCAGCAAAATGAAGAGTTGATTCACTTCTAAATCTTTGGGTTTGGGGATAGTGTCAAGTTATCCCAAAACAGCGGCTAAAGTCCAAGTGTAGAGTCATTGGTGGGGAAGCAAGGTCACTTTGCTGTGCATTACCCAGGGTGCACCACAGGGGTGTGCCCAATTCTGAAGAGTATAATAGTCCAAAATCTCCCATTGTACAAAAGCCTGTTCTCCCGAAAATAAACGCGCATTTCTCTGAAGGGCCATTTCTATTACACTCCAAATAGAAGAACATGACTAATTATTATGCAGAATGACGTAATCAGACCCACCACTGTAAGGATAGCATGACCCATCCTACCCTAATCCGAGGTAGATTAGATCATGCCTTCACCATAGTGGAGGGACCAATGACATTATTCTGCATAAAAATTAGCTATGCAGTTCTATTTGGAGAGTGTGTGGTGTATTTTCTTAGAATTGGCCCTTCAGAACTATTCCCATTTGTTTTTGGGAAAAAGGCTGATGCACAAATGGGCCTTCGGTCCCACAGGACATTTTTCAGACTATTGAGGCTGCGTCATGACTACTGCATGGCACTGTACTATGTACCCATGGGGCACTACATGGCAATCACCTGTTCTGTTTTGCCTGCCTGCTTTTCTCTATCTGTGCTTGGTCTAAGTAACATTACATTACAGTAATGTCGACCTGGCTCCAAAAGTACATCACAAAGAAACAATCAACAAAGTCAGAGGATGACATAACAGAGCTTCCAAAGTCAAATCCTTAAGTACAAAATGCAGGCTAACATTCATTCTACTTCTAGCAGCAAAGAGCCTGTTGATGTAAAGCCAGCATCAGCAAAACCAACAGCAGCTAGTGGTAAGAAAACTGGTTCTTTTGGCATTTTGCCTTTACAGGACAGGACAGATACACATTAAGGAGGGAGACAGAGAGAGAGAGAGGGTATAAGACAACTTTCAAAAAGATGTGTGCATAATTTTAACCATTCGTATTCGTAATGGTGAACATCTGTATGTCAATAAAATCGTTGGACACAAAATTCCTCTGTCATATACAAATTGTCATATTCATTCATATGAAATTGTTTGGGTTAGGATAGTTTTTATGTGAGTATAAATCTAAAAGCTGAGTGCAAAGTGTTATGAATACAACTCTAATTTCTACAGCTACGAAGTCCTCACTGTGAACACGAATTCAAGTTTGTGGGTATGAGTAGAAAAGTGTTGAAACAACGTCACTGAGGTCACAGGCAGGTCACAGGGGAAAGTAATCGAACCACGATTCCTCCAAACGCACATGCCCCAAAGGCAAAGATGACAGCCGAGTGGAGCTGCCAGCTTATGTTGCTGTGTCCTATTTCTGCACTCATGTAAATCATTCTTTAGACCAAACAGCCTACATCAAGAAATTTTTGATGTGAGCCGCTAACAGCAGAGTTGGAACAGAGTGACATGCAGGTTTGACTCTGAGCTGAGAGTAAATGATGAAACTATAGTGTACAGGTGGTGCTGTGACAGGCTGGTGACTGAAGCCTGATCCACTGAATCATGTCTGATAAGAACAGCCCAAATGTGTCTTTATTTTTCGTTTTGTTTTTTTTCATTTTCATTTCTACCACACTATCAACACATGCTCATTCTTCCATACAGGTAGGCCTACGTGTGGTTCTGAAATGAAAAGTAAATAGAGGCTATCCTATAACTAGATAGCATATCTGTTAGGGATGTGAATCTTTGGGTGTCTCACGATTCGATTCGATTCCGATTCTTAGGGTCACGATTCGATTCAAAATCGATTCTCGATTCAACCGATTCTCGATTCAAAAACTGATACAATGCATAGTGTGTTAAGGCAAATTATGGCATCAGAACAATACAGTTTGTATAAGATAATGTGATTTTTAAATAAACTGATTCCAATGATGTAATCACACAAAGGCAAACTTAAGACAAAAGATAACATTTATTCATGCTAAACAAATAAAAACATACTTACTGTACAAGAAATAAATTGCATAAATAAAATTGCCTTATTAAAAGCTTAGGCCAGCTGCCAGAGAGATGGGGGAACGTAAATAAAAAAAAATCGATTTTTGAAGTTCATGAATCGATTCAGAATTGTGGATGATTAGAATCATGATTCTTATGTGAATCGATTTTTTCCCCCACCCCTAATATCTCTCTATATCTATCGGGTTATCTATAACCCGCTGCGGTGAAATTAAAAAATTTTCAATTCGAGCGCAGGCTGGCGGGGCGCAGACACCGCGGCATGCGCCCTCTCGCACACCGCTCAGCTCGGTGGCAGAGCAGTAGCACATACGCAATTAATGGGTTTGTTGGCGGAGGTCTGCGCTTTGCGCGCTCTGTTTGAAAAGGGCTTGAAGCGCCTTCACATGATAAGAGCAATGTGCTTCGCTTACCGCCAGCTGTGGCGCAACACCAAGGGTAGCGGTGCCGCTTTGTCAGGCGTTGGGACAGCCAGCACAAAGCGGTTTTACAGCTGATCATGTGTAGAGGCCTTAAAACAGATGAGCTTGCTGGAAGTCCAAGTAAATATGGGCCTTTCAAAATAAAAGCCAAGAGAATACAATAGCCATTCTATAACATTAAAGGGATAGTTCGGGTCTTTTGACATGAATCTGTATGGCATCCTCATCAGCAGTGTAGCGCATCAACAGTGACTTACCCCCGACTGCGTCCTGTGAGCGGAGTTCCGGCCTGGTTTTGGTGTTGACGAAGGTAGTCCGGCTAGTTGTCTGGGGTCACGAAAATAAAGTGTTTTGCTTCTCAAAACAATATGCATTCAAAAGAGTGATATATTTGCATCACAAAACTGTTGTCCCCAAAAAAGTCAGACCTCAAAATCGCCTGGCGCTATTTTCTCTCCATTCATATCACTGCGCGCTGCCGCTTGTGGACAGCTGTGCAGGTTTCCGTCACCTGTTCACAGTGTTTACTGCTCGGATAGTTAACGTTAAATGTCTGACTATGACACAAGTGATACCTTTATGAACCTGAATATACAGAAGCCTAAAGGGCCGTCCAACACCAAGAAAGATAACTGTAACGTTAACTATAACGATAACAATGGCAGCATCCACACCAATGAACGATATCGTGTGTTGCTAGGTTACGCCAAACACACACTGCTCGGTGCGGTCGGCAGGGGAGCAGTGATGGATAAAATGGATATTGATGATCTGTTATTGCTGTATGTTGCGAGACAGAGAAAGAAAACCAATTTACGCTTGCTCCACCTGTCTGTCTGTCTGTCAGCTCCATCTGTCATGAGACAAACATGAATGAAGACGTGCAGTTTATTGTGTTTCACCGGCGACGAGCTGTCATTACGCGCGACAATTACGCACGGCTGCGCGCTCTTTATAACTCACTGTGTGAACCTATGTTGCATTATAAAGATTTGCCCCCTCAGTAACTTCATCCTGGCTCCTGAATTTTATGAATGGAGGGGAAAAGAGGAGACGCATTCCCCTGCAAAATGTATTTTATTGCAGTTATTTACCCGGTATTTGCGAAACAAAATCACTGAAGCTTGTCACTTCTCTGTCCCTCCTCTCTCTCTCTCAGCCCGTTCTAACCCCAGCTGACAAAGTTAGGCTTCTGTATATTCAGGTTCATAAAGGTATCACTTGTGTCATAGTCAGACATGTTAACGTTAACTATCCGAGCAGTAAACACTGTGAACAGGTGACGGAAACCTGCACAGCTGTCCACAAGCGGCAGCGCGCAGTGATATGAATGGAGAGAAAATAGCGCCAGGCGATTTTGAGGTCTGACTTTTTTGAGGACAACAGTTTTGTGATGCAAATATATCACTCTTTCGAACGCATATTGTTTTGAGAAGCAAAACGCTTTATTTTCGTGACCCCAGACAACTAGCCGGACTACCTTCGTCAACACCAAAACCAGGCCGGAACTCCGCTCACAGGACACAGTCGGGGGTAAGTCACTGTTGATGCGCTACACTGCTGATGAGGATGGCATACAGATTCATGTCAAAAGACCTGAACTATCCCTTTAACATTATGCGAGCACACACCAGGGTAACATCTGAGGAAAAATACATTAATATAAATTAATCACTCAGACAAATACAGTTCACAATATAGTTTAACCAACAATTACCAGCAAATACTGTGTGCAGAGTTGTTACTGTTAACTGGGTTTCCACCGTAATGCGCTGTTGCCTGAGCGAAACAGAGTGGAAGTAGGTTAAGCTGACTCTCCACCAGTAGATGGCAGTATGTGGCCTGGTTTGTCTCTTGGTGAACTGCTGGCTTATTTTCCAGGTTATTGATGCAGATGTATTTAATACTATTCATTTAATTTGATATTTGATGTTCATGGTTTATTTACAACCAGTTATAGATAGCATGTATTTACTTTTCATTTCAGAACCAAACGTAGGCCTACCTGTATGGAAGAATGAGCATGTGTTGATAGTGTGGCAGAAATGAAAATGAGAAATAAACAAAAAATAAAGACACATTTGGCTGTTCTTATCAGAAACGATTCAGTGGATCAGGCTTCAGTCACCAGCCTGTCACAGCACCACCTGTACACTATAGTTTCATCATTTACTCTCAGCTCAGAGTCAAACCTGCATGTCACTCTGTTCCAACTCTGCTGTAAGCGGCTCACATCAAAAATTTCTTGATGTAGGCTGTTTGGTCTAAAGAATAATTTACAGGAGTGCAGAAACAGGACACAGCAACATAAGCTGGCAGCTCCACTCCGCGGTCATCTTTGCCTTTGGGGCATGCGTGTTTGGAGGAATCGTGGTTCGATTACTTTCCCCTGTGACCTGCCTGTGACCTCAGTGACGCTTTTTTAACACTTTTCTACTCGAACCCACAAACTTGAATTCGTGTTCACATTGAGGACTTCGTAGTTGTAGAAATTAAACTTGTATTCATAACACTTTTCACTGCAGCTTTTAGATTCATACTCATAAAAACAATCCTAACCCAAACAATTTCACAGACTCACGTATATGTTGGCAGAATTTTGTGTACAACAATTTTATTGACATACAAATGTTCACCATTACAAATACGAATGGTTAAAATTATGCACACATCTTTTTGAAAGTTGTCTTACACCATAAGAGGACAGATGACATGCAGCAAAGGGCCACAGGCTGGATACAAACTCGGGCCGCTGCGGCAGCAGCCTTGTACATTGGGTGCCTGATCTACCACTAAGCCACCGACACCCCGAAAACTGGTTCTTTTGAGTAACTTTTTTTGTTTGTTTGTTTTTTTGTCATTAAAGTGAACCAACTCATGAAACAACGTCCCCTCATACACATGCCAACATGTGAACAAGGGGACTACTGGCATTTAGTTTTTTTCCTCTTAGAGCACTGCCCCACACCTTAACCTTATTTTAACCAGAACCAAGATGTTTCTTTAACCATAATTATACACTTCTGCTTACCACAGTCATTATCTATTCCTTCCAAGATGTGTTGGCTTATCCATTGGCTGGCCAAGTGGTGCTGAAAAAAAGGGCAGGGTGCACGACTTGACTGGGAGGAATGACATTATGGGTGCGCATATAGATGCTTACTAACGACACTGATCAAATATTCTGGCACAGCTTGACTATGTTGAGTGCTTGTATGCTGTCTGTGGTGCTGAACTCCATGGCAACAGTAAACAATGTTGAAAAAAGTTGATACAAAAATCGTATCTTTTTTGTGCATGAAGGTGGATAACTGTTACAATTACTTGTGTGACTGTTTGTGCGCCAAACATTACATCCTATTGCCAGGCTTTGATTAAGACCTTCCATCCCCCAACCTGGCACCATCAAACGCTAGGCAAACATCCTGTGAGGGTAAAACTTACGCATCCTCTACATCCTTAAAATTCCTCAGAGACACCTCAAAGATTTCAGGACCTTTTGTTCTGAGCTTCAAAATGAGTGGTACCCATTAACAGAAGTCTCACTGCCGGCCCTCTTTACTCCATGTGCAGCAGCCTGAAGCAGATTGTAGAGATCAAGTTAGGTCAGCATTCCTCTGCTTTTTATTTCATTATTTTCAAGACAGCTAGTGCAAGCCTCCTCTCCACTTTGTGTCCTCAGGATATGGTGAGTCAATTCCCTGTGCATTCCCATTTTCTGCTTGCTCCCTTGTTTCTGACAGCAGTACTTCTCAGTTTTGCTGTTCACAGTCTTGGCTTCTCCAGTCTCATCCCTCTTTTACTGTAAGTCTGAATTTAGTTTCCCTCCCTCGCAACTGCTCAACAGTTTCAGTTGAACCTCATTTATCTAGCTTTCTATACCATTCAAACCTTTCTCTAACTTTTTTTTCTTTGTCTCTCTCATCTACAGTAAGTTGGTGGGCCTTTATTATAAGAGTGTGTGTTGTGGCACTAGCGTGTATTTTTTAACATCAGGTCTGGATATTTCCTGCCAAGATTGTAGGTACAAAGGTCTGTGATTTTTAGCAGGAGGTTGGGACATTTCCAGCTGTGTTTGTAGCTACAGAAATTGGTATATTTTAACAAGAATTCAGGGCATTGCCAGCCATGTTTGTGGCTGAAAAAGTTTGTAATCTTTAAAAAGAGATAAGGATATTTCCAGCCGTTTGTTGCTACAGAAGTCAGCATTTTAAAACAAGAGGTCAGGACAGTTCTAGCTGTGTTTGTAGCTACAAAATTGGTACATTTTAACAAGAGGTCAGTGCATTTCCAATCAGTCACTACTTTTTACTAAGTGGTAAAGAATGTTCCAGCCTACAAAAGTCCGAATTTTTTAACAAGAGGTCAGGACAGCTACAAAGGTCTGGATTTTTTAGAGAGGTAAGGACATTTTCCAGTGGTGTTTCCAGAGTTGGGTAAGGGTTACGTTAAAAGTAATCAAATTAGTCACTTTACAAAGTTACTCCCTGAGAAAAGTAATTCAAGTACTTTTAAAGTACTTTTGAGTATTCTACATTTCCTATTGGGCAATGGACCACAGGGCGCTAAGCCTACATTTTTTTGTCTCCAAAAGTAAAGTTATGGACAACTTGCCCTTCACTGAGATCCAATTCTCCCATCACAGCCGTCACTTTGACCAGTAGAAACACAGAACGATCTGCTGCCGTAGACACTGTATGACAACAACATCCCAGCATTTTTAATATTTCCTCTAGGGATGTTACCACACAGAGTAAAAGGGGGAAATGATGGTGTGAAACAGCAGAGGCACTTTGTCAACCCGCTGAGTTAACGTTACTGTCATTAGCATCAAGCTAGCAAACAATGGTACATCCTCACAGTCGGACATAAAGTAATAACATTAACAAATAGCGGCGGGGCTTTTACTCACCACAACTGCAGAGGCTCCAGCTTCATTTGAAACAAACTACATTATAGACGGTCTGTTATTTATTAATCCCTCTGTGTGTTTATATATTTACTTTATATCCGCTCCCGTTGTCTTCATAAAGTTAACACATTGCGTCATCATTTCAAACTCAACACTTCCTGAATTTGTTTCAAATTAAAAGCCCCTTATAACTTCGGCTGAGAGAATCCCTCCATTTTCTAAATAGGCTTTTATTGTGAAACATTTGCAGGAAATTGTTGTGGAGAAATCAGTGATTTTTATGTTTACGTACAGTACTTCAAATGAAGCTCCTGCCACCTGCTGATGCTTTTAGGTGACTACAACAAAATGTCGGCTGGCACATGAACAGACACAGTGACTCAAATAATACTGAAAGTAATAAAAATAGAACAAGAATAACCCGATGACATGAAAGACGACCAGGAATAATTGGTGAGTACCATCATGTAGTGTGTCATGTCTGTCGGCCTAGTCACGGCACGATTTTATGACTGTACAATCGTGTAATGTGACATAGTGAATTTCAGAACAGGCAGAAAAGTCGTGTAGTGTGTACCTGAGTCCTGAGTCTGACCTGTCTGTCAGCGAGTCCACCTCCTCCACCTTTTCAGTCGTGGGGATTTTACTGACAATCCTGCAGAATGTTTTAGACTCCAACGTAGACAACTGCAGCATTTCTTCTACCACGTAGCTAGCTAAAAATTTTGTGGCTTCTTTCGGACTGATAGGTTTAACGTTATCTCCGTTATTAGAACCAAAAGACAGTCGCTGCTGTTTCAGAGCTGAAAAAACAGCATTCTAAAAGTAACGGAAGTAACCGATGGCTTGTTTGAAAATGTCCTCAAGTATTTGATTACTCAAACAGCAAACTAACGCATTAGGTCACTCGTTACTGCAAAAAGTAACGCGTTATGCCCAACTCTGGGTGTTTATAGCTACAAAAGTCAGCATTTTTAAACAGGAGGTTAAGGTATTTCCAGCTGTACTTCTAGCCAGAAATGTTAATACTTTTTAACAAGAGGTCAGGACATTTTCAGCTGTGTTTGTAGCAACCAAACAGAATCATTTAAGCATAAACATGCTGTTTTCCGAGCCCCTATCTAAACCTAACAACACATTAACCATAGCATTGAAATGTAAAGAAGTGTACATTTTTACAGCTACAGATGAAATGTATCATCAGTAGATTGCAGGAACATTCATATACTCTGGAGATAGAGTGAACCTTTGACAGGCTGATTGTTTAATTGTTGTTTGGCCTTGCTGGTTGTGTATAGTTTGTGATCTGGACTATTCATGTTTGTATTTTTGCATTGGGTACATTGTAAATAGCCCTTTTTCAAAATTTTTACCTTTATTACCTTTGTTTTGAAAGGAAAAAAAAACATGTTAAATAAAGATGAAAGAAAGTAGGTGAAACCTCAACAATAAAATAAGTGGAGTGAACTGAGAACAATAAAACTGGTAACAGGCATAAAAAAATGATTCCCAAATTACAGTGTAATTAATATTAAGTGTACTGTATCAATTGGATTATCAATTTCAAATATAGTAATCTAATTTATCATTTCATTTTTTTCCCCAAGCCTGTGTCAATGCTAGCTCTGTTAGCCACGCCTCCTCCAACCAACCAGTGAGGAGCTCTATCCATATGTTTTAACACGCACAGAGGTTTACACTACCCACCCACATTCCACCACATCTTTTAATGCAAATGCCCTGACCAACTAATAGGAACTGCTAAGGCCTTGAGAAGAACATGGTCCTTCACTGGCTTCCCAATCCTTGGTGCCTTTCTCCTTTTCTTCCTTGCTGAACAAGCCTGGTGCTATTTTCCAGTTGTCCTTTCACTAGTGGCCAGTTCAGAGTAATCTGAAGGACACCCATTAGCCAAACCTTTCTCCTATTAATTATATTTCTGTACAACCATTCTGCATAGCAATTTTCATTTTCATTGGCAACATTAAGTGCTAATGGAATAAGTAGTGTGACATTCTTAAGTGCAGAGCAAAGTAGAGATGGTCAGCGTGGTAGATGGGCATATTGTCATGCCATTATATGGATGAAAAATCAAATTAAAATTAATTTGCAGTCAAGGCTACGAAGATGCGTTCATTATTAGGTTTCTTTATTTTCATGTGTGAAAGGAAAAAAAATATAAATTGATTTTATATTTATCTACTAACAAAAAATGATAAAGTAAAACCAAACACGTAAAGATAAATACTGTTTCCAAGTCAACTTGGAGGAGAAGTCATGAAAGTGCCCAGAAAAGATGAAAGTGACAGTCCTTGACAACAGACCAAACTCTATGCTGATGAAGACCATTTAGTATGATCAAAAGTCCCAGAACAGCTGCTAAATGGTCTTTTTGGTGAGATTATTTTGTCAAAATCAACTTCAACTGGGCAGAATGTACTTAAAGCAATTTAAAAAAAAAATTCTAAATTCTTGCATTTTTTAATCATGACCTTATGGAGTTTATGTTTGTGCAGGCTGAGGCCATTGCAGGACTTAAAATGCCTGTGTGTGTGTGTGTGTGTGTGTGTGTGTGTGTGTGTGTGTGTGTGTGTGTGTGGGTGGTTGGGTGTCCGTGCGTGTGTGCTGACAGGCATGACGATGATGTGTAGAAGGCCAAAGAAATGACTGGTGTGAATGTTCCCTCCACATACTGAGCGCATTCACTTGATGAACAATTATCATTCATTACCGCAAGCTGTCAGCCTCTTTCTCTCTCTCCTACCTTTGCTAACACTGTGTTTCTATACCTCCTCCTCTCTCTCTCTCTAACTCTCTCTCTTTTCCTAGATGTCCTTCAGCGATCGGCATGGAGCTGTCATTCTGTCAGCCCTCCATCAGCCTATCGATTCACCTATCTTTGCCCGACCATGGACAAATGCTTGCATGCCAATTTCTCTCTGTTTTCTCTCTCACTTTCCTGTTCCCTCAGCTCCTTCTCTCTCTCTCCCTCTCTCTGACTTGTTCTTTAGCTTTAAGTAGTTTTGGCAGGGGGGTAAATAATCCATTCTAAACTTTATTTCACTGTGACAAGAAATATTGCTCTTTTAGACGGAGGTAAAAAGTGGTGTGCCAGTGGCGTTTAGAAAGACTGATAAAGCTGGGCAGTGTGGTGTTGCTGATACTCAGAAGTGATCTTCTCATGGCTCAGGGAAAACACAGCCTGATATTCAGACACAAAGGCCATTTTGTTTCTACTCATTATTCACTCTGACATTGACTTTATTATTGCCATTTTCTGCGTGGGAGGATGTGACTTTGCCCAACCCAGTCACTAATATGCAACTACTCACTGAGGGTGTTAGCTGACATAAAGTTACTTGAGCAAGTTTCACAGACTTCACAGCAGTCGATATTGGATAGATTTCCATGATCTGAAATATGACTTCTAGACACTGACAGAATCCTACCAAGTACTTAGACAGAAAACAGAACTGTGCAATGAAAAAAGATGAAAATAAAAGTCTATGGCCATGCTAGCAACTCTGGGAGACTACTTAATGCTAATGTCAGCATGCCAGCATGCTCACAAAACAAGGTAAAACTAAGCCCCAAAAAATAGCCCCAGACTTTGAAGCCAGTTTGTTAGTGGCCAAATGTGAAATTACAATGTCCAGGTTCCTCACATGCTACCATGAGGCCCCAAAAATTGTCCCATAGACACTATAAAAGAGGTTTCTGTAAATCTGTGGGTCATTTTTTTTTAGTGTCAAAACTCTCACAAAATGAATCGTATCACTACCAGGATTTAATCCAGTTGGTCTGACAACATTTCTAGGGGCAGTCTAGGAGTATCACACAATTAAAGCATTTTTATCTCAATTCAAAAGCAACTCGGCTGTCGGAAGTTAGGCCACTATAAATCTCTAGTCCACTTGCTTTATGGGCCCACGATTGGTATTTTCATACCACTGAAATCAAGCATTTTTGGCTTCATGCACCACTGAGCTAACCTTGAAATCCAGATGCCCCGCCCCTAGCAAATTCGAATTTGTACTGCATGGGAATCTGGCCCCGACGGGCAGAGCCCGCTGAATCGCCAATTGGACCAGTCAGATCAGTCTACCTGACAGAGGGGGGCTCTGGGCGGGCGTAACATGATGACGACAGCGCTGGGCCATAGGAGTTGAAACGTAAACAGCCAAGATGGCAGCTGCCGAAGGACCGCATCCATTCAGAGGAACAGAAGACTGCCCTAGAAGCCTTCATTTCCAGGAAGGACGTTTTTGCTGTTTTGCTGACAGGATACGGCAAAAGCATAATATATCAGTTAGAGTAAAAAACAAGGTGACGCATTCATTGCACTAAGCCCCATTTCTTTGCTGAACAGTGGGGCTAACTGATACTGTTCGGCAAACAAATGGGGCTTAGAGTAATGAATACGTCAATTTGTTTTTTGCTCTGATTGGCCATCGTGCTATCCAGTTGCATGTGGCGACATTTGAAATGCCTCAGTTAGTGGTGCCCCTTGGGTAGGAAGGGTGTATCTGCGAGGGCCAGACTCAAAATCTTTCTATATTTGAGTCTGGATTTCCAGGCTACCACCGAGCAACTTTCATAGGAATAAACAGGATTCTGTCTCCAATGCTGCATCCAGTTCTTCTTATTCACTCCATGGGTAAAATATTTACCATGTTCACCATCTTCAGCATGTTAGCATGCTAACATATGCTAATTTGCTAATAGTAAAGTAGCCTGCTGTTGAGGTTGATAGGAATGTCACTACGGCACATTATCAATCCAACTGTGATTTTGTCCTAATGATTACCCACGACGAAAAGTCAGAGGATCACCAGTTATTACAATACAATTCATTGTTTGGTGAATATCAAGGAACAAATTTCATAGCAATTCATTCATAGTTATTGAGTCATTTCACGATCCATTAAAATGTGGTAGAGATTTTTCAGTCTTAGCCAAAGCAATGAACAGATCAACCAAAGAGCTACACTGCTAGCCTGGCTGAACTCACAAGGGGTTGCGCTGGTAACTTTCTTTCTACGAGGTGCAATTTGGAACTCTGGAAAGTAATTACAGTGACAAATGACTTTGTCCATCTCAATGACTGTGAGGTAAACAGTAGGATTAGCTTGCTCACTTTACAAAGAAATCTATCAGAAATGTGCACTTGCACGTTTTTGGTTGGCCAGTGCATTGCACTGGAATATTATACAGCATTACAACCATGGGGTTTTTGGCAGAACCCCAAAAACAATGATGGAATAGTGTTTTTCTCTTCACATTCTGCTGTTGTTGGTATATTTGCATTGCCTTAAAGCAGTAGGGTGGGTGTCACATAGCACTTTAAGCATGACACTGCACAGCTTAATGTCTTTCTTGAGATAAAAGTGACAATTAAATCTGATGTATGCATGCACGTGTATGGTTAACTGGACACAGTTATCCCAAAAAGTCAGTCTGTAAACGACTTTTAATGGACACTTTGAGAAATAATTCCACTGTTCACCCTCATTTGTTTCCTCCAGAGGCTGGAGCCTATCACAGCTGAGATCGGGCGAGAGGCAGGACCTGGAGAGAACCCACTCTGACACGGGGAGAACATACAAACTCCACACAGAAAGGCTCCCACACCCGGAATCGAACCAGCAACCCTGTTGCTGTGAGGCGACAGTGCTTTGGATGAATTGGCCTGGTTGTTTTAACCTTTTTTTTTCTTTCAGAACAAAATATTTTGTCATCATGAACTGTTTTAGCTTCAGCAAGACTAAGCTCCATGGGATATGATGTTTATCTTTGTGAAAATAATGTAGTGCTCAAATCTGGCAATTCAATAGAGAGCACATTCAGTTGTATAGACAGAATAAAATACAGTATAAAACTCAGTGCCGTGTTCCATGATTTTAGAAAGAACATTAAAAGAGATAAGATATTGTCTAGCTGAGGCTAGTGGAATAGGACCAAGGCAGGACTTAATCTCTCATCATGAACAAGAGTAATACCAAACTCTAAAACACTTGACAAAATTTGTGATATCTGAACTGATTTAGAGGTCTGAAAGCAGGCTTGGGATAACTGAGACTTCACTGGAAAAATAATGACAGAGCAATGGAAGTCAGAGGCTTTGAAATACAGATTTTTTTTTCTGGCTGTAAGCAGTAGGTTTTTCTCATGTTGTGTCTTTCAGAATTGACTTTCCTATCACTCAGCGGGAGCATTGCTGAAAAGGAAAAATGCCACTGTGAACACGGATCCAGTGTCAGAGGAGGTAATGTTAAAAATAAAGTTCAGTCAGCCAGCTCACATGGAATAGATCATTATGTGAAGGTAGAATATGTACAGCGTTGATTCTAGCTGTCTAAGCTCCTTGTTGGTGTGGAGGTGGTAGCAGGTGGCAGCGCAACTTTCAGGTGAGCACTGTGGCAACAGGCATGCAGCAGAAGAGTGAGCAGAGCATTGTGCACTGTCATGGTTAAAAGGGTCGTTGGACAGACATTGCAGAGAGAAGAGTGAGCCACCTGCCATCGTTCTCTTCATTTGCTTCATGAAGGCAGAGCACAGTTTCATGTCAGTGACATATTATAAGGCATGGAAACAGTTGCTACCCTGTTTGTCTTACTATTTTCAATTACCCATGTCTGAATCTTGTGTGACCTCCTTATTTTTAACTGATTATTGACCATCATTAAGTTAATTTGGTTACTTATGTTTACTAATGTACATGCAAATTGGTATGTAATGAGCTGTGTAGAAAACAATGTATCTGCATGGAATGGTGCATATGATATCCCTTAAAAAAAGACACAGCAGTCCCTATGATAGCCTATGAAGTTTCCTATGAGTTTACGTCCTTAACATACAGCTATATAATTAATATAATGTTTAGGCAAGTTAAGTTACTGTGGTTAGGTTTCGGAAAGGAAACATAACGTAACTTGAAATGACTCAATGTTCATACAAAGTTCACACAGTTCCGAACACTCATCTCCCAGGAAAAGTCCACGTTTTTGTGACCCAATCACCACCCCTTCTCTTCTTACAAGACAGCTCTGGCTTGCTTCCTTGTTTAGTCCCACATGATCGCAGCCTTTCAAAATACATGACATATGTTCAAATTTGGTGCATTATGTTTTGAAGAAAAACGTATGAGCAGTTTATGATAACAGCCTAAAAAACAATCAGTGAGCAATTTCTCAGTTTAAGTTGCTGCATTTCATTGTTTTTACTGGATAAAATAATGAACAGTGGTGGGTTATATGAACTGTTACTAGTAAACACTGATTTTGTGAAACTTTTGTTTAACTTGACAACAGGTCAAAATTTAATTAGTTGCCAACAGCTCAGACAGTGCTAGATAACTCACCCTAGCTGATATCACTCAGTTTCAGTCTGTCACACTCTCCCAAACTTGTATTAAAGTTCTTCTCTGAGCAATGATTAAACCCCTAAAAACTCATCCCTGTTCATGAAAATCACATATTTAGAAGTCTATTTCCATTAAATATATATATATATATATATATATATATGTAATCATGTCTTAAAATGGCTTAGATGTAACTAAACACCTTTGTAAGTATGCACGGATCTATAAATATGCTAATTAGTCTCACTTCTCAGCCGCTCTTCTACAGCTCAAGCTCTCTAAAATGTTACAAATCAAACAGTAGATAACAAGAGCCTTTGGCTTGACTGTTATCAAACAGCTAGTCTCTATATACAGACTCTACATTCAGTGAATGTAGAGTCTGTAGGCAAACCCCGGAGATCTTGCCTCCGGAAGAAGAGCGGAAGAGCCCTGGTTTCTGGTTGTAGGCTGTTTGTAGTCCGCGTGATATTTACCAATCACGTTTGAGCCGGCTGCAGTTGTTGCCAGGTTAAATGGTCCGTGCGGTGAACTAACGAGGCGCAACATAACTGGCGTCACTGCAAACTCTGAATCCATTGCAATGTTTCAGCATATTTACTTAAATATAAACGGAAGTCAGAAACGGAAATTCGCCTCCTCCACCCAAATCAAACCGCAATGCTCCTCTGCTGGAAGTCAGACACCGAATACAGCCGATGGGTTCCGAGAATGTCAGACAGCTAATAATGTGTTGCTAATGTCACCAGCTTGAAAAGTTGGAGTGAAAGTGAAACTTAAGTTGCAAAATACTAATGCAGGGTTCAGCAACCCTGGGCACACATGCCGCCATTAGCACACTGTAGATTAACTAACGGCACATTAGCAATTAGTATGCAAGAGAGATTTTTTTTTTTAAAAAATGTTTAAGTGCAGGGTCTCCAACACTTATTTATTTGTGGCGGCCCATCACAATAACAACATCTGCCACCATGGATTTTCTGTTGTGGAGCTGGACCGTTCAGTCATCAATGTACATGTACTTTGGGTAAAGATGGAGCAGCACAATGCCAGGTGCAGTGAAAGTGAAACCTAACCATTCATTATGTTGGGTCTAAAAGTTTGCTTTCATTGACACACAGCTGCTCCTGTCATTCATCAATCTGATCTGATCAGTTGGATTGATCTATTATCCACCCAAACTCCACAGACTGCTGGTGAGGAAAAACAACTCATGATACAAAGGGGCACATGCACATGCACACACACACACACACACACACACTGATAGTTTGCAACTTTAGCATCGCACTTGATGAGAGCATGGATGTCAATGACAACACATTTTGCAATCATAGCAAGACACTGTGATTCGAGTCTTATGGAGAAACTCAGCTGCTTAAAACCAATGCCTCAAGTGAGGATATCATACAAGTTTTTGTGGAGCATTTTGAGGAGCAGGGGATCAATATTATATTGATATGGCACACTGATTATCAAGAAAATTTAAAAATGGCTATCAAAAAGGTTGCTGACCCCTACACTGATGCATAGCTACATCAACTTCTCCTCTGATCCCCCTCATTTCACCGTAATGTTATGGAAAGCCTTACCCCACAAGTAGATGGGACTGATTTCTTAGGAGTTTGAATCCTAAGGTCCAGGGGGGAAATGCTCAGCCATGGTGTTGTCTGCTTATTTTGCTCATAATATGTCTTATAACATATATGAACAGCATATGGGGATTTTCACTGGAGGGAATCTTTAATATCAGATCAGTAACTAAGCTTGGAAGCATAATAGTTTTGAGCCAGGACCCTCAATAGATCAAGTGGCTTGTGAAAAATAAGGTGTGTCAGCATTACTAGGCTCCAGCTGTTGTGATGTGGTGATATGTGTCAGATGCATAATTTAGTTTAGGTAAATATAAGCATCAGACTGGACTGATTAATACTCAGTAAGAAGGAACTCAGATTGGAACTGGGTCAATAAAAACATTAAAAATAAAAATAAAATCATAACCAGTCACATAGATTAAGGATTGATGTGTCATACTACTGGTTAATATTTAAGTGAACTCCTTTGGTTTTTATGTTCCATCATGTAATATAAGAACATTTACAACCTCTTTAAAACACTGACATTTTCAAACTGAGGAGAATAAAAAGCATGCCATTATAGAGCTGACTGACATTTAAGAACAGTTTGTGATTGTACAAGATCACTTTTATGTACAAGTTCAAAATAAAAAACACACTGTGCTGGCAGTTGTACCTGTACTTGAGCAGGAAAAAGAAGGAGCAGCAGTATTTTTTCTGCACTGCGTGAATTGATTTAACTTTTTACTTTGTTTACATTGTTATCAGCCCTCCTGACAGATTTACTTCTGAGCTCAATACCTTTGAGTCAAGCATTTGTCAGATTTAGTGCTCCCCTCTTACACTTTATAGGTCAGGGGTTCTTAAACATTTCAGCTGAACACAAAATTTATCATCTTGCCCTTATCCAGACTCACATGTGGCATAGTCATATGGGGATCCACAGAAGCCGGACTGCATCAAACCCATCAATTAAGAACCCATACTCTGTTTTTGCAGCATAAAAGCACAGTAGAAACAAAATTAAAAACTGACTTCACGTGTCTTCTGTAATTATTTGCACACTTATTACATGCACCCAAAGGAGGGGACGGCAGGGGATTTGGATGGTAGACTGTACACTATCAGCCTTTCTTTCAACTAACATGGGTAAAAGAGACCAAATTAAAACAGTAGAACCAACGATAAAATAGAAATACAAGCACCTAACAGTTCTGCTGTCTTTTACTTTATTTTGTGGGTGTATTTAAGGTGATTTTCCATCTTGTTGAGCAGAAGCAGCCTTTACATCCACATTTTGAATTTTTAGAATTCTGGGAACCAAGGGATGCAAAATCTTTTAAATATCATATAATTACATTAATCCTAATAATCTGTAGATTATAGAGATGCAAAGTGGGAAGAGCTGTTTTGGGCATCTTAGGTTCCAAATGCAAATTTTCAAAGAATTTCCAGGAAACTGGGAAAATGCAAATGCAACTTGATGTGCATTTCCAGCCAACAAATATTAAGACTTGTGGGCATTGACATATAGATTTGATGCTTCAGTTGGGTGCAATGAAACCAGTACAGAAGAAAACGGATTTAAGAACAGAGGCAGTCAAACCTCGAACAATGAAAAACCATAAGGAAAATATGATGGTAATAAAGCACTTCTGTTTCATGTACATTTATTGAGGTAAATCAGATCGGTCATGACAGATCTGATGTTTTCTTCTGTTCAGTGGAGCAGAGGGCTGCTTTCTGAATTCCATCGTTCATTCACGGTGTGTTACTTTAGCCATACTAACATACTATTTTGTCTAACAGAAAAAGATTTAGCATGTCCCAATACATACTATGTCAAATGCAATATGTGAAAAAGACCACAATGTTCTACTGCATCTGGTCCCATTTTGCAGGATGCAAGCCAATATACTTTTCAGGCTATTCTGACCCACAGTCCTCTCAACACCAGGAGAACTGAGCTGCAGACAGATTACAGGTCATTGATTATAGTCATTTTACCTTTTGTCAGCTGTCAATCAATCACAAACAATCTACAATATATGCAGTTGTAACTTTAAAGTTAACGTACCAACAGCAGAGCTCGCCGGCTTGACCTACGTCTTTCGTGAGCTCTGAGAATGGTGTGTTGTTGTATCTCCAAGGTGACGTTAAGTGATAATGCTAACATTTACTGTGTTCCAAATTGCATACTTTTTCTATTTACCTCAAATTTCACGCTACAGACTGCGACGGATATGTGAGCAAGATGGTCAAAGTTCAAGGTTCAATGTTATGACAAAGTAATATGTCCCAATCGTATTCATACAGTATTCCATGCAAAAGTATGTTCTCTGAAAGACCAGTGGTAGTACAAACTAAAAATATAAAGTATGTGATTCAGAATACTGTTTTCATTGCACTTTTTTACATTACATAAACTTATTTACATCAGCCAAGCAGGAGTTTTCTTCAAATTTTTTGTTTTTTGCACCCTTTTAATGTGCAAATTAAAAACGCTCTCCCAGCTGAATCATTAGAACCACAAAAAGAGCAACAACATTGTAAACTACAGACTCTCCTCACTTCAGCCATGACAGCAATCTGCAGCTTGTAACAAATGTCGGCCAGGGGTGTAAAATGTAGGGACAACGGCCCCTTCCTTACTTCCTACACTCCTACTTCCATCCCCCTTTCTTGGACCACACCCCACCTCTACCAACTCTGCCCTCTTTATGATATCAACTACACACCTGAAACGTTTTTTGACTCTGTCTTACACATTTGCAATGCCATCATGTTGACAAAATCTGTCCAAAGACAGAGAGACAGACGTATAAATACGAGGCAAACACTCAAATGGCTTCTGTGTTAGTTCCTGCAACAAAAGGTGTCCCAGGACCACATTTTGCCATGATGACACGCATACAGACTCACCAAGAAGAAGTTAAGTATAACCTCCAAGGTGAATTTTCATTAGACACATCCACTTGGGTACCTTAAAATTCTTATTAGTGTGTTGTTGATTATGCAAAGTTTGGGTCATTTTTTTCATGAAACTGGCAACTCTGGTACCTTGGTTTTGTTCTCATCTACAGCAACAAAGCTTTTTTTAATTCCCATTTACTCTGACTGGCTTCTTCTTCATAGCACAAGCGGCCAAGGCTCATGGGTATCAAAGTATTTAGAGCCATCTGCAGAGACAAACGGACAGAAAAACAGGATTTCTCAGAAACAAAGCTGAAATGATTAAACTGCTGGCCATAACATAAACCCACAGACCCCCGTGTTTCCATGATGAGTAATATTAGGGACATCAATAGAAAAAAAATTTAAAAATTTTTTTTAAAAAAGGAATAGAAATTTAGAGCTGGTAAAAATCAGCCCAATGCCCAAAGATATTCAATTTACAATCATATAAGGGAGAAGAACCAATTCCTCACATTTTTCAAGCTGCAAGCAGTGAATTATGGGCAATTTTGACAAATGGCATGAAAAGATAATCGGTGATCAAAACTTTTAACTAATTCAGCCACCCTAACACTTGATACGTTTTCTCATTCAAGACAGCAACATTTTTCTAAAGCAATAATTGGAAATGAGCTCTGAGCTAACAGAGGCTAATGTATATTAGCCATCCCTGTGCCTGGGTCTGTTTGCCTCAGCAGTCCCCTCGCTCTGCCCAACAGGATAAACTGTCCTGTTCTGTTGTACGCCGTCCGCTTCTGTTCAGGCTCTCACTCAAATGACAGGATGGCTATCACAAGGGACAGTTACTTCCGCTGGGGAATATTCGCATGTCAGCCAGCCTGTCTGCCTCCTTCCCTGTCTCAATTTGTCATCCTTTCATTGTCTTATTTTCTTGTTTTCTCATCCACTCTTTTATTCTACCCAGCACACTCTTTCTGTCACTCATTCTCTCACTGTATGGATGAAAAACATTGGATCAGCTGTGAGGGACAAAATGGGCTACCTGTATGAGAAAGGGAAAGTCTCAAAGAGAAACAGAGGGGCTAAACATTTTGAAGGAAGATGACAAACTTTGTCTTTCCTGTGACTGTTGCTGTGTTTATTGGTGTTCATAGGTTCCCTGGACAAAGTGATGCTCTGTTCTCTAGACTGGCGCTATAGTGAAGAACTCCTAGCCCAAAGTTCTAGTGTTGGGTATTTTTCACAGGGAACATCTTCTCAGTAATGGTGCTTTCAGACTGCTGTGTCTGCCGCCAGGCATCTTTGACGTTATGTATTTTGAACAGGCATCGGCAGGGTGCAACTCACCTTCAGGCAGCTCCTGGCTACTATTGACCAGAACCATACACCAACAGTCAGCTGCTTTCCTACTCTGATCTCAACAGGCAGCTAAACAGAGCAGGTTGTTGCCTAAAAACACAAAACAAAGGTCAGAAATATCACAATGAATATATTAAATTTCATATCTAGTAAATAATTGTTGTTTTTTCAGTATTCTAACATTCTCACTGGTCCAGCCAGTTCTCACTCCCTACTTATCAAATACCTTGCGTGTGTTCTACTAGACAGGTAAGCAAACATCTGGCTGATGTTATCAAAATATTATTAATTTCCAAACTCTCAGATAGAACCTTGCTTGCTCTCTCCAATCTGGCACAACCCGGATTTTGAAATCAACAAAGACCTCTCCATTTTAGCACATGGGAGTTGAAGGGAGTAACTCATCTCCATCACCTTTTCCAAGACAATATACTTATGACATACACAAACTTATTCCAAACTTTTGAAATAAGAAATGGAAATTTTCTACAATATTTACAACTGATAAAAACAATCAAGAAGAGAATTCCAGCGCTCAGGACACTTTGCAGCCACCAGAATTTGCCAAACATATTACAAAGCTTTCTCCGAGTAATAGAAGAACCTTTCCAAGATTTATAAATTACTGTCAAAGACCAGCTCTATTCATTTACCAATTTTAAAATGGGAAAAGGAGCTGGGTGTATCACCGGACCCTGACTTCTGGACTCAGATATGCAAAAATACATTTAAGATGACAAGACACACTAATATACAACTTATCCAATTTAAGGTACTCCACAGAACACACGTCACCCAACAAAAGATGAATAGAATGGGCTTCAGTCAATCTGACACTTGCACTCAGTGTACTCAGAACACTGCAGACACCTACTTTCATGCACTCTGGTTATGTTCACCCGTCCAGCACTTCTGGTCAACAGTCACTCAAAAACTCTCCTCCATTTTGGACTGCAGGATCCCACTATCTCCCAACCTGTGCTTAATTGGAGACCTGATGACAATTGACCTCCCAAACAGCCACTGCAACTCTCTTCTTGTAGCTCTCGCCATCGCCAAGAAAACAATCCTAGTCAATTGGAAAGATAAACAGACCCTCAACATCAACCATTGGCTGAATCTCCTTGTGGAACATATTTCGCTGGAGAAAATTTCTGCCGGCCACAGAAATCAATTAACATACTTTACAGAAAAATGGTCACCATTTATTCTCTCACTAAACATGTCTGTATAGTGCCACTCAGCCTGTGAGCATATGCCACCTGTACATATAAATATTACAAGTCTAGAAAGACTGTTGTGCCATATATAACCTGTTTCTGTTTCTGTTAATGATGTAACCCCTATTCCCTCTATCTCTCACACCACAATATGCCACAGCGGTTCATCAGATTTCAAGGTCTTAAGCATGTGTTAGGTGCACCTTCTCCCCCTTGAGTCTGGGCCTGCTCCGTGGCTCTGTGTGGGGTCGCGGGGCGGGCGGTTTCCCCTGGGGGCGGGTGCGTCTGGACTGCTCGCCCTATGTGCCGGAGGTGGTGGGGTCTCCTCGTGCTCCTTGGGCCGGGGGCGTTGTGGCCGGTCCCCCTTGGGGGGCTGTTTCCGCCCCGGGTGGTGCGGGGTGGGTGGGCTCCTCCTCCCCCCCCTTCGCGCCGCTCCCGCCCTTCCCCCTCCCTCCTCCCTCCCCCCTCTCCCCGTCCCTCCCTGCCCCTCTCTCCCGGTCTTGGGCGGGCCTGGGGTCCTCCCTCGGTCTGGGGGGCCTGGTGCGGGGGCTGGGTACTGCTGCGGGGGGTGTTTGGTGCTGTGCAGTGTGGGCCTGCCCGTTGGTGTGCGGCTGGTGGTGGGGGGGGCGGGTCGGATGGACTGGGGGCCCGGCCCTGGGTCTGTGGCTATTTGGGGGGGTACTGGCGGGGTTGCGGGTTGGTCTGCGCTCCTGCGTGGCGGGGTTCGGGGGGGCTGGGTGGGGCTCGTCTTCCGTGCCCTGGTAGCGCGTCCCACCTTTCTGCTGGGGGTCGGTTTGCTGCTGGCGGTGCGACCCAGGTCGGGACCATTGTGGGGGCCTGGCGCTGCAGTTGCTTGGGGGGCGGGGTTGGGTGGGGGCCTGTTGGGTTTCCATGGGGCCCCTGGCCCGCTGTCCATGGGCGCTGGGGGCCTCGCGGCGCCGGGGTCTGGTTGGCGCCGCCTTCTGGCCCCTGTCATCCAGCCCTCGCCTCCGGGCCGGGCCCACACTGGCCTGGCCTCCTAAACCACATTTTTGTTCACTCTCCACACACACATTCCACAGTTTTTAACGCACCACATACACTCACTCTTGGAGGCGCAGATCACGGATGGATTGGGGGCTTCATGATGGGGCAGGCTATATGGGACAGTGGTGTCCGGTAGCCCTCCATGCTGCCCCCCGGCACATCTTTTTCTGTCCTCTAATTTTAAAGCACATACATACATACATTTTGGGGGACAAATGGGAACAGGTTCCAGGTGCCTTATGGCTGTACGGGCTGCAGGACAGTAGTGTCCTGTAGCCATCAGCCTCGGCCACACCTGTCTCCTATGTCCCTCAATTTTAATGCATCTCACCACACTTATGGGCACTCACATGCACATTCACGGTGTAGGGTTAATGTTTCTCCGTCAGGGATCGGAGAATCATAGTAAGAGGGGGGGGTGGTGGGTTAACATACACTGTTGATATGCATGGCGTGGCTCGTGGGGCCCGGCCTCCTGGGTTGGGGGTTGGAGCCAGGGAGCCCATTTACATCATGGTAGTGTTGCTGGGTTCCCGGTGTCCGGGGGGTCCCCTGGCCCTGTAGCGGGTGGGCCGGGTGACGCCTGGGGGCTCTGTGGGTTCCTGCCGGGGTTCTGCCTCCTGACCGGCTGTGGTCATTGGGCCCTCTGCTGGGGGGTCCCGATGGGGGATTCACTGCTCGCGGTGGCCGCTCTCTCCTGTGTTGGTGGTGGCTCGTCCTGGGGGATCGGGCGGGTGGCCCCTCCTGGTCTCCGGGTTTCCCGGTGCGCGGGGGACATGTGCCTTTCGGCATCGCCGCCTCTTTGCCTCCCTCACTCGCCTGGGCCTGGTTGGGCTCTCACTTCCTCTGGTCCGACGTCCGCTGGTGGCTGGTGCCTGGGGCGGGCCCGTTCGGTGTGGTGCTGGTTCTCTCCCGGGGGCGGTGCCGGGCCCCCGCGCCTGGCGCCTTGGGTCGGGGGTGGTCCCTTGGTGCGTCTTGGGTGGGGGGTGGGTGGGTGGTGGGTGGTTGGTGGGGGGTGGGGGGTGGGGTGGTTGGGGGGGTTGGGGGCGGTCCGCGTCGGGCGGTGGGTGGGTGGGCCCTCTGTCCCGCCTGTCTGGGGTGTGTCTCTGGCTCTCTGGGGGGGCCGGCCATTGTCGCCCCGGGTCCTGGGGCTACGGGGTGTCCTGCCGCCTCTATGGCTCCCTGGTCTTGGGGTCTGGGCGCTCCTGTGGTCTTGGGGTGGCTGGCCGCCCCTTCCCCCGCAGGCCGGCCCAGGACCCTGGTGTTGGTTTTCATAAACACATTTGGAGGGTTTAAACTCACGCATGCATGTTCGTTACTTCTGCCCCGTGACGCATCGCAAAGAACCGATGGGATCACTTCAAAGGGGCCCACTTGCTTCTGAAACCTTCCACAAAGCACTCTCTCTTCTCTACAGTCGGGCTTTCTCCCTCCACCAAAACTCTCACATTTTTGGTGTTCAGCATAGACTTCTCTTTTGTTTATTTCTTTCAGTACAGTATAGTATAGTGACACGTATATTTGTATTTCTGATAATCTGCATGGAGCACATCCACCTCAAGACCACAATACATCAGCTACACTGCCTGTTTATCCCTTTGTTTGTTTGTTTGTTTGTTTTCCCCTCCTTCTCTCCGCATGCACTGTCACTATATAACTCAGGACTTAAGCACCTGCCCCCTCCCCCTTGCTTGTTCCTTACTTTCCCTTGACACACCTTGGTGTATCACGGCCCTCTCTGGCTCATATTAGGAAGCTTTTCCAATAAAGGCTGATAGGCTAGTCTCCAGGGAGGGTGGGTGACGGTCACAACGACACGCATTATGGGTATAAAATACTTGACTGCAAGATCAACAGTGCATCAATCTTCACAAGAAGCTTGCACCCTTTTGTGGCGCTAAGCTATGAAGACCAATGCAGACAAGTAGGGAAAAAAAAAAAAAAAAAAAAAAAAAAAAAATAATAAAAAAAATATTATTAATTTCCACCAGTATATTGCAAACACTGCTGCCCATCGGGGCACCAGCGCTGCAGAGCGGTGTGGAGCGGAGGCTGGCTAACCACAACATCTAATGTTAACGATAGGTTTCTATAATGCTGAGCTGATGCAGGTGTTGCATTTATAAAAGAGGCAGAGGAATAGCTAAAATAAGACGCACTGAGCAAGAGAGAGCAGCATAGAGGGAGAAGCCATCGCTAACTGTAAAGCTAAGTAACTAGCAGTTTGCTCAAATAACTAGCAGATTGCTAACAGCTCAGCTAAAGTAAGTAGCATTTCTGAATAGAGTGTAAATAACTGAGGTTAGCGAGACAGTCACTAAAAAAAGAGAGCCATGAAACAGAAAAGACACAGAAAACCGGACATTGTAATTACATAATTTAAAAAAAAACCCGCCACCCCGGACGGGAAAAGTGGACATGTCTGGGCAAAAGAGGACGTTTGGTCGTTATTACTGATACTTAGATCAGAGTTTGACGATCCGGTGTAGGTACCAGATCGGCTCGGGCTGCTACACCGGCCGATGGACCCCATTTGCATAAAGTGAAACATAAAGTGAATATAACTTCAGTAATATATCTTGTCCATGAGCATTTCTCTGCTGCTGAAGCTCGCTCTGCCATAAAAACTGCCACGGTCGGTTTCAGTTACACAGAGTGAGGAACGTCTGTATCTGTTTTATAACTACAACTCCCATGATCCCACGCTACTTTGTGACGTCATCCAACTCCGTCTTCTGTTATTGTTTTGGTTTGAGACCCCTAGCGGCAGACAATGACATATTGCACGTTTAAGTTTACTTTGAAAAATACTTCATGCATCTAACAAGCAGTACTGTACGTCCTGTGAAAACATAAGAGTATTTTGAAAAGACACAATGCATGTAACAGGTATAAATGAGAAAATGTCCCAGAACATCAACAACTGTTTAAGGAGACTACCTAGCGCATTATATTTAGACAAGCAAGTCCACTAACAAAGCAGTGAAATTGACAACTTTGGATGGGAATGTTTTGCTGGGTTCAGACCTTTGAATCCGCCCATTCCACCAAGTTGACTGAATTGTCAGCCATCATGACAGTGGTTTCTCAGTAGAGACAAAACTGATCAGATGAGCACCACAGAGGTTCAACAATTAGCCAATCAGTGTCATGGGCAGGGCTAAGCCATTGTTAATCTGTTGTCAAGCGGTGCACTGAAACCTATAAGGAGTGATAACAACAATGGCTAACATTATAGTCAAGATAGATGCTACTTTTCAGGCTGTTTTAAATCAACATGTCAATATCACTCAACATTGTAGTTCATTTTTACTTCTCTGTGCTCCACTCTTATACAGGTATGTTGGCATAACTACACATCAGTGTGGACTTGTAATGACTTCAGATTTGGGCAAATACATTAGTCTCTAGTGATTGGTGAAAGAAAATCAAATCCCCCTTTCCCCACCGAAATCAGTTACAGTGAACACAGTGTCAAACTGAACATGGAAACAGAGTCTAATGATTAGGCAGTTCTGTCTGATATCAGGCAACAAGCATCGCTTATTGGTCCAAACTGCTGCTGCTTTAAGACTGTTTCTCTTAACTGATATGTTTGTTCACTGCAGATGAAGAGGTGTTTCATTGAGGGAATTCAGGTACCAGAAAAATCAGCTTCTATATAATGTTCCCTCAGTGTGGTGTCTGTGGTTGCCATGGTCGCAGTGTGAGCCACAGCGGCAAGTCGGAAAAAGTTGAACCATCATCAACTCTGACAGCAGCAACCACTCGCTGTCTGAAAGCATCATGCTGGTTTGGCCCAAACATTACCATAGAGGATTTTTTACTGTTATGTACCGAACAATGTTACCATTGGACTGTAGGCTCTTCTGCAAGTTATTGCTGCGGCATGTGTGTGTGCTGATGTATTATTTACTGAAATAAATGGTGAAAATTGGTCCAATAGGGCAACAAGCATGTCCATTAACAGACAATCATACAGGCTAAAAACCAACCCAAAGGGTCATTAAATGCGCAAGCAAAAATACATGGGAATGGCATAATTACCACCAAAACTGTCAGAGCTTACAGCCATACTTCCTGGTTCAACTCTGACCGTCATACTTGTGTTGTTGTGTGTATGAGATTAAAGAAAAAATAATGATAAAGCCCTTTTAGACTTAGTAAATATTATTGGAATCTACCAATCAAATTCTACTCCAGGCATTGCAGTGTGTTTTGGACACTTTGAAAAATGTATTGGCAGATTCACATTTTGCTTTTTGGGCCAGTGTGATGCTACCAGAAGTTGTAGGTATGGCCTTAATGCCTCACAGCCCAGCACCCACCTGGGGGCCTGGTTCTTTTTAGATCCTTCTTTTCAAAACAACAACTTCATCTCTGGAATTCATTTGTATGTTTCAGTATTATGTAACCTGTCTCAGTCCCAACTAACTGTGTTAGGTACCAAGTGGCACAGATTCTACCTCTATAGAATAAACAACTAATTGGACCAGTACATCAGAAATTTTTAGGTTCACTCACTGGATGAGATGAGAAATTAACTAAAGGCAGTTGAGTAGCAAAACCAAAATGACATTCATGGACAGCAGGTAAGTTTTAAAGGAAAAGTTGTGTTGTATTATTTTGTTTGACGACAGGAATAATGCATGAAAACAAACAAAAAAAAAACAATAAACAAAATCAATATCAGGACTCAACAATAATGATTGCCCGATTGCCCGGGGCAAGTAAAACTCAAGGTCGGGCATGTAAACTAAAAACTTACTTGCCCGATCGGGCAAGTTGCTAAAAATAGAAAAAGTTAATAACTAATTGATGAAATAAATGTATTTTAAAACGCGCTGCTTCGGCTCTGATGCAGCGGTCTCTCTGCCTGAATCACTGGCACACGCTGTGTAACAACGTCCTGCCCACAGCCCCCCATTGATTGGTTACATGGCACAAGTGAAGCCAATCAACACTGAAGCCTCTCTACATGCTGCACTGTCTTAACTTTTCATAAACTAAAATCATATTATTTTGTGTGACGGACTCTTCATATAATAACATAACAATATACTATTTAAGGTGTTATGTCATCGTGTCATTTCTGTCTCTACAGGGTCACGCGTTAACAATTTTGCTCTGCTCTCTGTATCGCGCACGGCAGAGTTCCGCCACACACACAGGTGTGTCCCTGACCCGAGCCCGGTGCAGTTTGTCAGCTGACAAAGTTATTGTTGTGGACAGACTGCTGTTACGCACAGACAAACACGCCGCTCGCACAGCAGCGCAGCACAGCACTCGGTGCTGAGCTTGTGTTGCGTTCAGGCATTGTCACATGAATAACAACTTCCAGCACTTAAATAGGTCATAGCACAAAACAGCAGCATGTCAAGTGAACTTTTTACTTTTATTATATTCAGGTATGTTCCTAAATCTTGAGACACCTCATATGTAAGCTAGACAGACATTTCACCTGCTCATACTGTGCACACATGTAATGTATGTACTCAGCCTTAAAGAGCCCTTCTGGTGCCAGTATACATAGAAACATCCCAGCAGGCTGTGCTTTGCAAACATACAAAAGAGTTTCACGCATTTGAAAATTATTTTTCATGTGTGTGCTTCACCTCTACTGCTACAACTCCATCCTCGGGGAAACACTGCTGTGTGCGTTTTGTGCAGCAGGTGGATGCGGTCGTCTACTGGTAGAGTAGAGAGAGAGCTAAGTAGCCTTGAAGTAGAGTAGAGCAAGGCAGAGAGATGGAGGCAAAATATATTAACCCCGGTGTTAATACAGCAGAACTGTAGAGAGGGGTGAAAATAAATAGAGGTGGGCATTGCTCAAGTAGGCCGCAAAATTATAGACAGAGAATGATTGACAAATTTTTCACTTTAAGCCCTGACAATGTAATTTTTGTGAAAGAATTAAGCTACAATACATGACATATGTTGTTTTAATTAATAAATACAGTGTGAATAAAGATTACATAACATGAAAATAACTGCAATCTTTGTTATTTGATAGCCACTTAAATGAAACAATTTTGATAGGGCAAGTAAAAACTGACTTTGGGCAAGTAGATCTCTGACCAACTTGCCCGACCGGGCAAGAGAAATAAAACCTTAGCGTTGAACCCTTAACGTGTTTTGTTTCTTAAACACAATTGATTGATCACATCAAATCCCTTTCACACACAAGGATTAATCACCATCTTATTACCTTTAAAACCCTTTTTTAGCTTGGTTTGAATAGTTAATTCTCCTTTTTAAATGTTTAAATGAAATGGAACTCTTGTTTTTTAAGCTTTTAAGAGCATTTAACAACCTTTTAACCTGCTTCTTTTAAATTGCGGGTTTGATCACCCTTTATGTGTTTTTTTTTTCTATTTAGATCTTTTTAATCCTATTTAGACAACTTGTTTTTAACTTAACTTCTTAATTATTAACTTATTAACTATTTGAAAAACTTCACTGAACCGTATCATGTATTTTAATAGTGTTTTTTTTTTTTCTCTTTACTGTGGTCCTTTAATTTTTTTCTTTAACCCTAAACACACATATGAATTCACATATTCAAGAATAACCCTCTTTTCAATTTTTTTTTTTTTTAAAGAACAATTTGTATCACATGTATTCACAATTGAGAATTAACAACAATCAGTTTCAAAGTCCTTGTTTCTTTTTCTCTCTTTTTTTAGTTTTAGTTTTAGAGAAAAAAATAATAGTCTATGAACTTGTCCTTTAAACACTGGCAATTATTTGTCCTACCAGTTCTAGAGGGTAACACAGTTCATATGATTCAGGATCGTTTCATCTACTGGGCTTGGCTCGCCACTACCGTTGAACTCTCCTCACCACCACACACAGTGAGGAGAACAGCAGTAGAATCACACGCAAGGAATCCAACGATGACACGCTCAAAGAGAAACTCAGAAGCCAAAGGAAAAGAAAAAGGAATATATATGTATATGCAGGAATCCTGAGGTTAATGTCAATACCTTTTTAAGACTTTTTTAAGACCTTCCAAAAAAAGACCTCATCGCCACTTCAACCTGTCGTCAGCAGCAACACATCTTTAACTTAATAAACAGTTGTAGTTTGCAATTAAATCTATGGAGCACAAACATTCAACAGAACTCATATAAACCAAAGGCAGGTTTATTAAAATACACCTTAGGTCATAACAAGTAACACAGCTCTACAGCTCAACATCAGCTATTCAAGGCCAACTTGCTGAAAACAACAACCTTATGGCTAGCCCCTTGCATGTGGGATTTAGGGCTGACCCAAAAAATTAGGAGCTTCGAAGCTCCAAAGCTTCGTTCAATGGCATGGGATTCAATTGTGAGAAAAAAAAATTGAATATTCAGCCTTTTTTTCTCTCGTTTTTGGGGGGACCTTGAACGCAACACTAATCATGCCATCCCTTTACGGTTTGTTTTTTTTCCCCTTTAGCCATATATAAACTCAAAGAACGAGCAGCAATGTCTGTTAGGCATATAAGATTTCATGTTCCAGTTCCAGTTTGTGTTTTTGATTGATTGATTGTTTTTGGCTGGTTGACAAATAAAAGCCGGCCCCATTAGGCTGAGTAAAGACGTCACCTGGTCTGATTGTTGCATGAACTGCCTAAAAAAGTTTCACAGTATATCAGAAAACAGGGATATTATTATTGCCACGGGTTATTTGAAATGGAAGGTATCTTTACTGGTGAGTTAAGGGAGAATAACTATCATGTAATTAAAAAAGAAAACATCTCCTACAAGGAAATAGAAAGCCTGATGTGCAATGAATGGAGATCTATTATCCTGCTTGAAAACAGACAACTAAATTCTTTCAACAATGTGACTCAAAATAATGATAGAATAGATTTTATTACTGTAAAATAATATGCTGATGGTGACATTTTCCACCGGCCCGCTACGCTCTGAGTCTGGTGTCAGTGACACATGCTGCTCTGAGTCACGCATTCACGCATCTGTCTGCTTGCGCTGCAGTGCGCCGAGGGTTTTAATTTTTTAGTGTTAAATCAAAAGTTAAACACTATTTATCAGCAACCAGAAGTGTTTTTTTGTTTGTGAATATTTTTATCTTAATTCTAGGGTTGCAAGAAACTACCTTTTCGCCATAATTTGTAAGTTATAAACTTTTTTGGACTTGTAATTTTGCTCAGCAACCCCCTGATGGCAGTCCGAGTGTGCCTACCTACACATCGTCATTGTAATGGTCGCGAGGAAGAAAATAAATTATACATTCATGATACTTTCTGTCAAAGCTTGAATGCCAAGAAAATTATAAAATCGCAATTAAGACTTTTTAATACTTTTTAATGGCCTTAATTTTCCGACATTTGATTTATCAACTTTAAATACTTTTTAAAACCCCGCGGACACCCTGTTCCTCAATTACATTCAAAACTTTACCGTAACAGACAACAGCCATCAATTTTCTCACTCAGTTAACACATAACACTGGTCAGAATCAATACATAGTTCACACAAAAAAAAACAACAGCAAAATTCACACACCAGAAGTTCAATGTAATGTGTTTCCAAGCGGGTAAAACACCACGGCTCACACCCAATGCAGCTACCAGTTCGCTTTAGCAGAGCCAGGTGACATGAGGAAAAATAAGCATGAATTTAGCATCTAAGTTAGCTTCTCTCAACTTCCAGAATTTTGAGCGTACTTATGCAGCTAATTACCTGTTGCTAGCAACATGGCAGCTAAAGGAAAAAACACGAGGCAACTTACGTCTTAACCGAAGTAACACGACGTGGAATAGCTCATCCTTGTCGGTTCTGCGTCTATTAACATTCAGGAATAGTGCTCGACTAAAACTGCTATCTTGCCAGAAAGAAAAACGGACGACGACTACGCACTAATGCAGATTCCTGATTGGCTGGCTGCATCTACTCCCCTGTTGCCGTGCGGAAGTCGCATGAACCACTAGATCAAGTAAAATTTCACTAAAAAATGTCACCCAGCAACTGCAAATCTGGAAATAACCGCATTTCACATCATTTTACAAAAATAATATCCTTGTTATAAAGATTTTAAATCTTTTATTCTGTAATTTATTTAACCACAGTGTACTATTTTACATATAACTATTTTTTTTTTAACTCCTATCTATTCTCTTTTATTGTCATCTTTTTTTTTAAATTACTGTAAGTGTTATGACTAACTTTTAGTGACCTGGGTTACAATTGTCTTCCATGTTTATTCCATGCTATCCATGCTGTTTTAGATTTATACTTAATCTTGAGATGAAAACACTGATTAGTTTTAGTCATATTTGAGTCATTTTTATCCTTCATAGTTTTAGTCAACGAAAACTCAAAATATTAGTCAACTTTTTGTTATCATGTATCAGAAATTAGAATCAAGGTGACAGGTTTTTTTAAAAAAAATCATTAAGGCATTTTTTTCTACAAATAATATGACTACAAACAATTTCTGCACACTTTCAAACTTGCATCTCTCCAGCAGTTTTTGACAGGTTCAAGGGGTGATTTGCAAGCACATACTCACTGATCATCATTTGAAAAGCTCAACATCTCTCTACATATGCTCTCAAAACCTTTGACACCACAAATAACTAATCTGAGATGACTAAGAAGCAGAAAATAACATGCAATACTTTAGTTTAAGGTTTAAACTCATGTCTCACAGAGTTGGTGATAAAAATTAAACTTTCATCTGTCAGAGAAAGTTCAGACAGTTTACTTACAGCACTGCTACACTCACAGATAACTGAGCCTCCTACCTGCCTGTCAATCGGCATCAACCCATAAACCTTCCCAAGACAGTTCGGATTTGGCTGCAGTTTTACAGGGATCAACAGATGTGAAGTCTGGCGACCAGTGGCTGCTTGTTCTGCTGCTGTTCAAAAAGCAAAGCTAACTGCTAACAGCCCCTGCTAAAAAATTCCACCTACCATTTCAGCAGCTGATTTTTATTGCTGAGTTACTGTTCACAACTTGCATCAACAGCTGACGCTGCTCTGGTGTGAGTGTTTTTGCCATCCTGGCATTGACGATATACTGGACTTTGCCAGCCTGTCGCTTATGTGGCATCTGAAGGTAATTACAAGCACAGACGCTCTCAGCTTTCAATGTCCAATAGTTCACCACAAACAGTTTTGTCACATCTTGTCACACAAAAATTAAATATCAATTTTGTCATTGTTTTTATTATAAAGATCTATTTTTTGCTCATCATCGTCTAAAAATTAACAGTGGTAGGCAGAGGTTTACAGGGAAGTGCAACACTTTTGAGATCCTCCCAAGTTGAAGATATGGTCCGGTTAACTACTTATGTGTTTAGAGTTGCAAGTTTGAGGCAGTTGGGGTAACTATATAATATCTCATTGGACTGCTACTTGGATAGTGTGTTGACAGTTTTCCCAATCAGAACTCCACCTGTAATTTATATATGGTTGTTACGGCCGCTGCTCTTTCCACCCTCATTGTGTGTGTGTGCAACATTAATTTTTCCCTCCGTGTGTCGAGCTGCCTGTAGTTCCACTGGATTCATAAGCTCCACCTCCTCCGTTCTGATTGGTGCGGCCTCTGCTGCTTCTGACTGCACAGTCCACAGCTCACCTGGGTTCCTGATTGGTGCGGCACAGGTGCAGTGGGCCAATCCCAGCCATTCAATCAAGTCCGTCATCCATAAGTGTCCTGCCGTCTGTCAGTCGGGGCGGCTGACTGTTGGTGGCAGCTCGCCTCTTTGATTGTTGTCACTCTGTTGTGTTGGTTAGTCCACGGGTAGTATTTGTAGCTTGTCATAAGCTTTTGTAAATTGCTGTAAACCTTTGAAGTGTGGCCAGGTTGGTAGAATTTGCCCTCCTGTTGAATGATCCAAACATTTCCACTCACATATAGACAATAACTTGTATAGAAACACTAGGTGCAGGGGTGCTGTTTTGTTGTTGTTTTTTTAAACGCTGCATTAGACAGTTTGTTTTCCCTTTTATTTTCAGATTGCAGATTAAACTCTGAGTGAGTTCTCCTTTTGTTATATTTGTTTTTTGAGTTAAACAGCACCCACCGGCCCTCTTCCTTGGTTCGTTCTCAGTTTTGTTAACCAGACTTCCATTATTTGAGTTATAATAAACTGCCTTACCTTTTAACATCTGGTTTCTTTTGTGTTGCTTCCCTTTCCCCTGCGAGCTGGGTTGTAACAATGGTGCAACCACAAATTTTGTATCATTGATGGCATCAGTTACATTCTTATTTCCATTTATTTTTTGTTTGTGTTGTTGTTGTTTTTTGGACTACGTTCTTTGTAAATTGATTTCTGGGGATAAACGGGCAGACAAAATAAGATTAGTCTTCTTTCTGCTCCCTTTCATTCTAGATCGGAGAGTGTTTGTATTTATATTAAGTTGTTTTGTTTTATTTTATAAATGAATGAAATAAAGAGTAAGAAAAAAAAAAAAAAAAAAGTTGCTGTCATCTGCGGTGACAGAGAGAGGTCACAACACACAAACTCCACAACACCCGCAAATCCATAGAACACACGCATTAAGAAAACACCCCCAAATTAAGAAAATTAATCGATTTTGCAACACATACGCTGCAAATCCTCACAACACAAGCAAATGAGATAATGCCATGCAAAAGGTCACAACACAGGCAAGAAGCTGAACGCTCTGCAAAAACGAAAACACACCAAATGGCAGACGACAATGGAAATGTTTACAGGGGTCATGTCTGGGCCAGCTTGTCCAACAGTACAACGGGGGGATAAGGAATGATGTTGGAACATGCCTGGGTAATACACCATTAGAGTGAGTCTTAAGTCTGGTTCCAGAGTCTGACTCATGAGTTGTATGTTTTGTTGCTTGTGAACACATTAAACTCGATTGCACCTGATTCTAAGTGTCTCCAGTGACTTCCTGAGTACTGCTTTTTGATTCCAAGATACATTTTTGGGAAAAAGTTCAAGCAAAGGCGATGAGGGTGAGGTCCTCAAAGATTTTTTTTTTTATACCTCGATAGCCATGGCAGGAGGCGCTATGTATTCGGGATGTCTGACTGTTTGTAAATGCAACATCTCGAGAATGCAGTGAGAGTTTTTTTTTTTTTTTTTTGGTAAAATTGTCCATTTGGGCTAAAAGAAGAACTGATTACATTTTGGGGGTCATAGGGCAAAGGTCAAGGTCACTGTGACCTTATCTGTCTCATTCTTGTGAACGTGATATCTCAAGAATGCTTTGAGAAACTTTTTTTCAATTTTGGCACAAACTTTCTCTTGGGCTCAAGGATGAGGTGATAAGATTTGGGTGGTCAACAAAAGTCATGGTCACTTTGACCTTACATACTTTTCAGTCTTGGGGACATGATGTGTCAAGAATACTTTGGGAGGATGTCTTCAAATTTGGCACTAACATCCACTTTGAGTCAAGATAAACTGATGTGAATTTGGTGGCAAAAGGTCAAACTTTATTATCACTGTTACCTCATCCATCATACTGTATTATCATGAACATAATACATGGAGGGAATTTCTTCAGATATGGCACAAACATGTACTGCTTTTCAAGAATGAACTGATTAGACTTTGGTGGTCAAAAGTCAAAGGTCTCCATGACCTTTTGTCAGTCTCCATCTCATTTCATATCTCAAGAAGGCCTTGAGGGAATTTCTGGATGTTAACTGTATGCAAATTACAGGTTTGAGAGGGCATACAACTGCATAGCAGTAATTCTAGTTTATGTCACATTTGCACCAATATTGTCCCTTATAATGCCGGCTATATTATGATGTGCACTGTATGTAATTGTAATTTTAAAAAAAAAATAAAAAAAATTTCAGTAACTTTTTAACATTCTTATTATAATCATTATATATTGCTGACAGGTATGGCAACAACTGCATCCAGTTCTGGACAGAGTGATCAGATCCCATTGTGGACACTAGAGACATATGTTAATACCAGGTGTAAATGTTATCAGGTTAAATCATATGTACAGTACATACAATCTGGATACAAGTTGCATTTTAATAAAAGGTGTGAAGGAGACTCTGGGTCACTAAGGACCCAGGAAGAAAAAGAGCCACACATGTAAAGACACAGCCCCTGAGCTCCCCGAGCACTGGTTATAAAGGTCAGTTTGCTGAGGCCAGGAGGCCGCCCAGAAGCTAGCAGCTGATTATTCTGGTGACCTCCAGCACGATGGATCCAAACCAGCTGCTCAGAGACCAGCTGAGGCCGGTCCTGAAGCAGCTGTGCCAACATCATGTGTGTCAAATTGAGGGTGAAGTCACATAAAAACATGCCTTTGGCCAACATCTCTGGAGAAAAAGACAGATCTCCTGTGCCCGAAACTCGCTATTTCAACAGAAAGAAGCATCATGTCTTCAGAGGTATTTCAACAATTTCTGCCCTTTTACCCTCTATTGCAAAGCACCAGACAACACCTGTCTCCAGTATCCTGAAAGGGACTGTTAGTATCTGGGAACGCAAACTACATTCAGTGTCTTTAATCTCCAAAGCCCAAACACCAGCTAACAGGTTTAGTGTTGGCAAAACATCCATATTGGAGCTTTTCCCACCATTAGCTGGGAGTCTTCGTTTCGTCCAATGCTCAGAGCAAACTTCAATTTGCCTTTTTTTTTTTTGGCCGAATCAAAACTGTACTGCAGTTTAATACTAAATAGCCAATAAGACTTAGATTTTACTGTCAGGGATAGACACAAGTTGCCCGTAGCAAGGCGCTGGTCTTGAAAATCAACAGGATATAGATATAAAACTGCTTACGACTTGAGAACTGAACATAATAAGATATAGATTCGGTCTAGTCTTCCTGTACTGATCAGCTGTATTTGCTGTCCTTACTTGGCCCTGGTGCTTTGCATTGACTCCTTAACCCCCTGTGTATTGATTGAATCAAACTAAATCCTAACAGACAGGTTGGTGAATCTATTGTAAACTTCTAAGCACTTTCTGTAATACTTAGATTTTGCTTGATTTGCAGTAAAAGCTCTCTCAACCTCTAAAAGACCTGTCAGCACTCTGATCCGCGGTTTGCAGCACATACCAAATACTACCCTTTATCTGCACTCTTAGGAATAGACGGCGCCTGTTTGCTATCTGCTCTGTTGACAAGTTATTTACTCTTAAATCGCAAAGAAATTGATGGAAATATCTGCAATGACGTTAGTGCCATGGCTATGAGAAAGATTCTTGTCCCACAATAATCCTTAGTCCACATTTTCCCTATCTTTATGTGGTTTTAAAGGTTTAAGCAGCTTAAAACTACATGGTTAAGGTAAGGGGAAAACTGCTTTAAAGGTTTAAAGAAGCAACTTTGTGCTATTTTGTAGGAAATATGACACAATCTACGCTCTCTATTATGGAACATCCAACAAAACACACTGTGATGAAGGATGTTTTCTTCAATGAAAAAAAGAGAAAAAATATATATTTGAGCACTGCATGTACCTCAGGTCTGGAGGTGCTGGCAACTGCAAGATAAACATATGGACAATAAAAGATCCTTGAATAGATTTTGGGGGGGTTTCTTCAATTTTTATTAGTGAACCAATACAGTGATTTTTTTTATGCAAAAACACAGGAGGTCACTACCATAACATATGGAAACAAAACCAACGTATTTCTGTCAAGGTCTGCTGTAGTCAATAACTCAGTTGCCAGAATAAATGTTGGCACTGTATATTTCTGCAAACCACTGATATGTAACATAAAACTACTTATGTGTATAGAGCAGCAAGGTTGAGGCAGTTGAGGTAACTATATAACATCTCATGGGACTGCGACTTGGATTGTGTGTGGACAGTTTTCCCATTCAGAACTCCTGCTGTAATTCATGTATGGCGCATTGTTTTTATTCTGTATTCTTTAGTGAGAATTAAAAGTAAAATTTAAAGTATTTAACATAAAAATGTTTTTGCAGTGCACGTATTGGTTCTGTTATTTTTGTTCTTTAGAAATTTTCCTTACCTGGCGGACAACCCATCTTGATGTAAGTGACAGTCAAGTGTGTGTGTGTGTGTGTGTGTGTGTGTGTGTGTCTAATCACGGATGTTGGTAGGGTCAGGGGACTTCTATAAATTGGTGTTGGGGGGTGTGGCTTTGGCTTTGACATAATGACGGGTAACAGGTCGATTCTGGTACTGAGCTTTACGGGTGCCGGTTTTCAAAAATGGATCCGTACAGGACTCTGGCCTAGGTGTCATGCCATCCACCATCCCCTCCTCCTCCCAATTACAAAGCAAACTCATATACATTTATCAGAATTGTAGATATGTATGAAATATTCAAATGTAATGCATCAGTGGTTTGCAGAAACATGTCAACATTTTCTGTATGTGACTGGGCTGTCATTAATGGTCCTATATTCTGAATACAGAAAGGGGAGGAGGGAAACTATAAAGGATGCAATGCAATCAAATAAGCAGAGATTAGGTTCTGAAACTATGGAGCGCATAACAATTACGGCTCAGGATCATTAGTCACAATGGTCACTGTGTAGAGGAGCCCCCTGGGCCTTTGCTCTGTGGTGCTTGCAAAGTGTTTATGTCCCACTTACACAGATTCTAATCATTTCACACTTATGTAGGTGTATCATACCATATGATACCCTCTCTAATTTCATAAAGACACATCTAAGTTTTAGCTAAAGAAAACACAAAAGCACCTGTACTCCCAAAGTGGTGTTTATGTTTCTAGAAATGACTTTGTCTGTTATCAGTTGTGCACAAAAATAAAAAAATAAAGGCAGATGCTATTTGCACCCAGGTGTCTGTAGCCAACAATGTAATTTGTACCAAGAGTATAATTAGCCAGTGTGGCCATTTACACCCTGGAATATATGTTCACATGAAGTGGTCTGTTCAGTTACTCTGCTAAAGTTTATGTACACAGTGTGCATTCAGCAGCTTTACACATCCTAAAAACTGGAAACACTAAGTCTAAAAATATTAAGCCATTATTTACTGTTTACATGCACAGTTAGGTCAAGCTAAAGTTATAGCTTGACTAGGCCATTTAATTGGACTCCTGTCCCATCCCAGTATATAAGCACAGGAGGGAAATCGATTTGCTGATGGAAGTTAGTCCAACACTATGATAGGCACACCCCCTTTCACCTTGTTAGTATTGGACCTTTTTCTGGTTGAGCTATCATGTCACAGACCAAACAACTGGCAAACAAATTGTATGTTAACATGTATTTACAAAAATGTACCTCTCTTGGCTGACACAGCATGAACTGTGTCTCCTTGCCCATCCAAAAATGCACAGCTCTGGATATAGATTTCACAATGTCATTACTGGCTACTTCGTCTTCTGTTATACATTTAATGCTACTTGACTCCGGTTTAAGCCCAGGACCGAAACTGCAGAGTAATTTGACTCTCAATCCATTATCTGGGTGTGTAAGTCTGACTTTGAGAAATGTGAAATAGTACAATTTCATTGGGACTAACACAAATTGATTCTCTCTAATGTCTTGTAAACATACTGACTGACTCAGACAAGACTCAAATCCCAGTCTCCAGTGTGAGAGTCCTGCAATTTACCCATTCACTCACCACATTTTACTTTTTCTACATGTTTACACTACGTCACCTGACTTTCTGGTAGTACATTTGTAAGTTATTTTCTCATAAATTTACCACTTTCATCTCAGAGAATATCAAGATTGGCTAGTACAAGCTCTAACCAGGACCTATTTACTCTGATCCTAACCGTTTCTGACATGTCAGTGTGATGACTGCTGCTCAATCACAGCACACAGTGGGATCCATAATAATGCATGATAGTGATAGGTGTATATAGCCAAATAACTACATAGTGACTCAACTAGGTGTAAACAGACACCTGAAAAAGGCATCAGTAAGAAAAATGTCACTATAAATTGGTTGAATGAGAAAGTTTTCTTGCAGAAATCCACCACAGATTTATTTCTGGGGGAATATGACACACATACTCAAAGACACAAAGAGGCCCCTGAGAAAGTCTGGCACATAATAGCAGGATGTAATGTGCAAGCTGGGACCACATACACTGAGAGGCATTGCCAAGTGGCGGGGATAGGAGGCAAGATCATTTGTGCCAAGTTCCGATGACACACACCACCGAAAGTAGTTGAGAACAACAGGGCTAAGATGCAGTGGGACATTGACTGCCAAGCGGCTGCTAGCTAACCAAGAAGACATATTGGTGATTGACAAGGAGCAGAGGAGGGCATTTGTGGTAGATGTGGCACTCCCAGCTGACAGTCACGTCAGGAAGAAAGAGCATGAAAAGACTAAGAAGGTACCATGGGCTGAAGGAACAACTGGAACAGATGTGGAAGGTGAGTTCCAGGGTGGTCCCAGTAGTAGTGTTTGGAGCTGTAACCCTAAAACAGGTACAACATATGGGGCAGTGTTCACAAACATTCTGAGAACATTCTCAGGGAGCTCCTAACTTAGCCTAAATATTTTAGTAAGGAGTCCTAGCTTAAGAGTGATTTAGGAAAGTTCAACCTTAGATCAGCAGAATGATCACACTAACACTGCCAAGCTCACATTATGATGCAGTTCATTTTATTTCCACTGGGTGTCCACACCTTGCAGCCTCACAAAAGGGTGTGTCTTTGACAACCAATCACATCTGTTAAAAGAAAGCATCACACTAGGTTTCTGTCCCTCCCTTGGTCAGAGTTGCTCTGAGGACTTTCCTAAATCAGAATGTTTGTGAATACAGCCCCTGGTCTTAACTTTAAGGGGAAATTATAAGAAAACTTCACATTCTAAGAGCTTTCTCGAAACTTTGTCACTAGGAGCAACTCTCAGCACCAGGAGGCTTCGTGAATAAGGCCCCTGAAATTTCTGTCCAGAACATACCTGTCAAGTCTCCTGTTTTGGCCAGGAAACTACCATATTTTACCTCTCTTTCTCGCCGTCCTCCCGTATTAGTATTTTCCCGTAAATCTCCCATATTATAATATAATTAACAAAAAAACAAAACAAAAAAAAAAAACATTCCTCTGCTTCTCCAAACTGAACTCTGTCACTAGCCTCGCAAGAACTGCCACCTGCAGTAGCCTGGGTGGCAGTTGTCATGAGGTTAGTGTCAACAGCAGGTCTGGTTGACAAGTGATTATTTTAGATTTCCTGTACACCCAGAGACGGGTTTTGCTTAAAACAAAAACAAAACAAAGCTCTGGAGGTTGTGGATTGAATGGGGATCACAGAGAGGAATAACGTTATGGCGGAGGCTCATAGTGCTCTGCAGCGCAAGATAATGGCTTACCGACGACACAGAAGTCCAACTCCAGGTCCAGTAATTTCCTCTTTCTTTTGTGTCATGACTGCCCAGTAGTACCTGGACAACTGAGCCGTGGCGGCACACAGGTATGTGGCGTGTCAGAGGAGAAACAAGCCGTTCACATTTCTCTCTTGTGGTAGGTAATGGCCCACAAACCTCACCGCACTTTAGGGACTGTTCTTTGCTTATGAAGGGACTGTTCTTTATTTATGGAGGGACTTGTCAGGGGAGGCGGGTGACTGGTTGATTTTTATTCTTGCGGTGGGCGCCGAAAAATTTCCCTTATTTTCAGATCCCAAACTTGACAGGTATGTAACCACACTGTCTTCCTTATTCACGTGCTAAAGGTGCATGTTTACATTCTCTGCCTTTCTAGTTGTTATTGTCATGCCGCAGCCTTTAGGCCAAGTTGCACCACCAGACAGGCCGAGGAGTGATGCCATCCTAGTGGGTGGAAGCCTAAAATCAGCCATCAAGTAACGGTTACCTGTGACAGTAAAGGACAACTACAGAAGCAACCGCTGGCAGCAAAAGTGGACCTTGGCCTGTTCTCCTCCTCCCCAGCATTAGGTGAACTCTAATTTTAAATTGTATTTGTGCTTCAGTCTGTTATGTTAGCTTTTTGTAAGTTGTGGTTTAATGGCATCATATTTCAATGAATAAAGTCAGTTTTACTTCAGCCTCAGTGTGTCTAGAACACACACCAGGTGCCTGATTCTCTGAAAAACTGACATACCACCAAAAGACAATAGTGGATTAAGTGAGCATATTCACAGTCTAAAACATTTGCTCAGTGGGACCCAGTTTTTCTCTGTCACAGGCCTTCTGGGTGCGGCCCTTGACTCTAATATGATCACAATTCTAACAACAAACAAAAACACTGTCTGTTAAACCTGGTAACAATTGACTTAAATGGCTTTTATCCAATCTTAAACAACATAATCTACATTTGTTTATGTTTCACAAAACATACAAGGGGACTGAGTATACTGGGCCCTCATGTGAGGAGGGCCCAAAAAGATACTAGAACAAGGGTGTGAAACATATGGCCCTAAGGCCAGTACCGGCCTGCCAAAGGATTCAATCCAGCCCACTGGATGACGTTATACAGCTAATATTGATGCACATGTGAAGGCTAAGAGGTGGCATGTTTCAGGAGCAGGTTAAAGAGAGAGTAGCCTTCTTAGTGTAAAACGCCGCTTTGGAGGCTTTTTCACCCTGACCAGAAAAACAGTTCTTTGAACTACAACGAATACTTATTGTGGTCATATGTTTAGATATTAACCATTTGGCATAATATTGTCAATCAGAAACTTCAGTACAAAAAATTCTATATCTGTGCTCTACTTGTTGACTATCATCAAACATTTTTACAAGCCATGTCAGAGTCACATTATTGAAACAGTAGAAGTCAAATGTTACATCTGCCCCCACGTGCAGCAGGGACCGCTGTAACAACACACCTAATACTTTCATATAAATACCAAAGACAACAATAAACGTCCAAGTGTGTAGATTTAGTTAAAACAATTTAATATCCATTTAACAGTTCATTCAAATTTTTCACCAGTTTGAGGCCAAGTGTACACTATCCTTCTGTCTATTTCATTACTTTTAAATATATTTAAAAGAAAAGTTGAAGAAGTTAAAAAAAATAAAGTAGGAGTTTTCTGTAGGTCATATCACTGTCTATCACTCACGGACTGGCCCATCTGTTTAGTCTGTCGATTTCCAGATGGCCTGGCTCCTTATTGGCCTGTATGGCTGCCATCCGGGCCAATAAGAAGCCAGGGCTTGCAGGCCATGTGCTGGCAATAAATACAATGCAGCCAATGGCCCGCTGTTGCCAGGCAGACAACACTTCTTCTAGTACACGCCCCCTCACTCGCTACTGCACAGAGACGTACGCGCTGTGAAACTGTGAAACAGAGGGTTATTAGATTGGTCGAAAATGACAGTTTTTTTTAGAAGAATCATGTCGTGATTGGTTAGTTGATTTATGGCCCGCCTCTACACAACGAAAACACAGGAAGGAGAATGCACATGGTTAAGGGCCGTCCACACCAAGAAAGATAACTGTAATGTTAACTATAATGATAACAATGGCAGCATCCACACCAATGAACGATATCGTCGTGTTGCTAGGTTACGCCAAACACACACTGCTCGGTGCGGTCGGCAGGGGAGCATGGTGATGGATAAAATGGATATTGATGACCTGTTATTGCTGTATGTTGCGAGACAGAAAAAGAAAACCAATTTGCCGCTTGCTCCACTTTTCTGTCTGTCTGTCTGTCAGCTCCATCTGTCATTAGACAAACATGAATGAAGACGTGCAGTTTATTGTGTTTCACCGGCGACGAGCTGTCATTACGCGCGACAATTACGCACGGCTGCGCGCTCTTTATAACTCACTGTGTGAACCTATGTTGCATAATAAAGATTTGCCCCCCTCAGTAACTTCATCCTGGCTCCTGAATTTTATGAATGGAGGGGAAAGAGGAGACGCATTCCCCTGCAAAATGTATTTTATTGCAGTTATTTACCCGGTATTTGCAAAACAAAATCACTGAAGTTAAGATTCTGTCACAAAACTATGTTGTTACGGATCTTTGCACATGTTTAAGTGGGTGTATGGAAATCCTGGAGCTTTCTTAGTGGGTACACGTGATGTGATGAACGTCTCGACCTGTCATTTCGGATGGATTTTGATTGGCTGTCAGTGTTTCTGTCGTTCATCAAATTGCTCTGAAAGTGATCCAAACGATATCGTCCACCACTATCGTTATCGTTATAGTTGTAGTGTGGACGCTGCCAAACACTTGAGTTTAGAACGACTTTTAAAACTGTATATTTATAGTTATATTTATAGTTATAGTTCTTGGTGTGGACGGCCACACGCGCGGCGCACTGGATCGTATGTGAGAGAGCGAGAGAGAGAGAGAAAGACTGATGGATCATCCGAAGAGAGGAGGAAAAAGGAAAGGTGGACATGAAAGAGAGATGGAGAGCAAAAGGAAGGCACAAAGGAAGTTTTAGCTGTGATTGTGTGTGAACTTTTATTATTTGAAATATTACTAAAGTTTGTGTGATTTAGACCCACCTTGTCTGTTTCATTTGATCATTATTACAGTATGTTTGAAGACTGACAAATAAAATACCATTGAAGACCATGAACACCTTTAATCAGGGTGGTTTAATGTACCCCCCCCCCCCCCCCCGGTCTGACGTGGCCTGGATGCCTGAGTGTCCAGACTAAAAACACGGGTCCAGTCCGTCCCTGCTGTCTATTGTCATTGTTTTTGTAAAGTGTTGGTATGTAATTATAAAAAGTCAGAAAAAAAGTATAGTTCAGTATGTCATGCCTAAAAATGACATTAAAAAGTCAGTGTTCACTTTTCCTTGTGGTGGTAGCAAAAAGCTCAAACACTGACGGTCTTTGTGGCTCTCTGAGCTCCTCCACAGTGTCACCAGTTGTGCGTAAAAGTGCAGTGCACCTTTATTGTAAAGTGCTGAAACAGGGAGGGAGCACCCAGCGAAACCCAAAACTAATAATTTTAATTAACGTGATGATATTGACATGAAGAAGAACCAAAAGCCGGCAGAGTACACCGATTCTCAGTATGGCTGCTGACTGAGAAAAGCTATCCTGCACCATCCACCCATTCTTCTCCACCTGCATATTCTGGCAGACAGCCATGGTAAAAGCTCCATCTAAGTCTCTGTCATCGACCTGCAGTGGCAGCCTCCACCTGCATATCCTGGCAGGCAACTTGGCCAACCATCCATCTGCAGCCTCTGCCAGCACCCTGCAACCATGGCCTCCACCTGTAGATCCTGACAAACATCTTGGCCAAACCTCCAACTGGAGCTTCTGCTAGCAACCTGCAGCCACTGTCTCCACCTGCAGAGTCTGACAGACAGCTTGCCCAGCCTCCATCGAACTCTGCCAGCAACCTGAAGCCACCGCCTCCATCGGCAGGTTCTGGCAGTCATGGCCAAACCTCAAACTAAGCGTCCGCCAACAACATGCAGCAGCTGCTCCAAATGCATAGTCTGACAGACTGCTCAACTCCTCCATCTACAGACTCTGCCAGCAACCTGCAGTCACCTCCACCTGCAGAGTCTGCAATAAAGCTTGCCCAACCTCCATCTACCGACTCTGCTAGCAACCTGCAGCCACTGCCTCCACCTGCACATTCTGGCCGACAGTTCAGCTGCTCCATCTACAGTTTCTGCCAGCAAACTGGATTTACCAAATCCACCAGCAGATACCACCAGACAGCTTGGCAAAACCTCCAACTAGAGCCTCTGTCAGCAACCTACATGCACAGACAGCTTGCCCAGCCGCCATCGAAAGACTCTGCCAGCAACCTGCAGCAACTGCCTCCACCTGCAGATACCGCCAGACAGCTTGGCAAAACCTCCAACTACAGCCTCTGTCAGCAGCCTACAAGCACTGCCTCCACCACCAGAGTCCTGCAGATAAATGTGGCCAAGTCTCCATCTACAGCATCACCCAGCAACCTGCACAGCAAATCCAGTCCTTTGGCTATGTGATGACCTTAAGCGACCAGGGACCAGAGATGCACCACAGACCAAAGATCAGAGATGCACTCAAATATAACCTTTCAGGTAAAACAGACAATCACAACTGTGTAATAATACCACACCTTGGCTGAAAAGTTGAAGCCACCTTTCTGTTTATATTCAGTCTACATCATCTTCCTCCTCGAACAGTTGTCTAACAGGTGTCCTCATGTTTATTAAAGTTATTAAACCTGTAGAAATTGTCAAGTGAAAAGAGGGATGCTATATATCTGTGTAATTAAACATCTTAGAATAATATCTAAAGTGGGAATTCTTTGTGGTTTTCTGCAGGCCCTGTTGGACTTCACAGATTCTAGATCAAGCAGGAGCTGGTTAAGCGCTGAGAGGACAGTTCCATCTACAAGAAGTTTCTACCAGAGATGCTTATTTCACTTCCCCATACAGAGCCATCCACCTTGTTCTGCAGGAAAGTGTCCTGAGATCACTTTTTATTATTATTTGCCTGCACATAAGTACATTTGGCTTGAATTGGTTTAAAAGTGTGATATATACTGCAAATGAAAATTACATTTTCTTTGACTAGAATTGTCCTGACTGAACTTCATTTCAAATTCAGTTGAGTGGAGTACGGAGCAAAAAAAAGGCACAGGAAACAATGAAATAAAACTTCTTTATGACAAACATGGAAACACACAAGCAGGTATTCCTTAGCATTACCTTCCGTCTCTGCCTCTGTCTCACTCCCTTGCTCCTCTCCTGTCTTTCTCCACAGTCCATACCTTCCTATTTACCCCACAGAGAATGGTGACACCCTGTCAATGCCATTACTGTGCTGAGTAATTCCTATAAAGAAGGCAGTAGCTTCACTTTTTGAGAAGAATGAGTTACAATCATTTTTCTGCCATTAAAGACATCCTTTGTCATGTGGACAAATAACTTCTTTAAAATGTGTTATATTTTGGAGAAAATAGAGCTGTCATAATCACAGTAACTGCAAAAAGCCCAATAGAAACCAAGGTAAGCAGCTTCAGCCTACACACCGTGCCATGCTACACATTAATCGTTTTTCTTTGATTATAATGTTTTGATGATTATGAGAACCCAAAATCGTAATCAAAATTTGATTAATCGTCCAGCCCTACACTCAGGTAAACTTGGTTGTCTTCAAATAAAAACCTAAATGCGGCACATCAACATGCAGCACTCACAAGCTTGATTAGGAGAGAGAAACAGACAGAGACAGAGACAGAGATACAGAGGGAGTACACAATGCACAAATATAAAGCTGAATAGATAGATAGATAGATAGATAGATAGATAGTGTTTTCTGTACATCTGAGAAAAATTACAAACATACAAACATGCTGTTTCCATATTAATGCAGCTGAGTTTGTGTTTAAAACAAAAATATGAAACACTGCTTTGATGTTGCCAAAATTTACACATTTACACAATTATAAGAGCATGGTGTAATAAATTGTATGCTGTCCCAAGCTTTACATCTCAAAGTAGATTATTCAATCATTTTAATGAATATTTTGCAATGGGACAAATAAGAAATTAGAAAATATAATAGCCTGAATGCAATTTTCAAATGTATTCATTTTGCATGCAGTTGAAATAAATCTGATCTATTCATCTCAGGTGCATGTGGGGCTACTTCCTCTAAAAAGCAGCAAGAACTGAGTGGACGATCCTGGATGTCTTCATGGACTCCAGCATTCCAGATGATGATCTGTATGTGGAGACGCTAGTCCAGCCTACTTTAACCCTGACCACCAGGACCAGTCTGAAATCTGAGCCTGAGTCAGGCATAGAGGTTGCAGCACCAGAACCTACTGTTCCTGTTAAAGTGGAAAGGAAAGCAGCAGAATTCACAAGTCCCCCACCAATGGGAGAGCCCCGTGGTCCATGGCAACGTCTCACTAGAAAATATAGGTGTATTTAGTACACCTAAACCACACACCTCCTGTCCCGTCCCAATCCCACAAGAATGACTCCTGTCCCACCCCGCTCCCATGTTGTGTTTCAGTTGTTCCTCTGACTGATATTATAATATATGAGATCATTAGATTATTAATACTGAAGCGTCAGTGTTAGAGCAGCATGTTACTGTTGTAGATGCTGGAGGTGGAGCTAGTTTCAACTACTTTATTAAACACTTGACTACTGTTATTATGATAGGCCTGTCATGATAACAAATTTTGCTGGATGATTAATTGCATCAGAAATTATTGTGATAAGTGATAATATTAAGTAATATTGTGCTTTTAAGACAATTTTTATTGTTGTTGTAAGTTTGCTGTTTTTAGTCCATTTTTTAAACGTGTATAAAGATAATAAAGGCATAATGATGCAAGTACACCATTTTAAAGAGAAATAAACATTTAACAAGAATAACAACAATATTTACAACTGCGAAAAAATAAAATTTAAATATTGGAAATAACACGGAAAAATATCAAAATAAATAAATACAAAGAAATAGACTGTAAGTCTCTCGCTCTCAGGTGTGCAGTTAAGTCGGTCATATTAGCTCTTTTTGTTGAGATGGTTTTTAGAACAAACCTGGCACACTGGCTCGCCCAAATTACTGGGCTGCCCTCTGTCATTTGGTTTAAATCCAAAACACTCGCACACAGGGGCCGTGGTGTTTGGTTTAGGAACATGGTCCCTGTCTTTCTCTTACGCTCAACTCCCGCTCCGCTCCCTCGCCTCGTCTCCCCCTCACGAAGATCGCACTGTGTGTGTGTGTGTGTGTGTGTGTGTATGTAGCCCATAGCCCCGCCTCCCCCACAGAGACAAAGACACTCGATGACAAGAGCTTTCCCTCCGTTCATTACGCTAATAAACCAACTCACCTGGCTGCCAGATGATGCACGGCAGTGAACGCTCTTGTCGTCCAGTCTCTTTGGTGGAGAGAGATGAGGAAAACAAACACGAATGAATATGGCAATTAATCCCATGTTATCCACTGTCTTTGTCTTCTTTTTGTTTAACGGTGGTACCGTCTTTGTCTGGTCGCACCTTCACGCCAAAAATCCAAAACACAGAATGTGCACGCATCTAAAATGTCCAGTAGTGCAGGAAAGGTTCTGGAAACTAGCGACGGCTGTGATGTGGTGGTTGGGGTCAGGCCAGGGTGGCCAATAGGGTGGCCAGGATTCAGTGTGAGGTGGCCACAGCCACCCCCTGCCACCCCACACCTCCGCCATTGAGGAGGAGGTGCAGGAGAAGATTTCAGAGGAACGGCGGAAGGATATATGGAGACAGTACTGGGACATGACCTACACAGCAAAGAGATCCTGGATGTAACTCAGCTCCCAACCAAGAAAGTTGCTGTAGGTACAGATAGTCAGAAGAAGTGCAAAAGCAGGTGTGTAAGACATTCTTTTTGTCTACTTTGGGTTACCACCCCAAGAATGACATCTTAGTCATCACCATGATGGGCAGGTCAAACACCACACACCAGCTCCACCAAAGGACCAGAGGAAAGAATGTGCCAACAAACAAGCTGGATATGGAAACCTTGAATGAGCAAATTGAATCATTCAATCCGTCTGTGAGCCACTACACGAGGGAGCATGCCCCACACTGCCGCTACCTTCCAAGTGACATTGATATCAAGCTGATGTACGCAGATTACTTGGAGAAGGGCAACCACTGCTCATATGAAAGCTACTGCAAAGATGTGAAAAAGAAAAACATCAGCTTTGCAAAGCTTGGAGAAGAGGAGTGTGAAGAGTGTCTGCTGCAAGATCAGCATGTGAGTGGTGACCACAATGGAGATGGTAATGTCATGCACAGCCTGCAGTGCCAGAAATGGCACTGACATAAGGAGGCTGATGTGGAGAGTAGGATGCTACCAGGCTGATGCTGAGAGGGACTGGCCAGAAGGGACATATCTGAGGAGTGTGGACCTTCAGAAAGTCATCATGCTCCCTCGCATGCCAGGTGTGAAAACAGCTATGTCCATGAAGCGCATTGTGGCCTTTCATGAGACCTTTGCCACAATAGGCAAGAATAATAATAATAATAAAAAAAAACACCATCTCTGTGATCTAGCATGAGGGCACAGCAGGACGAAATGCAGAGGAGATCACCTCTGCATATGTGACTGCACTGGAGAAGGAGGGCGCTGGTTGTCCCAGAGTACAGCTGAGAGTTTTACTGCATCGATTGAAAACAACGGTCCGTGTTTGTGCTTATCCGAATTGCAAGAACAGGATGTCACACAACACCCCGTACAGCTTTCATAGGCTGCTCAGATTGTGTATTATGGCCCGTGAAAATATTTTCTCTCTCTCTCTCTCTCTCTCTCTCTCTCTCTCTCTCTCTCTTTCTCAGGTGCTTCTATATCCAGGGTTGCCTCCATGATTGTGGAGCCCAGCAAAATTAAACAGATCACAGATGGTTGTTGTTGGTGGTCCCTCTAATTCCACAATGTGCATGATTTTTTGTTGATTTGGACTCTGTGTGCTTATATTGGTAGTCTATATCCACAACTGAGCACCCCCAATTAATAGTCAAGCTCCCCCCCAGCACCTCCAACAAAAATCAGCTGCCACCACCACGGTCTGGGTGGACAACTGCACTGCACAAAACAAAAATTGGTGCCTGCTATCTTCCTTGGTCGGCCTGGTTAATGATAACACCACCTCAGGTGAAGACATCACTCTGAAATACTTTGAGTGAGGACACACCTTCATGAGTGCTCATAGTTTTCACCACGGTGTCGAGCAGCAAATGAAGAGATGTCCTTGCGGAACAGTGTATGACTTTGAGAACTTTGTTAGTGTGGTTGCAAGCTCCAACTCCAAGAAGGTGGAAGTGGTTGAAATTAAAAATGGCAATGTGCTGAATTGGACGGGTGGCCATTCCATTGCCAAGATAAAGAAGGCAAAGGTACCAAAACTGAGTGAGATGGCAGAGATTCAGGTGAGACGTGGTTCTAGGAGCCTGTTCTTCAAACTGTCCCACACAGCTCCTCACTTTTCTGAGTTGGACTTCCTCCAGAGAAAGTTTGAGCTGAAGGTGCCCATTGCCCTGAGACCACAAGACCAGGGGGTTGAAGAGACCAAGAACAGTGACATCATCAAAAATCTCTGTCATCTTATGCCCCTAAACAGAAGAGATTTATGGTACTCACTGCCTGTGATTGTGGATGAGTGACAATAACAAAACATGAAATGAAATAAAATAGAGGGATGGAATGAAATGAAATTTGAAATGAAATGAAACATATGAAATGAAATCTGAAATGAAATGAAACATGATATGAAATGAAACATATGAAATGAAATCAGAAATGAAATGAAACATAGTGTAAAATGAAATATTAAACAGATATGAAAACAGTTCATAGATAATGTTCCACCTGTTTATTGTTATTGTTTATTGTATTAAGTGTTCATGATGTTTCCTTTTTACAGTTACCATTTCAAGTTCTTGGTGTTCAATGCACTTGAAAGATATAGTGTGACTGTCATCATTTGAATGTTAAAGTAATTTACTGTAATACTGTTGTCATTAAAATGTTTGGTCACTAGACATATATTTGTCTTTTTTTTATTCTTATCATTTCATGTCATTTACCAACATAAAAACCATGTTGCCGCTTTTGCATTCAAAATTAAATTACCACTTTTAATATTACATAAATATTATTACATTCAAATTAGAGCGTGGCTACCCGATTCGAGCCCGACGGGACCTGTCAGTACCCGACAGGTTGGGCCGGGTTTCGGTCAAAAATGTATAAATTGTATTTGGGCTCGGGTCGGATTCGGTCAGCTTTCAGTGAAAATGTAGTGTAAAATAAATAAAATCCTATTGTGTGTCCTGTTTATTGCTTGGGGACTGTTATTTATGTGACAGCACCTAAACAGAACACACATACACACCGACACACACTGGCTGTTTGTTTCTCCCTCTCCCCTTGCTGGAAGCCTCAGACCTCCCGCCGCCCGTCTCTTCCTTGATTAAACACTGAAAATAAAAGAGGGAGACAGGTTTTTCCTATTGTATCTTATTTTGTTATATTTTTCCCTCTCCCCTCGCTGGAAGCCTTGGACCTCCCGTCTCAAACACAGAGGTCTCCCTCTCCGTGGAGCACCCACAGCGCACGCCCGGCCTGTTAAACAGCCTGAAACCATAACAACTGTGAGACACAAACTCAGCGCTTTAATAATTAAATAATGTCAGGCTCGGTTCGGTTTCGGCATACTTGCCAACTATCCCGATTCACGCGGGAGACTCACGATTTTTAACCCTATCTCCCGCGATGCTCCAGATCGGTAATTTCTCCCGCTAATCTCTCAATTTTACAGTGAGGCAAACAAGTAATATTGTGGGGGATATTTGTCGCAGTATCTGGCAACCCTGGCCTGCTTGCGCGTATGAGGCAAGCCGGTGACGTGACTCAGTCACTCGCTGGTTTCTGTCTTCTGCTCAGTTCAGCGCCCAGACAGAGATGGATAGAGAAAGACAGAGACACCTGACACTCCTCTGAAGAAAAGAAAAATTGAAATATGTTTCCAGATTCCACACAGCGTGGACCGAGACCTTTCCCTGGGTGAGAGCCAGCCAGTGTAGTACCCACAATGGGTTTTGCAAGGCTTGCAGTGTTGATTTGCACAGTCAGTGGCACATCATTTTTAATTTGATGTGCAATAAATACTGCATCCTAAATGCATTGCAGTGTAACCGCCTTATTATTTAGCCTTCTGATACTTATTACAACAATTATTACAATTAAACTTATTTTTCATTGTCCTCAATGGTAAACAGAATCATTCACTGAATATCAAAGAAACAACATTTTCAGAACAAGTTTCCTTCATCAGGTTAAAAATATAAGGCAAGAAATGACGACAATTATACACACACCTGGCGAAGAAACATTGTTCCTTGGGCCAATACACCGATTCCCTATTTTTCACAACCCAGTGTTGGCAAGTATGGTTTCGGACACAAAACAGAATGACTGTCGGGTTCAGATGGGGTCGGGCAGAAATATGTGGACTGTGCCGCACTCTAATTCAAATGCCCAGAAACACATCAAAACCATTGAAATAATTTGATTAGAAAAGTTACTTTGACACATCACAAGCGTATCTTCATGTAATAATATAATAATAAATGATGCGAATAAATAATATTGATAATGACAATTATGGAAAGAATAACAGAAAAATATGCTGTATCATTGTATACCATCATCAGACAAATGATTTTATCAGATTCATCATTACACTGCTTTTAAAAGCTACAATTGAACCAGTATATTTTGTTAAGCTATGCAAAGAAAGATTACACTAACTGCCAAATAAGGGATAAGAGTCAAAGTTCAAATCAGAGATCAAGATTAATATGTAGGAAAAAATGACCTAATAAAAAGCTAAAAAAAAAATGGCTACAAATCCAATGGTCTGCCTGCAACTATGTTGGCTGTACAAGAAAACTTTAGTCATTTTTCTCAGTTCTTCGCTCTGGCAAGTTACTGCCTTTTTCCTTTTGTAGGGCAACCTTACCCTCCGTCTTGTCCTCTGTCCCACTCCCTTGCTCCACTCTTCTCTTCCTTTCTCCACACTTCCTCTTTATCTCGTCTCATTTTGCTTTTCAACTGGAAAAAAACAAAACACTCACAAATTATGCATGTTGCCAAAATTATTCATTGCAAAAAAATCTAATATTAGTTTAGGTATTTTCACTACAGACTGTATAATATTAATTAACAAAGCTTTGACTGACTAAACATCAGTTATTGTAATTAACTAGTAACTTACCTACCAACTGTGAAACTATTCCTGTAATTATCTGCAGCATTCTCTATTCACTAAGTTATATAATTATTACCCAGGGCTATGAACTAAGCAAGTAAGTTATATATTTTAATCGCAATATTAAATATTATTGGGCTGCTGAGACCCAGCCACTGGACGTACAGACACAAAAAAGATATCGATCATGTTGTCTCAATATGAAAATGATAGAGAAAGGGCATAACTCCCAAATCGTCGGAGTATTCTTTGATGTGAAGATACACAGTGAAGACATAACATAATCCTAACACAGCAAAGCTGTTACCTGCAGCCTTCGCTTGCAAAGCTAACGCTACTAACGTTAGGTCAGTCCAAGTAATTAGTGGAAACATGCTAACATGCTAACGTTACACACAAGTTAGTAGTAAAGTAAGACCTGTTCATAAATGTTCTGGTGTAGCTCTGAATTTCTTATAAACTGAGGACAACTGCCTGCTGTATATTTGTGTTCATGCTGTGTCCTGTGTCTTACCTTTGGGTTAGTTGGTTATATTTGTACACTCAGAGTTAGGCTAATGCATTGAGAACTACTGATGTACGGTAAATGGTATATTTAAAAAACAAAACAAACAAAAAAAAAAACAAAACATTTTTGTTGTATGGTAATGACGCTGAATGGGCCATACAAAAAATTGCAGTGTATGTGGCAAAATTTCGGTTGGCCCACCAAATCTCACTCCAGGGTTTTTTGAAAAGTTGGCAGCCTTGCGTTCATCTCATGTAAAACCTTCACATAGAGTAACTGGCTAAATATATTTGACTAAATTAAACCAGCAAGGCTTGCTACTCTATGTCTACAACAGCTAGCTAACACCTTGGCTGGTATACTGGCTGCCATATCAGGCTGTTACCAAGGCTAGCTGGTAAGCTACGTTAATGTTACTAACAAGCTAATGTTAGCAAGCATGTTAGCTAGCTGGCTTTATACAACAGTTAATTCCAACCTAGTAATTTGACTGGATGAAAGGCATTCTGTGAGTGCTGAAATAGTGATCAACTTCCGTGTTTTTGTGCGTGACTTCCGGTCAGCCGCTTTCCCTTACAAGAGCTAACGGTGCAAGCTAATTTTTTTCAATTTTCAATTGTTTATGTTAGTCAGTTAGGTAGTCTGTGTATTTTATATAGATAACTGTGCCCACGTTTCCGTTATCCGGTAATTGCCAGTAAAAATAATTCCCTCTAAACGCGAATAAATTGCACGTCAATCAAAAACTATGAACCCAAACAGCACAATCTATCCCGAGTGAGACAAACTGCTTGATTCCCGTCTCCAGTGTACCAGCAGAACTGAATCAGTGAAAAAACACACCGGGCTACACAGCCTCTCTCTCTTTTTTCTTTCTTTCTTTCTTACTGTCTGTCAGCGACTTACACTCCTAACACAGGACGGGTTGCTTTTATTGACTGAGTTGATTATTAAGCCATATGCGTGGATCAGCTCCGATAGCACCCGAATCAGCATGTACGCATCAACCATCCAGCCGTTACAACATGATTGAGCTAGCAAAGCAGTTTTGTGTTGCTATGTGTGATATTTATTCAGTTTTGGGAAATCACAATGTCTAGAAAGCATCAGTGGCTGCAGCTGCAGTTAGCAAAGCTAACATCAGGACGTCATCTGTTAAAAACCTCCTGTTGTCGGATACGACATGAAACTACTCCAGTTAGCTCAATCATGTTGTAACTAAGACATCTGCAGGAAAAAATATTTTTTTCACGGACTGTTTATTGAGTTGATACAGAAACCGCTAACGGCTAACGGTTAGCCCAGCTAATCTGCGATAACCATGTTATTACAAAATGTGCACACAGAAATAGTAATGTTTGTTAAATCATTGTGTTTATAGACTTTACAAACATCAGATTAGTCTAAACGGTGATATAGTGACGTGAAAAATGTGAGATATATAGCTAAACTCAACAAGGTAAACAACAAAGCGATTCCCATTTACACAGTGGTCAAGAGTGCTGGACCGGATGTGTCGCACAAAAAAACAGAAGTTGGCTGCATTCTGTTCTGCCTCCATGTGTCCGTGAATAACATCACTGAGACTTGTAACAGTAAAATCACTCCGCTCACAAGTGTTATAAATACAACCGTTAATTAACCAGCTGTCACACTCGCTACATTGAAACAAACTGACACTATAGCGTTACACCAAGAAGATGGATATTTTCCCTAAAATTACATTTGAATTAAATTCATGAGTGGGCGTCAGGAGAGGACCAGGAAAAGGAAAGCCAGGACTCTTCAGTGCAGACCTCCAGGTGTGTTTGTGTAATATCAGCCGCGGCCTCGTGCCTACGACCGAATCACAGCCGTGACGATATACAGTACGTCACTCCCTCTCGTGTGATATTGCTTAATTAACACACAGTACACAATGTCGTGGGCCACATGCTACAATAACCATAAAATCATCAAACAATCAAGATTAACGTTATTTCAACAAGACAAGATATGTCAAAGACACCACCAATGTTTAAGGAAATTCAAGCGAACTCACACCACCAACAGCTTCATGACTTACCTGCTGTTAGCTACCGTTGCTGTTCGTCTGTCAGTCTGTCTCCTCAGACAATGCACTTTGGAAAAAATGTTGCTGTCTCGTGCTGGCAGGGATGAATTCCCATTGGCTGTTGGGGCTGCAGATGGATTCAGTGTGCTTAGGTGCTTTCCGCAAAAGGAGTGTGCAGTTTAGAAACACTGTAAAACAGCTATAGTGATTTCCCCTATAAAAACATGCTGAGAGGGAACGACTGGACCTTTACTCCTGGACTCCTGGACTACTCGCGGGAAAAGTTTGAAGGTTTGGAGTAATTGTGTTGGTCTTTTACTAATCAGGTTAAATAAGTCTGAATTTTAACATGTAGTTGTCTTTCACCAAATAGAGGTATTCTCATAACTGTATTAACTGATTGAAAGCGTAATATTAATTTGGTCTTACTTTTGTTTTCAAATTGTACTTTGCATTACTTTTTAACTGGTGAAAGATTATTTTGTTTTGTAGATAACATGAGCCCAGGAGGTGTTGAAACGTGTCACTTTGACAGTTGTTGTAGGTTATATGCTATAGAGAATGCTGCCTCCAAAAAATGCCACTATAGAGTTGTTGATATGATTTATTTTACCATGTTTTGTTTAATGGGAGGCAGGATATTCAGACATGTAATATTGTCAGGAATAACAAGCAATTTCTCCACTGCAGTTTATCTTCAAAATGCTGACAAAGAGAGAAGTCTGCTGCAACACCAGTGAATTTGTAATGTGACCTTGTCTCTTCTTGGTCGGAGGTAATGAATGAGTTTGCCAAGTGAGTCTTGGAAAGCAATATGAGGAATAAATTATTTTTGTATTTTTTTAGCAAGCTGTCGTGGGAAACTGACGAGCTCTATAAGCCATGAATTTCAGATTTGTCAGCCATGATGCTGCTGTTCATACAGTTGTAATCAGGTACCTTATGAGAACAACTCAGTTTGCCTCAGCCTCAGTCAGACAAGGTCAAACAAGCTCTAACTTTGCATTTCAATGTCCGTCTCCCTCTCACACTGTCTCCAAACATGAATCATTTCTCGAGATACATTTGTAATAATGTTATTTGAAAGTAATTCCAAACCCTCAAATCTACACTGTTATTGATGACTGTGTCAAATGACCTACAGGTACACCAGCACGCACACATACGCACACGTGCCAGTCGATTTCACCAATTCTACCTCATTAATTCAAACAGTCCGACTTTCTAAACATCATAAATCACTGCAAGACTAGCAGCCCAACCCCTCTCACCTTTCCTCTCCCTCCCACTTTCTCTCAGCCTTATCTTCCCTCCATCTCTTCCTCTATGTCATCAATTCCCTTTTCAATCACTCTCTCATTTTCTCTCTCTTCACCTCGCTTCTTTGGGAGGTCCTGAAAGTTTGTAGTATGCAGTCTAAATAGCGCTCTGATGGATTGGCTGTCTTCCACAGGCCTGAAGATTAGCCCAAGGGCAAACCCACTCCTGTTTCCTGGGTGCCATGCTGAAGATGAATAACTGTTTATTAACCCAATGCAGAGTGACTCCTTCCCTACCTCATTATGGGGTCGGAGAGAAAAAAAGAAAAACCCTACAGGCTGCTCAAGTTGGCCAACGTGGCCCCCTCTCCCTCTCTCTCGCTGTCTCTGTCACTCTTCCTGTCTCTCTCTCTGTTCCTCTCTTGCTTTCTGCAGCAGATAAACCAGCAGCCTGATGTAATGTGACAGTGTGCGTTTGGTTCTTGTTTGCTCCCTGACAACCCAGGAAATTGGCTTTTCATCTTACAAAAAAACACTGCACTCCGTGTATTAGAGGACATTCATCTTATTATGAGGGGCCGGGGGTAATTGGAAGTTTATGCATTCATTTTATGGCAACGTAGAGAGGGCAAGATTTACTGAGGCTTTTGCGGCATTTCTTTCAGTCGCAGATGGAACCGTTTCTGCGCCAGACAGGTGAGGTGTATGTATAGAAACAAGCGCAGTGTAAATGTTAATTTAGTGTTTGCACCTTTCTCCTTATTGAAAATGCATATAAGGGAGGATTATGCAAATTATCAGTGGAAACGGTCTGTAAAAGCAAGACATCCCCCCAAAATGGTCATTTGTGTGTCAATTACTTGCCCTGTGTCAGGTTGAATCCAGGGAAAAAAAACTTCTTTGCTCACATGCCGCCATGTTGAACAAAGAATGCAAAAATGCAGAAAATTCTTGATGAACTGAAGTAATCAGGGTTCAAATTTAACAACAGCATAACTATATAAAAGCGTGCATTTACAAACTCGTACACAGCTCATGCAGTATGAGTCTCATTTATCCAGTTGTATGTTCAGTCCTTTCCAAACTCATGCATTTTCACTAAGACATTACAACTTAAACCGGGGTGGATTCTTCTTTCACTGTGGAGGCATGTGAGAAAAACAAGGTTTTCTTCTCAGATATAATGTAACATGGGGGGAGTAATTAATAAATGATTATTCTGGGATTGAAAATTCCTTTAACAGAGGCTTTAAGTATCCCGTTGGCTTTATTAAGGTCAGATTTGCTTGGAAAATTCTCTTCCTCTGAAAAGGGGTTATAAACATTGTGCAGATCTTTATATAAGCAACATGAAAGGTTGAAGTAAGGAAAGAAATATAAAGTAGTCACAATACCACAAAAATATCTAAAGCGCTACCAAAGTCAAGACCACTTACACTGAGTCTGAGATGATTCCAAATCCGTGCAGTTCTGTCATCGACTCCAGGTCAAGAAGATCTGCAGTAATTGGTGGTGGAGTCAAATGCAAGTCTGAGTGGGCTTCTGGCCAAGACAGAATCCAAAACAAAAAACCGTCAGCATTCAATATCCTTCAAATTGGAGACATGCACAGACAGTGGCTAAAGATGCTCGAGCCACTGCCCCTCTTCCCTTTTGGCAGTAAATAAATATATATCATGTTGTTAATAATACAAAAATTGCTGTTGCTGCTGCTGCCACCCTTATTCTGATGATTAGTACACCAAATTATCGTAATTACACCACAAACAAAATGACTGCCTGCTGTCACACACTACTGGTGAGTGAACTCTGTTGTGTGTTTTAGAGCTGGAGAAATTTCCATAGGAAGAAGAAGAGAAGCTTGGGATCATACCTGCATATCACCATTGCATGTTTTGGGTGAATTTCTACTGCGGCTCATCTCATGTCTTTTTGTGTTTCAGCCATGATTTTCCCAAACCAAGAGCAACCTTAACATCCAAGCTTTTAAAAAGTATGCAAACACCTGGAGGAGGCATGAGGACAATACAGTGGGCACCTTTTTCAAAAAATAATTCAGCAACTGACCCTCAGAGTATATTTCCATTTCCCTGCCTTCTATCGTCTTTCTGTTGTTCGTAGAGTATTAAGTGTGACATAGCTGCCAGTTCAATAGTTACAACCAAGATAATTCTAATGCAGTGCAATACAACATTGCTGCAATGAATCCTACCTTCATGAAGGTTGTAATGTCCAGTATTTATTTACAATGTTTAAGAAAGGTGCTAATTGAACTTTATGGTCTGTGTAACACAAAACAATTCAGCAGCACCACAAACTACAGCCTGTGAAATGACTGCATTTATTTTAACTATGGGTAGACCTAATAAACAGGCAAATGGGGATACGTTAATACCATCCTTCTGATGAAGAAAAGTTTGAAATGTGATAGGATAGGAAAACAAACTAGATTTGCTTAAAAGTTGAATTTGTTGACAAAAAAAAACTGTCAGAGTGACACATCCTCCACATCCTTACTTTTTACTTACTTACATCCTCTAATGTTTCTTTGCATGCTGTGCTTTTGAGTTGATACGTTTGATTTTATGTTATTCCAGTTGCATGCTTTAATTATTTGTGTTTTTGAATTTATGCTTGTGTTTATCAGTATTTATATTTTAGTCACATTTGTATTTTGTGAAATATTTTTACTATTTTTTTTTTTTTTTTGCATGGTTTTATGGGTTTATTCTTATAATGCATGTATATGGACCTGTTGTGAACTGAGGATGAGAGGAACAATTAACTGACCACACTCCCTAAGACTAATGATTGGTCAGCACAGGTCAGTGTGCTCTTTTAAGTGGGATTTTAAGTGGGAAGACGACCGAGACAAGGCATCCAAACCAGCACATGGACACAGAGTGACAGACACTTTGTCAACGCCTACTCTAAGATAATTAAAGGAAAGTGATCAGGCTGGGCTAGCCAGTGCGTGTGATTGAAGACCCGTTCTTCTCCTCTGCAGCAGCCGCAGCAGTCTGAAGGAGGAGAGACACCAGGAGCCCGAAAGAAGTGCCTGGAGGACAGTTACACAAGGCCTACCTCATGCTACACCCCAAAAGAAGAACAAGTAAAAGTCTCCCCCTCCTGGATAATTTTACATGCTCAAGAGACACTAGGTGCGGTTACATGATGGCTTCTCATTCGGAATGAAATAAATCTGAATGAAATCATTTGGATTTAAAGTTTTTCCAGGTAGTTTACACGGGAGATATTCATTCCAAACAGTTTAATCGCCTTTATTTGGGTCTGGGCAAGGTTGGGGGCAGGGCAGGTTTCTGATTGGATAGGGGGCGGGGCAATGTTTCGTTTACCGGAAGAAAACACTGTAGTCCTCGTTCTGGATAACAAGATGCTTGACGACGACACTCTTAGTGCCTTTTTCGGGCTTGTTTTGCTTATATTCTTGAAGCAGCAGTACGACAACAACCTTGTTCTGCTAATGCTTCGTCTGCTGAGGAGGAGAAGGGAGGTAGAAGGTTGAGAAAGGAGACAGATGACTGTGCTTTGGCGAATGGAAACCGGTGAGTGCTCCGTGTCTGACTGCTCTGTCTCAGCCCATAAGCACCCTGTATACGCCATCAGCAACGAGCATGCACAGAAAGAACGGAATGGCTGGAATCGGATAGGAGATGTATACAACACAGAAAAACTCTTCCATTCGGGTTCTGAAAAGGAATATTCCACCCCTGTGAACCCGATTAGATTTTCTTTCAGGTTGGCTGTTTTCATTCGGGTTGAGGTGTTTACAAGGAGCATTTCTATTCGGGTAGGGCTTCCAACCCGAATGCAGAAGGAATACATGTCTCCATGTATTCCTGGATGGATGGATTTTACTTGGACACATAAGTATTTCTCTCAGCCACCTTAAGTTGCCTATTTTAATTGTTTTATTTGAACGTTTTTAGTGACTGTCCAATCTCTGCATTTGTCAGTGCTGTGATTTTTTGGTTTTAAATAAATTATTTTAAGCTACCCTTGGGGTCATCTTTTTCAACAGTGGAGATATTTTATTGCTGGTATAGTTAGGAACCGCACACCATTATGTGACAAAATTATTATTGAAATGAAATATTGGTCTACACCTATCAGCAAAAACAGTAAATAACTTTGATGATCTTATTAGAACCTCTGGTGGGATTCGCCACCAACACCTTGGTGCCAGACACCACAGAACAGGCCAAGAGGTCCTGTGTCCGTGCCTCAACAGGTCAGAGCCTAGTCTGATTCATGGCGGGGCCTCAGACCTGTCAAGGCACGGACACAGGACCTCTGACATACCACATGGTTCTCACAGATGCTCAATCAGATTGGGATCTGGGGAATTTGGAGGCCAGGTCAATGACTTGAGCAACTCAGGCCATTCCTGAACAGTTCTTGGGGCACTGACACCAGGAGGTGCGGTTGCCATGGGGAGCGAATACTTGGTCTGTATTAGTGTTTGGGTGGGTGGTGTGTATCGAGTGACATCCACAGAAATGCCAGGACCCAAGGTTGACATGCAGAACATTGCTTTATAACAAGATGATCCAACCCATTCTCATCCCAGCTCATCACATATCAACACTTGGTGCCATTCATGTCTACATATTATGCGTTAGGTATCCTCCTGCATTTGTTGTAGATGTTCAGGGGCATGTCAGTTTGTGCCATGCAACACATGCATGTGGTTAGGTACAATACAGGAAGAGAACACCAGCCTTCTGGATGAAAGTTTGGGATTAGTTAGACCCATCCACCACCCCTGCCGCCTACCTTATAGGGACTTTTCAGCTCCTTACAATATGTAATTACCAACAGCGTTTCAAACTGACGCTATTCAGCAGTGTATCATACCACCTCAACAGATGCCGTCTGGCCATGTTATTAACTGATGAAGCTCCTCTGTGCATCATACTGCCAAATAGGTGCAGTTGAGCCGAATGGAGTTGTATCATAACACTGTGAAAGGTGGTTTTTGGTGTAGGTGTCTGACGCTGAAATCACTGACAAAGTGGGGGTATTTGACGACTTCAGAATGAGAATGAGTTGGATGATCAATGTTCACTCCACCTACTGGTGGTTTTAATGTTTTGACTGATCCTTGTATATAAACACACAAAACTGTTTCTACAGCCCTGAGAGCTGCACTGCAGTCTATTGGTTAACATTTAAAAATGTTTTAAAAATGTACACAGATAAAAATATGACCCTGCAAATATAAACTAATGAAGTAATACTTGTCACTAAACACAGCATCTGAGTACTTTGTAACAGCAAGGGATTTTGGGTTCATTAAACTTGCATTTGAATTTAATGTTTAATAAACCGTGAAGTCACTACATGCTAGAAACTGCACTCTTCCTTTGGATGAGCATTTGGCTGCATTTCCCTCAATATTCTAGAGAAACATCAGTTGTATCAACACCATCTTCTTCCACCACCTGCGCACATTTGCAGTACACTTTTTTTCTAAGCAAATCTGTCTCTGTGTCTGCACTGGGTTCTCACATGGTGAGGACAATGGAAAAAATCTGGATAGGAGTCGTCAACACACCAAAGACAACCTGTTGTGTAATATATATCAATGTGTTATTTTATAGTACACATGTTATAACAGTGAGAGTTGAAAGCAAACAAGGAAAAGGATCCCAGATAGATAAACCACTTTGTTTTTACTTAAGCAAGCTGAGCACAGAAGAACTGCTGAAAATGACATACAAGGTTTTCTGACTTTCAGTGAGAAATTAGTAAAGTAAATCTAGAATCATATCAAGTATCATCCTGGTAAGTTTGCAGCTCTCAAGAGGACCATCACTGCCCTGCAGAAACCTTGTAACTCCAGTCGCTGGCAGCTGACATTGGACCCACATGTTAAAAAAAAAAAAAATCTCTTTTCATTGACCTGAGACTAAATTAAACCACCGAAAACCTTTTTAAAATCATAAAATCAATCACGTTCAGTCAGTTACTCAGAGTTCATCTAATTGGAGATAGAAGGAATTTGCAGAACAATTACAGTATGCAAGTACTGGTGTGCACTGTGAATAGTGACTCAAAGTTTCACAACACCAAATCAAAACAAGTAACTGCAGAAAGTGTGATTGGCATTTACATGGAAAAGCTACATTACCACGTATTCTGGAGAATGTGTCTGTTTGTTCTGTCTTGGTAGAAATATCGAAATATAAAAAGCAATACAGCCTCCGCTGGGAAATCAAACACAGAAACTAAATGTGCTTCTTATCTTAACATTGACTCTCCATATAAGGCATGAGTTTGTTTTGTTATAAACATTTTTTTGGTCTTTGCACTGGGTTATCTAAAAAGCAATGTGCACTTTGTCCACATCTGGGGTGAGATGGAGCGTTATTTACAGCGCTGTATCCTCAGACCTTTTTGTTACCACATCAGAAGAATTCTGTATGATTTTTCAGCTCAAAAAAAAAAAAAAAAAAATAACTCAACATTGAAGATATTTTGCCATTCAGTTTGCCAATGTGCTCACCATCTTTTGGTATAGACACACCACCAAGGACAGAACATCACTAACAGGCTTCTCACTCGGATGTTAAGCATAGATACTTACAAGTTTTCAAATGCCAGATAAAATGGAAGGCAGGGATTAAAAAGAAATATTCAAAGACAGTAACAGGGTTCAGGATTATCAAATTTGAAACTGTTAAGCATAACATAACAACTCATTCACCACATACTGTATATAATATTATCCCATTTTCCCTTCCCACGAGATTGTTCTGTAGCCAAAGAAAATAGGGTTAGAAAAGGGGAAATCTTCTCTTCCATTAACTCATTTTTGAAGACCCCTTAAGAGTTCCTCTTTACATATCAAAACCGCCTTTATCTTTGCAAGGCAGATGTCTTAGGTATGCTCTCTGAGGTTCCACATCACAAAACCTGTCGCAGTAAGAGAGTCTCTTAACTTTGTCCACTCCTACAGTTTGCCAAAAGCAGGGCAGTAATAGCAAAAGTAAGCCTCCAGGCTCGTACAGTAGTGTCTCTGAAAGACAGTCCAAGTATCAGCTGTTCTCCCAAAAGTCCAACATGACTCCAGTGTTCATCAAAGGGCTCTGGTAGCAATTTCTGTAAAAATGTGACACCAGGAAACCAGCCAAGAGTGACCATGAGAAAAGCCTAGCAGTCAGGCTTTACAGTTGGTTGTTCAGAGGATTTGGGTCCAAGACGCTAGCTCAGTAGGACCTCCCCTGCTCAGTCTAGCAGCAACTCCGCTCTCTATGCGTAACATCACTCCTGAACCTAACTTGCGTGCTGAGCTAGCTAGCTGCACAGCTGGGCCAGCTCAGGTTCAGGAGAAGCATTTGGAAGCTTGGAGTTGAAGATCTGCAGAGAGTCCTTGATGCGTGCCACCTCTCCGGCTGACAGCTTGAGCCGGTGGCGCAGCAGACAAGAAAACAGGTCCAGGGGCTGCGGTGCTGGCGGAGACAGCCGGTTAATCCGGTCTCTCATCTCCAGCAACATCAGAAAGGCGGCGTCCTGCGTACCCTGCGTGTACGGGTAGTCCAGCTGGAGGATCAGGTCCTTGATGCCCTCAGGGTCAAAGTGCATGCTGTATCCGAACACCTTCAGTGTGTTGATCTTCATGTACCCCATGTTGGACGTCTGGTCATCCAGGTCCAACGGTTCATAGAAGAGAGTTTCATTCACCGTTGGATCATCTGTGAGTATGCGGCTTCGTAGGTAGATGTGCACTGTTTCAAAGAAGGACTTCCACGTGTTGCCCAGAGACAGTGTCCAGTTGTAACACTGTGCCGTGACGACGGCGTCCAGTCGAGTTCTCTCCCAGTCAGGGAAGTCAGGCTGGTTCACCGGCATGAACCAGCTCTCTGAGTGGCTTCCCCCAAAAGGATTCACATAAATCGCAGGCACAGGCTCCAGTGTTGAATTCTTAGTCAAGCATATCTGGAAAGAAATGCCCATGAGCATGTGGATGAGATTGGACTTATTTTTGTTACTCTTGAGTGTCAGCAACATTCTCTTCCTCCAGGCAGGATTGAACCAACTCCCCAGGCGGACATCGTTGCTGATGTAAATGGCGTGGACCTCGATTCTGCTGTCCAGTCGCTGAAGCAGATACCTGACCTGAAGAGGAAATAAAAAACACTGTGAGACTACATTCACTGTTACTGGTAGATAACAATACAGTAGATCACTTACACACTGGTTCTCAAAATATATATCTATGTATATGCCTTCAGGTTTGTAATACAGACTTAATGTTAAAAATCCTGAGACCCCAAACCCAAGCTAACGTGATACTGGTTGCATCATCAGGGTGGCTTTCTTAGACATAGATGCAGTGGGTATTCATGAGAACACTCTCAAAAAGTCACATCCTTTTACACCGAGGGGGGAAACAAAGCTACCATGCTACAGAATTGCTGTTTGGATTTCTACACGTCAAATAAACTAAAAAATCCCAAGTTAAATGGTATTTTTCACCCTGAATTCTATTATTCCTATGTTTTCTGTTGTCTGACTACTGGAGAAAATTTTTTGAAACTGGTCCTGCATTGCGCAAGAGCAGCGGCCAGGCTGCAATATAAACGCTCAGGACATGTTCGCAATGTCAGTTTAGTCCCACTGAAAGTGCCTTTTTTGCCACTGACAGGCTCAGATTATTATTCTAAGTGTCTGACAACAGAGATAAACATTTTTGTCAAGAGTAGGCTATTTTTGTTTAACCAGAAACAGCCCCACAATTGCCATTGTCAAACCCACCAGACCCCATTTAAATAAACAGTAATTTTATCATCATAAAACAAACCAGTTCATCATTTTTAAATATGTTTTAACTCTGAAATAAACCCTTAATTCACTCAGTTAGATGTGAAAATATGCTGGCTCTATACAAGCTAAAACTATTGTTTATATAAATGGATTCTCAGTTTGGCGATGGTAATTTCAGGGCTATTTGAGACACAAAGGTTACAAGCCAGGGAAGCTCAGACACCAAGTGTCCTCGTTAGTCTGAAGAGATGTTGTGTCTTAGGAATGTCAAGGCGCCACATATTTAGACTATTGATGTGCATGTGTTATGGGAACTATAAAGATAGCATGGCTGAAGAACATCTAGGTACTCACTCTCTGACTAACTGTTCATGCGGTTTTGTGTGACTCCATTCATGAATGCTTATTAAAACTCAAGAAAGACAGCCTGATGTGTGAAGACTTTTTCTTTAAACTGTTCATTAAATACAGTGTGGCTGTTTTGTCACCACACTGGTTTAAAAAAAAAAGAACACTTTATTCAAGCAGTGTTAGAGCTGTGAGCCTCCAAGGACCTGTAGTTCCTGCTTGATATCATTATAGCACATCATCAAAACAGGCTAATAGTTTTGAGTCATGTTAGTTCTGCTATACTGTCTTGAAACAGGCATGGAAATCACTAAAACATGCTTGTCTATTACACTGCACTTTCCCAACATTTATAGGCTGGGGGTGAAGGACTGTGTCCTCCCTTACTATGACTGTCTACCAACTGTATTTCTTAGAAAGCTCCTCCACAGCTAAAGGATGTTTCACAACTTTTTTCTTACTGGCTAGGTAGTACTTCTCATGAAACAGAAACTGACATCTTATTAATGTTATAGAAAAATACTTACTTAAATATTTTATCAAGTTTGTTTTGTTAACAGCATGAAACCTGTATTTACATTTTTTTTTCTCGGCCCTGCATTATATCAAAAGAGAATTGATTATAAAATGCATTAATTATCACACTGAAAAGAAGATTCAGTAATGGAATTTATTAAATCCCTTAAATATTTCTTTGCTACCACCTGTCTCTGGGGGAAGCTTCTCTTCTGACACTGCAGACACAGTAAAATGAATTCTGAGCCAGATCTGTCTTTGAAACTCCCAAACACTGCAGGGTTTTGCTTGACTGAACTCACTTTTCTCACTGACATTGCTTTTATTATTAACTTGTGTGCGTACCCTTGCATGTCAAGTATGTTCTAAGTCTGAGACAGGGGGAATTAATAAAAGAGATTATTAAATATGGTCAACTTATATGAGCAACTTATACTGCCATAATTCATTTTTGCTTCTGTAAGACATGCAGCATTTTGCAGCACTGTAGCATCCACGTAGAACTACAATACTAACATTTATATACTGTTGATAATTATTGGGGCACTATAGATGTGTCCTTTCATTTTGTCATGCTCTTTCATGTAGTCAGAGATACTCAGTTATTTGGTCCACAGAAATTTGAGAACCAGTGGTAAACAAATATGAGAAACTTTGAGAACCTCAGCATCAGGCATGTCCAAGTCAAAGTTCAGATAGTGGTCCAGGGATGCAGCGATGCTTGGCCTGCAGGAACCCAGATGGAGGACGTTGCCGTGGTGACAGGCTCCGCAGCGTGTCGTATTATCAGTAGCGCAGGAGGAGCATGAGGTGAAGGAGGTGCCCACAATGCACGGAATAACTCCCTGGCAGGTGGGCTGCTCCACAGGGCAGCTGCAGCTCCTCACCTCCTCAGAGAAGGAGCCCAGCACTCCATGCTCATTGCAGTAGAGCAGAGACTGAGCCCTGCGCAACCAAAACCCAACGGGCCTGCAGAGGGGAAAGAAAAAACACATCAGTGTAGTTGTGTATACAGTACTGCATATTCCAACATAGAAAACAGAGTAGCTTACTGTGTAAAGAGCAATTTATCTCCAGGCTGAAAATCGGTGTCTTTCATGCCTGTTTGGTCGAGAGATTTAAGTCTGTTTCACTTCTGACCACACCCAGCATCACCGATGAGTGTGATTGGGTTGTTACAGCATCCTGTCGGCGCCTATTGTTTTTCCAACCTACTTTAGATGAAACCAGTCTCACTTCGCCATGATGAAAGCGGACTGCCAGGCGTCAATGCCTGATGTTTGTCTGCCAGCCTACTGCTAGTCAGGGCCTTTGAAAGAGACTGCTGCTAGCTAGCCAGCCTAACCACAGATGTACTTGCTGTACCCCTGCCTCAGCCAGAAAGTTTGCTGATTCGGTGGGGGAAGTCCTGTGACTGCAGGTCTGTCTCTGTGAAATATGACAGCTACACAAAAAAAGCAATATACACATTTTCAACCAGCTCTGTGTCATCACAGAGCACGTCCACAGATAAATGAGCAGGGAGCACCAGGGGCTTGCAACAAAAGAGAAGCCAAACGGTATTCATCTGCACACACTGCAATGACAGAGCTGGTTGAAAAAAATCCCTTTAACAGCTGCAGCCACTCCAATTCAGCTTGTGACTGTTAGTAAAAACAGATAAACACAGGGGACACATAAGGTATAAACAAGACACACAGTTACATAAAGTAACTGTTGTTGAAGTGGAGGTGCATCGAAACCCTCATCGAAAGTCCTGTCTCTAAGGAGAGTGATGGGAAGAGGCCAGAGTTCTCCAGTGTTTCTTGGAAAGAGGGGTGTTAAAAGCCACAACTAAACTCGAGCTGTACACTTGCACAGGGCATTGTGTTCCGCAGCAAGCACTACTTGTCACAGTAGGTTGGCAGCCAGTCATCAGAACTTGACATTTGGCAGCATCCTTTTTGCATGCACAGGTGGGCCTGGTTTCATCTAGTCAGTTGGAAAAATGATAGACGTGTCCTGGAGTAGACCTGTGCATCGCTGCATCAGAGTTCAACTATTGGTAGCCAGCTAGTTGTTCTTATGTTACTCAAATGGCTAATTTCCCCAATCACCCTGAACTATCACCAAGACAGTACTGGTCACATAGAAAAATTTCAATACTAAATAATAGGTTGATCTCATAACTACAATGGCAGATTGTCACATATTTGTAGTATAGTGTAGTAAGGAAAAGTGACATGATATTTCAAGAATAAAGTTGAAATTGTTTCTGAGAAAAAAGGTCATTATTTTTGAGGGGAAAACCCCCAATATTTCTAAATTGCTTCCTTCATCTCAGATTCTTTCAGCCATACAAACAAGTTTGGTGTTGTTTCATTGACACTTGCTTTCCTGGGTGGAACAATCAATCAGAACTTTGTAGTCCAGGTTAAGAATGGGAACGTCAGGGCAGCCTGGCACCCGAGGGGTTGAAAGCTCTGACAGTGAAGACAGATGGTGACATCATCATCTGCCAGAGTTTGAAAGATTAAGTATTGTTGTAAGTTGACAACAATCTGTGCAGCGTAACTTAAAGTAATAGTTTCCTTTCTTTCTCAAAGTCAGATGAAAAGATCAATACAAATGTCATGTCTGGAGCGGGGAGCAAGCAGCTCAGCTTATTATAAAGGCTAGAAGCAGGAGTAAACAGCTATGCTGAGTCTGTCCTCTCTTAAAATATATGCTTACCATCACCTCTAAAGTCCACTAATTAACACACTGTGTCTTGCTTGTTTAATCCGTACACAGACAGTTAGATAAAATAAAATGCAGATCTGATGTTTAAAAGACAGGTTCACAATTTTTGAAGTCAGTATCAAAACAACAGTAAGGTACCCACATGAAACAGTTGTTGCTTTTAATGATGGTTGTGAAGACATCCCTTGATAAAGTGATGCAATTTAAGTGAGGGGACAAAATCCACAGTCCTCATTGTGTGCACAAATATATTTCAAAGTTTATGAATCACAGCTTGGGGTTGGAACCCTGAGCCATGACAGACAGACAGCTTTTGAAACTGTTTCCTGTAGGGTAGCCAGTCAGAGGGACACTGCTATTGGCTGTACATGTAGTTATATTTGTGATTTACTGTTTGCACTTTTAAAGAACGGATTGGTCTGCAGGAAGCAGAAGCAGAAGCTGTACAGACACTCTACAGGATGTTCTTGGCACAATGCTTGTTTGGGGGTGAAAGCCCATGGTTCCACCTCCAAGCTGTGATTGGACAATTGACTGTTTTTTATTTTGGCATAAACATAGCATCTCTGCATACAATAACTATATGTGCTATATTCAATTTAATTTCTGTTCATTTTGTTGCTTTGTTTCAAACTTTTGCTCCTTTTAAATCTTCCATAGTTTTATTCGTCTGTGTCTGTTCATGTCCCTGCTGAAATGTTATTGTAATAATGTAAAAAAAAAACCACAGCTAGATGGCACATTTGAAGCACTGTATGCAACCACTGCAAGTCACTGAATCCTCCAAAACAAGTTCCTGCAAATGTTTCACAATAAAAGCCTGTTTAGAAAATGAAGAGATTCTCTCAATCGTAATTATAAGGGGCTTTTAATTTTACACAGATACATAATAGGTTGAGTTTGAAATGACGGCACGATGCATTAACTTTAATAAGACAAACAGGAGCAGGTTAAAAGTAAAAGAAGAAAAAATACAGAGGTAAATATTAAATAAAGTAATGTAGTCTGTTTCACATGAAGCTGGTACCCTCTGCAGTTGTGGTCAGTAAAAGCCCCGCCACTATTTTATAATTTTATTCCTTAATATCTTTCTCCATTATGAAGTAATAACATTTTTTGCAAGCTTGATGCTAATGGAACTACTCACCAGGTTGTTAAAGTGCCTCTGGTGTTTCATGCCCAAATTTTCCCCTTTTACTCTGTGTGGTAACATCCCTAGAGGAAATATTAAAAAGGCTGGGGTGCTGTTGCCATACAGTTGTCTATTACGACAGATTGCTCTCTGTTTCTATTGGCCAAAGTGACGGCTGTGACAGAAGAAGTCGTGAATGACAAAAAGAAAATCAAACATGCTAGACTTTCTGTTGGGACGTTGTGAGACATCACAGAAGCAGCATCAGTTGTCATCTACTTTGACACACTACACGAGATGAAATGATGGATTATTGCATACGACACTCACTGTCTTTCACAATCTAAGCCAACACCGTACAATTGCGGGCTGCAATTGGGCTGATATCATGTAGTGTGAACCTGGCATTTGCCTAATTAGTTTAAGAGCAATTATCAACACTATCATTGTGTACTTAACATATAATTTTATAGTTCACTGAAACTAAAAATGGCTGTTAAAAATGGTTACTCAGCGTTATGTTCATAGTACATAGAATAAAATACTCAAAGAACAACAAAAAAAAACCTTATTTTGGTCTGACATAAAATCGCTGTCAGATTGGGGCCATGTGACACATTTTTTTTTTTGTGTATGGTGTACTCAAAAATGTTACGTTACTGTGTTTGTACTAAACTAAAAGTTTTGAGTGCAAGCTGTTTGCAAAAAATGTTTAAGTTGAGTGAGCGAATTGGGGTTTACAGTGTAAATTTTCTGTACCTTACTGTTAAGTGTTCATGTTTTTGGTAATGAGGGGTGATTCCCTTCCCCTTATGTTTCTTCTTTTCTCTTATCCTTCCCTCTTTTAAAATCTTCACAGAGGCGTAACCTCTTAAAACTAGACTTTAGGGGGCATTTTTTAAAATGAAAAATCTTGAATAAGGATTTCCCTACACCACACAACTGTTTACCTCATATGCATGCCATTTTCCATAGGTGAAAAAATAATTCACAGTCTGCTCCTTCCATATTACTTAAAAATTGGATTGTTTATCTATGGTTATTTGACACCCTTTTCTTATAGAATGGTGGGTGTTTGGTATGACTGCAGTGGAGATGAAAATGCAGACATACATAAATTACCATCCACTTTGGTGCGGTAACAGCAGCGACGTTCAGACTGAAAATTGGCTCTGCAGAGATTCTATCCCCGGGCTAAGTTCAGGAAATCACACACAACATTGCCCAAATGCTCCAGCAATTCCTTCCCCTAAGGCCTGTGTAAATAGACAAAAATGAATGATGATAAAACAAATGGATCTGTGCGGAAGAAAATACGGAGCTTTTGCAGCTGAGCAGCCCCTGATAACTTGTTGTTGCTGGTACGAAGTGGGTTAAGACTCTGAGTGACAGGGGTGAGACAGAGAGAGGGAGAGCAAGGCACACAAAGGTGACTGAGCGCGAGATATACAGACAGAGAGTGAGACAGAGTGTGAGAAGGGGGGGATGGAGTGATGGGTAGAGGAAAGGGACTGTCAGGGAAATTAAAGTCCTCTGTAAACAAGTGCCGAGCTGTCGGCCCAGGAGAGGACTTGATTACAGCATGCCACAATGCCGTGTACCTTACCGCACAAAGGCTCTCACCACCGGTAACTCGACCCTTCATCTCTCTCACACTTTCTCTTTCGCTCTCTCAAGTCTCCATCACGCCACCACATCTCTCTTCCATCTCCAGCCTTCTCTTACTTTCTTTGCTTCCCCTGTCTCTTTAGTCCTCCTGCGTTCTCTCACATCTCTCTTACTCAGCTTCCCTTCCCTGTCTTTACACCTGTGTTTCACAAGCTTGTCTTCATTTTTTTTTTTTTTTTGCCTTCGGCATAGCAACAACATTGCCACGTAATGACAGCTGAGTGAAGCTTGCAGGGGTACTTTGCTCAGAAGTCAACCACAGGTGTAGAATTCACTCAGGTAAAGGGAGTCAGTTAGCCTGTCAGATTATTAGGAGGTGGTGTTTTCAACAAGTGGTGCTCGTTTCTTTGTCAGTTCAGCTGCAGTGGCAGTGAGGTATGTTTCCAAACACCTCCACAGTTGTGCCTTAAACCACGTTTCCCACTATCCCCTGGAGTTATGTCTATATTGGACGATTCTGCAGCTCACAATTAACATCCAGTGCCAACATTCAGTGCCAATGTAGAAAGTAATGTGCTTGTTCCAAGTTCTCTGAATTAAACAACAAATAATGTTGTTTGTCCATGATCCCTGAATGACACATAGAGGTGTGTTCTGTTTTGATGCCACAGAACATAATTTACAAAACCTTCACAAATTTGTGATGAAAATGAAATAGTTTTGAATTAACAACACATAGATTTGGGCACAAACCAACTTGGCTAGGTTTAGGAAGCCTAAATGACTACTTCACTAAGGTTATGGACGTTCTTCATCATCATGGTTGCAATAATAAAGACTTAGGGTTTAAAGGACAACTACCATCATGCGTAAAAACCAGGAGGCAGGAAAGAACCTCCTGTGATTAAGTCAGACTTTGCTGCTCTATCGTGTCACCTCACTTCCTCCTCTTTTCCTGTCACAATTACTAAAGCCACTAGAGGGCTTTATCTCTTGAACATAAATGTTGTTTTGGGTACTTGGTGAAACATCTGATGCTGATGTTCTTTGCTGAGAGGAGAGTCTCTGTGCTTGTTATGTAGCGAGCAGAAAAGTAAGAGCTATGGTAGGAAATGATAACACAGTTACAAAGGAATATGTTAACTGAACATGGTGTCTTAACAACAAATTACACGGTAGCGTGCATGAAATGTGCATAAAATTACATGCTGGCAACATGCCAAAGCAAAGTCAACATCTACGATCACATGGTTAACATTGTGAAACGACTGCGGTTTGGTTAGGTGCAGGGATTTAGGTAGGATTGTGGTTTTAGTTAAAATAACTACATACTTTGTGTCATTACATAAATTCCCTAAAGTTACATAACTTGCATATTGACTTTTCTTTACACAGGACACAAACAGCAGTCTCCTGGTTAAAAGTTCATGTTTGTTTGACCCGTCCACCACCCATCCCACCAGCCCTCCCGTACACTTAATTTTTGATGCGACTTTCTTCTCATTCATTCCCGTAGTGTCACAGTGCATTAAACAGTGTAGAAGCTCAGTGTCCATAGACTTCAATGTGGAAGCACAGAGTGGGTTGTTCCACTGCAGCGAAACTAGACAGTCGTTGGATAAATGCTCGGCTTTGTCCCGCCCATCGGACGCTCAGCGTCTCTGGGGGTCTATGGGACAGTGGGCGGGCCTCGGCTGGCCTGGACGCTGGGCTTCTGCATGATGATTGGATGATCTGTCTGAGGCTGAATCCCTTTTTGATTGACAGCAAAATGAGCGAATCAGCAATCTTGAAATATAAACCACCACCGAAGCAATTTTCAAGTTTCATTCTGTTGTTCCGAGTTGATGTGGAGACTTTTCCAATCCTCTTAGTGACTTTTTCTTTGTTAACAACGACTAGCGACAAATCTAGCATGTTTTTCTGTACTCGTGTTTGGAGACTGACTTCTGTCGCTCTGCAGTTACTGTCCCCAACGAGCAGCGGGTGCTGTTGTGAGCCCTCCACCGTCCCAAAGCACTCACAGGCGGTCACACTACAAGCCCCAGCTAGCGAGCGAGCTAGCAAGCTGCACATAATGGCAGACAATTTGAATTTAGAGTTAAATAGCAGGGCAGATCAACAGATTGATTTGGTGCAAAGGGTGGGGAAAAGTAACAGTTCTTTTCACCCATCTGAAAATCTTTGAGGTGTGTTTTGCTGTGGTTCTATGGCATGAGTGTGGTGGAAAAACAGCTTCAATTAAATGCTCCTTTTATAAGTTACTGCCTCGCAACAATATAACAACTTTTATGATATAAACTTAAAGTGAGCTTCCCCTGTTTGAAAGACCAGCAACCACCACTGCTCAGGGGTATGTGCGTGGCTGCGAGCCGGGGATATGTGTGATGGCGGGTGGGCTCTGCAGAGAGGGAGGCCTCCGTGTTTGAGACGGGAGAGGGCAGCGTGAGGGTTGATGGGCAGTGCGAGGCATGTTATGTCTGGTCTGGGGGTCAGATTCTCCACCAGAGCCCAGAAGACATCCACCTCCCTGCAGCACATACTCTACACAGCTGAGGACACGTGCTGGCAGTTCCCACACAAGCACCTATCATACAAAACATTATCAGGAAATCTTCGTATCTATCTCTCTCTCTCTCCCTCTCTACCCTGCGGACATCAATACACCGTATTGCGGAGTTATAACACGCATAGCAAGATACGTCTGATACAAGCTGATATTTGCGCAATAGTTTCTGTTATGGGTAAGTAGCATTAGTTGTCTAATACTGGCAGAACTATTGGTAGCTTTGTTATAACCTAATACGTGATGGCAGACTTAATGTTGTGATGTGAACACAGCATTAGACATTGTTAGCTGTCATTAGCTAATGCTGGTTGCTCACTAAGACACCTGCCCAGTTCTCTACTGGTTCTCCTCACACCACAGCTCTATTTCTTTCCTGTGGCCATTATTTCTCCTAACCCTGATCTGTTCCTGGTCTCTCAGACGCCTAGCAGGCTCATAATTATAAGCCTGTGGGTCGTCATATGCATATGAATGTACATTTTCAACCTCTTCAGTCTCAAAACTAGTACTGGCAACCATGTTTATTAATGTTACACTCAATCAAACTCTGCCGGACTCCTTACGCTACGTAAGTTAGTGGGTTAGTGGGTTTTTAGATGAAGAAGCAAAATTCTCTCACAAAAATGACCCCAAAAGTCACTGTGGTGTGTTTATGTTTATGTTTTTTTGTTTTGAGTTTCTACATCATTTTCCTACACATTTATTCACCATGGTCCCCAACCTGCAAGTTGGGCTTTAAGTTGTGAGGGTACCAGACCTTAGGATCAGACCACAAGGTAAAACAATACATGTGGTCCAGTGGTCAAGCTTTTTTCAGCACTGCACAATATTATTGCAAAAATACAGTTGTGTGTGTGTCTGTTCAGAGTGCACTGCCTGTGCATTTCTGAATGATGTATTTGTATTTGTTTGCATCCCTGAGGGAGAACTACATCTGTTAGGCTCCAACAAATGTAAAAGCTTTCACTAACTCATTCAGTCATTACAGTATCTAAACAGATATTGCTTCTATAAAATGGTAATGATTATTGCTTTTGCATAAAATTGTTACTAGGCCACTCCATCTGGGAATGTTGTGGGCCGTTGATACTGATGATCCATTCAGGTACATACAGGGTACAGCTATCTACATTGTGTTGCTACTGCTCTGTCATGATGCCAACAGTTTTACACAGTTAGACATATTTACTACTGTACAATCTGTTGACAGCAGAGGCAGCCCAAAGCTGAAACAGCTGAAATCACAATGACAGCAATCTACAAATACAAATTTTGGATGGGAATCAGCTTTAAAGGAGCAAATGTGTACCCCACTGGCATGTTTCCCACCTTCCTGTGTGTATAACTTTTGGGGTTTTACTTAATTCAAAGCTGAGCTCTTTCCCGACAGATAGCTCTGGGTTTTCCCAGTGTGCCACTCTTGAGGGGAGCTGTTAGAAAGCCTACAGCTGTAATGAATCAGAACTGAGCAGCCAGCAAAACTCCCAGTAATCACAAATTCTTCATTTGGTTTGTTTTTGTGTCATTGCATCCCAGTGGGTTACCTCTCTCTGGGCAGACTGATGCGAGGATGTTTGGGGCAGCGTTTGCTCAGGGTGAACAGTTTCCTGACGACCTTCTGGGCTTTGCCCAGAACCAGGGCAGTGCTGGACTCCAGCTGGGCATAACGCTTCTGGAGAGACAAATCAGCTGACCAGAACTTGGCGATCATGGACACATTCAAGAACCGGTCAGTGGGCAGGCGCTTCAGGAGGGCTTTGAATTCATCTGCAGAAGTGGAGAAAGGGAAGGTGTAGAAAGAGAAAACAGAAGAAAATTAGGCACTCTTAAGTCATTAAAATGTGAACAATACCCCTTCTGAGCAGTGCAAACCCATTCACCACAGTCTTCTTTATCCCCAGTGGCATGCAGAGATAATGACTGAGGAGCTGGGGGAGTTTCATGTGCCATTAGAATACAAAAAAAGCTGTTATGTACTAATGAATTGCCATTACAAAGTAAACACCTGTGCTTCAATCTGCAGTTATACTCATTCACCTCACCATTAGAAGCTCATCACATTCACAGAAGCATCATTTGCATCATTGTCATTTAGAAACACTGGTTATCTGACGACTGACAGTATGGTGTCACGTACGGATGCACATTGTCATTTATGTTGTAATTCTTTCTTTAGTGGCCTGAACAAGTTAAGAGATAAGAGATCATCACGAGCTGAATAGACCAATAAGAGCATGTGGTAAAATGGTGAGAAGCTGTATATCTGCGGTGCTCTGCTGTAAAATGCAAATACACAGAAGCAGCTATAGATGTAACATGTAATCCACAGCAAATTCTGCAGCTGTCACAGCAAGTTTGTGTCAAAACCAAAAAGGAAAAAATCCCAAAAACCACAGTTTATCTACGTACGTTTATAATTTTAGCTGTCAAGGGACTATCATTTCACACAAACCTAAAATCACCTCCAACAACATGCCAGTCAAAACCATTAAAGCATCTGAATCAGTTTTATCTGTAATGGCACAAAGCATTGACATGAAATGTAACAAATTCAATAGAGTGCTGAGGTCAGGCACAGAGCCTCATAGATATCAGGTCTCCATAGGTTAGAGCCTGAAAAAAATCCAAGTCCAAATCACCTTTGTCAGATTGATATGTTAAAGTGGCACATTCTTCCTTTAGACCCGGCTGACAAATGTCCACATCTTTCAAACTCCATGTCCTCAGTCAGGACCTGCTCCAGGCACCACTTGATCGCTTGTAAAAGAAACTTGAACTGTTTGTCTTGACAGACTCTAGTTGACACTTTTACTGTGTATGACCCAGGCTGCCAGCACACCATGCAGTACAATTTTTCCCAGAGGCCTCTCTTGGTATTGCAGAGACAAAAGGCATTTTCCCCATAGACCAACATCATAAATGAGACATCTAAAACTGTTGATGAACACCTCCAACTCCAAAATAACATCAGCTAACATGAGCCTCCATAAACTACTGGTCATGCCAGATCAAGTAAGGCTGTAACATGGGTTTGTTTTGTTACTTATGACTTCAACTCCTGATTTGTAAAAGGAACATTGTGCTGTTTCTCCTTTAAAAAACGACATAGTGTACCTTTAAAGCCATTATTGTGAGACAGCCCTGTTACCAAAACATAATGTTGGCATTGTACTTTTCTGCAAGCCACAAACTTCAAATCACATAGATATTTTTACAACACTCCAAAGCTGTTGAAATCCGGCACTAGGCAGTGACTTGTAGCGCTGGACACTGATGAAAAAGGGTGTCCTTTCATGTCGGCATGATGTACGGCCAGTTGCCAATATAGTGTAGCGGTGCCTTGCGGCGTCAGGAGGAAACACAGTGAGACAAAAACGAAAGTTAAGGTGGCTGAAATCTGAGTAGGGAGGATGAGAGGGGTGGTGGATGGGTCCAACAACCCATGACTTTCACCTGGAAAGCTGGTGTTTGCTTCCCTTAAGATTGTAAAGCCAAACCCTGCTCTTTTTATCTAGACCCAACCACGTGCGTGTGTTGGCCAAATGTACCCATGTGTATTTGTTGTTGTTGATAAAAATGTCAATTTGCGTTGTCGTACTCACATAGCACATTTATTTTGAAATAGTGCCACGAAAGGTGAGTGTTTTAACAGAGACATCCTACTTCTATGGCAGAGATTGTACCCCAAACCTGAAATTTTAAGCAAAACATGATCTTTTCCTGACCATAACCTTGTGGTTTTTGGGCCTATACCTAACCATGTTAACTACAGGGCTGTTGGAATGTAAAGTTTCAATGTATCTGCTACATAACAATGTACAAATGCAATGAATGTTTGGTGTGCAGACAGGTACAATGGCAACTTTTTTTCTGGCAAACAGGTTGTGTGAGAGCATCTTGTTAATGCAGTTTTCTCTCCTATATGTCTGGTTTAAACATAATAACATGAACAAGAAAAAGCAATCTGAGATAGTTTAAAAATCAGTGCATGTTTTTTTAAGGCTACTTCAAGGCTATATGTTTTTCAAGGAATTTTGATTTTGAAAAACATGACAATGTTATAGCCATTTAGTACCTAATAGGTGTGTATAAGATGCTTTTATGTTACACATGTAAGCTTCAGCTTGTATTATGAGTTAAACCTTCAGGGGTTTACATCTCCTACCCCAGCCAAGAGAAGAGAGACATTCAAATGTTGCTATCAAATCAAAGGGTTATTATTTCACTAGTGGGTGTGTAAAACCTCCAACATGAAAAGATTGGGCACTGTTTGAGTAAATTACACTGAGAATAATATGGGCACAGAGGACAGAGCTCATACCCTGCGCTTGGTTTGCCAAGAGCGTTCCGGTGTTAAGATCATTGAAGTTCCATTATGAACCAGTGGGCAAATATTATGCCAGTAAGAAGCCTCTGGGAAACTTGAACCTATTATTTCCTTTTCTCCCAAAGCCAGCTAAGTGAGACCTTCTAGGATTGTTCTGGGTCTGCTGGAGAATCATATTCCCATGTGCTGTTGTTGGCAGAGAGACAGAGAGGAAATCTGCAGCCAAGCCGACCTGAGCTGAGCCCAACTGATGAGACTCAAGCCTATTACAGTGCTCAGTGATCCCAGATGACACAATGGTCTGTCTCTCTCCATCCTTCTCTTTGTGTACGTCTGCCTCTTTCCTGCGCTGTGATCTTTCTCCTCTGGACTAGCGAGTCATGCTGTCTCGCTTAAGCTGTTTCCTGTCTGTCTGTCTCTCGATCTCTTGTTCCTCTCTCATCTCTTTCTGTAGCCTCTCTGTACGGACATGAGGATAAATTAGTAGGGCAACATTAACTTTGTTATTACTACGTTTCGGGTTCATTCCTCAGATGGTCTGTTTTTAATGCTCATTTCATGTCACCTCCTCTGATCTTCACAAGGTATTAAAAGCTACACTGAGCTCAGTAAGCAGAGTTTGTTGTTTGAAGGACAAAAAAAAAAAAAAAAGAGTGCACAGGATACAAATGCCACTTTATTTAGAGGTCAAACTCATGCAGGCCATGGAAAAGTTGCTCAATGAACCTTTGCTCCACCAGAACACAAATGTGTCTGTTTTTAGCTGCTCTTAGAAACAAAATATGATTTAAATAAAGAATCATGCAAAGTGGGGGTGTACCTAAGTTTGACTATGTTGTTTGGGAAAGCACAGATAATACGGTGGAAACAGATATTAATTCTACCCAAAGCTGCTTGTCATTGTTCATTTAAAAAGAATCATGATTTAAATGTCTGTATTTCATTTTTTCTTCAAATTGATTCACATCATTGTGGAAGACCACGAGGTTTAAAAAAAAACATGACAATTATGTTACATCATAGGACTCTGATTTCACCAATTAGTCATTTCATTTACAACATGTTATTAAAAAGTGATCGCTATTCTGTAGCGGCCCCCACACAGCAGGGAGCAATACCAATTAATACCAACTCATTAAGAGCAAACTTTATGCATTACTGTGGCAAAATTGTAAGGACTAAGAAAAGGACAGGGACAGCACGGTGGCGCTTTTCAAATTGTGTCTGTTTGAGACAGCAAGAGAGAGAGAGTGAGAGAGAAGGTGGACTACTGCGTCCAGTGTTTTTGTTTTTTTAATAACTCAGAACACTGCTTTGTCACTTTTCAGCCTGCTCGCCCGCACCTGTAATATTTTCTATAAATGGTCTATAAAGCAAACTCACCCAGGACCTGCATGCTTTTGACCAGTGGTGTGCAGCATAGCTGAATGGGGAAAATTTAGAAGTAGTGAGACAAAAAGTTGATTTATTTCAGTAATTCCATTCAAAAAGTGAAACTTGTATATTATATTCATTCATTACACACAGACTGATATATTTCAAATGTTTTTTCTTTTAATTTTGATGATTATAACTGACAACTAATGAAAATCCCAAATTCAGTATCTCAGAAAATTAGAATATTACTGAAGACCAATACAAAAAAAGGATTTTTAGAAATGTTGGCCAACTGAAAAGTATGAACATGAAAAGTATGAGCATGTACAGCACTCAATACTTAGTTGGGGCTCCTTTTGCCTGAATTACTGCAGCAATGCGGCGTGGCATGGAGTCGATCAGTCTGTGGCACTGCTCAGGTGGTATGAGAGCCCAGGTTGCTCTGATAGTGGCCCTCAGCTCTTCTGCATTGTTGGGTCTGGCATGTCGCATCTTCCTCTTCACAATACCCCATAGATTTTCTATGGGGTTAAGGTCAGGCGAGTTTGCTGGCCAATCAAGAACAGGGATACCATGGTCCTTAAACCAGGTACTGGTAGCTTTGGCACTGTGTGCAGGTGTCAAGTCCTGTTAGAAAATGAAATCTGCATCTCCATAAAGTTGGTCAGCAGCAGGAAGCATGAAGTGCTCTAAAACTTCCTGGTAGACGGCTGCATTGACCTTGGACCTCAGAAAACACAGTGGACCAACACCAGCAGATGACATGGCACCCCAAACCATCACAGACTGTGGAAATTTTACACTGGACCTTCAAGCAACGTGGATTCTGTGCGTCTCCTCTCTTCCTCCAGACTCTGGGACCTTGATTTCCAAAGGAAATGCAAAATTTACTTTCATCAGAGAACATAACTTTGGACCACTCAGCAGCAGTCCAGTCCTGTTTGTCTTTAGCCCAGGCAAGACGCTTCTGACGCTGTCTCTTGTTCAAGAGTGGCTTGACACAAGGAATGCGACAGCTGAAACCCATGTCTTGCATACGTCGGTGCGTGGTGGTTCTTGAAGCACTGACTCCAGCTGCAGTCCATTCTTTGTGAATGTCCCCCACATTTTTGAATGGGTTTTGTTTCACAATCCTCTCCAGGGTGCGGTTATCCCTATTGCTTGTACACTTTTTTCTACCATCTTTTCCTTCCCTTCGCCTCTCTATTAATGTGCTTGGACACAGAGCTCTGTGAACAGCCAGCCTCTTTAGCAATGACCTTTTGTGTCTTGCCCTCCTTGTGCAAGGTGTCAATGGTCGTCTTTTGGACAACTGTCAAGTCAGCAGTCTTCCCCTTGATTGTGTAGCCTACAGAACTAGACTGAGAGACCATTTAAAGGCCTTTGCAGGTGTTTTGAGTTAATTAGCTGATTAGAGTGTGGCACCAGGTGTCTTCAATATTGCACCTTTTCACAATATTCTAATTTTCTGAGATACTGAATTTGGGGTTTTCATTAGTTGTCAGTTATAACACTTGAAATATATCAGTCTGTGTGGAATGAATGTATACATTATACAAGTTTCACTTTTTGAATGGAATTACTGAAATAAATCAACTTTTTCATGATATTCTAATTATATGACCAGCACCTGTACATCAAAATGAAGTTTGAAACCTGTAGTTTTTAGGTGTAATCTATGTTAATTTCCTCAATTAAAATAACCCAGTCCAACCCAGAGAGAGAGAGAGAGAGAGAGAGAGAGATGAAAAGTACAGTCCGTATCTGCCAATATTAAATCTTTTTTGTTGTTGTTTGTTTTGAAGGCACAACGATCAAACTGTTGGGGTGGGCGATACTACAAAATCTGCTTTTGATTTGATGCCAAGTCATACAGGGCCAAAATTGCTGATGCTGATACGGTATAATACAACACTTTTTATTAAAAAGTGGCTTATGTACTTTCATGGAGATAAAATCATTGCATCATGATTTATGAGGTGAATCATCATTCTGCTAAAAAAAAAAAAACAGCTCATGATAACCATTACTATACACCTGGATATTTATTGTCTGAGGCTCTCTGAAAAGCTTGAAATATTCATATTTTCTAACCTAATTATAAGGTTAGAAAATACAACATTTACCCAATTTATCGTGACTTCTGATATAAACCACGGCCACACCCCGTCTTCTATCTGAATACACACACATAATTTTATTGGCTGAACAGATAGAAATACAGATAACGATGTCTCGTTACACCTCTAATTCAAAGGTACGGCCACTTTAAGTCACAGAATTAAATCTGGCCTGAAATTACTATGTATAAAAGTAGAAGAATAAAAATGAGGTACTATAAAATTTGTGAATAAAGTTTGGTTCCTGACACTGAAATTAACAGTTATGTTTTTATCTATATTGATATTGCTCTCATTTCTTGGTTAAAACTCAGTGTCCGTATTGGATAGTGTTTTATATGTGTATTCTTTTTTGTTTGGTTTACATTTGCCATTGAATTCTAAGATTTGATGTCAAAAGGAAATCTAGATGAAATTCAGCCTCACATACAAGGTATCTTTTATAAGCAAGTGAGAATTAAAATTAATTTATTTTGTGGATTTGAGCTCAACACAAATTTGGATGATGCTTGTCAGCTCTCAGTCTGAAACCACACAGAATGTCGTTATTATTGTTAATTTCTGAAAATATGGAACCACAACCTGTTCTCCACAGCAACTGTGATCCAATATGGCTGCCAAGATGGCGTGTTGTCTCATCTGAAACCCTCTTATTAATACAGTTGACTCATTAAAATATCCCGTGTGATTTCTGTTTAGAGGTAGTTTTTCTTCCTTAGCACAGAAACATGCAGTGAAACTCACTATGACCATTAGCCAGCGAGATCAGTGCCTCCACATACCTTAACACACTCTCCCTTCCCCGGTCCTGTCCTGTCCTGCATCAGTCTTCATCTCCTTTTCCCCTCCAACAACGATTAACACAGAGGCACACACACCCTCATACACATCCACCAACCACCTCCCCCCTATTTCTTAAAGCTTTTTTCCCCCTGTTTTCAAATCACTCGTGCTCTCTCAAACTGCCTTCAACACTCCTTTAGCATTATTCTATCCAGCCTCTCTTTCACTCACTCTCTCTCCTCACACACTCTCAGAAATAATCATTAGCACTGCCATCACGCTGGAGGAATTTGTCTGTCTGTTTTCCTCCCTTTCCTGACATTTATGACTCCATGTCCCAAATTTATGGACAATTTGGCTCACTCAAAATCTATCAGATAAAGAGGCTGTTTTTTTTTTTCTTTTCCATAATGGGTGACCGCGCCGCCCTGGAATCTCCATCTCTGAGCTGAGTTAGTGATTCATGACATCATCAAGCGGAGACGACAGCTAAGTGACTGGCTGGCTGAGGCCCGTTCATTTAACTCCCTACAAGGGCAAAGGACATTAAAAAGTCTGAGCTGGGATTAGAGGAGTCATATACAATACAGTATTGTGGAGAGTGAAGTCAACAAAACTCAGAGTGTTTGGGAGCTAGTAGTGGGTTTCTAAAGATGCCAATTTTGGTAAGTTCGTCCTAAGAAAATACAATACAATACAACTATCGGATGAATTGTCTCACACACAGAGTGATGTTTCATGACTAATATATGGTGACGTGTCTTATCCGTGGGACGTGCTGGTACCTCAGAGGTCCTGTGTTCATGCTATGACAGGTAAGAACCAAGTGCAATCTGCAGTGGAGAAACAGGACCTGTGGGGGTGTCATGTGTTGTTGGGCCCCAGGGCGCTGGCACCTGCATATCCCCATTGATGGTTGATGGGATTAGGATCTGGGGAGTTTGAAGGTCCTCTGTCACATGCCAGGAACATGTTTAATGTTATGCACTACACCTGTCAGTGGTTTTAATGTTGTGGCTGATTGGTGTGTTTTTGCTAAAATAAGAACAATCAGCTGCAATCGAAGCCAAAGAAAGATGTGTTTGACTTGCTTCCAACAGGATTTGGCAAAAGTTTCATATATCAGCTCCTAATATACCAGCTCATCTTTGCACAATGTAGTATGTTTACAGTTTTTCATAACACTGGGTAGGCCTGGTCAGTTGTTGCTCAGTGCTACTTTAGATTTTGTTGCTCTAATTGGTTGTAGGTCTATCCAAATGCTCCTAGGAGCATTTTAGTCCACAGCCATTGATAAGGCCCCTTAAAAATAAAAAACAAACTTCCTTTTACCCAGTGTCAGCTGGGATTGGCTCCAGTTTATGGATAGATGGATGGATGTATCATCATTCTATAACCTTTATTATTGTAACCATAACAACACAGGTCCCCTAAACTTAAGGAGGCAACAGATAGCATTTTTTCCTTAATATATCATTATGAAAATAGTGTGGGTTGCACAGGGTAGTGGCCACAGTAAAATCAGACTATCAGCGTTTATATAGGTTACTTAGTGGCTTTGCAATCTTTGTAATAAGCTTCTGCCACCGGTGCCAAAATTTCACGGGGAAAAAAATGCTTTACAGCAGGAAACGCGTCATGTATTGCAAAACTGGTTGGCCAGCCAATCAGGGACTGCAGCTGGTCCTTATGAGGAGCTGGGCAGATAGTTGAGTCACGAGCACAATGGCAGACAGACAAAGTTTGGAGACAAGTGAAAAACGGCCTAGCGAAAGAAAACGAGCTGCTCTGTGTGAGGAGGCGAGGATGCACAAAAAGCAGAGTGATAAAAGAAGAGGAAAAACAAGAGTAAACCTCAGTCAGGCGTTCAAGAGATGGAGGGAGCTCCATGACCAAAGAGGCTTCAGAACCGATGTCCAGCTAGCTTTCTTTCTAAAGGATCAGTAAGTAACACGGCTAAATGTTAGCTAGCCGAGAGAGGACTGTACTGTACTGGCTGCTAGTTCATCCCTAGCTGGCCAGCATCGCAAATTGCCGCAACCAGGGACCAGGTAGCGAGTGTTGGTCGGCTGACGTCCTGGTTGCCATTCTACGGCAGCCCTCGGACAGTGATACCCCCTCCCTGCCTTCTGTCCTCTGCTCACTGAGGCAGCTATCGACGGACATCGCCCAGCTAAGTGAACACTGGACTTTGCTTCTCATTCAATTTGAGCTCTAACCGGCCGCATCGTTTATTCTAGAATGGGACTGTTTACATGTGCATATTGATATATATTCCACTGTGTCTACTGTTGTTTGTACTGATACTGTACATTCTGGTATAACTATCTGCATTACTATTTGTTTTTTTCTTCAGATAAATCTGATAATTGTTGCTCTGCCTCTTTACTCACTTATTTAGTAGAGTGTCCGCACACCTTCTCATTCTACGTATACAGAGAGGTATAGTACTGGTGGCTTTACAGCCTACATTTTATTGATTATCTCTGATCCCCACGGTCAACTTGGTTGTTGCAATAGTGCGAGCAACACTGCTGATGTAGGTGGCGCCAAGCAAATCCTATCTGTTGCTTCTGTAACATAATAGTTAGATGATGCACTTTGTCATTTAATTTTGAAAGACTTGCCTCCATAGGCAGCCATTCAGTTTACACAAATCTCAGACTCCTGTATAATTCCCATGCATCCTGCTAATTGGTTTTTTTGTTTTGTTTTGTTTTTTTGTTGTTTTTTTTTGCATCAATCACTCTGGTGAAGACAATTTGTCTGAAATGGAAGCTGGTGATGGTGTGGATCATAAGGATGGACAGAGCTGGCAGCATTTGGTATTGTGTCTGATGTGAATTCTGAGCTAGTCTCATTGTAATAACATTCACCTTCCTTTGTGGGGATAATGTAAATCTTCAAGTGTGCATATTTGGTCCCATGCCTGCTGTTTGTGCTTTAAATGGTTGAATCGTATTACATTACAGAGTTACATGTTCTGTCATCCCTATATTCTGTATGCATTGCAAAAACATTTGACTTAAACCTCATTTTCTTTAACATTACCAACGTTGTTTTTTTTAATGCTATGTATAATTAAAATGTTAAATGTTCTGGCAAAAACATGTACATCAGTTCTAACCCTTGCATAAACTCACATTCAGTGTCTCAGTCACAGCTGGAATTAGAATTGATGGGTTTACAACTGCCTGTCACACGTAGCAGTGAACACCGCTGTCTGAAACATCTCCTTCCTCCTCAGATGCCTTTTTTTTCTGTGCAGTGCCCCTGTCTGTCAGTTACATCTTAGAGAAGATCCTCTCATTAAATCCCACATGATTTCTCGCAACAACAACTTCAATAATCATCTTTCTTCTCTGTGCCTTTAATTCAGTTGCAAACATGACAGACAATAAGGTTGGAGTTGGGATGTCTTCAGGCGAGTGCGGCAGCGCTCTCCCTCTTTTATTCTGCTGTGACGCCGGCTGGGAGAGACGGAGCGGAAAACAGAGGGTCCAGAGCTGTCGAGTAAGCTGCTATCTCCATCACTTCAAAGTGTCTGTACCACATTAAACGCACCATCCATCATACATCGCTGACACTGCTCACACAATAGTTAGCAGGGAGGATTTTATGTTTGGCAGTCTCTATAGAGCCTCTGTATTAAAAAGTAGACTTGAAGTACTTTTTGAAGTCGGTCACTGCTCAGTGGATTGATTGATCTCTTAGAAAAAATGGCTCAATATTTTCTTTTTACTTACCTAGAACATAAATTATTTTAGAAAAATGTGAGAATTTGAATTCTATATACACGGTAATGAAAATATAGCGCCAAAACTCTCATAACTTTTAAATCTGACGAGTAGAGAAAAAGTCTTGATTAGAAATACTTGTAAACCTATGGAGACGTACAGTACAGTGCTGAAAAGTGTAAATGTATGCGAAGTGATAAAAAAAACTCAAAGTGTCTATTGTCACACATCTGAATCTGTGCATCCTGTCAAAAAGGATCGGGTGGAAAAAAGAAGGGGGGGGGGGGCATTTTCCATTCAGTAGTGAGTGATTCATCACGATACACTCTAATTACATTTGCTTCTTAATAAAGTAAGCTTTCTGTTTTCAGATTATCCCATAATCCCCTAAAGACTCAGTTTTTCCAGACATATCTTCCATAATTAGTCGGAAATCCTTCAAGAGGACCAGAGTGCCGTCTGTGCTTAACTTGAGCTGAACTCATAAATGCATAAGCAACTATACACTTAAATATTTATTATTAACAGAATAAATAAAGTTGCATTTATCTCTGCAAAGGCGTGGGCTTTGCAAGTCTTACAAAACACGCTACAGCTGTCTTTTATCAATAGCATTACAAAAAGAACATATATGCTCACATAGTTAGAGATAAGGTGTATTACAGGAGTGATATCCACACACAGCACCCCCTATAGTGCAGGAAGTGACTTCAATTGGAATGGTAATGGTGAAATCATGATTTGTATGCCTTTTTTATGAAGCCTCTCAATGTTTTGATGCATAAAACGTACATTCAGATTTAAATTACATTTGAATACTTGCAGTTACAGCATCCAAACTTTGTAGCTTCTACATTAGCGTCGCCTCAGAATATGACCTGACTGACTATTTTTCAGTCATAGATCAAGTGCTGACCTCAATTTGAGTATTTTTAGAACACCATGCTCCAAATGCAAAATGTGGTCAGTGCATTTACATAGAGAACATTAATGGAGGTTGTTGGAGGAAAGAAGTGGGAGGAATAAAATCATGCTTTTCACAGTACGACATATGCGGTATAGGTGTCTAACTTACTGAACTACTGTATTGTTGCACGCATTACTTCATATGGCCTCTTTATTTAGTCATTTGTTTAATCAAAAGCTCATAGTTTGCAGGAAAAAAAAAAATTGTAACATTAGTCTGATTTCACTAGTGTGCCCCAGCCTATTTTCCAAGAGGCACATTGCTGGAATTGCTGCATGGAGAATCCCTTTTCTACCATTTCTAGGTAACTTCTTAACCTTGAGGAAGTATACATTTCAAAGACGTGGGGCGAAGTTGTTGTTTTGCAAATCACGTCTAAGTTTTTTGTATAACATCGTTCTAAATATTTGAGTTTGTGGAGAATATCATATCATCACTAGGCAAAGTGCTTAAAGATCAAGTGAAGTCACAAATCACTGTTAAAGGCAAGTTGCAAGTCTTCTACATATTTTTTTTTTCACTAGGAAGGGCCACCCCACAGCAGTGTGATTTTAAAAGTTTACTGATATGAGGATGTATAGAATGCTGAGAATGGATGAATGGATGGATGTGAGGAAGGGTGTGAACGTGGGAGAGGAAGATGGGAGGGCTGTATGAAGGCTGGGGAGGAGGTAACTCAGTGTAGGGGATCCTTCTCTGAAGCTGAATCAATTACACACTCCAGGAAGTGCCTAGATAAGGAGAGATGTGAGAGGTATGTACGGGATTGAATAAGAGGCGATGAGAAGAGGTGAAGAGAGGATCAATGGATGCAAACAGGGATGGGGGGGGGGGGTAAAGGGATCAGGGGGAAGGAAAGCAGGGGTGAAAACTGAGACAAACAGGAGGGGATGGGCTTACCAGTTCTAAGTAGGCTTCACAGGTGATTAGAGGTGTGGTTTAAGCCTAGTTCACATTACACGATTTTCACCATGATTTTGATGTCGCAGAGGATCTTGAGAGCCACCTTGGGTCGGAGGTGAGTCAGCAGATAGTCTGCCAGGATGAGTACTCGTGTGAACAAGCCTACGAGCAAGTCGCCCCCTCGTCTGTGACTGGGACTGGATATCTAGCATGCTAGAAAACTGGAGAAGTCTGACACGACTGACAAAGAGCATCAGCCAATGAGAGGCGGGATACGTCCCACGTCAGCACGCAGAAGGACGGAAGAAATGTGAGGAGGACAAGCCGAAGGGTTGCCAGGTCTGCTTATTAGCCCCGACTTTGGGCTTGTTTGCTCGCGTTATCTGGGGCTCTGTCGGTGAGGGCTCAGTGGAGAAATCTTCGCCATGTATGAACACTCAAAAGATTACGATAGTCTCCGCCACACAAAATCAGGGTGAAAACTGTGTCATGTGTACTAGGCTTTAGGCATGGCCTTGCTGCCAAACTTAAGTTACTTATGAAACTTCATTGGTGCATGCAGGTGTCGATAGGTACTAGCACTAATGTGGAAAAAAACGTGTATGAAGCCTTTTGAGGCTCTAAAAAAGGAACTACATGAAATCTGCTAAACTGCTTCATGCAATATGATGAATAAAGTCAGAAAAGACAAGGGTGTTGTTCGAAGGAAGTGAGCTTCCCAGACTTCTGTATCCTGCTCCTCATGTCTGCTCGAGGCTACATTAGCCACTACTAGCGAAACAAACCAGACACAATGGTCAGCTGTCTAGTTGCATTGTGAGTAATGTAGTGTAGGCATCAGGTTTGATAAGGAAGAAGAATGCGTGGAATAAAAAATATGTATCTGGTTCTGCTGCATCGACTTTAATCCTTTTTTTTCAAACTGTCGATCATGAGTCAGACAGTGTTATAGGAATGCAAAATTTGCAGAGAACTCTTTTGAGAGTGTGTGTATAGGAATTTAAAATGTATGACTTTGGCAACTCCGAGTCGTAGTATCACTGGTGGACTGGGACAAAAAGTTGTCCACAACAATCGATTACAAGATGAATTGCGCGCACACACACACACATACACACACACACACACACACACACACACGTTACAAAGACTATCACATTTTTTGTCAAACTTCACAGAGGCAGGCTGACAATAAAATGACCTGGCGATACTGATTTGCATGCCCATTGTAACTCTCTTCCATCTGCCTGCTCACGGCCAGAGAGGAACTGTGAGAGAGGAGACTGAGTTACTCTGAGCAGCAGGCAAGTTGCTAAAAGGGTGTGAAAAATCTGGGTTAAAAGTATCTTTCTGACCTGCAATTTCTCCATGCCTCCCTTGTGTTTTTTTGTATCCATTTTGGCACATTTTTTGTTGCAGATACGGGGAGGGGTTTAAAAATAAAATTGGGCTAGCCCATTGTCAATGAAGAAAATCTACCAATGGGCCAGACTACCTGTATTATTGGCCGGTTGGACAAAAAAAAAAAGTGTTGTGCTGGCCCAAAAGGCACGTTGGCCTACCCGGAAACTACCTAGTATGCCAGATGGCCAGTCCAGTATAGACCATTTCAAGGTATCTTTGGGTTGCCAGGTTATGAGATTGTTGTTTCACAAAACCTCCAGTCCAGCCACTACTGTGGACAGAAAGCATATGAAACTCTGAACTTCAGTCCTCCTGAACTGAAATATGCACTGTGGGAAATGGTGAAAGTAGTTTCAGGACCTTGCTGCTCAATGGTAGCTTGTCCTCATCAACAAGGTACAAACTTGATATCAGAAATAAAAATCTACTGCTTCCAAAAAGAAACAAACTAGTGCAAAGCATGGATGTCAGCAGTCAAACCCAAGAACTGGACAATGTCAGGTCTGTTGAGCTTATTTTAAGACCGAGAAGTACAATACCGAGAAGTACAATACAAATGCTCCTCTCTCCCTCTGTAGACTGTTGACTAGCGATCATTTGCTTGAACAAGCTTTCTTACCATTAATGAATTTAGTGCTTCAGATCCTAGAGTTTCTCGATATATCCAGTTCTTTCTTTTAACCATTGCAATCCAGGCTTTGCGCTATATTTTGCGCTGCGCTGTTTCTTAAGGGAACCAGTAGACTTCAGGCAGCCGTCTCTGAAGCTCAAAAATGAAGCCAACATGGAATGCCAAAAACTGCAGTTCCTTGAATGGCCACTTGAGGCTGGCTACAAAACAGAATAAATCCCCATAGACACCTATGTTAAAATACCCAACTTTAAAGCAGTGATAACCATGTTTACAGCCTGGTATTCTGCTGTAAACTCGCCCTTTTAAATTTCATTGCGGCCCAAAGTTACGCATAATTAATGACAGGGCTACTCAATGACAGGCTGTTTGCGAGGCGTGGCCAGAGTCTACAAGTCAGATACACCCCTCGCTCCTCCACAGCTTCATACTCTTGCCCAAATGTGGTGACTTCTGGCTCCAAAGATCCAAGATGGCAACAGCCAAAATGCCAAACTCAAGGCTTTGATACAGCAGTCCAGGCAGAAAAAAGCGCATTTACACTGCAAGCGCAATCAAAATTTAATTTTTCTACAGGCAAAACATTTCTGTCCCCGGGACATGAAATTAAAAGATACTATGACGACATAAAATTAGTGACTTGCACAGTAGCTTTACCTCAGTAATACTACTCCTACTTCTGTAAGTTTCTTGCCAAACCTGGTAGCTGTCCTGCTATGTCAGTCCCCCTGATGAGCTGACGGGACACCATGTACCAACAGCTCTCATTCAAATTCTTCACCCGGATCACTAAGCTCCAGCTTTCAGTGGAATACAAATGGACCAAATGACAGCCCAATTCCCTCCATGTCAGGCATTGCTGCAGGGGAGGTCTGGCGTTCCAGGCTGAGGAATTGTAACTTTGTGCAACTAAAACCCACAAAAGACAACCTACTTTGCCCTGGCGTGGCATCAGCTGAATGGAACCGAAGCGTGTCTCAGTAAAACCTGACATGTTATCACAGACACAAATCCAAACATATGTGACAGATTTACACACGGCATCTCTAACACATCCCCTGGCGTTCTGTCTCAAACCCATCGCCTAAGTGACAAATGAGAATCATTTCTGTTCTGGAAACCAACATGTGCACAGGCACAGCACGTAATACTATCAGGGTGTGCTCTTATTGGACTCTTGTGGGTGATTGTAACATGGGGAAAAAATGCTTCAGTGTCGTACCCTCAGCCTCCACCAAGTCATAAAGAAGATCAATCTCAACTAGAAGCACCATTTTGCTTCTCGTTCAAGGTTGGCGAGGGGGCATAAAAGCCTTGTCTTGACGTATAAGGCACAGACACTGAGAAATATAAAAATGGTTTAAGAGAGGAGGTGTGAAAGCCAGAGATAGGATGATACCAGCCAGCATGACATCTTTGTGGTTTTAGAATCCACAGGCTGGTTAAAGCTTGTCTTTGTTGATGAATGACTGATATGTAAACACACGTTTGTGAAAATATTACTTTCATTATGCAAGTTGCATATGTACAGTCATATAGTCACATTAAAGCACCATTCACACTTAGTAGATCACACACATCTCTTCATATATAGAACTGAGCTGTGTCGTTATTCTGCTTCCTGTGAAACGTAACTGGGTTTTTACTGCTAACACATTAAACATATCAATAGAGGCATCCAGGACCTGACAGCCAGAATACACAGTACGTCACATTCTACACTGACTGAAAGGCTTATTTCACAATCCCAGCTTGATTATGCAAATCTGTCTACTGCCTTCGATAATTATTGTCAGTGTCAGTGAGTGTGTGTATCTGTGTGGGTTTGCTTTTGGGACTATGTAAGCATGTGTATGTATGCTAGGATTGAGGAAGGTTCAGAATTGACAATTCCAAATTTACCAGGGGCCTTCCTGATTCCACTTGAGCAAATTTTGGTCATTAACTACTGTATTTTTTACTGCATCACCGGGTACATATGTGTACCATGAAGCCTCTATCTGTGCTGGTGGTGGATAAAGGGATTGGGAGGGATAGCGGATAGATAGCTAGATAGATACACTGAAATGATTAGAGAAACCTCCACAGTTCCTCCACAGGAACAGAGAACAGGTCCAAGGATGAATAAATGAGTATTGTCACTCAGAGTTGAGTCAAGTAGAGATGGAGTCAGAGTTTTGAATAAGGGCCTGTATGAGTAGTATTATGAGATGAGTGTGTGTCAAAGATTCCGACCTTGTACAGTTTTCTATCTGACCACAGTGACAGGAAGAGGGTTTCAGGTGGGTTACAGATACCAAATTCAAAGACCTGACGTGCATATATTAAAAAGGCCGAAGCTTACTGTTGATTGATTACCCTGCATACGTAAAAGGAGAGCATGGTTAACAGGCCATCTATTTAACTGAAAAAAACAAGTACATAAATTAAATATGTTTACCAACATATAAGCTACAGGAATTTTTCAAGCAATAAAAATTCCAAAACCCACATCAATGGCCAAACATGTGGCCATTTCCATTGTCAGCAAACGTATTGCATTAGAAACACATCTTAAGCACTGACAGTAGTCATTAAACTATTAATTTGCATTTCCTAGCCCAGTTCAACTTCAAGGGTGGGTCCATTGTTCTTTTCTGGGGTTTTTAAATGGGAACGCTCATTTAGCCATGAGCAAAAAGCAGTGATAAAGGTTAGAGTGCTGGTAACTGAAAGGGTTAGTTTACAATTTTGGAAGTGGGGTTGTATGAGGTACACATCTATAGTAAGTGTAATATTTTTTACCACTCTACCTTGCTGTCAGACAGCAGTTTCCCCGCCAGGTATCCGTAGATGTTATACTGCCCCCTTCAAAGCCACCAGACTTTGACAAAAAAACAGTCATTTTACCTCACAGAACGTGGGAGTTGCTGGTCTCCTGCTGCCTTGATTGGTTAGTGTGTGTTACTGCATGACTTTTGGATCTGATCTAATATGAATTAGAGGCGACCATCGTTAAACAGAGGGAGTGGCTTACGACACTACTTATCCCCCACCTACAATGCAGTCTTGGGATCCCTCCCCAGACGACTTCACACCCATTCACCCCTGGTCCCACCTGACCCTAACGACTCGCATGGTGGCCAGGTGGGTCAACGACTCACATTGTGACCTTAACAACTCTGAAAGTAAGAGCTCATGTGACTCTGCAAGGGTTCCCACCCACACTTTGTACCAGTCATTTAGACCAGAAGAAGCTTCTTGGATGAGAGGTGAAACGTCATCAAGAAACGCAAGCAAGTCCAGTTGCCTGCACTATTAGCATTTAGGATTACCATAACCTGGATCACTGAGAATCTTCACCGACATTAGCAAACCAACAATTCTCTAAGAAGGCTTAGTTCAGTCAATGAGGCACATTAGGCATGTCAGGGAGTTTATATATAGCAATGTCATTATGCAGAAACCTACCTTGAGTAACCTATGTTTTGTTGGGTTGGAAAAGAAACATTGTTGGGTGTCTGTGGGTGTAGGGAAGTAAAAATATGCAAGTCAGGTTTAGGAAAAGAAATATTGTGGCAACATACTTAAAAATTTCTTAAAGTTCACTTGGTTCCAAAAACTTGTCCTGTTTATTTGACCCACGCAACACCCCAAGCTGCCTCCTTAACGCAGACTTTCTGTCTTCATGTTGCTTCCTTCCTCACCCCCGTCAGCATAGTGGTCACGTGATTACAGCCTTCACAACAGCTAAAACATACATGCTTCAACCAAAATTTGAATGTTCAGATATGAATACATAAGGACACTACTGGAAAACTACAAAACGATATAAAAACCTAAAATGAATAAATAAATAATGGACCCACGCTTTGAGTTACTCACTTAGAATTCCATGCTAATTTGTTAGCTTTTTTCTCACCTTTACAACTCAACAGTTCTCTCAATTAAACCTACAACATAAATATAAAGTCTTACACATTTACACACGTCTTCTCCTTTTAATCAATATCCCTTTCACTGGAATTCAACACAGTAAGCCTCGGGACCTCTGTAGCCTACTTCTTGTCTGCATGAGTAAAATTCACTACTCTGCCTCCTCAACGTGGCACCATATTATCCTCCAGGTCAAACTCAGCCAACCCTAGCTGAAACAAACACCTTGGGAGGCCGCTGTGCCCTTAGCATAGCTGTTTGAAGATGAACTACCTCCCTGACTCCTACAGAGGGATCAGAAATGGATAATGGATTTAGGCTAACATGGAGGGGGGGGGGGGGGGGGGGGGGGGGTTCGTTGTTTATATCCAGCAAGCTATTTTCAGGCTGCTTCCACCTGAGGGTAAAACCTCGAACACATTGTCTTTTTTTCCATTTATTTGTGGAAGGCAGACAGAACACATATGCTCTTTTCAGCAATGTTCTGCTTCACACTTGCACGGTTCTACACGTTTGGGAGCTATCCGGGACAGTCGCAGTCGGCCGCTGGGAGCTGCCCAGTAAAACCACAGTTTTCTGCTGCCGGCCGCTGAGCTGCTCCAATGGAGCAGCTGGGGGTTGCTCAAGGACATTTAAACAGCAGTTGCTAAAGAACAGGAGAACCTTGTTGGTTCACTTCCCTTGACATCCACCATGATTGAGATATTGTGTGAAGATGTGACATTGCAGGGTATGATTGCCTGTGGACTATAGGGTGTCACTGTGGGGAATAAATTGGAGGGGATTTAGATGAAGGATGTGGGGAATCATTGTCAGGCAGCACTGATTTGTGTGTGCATGTCTGTGGAGGTAGAAAGCAGACTGAAGTGTTACCAATTCCATATGTGTTTTTCATTCATCTATTCAGCTACTTAAATGCCACTGCTTTACTGCAGACGACACTGGCACTTGTAACAGAGATGCCTTTTATGTATGCCAGGCTGACATCTTTGATGCAAACTGTACAAGTAGCAACAAAACATAATCAATCTGTTTCCCTGGGGAAAAAAGAGCAATTTAAATGTTACTGTTGTTATCACAAGCCAACTGCAAGAATGATTTTTCACAGTGCAGACAAATCAGCCTGTGCAGGGTATCTGTGTGTTTCTCAATGGTGACAAGGAGAATGAAGCGTATGGAAGTGTTGTGTACAGTGTCAGGCAAGTTATTTAAAAAAATGTAAACTATACTCTATATACTCTCACTAAGCTTCAAACAGCTGCTGAAACCCCATTTCTGACAGCTGGATCATAGGTTTGTGTCTGAGAATTTCAGTAACTTGTGTTTTTCACAAAACTGTTGCTTTTGGTCTGTACAACAAGGTGCAACACCACAAATGCCTTCTAGGCGAGAGTTATTGCAATTATCCCCATTCATACAGCTTTTACATTGAGACTATTATACAAATATACATGCAATTCTTGAAAAGATCAGGGAGCCAAGAGAAGCCTACAACAGCAGGTTTTTCAACTCGCCTGAAAGTCTGGCCATGTGGATCAGGTTTTTACACTTTTGCCTGTAGGGATGCACAATAATGTTGGAACATCATCGGTATGAGCCAATATCAGCTTTAAAATTAACATCAGAATCAACCAACATGCCTTTTTTATTTTTTTAATTAGGTAGGAAAAGGTGGATATATCAGTATTGCTTATTGGCCAAAAAAGTTGTTATATATTGGCATATCCCTTATCAGCAAAAAATCCAATATCTGTGTATCCCCAGGATCCCTATCCGAGGCCTTAGGGTACCTGTCACTTTCTTTCACTGACAAGCGCAGTGTTTTTACCCTAAGTTGAACATTTTTCAACTCTAGGCACAAAAAAACACCAAACATGCCCAGTGCCTCACTGCTGGCATTTGTAGCACAGCATGAATACGCATTGCTACCATTGCAAAGCTTTAAAGAATATGCTGGCCTCAGAAAAAATGCTTTGGTAGCAATGGCACCTATGCCACAATAGCTAAATGTCATAGCTTATGTATTAATTTGTAAAAAAAAAAAAAAAAAAAAAAAAAAAATAATAATAATCATGACAATGTGGTGGAATTAACTTCTAGCCCACAGTTTGGAGGTATTTACTGACCATAAACAGTGAGCCTAAGCCCAGTAACTCCAGACTTCATCCAGAAGTGTCCTACTAGTGGCTAGCTCACTAGCTTTGTAGAGACAATATGTCAAAAAGACAACTTAAGTTAGTGGAATGTGTATCCCTCTTCTTTAGGTGGAAGCTAAGTGCTCCTGTCCTCCCCTCCCCTTGAACTTCCCTCTAAAGCTCTCTTTTCTTGTTAATTGCACTATTTTCCCCAGCATGCATGTAAACATTCAAGTTAAACACTACAGTCCTTATGTCACAGATATCACCCTGTAGGACCGTTACGAAGTTCCTTTGTTACGCCACCTCTGCATTTTTACACAGAATCAAAGACAGAGCATGATGCTGCCCCAGTGTGTGATTTTAGATGGCATGGCAGCATCCCAGAAGCAAAAGAGGCATGATGGGTGTGACATGTAACACCACAGCATCAGCCTCTAGTGTGACATATAGAATAAGCATAGACAGTGCTTCCTAAACAATAACAATGGCATACTATGGCTATAACGATCATTGATTGTTGCCGTTATATGGTGGTTGATATCATCCTCTGCTCTGAGGGTAAGGAGCTCCCGAATTTCATTGATTTCCCAGTTTGTGGACATTTTCAGCCACTGTTCTTCTTCTTTGAGTTAGCTGCTAACTGCTATCAGCTGCTTTTTATATCTCCTGGCAATGGGTCACACACCTTATGATCCATATCCATGGTCCTGTTCTGCCAGCTGTCCCTTTCACACAGACGTCATTTGGCACAGTTTCTACCTCTGCTGCTGGTTTGAAGGTGAGATAGCTCTGTCAGCAACTTCGTGATTGTACCTTTTATAAAGAATGCCGAGGCAAGAAATTCCTGCCTTGAACAATCAGTGTAAAAGGGGCTTATGAATGTCTTCTAGAAAAAAACTGTTTGAAAACCAGCAGGGTTATCCCCGTATTCAAAAGACTGTGCGTCTCGTCCCTCTTTATGATGTGGCTGAACAACTTTAAACCACTTGTTTCCTAGTATTACCTCAACCTTACCCTCCTTGTTACAAAAAAAGACATCATAATACAGTAACATTAGTAATGTGCTACTGCCGATCACGGGTTGGGTACCATGGTAAAACAAATAATCAACTCTCATAAACACAGTAAATCACACCCTTGATATGCTGTGAACAGAGGATGTGTATTCATTAATTAGTCCTTGGACTCTCTTTACCTGAATGAGCTTGTGTATCTTTCTTTTTTATAACCACACGAAGAGCAAGAAAAGATGAGAGAATGGTCTATTTTTTTCTTCTAATATACTTCCTGTCTCGCAGTCTTAATTGCTTGTTTATGCTTGTTCTTTAATGGCCTTAATGGTTATTTTCTCTTTTTCAGTCTGCCATCCTTACGTAAAAACACATATTATTAAATCATGCATACCACCATAGGCATCAATTAATAACTTTCACGGCATGCATTGTGCATCAATGCTGCTCTGCTCACCCAAAGGAATTTGGAAATTGTGCCTTTACTTACTTTTCAGCTGTAAGCGGCATAAAAAACTGTAAGTCTATATGGTTCCACTCGTCAGCATGTGAAAATGCCTGCAGCGGCCTCCCCATCATTAATAAAGGATAAATGGAGGACAGATGCATGATGGCAAACCCCTACTTAACCACTGTAAGGCATCCCTTAACATGCAGACCTAATACATTAAGGGGGCTGCCATTCCAGGGTCTGATGGCTGTGCCTAATAAGGGGGCATTAACCTTGAATACTCCCAAGGTCTCAGATAGCAAAGGGAACCCAGATGGGCCAGTGCTGCGTTTGTCTGCCGACAGATGGGTTTTAACGGTGCACCCGCTCAAGCTGCAAACGATCCCAAGTTACAGCAGTGCTCTGTTTATGTTTTTTACACCTTTTACATTATCACTGAATTCCTTTATGTGTGAAGGTTACAAAGCCAAATGGATAAGTAGGCTATCTGCGAAGCAGAACAGACAGCAATTGCAGAAACAGTATTAAAAAATTATTAACACTGGGGCCACTTTACATGTTAATATTTGCATTTCAAACGGCATTTCTAATACTTAAACACCACATGCCATGTGTTCAAATAGAGATACTGTAAATCATTTGAGCATTGTCTAAAATGTCACATGGATGCAGCGTGTATTTGCACATGAAGTACTGAGTGTATAATGTCTTCTGTAACAAACAAGAAGGCTTCATATAGTGCTTTTACTGCTTGTAATTTATGTTCAGTTCAACAATGTGTATTAGCCATGTTAACAATGCGGCTCTGACGTCAGCTAGCCGGATCTCACATTCTACACATTTGCACATTCATGGGCCAGAAGACGAAAACAATGACTGTTCATCTAGCACCACCATGAGGTAAATGTTTTTGGTTCAAAGTGATATTCTCGAAAACTATTGGATGGATTTCCATGACATTTGGTGCACACTTTCATGCCCCCCATAGACTGAATTGTAATGACTTTGGTGATACCCTGGCGTTTCAAATAGCGCCATCATCAGATCAAAATTTCAAGTTGCACAATTCTTTGGTTTACTACCAAAATAGCTTTGTCACCTTCTACCTATGCCAATCCTCAATGCCTATGTGCAGTTTCACATAGATTGACCACATCAGTGAGTAGAAAAACGTGGGACAGACAAAATGATTGACTGACAGAATGACACACTGATAGTTTCCATGATAATGCTCAGCATACCATACCATGACTTAGTCACACCAAAAAATTAGAAAAAAAACAACAACAACATTGGGCCACAGGGGGAGCCACAGCGATCGGTCACATTTTAGCCATTTATAAGCATTTTTATGTTGTTATAGTGCCACCCAGTTGCCAATTAAGAGTTAAATTTCTCCAGTCACTTTGAGGCGTCCTGTTCTACAAACCTACCAAGTTTAGTTAAAATTGATATGGCGGTTAGGCTTAGATAAGACGTTAGCTCTCTAGCGCCCCCATTTTGTTTGATGGGGTCAATAATGGAGGGGTCCCCTCAGATTATGTGTGGTCATATGCCTACAAAGTTGCATGGTGATCAGTGAAAACCTTGAGATGTTATACACCTTTATGTGATGAGCCACACCCTCTGCAATATTCATTGCCTTATAGAAGCTCAGTTTTAGTAAGTTTTCCAACTTTTGCCAAGAGGGAACTTTAGATATTGGTCCCTAGATTATGTTCACCAAGTTTCATGCAGATCGGTCAAACTTCCTCGGAAGAGATCGATTTTAAGTGTTTTTCAAAAAATTCAAAATGGCAGAAAAATCTATATAACCAGTATGGGTTCTGAGACAAATTTGTTCCTCATGAGGAGAGGCATCTCTGTGCAAAGTTTCATGTCTCTACGACATATGGGGCATGAGATATGCCCATTCAAAGTTTGCAATTTCAATCGGTTGCTATAGCGCCCCCCTTTGGCCAATTGATGTAATATTGGTTCATTCGCATCCTCCCATGACCCTCTACCACTGTGCCAAATTTCATATGGACTGACCAAATCAGTGAGGAGAAAAACGTGGAACAGACACACACACACACACACACACACACACACACACACACACAGAGTTTTCGTCATTATATAGTAAGATACAAAATGTACTAGAAACAGGTAATAATTACAGGACTGGGACGACTCTAACTCATTTTTTTATTACCTTTATAGCCTGCACTTGACAAGTTTTTTCTGTACCTGTAACATTTTAAGCCAAAAACTAGACGATGGCTCATTATTCTATTGCGCAGTGCCTCTGAGATCAGTGATGCCTTGCCATCAGAAACACATCCTCTGATTAGTGGACAAGTCAGGAACACAGCCTTTGACTGTTTGAAAGACTCAAGGCATCACAGACAGCCAGTGGATGATCAGCAACAACAGTAACTGTTTTCAACACAGAAGACATTCAGTGATGGATTTATTATGACTGATTTACTTTGTAAAGTCTCCAAAAAGACACTGCAGTTCAAGGCTGGATTACGAAGCTTCTGAAAGGAATATTGTCACACCAGGGCCCTTGTTGAATCTGCATGGTTAGCTTTAGCTTCTAGGCAAAAAAAGTCCCTTGCATGCAGCGTTCCAAAGATATTTAACATAGTAACATTATGTCATGTATGAAGTTGTTAAACCCAAAGTTATGTTGTGTAGTGTCCAGTATGTCAGATTTTTCCTTATCAGTCCTGTTCAACACTTGGTGGTGAGATTGACTCGAGCATGTAGCTCAGCTGGAAAAGCGCCGCTTCAAAGATACAATGTGCAGTTTACTTTCAGATAACTTTACAAACATCACATTATTTTTCAGTAACCTGATTGGACAACTGCCTTAGGCATTCCACTTGCCAGAACACAAAGTTTACTTGCATTGGGCAAGCGTTAAGGTCGAGCCCTGATCATTTTCGAATAGTAGAGATAGTAGAAAGCAGTTAAAGAAGGAAAATAACAGTCTAAAACTGCAATAGATTTTGTCACAGTCCCACAATGGAGTTAAAGTGGTTCTTAAGTTCAGGTTTTTGGACATGAACTTGTGTGAAACGCTGACCATCTGTAGCTCTGATGTGACCGTGTCACTGCTGTCAATGAGCCTCTGCGGTCTGAGGTTTCTGCATTAAGGATAGAGAGTGTTATATGCTCTACAGACTATGGAGCCTCCTGCACTGTAAAAATAATCTTTCGCATTTGGCTCAAATCACTGCTGTGCCTGAGTATAACAGCACAGAACTGCTAGCATGGACTTAAATACCCCATTTGACACTTTACATCCAACCAAAAGGCAGCTTCTTTGTCGAAAATGTTGCTTTTGTGTTATTTTTTCAAACGTCAGTAGTTTCATTGTTGCCTTATGTGCTGACACTGCTAAAACCTCCTACTCTTGTTCAAGCCCCTGGGAGCAAGTATGATGATTATTCTTGCATTAAAAAAAAAAAAAAAAAAAAAAAAGCTAATACATAATATTATATTTTAGCTGTTGGTTTTCCTATCAATGTCAAGGTCTATCTGCAGTAAGCCATGTTTCATTTTCTCTGATTTGTGTTTCAAGTGTTCTCTGAAGCACTGTGCTCCTTAGCTGACTCATTGAAGAATAAGCTGAAGGATCTGATTCTCACCCCTTTCAGCCTAAGGAAAGCCATTTTGTTTTTCAATCCTTGGGAGCATTCACCTTGTGATTCTTACAAGCTGTGCTTTTAAATTACTATGCCTTTGAACACGAGGTGAAATCTTTCTCTTGCTCAAACTTTGTAGTTTATATTTGATGTTTTTTATTAACCTCTATCTGTTGCTTGATAGTAAGGCTTTTAACAAAATGTACTGCTCTTGAATCCTCAGCAACCCCCCACAGTCAAAGACGCTGAAGTAACAAAAGATAGTAATGCAGTCATTAATACAGATTGCCTCTGTAAAAGACTCCTATGGTTACTGAACACAAGACACAAGCATGCGTAAAAAACATCCTCCTGGTAACATTAATCATCCTCTTTACCCTTGATGGTCAATGATATGACAATCGAAGTGTTGATAGCCCGGATGTGCACATGCAATCCTGTCCATGCTCTGCTGGGATGCCAAATTTAGCCTTGATTTATTGATCAAAGTACGTTTATTTTCTGCAGTGCCAGCCTTGAGGCTGCATAGCCGACGGTGTCCTATGGCAAGTTCTTCAGCAATTACAGGTGAAAACGTCTCTCCTCAATGAAGAGCTTGTGGTGAGCTATAAATCCTTTTCTCTCAGCGGGAGTAAAAAAGTGTCTCAGCTTCTCCTGCAAGATGTCTAAGATGTTTGGGGCCCAGGGCAAAGTAAAGGTAGGAGATGTTTGCAAGATGCTTAGACTGCACTGAGCTCTCTGTACTGAAGCAATGGGAATCACTTTGTTCCCTGTGGGGGCTGGAGGGTCGGGTGGAAGAGAGGCCGATTTAAAGCGATTGGCTGAGATAGAGATCGCTGTAAGGGATTTGGCAAGCATTAGCACTGGTCACTTAGAAGCTAAACTTGTGCTGAGGAATTGAAATAGACTTTCCTCCCTCCTCCCACGCTTAACCTTTTACATAGAGGGAAATAATTAAAAATCCCCATGAAGAGCCCATTGTGAATTTATGAATAGCAAATTTGGTCCCAATTATCTACGACCAATAAGGTGTCACTGCAGAGGTGAGTAATGAGGGGTTATAAATATCCGATGTCATCTGGTGTGAAATGAAAGGTGATCATCCCATCGTAATGACTTGTGTCTGCAGACTAACCTGACTGAGTTACTGGCTGATGTAAACAGATATAAACTGTTAAATGAATTGGCTGCTTCATTAATGAAATCCCAGCGTACTGAGTGACTGAGACACTAATTGTTTAAGCTGTCTTTATAATGGGCCTGGCTCAAGATGGAACAGACAGTGAATGTAGATGTCTTGTTGGAGTGTCTGCTTCATAAGTTAAGGTTTACAGTCTGGAGCAATTACTGCCAAAATTAGTACAAGCTGCATTCTTGTGTCAAATGTTACACAAACAGTTCAAATCAACCCTTCCACAGCACACATGTTGTAGGGTTTTCAATCTACATTGGACACATATGAACTACATATGAATTTCTGTTTAACTTTGTGAGGTTTATTGTCATTGCGTTAGCCTGCTTTCACTGTCAGTGCATCACAGTTTAAAGGGATAGTGCACCCAAAAATGAAATTTCAGCCATTATCTACTCACCCTCATGCTGAGGGAGGCTCAGGTGAAGTTTTAGAGTCCTCACATCCCTTGCGGAGATCGGCGGGGGGAGCGGCTAGCAGACGGCGGACGTCTGTGCCCCAGACCAACGTCCAAGAACACAAAATTGGATCCACAAAATATCTCCAACATGCTCATCCATAGTGATCCAAGTGTGCTGCCGCAACATAAAAAGCTGTTTCGAAAAACGTCATATGAACTCTGTTATTAGCCTCACTGTAGCCTGTAGCTCTGACTGCTTCTCTGTGTTCCACGTTCACGTACGCACTTGCACAAGACCAGCGAAAGCACGAGCTTTGCTCACCCGTGTTTACATCACGTGACACGTGCACCGCAGGGAGAGACAACGTAACCACAGTAGCTAAAAGATAATTTGCACTTAGGTCTTTTAGCAAAGGACAGTCCAACATGTCTGAAGACTTTGAAATTGAGGAGGAACAGCATTTCTTTGCTGAGCTGCATTTGTTTGAGCCCGAGTATATGGATGCGGAACTCAGGCTACTGGACGAAGCAGAGCTCATGAGCCTAACCCTCAGCCAGCCGTAGAATAGCACTGGGAACCTGGTGGTGTAGTTGTTTCAAATGCAAAGCAATGCCAACAGATGAGGAAAGTCTTTGCTGCTCAGACTGGGACCTGGCTATGCCTGCACTTGAGAATCTGGACATCAGTACTGACGAGACTGCTGCTCTTCAGAGACCATGCATCACCGATCATCCTAAGTTTCCAGCACTACTGACCCGTGGTGTTCTGGAGACATTTTTTTACTTCCCCAAGATCAACTGGAAGAAAAGGAAGAGGCCCGCAGGACTAGGTGGCGGACAATGGTGTTGGTCTCAGATATGTGGTGACTGTTTTCTCTCCCTGCAGTAAGCAAAGCTTGTGCTTTCGCTGGTCTCGCGCAATTGCGCACATGTGAGCGTGGAGCACAGAGAAGCAGTCAGAGCTACAGGCTACAATGAGGCTAAAAACAGAGTTCTTCAGTTTCAGTTCAGAGTTTTTCGAAAGAACTTTTTATGTCAGGGCTGCAGGACACTTGGATCACTACGGATGAGCATGTTGGAGATATTTTGTGGATTCAATTTTGTGTTCTTTGACATTCTGGGGCGCCATCAGCCATTAGGTGTGCTAGCCGCTTCCCCCCGCTGATCTCCACAAGGGATGTGAGGACTCTAAAACTTCACCAGAGCCTCCCTCGGCATGAGGGTGAGTAGATAATGGCTGAATTTTCATTTTTGGGTGCACTATCCGTTTAAGCAAAGATCCTTTGTTACGGCTTCACAAATTCCGTGGTATGTCATTTTTGACCGATCAAACTGCACAAATGAAGGAACATTAAAACATGTACTACACATACTCAGGTAATGCACTTGCAAATAAGCCTGTTTGATTGCTCGGGTTAACTGACACCCGGGTCACACTGGATGTGGAAGCATCTTGAAGAGTGCTGGCTTTCAATGGAGCGCTGCCTGCTTCCTTTCAGCGTCCATGTTAATCAGTTGGGCTGGCAGCAATAGTTTCGGAGTCTGGTCTATTTTTTCTGCAAGCTGTGAGTGCATCTGATCACTGATAATAGATAATCAGTGAGTGGAAACCACACTGATAATCTATTATTAACAATTACAGCAACGATAATGATATTAATGATTATGATAAATGATAAAATATGCATCCAGTTCTTCCACTTATTTGTCAGTTGTGTCAAAACAGAGAGCAAGAGAGATGAGAAGACACACATACACAAGGGCAGGCAGAGACAGAGCAAAACTGTTCATAAATGCAATGATTATTCCCCACCTAATATGCTATATAACAAGCTGGACTCGAGCAAAAAATACAACACTGAAGCCTATTCTCTCCGTTTACAAGCAGGCTCTCAAAGTGTTAGAAAACCCAATTCTCACCATCACTGCAAAATTATTGATAAATATGTCATCCTCAGTAGGAAAACTTTATTACAATGAAAAATGCCTGATGTTTTAAAATGTTTAATGGCAGGGCTCTTCCACCACTCAGCACCTCCATTAAACAAAAAACACTCAAACAGCAGATCCACAAGGTCTGCACACACAAGGAGACTGTGTAATCCCTTACAGGACCAGCTCCTGCAGCCAATCATGCTTTTCTGTAGGAGCTTCCATGGACTGTGGAACACTCTCCCATCTCACTGTGACACCTATCACACCTTCACACAAAGGCTCAAGGTCTGGCTTTTGGAAAATCAGACGTGAACATTTTTAATCAACACAGGACATTGTTCATCGAAGTGTTGTTTTGTTTTTTTTCTGGCTAACCTGCCGCTGACTTGCCTTATGTCCCCTGCCTGTTGCCAGGTAGCCAGCTTTGCATGGGTATGTGTGAAATATCTATTTTTTAACAACCTGGCTAACTCTGTGTTGCATGGCTTGTGTGTTAATGCTGATGACAATATTGTTAAGCCATGACTGCATCTTTTGACATTTTATTAAGATCCATGCAATGTCGTATTTTGTCTATGTTTAATGTTCATTGCTTTTCTGCCTGTCTGCATGTAATGCTTAGCTGTGTGTCATTGCTTCATGTTGCTTGCCTTTTTGCTATTGGTATTGCTATCTTAATGGAGTCCTGCTGTCTTTGTTCTGTGAATTCTATTATTTCATAGGTTTCAAAACATCTTGCCAAAGGAGTGCAGTTGAAAATTAGCCAGCCGGCTAACACCAGCACATTTACAGAAATGTTGATTTATGTGTGTTGTCCTAAAATAAATGAAATTAAATGAAAATCTGTACTCAGAATGGGTAGAGTTTAAACCAAAAGTGGGTGTGGTTTAAACAGGAAATGGGCGGCATCTAATTGGAAGTTATTGCATTAAACCTAATCAGATGATACTTCCAAAAACTAAAGTATCTGTCAGCTTATCTTTCAGCTTAGTGTTCAGCAACACGTTTCTATCTGTTCCCCCACTATTCAACATATTGGAAAACCATGAGACTCTTCCAATGAAATGAAAACTCTACATGACATTAGAAGCTCTTTAAACTTCCCATTTGTGTTTAGCAACACTTTCCTCGCAAGCGCTATATATCTAGGGGTGAACCCAGCTTGCATGGTTTAGCTAACAGGCAGCAACTGTACCACTGTCAAAGCAGTCCAGGTGTATTAATTAGACTAGATATGATTAATTAAACAACATTAGGTTTACTTTGAAATTCGGTGAAAGCCAAGTGCATCTCATGCGGATGCTTAAGGGTGCCTTGTGTGTCTGTATCAGATGCAGAGGGTTTGACAGAGCATCGGTGTTTGACAAGCCAGGAAGGAAAATGGGTGGACCGAGCACTGAAGCTTTGTATTTCACTTGCAGAGGAGAGCGTATCCTTGCAACTGGTGTTTGAGCCAGTACCTTTAGTGTTCTACTGAGGCGAGACTTTGCAACACAATTCAGACCATTCTAGAAAGAGACACGGATCCTTACACTGATGCAACCGAGGAGCAAAAAATATTACATTTTCATGTAGATGTAGATTATTTGGCTTTAATCTTTGAAGCCAGGATCTACACACGGGAGCACAGCCCATTTACATGCATAGAATGCCACATTCTCTGTTGGTCAGGGATAAAAGCTGACACCCTTAAACCATTTTTTTCCCTTACTAGATCAACTGGTTCTCATCTTCAGATAGAAAATAACCACAGATATATTTCAGAAGGTATATTGCAACATGTTTCATGAAATGCAGTAACATTACATGTGAACTGATCACATTGATGATGACGTGATCATAGATTATCCATTGCTTATAATTAGGGCTCATTTGCCTTGTGCAAAAACCACCTAGAGGCACTTCCAATTAAACCTCAACATTTGTCTATTTGTTTCAGAAAAAGGGAAATGATCAAATAAACAGCACAGTCATACAGATCTAGAGGCACAGACACGCTCTGTTAGAGATGGATTATTCAAAGGGCACCTTAAAAACAGTTGCTTAGGGAGACAACTACTTATTCCTTTTTTTACTTCCTGTTCAGATCAAGCTACATGACTATGCTTAGACCTAAGCCTGTGTCTCTGAATAAATGGCATCTATTTAAAATATGACTATAGGTGCATGTCCTCCTGTGTGACTCTCAAACTCGTCACCTCATAAAAGTTCATTCCAGAGAGGATGAACTTTACAAGGCCCTGGAAAAAAAAAAGCTGTCTTTGCCGTTAGAGGCTCGTTAATGAGTACCTCATTAACTGAGAGGCCTGTCTGCATGGTTGTATGCAGCTGTGACTCACATGAACACAGATGCAAAAACACTTGTGCAATTACACAAGGTTGCGCACACACACACACACACACACACACACACACACACACACACACACACGCACATGCTGTGATGACATTTGATAGGCTATGTGTCTGTGGTCTAATTGAGTCTCCAGTGATTCGTGTTGGCACTTGGCACCAAAAAGGCCATGGTCCAGCTGGTCAGGCCAACAGATAGAAACGCATGACAGCAAGAAAGGGAGGTACAACACACTCCACACAATGTCCGCCTTTTAGAGGAATTTACTGACTCAGCCAGCCAGAGCCTTGTCTGAATATGTTCACCTGTCCATCTAGACCATTAGTTAGAACTACATAATTTAAACTTAAGCTCTTTTGTATGACGTTGTATTAGGGCAACTGCAGGTACAAAAAAGAAATATGTAAATTTACAAGCTGAAAGCTCATATATACTCTGAGATTATAAATCATAAATTTGTGACAATAGCTCTTAAATAATTTGAGATTAAAGTCACAAATTTACAAGAAAAAAAAATTCTGAAAAATTGTTAATTTTTTTTTTCAAAAAACCACATCGCTTTGCAAGGTTGGATTAACGTCCTCATACCAAAGACACTACTGCAGTTGGATTTTATTTTACTGTACACTGATAAGATTAAACAAGAAGTAGGCTGCTTTCTATCACATTAGACCAAGAATGTACATATTTATCTAAAATATTTATTGATATTTTTTAGGTTATTATAATTTGGGTGTGTAAATCCCCCTCTACCTCTTCCCACTTGTTGCGACTCTCAGGAAACTATTAACAGGAACTCTTTTGCCCAAATACCCTCGGAGAAGGAGACAATGATTTTGCCATTATTGAGTCATAAATCAACAAGCTTGTTCACACAAACAGATGATGAGGTCGAAAAGCAAACTGCATCATGAAATCTGGGTGCTCCAGGGATGATGTTTTTCTGTAGGCCAACACAGAGTTAGCATCACACTGGTTTCCCCATTCAAAAAGCCTGTGGGATTTTTGTAGTGGATTTTGTGTTACTTAAGAATATAAGCTCTGTGGCAAAGAAACAATGATACTTACATGTTTTGTTCAGCAAGATAATCTTCACAAATGAATACCACTTTCATGATCACTGAAGCCTAAATGCAATCATCAAAGGTAAATAGCCAACATTAGGCTTTAAAAGAACTACACTATGGTCACCTGACTGACCTAATGTCACTGCCATGACAGGACTGCGAAGCTGTGTTTGGACATGCATGGCAAGATGACGTTTTGTAGTCTCATTTAGTAACTTGGTAGCAACTGTCTTTTTTAAGAAACATAGAAGCTTCAAAGTTGCTAAATGCTACTCATTCCTGGCAGACTCTTTAACGTAAATAGTCTCATGCTGTGTTTGCTGTCTATGATTGTGTGTGGTGTTTCACTGCAGGCGCAGCGCTTAGTGGAAGAGAGTCGGAGAGTTGGACAAGTGACTACGGCCTTACTCTTTGCTCCGCTGTGAGCAAAACCTTCACAAATAAAAACATCGACATGATGACCGACATAAGACAAAGGATCAGATTAGACTCTACATAGCTCAATATAGCTGATCCTCAATCAGTTAAAAATTGCCTTGATCAGCCCTGATACCAATCGTTCAGATTGGATCAGTACATCCTGAGTATTCACTATTACCAATCTAGTAACCGTGACCAGTCATTACACCATTATAGCTTCATATGTGATTTTGGTTAAAGACGTGATTTCATTAATATTTTTCAGAGTTGTTTTTCCACATAAATTTGTGACTTTAATCTCAGAGAATTCCTGAGTTTCTAACTTTTCAATGTAAGAATTTAATCTTAAAACTGTACATTTTTAGGCCACTTGGGGGCAGCAGTTGATATGGCAAAGCTTTGCCTATCTTGTTTGAATGTTTGCCTACCTAAACATCCAGCAGACACAGCTCAACATAAGAATCATTTAGTTGTGTTACTGTCCACCTGATGAATGTGAGTCCAATATTCATATTCTTTCAGCTCTGGTTTGGTCTCTACTAACTCCTGAGAAAAGTCTCTGGCAATTCAGCTAGCTAGCTAAGTGTTACCATCTGTCTCCTGCTTGGTGCTGGGCAGGTAGTGTACAGTGAGTTCATTAGAGGCTGTTCACTAAGAACAGCTGCCTGCTGCTGGAAATAAGGTTGTGTTTGGACAGGGAAAACAAAATAATGAGCTACAAATGTCTGAAGCTTAAAGGAATTATACTTTTGTGGACATTATGAGTGACCCCTTTAAAATTGCATATAGTCATTCAATTCATTGTTAATATGAAAGAATGAATTAGTGCAGATTTAAGTGCACATTCAATAAAGAGACTTAAGTTATGGTGATAGAACACTCATTCGTAAAGACAAATAAATTAAAAATATGTAAAAATTATTCATATTACTTTTAATTGTAGCCCAAAATAATAACAGTGCTCAGGAGCCCTTAGTCATGCTTCAGAATCTTCAATCTGCTCTCTCAGCATCCCCAGGCAACATAAAACAAACTCCCTTGTTATCTTTAAAGTGCATATTTACCAGTTAACAACGTCACAATAAACTCTCGTGGGTTTAAATCTCTGTTCCACTGCCTGGTTGAGCCATTCATGTTTTGGTGTAATGGTGAGAGATTTCAGCAAACTTGCACCATCTTCAATCCCCAACTGTGACGGTTACCTGGTAAAAGATGTATCCCCATAGCACCTCTATACCACCGTCTTAGTTACGCTTCACTGAGGTCGTTTCCAGGAAGTGAGGCAGGCGAAGTGATAAGAGAGTGTTCATTACACCAACTGATTCCCCAGAGGAAAGGATGGCACCTCCTCCTTCTCCTCTTATCTCTATCTCCAAGCAAAAGGGGAGTTTTTCCTCAAGACTTAGGGAGGAGTAGAGGTTAGGAATCGCGAGTAAAAAAGGTAGAGCTTGTGTATATGTATGTGTATTGTTGTGTTTGTGATGCATATCCTACAGCAAAGAGTCTCCTCTTATCCCCTGCTGTGAAAAAAAACCCTCTCACAGGCTGCTTTAAAAGAACTAATGCTTGAATAACTTTTAAGGGGGCCTATTATGCTTATTTTCGGATTCATACTTGTATTTGGGGTTTCTACCAGAACATGTTTACATGCTTTAATGTAAAAAAACCCAAAACAAAACACAACAAAAACAACACTTTTCCTCATGCTGTCTTTACTAGAACACCTGGATCCCAACTCTGTCTGAAAAGTTAGCATCTGTCTCTTCAAGCCTCCCTCCTAAAAATGCCTAGTCTGCTCTGATAGGTCAGTGTTTCAGGATCTTCCATTTCCCTGCATCTCCGCAATGTCAAAGCAGCACTCTCTACCATGAAAATAACCAATAAAAGCTTCTAAACTAAAATCTTCACAACCTGACTTGTTCAAGCAGGAATACAATCCAAGATCAGAGGTAATTAATAATATCCAAGATTACATGTTTCCCTGATGTTAGCATTTAGCTACATCAAGCAGTTTGTTGCAGTTGCAGAATGACTAATTTAGTAATGTAGAGTGGCACTTTGTACTGTGAAAAATCACCAATAAATGCTTCTCAATCAAAAACATGATAACCTGCCATGGTATTTTCTGTGCATACGCCTGCATGTAGCTGTGTAGGCTATGGGATGTAAACAGTAAGCAGATGATTATGCGTTACAAGCTGATGTTGATGTTTCAATAGAGGAAACGGTTGTATGCCTCATACAGTCAGTCAAGTTACAGTTTGCATCCATGTCTGGGAAAACATGGTTACTTTCAAGATGGACACCCAAGATTAGTGTCACCATTTTAGTATCTCACCAAATGTCTCCTCTTCTGTTTCTTAGTTATGGTGTTGAGTGATGGCCAGAAAAGTGGTTTTGCAGAACATTGTGGTGTAACTGTGAATGTGAGCTTTTGGAATGTGACCTTTTGGATATATGCCATCCCCTTATCCTATTACACATTTATGTAAAATTTTGTCATAATATGAATTTTAAAGTTGTGGTCAAAAACATGGTTTGTGAGGTCATAGTGATCTTGACCTTTTACCTTTGAATACCAAAATCTAATCAGTTCATTCTTAAGGTAATTCCCTCAAGGTCCTCTTGAAATATTGTGTTCATGAGTTTGAGACAGATACGGTCACACTGACCTTGACCTTTGACCATGAAAAACCAATCAGTTCTTTGTTAAGTCCAAGTGGACATTGGTGCCAAACTTTAAGAACTTCCATCGAGGTGTTCTCCAGATGGACGGACAGCCCGAAAACATAATGTCTCTGGAAAGTATTCAGAAAGGTCTAAAGCCCAAGGTTTTTGCTCACAGGGATTACTTGTACATACATTTACCTCATTATTTGGCCACATTTAATATAAGCATCCAACATTGTAACATTACATGACAGAAAACAATGAAAAGCATAAAAGGTCCCTCTTAAAACAAATCTGAAAGAGTACTGCTCTGTCACAACATCACCTGACTTGACTCTTCTCTTCATTTCATCTTAACATCTTCTTCTGTCTCTCCTGTGCTTGATCATCTTTCTTTTGCTTGTCATTTCCTCCCCGTACATTTTATATTCCGCACTTTCCTTTAGGTGAATAATACCTTTGACTGGAAATCCTTCTCTGTCTTCTCATTTCTTCTCTCCTTTTCTCTCCCCTACTCTTTTCTGATATACCCTCCTCCCTCCCCATCACATCATCTCCTGTCCTCCCCTCTGCTCTCCTCATCTGTTCTCCCCTCCTTCCTTATAATCTCATCTTTTTCACTCTGCTTTCATGTCGTCTCTTCTCCTCGTCTCCACTTTCCTCTTCCCTCCCTCGTCCTTGATTTACTTTCCTCCCCAATTCCATCTCATTTTTTTTCTCCTCTACATGTGTTGAAGGATTAATAGCTTCCAGGTTATGCCTTGCAGAGCCACGGTGTCACCTCCTCTCACCCGGAGTGACGTCCTGAGATGAACTGCTGCTGACTGCCTATTTGTCAGCTTGCGGCTCGTGCCCTTGGGCTATTTATAGGCCTGGATGTGGTATAAGTAAGGAAGGAAAAGAGAATATTGAGTGCCCCTGATGAGCTACTTTATTTTCCGGGGTCTTTTCTTGCTTCTGTCCCCATCACTTGGCTTTGGGCTCCTTTGTTTCTGTCAAAAATAACTATTTATCTAACCACTACCTATCTATGACTGTCGCTCTAGAGTATCTCTCTGCCTCTGTCTTTCTATACAATCTGCCATCCGCTCCCGCTAAAACCTCCTCCACAGACATCCACGCTGGTTAGCCAATGCCAGCAGTCAAGTCTTTAGGGAGATCATCTTTTTCTACCAAAACACACAGAGAAAGTGACTGCCCACTCTGTCTGATCTCTCCTCGGCGGCCTTTGTCCTTATATGCCTTTGTTTGTGTTGTAGTTATGAAGTTTTTAACAGGTGGGAGTTAAGAACGCTGTTTGGCAGGATGGAAGGGTGAAGCAAGAGGTACAGAAAGACACAACCCCTGGCCTCTGAAGTCAGACACAAAGAAAATACATCAAATAAGATGAAGACAGGGTTAAAGAGATTCAAAAACATAAAACAAAATTGGAAAAAAAAATAGTCCAGTGAGTCTAGCAATTTTTATTACCTAGTTTTGAGCATATACAATATATTTGTATTTTTTTCCAACAGATTTGAATGTTAGTGATGTCCATTTGAAATATGCATTAAGGCCACATCTGTCCTCTGGCCATTCTTTGAAGAGCTACTGCATTTTGATGAAGTGTTCAATTAAATCTGTCTACTGTACCGACCAGGGTCAATGTTCACATCAGCAGACTAGGACAACATTATTCAAAGTAATATTTTTGCATTCAAACACAATTAGACCATTTTGACGGAGAGATATATGGCTAGATCTATGTTTGAATCTTCTGTGGTTCATCTAAGAGTCAGTGAAACATGACTGAACAAATGTTTAGCATTAAACACAGAGCAAACAAATGGTGTTAGCCAGGTTAAGCAAATCATTTAGCATGCTAACATGCTGCTGTGGTCAAATTCCCCCTGACAAAAGAAACAAAATAAAATGTCTGTATGTCAGTGTTGTCATAATGTGAGTATGGTGGTTAGAGTGAGCTTTACTTGTCACATAGAAGTGGGATAAATGCATTTTTCTCACTACAAAAGTAGTTGGGGAGACTGGAGGCAACTGTAACACCTTACATTGCACCAATCAGGAATCAAAGACAACCAAATACCTCATTATGTAGCCTAACCTCTCTGATCTTTCCTACTTGTCAAAGTTTTGTTTTTCTATTTGTATAATTAAATGATTAACCCGATCAGATCCCCACCCATTCTAATGAATATAACTTTTCTATGATGTCTAGATATATGAAAACTGTCATCTGACTACACCCAAATACACAAATTTATTTGATGGTTTGTCTATAAACCATTCACAGTGTTCTACGTCATCTGAAGTTGACTGCAGTAGAGCCACACACCCTTTTTTTAACAAGTTTGACTGACCATGAGCCAAAAAGGAAGTGCAAGACACGTTTCTGTTTAGTTATCATATTGTAAAAGTACCTGATTTGTTTAAACTATGTTTAAAGTAAACATGAGATGTGATATTACTTATACATGTCAAAAAATCATATATATAGCTTTTACTCAGGAGTTTTTCCAAAAATATCCATCCATTGGAATGAATGGTGGATCTGAAGGTCACTAAAAAATGAAATATAGTTTAAATATGGAAATACTGTTTAAAAAGGGAAATATTGTTCTGACTTGATTTTCTAATGATGCAATCAGCCTATAATACATCCTTTTGATTATGTTCACAAAATATTCATTTCAACATTCTGTTTTCTGGAGATACAGGGTATATGCAGGAATCCTGAGGTTAATTTCAATACCTTTTTAAGACTTTTTTAAGACCCTCCAAAAAAACCTTAAGACCTCATCGCCACTTCAAGCTGTCGTTAGCAGCAACACATCTTTAACTCACTAAACAGTTGTAGTTTGCAATTAAATCTATGGAGCACAAACATTCAACAGAACTCAGATAAGATGAAAAGGAATAAAGCTTGAAAGAATAAATTAAACCAAAGACAGGTTTATTAAAATACACCTTAGGTCATAACAAGTAACACAGCTCTACAGCTCAACATCAGCTATTCAAGGCCAACTTGCTGAAAACAACAACCTTATGGCTAGCCCCTTGCATCTGGGATTTAGGGCTGACCCAAAAAATTCGAAGCTTCGAAGCTTCGCTCGATGGCACGGGATTCCGCAACACTAATCATGCCGTCCGTTTACGGTTGTTTTTTTCCCCTTTAGCCATATATAAACTCAAAGAACGAGCAGCAATGTCTGTTAGGCATATAAGATTTCATGTTCCAGTTCCAGTTTGTGTTTTTGATTGATTGATTGTTTTTGGCTGGTTGACAAATAAAGGCCGGCCCCATTAGGCCAAGTAAAGAAGTCACCTGGTCTGATTGTTGCATGAATTGCCTAAAAAAGTTTCACAGTAAATCAGAAAACAGGGATATTATTATTGCCACGGGTTATTTGAAATGGAAGGTATCTTTACTGGTGAGTTAAGGGAGAATAACTATCATGTAATTAAAAAAGAAAACATCTCCTACAAGGAAATAGAAAGCCTGACGTGCAATGAATGGAGATCTATTATCCTGCTTGAAAACAGACAACTAAATTCTTTCAACAATGTGACTCAAAATAATGATAGAATAGATTTTACTGATGTAAAATAATATGCTCATGGTGACATTTTCCACCAGTTCGCTGCGCTCTGAGTCTGGTGTCAGTGACACATGCTGCTCTGAGTCGCGCATCTGTCTGCTTGCGCTGCAGCGTGCCAAGGGTTTTAATTTTTTTAGTGTTAAAGAAGCAGCCCTTGGACAGTGATACCCCCCTCCCTTCCTTCTGTACTCTTCTCACAGAGGCAGCTATCGACGGACATCAATCAGCTAAGTTACGCCCAGCTAAGTGAACACTGGACTTTGTTTCCCATTCAATTTGAGCTCCAACCGGCCGCATTGTTTCCATATGATACCGATTATTCTAGAATCGGGACTGTTTACATGCATATTGGTATAATTCCACTGTGTATACTGTTGTTTGTACTGATACTGTACATATTGGTATAGTTAACTGTGAGTTGTTTGTTCTGGTACTGTGCATTCTGGTATAATTCTGCAATTTTAATTGTCATTTCATTAAATATAATTGTCATTTCAGAAAACACTGGTAGACTCAGTGTGTTTTTGGGTGTTTATGTGTGTGCTTTGACAAACAACTGCACATCATCACTCCACATACCCCTAAATCCTCCATTGACCACGTCCTTTAAAATGCTTTACCCAAACTGCTGGTTTATTATAACTCTCCCACAGCGGCCAGTAGCTGTTGTCTGTTTGCAGGTTTTCAAAGAGAAACAAGAGGGCTCGAAACAATTGAACCAATGAAGGAAAGAACAAACAAGAAGCTACTCCCTGAACTGACTGACTGGCTGAGTTTTGGACTGATACATCTGAATAAACTCTAGCCCCACAATAATAAAACCAGTTGTCAGCATTAGCAAAACAAAAAGCAAGAACACATGGTGATTTAAATGAAAGATCTCATGAGGTTTGTGTGCGTTACACCAATGAAGAGTCCAAAAATAAAAGAATAAACACACTGCAATTATGTTCTCTTCAAATATGCTCATTTTAAACTTGCCTAATTAGCTGCAGCCTAATTAGCTGTGGCAGATAAACGGTGGAGCATCTGGATTTTAGATGCTTAAAGAGTTGGTGAAGCAACTGCACATGTAGACCGTCTGTTTCAAACAAGAAAATAGAAATAGTTCATCTTCTACAGAGAATAATTATGCACAGAAAATGCCATGGCAATACTCTGTGGCTGGGAGATTTAGTTATTTCTTGTGTCCAACTTTAAATTCTGATGGTGGTGCTAGAAGAAAATTACAAAATGGTGGTTGAAGAGAAACATTGTCTTGACAGTGGAGCAAGAGAGAAGATATGAAGAATCAGAAATGATTAGGTATTATCCTCCGCAGACTATGAATATCACCCTCAATGGCAATCTGGCTTGTAGCTGTTGAGATATATTGTTCTGAACCACAAGACGTACAGAGAGCTTTTTCCGTGTCATATACATGTTCATCTCATGGAAGAGATACAAAATATCTACAAATGTATAATCCAGTCAAAGGCAGCATATGGTCAGTTGGCTTAATTTCACTTTAGACAGGGCTTGTTTTTGTAAATTTAACCCCTTTTCACACAGGACTATCATCATCTGGGAACCTCTAGTGATTAGTAATTATTGCAAAGATCAACTGTGATCTTAATCTCCTGCGTATCTGCCATACCCACAATTTGTCAAGTGTAAAATTTCCTTGCAAATTACCTACCCTATTTTGTCAAACAGAGTTCATGTGATAATGTTAGTCCCATGTACATAAACATATCAGTGATTTGGGGAGGTATATGTTTTTTTTCTCTTCTGCCCCTTTCACAGTTGAGAGTTATGGAAGCTATGTTGGCAATTACTGCATAAATGAACATTTTAACAGCATTTTGAGTGCAGGAGGCTCACCTCACTGAAAAGTGTGAGGATCCATTTGCAGAAAGAGAAATCCATCAGAAGAGCAAAGTCTCTAAAGATGATGAGATGGATGATGTGTTACAAAGATTTGCAGAATCGTTTCAGTTTATCTAAGCTATGTTTAAAAAAAAAACAAAAAAAAAAAAACAACTGTTAAAAATAACTTATGACTGTTCACAACAAACAAATTGGGTATTCATTTTACTTTTTGAATTCAGTTTCTCTTTCTATTCGGTTGCTTAATGTGCAGATTTGTTTGAAACCTTTCGATCATGTGACTGCTTGTGTTGTCTGCACTATTAGATTTCTTGTTACCAATGTTGCTGCATTCATAGTAATTAAACTCAAAAACCCCAAGTGAGTATAACAGGACAGGACTAGAAATGATGTCCAAAAACATGAGCATAAGGGCAATAATGAAGAACAGCATCTCACAGTATATGTCTGTCAAACGCTGAAAAAGATGTATCACTTCACATGAAGGTAACATAACTGTAGAAAAGGTAGAATGCTGACAGTGTTTGATCTCTTTGTTCTTACTGGGTCCTGACATTGCCTCAGTAAGGGCCTGCAGGCAGACACCTCACTGACTACAGAAAACTTTTTTTAGTCCACACTGGACACATCAAGAATACTGAGCTAGCATTGTGCTGCTTTGTCGTCATCACCCGTCCACACTCAGACTCTGCTAACTAACTGCAAAGGACCAGTAAAAGCCAGTAGGAGGCCACATCATAACCATAAAAGGACATTCACCACAGCTAGCCAAAACTTTCGCTCATGCTTCTACACCATCTCTTTTTTCTTTTTATGCTGAGCAAGAGAGGCAGGCCAGGTGAAGAATGCCAACATATCTGCCTATTACCACTGGCAACAACTTTAAAAAAAATGTCTTTTGACTTTTTGTGCAATGGTAACGCGTAAGAGCCATGTGTTATTGTTCCAGTCTGACTTCTTAACAATACTGTGTGCTAACAGGACTCCAGTTAATTACTTTTGTTTGTATTTTACATGTCAAAAACATAGCACGCACTGCTTTGCAATTAGTTTGCCACGCTAGGACTGTGTTGGCATTTCAGATGTATCACATATGGACTTTTCATGATACCAGAAAGTTAGTGGTCAATAATAATACCAGTGATAAATTCCATGATTCTCAACACCTGTTTCCAAGTAGTACTAGTCTGTGTGGGTTCATGAGATTTTGTGGGTGAGGAAACATATAGTAATATATAGCCTAGAGTATTTTAATATATGTCTCCTCCATTGTTGTTTAGCACTTGTACTCAAGATGTAAAGGTTGTACTATGTGGTAGGCAATTTGTCCGACCCCTCCTCCACAGTGATTGGACGGTTGGGTAAAAAGTGACAGTGAAGCATTTTACCTGAAGTCAAACATTTTTTAACTCGGTGACCAGAACCAAACCCAACCCGCAGCGGCCTGCATAGAATAGCTATGTTTCAGTTCGGGCTGCAGCCTTCAAAGGCTGCATTTGAAGACTGATTGCATCACAGCGGTGCGACCAAGGCTGTCCCATTTTGAAGGCTCCTTCAAATTCTTTCCCAGAATTCTGAAGATGCAACAGATGAATCCCTTGTGGCCAAGCCTATCCCGTGATGCATTGCATACCAGAGCTGATTATATATTAATTTAAATTAACTAACAGTTGTTGACTAGCTAATCGTTAAAGGAGAACTATCATGCTTTTCCTCTTTTCTGACCTATAAATGTTACAATGTTGCATACTCGTGTTAAACGATGCCAACGCATCAAATAATGAGGTTCGTGTATTTGGAAATGAGCCCTGCAAGTTGTTTTGGATGGCTCTGCATGCTGTGTTTTACAGTCTGTTTTTAAACAGTGTAGTCCATGTGACGTTAATGCGTGCCGGACTTACTTATATGGACATGCCCAGGCATGCCGGCAGCACTCAGCAGCCCTTTGGAAGTCCTCGGAAGTGTGACCAATTACAGTGGAGTGGGCTCGGCGGGAGGCGAGGGCCGTGGGGTGGAGTAAATTACACAGACCGTTTTCGCGGGATGCAGGAAATAGAAGAAAGCAGTGCAGCGAGAGGCACAGCGTCCTGAAGATCTACAAAGCTCTGTGTGCAGGTAATCGTGTGTAGCTGCTATATAGGAGTCCATAAATCAAATACAAAGGCCCAAAAATGAGTATAATAGATCCTCTTTAACTGTTGTTAACATTATTATTAGCTAAAAGCACACAGCTTGAACAATCTTAATTCAGTAAGTTTACCTGAAAAAGGCCTCATCAGCCTGAAATATATCAAACGGCGGTGTGTCTCAGGCAGTGAATCATCTACTCAAGTATTAAATCATATATATATATATATATATATATATATATATATATGTAAAATAATCCCTGGGTCCATGATTTAGGGCTAACTAACTTAATAGCTCACTCTTTCTTACATCAAGTGCAGCTGGTTGCTAAGTAACACCAGCGGGTTAGGGTGAAAACAACTGGTGATGCAATGACGAAATCCTCCGCAGATCAGTCACATCAGTCACATTTCAAAGACTGTTCAGTTTGGCTGATGCGGTCTTCGGAGCACGTGTCTGACGTAGACTACAAAGGACGCGTCCTTCAAGGGCTGTAGCCCCTGAATTTAGACACAGCTAACATTTGAATCGTACCATAGTATAAATGAGCAGTGCTCCTATTACGAAGAATCAACAAAACACGCTGGCCTTAAAAAAGTGCTTTACTTTTCAAGGAGTCAAGGCAGAGCAGTCACTGCCACTGCACTTGTCACCCTCGTCCACACGTTGCTGTGTTGTTCCTACATGCTGGTAGGCAGTTTTCATCCTTTTTTGGCATCTAACAGCAGACAAGAACACTTCTAGGCTTATATGCGGACCCATTAGGTCTGCAAGAATTGCATCTCTGTTACCTGTGGTACTGGAGAACAAGCACTGCGTGTTTTCAGAATTTAGACATGGACTGTTACCAGAGTATCAGTTCACGGGACATACCTATTCAGATACGATCAATGCTGTGCATGTCTCATCTCACCAGACAATAGCTGATGTTGTGGAGATGGAGAAAACTTTAACCCATCCAAAATCCTGACATGCACCAAACAGACTTTAAATAAAAAGTGTCTTATAATGCAAACCCAAACACTATTTGACTATGTTGTTATATCTTACCTTAAGAAAAAAAGACTGCATTTTGATAATGAGGCCGATTATAATGATGGCGAAAAACCCAGGAAATTAAATTATCTTACCATTCAATACACCCCCTGACTTATACGTATATATAAAAAAGCTTTTAACTCATCTTGGTTTTTTTCCCTTTCAGGCAGTAATAGCCAGTATTCCTTTGTGATCTCTGATGTGATTCTCCAGCCGCTCAAGCCTGGCAATGGAAGACACCTAATCTTTTACCACTCAGTAGCTGAATAACAACATGATGGGGTGAGGGCGACCTTCACTGAGGGCTTCATGAAATCCATTAGATGTGAATTAATGTTTGAAATATATGTGTGTGTGTGTGTGTGTGTGTGTGTGTGTGTGTTTGTACTGATGCATAGTGGAAACTAATAATTTGGAGTTTAGCTTGGCCATAACAAGCATGCTGTCAGAATTACAGCTTTTAGAATAATAATGTTTATTATTATAATAAATCCTGTAAACCCTGATTAAAACTATATTTAAAGAGAAATGTAAATTACATGTCTGAGCTACATGTGTGATTGAGAAGCTAATGGTGAAAAGCAAACTGCAGAACTTCAAACCGGAGCTAGACAACAGTCAGTGAATGCTTACAATGGATGTTGAATGGATGTTTACAATATGCCCCTCTTCTATCTTACACCACATGTTTGTGAAGAACCTAATGCTAATCCCATCTTTGAGTTGTGAACACCATGGGCGTGTAGCCCAATTGCAGACCTGTGAATTGCTGCCCACATCTGAGATTTCTTTAGCTATTCCAGTAGAGCTGGTGTTGTACTCATTGATAGCTGTTTCCTCGGTTGAATAAACAACAGACCCAGTCAGAGCTTTGGAGGTGGAAATAAAAATGGTATCAACATCTTTCTGTGCCAGAGCCAAAATATAACTACAGACAAATGGGTAAAGTCAACTATCAGAAACTGCAAGACCTCAAAAATCTTAATTTTCAATGACAACTAGCTGTAACAATCACAGTAACTTCAGGCTGACAGACTGACTTAAAAAAAAAAGCCTTATTAATACCCAGTCTGTCAGTTCTATCCTCATCCCTTCATGACTCTTTGGATCCATGCACCTTTGATGTACTTTTTTTTTTCTTCATTTTTTTAAGGGGGAGGGCCCCACTTAACCGGGTCATTTTCAAAACTTTTTAATCAGGCATCCTACTCTGCTCTGCAAGTTCTGAAAGGTTGCAGGCTTGGTGCTTCAGAATTTTGTTGCCATTGACACCATCTTGGTTTTATCTCTGATTCAGCTTTAAAATTTGACAAACAAATTAACACTGCTGTGAAAGGTTGCTTTTTCCAATTCAGAAATATTGCCAAACTCTAACTGATCCTCTCGTTTAACGACCTGAAGATAGTCATGAATGCCATAATTCCCTTTTGTTTGGATTATCGTAATGCTCTGTATGTGGGAATAAGCCAGTTATCCTTATCTTGCTTGCAGTTGGCACAGAATGCTGCTGCTAGACTTCTAACTGATACAGGGAAACCACACCACATCAAATCTGTACCGGCGTACCTGCACTGATTACAGGTCAAATATAGGTCTGATTTTAATGTCCTACTGTTTGTTTTTAAAGCCTTACATGGCCTGGCACCCAAATATATCTCTTTCCCCTTTTCAATTAGGTGCTCTCGCTAACATTTTTTGCATAGTCCACAGCATTTGAAAATTAGCTCAGGTGGTCATTCTGTATACAAAGGAATATACTAAAATATACTAAAATACTGGAAAAATTCAGCTTAATTCCTACAGGTCATTAAAAGTGTGCTATAGGGGTCCATTTTGAGTGCAGTCCTCTTTTGTACATTACTATCAAATACATCTTTATGCTGATGATACCATTTTATATTGTATTGCTAACTGTGTTCATTTAACCACCAAAAAAGTACATCTTGCCTTAAATGCACTTCAAGATGCTCTTGCAAGTTTAAATTAGTACATTATGCAAATGAAATTACATCCATGCCCATTCTCCCAGCCAACTATTTTAATTTTGAGAGAGTCACATGAATAAAAAAAAAAAGCTTGGCACCTGGTTCAAAGCCAGTGGCCCAAGTCTGGCTCTTAAATACAGAAACAGCTTCCAACTGAGTTACTGGAGGAAGATCGAGGTAGTTTTCCTCTCATTTCTGAATTAGAGAGATGTCATTTCAGTTTATTATCACATGATGTTCAGATTTTGCTTACAAGTTTGGCTGTTTTAGTGCTCTAATCCTATACAATAGTCAGTAATCGTTTTTCTAATTTCTCCCATTAATCTGCATCTTACCTTTCAGTTTATCTGATTGTAAGACGTACATCAGATCTGTGAACACTATTTTCTTTCTTTATGTTGTTTTTTTGATTGATAAAAGTCCTAATAAAATTGATTTTCCTTTCTTTAGGAGCAACAGATCGTGGTAGCCTTGTGGTATTCAGTCAAACATTAAACTGTTGTTTTCATGCCTTACATTACAGATTAGAACAGTGCCTACATGCATGTGACTACTGAACTGGATTGTTCAAGTTGTGAGGCCATGTGTTTAGAGTGTTTAATTTCCTTTAGATTAACAATGTGAATCAATCAATGAAGAGTTGGTTTCATAACAAACATTCCTTGTCTGCCTGTCTCAGTGACAAAAAAAGCTTTCCAAGATTTATGCTAAAATAAATTGGTAACCGAATAATCAATATACGTTTTATTCCAAGTGAAAGACTTTCTGAAAATGTGAAGTAAGTGATGCTTGGTGCAATATAATTCAAACTGTTTATCCAGATGAATAAATCTCATTGGAATTGATATCTCTGAACGATGAAATCTGGCAATGGGTTTCTAAACAATGCCATGATGTAGAGGCTCTCATGCTTCAGTGTCTGGCAAGATGAGCACGCTGGACTGTAATGAAACCCTTAATCCTGAGTGAAAGCACATGCTTAGGTTTGCTTTCACTCAAAGGTACTATGAGACACAATGTTAACAACAGCTACAACAAAAGCATGCCAGAGGAAAGATTTGGTTGGGATTCTTGCTATAAAAAAAGGAAAGAAAGAAATTAAGAAAGATGGAGAAAGAGGAAAAAAGAGGGGGAAAAAACAAAGTAAAAAAGCAAATAAAGAAGGCTGCCTGTGCCAAACACAGTCCCCCGTGAAATAAATGAGGAAAACGAAATGAGAAGGAAGAGGAAGTGTTGCCAAATCTTGAGCCGAGGCAAAATCCATCTCTGGGACTAAAATAATCTCTCCTTCTTTTGTTGTTTTGACAAATCCAGGAAGTGCATGTGCTACATCTACACCCTGAGACAGCATGCTTTATGACGGCAATAAAGACGGAAATGGGCAGAGATTCAAAGCGGCAGGGTCCTGATAGCACTGAGTGGAATCCGTGCCAGGACTATTTGTAGGTGGTACCAAGTATCAAACAGATTCCTGTTAGCTTGCAGGGATGCTTTTTAATTAACATAATGGAGGAAGAGAGACAATTAGACAATTTGTACTGCATCACTAAACTACAAGAGGAGCAATACGATGCAGAACAGAGAAGCCGAAGAAACCATTATAAGATGTGTGAGAGTGAGAGAGAGAGAGAGAGAGAGAGAGAGAGAGAGAGAGAGAGAGATGTAAACATTTATGATCAGGATTTATGGATTCATCTACGATATTCGGCTGACGGCTGTAAGGAGCACATGATGGATAAATAGTGCTGTCTGTCACAGATCTGAATGTACCACTCAGCAAGGACGCTGAACACTTAGTACTGCTTACACACACTTTCATTGCAGTTAACAATACTGATGTCATAATGAACCAGGAAAAGGGGGCAACTTTTCGCCAAGTTGATTAACAAGTGATATTAAGATGAGATTATTGAGATATCCATCTCTGATATTTACCTCTACCACAACACAAGGCAGATGAATGGAATCTAACAGGGATTATTACTTCACTAAAAAGTATTGCCATTGAAAACTGTTCACAGTGTGTTCCATGGATTTCTTTTGAAAACTGTCTCAGAATAATATTATTTTCAATGTCCTGAATCCCATCAAAGAAATGCCATTAACCTTCATTGTACTGAGTTGGAGGCAGATATCTCCAAGGCAGATATATCAAAACCTGGACAAATGAAAACTATCTGCATGCCTAGATTTCAACAGACATCAATGAGAAAAAAAAATCCTTTGTTTGTAATTAGGGTGAAGCAACCCTCTAAAGCAATTTTCTGGACTTAAATTTGATACTTACTATCTTACTTGATACTTATTTCTGATTTAATTGATCAGATTTTTTTTTAAGGATTTTTTTTAATGTCCACAAACTTGTAAAGACATGCTGGTGGTCATGTGACATGAATGTAAAAAAAAAAAAAGACAGGGCCAGTGAGTAAGATTTGGGGTGATTTAGTGGCATCCAGTGGTGAGGATTGCAGATTGCAAGCAGCTGAGACTTTTCTGTTAGAATTGCTTCCGTGTTCATTGTTCTGGAGAGGTTTTTACTGGGAGCCAATCATCCGAAATGGTCTCTTCCTTTCCAAAACAATCAGACCTGATGATTAAAACCGGTAAAAATACTGACATAAACCAGTTCATGTTACAAATTGGTGTCTGCCACGAGCACCTGCTAATGTGCGCTCACTTTTTTTCTCTGGTAACCTCATTTCTGATTTAGATGTTCAGGGAAGTTTTCACCATGAGCCATATTATCCACAGAGGTTTATTTCTTTGCAAACAAATGAACCCAGTGATTCAAACTGATAAAACCACCACTAAATCAAGTTTCATGTTCTGCTCATCGCGGAGGGACTGCTAACTATGGTGGCAGATGCAAAAACGCAAAACATAGGGGCCCTATTTAGAGACAGCTTTTGGTTTGTCTGGCACATGGCGGTGCAACATAGTGACCTCTGTGGACTAGGACCAGCTCACTATGTAGATATACTGTAAATGGCACATTCTGAGGTCATGAAAACATGATTCTTATTTTCAGGTCAATTTATACTAAAGACATTATACTTAATACTAGGGCATTAACGATTTCACGTTGACTTATCTGTCAATAAAGTCGAAGTCGAGTCGACACGTCATTTGATGACGTCATCACATTGACACAGCGGAGGAAAGTGAAGTATCTACACACATGTGATGTGTGTCTGTGAACATACTTGGGCGGAACGTATGCGGAACGGACTCTGCAGACGTCCGTAAGCTCTGTGCGCGTAAAGCTGAAGGCCCGAACATACTCGGGCGTACTATAGGAAGGAATGTCCGCAGTCATTCGGGCTTCCATAGTCGAGCGCACTTCCTCGTTGGTTGCCTGTTAAAATGTCCGTGAAAAATCCCCCGATGTGAAAAATACATGGCGAGCAGTCACTGGTGCGCGGAGCAGAGTCCGCTCGGTCGTAAAATCTGAGTTTTGCGCGCACAGGGCTTGTGGACGTCCGCTTTGAGTCCGCGTAGACCTCTGTGGATTCTTCACATCGGGGGATTTCTCACGGACATTTTTACAAGCAACTAACAAGGAAGTGCGCTCGACTATGAAAGCCCGAATGACTGCGGACATTCCGCTCCGCTTATAATACACCCGGGTATGTTCACTTAGTCAAGGATAAATTATCAGCGTAAGAACACACACACACACAGAGAGAGCCCTACTTATTACTTATATTCCATGTCTGCCAATATATCCCACTAAATCCCACACACTGGACCCTTTTTACATTTTAGTTTATTCAGTTACAGTTGAATAAAAAATTAAGAAGTCCTTCAACCCAAATTGCCATCCATAATGGCACATATTAGCATTTTCTGCACACGCCTTTATCTACTGGACAACACTTCTGACCTGCCACTGCTATGCTTAAATTTTAGGTGTGGTTTAGACACAAAAACGATTTTGTTAGGGTGAATAAATAGCATGGCCATAGTTCAAAGACACTGAATTTGGCCACACAGCAATCTCTAGTATTTTCCATTCATTTGCAATGACCTACTCCATGAGATGTTTTGTGTCACATAAGATCAATTTGTATCACCACAATAAGTCCTGCTTATGGTAAACACACCTTCCTTGTGCATAGGAACAAATGAACGCTGTTGTATATCTTGTGACAAAAGTTCTAAAAGGTTTTAAATATTCTTCCTCCACTCTATCCTCTGGATAGACTTGGAGCCCTGACAAGGAATACAGTTTGCATCAAGGGATGCATCTGTTCTTATACAATGCCTTCATATTCCTTTGCTGCCATGCAGCCATGTGGAGCAATTATTGGACTTAATGATTCCCAGTAGATGCTGTTGTACTTGTGCCATTACAGGGCTATTAATAGTTAAAAGTGTCCCTCTTTTCTTGCTGACGAGCTTTGACTTGCAAACCAAGCTGTGCTCTGCAGTGCATCCTACCACAGTGACAGCCAGATTGGGTTCGATGTCTGTGAGTCACGAAAAAACTAGTGTTGTTTGTTTAATCTAATGTTGTACTTTGCCTGATGGTCTGACTAGCTGGCCTAATGGTCACATTACCAACCTGTTTCTTCAATGGACGTTGACATTAGATGTTGGTTCAGCAAGCAAAGCGCATCCAATTAACACTGTGATGGGTGTTGAACATTGTGATGCAGCAGGTTAAGCAGCTGTCTGGATTTCTTATAAACAATGTCACGTCATTGTCGATATATAATGAAAATAACAAGAGTGTTTGATTATTAGTCTACTAATTAACAGGACTGCAGAATATGCAGCTGTTCTAGGGTTGCTCTTGGGCTTGTAAACAAAGACGAGACACAAGTGAGCCAGGCTGGCAGCTCTCTGAGTCTATATTTTCCATTGTACAGAGAAACTAATTTTAAGGTGGATAAAAGTTAAGGCCGAAAGTTTATTTACTGCAAACATGTAATGTACTTCCCAAAAGACTATCTTACAACCTAGTCTTTAGAAGGTACAACACCAACTATTAGTATGGTAGTGTTTGTCATGCTAACATGTTCACAGTGACAATGCTAACACACTGATGCTTTCCAGGTAATTGTTGCAATGTTTGCTGTCTTAGGTCACATCCACACAAATGCATTTTCATTTCAAAATTGTGTTTTAAAACAAAATCAGTCTCCATGAACAACCATTGGACCATGCACGTACACTGGGCATGCACATGCCAATATAAACAGGAAGCAGATTATCCAGTGCAGTTGGCTATTTAGTTGAAAAAGAATATGGAGATAGTAAAAATTAACACCAGAGATTCCTTTGCTAGGATAGACAACAACTGAAACTGTTACCGAAACTAACAAATGAGTGTAAGGCACACAGTGGGAAACAAACAGAACACAGATTGTGAATTGTTGCAAGGCAAATACAGTGACATATTAGTGCCGAATGACAATGGGGAAAGCAGTACCCACACATGAACGATGAAATCACTAAAGGTTGCCAAGCTGTAACTGATAGGACTTCATCAGCAGGTGAGCGTGGATGTCTGTGTTATTGTTTCCGAAGTGTTCATTTATGCCTGTCCAGACTAAAAATGCAACCCTTGTGTTTTAAAACTAAAACGGGGCTAGCAGCCTTTTTTAAAGGTCTCCATTTTAGGGGAAAATGCCGGAGTAGTGTGGACGTAGTTATGAATAGCAATAGCTATGTGCTTTGAAACAGAAATGTATTTCAGTGAGACATCTCACTTTTGAAATGTTTACATAATTAGAGTTTGGCATCTATTGTTTGGCCTGATCACTCCATGCAGATATTTTACATGAAAGATTAGGGAGTGGTATTTAAATATCGTCCTCCCAAGACAGAACTTGCAGGTTGATGCTGGGGTGGAGGTCGGCTAAAAGACCAGGCAGCAATACTAATGCAAGGCGGCAATGATATTGACAAGGCAGAGGGAGAGCTGTGAAATATCTGCAGATTAAATAGATTGCCAAATTGGGAGGCTGTGTTTTGTAGATGAGATGACGCATGTATATGAATCAGTGCAGTTTGAGCTAAGTACCTGAACCAGCTTGCAAGTGTCGCAGCATTAATGTAGATGTAGCCCTTATTTAGTGTGTTAGCATGCTACTATTGTTAGCATGTATACTAGTACTCAAAAAAAAAAAAAATCTGTTGGAATAGACGATTCACAACCTAAAACCAGTGCATAACGTTCCATTATAAATCGTCCATGCTCATTTACACCCATCCAAAGAAACTAAGGTAGTACTTGGTGCACCTGATCATTGTTCTGATAGTTAATTCCCATTTATACATTTGACATTATATCCCTTCCTCCTTTGACCAACAGGAACTGAACACAGTAGAGGATGAAAGTCTGTCCTCTGGAAAAATAACTGGGATTCTTCCTCTTTCCTTGCTCTGTCTTTCTCTCACTGGGGAGTTAACACTGCCTCCTACCCACCCTTGGAGCAGGGATTTGAATCTCAATTACCAAGAAGCTCCATCTTATGTTTCATGTATGAGTGACCTCATTAGTTACTCACACCCTCTCCTCACCCTCTGCAACATGTATGGTGGCCGAGAACTCACGTCCCTCACATCAGCTGAGGTAATATCCCAAAGATCCAGCTTAATGGCTTGGTTGTGGGGAGGAACATGCTACTGATATGGTAATTCTAACCCCTATCAGAATTCCATTATACAACTGGCTCTTAAATTTGGCACTTCAACCTGTGAGTCAGTGTAGCGTTGCGTCACCTGTGATGGCTCAGACTGGTTAATTAACTTCTAAAGCCACACTTAGGTACGAGGACTTAGCACAGGTCACTGGAACACTGCTGATCAGTCATAGTGAAGCCTCTCTAGTAGAGTAATGGGCCATTATATACTGCTGACAGAATGTATGCATTCATTTATTACGTAGTGTTTATTTTAATCAATCAATCAATCAATTTTATTTATAAAGCCCAATATCACAAATACAATTTGCCTCACAGGGCTTTACAGCATACGACATCCCTCTGTCCTTTAGACCCTCACAGCGGATAAGGAAAAACTCCCCAAAAAAACCCCTTTACCGGGGAAAAAAAAATGGTAGAAACCTCAGGAAGAGCAACTGAGGAGGGATCCCTCTTCCAGGACGGACAGACGTGCAACAGATGTCGTACAGAACAGATCACCATAACAAATTAACAGTAATCTGTATGACACAATACAATAATCTGTATGACATCCTCGATAATGACAGTAGCTTACAACAACATTCATGAAAGTAATAATATTGTCGTTATAGTTCTGGCTACTGTGGTACAATATGTTGAAAGTATATATTAGTATCTGGCAGTATACATGTATGATAATAATCATATGTGTATAATAACAGTAGAAGTATGACTAATGATGGCAGCAGCAGCAGCAGGAGGCATCTGGCAGGACCACGGCAGCAGCACAACCACACACGTCACACTATCGAGGCACCGCTGCAATACGAGTTGACCTGAGAGACAGTGGAGCACAAAGGCTCCGGAGAAGAAGCCGAGTTAGTGACATCCAGAATGGCCGAGTAAACAAGATACAGTAATAGGATACGCAAGAGCGAGAGCGAGAGCGAGAGAGAGAGAGAGAGAGAGAGAGAAGGTGCCCGGGGGATTATAGGTGGTCCTCCAGCAGACTAGGCCTAAGTCAGCCTAACTAGGGGCTGGTACAGGGCAAGCCTGAGCCAGCCTTAACTATAAGCTTTATCAAAGAGGAAAGTCTTAAGTCTAGCCTTAAATGTGGAGACGGTGTCTGCCTCCCGGACCGTAACAGGAAGATGATTCCACAGGAGAGGAGCCTGATAGCTGAAGGCTCTGGCTCCTGATCTACTTTTGGAGACTTTAGGGACCACGAGTAACCCTGCGTTCTCAGAGCGCAGAGTTCTGGTGGGATAATATGGCACTATGAGCTCTCTAAGATATGACGGAGCTTGACCATTTAGAGCTTTATAAGTTAACAGTAGGATTTTAAATTCAATTCTGGATTTTACAGGGAGCCAGTGCAGAGAAGCTAAAACAGGAGAAATATGATCTCGTTTCTTAGTTCTTGTTAGTACTCGTGCTGCTGCATTCTGAATTAGCTGGAGAGTTTTTAATGACTTACTAGAGCTACCTGATAATAGAGAGTTACAGTAATCCAGCCTTGAGGTAACAAAAGCGTGGACCAATTTTTCTGCATCTTTTTGGGTCAGGATAGGCCTAATTTTTGCAATATTACGCAGATGAAAAAATGCAGTCCGTGAGGTTTGTTTTAAATGAGAATTAAAAGACAAATCTTGATCAAATGTTACTCCGAGGTTTCTTACGGTAGTGGTAGAGGCCAGAGCAATGCCATCGAGAGAAACTATGTCATCAGATAAAGAGTCTCTGAGTTGTTTGGGGCCAAGAACAATAACTTCAGTTTTGTCTGAATTTAACATCAGGAAATTGGTGCTCATCCAAGTTTTTATGTCTTTAAGACAATTATGAAGTTTAGTTAATTGATCACTTTCTTCTGGCTTCATCGATAAATACAGCTGTGTATCATCCGCATAACAATGGAAATTTATAGAGTGATTTCTAATGATGTTGCCTAAAGGAAGCATATATAGAATAAATAGGATTGGTCCAAGCACAGAACCTTGCGGAACTCCAAAACAAACTTTAGTACGTACGGATGATTCATTGTGAACGTCAACAAATTGAAAACGATCAGATAAATAAGATTTAAACCAGCTTAGTGCAGAACCTTTTAGGCCAATTAAGTGTTCCAGTCTCTGTAGCAGAATTTCATGGTCAACAGTGTCAAGCGCTGCACTAAGATCTAATAAAACAAGTACAGAGACGAGTCCTTTGTCTGAAGCAATCAGAAGGTCATTTGTAATTTTAACTAGTGCTGTCTCAGTGCTATGATGCGCTCTAAATCCTGACTGTAATTCCTCAAATAAATTATTATCATGGAGAAAATCACACAGCTGGTCTGCGACTACTTTCTCAAGGATCTTTGACATAAAGGGAAGATTAGATATTGGTCTATAGTTGGCTAACACCTCTGGATCCAGTGTGGGCTTTTTTAGTAGAGGTTTAATTACAGCTACCTTAAAAGACTGTGGTACATAGCCTGTTAATAAGGATATATTGATCATATCTAATAATGTGACTCACATAATACTTACTTACTTGAGTTGTTTGTCTTGAGGTTTTGGCTGCTTTAATGTGATAAATTCGTACATTGTAGTTTATCTGGAGTCAATACGACATTGTTCTACTGCCTGAAATGCTCAATAAATGCAACCAAATTGCCAGATAAAACGTTTGCATTGTGCCTTTTATATGTAGCAGATAAGCTGAAACTTTTTTTCTCCTCGTGTTTAAATTAAACACTGTGACAGTGTTGTGGTTAATGTGTGGTTAGCTTTAGACACAAAAAACATTGGTTAGGGTTAGGAAAGCATCACCTCTGGTTCTGGGGGAAACAAAAGTAAAGTGAGCAGAAGTCCAAGTAGGTGGGGCAGGAGGGGTGATGGATGGGTCAAACAACCACCGACTTTAACACAGGAGGCTGGTGTTCGTGTCCCATACGGTTGTGAAGTCAAACCCTGTTCATTTTTTCCTATAGCCATCTCCGTACTTTTGTTGCCTAAACCTAATAATGTGCCTGTGTTGGCAAAACGTAACCACATGACAGTGTTGTACCAACATAGGGTGTTTATTTTGAAAGAGACTGTACGCAAACTACATTTACTGTAAAAATGGAAGTGTATTTTAAAAAAAAACAATGCATGTAACCGGCAGAAATTGACACGGCACCATAGAACGTCAACAACCGATGCACCCAGAGTACCCTGCACGTCATATCTCGCCCTGGAAAGCCCATGACCAAATGTTGATATGTGATGAGGTCAGAGTGAGAATGTATTGATTTTAAGCTGTTTCTTTCAAATGTTGATATGATTAAATGTACAAAGGTAACATATCCTTGGTTTGCAGAAATGTACACTACCAACATTTTATTCTGGCAACTAGGCTGCCAGTCGTGTACTTATCCACGGCTGAAAATAGTCCCCAACACGTGCAGCATTTCTCCCTTTTTGGGTAATATTCATTAAAAACTATAATCGTAAAATTAAACTATATGCATACTGTACATACTATGCTGCCCCAGGGCCCGTTTAATACCAAGTTTTGGTACCCATCCCTGGACTTCAGGACTTGAGAATTTGAGACATAATGTATAATGTTTAATGTGTTCGTTCTGTTTAACCGCACACTAAATAGAGACACTTCTCATCACTAATAAAAAAAAAAACAAAAAAACAAAAAACAAGTTGCATCCCTGTACCTAAGCCGGGAGAATAAGACACTCACAAAGAACTCTTAAGTCTGTGACAGAAGAAACATGAATACAGCCCTCTGCATTTGGAATGTGGCTCTGTAATTTTATACACACACAGGTATTAGGAAATTTAGTGCCAAGCCTTGAAGCTGGCTGTGTTTTCCAATTTCACAAAACCAAAGGTGTGATGTTCCAGACACAACTTATTCACACCTTTCCAGGACATCTTGCCTCCCAAACCGCACATGAGATCTCTGCAGAAAGAAAAGAAAAGAAAAACCTTACAGCAGAGAGCTCTCGTTATTTGTATATATGTGTGTGTGTGTGTGTGTGTGTGTGTGTGTGTGTGTGTGCGTGCACGCGTGCGTGTGTGTGTGTGTGTGTGTGTGTGTGTGTGTGTGTGTGTGTGTGTAGCTTTTTGGTCTTTAGTTGAGGAAATGGTGAGTGGCTGAGGTTTTAGGGTATTATTCTCCTCTTTCCTCTCACTTGGAGACACAGAATGATTTAGTCTCTTCCTTGTCCTCCTTCTGTCTCTCTGACACACACATAAACAATCTCTCTGGCACACACACTATCCTCGCAGTTGTTTTCCCCTCGCCACAATAAATTTATCAGCCCATCCCAGCAGACGAGATGCAGCCCAACTTCCTAGGCAACCCCAGAAGCGAAAAGAGACTGTGTGTGTGCATGTATGTGTGAAAAAGAGAGAAGATGCAAAGGAGGGACAGAGATAGTAAGACAGAGAGAGTGGGAGCTCTGAAAGTCAAACAATATTTGCCATGTAGATTACCTTCCTCTCATCTCTCCGCATTCATTGTTCATCTCTACTTGCCTTGTGTGACTCTGGCTGAGTGTGTGAATGTGTAAGTGGATTCCTTAAAATAAGATAAAACTTTGATGATCCCCTGGAAACATGCCTGTGGCTGTACAGTATATGCCTGTCTGTGCTGTCTGTCCTTGTGCAGGACTAACTGAAGAGCCTTTCATGATATTTTTAGCTCATTGCTCAAACACACAAGCCTCTGAGAGTATCAAAGGCCCCATTTTTTATGACAAACAGCACAAAGTTAAGCTCCTGACAAAAACCATAATGTCAGCGGAACAAGAAAAGCCTTGCAATTACACGTCATCCTCCCTTCTTTTCAATACTCTGTCAGTGCATCTCTATAAAGATTTAATATGCAGCAAAAAAACAACAAAACAACTTTGCAGAGTCAGGTGCTGTCAAAATGAGGCTAAATGAATGCACAGACATACCGTTTACCTCCATTATGTCACTCACTAAGCAATTTCCTAACAAATGGCAGCACACACACACACTATCACCTGAATCCTGCAGGGAAACACAACACACCCACCCAACGTTTAAGGGACGCTGCCAGAAACCTGTCTCCAATTAAATTCTGCCTACACCTTCCAAGTCATTAAGAAGTGAGCTGGTGATGTGTTGAGATGTAACAAAAAAAAAAAAAAGGAGCTTGAGCCAATTTAGGAAGTGAGACCCGAATTGTTCTGCATCATTGCCGCCATTACATCACACACCTGTGTCTCGCTCTTTGTGATGAATAGTTCTGATAAAGCGGCCTGGCTTGGCGGAAATCGATTTGACAAGCGTGAGACTGTACACCTGATGGGGCCTCAATCACTGTGGCTCTGCATGCTAAGACACAACTTTCACACTATTGGCTCTAAACTTTGTCACAACGAACTGCATTATGTCTATTAAACTAGAATTACCACTTTGCAGTTGTATGCCACCAAGTTGCACTTACATTTTACATTCATGTCTGTGAAAACATGGAGGCTTGACACATACACCCCGCCACCTAATGCATGAATTCTTGAGTTATGACCAAAATAATTTTTTGTGAGGTCACAGTGACCATGACCTTTCACCTTCAACCACCAAATACTAATCAGTTAATTCATGAGTCCAAGTGAACATTTGTGCCAAATTTGAGGAAATTCCCTCACTGCCTTCTTGAGGTATCACATTGCCACAAATGAGAAGGATGCAGTCACAGTGACCCTGACCTTTGACCACCAAAATCTAATCAGTTCATTGCTGGCTTCAAGTGGACGTTTGTGTCAAATTGAAAGAAATTCCGTCAAGGTGTTCTTGAGATATCGGCCAACCTGGAAATTTAATGCCTCTGGCTACTGCCAATACTGGTGGGAGGCTTAACAATGCTAAAGTTTCAAAAAGTAAGCTAAAAAACAGATAACAGGCTGTATTCCATTGAGTTATAGTGTAAGTCATAAATTGTGTGTTTTTATAGAATGAGTGAGCTGAGACAATCCTGAAATCTCATTTAACTTTTCTTTAATTACCAGCTTTCATAAGACAGCTTAGCTCAGTAGGAACTCTTCACATTATTGTGAAGTTATCTTTTTAATTTCACATTAGGGGAAAAGGCCTCCACACTCTTTCTTCATAAATTCAAATGACTCATTCTTAAAAAAATAGCTTTTGCCATTAATAATAAAATGACTAGAGTTTGTTATTCTTTTCTGATCTCTTTTTACTGGTATAAATTACGCATTGTACTTCTGCTCCTATTACTACAGCCACTGTTCATTCAGTTTCAACAAAGCAGACAGTGCTAAAAAGTGGACATCTAAGGAGTAAAGTGTTGTTGTGTGGTTTGTAATGTGAATCCAATAATGTGAGGATCTACATGTAACATTGCTCTTAAAGTAAAACTGTAGCTTTTTAATGTACAAAAAAGTACATTATTGTCTATAAAACAAAAGTGTTTATGAAGTGGCTGGGTATGACCACTCTCCACATGTGCTGGCTGAAGGTACTGTTATATATCTCAAGCAACAGGAAGTAAAAAAAAAGGTTCTGAGGGAAAAGCAAAGACACCGAAAATAAACCCAATAGCAATTTTGCACTATAAGCTAAACTACAGTACAGTACAGTACACAATTATAGTGTTTATTCCATATTCTGACACTAGACCCCTTTACATTACAGGACCACAATATTACATGATAATGCTTAGTTGATATTAAACCTTAATGGTTAAGTCCTTAAAGTCAAACAAACATACAATCAAACACATTACAAAAGCAAAATAATTCACCATGAGCTCTGGGACCCAGACTGAGTAGACCATTTTGCCAGGTTGATATATTCAGGAACACAGCAAAACTTCTACACTGAAGGGCAAAAAATATGAGCTGTCAGTCAACCTTGGGGTAAATGAGCCAACATTTTACTGAGGATACTACCGAAACTTTGGTAATTATTTCTGTGTACACAGTAAAACAAAGTGCACAGCACTTTTGCAAGCATGGCGGGACACAGTTGAATTAAGAAGTCTAAACTACCATGGAGGTAGAAGAGGGCCAGTTTTGCAAATATTTTTACCGGTCACCATTGTCTTTTCCAAAAAAGTATGCCAATTTGGCATTTGACTAAAACCTGGGGGATCATATCTCTTACCCCGCTACACCAACTCTAAGAGAAGTTACTACGTTTACATATCAAGCAATTAATAGTGAGGACAACATCATTACCATTTAGTTATTGAGTCCTTATAGCTGGGGCGTCAGTGGCTTAATGGATTGAGCAGGCGCCCCATGTGCAAGGCAGAGTCCTGCACTGGGTTGGGTACCCGACTGGTACCTGTAAAAACAGCTGATTTGCGGGTATTTATTTATTTTTTTTAATTTCCCGTGTTCGGATCGCAGTGGAAAAAATAACATGTGGGTCCGATCACGAGTTTTGGATAAACACATCAAAATTAATATAAAATAATAATTGAGCTAAAAACTAATCTTTTTGGTTAGTTCGGTAAACTACAGATAACTATCTTGGTTATTATTTACTCTCTATTTACTCCCTCTTACGCTATTTCGCAACGGTCATTGGATAAGCTGTTTACACGCATTTCACCATCTAATAAAACAATTTGTGATTGGACAAGAGAATCAACATGGCTGCCACCATTTAACAAGCATCACTTCTGAAACAAATAAATAAGTAAATTATTATTTAGATATTTGAGAAATAAGTGGATAAAATGTACAAATGTCACTTTATAATGTTTTTGAAGTGTTTCCCTGATGGATTACTTCTCTCCTCGATGGATTCTAAAAACATGTGATGGCTCGTAACTGTGCCGTAACAAACGAGTGCTTTTACACTCGTATGGGAGAAGAACACACAGGGTTGCTGATGGAGCTGAGTCAGGTTTTTATTGTGAGAGCTGCTTCATTCAGGTCGTTGTTTACTCACTGGCACCTTAACTGTGGCGGTATGCTGTTCAATATTCAGCCAATATGACCCAAAATGATTACTTTAAATCCAGGTTATGGGTCGGGCTGCGGGTCATGTTTCAACGGGTCAGACCGGGTTGCGGTACTAATTGGCCTGATGCATGGGTTTGCAGTTCAGGTGTGGTTTTGTACGTCCCTGGGTTAGGGCGGATCTTGAAAATTGGACCCGTGCAAGTCTCTGGTACAAGGCTGTTGCCGCAGCAGCCCGGGTTCGACTACCGCCTGTGCCCCTTTGCTGCATGTCATTTCCCACCTCTCTCTCCCCCCTTCACACTTAACTGTCCTATCTATAAAGGCAAAAATATCCCCAAAATGTCTTAACCAAAAAAAAAAAAAAAAATCAAAAAAAAATAATTATCCTTATTGCTATAAAGATTTTGCCACTGTAGTTTTACGGTTGCGGGTGAAGACAGTTGCAACAGCTGTTGTATAGGCTTTTGAGTTTTCTTTCTATGTAAATGCTCTGAGTGAATTTGAGTTCCCTCTGGTTAACACTTACACAATGTATATGTCTAGGGCTGTTGTTACAAAAGATAGGAAAAGAAGGAGTGGATCTGACATGCTCTGCCTTTGTCAAGGTTGGAAGAAGTAATAAAGTTTGTAGTCCTGGTGTGGACTACAAAGCCTGCTTGGTGTTGTTTTACAATTCTCATAGGCGCAACTAAATTGGTTGATGCCTTTATTCGCAGTGCAAAATCTAAGAAAAAGACCATCCAAGAAATATATAATATATTGAGGTGCGAATTAATCACATGAAACAATGCCCCTGGTGTACAATGGCCTTTATTGGTCTGGTGTGACCAGCAGCTTATGGTGGCTAATGTAAGCTGATCTCTACAGACTTAAGCCAGACATTGCTCTATAGCTGACAAAACTGCTTTATAGCTGACAGTTCTGAGTATGCTGCCTGTATGACTCCTCTCTTCTTGTCCATCTGTTACATTATGTTCATACATTTGCTTGTATCCCATAATTATAACTTCTGGCCATTGTTCAGCAAATGGTAAATGGTTCTGCTTTAAAAGTTGGACACAGCACTTAAACGTTACCCATATGTTGTAATCAGAGAGATGTTGGATTCACTTTAGTTGCTTGACAAAGCATCCCGGCAGAAATAAAGGGTATAAACAGCTGGCTGTTGTCCCTCAAACCTAATTGGGGAATAGACTGTCACTTTAAAATGTAGATAAACTCTGTCTTTACTCCCACAGAACAACAGCTCTGCCAGAGTTTTCTCCATAATGCCTCCTAAGACACAACATAAAGCATTTACAATACAGCGTATAGAGGTGACTAAATGCTCATCAGGCTTTCATATAATGTGTCTTTATAGAGAGAATAACAGCAACTGAGCTGTAATCCAGGCAGGTTATCACACATCATTGATGACTGCGCTCTATTTGTCAGTAAATATCACAAGTGATTAGGAACATGGACTTCGCAGGTACACGCTGTATAAACAGAGTGTTAGAATAAACTGCATCCAGCTTGGAGCTATAAATCATCAGCATCCCACCTGCTACATCTGTAACTGCAACTGAACAATCTCATGAAACCAAGTCTTCATCCAGCTGTCCAGAGCTCTTCTCTTTTATTTGTTGTAACACAGTCAGTATAACCTCAGCTTGTCTCTGAGCCAAAATCAACACTGTTATATGATAATTAGACTGTTTTATTTAATGAGCTTCATGTGACCTTAAAGCCTCAAACAACGACATTTTTGTCAAGCAGCACTTTCTGTGTTCACATTATCGACAGCGCAACAGTGACCAGCTACATTATCACTGAGTTGCTGCTGAAGTGTTACTCATGCACTCATTCACATTGTTCCGTCGTCCCGGCTTGTGTGTGTGTCTACTACTTGTCACAAAGCACCTTGACTGAACAGTATTTTGGTCAAATATATATCTGTGCTTTTGATCAATGTCTTACATCCATTTGACATCACATTTTGCCGCCCTATCGCACCACAGTGCACATAGACCTAGCACGGCGTCAGCTAACTCAGCTATACACCACAGCACACATCATTGGAGAGCTGAAAATTATTGAGGCCAGCTCAACTTTGATTTGTAGTGCGTCATGCCCGTCCGTAGCGACAAGTGACAGCTGTCAGGTTGTAGCTTCATGTCACCGGCTTCCACTGAAAAAGACGTGTAGCCTGTTGCTGACTCACTTGCAGTGTGAAAACAACATAACTGAAAAAGCTTACTTTCAAGGTTGCACTCTGGAGAAAATATCTACGAACATTTTACAATTCAATTATGTTATGAAAAAAAACAAAACAGTTTGCTTTACCGACCCGTTCCGCACAGCCCGAAGTATCTTTTCTATCATCTGACATGTAAAGCAGTGAAAGTGACTCCAGTTTTTACAAGTCTCCATCTTCAACTACAGCAAAGACTGTGCTTCAGACCCATTTAAACTGTTAGCCTAGCTTGACAAGGCCTCAGCAGGTAGCAGAGGCAAAGACAGAAGAGGAGATCTGAATGAGGTAGGCATGATGTAAATTTGCCCCAAATGCTGTAACACAACTCTGTAAACCACTAGTTTAGCACTGGTAATAGTAATATTTCTACAACTGTAATAGTTTTACTACTACCTCTCTCAGACGCACGCTCTCAGTTCCTGTGTGTCTTTACAAAAGAGTCTGATACTCTAGATGTCTGGTGTCTTACTTTGTAGTTTCGGGAATCCGTGCATCAGGCAACATTATACATTTTTTGCAAAGTTTTTGGGGGTTTAGAGGACAGAACTCCTGGATTGTCTCTGGAAAAGGGCAAATCTTTTGTAATAAATGTATGTGGACATGGACTGGGATTGAATGATGGTGTAATAAGGCTGTACATATAGTTTAGTAAGTAAAAAGTGGATTTAGGTATTCTATACACAGTTGCTTTAAATCTCCAGTTGGTAACTTGGTAATTTTTTGTCATATTTGCTGGCACTGTCACGACACAGTACACGAGACAGAAAATCGGTGAGAAAATTAGGTTCCTCTGGCTTCGTCTAGTTGTAAGAATCCACCACACCTGAATGAAAGCAACCAATCAGAGCCAAGAGGAGTCTCATGTCAATCACTTCTTGTGCAAACCCCGCGCTGCCAACAACAGCGCACGAGGCGAGGACAAGAGAACAGAAGAACACTGTCAAGAAAAGCTTGCTTTTACTTTTACAGAAGCCTGCTTTTGTTTACTTACCTTTGCTGTGTACGCTGTTTGTAGCTCCTCCTGAAGCTGCACGCTGAAGATAATGAGCTTGACTGAGGGCATGCGTGTGGGAGGGGGGACTGTGCAGCATGTGCATTAGCAGTGATTGACAGATGTGTGACAGGCTTCTGCTGGCTCTGATTGGTTGTTTTCATTCAGGCATGACATATTTTTGCAAATGCCATTAGGACTGCCAAGAGGAGCCAGAGGAACCTACCTTTTTATTGGATTATCTGTCTCATGTACTACTATTTAAATGTAGTGACAACTTCAGCAAATATGACAAAGATATTTTTTAATAAAAGTTACCTACTGTAGCTTTAATATAACCTCAAGTAACGTTATCTATATAAATATTGGCAGGTTTATTTTCCCTACAACAGTTACACCTACTCATACAATATGTGACTGCATAACATGTTAGCTGACATTATTCCAGACCTTGAAGCTAAACTAAAACCACATTCAACACAACATACCAGCTCAAACTGTATTCCAGTTGTTAGCTGAAGCTTTTTTTGCCTATCTTTGCCACTTACCCAAAGCCTCATTCCACACAACCTTATTATAAGCAGTTTCCACCCCAAGGCCAGCCCAACGGGTTTCATATTAAGAATTCCAGCCCATACCTGATTCCATGAACTCTTGGTTGAAATTGCTCCAGGCCTCTTTGCTCTTCTCCAGGTTCTCCTCCATGACCTTAATGTCAGCAAAGGGGCAGTTGCACTCTGGAAAGCGGGGAGAGCACCGGCACCAGCAGTCGTTGCTGCGGCAGAGGAGCTCGCCCTCCGAGTTGCATGCCACATAGCTGAGGGCTGCCTCCACAAAACGCCCACGCAGGAACTCTGGCAGGACATCTTGCAAGCCTGTGAAAAAAAAGGTCATTTTATTAACACTTAAGTCATTTTCAAAATAAAATATTTTTTACAAGCTGGTTCCACATGAAAGCATGTGTTATTTTTGTAGGGCTGACAGCGATGTTAGGTTTTTTTCAGCCTTTGAGCATGAAATAAAGAAATCTGTGTAAACCATTAAAGAACATTGTGAAAGCTAATTTTTAGCACGGCATTGGTAGTAATACAATTTCTTACAGATTTGAAACATTAATTTTCAACACAACGGAGTGCTGAAAATTGTGTTTCCTTTAAAAGCAACAGTCACTGTAGCCTCAGCAGCTTGGAATCGCTGCTTTTGGATACAAATATTTTTGAAGAGATCTTTTTTTTCTTCAGAAATTGCAACTGTTATTTTTTTTCTTTAATGGGGATCCATTTTTAAACATCTGACATGTTTTTTAATTATGTCTATGACACTAAAATGACAGCTCTAATTCAAGCTGTAATACTTCAGAATACAAGCTAACAAAATGCTCCTCTGCAGTACAGCCTGTGTACCATCACTGAATATTGCACAGAGATACTGACACTAATAACATGTCTTATCACGGCTGAGGCCAATAAAAAATGACGTGCAAAGACAACAGCTCATCAGCTGGCTGTGTATATTGTGTGTGTGGGTGCTCACTTCACCAAATTTCAAATAGCTCTCTTTTCTCTGGTTGATTCACAGAGACCTCAACTATGCATGTGTGGTGGTTTTATCGCAAGGACAAGAAAATAGGTTGTTTTCTTCAGAGCAGCTCGGCTTATATCAATTTCAGTGGCAGCTCTTGCAGCAGGTACTGTGGATGCATATATAATAAGTTTAGAAGCCTGCCCAGGGGCATATTTTAGTAGTTTTGGAAGCTATCAGTAGCAACTGTCACCTGTTCTGCAGTCATCATAAACAACCTGCTGTTCCTACCTGCCATGTTCAGGTTGTTTCCCAGGGTTTCATTATTTCCTCTTCCCGCTGTGTAATTGAGATTCTCAAATCATCATTGGAACATTTTTTTTTACAATATGCAGAGATGCCATTTAGCTTTGTTCATCTTTTTGATTTTAAAGCCCCACAGTACCTACTGTAATAGGTATAGGAATGAGTTATCTTATTTTCATGATCAATACATATTTAATCTGCAGACAGGAATGTAAGAAAGAAAACCAGGTCATTGTTTTACTGTGATCTGCGTGTTTGTTGTTCCATTGAAAATTATTTGCCACTACCCAGAAAGATTTTACTTTCAATTTAAAAAAAAAAAAAAGTTTAATTTCCTTTAAAAAGTGACTGACTGACTGACTGTCTGATGCCTAGTTCCACTGACAAAGCAGCAATATTTGACAAGTTGGGTTGTTGTACGCTGCGTCAGAAACAGCCGCTGCCCGATGCGTATCATTCCACCACAAAGGGTGCCTCTGAGCTTTGGTATCTGATGCTGAGATCCACTGACAAGGCCGTTGTATTTGAAAAGTTGGGAGTGAGAATGGGTTTGATGAATACGAGACTTGGTTCTGTTTTTGCGCTACGATTTCTTGTCTGGATAAGACTGGAATAGACTGTATTGGAACATTTTTTCATTAAACCTCTTTTGTTATTTTTGGGAAAATTATACAGTGTTCTGGTCACTCATACAGTTAGCTTGCTTTGTTAGCCCAGACCCACAACATGACAACAGGTCAACAATTCATTTTAGCACTGTAATTAGCTAGCTAGCTTCTCCAGTACAGTGCATTATTCAATCATATATGATCAACTTAGCACCGTATAAAAGATGAAATGCATTCATTTAATTTCTTAAAGGTATTACAACATGCTAAGTCACAACAGCTGACATATTCCTACAGAGGACTTACTGGTATCTGTTCATGGCATTTCTGCAGATTTGCTGAGTTTAACAAACAACCTCAAGGCATATCTCTCATGAGCAGGCCTGAATCACAGCAGACATTCTGACACAGAAGCAAAGCACAGGTGTAACCAATCAATCAAACGAGCTGCTTGGGTTTCAAGGTCCTGGTATTGTTTATGCTCCCTGTCACACTGTCATGGCACACTTGAAAAGAACAGGGCCATTGTTAATATTGTCAGTCACACCTGTGGTTTCTCCTTCTCTGCCAAGTCAACGAGACTAGGTCAAAACCTTGTATACATATGGCTGGACCGTGGATGAAACACTAGAGGGCTTTATAGAATAACTTTTAATTTATTTGCCCCAGTGGAGCAGTCCAGTCAAAAAACATTAATGTTGCTTAAAAACATCTGAAAAAATGTAGGCTCTAGCCTATACAACTGTCCTAAAGTGTTGTGGGCACGTTCACTTGTGCAGTGGTATGTCAGGGTTGCTCTGCAATTTCACTGCCAAAATGCTAGTTGGTGTTTTGGCAGTTGGCTGTTGAGTTTCTATGCTACTGTGTTGAGTTTCTGTGACATGCAAGACTTTCCCCCTACTTGCATGATGCTGTAAACAACAGCAACATTTAACAAAGGTACCATTACAAATATCAACTCCATTATAAGTTATAGGTTTACAGATTGTCTTTAATTGGACATGTTTTCCCAACATATAGCCTACAACATGCTGATGTTATTAGCGTAAGACCATTGTATCAAGTAGTCTAACATTTAGCGGACTTTCCTCAACCAGAATAAATCACACACTAGATTTCAAATGCTATTTTGTGGTTGGTGGTTTTGTGATATTGAGGAAATCAACAGTTCACAGATCAAAGAAATAAACAGAAGGTCTGCATGTACAAAGTCAGTCCTTGTGCGACTACTGGAGGCTGCATAGCCACCAGCCACTATTGAAGCGTGCGATAGATTTGGAATGAATGAACAGCAGTCATAAACAGAAAGGCTGTAGGCCTATACACCCCACGAGAATGTAATAAAAACTATAAGGGCAGGCAATAAACCGTAAGATTTGTAATGAAGGCCTACTAATTGAGGATCACGGTCACATAGTCAAACACAAATCAGTTCCCAAGCTGCGGGAGACAATGTCTTTCTTCATGTCCTTTCACAGCAGGGTAACATCACCCTTTCAATTTCACTGCCTTTATTATTTAAATTATATTAAAAATAAAGTGATATGCTAATTATGGTACCAAAGTTACATGACTGCACAGTCTATTAAACCAAATCAAAAGTTGATTTATGATCTTTTAAAATGCAGCGTCATCCTTTAGAAAACAGCAGGCAGCATTCAGAGGCCTTGCCGTGTGATGTTCATGCTGCTTCCCTGAATCCGTCTGTTGGACCATGTCTGTCTGTCTGTCTGTCTGTCTGTCTGTCTAATAATCATCAATTTGTTGTGTCAAAAGCTTCCTCTCTCCTCACTTCACGATCTCAGTCTGGATGATTTTCAACTGCCAAGTCAAACCTGCTGTGCCCTGCTATGAATATGCATGTCTCTTCTTTGGTATTTACTCTTTCAATGGCTTGGAAAGAGATGTAATTAGTCACATTTTTCCTCTTCCATGCTTTGGCAGGTGCTTTGAGGTTTTTGCATGTGTGTGCGTGTGTGTACTAGTTGCAACTCTGGCAGGGGTTTCTTCAGTTTGGGAGACAGCTAAATAACACTCTTCCCATCACCAATCGCTTTTTGTTGCTCTGTCTTTCTACTTCTCCTTTTTTTTGTTTCTTTTAGTTACAATCACTCTGTCACATCTGGGAAGAAGACATGGTAATTGTCCTGTAGACTGCTCTGCGTTTGTAAGGACTTGCAGTTCTTTTTGCTACAGTAATGGTAGCAGTAACAATAAAAGTCATTTCCAAATAAGCCTTGGTGTTAAGAGTTAGATTGTTTTGTTTTGAACTAAGTTTGAATATATAATCATGTAGCCTACAGCTGCTTTAAAGTTTAAGAAATGGCAATAAGCATCACTGATTCTGTTCTGTTCCCTCCTCCTGAGTATGCCTTTAATTTTCCCTTATATTAAGTTATGTTTTAATTAAAACATTCTTTCCAAATTCATCTCACATGGTAAATGTATATCAATATATAAAGCATTGCAATTTTTTCTTTTTTTAACTGGTGGCTTAAAGCATGTCGGAAGGCTTGGCTGCATTCTAAGTATTTATAGATACAGATGTGGGAAAGATGGTCCAAGCAAACAGCTTAACTGTAATGGATTAAAATGGACTGAATTGTTGTTCTATTGACATGAGTAAGAGTCAGAGCAGTATTATTAAAGCAGCGAACAATGACACTGTGATGGACAATAAAAACAGGCAGATTGTCTCCTGTGGCTGGTGAGGACACATTTCTTTGATTGTTAAGTCACTAGCTGTTTGCTGTCAGCAGAGGAAGTTTAATATTATTGTTTGGCACACATATTCAATATGCCATATGATTTCTTTTAAACACTGTGTCATCAGTTACATGGTTGCCAGCTCCAACTCTCAGCTGACAACCAACTAAACAATGTATACTGGTATACATATCATTTATTTGCAATATACAGGAGGAGCAATGCGGATTCCGTCCCGGCTGTGGAACAGTGGACCAGCTCTTTACCCTTGCAGGGCTGCTGGAGGGGTTGTAGGAGTTTGCCCATCCAGTTTACATGTGTTTTGTGGACTTGGAGAAGGCTTATGACTGCATCCCAAGGGGAGTCCTATGGGGGTACTGCAGGATTGCAGGATTGTGGGGCACCAGGTTGCTGCTACAAGCCATCCTGTCCCTGTATGACCAGAGTGAGAGCTGCATTTGCATATTTGCCATGAAGTCAAACACGTTCTCCATGGATGCTGGCCTCCGCCAGGGTTTTCAACGCTTCTGTTTGTGATATTCATGGACAGGATCTTGAGGCGCAGGTGTGCAGTTTGGGAACCTCAGAGTTGCATCTCTGCTTTTTGCAGATGATGTGGTTCTGTTGGCTTCATTACGCCACAGGCACTGGGTCGGTTTGAAGCTGAGTATGAAGTGGTCAGTATGAGAGTCAGCACCTCCAAATCTAAGGCCATGGTTCTCTGCTCGAAACCGTGGACTGCCCCCTCTGGGTTGGGAGAAAGCTACTGCCTCAAGCAAAGGAGGTCAGTATCTTGGGGTCTTGTTCACAAGTGAGGGTAATATCGAGCATGGGATTGAGCAGTGATCTGCAGTGATAAGAGTGCTGCACTGGACCATCATGGTGAAGAGTGAGATATGCCTGAAGGCGAGGCTTTCAATTTACTGGTCCATCCAACCCTCTGGGTAATGGCCAAAGAATGAGATCGCGGATACAAGTGGCCAAAATAAGTTTCCTCCATGGGGTTACATCGAAAGGGGTCAGTTGAGGTGCTTCAGACATCTGATTAGGATGCCCCCTGGGTGTCTCCCGTGTTGCGGACATGTCCCAATGGTGGGGAGGACCAGGGGTAGCTCCAGGACATGCTGGAGGGATTACATATTTCATCAGGCCTGGGAATGCCTCAGGGTCCCTCAGGAGGAGCTGGAAAGCATTGCTGGAGAGAGGGACGCTGGAGTGCTTTGTTTGGCCTGCTGCCCCTGCGACCCGGTCCCAGATAAGCGGATGAAAATGGATGCATGGACAATAAAGCGCTTCATATTAAAGTGTTCTGAGACTCTTCTGGAAAGTATTGTTTTATTGTTATTGTAAGAAAGCATTCTTCTTCCTTTTGAATACTTTGGAACAGTTTTCTAGGCCCAGCCATTAGCATAGCAAACATGTAGTTATATTAGAGAATTATGGGGGAGGAAATCTGTTCTGTGTATCCCAACACGACTTGATATACTTTTAAAATACGTAATAAAGTGGGAAGTGAACATGAGGACAATTTATTCAACAGGCAAGGTGAAACACTTGTTGGTGACTCCTCTTCTCACCTCGCTGCTTTCCACCTTTGACACGTGTCTTTATTGCAGTGGGACATTGGTATTCGGCAAAAATCTCGTCCTGTTCATCATGCAACTCACATCTGCTGATCTCAAATAAAAAACACTTCAGTAAGGCACACAACAATTTTAACCCTTTCTGGCATTTTATATCACTTGAAGCCACACAGTCTACTGCAATGCATCCTGTATTGTAATGTAGCTGACATGAAATCTCTTTTGCATGCTCATTTTGGTTAAAAGAGGCCTTCAACATGAGTCTGTCTAGATTGTCAGATACATATGAAAGTTGAAAGGAGAAATAAATCAAAGCCTTTTACCAAGCAAGCAAGAACTTTGAACACTCTGACCACTACATATTTTTTTTTAATGAATTCAGTGACACTTTTGGTCTCCTCAGCCCAAATACTTTGCATTGGCATTGGCTACAACCCAGAGCTATACAACTTTACCCTCTGCCTGTCCATTTTAGTAACTAGCTACTAATTACTGTGTAAATGAGTAGGTAGTTTTAGTTAGCCAAAATACATGGTAGATTGATTTCACAGGATGGTTAGTAGTGAAATTAATTGTTTTACATTGACACTCTTATCTTATTATCCTGATTTACAGATGACTTTTTCCCAATATAAGTCAATGGGAAAAGGGGTTTTTGGGCCCCATGGCATCACATGACGGAGCCTTTAGTCTTATTTGTAACACTGTCCAACATGTATGTCAAATTGGCTTCAAAGTCCAGTGCCCTTTTGGAGGGCCTGAGCAAACATGCATTGTAAAAAAGCAACTATTTGTTTTAACTTTAAAAACTTCATGTTCAGGCTGCCTTAGAATTTTAAGTTGATAGAATTTACAAAAACAAGTTAAATTGCCACAAAATTACCTCAACTAGTCTCCTCAAATTCAGTCAACATACGTTTTATGGCAGCCCACACAAAACTTTAAGTTAAAACAAATATTTTCTCTTTAAAGTGTGTAGCACTACAAGTTTGAAAATGTTAAAAAAAAGAATCTAACTTGCAAATGTTTTAGGAAGAAGGGAGTGCAATTAAGATACTTGTGTGGCCTTAAAGATATACGCAATGCAATGCAAAATCTACAGGGTATCTTTAAATGAATAGTCAAATCTTTTACTGTTCCCAACATTTCGTATTCTGAACCACCTACAGTGTATTAGATCAGATCCAGACTGCTTGTGTTTTCCATATGACTTAGAGCTGGGACAGAGTGTAACTCAGAGTTTAACATGACATGGCAAACACAATGGTGGGTAAAGCTAAGCCAGTGCTCATAAACACAAGAAGTGTAGCACATATGGTATTTAAGAAGGAGAAAATGGAAAATATTCTCCTTAAGTCACTCATTATTACGCCTCCAGGCTGCTATTGATTTATAGCCTATTTTAACTTGAATTATAATTAATCTAACATTGGTGTCATTTTATTAATTACGTACTGCTCTGTGGAGGCAGTATTAAGACATCCATTTAATCACTCTTGAATCAATCACTCATCCATCCTCCGCACTGTAACGGTTCTGAGCACAGAGATGTGAACTCGCAGGCAGGACTCAGAGGCAGAGCAGCTGAAAGCAATCAATCGTTTACTTGGTAAGAGTTCAAAACTGAGTTCGGCGACAGGTAATCTGTCAGTGAGGGCAAAGTAAGCAGAGAGTGCTGTAGGGAAGTAGGGAACAGGTGTGCTGGTGGGTGAGGGGATCACGAGATCATATAGAGCCAAGTGTCACAGTGTGGACAAAGTAACTGAGTTCAATTTGCTCTCTGACAATAAAAATGGTGTTTGAGATTATGGATGAAAAGCCTTGTCTTAAAGTGGTCCTTATAATTTGGGTTTTTGGCTGGTACCTATAATAATACTAGAATTACTGCCTTATGGTTGTATGCTTTTGTGAACCCATCAAGTTGCAGTTTTTACATCAATGTCTGTGCTGTGATGTGTGTCTGTGATATCCAGTAGCAGAGAAGATACAAGCAACACAGTTTCAAGGTGGGCACCCAACATTAGTGTCACCAATGCAGGATTTGACAGAATGTCTCCCCTTCTGTTTCGAAGATATGACGTTGAGTAATGGACAGAACATTATGATGTCACAGTGAAGTTGACCATTGATCTTTGAATATAAAATGTCACTTCATTATTTTATCCTATTAGACATTTGTGTGCAATTTTGTCATAATTAGCACATGAATTCCTGAGTAATAGCCAAAAAAATGTTTTGTGAGGTCACAGTGACCTTGACCTTTGACCACCAAATTCTTATCAGTTCATCCTTGATTCAAAGTGAATGTCTGTGCCAAACGTTTGAAAGTCCCTCAAGGCATTCCTAAAATATTGTGTTCATGAGAATGGGACAGATGGACAACCCTGACATTATAATGCATCCGGCCGCAGCTTTCACCGGTCCAGAGGCATAAAAAACTGTTGCTGTTTCTTTTTTCTTTTCAGGCACCTGTTTCCAGTCCCCACCATGAATTTCGGTGTCTCTTCTGATGGGGGCTTTCAGGGTCATTACCCATCAGGCTTTGCTCCCATGCAGCCACAGTTTTAGATCACCGCAGTAGACCAGAAATAACAGACCCATGGTTCCCTCTCTTTCTATGTCTCAATCTCCAGCAGAGACCACACTTCCCATTTTGGGCAATTTGAAGCTCTTAAGCCTCCCTTATGATCACCACCCCTGTTATCAGTGTGTGTCCCAGTGTGTGTGTTCACTCTCTGCCTTTTGCTGCAGTGAATGCTTGGTCCACTTCACTGGAACGCACTCTCTACAGTAGAGGAGATGGTGTTGGTACCCTCGATGTTTGCTCCTGCTCTTAGAGCCTCAGGCTTTGGCAGCGACTCAGCTTCAATATACGGTACAGTACGTGGCACAGGCTGCTACAGACTTTTGCTGTATCACACACTTGCTCCATCTCTCTTTGTGCTTATCTCTATGCCTGCCTGTCTTTCTCTTTCTTTCCATCTGACTGTCACTTGGATGGAAAGAATGAAATGTACCTTTTCTTCCGCTGGGCTCCTGGGTGGTTTGTGCTGTTCTGTGATAGTTTTGTGTTCTTTCGCAGAGATTCAACTGTATGGTTGATGTACGCAAAACACATGGCAGTAAGGTTGGGGATAGATAAGGCCTGCTTGGAGGTGACTGAATTAGATCATATAGGCCTTTAAGTTAAAATGCATCCATAGCTCTGAGTACTTTTTCAAAGGATGAAGTTTCATCCGGCACTCTCCCTCTACCTCTCTTTATCTCTGCTGCTCTTTAAACAACCTTTACATTTGAGACCGCCATTTAGGGCTGTGATGTCAAAGGAAGCACCGATAAGGCATTTGGCGAGCGATTTATATGCCGTGTTATACAGTGACAGGTGGTGTACTGAGAATTTGTTTCAGTGACTGCCCAGAGTTAGGCCTGGGCAGAGGGAGGCACTTGACAGACCTCTCACCCTGCAGGAGCTCACAAGTGTCGTACAGCATCTGTCCCTAGGCCCTGCTACTGCTATTGATGGAATTCCAACAGAGTTCTAAAGGCGCGTTTGGGGTGCTGTGGGGGAGGATCTGTTAGAGGTTTTCCTGGAGTCCCTCTGAGAAGGCCACCAAGCAGCTGTCAGCTGAGGCAATGGTGTCATTTTTGACTTAAAAGGGGGGCCTGAGGTTTCATTTTGGTGCTTGCATTATAAAATCCTTTCTGATACACTGAGAAATGACTTTTGACTGTGTGATACATTGGAAGCGAGCCTATGTTATGTTCTAGGGGCATTTATAATAGACTCTCAATCACTGGGATCCTGAACAGACTGGAAGGTTTGCTTGTTGTTAAAAAGGAAATTGACTGTGTGCCACACAATCTGTATGTGTTTTATATTATTAGCTTTTGAAGTTGGAGAGGGCTTAATTATGTTGAGAAGAGTTTTGTATTCAGGGGATTGTGTTACGGGGTAGATCATTTGAGGAGAACCATCCTTTCAAAAGTTTGTGCAGGTTTATTGTGTAACCTTTACTGGACATGCAGAGTTCTTCATGTCAAATACATACTGAGGATATCATGATCATAAGTACATTGTTAATGATGAATAAGGAGTATGTGAAGCCTTGACCAGGTCTGTATGAGAGTGCCTCTTCAGTAAGGATGGGCAAGGGAAAATGTGAGAGGGTTGATTGTGACGCTATGGACAGATTCAAAGATTCTTACAGATGCTGGTTAAAAGAGAGGACAGGTGCTGTGAAAGTACTTGGGGCTTTCCATGAGAGTGTGGACATAGAATAGGGAGGGAATAGGGGACAAGGTTACAGCCACATTATCAAATGGCAGTGGTTGTTGCTTAAGTCCTTTGAGGGTAGCATCCCGGCTACAAATAAAGTGACTGCCTCTACTCTCTAGCATCAGCTCTGTGTGCTGGAGACCCTGAAAGTACTCCTGGACGTCTCAAAGGAGGACTTAAGTGGAAGTTTTGTACCTGCCAGTGAAGGAGAAAGGTCAAGGTCTGGTGGCCTGACAAAGTGGGTTTTGTGCCTCCCAGCCACAAGTGGAACAAAGCTTATTGTTTCAGCTCGATGTCTGTGGATGGTCTATTTATCAGCCCAATATCACTAGGAATTACATACGTATTGGACAATTATGCACCTCACAATTTAAGTCTAATTGAAGGCTCAGTGCAAGTGCAGGAAGTAGGGTGCACAAGAGGTTATTTCCTAGTCTGTACAGTGACGCCAGTGTGCTTTAAACCTGCATTCTTTTTAATGGACAGCAGGGGGCGAGTCCACTTGTTACAAATAGAAGTCCAGTAATGTAGAAATCTCTGAGAAAATAACCCAAGTTCTCCTTTGATTTATTACCTTAGTAAACATTTTCCTAATGAGTTCATGTTCTGAATAACTAGTTTCAAGTTTCCTTCAGTACAGCCTGATGTTCCTTTTGTCAATTATGGTCCCGTTTAGAATAAAATAGACCGTACAACAGGGCATGCTTTAGGGCATGGCTACCTTGGTACAAGTCACTACCACTAGCCTATCTCAGGTTCTCAGTCAGAGCTACCCGTCGCATCATGGTTTGGCTCTACATTCACACTAGAAGTGGCAGCTGAGTCAATGATTTCATCGTCATCGATGCTGAAATCACTCATTAAGCAGCCATATTCAGCGACTTCAGAATGACAAAGGGCCAACAGGCTAGTGGCAGCGTTCACCTCTTTTACACAGTCTATAAGTGTGCCCTATATGCAGCAATAAGCAAGAGTGAGAAGGTAGAATTCTTTGATGGGCATGTAGCGAATCTGACTTAAATGCAGGACAACAGTGTTTGTGGCCAGCACAGACCTGCAATTAACATCGAACTTTTATCATGATGTTTTCCTAACTTAAGTTTTTTGTTTCCTAACCCCCTCATAACCATTTTTTTGCCCCAAAACCAGTCCTGCACCAACCTTATCCATACCGTAGCTGCACTGCCCAGATATCGTCGAATACTGATGTTTGCGAAAGGCGATATGTTTAGTTTTCCTGAAAGTAAGCGATTTCTGTTGTCTGCATGTCTTTTACAAAATAGTGGGACCATACTACAGGTAACTTCATTAGGTATGACAGAAAACATTTGTGTTCAACTTAGATATTGCTAACCATGAAAGTGAGTATTGATAAAAACTTCATTCATTCCAACCATTTCACAGCCACATCATGGTCAAGATGCTGGAATGTTAAAAATGACTAAGCAGGACCATAATTAGACCTGGAGAGGCAAAACAATGGTGAAGCTTTATTTATTGGGTCATTTCAGCAAACAGATGCACACTGAGGCATATACCATAGGGTAAGGTTAGAGAATATGTTCTGGGGTAAGTAAAAAACTGTACAGCATTTGCTCTGTGACTGTGAGTTTGAAGGGCTAGCTGTGGCCAGTTTAAGGCTGGTGTGAGAGGCAAGGCATTATGTTCTCTGGGAAACTGAACTGTGCATTTGTTGCAGGCCTCATGTGGTTTGCTCGGCCATGCTGATGGTCAGCATGAAAACAACCAAAAATAAGAGGCGATGTTTAGTAGCGGAGTCTGGTTTTTAAGTAGAAACAGTTTAGGAATTTATTTTGTAGTTTCTGTAGGGGTTTAGGTGGAAAAGAACATTTAGCCCAGTTTACAACCTGGGCCTTAGGTTCGTAGTTTTAGCTATTGTATTATCAGTTGTAATAAACAACGTGATTATTACTTTATTATTACATGAAGAAAGGCTACAGCTTACCTGATCCCATTTGCTGTGCTATCTTTATAAAGCTGTGTCTAAAGCTTTCTATCCAATTGTCTTAGTTCCCATTACTCTCCCCCCAAAAGCCCCTTTCTGCTTCCTTACTTCCTTCGCTCTCATTACAGAAACCACAGGAGGTCGATGAAGCAGTCTCATTCCATGGGTTTTTTCTTCCCAACATTTGCTGGCCTATGCCCATCATCAATCCCCATTCAACCCCATTCATCCCCGTGTGCTCAACCCCATTCAGTCTCACCCCTCAGCCCTTCTCATTCCTCATGTCATGGCCAGATTATCAAAACCACTTCATCTGAAGCTAACGCTGAAAGTGAGTGCACTGAAAATGTTAAAACCAATGCTTCTGTGCACAGGAAAACTGTTTGCTGGTTAGTATGGGTAATCATTTTACTAAATTCTATTTTGTCTCAAAATAAGTTTGACCAACCTGAGGGTAACAGAGTAACTTTTCAGTCTGACTGCTTTTTTTTTAGCAATGCCACCACATGTGCAGATCTCAAAAAATAACCAGTCGAGAACAAAGTTATCATTAATATTTACTGAGAGCGCTGCAGCACTGACCCAAACACCCATCTAAACTGACTCTAAAAGTGAAGCATATATCTAGTTTTCTACCTAATCCCAACATGTCTGTTTACGTTTTACACATGTTTTTTTTATGTTTACGCTGACCAGGTCAGCAGCAGCCAAGCTTGTTGTGGGTTTCAATATTTTCAATCATATGGATATTATGTTTTCATATCATTTATCCTAATGTAATATTATTTTCATTCAAAATTCAGATTTACCTACAGAAAATATGTCAGGTGTTTATTCCTAACATTACGTGTCAGACCCATGGGGATCTGGTCTGCCCATAGAGTTGTCTCAATCATTTCTCAATTATAAAGATGTGCACTTTGCATGTAAATAAGGTTTCTGGGTGCAAAAAAAAAGCCTCAAAACAGAGCATGTTTATCAAAAAACAAAAATTCAGAGGGAGGATCCCACCTGCAGAGGTCCATGCTAATGACTGAAATACATGGGGCACAATCAACTGAAGCTGCTACACCCTGGATCTTGGGGTCCAGGGCCCCTAAGGGGTCCTCAGAGTTATTGCAGGGGGCCTACCAAATTATTGTTTGTTTGTTTTTTTTTCTTTCAAAAACTAAATATCCGTCTGAAAATACTCATTAACATAAATCCAATATTTTTTGCCATCTGCACTATCTTTGAAGAGTTTCCTCCCTCACCTTCCTGCAAAGCAAATACAGGTTGAGACTGCAACCTGAGGCTGATATGGCCTTCTGCCTGGCATCCTCTATCAGCCCAGTTTAATATGTGACACACTTTTTTACAATATATGTAGCAGGGGGTCCTTGCTTTGTCTTTCTTTCAGCCAACGGGTCCTTGGCCTAAAAAACATTAAAGATCCCTGTGCTACAGTGTTAATTTTTTCTCAACACACAGCTATATGCCCCTCCAAAAGGTAGGAACCACAAATAACTCTGAAAAAAAATAGAGCAATCTGTTTAAGGATGATTAAAGTAAATATCCTTAAATACACCAATTTTGTTAATTAATTCAGTGCCAGTTAATACAGCCTATATACTTCAAAACACTGCATAACCAACTGCATTATAAATTGACAAATCTCAGGCTACACAGACGGAGTCCCCACCTACGTGATGTGTTACGTCTATGCTGTATGTATTCTGGCCTGCAGCCCCAGTGTCTAGGTCATGTTTACTTGTATCACTCTCTGCTGGTCCAAAATTGCGTCCACATTGTGGCAGTGCCCCAGAAAATAGCTGTGTACCATTTCCTAGGCTGCAGCACATGTGGGCCACATTTTCACTGACCTACTAGATATTTGAACTGCCAATGACTTCACCTACCGGTATGTTGTTACCAGATCAGTGACAATTTAACCTACTTGGGCTGCTGCCCAGAAATTGAATACAGCCTATAACTTTGCACAATGCACATATGCTCGGGAGATAGGGGGGATAATAATTATATAACCAGCTCAATCAACATGCTCATGTGCCTGTTCCACCTATCATGTTTACATCAGGCCTGCTAAGGGAAATCAAATGCCAGCCCACAGATATATACCTACTACAGCCCCCCATGAAAACCAAGCTGAAACAATCATTAGAAGGGGAAATGATGACCTAACCTATTAAATTAGACCTAAGTGAGGATTCAGGTCTTTCTGCGCAATACATTTTGAAATGGCGACAATGATTAAATTAGGGGCAAATCTTTGCAGTGTGACTGAAGCCTTTAAGCTCCTGTCAGGAGTAGCCAAGCTGCTCATCTGAGATTCGGAGATTAATCATATGTGGGGCACAGATACTGTATTCTCTGAGTCTACATATCTATGACTACACTTGGCATCGGGTGGAGTTCGTCCTCTATAACACTTTGTCCACACGGAACATTGTGGTGAGAGGGGAGTTGCTTTCTTTGGTTCTGCAAGAGAAGATTATGTAAACCAGAGGCTGTGTAATCCAACCGATGCAGTGCTTTCTGTATTTTGTGTCCCGTCTCTCCCCACACACTCCTGTTTGCTGTTTTCTGGACGTGTTGTCCCTGGACTCCTGATGTGTTGTTGATGTATTCCATCTCAAGCACACCACCCACTCAAACACACACACTGATACGCACAATAGAGCCGCACAACTGGTAACCGAAGAGGTTTTAATTTTGAAAGCAAAAAGCCTTTCAAAAACATTCAATAAAAATAATAATGATTCCGCAACTCCACTGCAAAGTGTGGCTCTGAGTCGAGGCTAAAGTCAGCCTGTTTCTGACTGAAATCATTAATGATGAGAGAGGGGTCGCCACTGTTGGCACCAACGTTCTGGTCTTCGTTTCACAGAGGCACATATGCACTCACACACACAAACACCCAGGCAAAGCCTTAAGGTACACAACATACACAGAGGCATGCAATCAGAGTCAGAGATCAGAGAGAGTACGAACAGTGGAGCGTTAAGGCATTCGGGGAATAGAAAATACAAAGAGACTTATTTTTTACTTGACTAGAAAATGTACAGCACTGAGCTTTAGAGTTTCAACCACATCACCATGAAATGATGTAACACTTTTCTGTCCTATAACTCTGATATTGTTTTTTTTTTCTTTTCTTTTATGATTTATCAGCAGTGCAGAGGCTTGAACACAAAGAGGCTGTGTAGTTTGAGTGGTTCATCCTGTTACAATGGAGCGGTTTACATGTAGGAATTGGAGGAATTAATGGGAAGTACAAACGGAGCCAAACATTCAACAGTTGAATGTATCTTCCCACAGAGATGCCAGTTTCAAAATAGTTTCTCCCTTAGGTACTCACTCCATAATGAATGAACTACACTAGGCACCTAAATACAGACTTTATTTAGTGCTACGAAAGCCAGAAACAACTCCCATGTCCTAATTGTTGTTGACTGAGCTGCCAGGATAAGAGTTCTGAAATTCCACTTAAATGATCCCATTAGGCTAATTGGTTGGAATTAAAAGAAGACTTTACCCTTGGACATTGCTGTGGATGCATTATCTACAAAATTAACATACAACAAACACATCATGCATTACACCATTAGTAAATAAAAGGCATGTAGCAGAGGGCAATATAATACAATGCAAGACAACATATACAGACAACATATACGATTAATACTGCTTTTAAGAAATTCAATTTCTGCCAACATACAAACAATGTCTTAATGTACCCATAAAAAGGACTGGACCTGACAAGTGAGGCAGCTAAACTAATTTTCTTGTATTAAAATACTATCATTGATTACTACTCCATACCCACTGAGTGCACAGTTGCCCACATACAGTTTCACATGGTGTGTGTTTGGGATACAGGTCAGAGGAAATTGCAGATTAAATAGTCAACCGAACCCATTAAGAAGAGCAATGTATTCAGACAGAGTTTTTGTGAATTTGATAGTACGATTGGGGCGCACTGGTGGTTCACATGGGAAAAGAATGTACTAATATTGTAATTTTTGAATAAAGTAGCTTTGACACCTTCTACCAGTTTCACATAGATTGACTACGTCAGTGAGTAGAAAAACGTGGGACAGACAGAATGACTGACTGACAGAATGACACACTGACAGTTTCCGTGATTATGTACAGCATACCATACCATGACTTATCATACCAAAAATTAGAAGAAAAACCCAAAACTTTCTGCCACAGGGGGAGCCACAGCGATCAGTTGCATTTTAGACATTTTTAAGCCTTTTTCTGTTGTTATAGCGCCACCTAGTGGCCAATTAAGTTAAATTTCTCCAGTCACCTTGAGGTGTCCTGTTCTATATATCTACAATGTAGGGCTGGGCAATAAATCGATTTTATCGATTAATTTGAATTTGTAGTTTAGGCTGATTTGTTTTAGTGAAAATCGAGTTTCTATTTAAAATCCATCACTGCCGCTCCACGCTGGGCTCCCGTAGTTCAGAGTGGGCTCCCCCCTCCCCCCACGCGCTTGGCAACATGGCAGCGAGTGGGGAAGAACTCGTTCTCAAGAAAGGGAACGAGTTCTTCAGCGCTTTGTGTGCTCACCTGCGTCTGTGTCTGTGTGCACACCTGTGTCTATGTGCGTGTGTGTGCGCGCATCAGGGCCGAACTCCGCCACGCGCGACACAGAGAGCAGAGGAGGAGTTTAGACGCGCACCGTGTAGGGACATAAATGACATGCCGTTGTGTAAATAAGTGTTACCAACGCCAAGCTGACAGACCCCCGAACCATAGTAAACCATAAAGCATAGTAAAGGGACCCCTGAAGACCAATTCCTTTGCTTGTGTTAGCTCGCAGTGGCAACAACACATAAATAACGGGACTTTGTCTGCGTTAAAGAACGGCACTTTATTTTCAGCACTGCAGGGATGATACACAGCCTCAGTGTCTGATTTTTACATAGAGGGAAATAACTCAAAAACAGCATGCAGAACTGCGTAGGCTTCTTCACTGTGTCTGCTTGATGTAAACAACATAGCACATGCCTCACTTTCTTCCTGGGGCGCATCCGTCTGACGTCACACACCACACCCGGCGCACTAACGTCTCATACCTCCTACATCAACTACACACATATATACACACAAGCCACACACATCAGGCTCAGCCTGTAAAATAAGGCTATTTAGTTTGTTTAATAAAAGGACAAGGTATAGACCTGTTCTATAGGAAAGGTAACCTTAAATGACTTCTGTTGTGATCCAATATGATGGTAGGGGAAACACTGCCGTATGATTAGACAGGGGTCCAGTGGAAAGCGATCACAGATGCAGTCGCCATGTATATTGCTAGAGATATGGTGCCCATATATAGGCTACCGTGGAAAAGCTGGGGTTTATTCACATGCTGAAAGTTTTGGACTCCAGGTATGTGCTACCAGGCCACAAATCTTATTTTTTTTTCAACTAGGAGGGGAAAAAAAGGCTATTTAATTCGTGAATCTGACTTTTTGTGAAAAAATCGGAGATTGGGCCATTTAGCCCAGTCCTACTACCACATTTAGTAAAAATCGATATGGCAGTTAGGCCTAGATAAGAAATTAGTCTGTTTAGCGCCCCCATTTTGTTTGATCGGGTCAATAATGGAGGGGTCCCCTCAGATTATGTGTGGTCATATGCCTACAAAGTTGCATGGTGCTTATAGAAGCTCAATTTTAGTAAGATTTCCAACATTTGCCAAGAGGGAACTTTAGATATTGGTCCCTAGATTATGTTCACCGTTTTTCATGCAGATCGGTCAAACTTCCTCGGAGGAGATCGATTTTAAGTGTTTTTCAAAACATTCAAAATGGCGGAAAATCTATACAACCAGAAGTTATGGGTTATTGGGCAGATTTGTTCCTCGTGAGGAGAAGCATCTCTCTGCAAAGTTTCATGTCTCTACGACATGCAGGGCATGAGATATGCCCATTCAAAGTTTGCAATTTCAATCGGTTGCTATAGCGCCCCCCTTTAGCCAAGTCATGTAATATTGTTTCATTCACATCCTCCCATGACCCTCTACCACTGTGCCAAATTTCATATGGAATGACCAAGTCAGTGAGGAGAAAAACGAGGAACAGACACACAGACAGACACAAAGACAGAGTTTTTGTCATTATATAGTAAGACTGTAAAACTGTGAAGGCCCTTAAAATATATTTTTGAACTAGCTGTGTAATGTAAGTGATTTAGTGGACACACTATTGCTTGCTAGTTTTAAACCACACAGGTTATTTAACCCTTTGAACCTGGAAAAAAGTTGGATATGCCTTTTCCAACTTTTGGAGTGCACTGATTGCTGATGTTCTGGGACACCATGTCAAGTTCTGCCTGTTACATGCATTGTCTGTTTTCAATATACACTTCCGTTTTCACAGGAAATGTACAATTTGCATACAGTCTCAAAATAAATGCACTATGGTCGGTGCAACACTGCAAATTAACGTGTTTTTTTCTTTGTACAACAAAAGTACATGATTACATTTTGCCAACACACGTGTTACAAAAGCACGTGGCTGACTTTTCCCACTCACCCAGTCGCTGTTATTGTAGTGTACTGCTGCCCGCTATGGTGACTGAATATGGAACAATATAATCAGACGCAAGGCAAGACTTCCAACAGCCAAGGCCAGGGATGCATTCACATGCTCCTCGCATGGTAATCCTTCGGACTTCAGTGTGTTCATGAACTTAATGTTGTAGTGTGAAGCCAGCATGGTCGAAAAGAAGATATGTTGTAATTTACTGTTCAGATGGATTTAACAACACAATGATAACAAAGAGCAAAGACAGATCAGGTGTGTCATAAAATATGACTGGGAACTAATTTTTTCACATGTTTCCAACGCCACATGAATGCAGCACATGACTACAGAAGTAACTGGGATGTTTGCCTGTCAAAGAACAACAGATTGTTGGTCAGTGGCATTTCTGTTACATGGTATTGAGTTTACACAGCTTACCTGAAAGTTGGATTCTGGATCAATGCATTAAAATAAATATATTTTATCTTTATTCATGTAAACTTATACATGCTGACTGGTAATGCACTGAAGAGATGTTTTATGGGGCGAGCAGCACTAGCTGTTGGACATGCACGTACTATAACGGGGTGTCATGCAGAAACTTACACCATATTTTCAAAAAAGGACCAAAACTTGAAAGATTTGGTAAGTTTACATATATCAACTTGAAGAAACCGATTAGAATTTGAGTCATGTTTCTGGCCACCTGACAGATGTAAGTCTGGTACTGTTCCTTTATCTCTAATTCATCTGGCTTCTAGCTGCTAAATGCTCCACTGTATTCACAATCTGATTGCTCACGTTGAGCCTCATGTTGACAGATGCGTTCTTAATTGGCATGCACAAAGATTTGTGGCATTAACCAATTTTCTCACAATTGAAAATTTCTCTCAGGTACAAAGGAAATTCCAGAGGCCCATACCCATTGGAGAAGTCACGCTGTTAATATTTGCTTATTTTTTTAAGTCCTCCAATGATACCAAAGCTGCTTTGTGAAATTGTTCCTTTTGCTTTTAGTAACATTTTTGTTCATGAAAAGATTATGCATTATATTACAATTATGGCCATTTCAGGATTGTCAGTTATGTTAACAATGACTTCTCAGGCCTGTACGCCTCTTTATGAAAAGGTGGTATTCATTGGGCTGAACAGCAATTTACAGCTAAATTGTGCAGTTAAGAGAGTTTGGAGTGTCTGACTTGTACTGTTATACGAACAATCCTCAAAGAAAAAAGTAAAAGAGTATTAAAAACGTTCATTGCATGAACGTCTTGAAAACGAACCCTGTTTTTCGTTTGGGGGTTCCAGTCTAGACCGATTCACGTATCCATAAACGTTCAAATCAAACATGTAATGTACTCACCTCAAGGCACAGATGTTAGGAAGGTGTACGGAGGGTTGCCGTGTGTTTGTATATCTGTTATTGTTTAATAAACATGCATTTTATCTTGGATGTCTTGAAATTTTCTTCACCCCTTCTTTGTCCTGCAATGAATGAGTGCACCGGATTTCACTGCGCCACAGCTCCACTATAGCAGTTGGGAGGTGTACTGCACATTGGTAGTAAGAGGCTCTAGTCTTGGACGTCTTGGTCCAAGGCTAGGTCCCTTGGCATGGGCCCAGATAGCCACTTCTTTAATCCACCCATAGGTACTCATATAGGTTAGTGTATAATACATGTGCATATGCCTGTGTTGGGCTGAGGGGAGGGGTTTAGCACATAGAGTGGAGAGCTGCAGCAGAAGAGCCTATTTTCAAACCCTGCTGGTATTTTTGCTTTTTCCAGAAAACTGCCTACTCCAGCTTTAATGCCTTTGGATATGCGTAATACTGAGTGTAAATAATACAAATATAGAAAAATGCCTCACAATGACTAACCCAATTTAGGTTTTTACATAGAGCTGCTGCTCTGAAACCAAGCTATCTTTCTTTGTTAGATGCCACACTGCAGCCAGATCCCATGCTGATAATACTCATCACTTCAGAAGCACAGGGTACACGGACTGCATTCCAACAACACCATTGCCTTTGGCCTTAGCCTTACAAGAGAAAAGCAAATTATACTTCAGCTTTGGAGAAATGTGAAGTACCCACTGTGAAGCAGTGGCTCAATGAAATGTGTGATACCTCACACTTGGGATTAGGTACAGTCTCAAGGACAAACTTAAATGACTAGAAAGTTTGGTCCCCCTTTGTCTCCCTTTTGGAAGAGGTTACAGATCAGCGCTGGTGATTATTCTCTTAAAGGAAAAGAAAAGGCTGAGTAGCCAGGGAATATAATGGTATTTTGATATTCTTTTTATTATGCTCTTTTAATATGTTTGTCCATTAGACAGTCTGCCCACAAGCCTGTGCTGTTACAGTATGTGCCAAAACAATCTTCAAGAAAGTTGCAACCGTCCTTTCAGTAGTAGTGATGGAAGTAGAAGTAGTATCTGCTACTGTATTATTTACACCTGAAGTGATATAATCCACAGATTCCCTCAGAAGTGAGGAGTTGGATTTTCTATGCTCGGTCTAAAAGCAACATGGGAATAAGGTAGTAGGTCACCAGGAAAGTTAAAAATGCAGACTCTATTGGAAATCCGAGGGAAATGACCCCGTGATTGACCTCTGATTATCAAGTGACCTTTAAAGACTGTGATATAAAAAAAGAAGAAAAGAACCTAATGTGCCGGAGGAAAGTTACATGGCAGTAAAAAGACTAAACAAGAGGGGAAATAAGACTGAATGTACTTCCTCTCCAGGCATGTTCTAAAACATATCAAATCATCACACTTGCATACACCGCAGAGATTTAAGGTGAGCACTTTCCCCCCTTCAGCAGATAAATGTGCAAACAAACTGCGCAGACATCATTGTGCTCAGTGAAGCTCAAGCACCCAAGTGAGTCAACAATAGGAAAAACACATTTTCGACTGGAGAGGGACTTTAACAAACAGATGCATTTTGTCAAGATGAATGAATCCATAGAGCAAAAATAGCTTCATTAATGTAATTCTTCCTCAGAAGTCAGCGTATTTCTTTGTTTGTGCAGTGTTTTTGTGACAGTTGTCACAATGACTGTGTCAAAACCATGGCAGCAAGAGAGAGAAAGAGAGAATGTTGGTGTGGGAAAGAGAGAGGGAATATGGAGGATGAGGAGGAGGAGCAGAGAGGTGTGAAACTCAAGTTTATGCATATAAAATGTGCAATTAAGTCTCCACTCATTTAGAATGTTGAATGAATGTGGGTCTTTTTTTTGTCACTGACAGAATGGAGAGAAAAAGAAAACTCTGTGGATGTGCTGTGTATTTAATATGGAAATCTGGCAAATAAGGCAAATTTATGCCCCTAAATATTCAGTGTTAAACTGACCCCAAAATGCACTGGCTGTGCAGTGTTCACCGTTCACTGATCATCTCCTGCTCCATCTTGGCATATGTGTCAACCATCTACAGCTCTGTGTGCAGCTCACATTCTCTCCTCAAAGTGAATTTTGAATCATATTATCAGTCGTACATGTTGAATACAAACCAGTGCTGCTGTTCATTAACTCGTCAGGAATACTGTTGTTTGTTTGTTTTTATTTAAGTAACATCCTTTAAAATAATCTGAGCTTACATATGAGCCTGACAGACCGGTGAGGTGACTGGGTCCTTCTCATATGCCATTAGGCAGTTTCAAAAGTCGCCAAGCCGACCTGCTGATGCAGGCAGTGCAGAATATCTCAGCGGCACAGCCTCATTTCCCTGATCACCAACGCTGGCCATTAGTGCTTTGAATTTGCCATGCTAATGGCTGCTCCTTACTGCAACCTTAAATAGTTTATACCCTTATCCTCCTTAGACCTGGCAATTCATATTTGTCCTCTGTGGGGGACATGACACTGAGGCCTTTATTCAAACACCATGCATGCAGCATATTTCAATCCTGATGAACTGTGTAAAGGACATCCTGGGCTTTCTAGTGATGTTGGTCAGACCTATGTGTGTGACCAACGGAACACATCTTAAAGTATATTGTTTCTGTTCTTCATAAGGATGATTTCCTTTGTTTGATTTACTTATGAGAGTCTTAAGTACATTATATTAAGATTTCAGAAGAATATGTTAGTTTTAAGCCTTGTTAAATACACATTTAACCTCTCTTACTCCGCCAGTATGCTGGCGTCCTCGTTCCCCTCCTCCTGTTAAATAGTATCTCCCAGGCACACTACATCAGCAAACCATGCGATGTTTGGTATTGCCGGATTCAGGAAGCTCTCGACTCTTCAAAAATAACATTGTTTTTCTTTTATTTATTATGTATTTTGCACCAGAGCAGCCTAAACACACAAAGTCCAAAATCGCAATGAGTGGTGACAAGTCATGTCATGCTGCTTTTCGACAGGAATTGTTAAAGGATTACTCGCAATCTTAGGTGGAGCCGTTAGCGGCGACTTAGCTGGTTTATAAAAGGTAAGAGTCTCACTCCTACCACTTTTTTTTTTAGCTGAGATATACCGCCTAGAAAGTGGGATCATAACTTTCACATTTCATATGGCTTTATTTGGTGATTTTATGGTGTTTCTGTGTCATAAACAACATCAGCTATCATAATCACACCTGATTTCAATAAGGTACAATGTTTGAAGCTGGCTGAGTGTTGTTTGATCACTGATAGTACTGTTTTGAAGCTCCGCCGGGATCTTTTCATGGAAAAACACTGTAGAATGGTCATACTTTGAGCAATCTTCTTCAAATTTGAAACAAATGTTCATTGATAGTCTGCCTACATCTCCACGGTGTCATTTACCCGCTCAGATGAAGCCACAGACAGTTATTCATCCTGACGCCCATTACTCTGTGTTTCACTTTCACACTTTCACAAGGGAGTTTTCTTTCTGGCAAGACCTCATGCATGCATGTAGTCAGAGCGGTTCAGAAGCTAAAGTCGTTTTAATTTGGGTATGTCATTTTAGGTGTTTTTGCTACAAAATGGGGTGGAGTGCATTGAGATTTTAGAAGGATAAGTTCGTTTTAAGCCTTGTTAAATACACATTTACACCCATTGTGGGGGAAAGTGGGAATCGCTTCTTGTCATTTTCAACCATGTAATTAGAATGAGAAACCTTTTTTGAAATAATGACTTACTTATCTCAAAACAATGATTTAATAATTTAGCATCTTCAAATAAAAGACTTGATTGTCTCAAACTAATGAGGAGCTTTCTCAAATCATGAAAAACTTTCTCAAAGTACTAACTGAGAACCCTATTAAAAATAATGATCTAAAACTAATGACAAAATTTCTCAGGTTACTGACCTAATATGTTAAAATATTAAGAAATGATATTGAAATGATATGAAAGAAATAATTATTTATTTATTTAGTTTTTGTTTTGCTTTCATCACATTGGCAGAAAATTGCTTCCATGCATAAGAAATTAAAGGAGAAGAAAAGATTACTGACACCCAGCAACTATTTTGTATTAGAAGCGACAAGTAAACCAGGGTTCTTAAGTTTTAGTTATTTAACACAGATTCTAGGATGGGTAACCTTAAGGTTTTTTGTCTTATACACACACAAGCGCTATGTTTAACCAGTTAAAAGACTGGAATGCACAATATCTTCAGTGTTACATTCCCAAAAATTGAATTTATGTACCTTCTGTGGAAAAGACTGACCGGAAGTCCACTACAGAAGACACATTATAAAGACACATTATTTAAAAAATGACAGAATTCAAAAAAATCTTTGTGATGTTTTTCTCACATCTCAATTACTTCAATTGTGTTTAAATATCAAAATATTTTTCTTTCAGGTCTCAGCACTCTAACCCACAGCTTTGCCCCCTATCTTCCAACCCACTCTGGTTCCCCCAATATGCGACCAAAGATTTCACACATGGTACTGTGGTCTTTTTTCCTTTGAATAGTAAAAGTAACACTGGTTGCTTGTACACTTGCATCACAGCCATTAATTAAAATAATATCACTCTGCCAAGAAAGAAATAGATCTTCACACATAAAATGCAGAAATTAGCTGGTAGAATGGCCCTGCTGACTGTTAACAGTTTCTAGCTCCAGGCTGACTCTGTGACACTGGCTTGTTTGCCAGAAAGTATACAAAAGCTATAGTTAGAACTATTATGTATTGCCGCAAAACATTATACTGCACATTAAACTGAATTGCATCATGTGTTGCAAACCTAATAAGCTTATTAAGCCAAGAACATTACAGCGTGATTAGATGTCAAAGAGAGGTTTCTTATTTCACCAATAACCTCCATCAGAATCATGCGGTAATAAGTTTAATCAAACAAGAAGGCTAGGCCATGGATTACCACTTCAGCTTTACTTGTGTACTGAGTGTTCCAGGGGCAGTTGGAGGGGTTAGGTTGTGGCCAGCGTGGCCAGACACGGTTCATCTACAGCCTGGTAAGATAACAGATTCCCCATGAGACCGAGAGCCAGTCAGGCAGAACAGACATATAAACTACTGCAGCGGAAAGTAAAGGGTCATCCCAGCCAACCACTACACACAGGAGGTGAGAGGCTTGGCAGGGTGGTGGATGGAGGTGGCAGCAGTGTGTGTGAGTTAAGTGTGTTTGTGTGTGCAAAAAATCCTTCAGCGGACCTTTTCTTGGGTACTGTGTGTGAATTTCAGATGAAATATGTGAGTGAGTGTGTGTGTGTGTGTGTGTGTGTGTGTGTGTGTGTGTGTTACCCAGCCTTACCCTTTAGGTGGATCTTATTTTCCGGGCTGTGCACCAACACCGAGCTAACCGAATCCAAGCTGTCGTAGTTACTGCAGCCGAGAGGGCCTGTCCTTGTTTCGGTTACCTAGGAAACAGAGGAAGGACAGATCTATTTAAAATATATGGTTGTATTGTTTTTTTCATATAACGCCACATTAGCAGTGAATGAGGCAGATGTTTGTTCCCATTTCTGGCAGTCGAGCACACAGCTTGTGGCAGGCGGAGCTTGTGAAGGCGGGTGGAGGACTGGATGTGGCAGAGCCCTCTTGACAGCAGAGAAAACTATCGCCATCTTTTGCTCCACTCCCACACCTGCAGCCACAGCTGCCTGCAATGTGTTGGCTGTCTGGCGGGGAAGAGTAGAAAGGAGGGAGAGACATGAGAAATGTGAGAGGGGGAGCAAGCGCAGGTGTTTGTGAAAGAAAAAGGATTTAAACTTTAAAGAGAGACAGAGGGAAGGTCGCATTAAGGCCTCGATCTGATAATAACCTTTGTGTGTGTTTGAAAGCAACCAGATATGAAGGTGCATCAGATATCAAAGATGTTGGAGCAGGCAGCATGAGATTTGATGTTTGTTCTGCATGGTCACCACAGGCAAACTTACATAGGTTGAGTAGAATTACAATTGCCTCCTCTTTAAGAATGTTTCTTGGCTTTCATATAGTTTTTGCTGATTTATTATTACTAATCGATAGGAGAGAAAACAACAAGCAGAGCATGATTTATTAAATATTTTTGTTTAAATCATATCTATTGCTGATTTTTAACCTCAGAGCAAATTGAAGCCCCTGTGACTCCCACTCTGTTTGCATTGCATACCTTTCCTGCCTTGAAACACTCATTACATTCAAATGGCACACACACAGTTTGTTAGGGACATTGTGTTTTACCCAGAATCCCAGAAACTAACAAGTGCTTCTAATCCGGAAGAGTACCCTGCCTCAGGTTTGATGTCACGCAGTTTGTGGTAATTTGAGTAAGTATTTAAAACTATGCACTATGTAATCTCAGTATCTACTCACTTAATCAAGCTGTTAATACAAAATTTTGACACAGTGCCCCTCCTTAAGATGGTGTTTGAAGATATAAAACAAAACATGCAGAATCTACCTTATGATTTCAGTTAATATTCTGGTACATATAACCATATTTGCAAATAATGGTGGGTATGGAGAATATTAAATACCACATTATTTTTTACCAAATACCACAACATCGATATTGCAAGGATATTGTAGGGTTAACTGTTTTCACAAAATAGTTACACAATGAGATTTTTGATGAATAATCATCAGTAATGTGGATATAATAGCCCTTTTTCAATAGGGGTTGTGCAAATTTGCAGGAAAGCCCAATCAGTCTTTTTTCAGCATTGGCAGTATTTCAAACACAAGTAAGCAAATTGGCTTCACTATATATCGCAGAACTGACAAACACTTGTCTTTATCTGGACACATTTCCCCCACCAATACAACATGCTTACATTATTAGCACAAGTCTATGGCATTTTGCTTTGCAAAATTAGAGATGGGATTTATGGCTCTTTGAGGGGAGCCGGATCTTGGTGAGACGTTCCTTTCAAAGAGCCGTTCAAAAAACTGGCTCATTTGACTGATTTTTATATTTATTAAGTTTTAAGAAGCCAGCCTGGTGGTAACTCATTTCATCTTGGAAATAATCACTGGGAGGTATGATGGGGTGAGATTTGGAACAAAATAATACAAAATTAGATATCCCACCAATACCTGAGTTTGAATTATTCTGAAATATTGATTATAACCTCATGTGGCATGTGTGGACTAGATTTTAAAATCTGATCTGGATTCATTGTAAATATTCCACAAGGTTGCGCCATGTCACTCTGCTTTGACAGTGACATCACTATTTTGGATTTACCCTTTGTACAAATTGTTTGTATGTGTGTAAAGCTACCACGACTTGTTATTCATGCAACACCGTGACCTTAACACTTACAAATAAACATTAAAAAACAAAGAAGGCTACAATGAATTTTGCTCAGGGGAGGAGCAAAGGAGGAGCACACAGTGATGTTTAAAAAAAAAAAAAAAAAAAAAAAAAAAGAATGGTTCCCAGCTGCAACTCGGTTTCCATCGTTCATGTTAACGAGCCGTTCAACAGAATCGGTTCATTCCTGAACAAAGGTAATGGCACATAATTTGGCTCCATTACAACTCACAAGATTCACCAACAAAACAACTGTCTTATACTAAACACGTTTTCCAAGCAAATACAACATGCTAACATTATTAGCTGTTTTGAAAGTCTGTCCCTCCCGCCGCAGGAAATAATGGATTAATCCTGGAAGGCTGTTGATGTAGCACTTTTCTCCTCATGAAAGTAACACGGCGATTATTCAACCAATGAGAATTTGGTCAGAGAAGAGCATATCGACCAAATAATCGCCCAGGAGACTACAGCCCTACATTATTGTTACATAACAACCCAACTTAATTTAACCCCACACCATGATGTTTTTGTAAACCTAACCAAGTAGTTTCTTGGCTTAAGCCTTTTCCTGATCATGTCACAATATTTGCCACATGTTACAATGTGTTTCAGCTGTGCATTGCATGGATACACAACAGAATGCCCTGTGGGACCTAGGAAGGAGAACAGAGTTGGAACAAAAAATAGAAGCGTTTACTGATCCAACTACCCTACCAGCAGGAAGACATCATTTGTCTGCACCTTCCAAAAGCATTGCAAACTACATTTGAAAATGTGTTTTATGACATAACATGTTTCTTTAAGAGGCTGTAATGGATGTTTTTATAATTTCAATCTATGAAAGCACAAGATCACTATGTGAAAGAGTTTCATGTGATGAAGCTACAGAGAATTATTACCTGAACCTATAGCTGCCCTCGTCTTCACAGAGCATTATAGTCAGTTTCAGCTCACCGTTTAGCTGTCTTGCCTGCACCTTTTTTTTTGGTTCATTCTCAGCACTCTTTTTCTAAGTGAAAACAGTCTCTTCTGTTGAAGTCTTGAGGCTTTGCTGACTTTGCTTATATCACAACATACTTCAAGATGCAGAACAGACAGAAAAGAAAGGACTCCTTTTCAGCTGCTTGATATCCTTAAAAATTGAGCACTTCTTTACTTTTTTAACAACATTGTCTTTTTACAAAAACCTCATGTAGACTCTTACTCTGCCATTCTGTCTTTCTGTATAAAGAGAACAAAGAAAAACGACCCTCACTTTGTATAAGTCTCCGAGCTGAAGAAAAGTCCCTGACATTTCGCTGTAAAGGTAAATTAAATTTTAATTGTAGCACTACTTTTAAGATGGATATCATGGAAAATATGATACTTAAACAATATCCTACTTGACAGGTTGTCAAGGATGATCTGCTGTTGAGCTCCTAATTTAGCAAAAAAGAAAGGGCAGGAACAATCATGAGAAAAACATAAAGACAGAGAGATGAAGAGACGAAGGGCAAACATGGGATAGACTGAAATGTTCGAAAAGAACATGAGGAAAAAAGATAAAAGAAAGAGAGAAAAAGAACATTAAGACGGAATGAGCAAGGATAAAACTAATAGTTAATTTCCAGAGTGAGTGTTCAAGATAGCACAATTAGCCTTAGAGGATGGATATGGCCTCTGGAAAAGCCATTTTCCAGCTAAATCACACAATTTGGCAAATGATGCAGCCTGTAAGTATTTTCTGTCCTTACAAAGCCTTGTTCCTCACATCTTCACACTCTGCCGTGCATTAAGATTGCATCTATTATCAAAAAGAAATGGAAGTTAGCCTTTAAGGCGCTACAAAAGATACACATCTCAAACATCTCTCAAACATCTCACAGAGCAATGTTGCTGAGATGTAGTTAAAGATTAGTGAGACATTAAGGCAAGAAGCAAAGAGAGATTAGTGGAGAGGAGAGAGGCCGTTTTGGGTTGTTAAAGATGTGGGCACAGATAATCTCTGCTTTAAAAAACTCAACTGTTGCGCCTCATTCATGTTTTCATACTGACTGTGGAACTAAGTCAGTTCTCTGTTAGAATTACATTCAGCCCCAAACAGTGTGTTCCGACTGAACTAAAAGGGAATTTCTGAAGCTGCATGTTGCTTATAAAGTCAATGCAAAGATTCAAGCGGATGCGAACAGGCAACTATTTGCTTTACATGCTGCAAATCAAAGTGAAGATGTAGAAAATGTTTCAACTTGACTGACAATTTTGCACTAATTCAGAATTTGTATGATTCCACATCATGAACATACAGAGACAAGAAGAAAGTTAAAGCTGTATGGACATAAGTAAAATGGAAGAACTCTGTCTGTCTTGATTTTCTTGAGTTCAACTTCACACGTGGCAGGTGATTGCTGAGAGCCCAGAGAAGTACAATGTTGAGCGCAAGCTCAAGATCTACAGGACATATTTTGTACACACTGTGTAGTGTATTGACAGGGATCCCCTTTTAACTATTACACTGCCTAATGGCATGTTAGGTACAGCCAACCCCCCAGGAATAGCATCTGATTTTGATACTGTAAGTGGCCAAACTGTGGAATGTCATGGGGCCGGCAGACTTACATTAGGAAAGAGACATCAGCGTGAAACGGCTCAGTTGGTTGAGCATAGAACTGGTTGTTCTGTGATAAGCTAGTTTGATATTACACAGCTTACACTCCACGGTTGTTTCGTCGATCTTTTCAAAGTACTTCCAAATGTCACTCTTTACCTTCTTCGCCGCCGCCGTTTTGGGGTCAAGTGATGGGGCTTACCTGCGTCTGTGTTATATGCGGCTGTGCACGTGACTGTGCCCCGTCCAATGAAATGCGAGTACTCGAATTTCAATATGGGTAACGACTACTTAGATTCAAAACGAGTACTCATGCCCATCCCTAACTATCATGCATTTAAATAACTCATTAGACAGATATGGAGAAAGGCGACGTTTAGAGAGCAAGTCCAAATAAGCAACTCCACTTTAGAAGCAAGTCCAAAGAACCGCAGCCCACAACTAACACTATTTGTTAGTGATGTTACAAGAAAACAAGCCCACACTGCAACCCTGCATGTGTGCTTGTGAATGTCCGCCCTACTCTGCCTCTGATTGGTTTATGATGAATTTTTTTTTCTCCCTAAGCCAATCATCATCATTTATGCTTCCCCCTTCCTGCCCTCACCAATGAAGAAAAACTTTAGAGCTCTGCTGAGGAGGAGCTTGCTTGAGGGAAAGCCACTTCAGTGAAGTCAAGTAAAGCCAGGTAACGGCGCATTTCATTGTGAGTAACGCTAACGGCCATGCCCCAAATATCTAGCTGTTAGCATATGTACTCTAGCACTGCTGAGGGATGCAGCCATGTCATGGCATATGTATGGCTCAGAAACCAAAAAAACGCAGTGTCAAGTTTGAAGTTGTTTGAATGAGGTGTTCTCAAGAAAGCTGCAGTTGTTACCATTTCCTGCTGGGTGTCTGCTGAGTTTGCCATAGCAATACAATGATGATGAAGTTTTTGGAGAGGAGTCATGATCACATACTACATGTGAATAGGATGTCTGACGCTCCTGTAACTCCAGCCACACACTATAGGGAGCATTAAGTTAGAGACTGTTAATGTTAGCTAGACGTAGATGTTTATGCAAGACTTTCTTGTCTGTTCTTCAGTTATTACTAAATCTCTGTGTGCTTATGTTGATTCTTATCTTTACTATCATCATTTATAACCCCTTAGCGTTCACTTTATATTTGACTGTCTTTGTTTGCAGGAAACATAGTAGTGTCAGAGCTGACAGATTTCAGCTGTGTTACACCAAATACACGCTGGGCTTGTTTGTGACTCATGTGAGGAACTTCAATGATAATCCACCTGAGAGCTGCCACCCCCATCTCTACTTTTGTTCAAACTCCCAAGAGCCCTTCACTGAGTGGATCGTTCAACCTGGGCCATTTTGTTTTTCATGTTTATTCAACAATGTGTATTGTTCAAACATGTCACAGTGGTGTGTGTTTTCTTATAACTCTAGAAACTTTCTTTTTTTTTTTTTTACAGTCCTTTATGCATTAGTATTCCTATTTCAGCAGTCATATTACAGTTACTGATTTAAAGACATGTTAAAGACCAGGCTATTTACATTCTTGCACCAATGTCCTCTTAATTGCATGAATCAAAAGGTTGCATTATTAAAATTATTACAAAATCAGATTCAAATGGGCTCCTACTTCTAAAATCAAAAGCCCCACCACAACCAACATTTTTTTTTTCATCTGTTAGACATTGCAAAATTATTAGGGGCCCAAAAGCAGGTTTGCACACCGTGGCTGCATTACAGGTTAATTCAGCCATGCTTGTGACATAAAGAAAACAGTAATGTAACAAGCAGTGTAATAAGTATAAGGTGGGTATTACAACCTAATCCAATCCAACACAACTGTTGTGCCATCAAGCCTATACATATAATACTAATTTTGCTTTGCATTTTCATAGGGGTATAAATCTTAATATATGTTTCAGCACTGAAGTCATAGTCAGTGGTGGTGTAAAGGACCTCATTGTTTTTAGAGTTGTGTCTAATATTCTCTGATTGGCTGTTTAGCTCATGTGTGGTAGATTGTAACTAAAGTTATTCAAAGCACTATGCAAATGCAGCAGAACATGATTTTTTTTTTTTTACACTATATCTATCTCAGGTACTACTGTGTGGATAGTGACAGTGTCAGAGAATATGACAGATGGTATTTGTATAAAAAGTTACAAACTACAGTTTTAACTCTGACCTCAGCAATAAACATACAGCATAGCCTAATAAAATAAACACATATCCTAAAATGTCAACAAACAACTTTGTAAAGGTAGAATTTATGTCTGAGCTGTTCTATGAAACTCAATAGATTGTACTGCTGTACCTAATAAAGTGGTCACTCTGTATGTTTCTTACTGTAAACAACTTCATAAAAAGACCCAAACCACCAATGAGTGTATCAAGTACTGTGTGTTCGTCCTACGCCTGTTACTTCTCATTCGTCTGCATCATAGTTTATTTGGACTCACTCCCACTTACACTTTATTGCTGTCGTACATACTCAAGAGCACAAATTTGTATTGATCCTCTCATGAAAATAGTTCCTGACGAATACACTCCTGTCCTCCTGTTTGAGTAATTATAGCAAAAAATTACAGTTGATTTAGGACATTACGTATTTTTTTAAAAAAAAAACTGAACTATATATTTGTGACACATTTTTAAGATACAGGTCTTCAGACAGACAAATTGTTCTTGGAACTAAGTGCCACAGACAAGGTGGGGAAGTCGTAAAGCATCAAGATTTTGGTTTTGCTCTTTTCATGAAATTAAATGACATAAGGAAACACATAGAGCTATGACACACCCTTTAGGGAATGTTATTAGCAATGCATAATTCATGACTTTATTCCATCACATCCTGAACACAAACTGCTAGATTCACTACTCAGATGTAATTTCTCCTGTTATATGACATCATCAAATATAATTTTGACACCACAAAGAATTATGGGAGATTAAAGTAACAGCAAAGGTGTGGAGATTTACTGCTGAAATCATTTTTCAAGAGTATAAAGCTTTTACTTTACTTTTATATCACTATATAGTATATAGGTCGATAAAACATGTTCATTTGTACAAAATGTTTTTTACAACATGATGAGGTTTTATAGAAGAGAAAAGTGCCTGACTGCAGTTTCCCTGCTGATTTTGGCTCTTGAAACGGCAGCACTGTGGTAAAAAAATTCTGTGCCTTCCTTTGCGCCATACAGAGCCACGTCCTCTCTCATTTTCAAACAGCACATTTAACACAGGTGTTACAGAGGCTCTTTTTCTTCTCACAAAACTGTATTTTAAACTGGATGTGTGATTGAGGTTCCTCCACTTTACTGCTGGAGATAAAGATAATGTATTTCACTCCCACCTCCTACGCATTGCTGCAGTGACACGGGGCCCAGAGGCGTACATGGACACAGGTCAAGTACATCCCACTCAGTGTCGCTTCCTCTTGGGTGATGAGTTGGTCTGGCAGAACACGGTGCGGCAGGTGGCTTGCATAGCAGAGATCCTCATTTAGCAAAAACATGTAAAGGATGCTCTTCTACAAGTGGGAGTGGTGGTGTGTTTGTTGTGTGTGCACTTGTAAATGTGTGTGTGCGGATGTGCCAAATCTTTAGGTGTTTGCAACTGCTGAAAAACAGGACTATTAACCTGCCTGCCAAGGAGCAGAGCTGCTTTATTTCTTTTATTATGGACAGGTTAACAGGTTCATATGTGCATTTTATTGAATTTTTTATGTGCTACTGAATCATATATGCCAATGAAAAAGAAGCGTAAACACATATGTTGCAGATTTCTAAATCTATATGCACGGAGCATGGTTGGGATAAGGAGTAAATTGTTTGCATCTCGTCATTATTATCAGGCTGTTCTCATCCACTGTTGGTACGTTTTCCTATGAAAAGTAATACACCAAAATTTGTACATTGGGGAAGGCTATGGTCATGTGACAAAGGGAGTAAAGAATAACTAAGGAAGCAATCCTGTAAGGTTGGAGGCTGGGATGGAGATGGTTTAATGCCACCTCTGGGTTGGAAAAGAGTTAATGCCCCAAGTAAAAGAGTTCAAGTCTTGGGGTCTTGTTCATAAGTGAGGGTAAAATGGAGCGTGAGATGGATAGGTGGTTTGGCGCAGAGTCAGCTGATGTGGGGGGCTGCGGGACCGGACCATCCCGGTCAAGGGGGATTTGAGATGGAAGGCAAAGCTTTCGATTTACCGGTCCATTTACGCTTTGACCCTCACCTACTGCAGTGAGATTTGGGTAGTGACCAAAAGAATGAGATTGAGGATAAGCAGCTGAAATGAGCTTGATGGGGTGGCAGGGCTTATCCTTTGAGAGGGGGTGAGGGGCCTGCTGCTCCTTCGTGACGAAAGGGCCCTGTTGAAGTGGTTTGTGCATCTGATCAGGATCGGTAGGAGGCCCCAGGACAGACCCAGAATAGGCTGGAGGGATTATATATCTCATTTGGCCTGGTAATGCCTTGGAACCCCCACAATCACTTTCCCCGTGACCCAACCCCAGATAAGAAGATGGAAATAGATGGATGGATGAATCAGTACAGTTATTGTTTTAAATAAAGAGATAGTGATCCTGGAAATGTTTAGGTTTGGTCTGATCAAGTTTGAGTTTCAGAAGTTGGATATTTAAATAACATTCAATTCCTTCTGAATGTTGGTTTTGACTTTTTCTGCTTTTTTGTTAACTAGCTGTCACACACGTTCAGTCACTGCACATGGTGTCCAGGTGTTAGGAATAATTATATTTTCATTCATCGTTTGTTTGCACAGAATGTCCTTTTTGATTTGTGCAGGCGAAGTTTCACTGACTTTGGCCCCGGTGGAACCACTGTAGACAACAACAAAACTCAAACAGGCTGGATACCGTACATGCCAGCTTGCTAAACTTAAAATGCTTTTTTTTTTTTCAGACTGTGTTGGGATGAAATGTTTTCACCTGACAGCAGCAGCATTTCAATTGCAATTGAAGTTGAATTCTTTCTCTCAGAGTCTCCTGAGCTTGAGCTGTGATAACTCTGTTTCTTTCTTCGTAGGCAGACGCTACCTCTAGGGTAGCTTCGTTTCTCTGCCTTATGTTATGCTGTTGCATCTAGCTTTTCCCCATTTTAATGTTACTTTTACTAATGTCACAAAACTGCTCGAAATGTATGAGGTGGACGAATAGGATGACTTTCTACTCTTTAAAAGAGTCATTGGTGTGTCCTTGCTGCTGACAGCTGGTGTTACTCACACTCTGCAGCGGAGATGAGAAAAAGTAGAATGGCTATTGTAGAAATATCCCATCATGCATTTTAGAGCAGTTTCTTCCTTTCTTATGTCCTTTTTCTCCACTTCCTGACAGGGGCACACCAAAATGGTGATATTGCAGGGTGACCTTGAAGGTTGTTTTTTGTTTTTTTTTAAACTAAATGAAACTAAATCAAGAACAGCAGCAGTGCCATGAAAATTTATCAGTTGACTACTGGATGATATGATATTAATGCTGAATTTTCAAAATGCAGGAGCCACCTTTATTTTGTGCTTTATTTTATTAAAATGTTCATTTGTATAGTGAGGAACATGAATCAGTGTCACATACCACAGCATTAAAAGTCCAAATTAATTTGCAATTCCTGTCCCTTAACAGGTTTGAAATGCACAATACACACAAAACAGCTCATAAGAAATACAATAATACTGCACAAAAACTTTAAAAAAGTTTACTTTAGTTTTAAATAATCCTAATTATGATCCAGTTTAGGTCCTTAGGTTGCACATTTCAGCCTCATCTCACTCTCAGGGCTTCAAAATACTTGTGTGAAACAATAATTGATTGCATCAAACTATGCATTTGTTGCATGAAATAATAAACTGTCTCTAAGGACTCTTAAAGTTTGTTTTTGCAACCACTGTAACATGTTTCTCTAACTGTCGGTGGGAATCTAACAGAAGGCTGAGATATTTTACTTTCAAAACTTGTTCAGTGCATTGCCCATTAATCTTTAAATTTAACTTATTAACTTTTGACAAGGGCAAAGCCTTGGAGGAAAAGAAAACTAGTGGTGCATATTGGCAAACAAAATTGTAATTAATCAAATTACCACAAAGTAATTGCCGCACAGACAAACTGGGGCCACGGGGGGTCTGGGGCTTTGATCGGTTGGTAGGCCTAATCCAGCCTCCAGCAGTTTCTCACGCTTAGCATCACTGATGAGTGTGCTTAGGTGTAGAAAGAAGAGTGTGTAATGGTTACTATATCCTCCTTAACTTCGATGTCACACTGTACTGCCACACCCTGGAGTACAGTTGTAAACAAGAAGGACAGATCCAAGGTGCTCTGAGTCCTGAGTAATATAAAAAAGGTTTTAATTTTACATGGCTGACATCAGTGTGTTTGGCCTGAAAGCATTTGTCAGGGTGTTGGAAGTTAAACATGGACACTGAAGACGCACAAAGCATGACTCAACAAGTGTGTGGATAGAATATAAGAGGACAGACTAAAAGTAAGTGCATAACAATGCTGGATCCACCTTAAAGGTGCTTTATGAGACATTAGGAACATTAAAATAGTAGTAAACAACTATTTGCTGTGTAAAGATACAGTGCAGTAATGGCATCCTGAGGGGAGAATAAAGTCACACTATCTCTGTATGTGTTGTAAAACAAGCTTCTCTACTCTATGTTGTAGTACATAGTCTGGCCCCACACACATGTCGTAGGCTGTAATTAAAGGAAGACAACATGACAGTTCCCAAAAGTGAAGTCAAAACATCTTGACTGGCAGCTCCCTTCGGCTCCTTTCCAGGTTAACACCGCCAGCTTTTGTCAGCACTGTTGCCATAATTAGCACTGTTGCTATAGTTAGCACTGTGCCTCTGTTTTGAGAACTGCATGTAGACAATCTGGCCTAGACTCGTCAAATACTGCTGCTTTGTCAATGGCCCTATATGTCAAAATCTGACGCACTTGGTACCTTTCTGCATCTGTTTTGGACAGTTGGGGGTGGCATCGCAATTTACACTTGTTGCATGCATTGTGTCTTTTCAAAATACACTTAAGCTTTTACAACAAATTTGCAGTTTCTTCTCCTTATATTTAGTCTTTATCAAAATAAACTTACAATGTGGGTAAACACTAGGCTTTTAGGTAAATTTCCTTGAGTTTAGGCAGTAAAAGCTAGTTGTTACTTATAGAAAAAAAACCCTCATAGTTTAGATTTAAAAAAGTACAGTTGTTACTGACATGTCATGTAACATCACTAGCATAGCACGCTACACATACTAGCACACTACTTTGTCATTAAAATAACTCCATTGACTTTTGGTTTTGCATGGGAAGCAAACAGCGGGCTCCCTAGTGAAAGTCCAGAGTTTGTTTCACCCATCCTTCAACCCTCCCTTCACTGACTCTCTCGCTCTTTGTACTACTGCAGTTGTTGGCAGTGTTACAAACTGCTGCTTGCCCTCTGTGTCAAAGCTGCTGCTTTCTGGTGTGTATGATACCACCATGAAGGGTCATTGGAACTCTGTTTTTAGCCTCATTGTAGCCTGCAGCTCTAACTGCCTCTCTGGGCACCACATTCACATGACGTTTTTCTAAACAACTTTTTATGTCGGGGCTTCAGGACACTTGGATCACTACGGACGAGCAGTATGGAGATATTTTGTGGTTTCAATTATGTGTTTTTGGACGTTTGAATCTGGGGTGCCATAAGCCTCCATTAGGTGGAGTTCTGTTGCTACCCCCTCTCCCCTGGGATCTCCTCAAGAGTGAGGACTCTAAAACTTCACCTGATCCTCCATCGGCATGTGGGTGAGTAGATAATGGCTGAATTTTCATGTTCGGTGCACTATCCCTTTAAGCGGTATTTGATGCACTGGGAGTGGGAACAGGCTGGAATGTTGCATAAAGCTGCTTTACCTATTGGAGCTTTACTATTGAAATTATTTACAACCATTTTACATTCAATAAACCTGGGACTTTTGGTGCCCTAGGGCAGTTGCCCTATTTGTAATGGTTTATTTCTAACTTAACTAGATTTATTATTATAACATCATAAGCATTAACTTTAAAGATATCCAAATTTTCTACTGCGTTAAATGTCACTTGCCATACTGCATGTTTTGCAACTTTTGAATTCTACTTAAATCCCATTAACGTCATACATAGTTCTGCATTACTCAGACCAAACTACAGTATCTGACAAATTGTGAGAAACTGACTGAGGGCATGCTGTTAAATAGGCATGAGCGGCAGTGTGCAGCTGAATTAGTACAAAGTGTATCTCACAAAATATCACTGGATGGATTGAAAACAGACTCACTGATGCAGAAAACAGATCTTAATGGTTGCCATTTACTTATTTACAATCGTCGCCTTTTTTGCAAACGATAAGGGATTGTTTCAGTGCAACAGTCACTCATTAGCTTCTCCCCACAGACACAAATTTATCAAACTGAGTAAGATTTCACATCGTAATTAATTCAGGCTTAGCAGATAATGTGTTTCTGTGGCCTTATGCTGTGGCTGTTATGAGATGCAGCATTCATACTTCAGTAAGCAAGGAAATTCTTGTTTGCCACTTTTGCCTACATATCAAAGTAGTGGTTTAGTGAGATAAAGCTTGTCAATAAATATAAAAACTCTATTACTCTGAGTATGCATCTGTTTTTTCTCTTTTTATTTATGGACTGTGTACAGCACTGCAGTTAAGTTTGTCTAAACACTGTTTTCTCTCACATACCCTATAGCTACCATGTTATGAAAATGAGCTCCAATCCTTTTTTTTAATTTTCAGTCACTAAATTTCAATTTCATGTTCTTACATTAATCAAACTTTTCTCTCCAGGTAAAAGCAATTCGCGCTGAGTCCAAGTGGCCTTTGTGCTCTCTGTTTCTCTTGTAGAATCATTCAAGGCTTTTATGGGAAAATACATTTTCAAGCAATCAAGTGCTTCAGTGTCCCTTTTTAAAGTGACTCTTGGCAACAAAAATGGTCAATCTCACCTCTGCACACTGTGCCGCATGCAGCGTTTTCAGCAATGGTACTTGGAAATGAGCCATCTTATTCAAGGTACACACAAAGTTGGCACCTAGCAATTACTCATTTCAATCACATTTGCTATTTAAGTTGAAGCATGAAGGCACAGTCCACCCACCCACACACCTGCTGTCATTGCATGAGAGCCAACAGATCTGTTCCAATGTGAAAAATGTTTTGCTTGGTTATGCTTTGCTTCTAGTCGTCAGTAGGGTGGAAAAAAAGAAGGATTTTAACAAGGTGAAACCAGGCACAGGAAATAATAGGATTTATTTTTCTGTGTTCTTTGAGTGGTTTCTCAACAAAACTGTTCCTCTTTGCAATTAATGATGAAAAGAGCTGAAGCCTGGTGGTGGATTTTGGGTAAATGACGACTGGCCATGTCAAGGCAAGTCGAGTGTTGAGTGCGCAGAGAAATAAATGAACCAAAAAACCGACTGTTAAACCACTTCAAATTCCAGAGTCAGAACCACTTTGTGCCAGAATCAAACAACTCTTTACAGATGATAATTACTGGTTGTTTTTACCCTCATGTGACACAAGTACACACACCTACAGGAGAGCACACACGGGACCTGTAACCCAGTCCAGATGGCATACAGTAGAGAACAGTATGCATAAATACACTTTTCCCACTGGGACTTTAAAGAAACTTGACATTTGCCTTGCTTTAGTGCCTCTGTGGGCTGCAGTGCATACAGTGTGCTTTTAATCCAGGCTGCCATTTTTAAAAAATGTCCTCACGAGTGCTCTCTCGTCTCTCCCCCAGTCTTTGAGCAATGATGCACCTTGAAAATAATCTTTAAAAAAGATTGTTTGTGTGCATACATTGAGAGCAAGCAGGGCTATTTGTTATAGGTGCAGCGCCGAGTCATATATCCAAAAGGGACAGTTTTATAGGAGCGTTAATGTTTGCGTGTCTACCTTGATGGGTGATTGTTTGTAGACACGGGGAGCTGCAAACACAAGTCTACATAAAGCAAATAAACAGTGTATTTGCACAGGTGCTATATATTGAAGTAGACATTCTCCAGCACTGCTAGAAAGTCAAGAACACGTATATGGATATGTGCTGGAAATAGGCTTAATGACTCGCTGGATGCATGGGTACAGTACCTTGATAGCAGAGGTGGCAATCTGGAGGTGGTGCAGTCGCCTTAGGGTGCTCTCTCGATCTGTGAAGTAGGAAGCGGCCAGCTGATGGAGCAGCTCCAGAGATACCACTGAGCTGTTGCTGTTACCCTCTGACTTCTTATTCAGCTTCTGCTTGTCCAGGAAAATGGTCAAAGACTCCTCTCCTGCAAGTCAATAATCAATCAATAAATTCAGTTAGTTTTTATGTCACCTATGTTACCTTATTGAAAAAAACAAAACATCTTTGTTAAAATCTTCTTGAATAAAATATTGAATCGTCTCCTTAATGTGCTTCGGGGGAAATTACTAAAGGGTCACTTCCATTGTAACAGTTCACCATGCCAGAACAGCAGGCAGATATTTTTTCTTGGAAAGAACTGAAGTGATATTCTGCTTCTGAATTTGACATTTCTTTGGCAGGCCTAAACTGTCTCACTGTGGTTTTGTGGTTTGACTGCTGTGATGCAGATAATGTATCATTTGCTTTTGTGTCACTCACTTTCATCAGACAATTACAAAAGCATTAACAAAGCCATATGACAGTAGGTTGCATGTTTCTGTGTCCTCTGATGGTGTTTATAAAATGTTTGAGGATAACAAGGAGAATTTACCAGAAAGCTGTGGCCATTTTTATCATCTTCCTTGTGATATCAAGTAATGGAAACAAAGACACTGGTTTTAAAGGCAATGTCGCCTGTGTTTCTAAGCATTGCTGATCAATGCCAGTCACTCCTCCATTAGGCTACCCAAATAGCTACTAACATTTAGAACTTTCTAAAAGCCAAACCTGGCTCTGGAGTATTTAGTGGAAATATTCCAAACACCAACCCCCTGAATTATCCAACATGAACTCATTACTTGGTCTAGTTTCTCAGCAGCATTTGAAATTATATTGAAGTCTGGCAAGAGGGTAGCATTTTGTTTGATATCTCATAAATATATAATTCTTTTTACAGTATTATCATTGTTTTTATTCTGGAGAAACTAGCAGAAGCTTTTTCTACACTAATGCTAATTAAATATAGCAAATGTCAGCTCACAAAAGTGTCACATTCTATAATGTTTTCTAAACATCCAGTGGTGCTCTCATTGTGCATTGTCCTGCTGACGTAGACTTGCGTTATTTCGGATAATTTCTGCGATATGTTCCCTTTGCTGCCTTAATACATGCACACACAAGCTTTATTGCTCACCCTGTCTCTGGAAGATGAATTTTATATCACTGTGTGACAAGAGAAACCAAGACTTTAAGTAAGGCTCCCACACCTGCTTAAGCATCATATTCAAGGACTTTTCAAGGACTTGCAGTTTCCTCCACTTTAAGGACCTGACAAGACATTGTTTCAATTTGTGCATTCAAATAAAAACCTGAGTCAAAATGCTAAATAAAAAAAACGTTTTTTTTAGTTTTGCTTGAGGGGGGTAGAAAAGTTTGTGATTCGTTAAAAGGTAAATTCAACTACATGCAACTGAAACAGATTCAGTGAATAAGTTATGACGTACGCCTACAGTCAAGACCTATCATCATTGCACAGGCCACTGCAAGCTCTCTTCTTTTGTCCCTGGATGGATTTTAACACTCTATACACACAGGGCTGTTACGAGAACTCTTCCAAGAGCACATAGCTTTAATATTAAGCGTTCAAACCTTCCTATTTCCATTGTCTGCTATGATACATCTATTGTTTCCTTCGTTTGAGGTTTAACTGGCTCTCTTATGTCATCTCTCTGCATCCTCTTCTGCAGTGCCACCGACTGCTTATCTCAATGAATCAACTGTGAGCATTTAAATAACTGTTGTGGATGGAAACACTTAAAAATTTGCATTTTCTTTTGCGAATTTCTGAGTATTTGGTCAAAATTTGCATTACAATCAAATGGAAAGCCAACTAATGACAACACTGCAGGAGACATGCAGACAATGGAACTTAGCCTATTTACTAGCTTCTGTGCGGAACTTTTTACCATTAATAAAACTGTCCCTAGTTCGTATCACCCCCCTTGGAGATCCACATATTTATTTGAACCCAACAGCGACAAAAAAGCCTTTCTCTATATGGCTATTTAGCATAGCCTAGCTCGGGTCGGACACACAGCGGAAGTCAGCAAAGCAGAATACATGCTAACTGCTGTCTCAATATGAAAATGATAGAGAAAGGGCATAACTCCCAAATCGTCAGAGTATTCTTTTCACATAATAATGCGGACTCAGCAGATGACTTGTTAACTGTTTATTCCTCCTTACACCGAACGTACACGGCTGCTTCTCATTGTTTCCAGTAGCACAACAACGGTTACTACATTACCCAGAATAACTTGAGTCTCACGCTACTACGGTAGCCTTAGTAGCTCAAAATACACATCAGATTAGATTAGATCTGAACAGAAACACGACAGGAGAATTTACTGAGTAATTTTGCGGTTTCCACTATTTACTTGGACTGACCTGACGTTAGTTAATCCTCTTGCTCTACAAAACAAATGCATGCCGTAACTGCCGGCTTTACGACACCAGGCTGTGGGTGTCATACCGCTTCGATCAAAGGGGCGCTATAATCAACGAAAACGAAAAGTTCCGCACAGCTGCTTTAAAGTAAAAAACAAACATATCAAATTTTAAAATCAATTTCTAGCCTTGCAAATAGTATATACATTCAACCACTTTGAATGACCCATGTTAATTCATCTATTTTTCAAAATTGCAAAGTCTTGAAATCCATGTCTCCAGAATCTGAATGTACTGCTTAGTATAGATTGTCTGTGTTTCGGGGAGCAGTCTAGTGAATAAAAGAAAGAGGAAGTGACTTGAAAGCACTGCCTCAAAAAAAAAAAAAAAAAAAAAGCTGAGAGAAGTAAAACTAGCTAAATGATGACAAAATGACCAATGACAAAAATAATTATTATAAATATTAGTTATTATTACGAAGCATGTTTCATTGCTTCCCAAAATTACCAACAGTATTTTTTTTCCAGTCCTCAAGTCAATTTATTCACTTCAAACCAGCAAAATAAACTTCACAGCCCAATGTAACCATGGCGGGTGAGACGGCTATAAAAAGCAGGAACAAGATTGCGATGGAAACAGGAGAACAAAAGAGAAAGAAAAATGAGATTGGGGATGTGTGCATTTGCTCAGACACAGTCTAATCAGTATGCAGACTGGCTCAGCCCATTTAGTTGAGGCTGTTAATTACATATAGAGTCTAACTATCAGTCTGCCACTGCATTCATCTCTGCTCTGTCTCCCACGCTGATGCTCCAGTGCATACATCCAGCGATAAGTGGCTCTAAAGTTTGGTGGCTGGGGAGGCAAACCTAACACGTCACTAAAATATCACAGGGATTGTTGGGAGAATGTGTGAGCGCAGGTGTTCTACTGTATGTAGTCAGTGTGGTAAAGGGCTGTAGCCAATGTGGCCCTGGTTTAGAAGATGTATAGGTAACACAGACTTCAAATGATATCTCTTAAATGTGAGCAAGTATCCCCTATGATCTTTTACATTCACTCTTTATTATAGGGGTTGCCTGAAGTACCCTGGTCTTGTAAATCTATGATGCAATGAATGCTTAGACGCTAAGATGTTTATACTCACTATCAATTTTCCTCAAGTCCCTTTATAAAAAACAGCCAACTGTAAAAAATATACTCATATATCTGGGCTGCTACGAGGAGACCAGCATCAGCAGTGTATCAATATCATGAGGTCGTCACTTTGAACGTAACACAGGTCTCAGCCCTGTTTTGTGAGGCGCGCGATCGATACCGCTGGCGATTCTGCTTTGTGAGTTACTTCTCTCCTCGGCTATCGAGGGGAAAAAGAAATCCAATAAAAACAGACATACGCTGAGAAACGGGTCAATTTAATCCCTCTTCTGCTTTGTAAGGCTCTTGTAGCTGCACGCAATGTTCATCAGAGGGAAGGATGAGTGGAAAATTACTGAGGAAAACAACCTTGGCTGAATGCTGCAGGTGCAAGGTGTTGTACTGTCGCTATTGCCTGACTTTTTTCATTAAAAAACAGCAGGTACATAGATCCTCTACTAACATAGGATATAACTCCTCTGAGACCTAAAATGAGTTGCTCCTCTATTTCTGGTGTATCCTCACATCTCCTAACCCGAGAATAAAGGCGAGTGTGTCACCTGCAGTCCTTCCTTACCTCCCAGGGTAGCGGAGACTAGGAAGTGGGTCCCGTACTTCTTGATGAGGTTTTCGTTGATTTGCTGCAGGGTTGGCCGTCGCCCCAGTAACCGCAGGTTGCGAAGGAACTCTGGCGCTAAGGGCAATGGAGCTTTGAGGAAATCTCTCTTCTCTGTTGCCAGGCTGTTCACCTTCCAGTGGCTGAACTCCCTGAAATTATGAATACATTAAAAGGTGAACACACACTTAGTTCAAATCTCATTTAAGAGGGAGAGCTTAACATCACATACAGACACATTCACACCCAAAGGAGACTGAAAAGGTTGCTCAGTAAGCTGGTATGGAAAGGAGGTGTAGGTGCTACATATAGCCTGCATTACTTTCCAGGTGATAGTGATTCAAATTGTCACAAAGGTATGACCATATTTCCCATATACCCAGTTGATTTTTGTAATAAAATTAATCTGGCCATTCATTCGTTTCCCATCCAGAATCAATTGAACACACTTTTGTTCCCTCTTAGCCACACATTTGCGTCTCTGTTTGTCGCAATCTGTCTTGATTTTACATGCAAATTTGGGTTGACCCAACTCAAGCCCAGCGGGGGTTGGTAATGCACCTGGAGCCTCTGAGGTAACTTCCAAAAACATCTGGAAAAGAACAATGTCGGAACCCATCAGCTACCCATCAGGGAGCAGCCAATACTTTTGGGGGTTCTGGTGTAGCCAGTGGATATGCGGGCCAAGACTTCCTCTTTTGTGCACTGGTCATTGTTCACAATTTGATTAGCAACTTGAGACACATCCAGACAGCATTTTGGCTAATCTCTATAAACAGATATTTGCATATGAATGCAGATAAATAAGAAAAAAAGCCAATGAAATGCTAAATCGTCATCAGATGTTAGCCGATGGGTTTCAGAATTGCATTTCAGTCAATGTGTTCTGCCTCTATTGTTCTCTACACAGCAACTTAAGCCAAACATAGTGAATAGTACTTGGGCTACAATTAGACTACAAAAAGAACGGAGAACACCTTGGATACCAAAATCTTGCCCCATTGCCTATAGACTCCGCATTCATTATGCAGATATCTGTTTATAAAGTTTAGAAGAATAACTTTTACAATTAAGCAGTTTAGCTAGGTAGCTAACAACTGCACATAAACACGAGATGGAATACATGGACTACCAGCTAACTTACGAAATATCCAACTTATGAAGTGGCTCAAACTAAATGGCATCAGTGTTGCCTCTTTCTGCTGTTACAATGACAAGTCAAGGCCTTAGCTCTGTTTGTGCTGTAAATACAGCGGCCTCCTCCCCTTTTGCACTGGAAAGCAATCCAACACTTTTCCCCATCAAATTTGGCCCAGTTGCTCAGATATAAATGGAACGTAAAGGCCTGTAGAGGCTGTTAGTGTTCTCAGAGGCGGTCTTGTTTGTTCACATTTATTTCAATGCCTTTGAAAAAACTAATGCAGTAATGATTAATTGATGTTTAGCTGTTGCCAGTGGGACTTACATAAGCACTCAAGTTTAGATTTGAGTCCTTCCTTATGCCGGTGATATGCCTGTTACTAATATTTAGGACCTTTGAAATTAGACATTTCCTGTCCAGGGTGTAGCCCACCTCTCGCTCAATATCAGCTAGGATAGGTTCCAGCCCCCATGACCCTCAATCAGATGAGTGGTTTAGGACAATGAATGAATGAATGAATTGATGAATAAATTAGTCCTAATGCTATCAAACATGATAATCAAAATGCTGCATTAGACTAAACTCAAACTAAAAACTTTTTAAAACTGCACGTAACCACATTTATACATACACATATATAAAAATGATGTATTACTATGCATTTTGTGAAAGGTGTCGCTTGTACCAACGAACCCACAAAGAATTACCACCCACTGCATTTCCCCTCAGCTCTACAGAGCACTGTCTTTCAGCATGTTGTTTTGGTTCTGCAACTGTACTATTTTGATCCAGTTATTACAGGTCTCTTCAAGTAGCAGCAGAAAGCCATTTTCAGCAGTAAAAACTCTTGCAAATACACTCTACACTACATATGGCCTATACCAAACGACAGAAGTTGGCAAATAGCTAACTAACATAAAGGGGCACTTAGTGCTAAAATGAGAAATATTTTTCTCAGGAGTTGGTGGTGGACATTGAAACAGCAATCACAGACAAGTGGAAGAAATGATAATGTTGCTCTTTGTTTGCTACGCAATGTGTGCATGGTGTGTGAATAGGCTGTTTGCCAACACACTTGTCAAATATGTCAGTGATGTATTTACAGCTTGTTATGCTGCCTCAGGAATGAGACAGGCTACACAATGTTGATCAATTGCTCAATATAGTACACAAAAAAAAAAAAAATTGCATCACATCTATTGGTGAACAAAACTGATAAAGTCATGATTTACACCAAAAAGCTATGTATTGGTCCAACCCCAATGTTGAAGGGGTTAACCATAACGAACACACACACATGGTATTTGAATAAACACATAATTAGAGAGAGAAGAGAGAAGGGGCTACAAGACCTGGAAAGGGAAAAGTACAACACTTTAAAATGCTGCCATAATTGTTATTAAATAATATTATTCATTCATTCATTTTTCATAACTGCTTAGCCTGTTAGGGGTCGCGGGGGGCTGGAGCCTATCCCAGCTGACATTGGGTGTAATCATGCTCTAGTAGTCAATGTCTCATGAGCAGTAGCAAAGACCTAATTTTAATTCAGCTGGTCAACAGAACACAGTGACAAAGAGAGAGATGGAAAATTCATCCATTTCAAGTAGCTGATAATCATTTCATCACTTCACTCCTGCCACAGCGGAACCCCAAGGTATGTGAAGATTATGCAAATACCGGCAGAAAAGTACAGATCCACCTCATCTGCATAAATTTACTGGCAAAACAAGAGGCGTTGAATATTAGCACATTATGTATGCGTTCTCTCTGAACAAAATACCAGCAGTGACACAGTGTTTTCCCATGAGTACTTCCTCACACGCACATGCAGGAACATACACATTGGGAGGTGCATATACTGTATCATTGTCTCAGTTTCTCACTGGCTGCTCTTACAGGGCCTATTCGCGGTCAATAGTTTACTATTACCGACAACACGATACTCTAATTATGCTGTTGACAGCATTACGACAACACTAGGATGCAGACAATGGGCCAAGTCCCTTAATAATACACAATAGATATGCATAGGGTCATACAGATGGCACCACTGTAAAGACAGCAATGGGCTGTAATTAGTTTGTAGTTGCTGTGTTGCATATTCGTCTTCAAAGGGAAGCTCAGATTTGTAACCATTTAGCACAAACCATGACAAAGCTTTCCTCAGAAGGAATGGCCCCAGGAGCATATGGTCAAACTAGTGCTTCATTAGGAGGTTCATTCTCACATAATGCACCAATTAATGTCTGTAGCCTGGCCACAGTCACAGTGCAATTTGTACAAGCTATCATTAACTCTGGCCGCATTGTTTTTTCATGAAAGCAGTGCAACTGAGGGAAAGTGAGTCTGAGGGCAGGGGTTGGAGCTGCAAGCAAAATGTGTAAAAAGATAATTAGACTGACGACACAAGTGGAGCTGGATCAACCTTTGCTTTCTCAACCGCCTATCTGTTTTCTCCTCTACAGCATGTGGTTTATTCATATAATCTCGCATACTGTGGATATCAACTTAAATTTTTTATCAGTAACGGAAAAAAAGAGTGTTGACCAGGACCATCTCATTAATTACCTTATTGGACTGTTATAACAGCATATAAGGCACTAACACATAAGCAGTATTTTTGATACCCCTCTAATCCCTGTCCCCTTCTCCTCAAGAGGCTCTTGCCTTTTGCCAGGCCACCATTGTAAATAAGAATTTATTCTTAATGACTTGCCTGGTTAAATAAAGATTAAATAAAAAAAAAAAATAATGTTCTAACCTGTCTTGGTGGAAATGCTATAAAATGTTTTATGTTCTGCTGGATTATATATCATTGGATGATCATACAGTTTCTGTGTAAAGTCTTCTGAAATCTGAAAAGCTGTAAAATAAAAACCAAATTTAAATACACAGGCCATGAAAGTCTAGCAGTTGTAATAATGCTACTAATAATAACTTATAGTACCTTTGAAAACAGAGTTTACAAAATGGTTAAATAAGTAAAGCAAAAGCAGAAATGAGATACTCAGAGGGCAATAAAACAACAGAGAGCCAAACAGTCCTACCATGCACAAGTGAGACAAGGCAGAGTGAGGATAAAGGTAAAACAAGAGGACAAAAATGCAAAATGTTAATATAAATAAATACAAGTAAAAAGACCAAAAACATCACCCAAAAGCAGGTCTCTAAAGATGGGTTTTAGTGGAAGTGATTTAAAAGAAGTCACTGATTCTGTGAGCCTTATCTCCTCAGGCAGGTCGTTCCAAAGCCGAGGGGCCCTGATGGCAAAAGGACGGTCACCTTTAGATTTAAGCCTAGACTTTGGAACAGCCAGAAGGGCCCCGACCGAGGATCTGAGGCTGCACACTGGCTCATATAGTGTCAACATTTCTGCTCTGTAGCTTTAGGCCAGTGGCTCCCAACTGGTGGGTCGTGGTCCAAACGTAGGTCATTCTGAATGGATCACAAGTGACTGGCAAACATGTCAAGTTTGTTAAAAAAAAAATACAAGCTTTAAAAGTAATCAATAAAATCTTAAAAACAATGTTAAAATGAACAGAGAGCCAGGTTTAGGGTGATGTGATGTGGGCTGTTAGTAGTTCAAGAGACTGAGGTCCATTAACAGCATTTAGGTTTTTTTTTTTGTTTGTTTGTTTTTATAAATTATAATTGTTTTGCCCTTGTTGTATATTCATACCTGCATGTATTAATTTGACTACCTTACAGATGTTGTAAAGAAACTGAAAGTGGACATTTTTGGGAAGGATGATCACTGATGGACATACATAATAACTACTGCAAAACAATTCAGCAAAATATGGAATCCTTTGGCAGAATTATTAGAAAATGACAACATCCCACCATCATAAATACACACACAACATCTATTGCTTGTCAACCCATCCTGGAAGAGGGATCCCTCCTCAGTTGCTCTTCCTGAGGTTTTTTATACTTTTTCCCTGGAGGAGTTTTTGGGGAGTTTTGCCTTAGGGTCCAAAGGACAGATGGTGTCGTATGTTTTAAAGCCCTCTGAGGCAAACTGTGATTTGTGATATTGGCCTATATAAATAAAACTGAATTGGATAAATGAATGTCATCACTACTGCTGCTTGTTGTTTTTATTCTTGCATACCTTTATTTCATATTGATCTAAAAGTTCATTTAACTGCCCATTTTGACATACAAATGATTTGTATGCTAAAACTTTTTTCCCTTTAGGTGTATGAGCATTTCATGTATTTTATTTTTCTCTGTAAAAACATCTTCATAGAAATATTGTTTAAAAGAATTGTATTTATGACTGTTGTGCTACTGACCCATGTTTCATTTTGTCTTACAAAAACAGAAAAATAAAAAGTATACACACACACACACACACACACACACACACACACACACACACACACTTCTGTGTGTGCAAGTGCACATTCCTGGATTACTTTGTAACATGAACAGCTTAATTCTACTGTTTACCTGGTCATCACTGTGACGGACAATAAAATGATTGACTTTGTGATAACTTTGTGATAAAACCCTGCCTCAGAGCATTATAAACTGCTGTGCAATATTTTGCTGTTTGATAAGCCTTCACACTCATGGATTTGTTTCTCAAACTGCACTTCCTGGATCATATTTGTCACATCTGCCTGAAATAATATCCTAACACCAGCACAACACCCCCCCATCCCACCCCCACGTGTGATTTAGGAATGAGAAGTAAATATTAAACAAGCATTATTATTATCAAAATTTCCTTTGCTTAGAAAAAAAATACAATTTCCTGCTCATAACAAAAGCAATGATTTCTATACAAATGATGAAAATAACATGGTAAGTGCAGGGACGTTTGGTGAGTGGAGTACAGCTTTTGACATAATTACAGTCACTTAAACAATGTGCTTTCTTTTAAAATGCAAATGTTCTGTCTCTTTTGTCTTGTGATCAAAAGTCATACTGAGTTGCACTGTACAATACAATACTGTACTGTATTATACATCACCATATTCCAAACAGAACTGTCTATCTGTCCAGTGTTAATGTAATGTGTTCATAAAATAATAACAAAATGAAAAGGTGAGCTGCTGACACTGATGACTGACGATGTCAACATAAATAAATGACTTAAAAAAACATATTTCTAATAAAATAATAATACAGTAATACACTCCATTACAAACATCCTCTTCCTTGTTCTTTTTAGATGCTCTTTATCAGGGCTGCTTTTATATGACTCACTCATGTCGAAGGCAGGGGAGAAGACTGCAATCACTGTCTCATGAATAACTTCTAAACACCCACTCCTGCCATATGAGTAATAACTGTGCTGTTTTTCATCTACAGTTTAATGCACTTTTCTTCTACCTGCCTGTTCAGTACAACCTTTTATTACAGTCAATCCAAGAAGCTTATGCTATCCAGGCAGATAACTTGATCATCTCTCACTTTTCACCGCCTAAGCGCAGCACAGCTTCATGCTCTCTGTTCTTGCTGCTACTGTAAATCCATCTGCCTCCATCCACATTGGAAACAATAACATTAAAATTATTATATAATCATCTGTTTATGATATTGGATTCTAATAAAATGACTCTGCAAGAAATACCTTTCTGAAATGTATGCTTTTCATTTTTCTCTGAGACCATGTCAGTGAGAAAATGTTGTCATGCTGAATGGCATTAAATTGAAAAGAAAGTTATAGCAACCTAATAATCCTCATTTGATATTAAAGGGTTAATCCAGCCATATAGTATTACACTTACATGGGGTAGTAAGGTTTAGTAGTGACACCGAGAACAATAAAGGCCAAAAACTCAGTATCCTACACTTCTCATAATGCAACTCAACAGTATATCTTCTTAGACCCTCCATGCAAATCGGTCAAGTTGTTTTCTCATATCTCAGAAATCTCCCACCAATCTCTTTCTCCCATACCCAGTACTGCTGTTGACTGGAATATGTTATGCAGTCACAGTTAGCTATAGGAAATACCGTAAAACTTCAATTAAAAGCCTAGTCCCAATTAAACACCCAGTCCCTTCTACTAGCCCACTGTGGCCACACATTTTGCAAATAAATGCCTGTCTCAATAAGAAGCCTGGTCTGGTTGCCAGGCAGTTCATTATTTTATAGAAGTTTTTTGGATGTATAAAACAGGGTTGTTTGGCTTCCTCAAATTATGTGTGCAGTCCTTGATTACCCTGTTAGTTATTCATATTCCTTTAGTCCAGTAGGGTCCTCAGATCAATAGGGTTTTTCATAAAAATGAATCCAAGTTGGGAGTATTGTTTTAACAGGATAAAGCGCTGTTGTGTCTGTATGCCCGATGCCTATAAGTATATTTTGCCATTGTCTTTGTGCAGACTTTCTGTGGAAAATTATTATAGAATTCATGAGATATTCAGAGATAACACAATCTCTCTTAATGTAGTCATTATATAGGCAAAGTACTATATCAACCAATCCAAATACTCTACTCACGTTAAACGATGATTTGAATAAACAATGATTAATTTGCTCATTTAATGTTTTCAAAGAGACATCCCCTTGGCTTTTGTTGTTGTTAATTAGTGACTTCTTTAAATGAAGCTGGAAAAAAGACAGCTTCTGCCAAGGATAAGAACACAGTATTGAACTGTTTTCACAGTAGTACAAGTAAGCTGATCTTGATACGTCAAATCAGTGCCGTGCCACTTTAAAAACCAGTAGGAAAGCTACTGGTTTCGCCTGTTTTTGGGGCACTGCTTCTACCAAATGTAGCAGCAGTAAGTAAGAGATCAATCAAAGGCTGACAAGAACAGTTCTAACAGAAATAATCCATTGCTCCATAGTAGAAAGGCATTGATTGAATCAATTAATCTTTATATGTCACATACTTTATTATACAAGTATTATGTATAGTAAAATGATGCCACAATCCAAGACTGTGCAATAAAGTTGAAGTTGTAGAAGCTGTATGAGGATGTGTGAATTTATCCATGGTAGGAGTTTAGATATTTTCGAAGACCTTAGGGTCTTTCACCAGCTCTAGGTGAAATACCGCAAGATTGAGACCTTGTAGATGTTTAGACTTCAGTGTTAGACTCAGCTGTATGACATGTAAAGTGTACTGTATAAGGTTAGATCAGTGCCTGTGCAATATCTGTCTGTACACGTGCTGCGCCACAAGCTTCTCATACCTGATTTGTGTTGTAATACACATATATATTCAAGTAAGTTCAACTGTGGCTCATTGAGTTTAATATATAATCCATTGACATGAAGACTGTTAAAGAGCACAGGATTCTCTACATCAGACATCCACCAAAAGATCTTGTTTTTGCCACTCACAGACTCGGATTGTTACTCTCCAACAGCATTATGGGAAGGATCCCCACAGAAGCAGCCCCAAAATCTTTATCACCAAACCCGCTAGACTGTATTTACATAAACAGTCATTTTAGCGTGTGTTGAGTTAGCATATTTTCACATCATACTAGGTGAATTAAGGGTTAATCAACCAAACCAGAGTTAGCGATTAAAATAGTGGATAGACAAGCCAAAAGGGTTTCATGAGTTCTACTTTGGCTTTGTCGACTTTGAATGAAGTGTGTTTCACAATAATGAAATAACCCTAATTTACTGTAAATACAGTCTGGCGGCTTTGGCAATAGCAATGCCAGGGCTGTTTCAAACAAAAGCATCTTGTTCTTTGTCTCTGTAGGGATCCTTTCCATAATATTGTTAGATACTTAAAATAATAATCTGCATCTGTCAGTGGCAAAAACAAGCACTTTTAGTGGTCGTAAATTGATGGTACACACATGCCCTGAGTGACTACATTGCAGCCTGTTTCGCAGCTGCCTGCTGCAGTGGTTTTTCTCAATACTGGACCAATTTTAAGAAATGTTGTTCCCATTAGTCACTTGGACAAAAAAACATAGGAAAAGAGGGTCCATGTTAAAAATGACCATGGCCATGGTCCTGTATAAGTGGCTTATGAAACTGCACAGTATCACTCTACCTTGACTGCTGTGGTTACTTACTGTCAAGTGCAAATAACAGCACCAACACCATCATCTTCACCACCTACTTCATCTGTTGTTTGGAGACTCAAGTGATTACAAAAGCATAAATATTTATCATTTTACTGACTCAACATCTCATCCTACACTGTCCATCCTACTTCTCTCCCAGAATTACTCAGCAGGTCCGCAGCACTGCCTGATGTGTGCAGTGCTTTTGGTCTATGCAAAACACCACGCAAGCAGCATGAGAATCAAATCAAATAAACACATTCTGAAATGACATTTATAAGGTTTTACAACTTGAAGTATAACAAAATGACCAAAGTCACTGAAGCTACAGTGGTTAGAACAAATATAGCCATTCTAATTCCAGCAGCAGTTATATGACAAATATCCCAAACAAAAGGTCAATCTCATTTGAATGCAACAAACTATAACAATTAGTCTGCAGCTATCACATGCATCAGCGGGCATTAGTTTTAGCTTAGTATTTAGTCCAGCGAGTCACAGGATGGCGGCCAGTAGTTGCACACTGATTAAGTGGAGCTGATTTAGACTGATGTGTTTTCTGAGCTGCTCTACAGTGACTGAGCACGGGGAAGGAGAGCTGACGGCGACGGGCCGAAGAGCAAAGAAGAGCAGTGCATCATTTACTTTTCTCCTGGCTTCGCTCTCGAAGAGTTAACGGCGAGACTGCTGGCTGACTATTTGGCTAATGATGATAGATGGTGTTAATTAAAAGGTTTTAGCACTGCACTGATTGCACCTGCAGCTCCGGCGTTTGGTTTCGCTGAAGCAGAGGGAATATTTTTTTCTTTTCTTTTTTTAAACAAGGGAATAGAAAACAAAAGCGAAAACTCTGCCTATGCAGAAATTTCCCTTGGTTTTACATTCTGGCAGAATGTTGGAAAATAACACCTGGATGGTATGAGCTGTCAAATTCAGAGAGAGTAAAGAACGGCTCTCAGGGTGAATGTATTTACCAAACACTTCACATCATTGCAGCTGCGAGCAGAGGGAATCCTCTAAAAGGGCTCCTACCACAATGTGCATCCGTGTGTGTGTGTGTGTGTGTGTGTGTGTGTGTGTGTGTGTGCGTGTGTGTGAAAATGTTTTACTCTATGTGTGAGCGTGAAATAGTTGTTACCATCTTTACAGTCCACTGTACATATTTACATTAACATACTTACTTGAACCTACGTAATATTTGGCCTCATTTATGACACATTCATATGCACAGATGTGATCTTAAATTGTTCGTATGTGGCAGCAAATGACCTTTTGTTTGATTCATCAGTGTTTTCTTATATTCAAAATATTCTTATATTATTAATGAATATAAATATACATTTATTCAGTCAGTACCCACGTGCACACATCCCTGTTGAGTTGCAGGCCATAAAATGGGGTCCTGTGACCTGCAGAATCAGTGACAACATTCAGATCACTTCTCAAAACTTACTTAAGTTTTTTAATAATGCCTGTAAATCATTTTATTCTCAGCATGTCTGATTTGTATAATGTTATTGCTTTTTATTTTTTTATGCTACTTATGAGAATTTTATTTCTTTTTCAGTATGTTTGTTGTTGCTGTCTGATTTTATTTCACTGCAGTCCTGAAATGTTTGTGTTCCTGTTTCAACCATTTAAAGCACTTTGTAACTTTGATTTGAAAAGTACAGTACACATTTTGTATTATTATTATTATTATTATTATTATTATTATTATTATTACAAACCCTGTTTAAAAACAGCTGGGACAATGTGTAAAATGTAAAAAACAGAATGCAATGATTGCAAATCATTTTCACCCTATATTATTTTGAGTAGTATACAGACAATATATTTAATGCTCAAACAAATAAACGTAAAAATTTTATTATTGTTTTTTGTAAATACACAGACACTCTGAATTTGATGCATGTTCCAAAATAGTTGGTACAGGGGGATGTTTACCCCTGGACCTCTGGCGTTTGAGGACATTATTGTTGAAGTTTTAAATGTGAAATTCTTTTCCATTCTTGCTCAATATACGACAACAGATGCCCAACAGTCTGCAGTCTTCCTTGCTAATTTGTTTTGCTTCATAATGACTTATATTTTTTCAATGGGAGACAGGTGTGGACTGCAGGCAGGCCAGTCTAGTACCTGCACTCTTTTACTACAAAGCCACGCTGTTGTAACACATGTAGAATGTAGCTTGGCGCTGTCTTGCTGGAAAAAGCAGGACGTCCCTGAAGAGACGTAGTGTGGATGGTAGCATATGTTGCTCCATAACCTCTAAGTATTACATCTGAGTAGATTAGCAAGATGAGCCCATGGTGCAATGGGAACTAACACTCCCCTACACTATCACAGTTGCACGCTTTAAATTTGGTTCTGGTCACAGTCTGGATGGTCCTTTTCCTCCGTAGCCCGGAAAACACCACATCCATGATGGACTCATCAGACCACGTCAGCGTCAGTCAATCTCAGATGAGCTCGGGCCCAGAGAAGTCAGTGGTCTTTGTAGATGCAGCTATGGACTCTGTTTACTGAAAATGTTTTTTTTTTAAGTGTTCATGAGCACATTTATTAATATCCTTTATACGATTATGTTAGGTTTTTTTTGCAGCTCTGTTTTGGTCTCCACCAACTCCTAAGAAAAATATCTGGCTCTTTAATAGCTATGGGGAGCTGCAGATTTAGGTAATAATTTTCTCTAAGTTCATGAGCAACCCCTTATTACATCATTTATTACATTGTTGTAAAAGAAAATATTGCTTATCTGGTTCAAAGACATAGTAAAATGAAATGGAAAGACTTTCTTAGTTCTAATCCTATTACTTGTTAATTATTCTGTAAATGTTTGATTTTTATCAAATATGACTTTTTGTTTTTAAATCAAAATTCCTTTCTTTTTTCTTTCCGTAAAACATATAAATATTTTACACTGTGACATGACAACTAAGCCTAACAGATGGCACATGCTATTAAGGTTCACTGTTTATCACAGCGCTTCTATTTTCACTCTAACACACGCCATGTAGCTGTGGATTCAACGGTAAACATGCCTGTGATGTCCCTGTGCCTACATGGCAGGCTGTGGGCAATACACCAGTCACCCTGCTGCTTATTTATCTATCCATCTAAACATCCAAGTGGTCATCCTAGTCAGGGTCAAGGTAACAACAGAGCAGCTGACATTAGCTTTTCTTAGCAACTGTCCCCAGAACTCAATGCTTTCCCTAGCCATCTGACTGATGTTGTCTCTCCAATGATTTTGTTAGCAAACTAAAGGTTTTTTTTTTTCATTATTATCATCAATGTTAACAATAACAATATTTATAATTCTTATCAATGTTTAATTTTAAAAGAAAAATCTGGTTTTCAGATGGGTAACAAAGTAACTGACTTTGTAGGTTACATTAAAAAATAGGAAGGAAAGACAGAGAGAGAGAAGTTGAGAAAAAGTTAAAATAAATAAATAAATAAATAAAAAGAGAACTGCAAGTTCAGTTGACTGTCTGCACTTCTGCACTCTACCCCGCAGTACACCACAAGCCTATTTGTTCTGAGCCTTGAATCATGATGAGAGGCTTGTGGTGTTGAAAGTGAACAGAGCCCAAACTTTATAATGAGCAGTTTCACCTGAATCAGGTACAGCCTCACCTATCATTAAGAAGTGGCCCACATAGGCTACTATTTCTGACTAGTCGGTGGTTGGTGGAGTGCACAACCTTCAAGTTTCTCCATGAAAACTGGGCTCTAAATGTAACCAATCGTCCATGGAAATGAGCCTTGATCCCAGAAAAGGAGGGTTGATATTTTCATATATTCATTAGCTCTTCCAAGGAGGTCATGTTTTTCAGCTCAGTATGTTTGTGTCCCTGTCTGTCAGCAGGATTCCGGAAAAACTAGGGGCCTGATTTTTATTAAACTTGGTGGAAGGGAGAAGCATCAATCAAGGAAGAGCCCATTAAATTTTGAAGCAGATCCAAATCCCAGGGCCAATACACAAATTATTGTTCACTTCCATTAACACTGCAAGATAGGGTCGGAGACTGTATAATGAACGTAGCCACAGTGACATTACCAATTGATTTGTGGACTAGTTTTGAAGTCTAGAGTTTGGCATAATGGTCATAAATAAATGAAATTTTTGGAGTCAGAAGTAACCATACTTGAACCATGTGGTGGTGCTAATGCTAGCTTAGTTAGCATGGCCCATTTACAGCTGTGGTTAGCTAACCATGATAATGCTAATGCTAATTTTTCACTCACAAAAACCCATCAAAACAAACACTCCTCAGACAAACAAACGCTGAATAGGACTTTTTAGGCAACCAAAATGTTACAATTAACTTTAATGAACTGAAATCACTCTGAAATAGCAGCAGCTATGGCTACATCTATAGCCTGTGAGTCTGGGATTACATCATAGCCGGGTACCTAACCAGCACTGTTGCCATGGAAGGAACTTGTCAACGAACGGCACACACCTTTCACTCAAAGCGACCATGTCTTAATTATACATAACTTTAAGCCTTATTTAAATGTAAACAGATGAGTAATATAAAATGTACCCCCCATATAGTTATCATGAACGGAAAAATGAGCTAAAGAGACCCAAACCATTTTTGTACCACATGTTTATTTCTGCTGTAAAGTTGGACATTTTAACATGGGGGTTTGTGGGGATTAACTGGTTCTTGGAGCTAGCCTCAAGTGGCCGTTAGAGGAACTGCAGTTTGTGGCACATCATTTTTCATTGCTGCTTGGATAGGACATTTGGCCTTGGTGGGAAAAATCGTATACATCTTAAAATCCAGTTGATAGCAGTAAAGTTCAATGGTGACAAAACATAGACAGTTATAGAATTTCGATGACTCCATATCACAATTCAAACACACACAAGTTCTTCACACAAATTATTCACAGGTACCAGTAATCCTCTGGGGTAGTCAGCACAGTTGCTTAAACTTATAGCGGCAGTTGTTCTGGAGCACCCAGGACAGCAGTTTCACGGTAGAACTGGTACAATTACAGGGCTGCCACGATTAGTCGACTAATCGATGACTAATCGACTATTAAAATAATCGGTGACTATTTTAGTAGTCCACCAATGGGTTTGAGTCATTTTTCATAGAAAAGTACTATAAAAGTACCCCAAAATACTCTTACTGCAGCTTCTTACGTTCAGATATTGGCAGCTTTACACACTCTCCCATGACAGTGAACTAAAACCCTTTGGCGTGAGTATGAAACAAGATATTAGATGACGTAATTTTGGGGTTTGGGCGACACAGACCGTCATTTTTCAACATTTTAACACATTTTTCGATGTCAACTAATCGAAGCAATAATCGACAGATTAGTCGACAATGAAAATAATCGCTAAGGTGACTATGGAAACATGAACACACATAATTGTACTTTTCCTCACATCCAAATGTGAATTGTCTGCAATAAACTCTACCAGAGATATTAACTTAAATTTGACTCAAGTAAAAATGTCTTCCATTGTGAGTGTTTTTCATAACAAGCTGTTCAGATCTTATTTTAGTCTAGGCATCTGATATTTGGACATATATACATGTTAACAAAGTGTTTTCTGGTTTTCAAAAATGTATGTTAAATATATATACTTCCAGTTTAAAAGTACATAATAAATGCACAGCTGAGACAACCAAGGCACAACTATATTTTAACATAAGTCTAAAAGTTTTGGAAATGCGTCAAGGCATATATAGTGGTTGCACTTGCAGATATTTATGTCATAAATGACTGGACTATTGGCCTAGGCAGAGATCTGCGCTCTTCAAGTGCCCTTCCAGCTCAAAGTGTTTCGTTATGTTCAGTTGATTACTGCAGCAGAGAAGATACAAAAAATACAACATGTAGGAAGTGACAAGGACACTATTGCAAGCGATAACAACAGCTTAATTTACAGATACTGAAATACTCAGTGTTTTTTTTTTTTTTTCTTGCAAGCTAAAGCCACAATAATTGGCTATCTCCTCTTCCAGATTGGACTGTTTTCATGCAGTGATTTTCATTGAGAGTGGGATTGTAATAGTATTTACTGTTTCATTACCACTAAATTTAAATATATCAACGTAGAAGCCATTTTCTGGTACCATTTCAGGAAGCCATGGGTGTCTGTAATATTAATTTTCAGAGGTAAAGGAAATCTGTGTTGGGTTTTTGCATAGAGGAACACTTTTCTTTGTTAGCCAGTTTCAAACCATCTTGATACTGCTGACCTTTGACACATGTAAAGTTTTATAAGGAGGAAGCTATCTTATGAACTGTGTTGTGCTGTGACTTTGCTCTGTCTCAGTGCAAATGGCTCCACCATGGAGATAATTGGACTTATTGCCCAATTACTGATTAAGCAAGCTAGCCCTGCAAGGAGTCCCGACATCACCAAGCTTCTGGCACCACCTTTTTTGTGAAGACGTGTAATGGGGGGCTAAATACATAAAGTGAAAAAATCTAAATGAAACTTTACGCTGATTTTGATGGACTACACAAGGTATTTCCTAAGAACTTGGTATTTTACCTGGGAGCAGTGCCTTACATTCTGCGTCACACAGAGTGTTGTATGCCTGATTTGCATTCTCACATTGAGTTGTCGTAACACTTCTTAGATAAATTAGCAGAAACACAACCTTAAAGGTCGTATATTAAACTAATCTTTGCCTTTATCCCATGATTAAACATACAGAAGACCTCATGCCTTACTACAACTTCAAACAGAGGTGATTTTGTGTGATTTTGTGATCATTGTTTTACAAAGATACAATGAGATTTTTGCTTCTTGCTTCTTCTTCTTCACAGCTGGCACTTGCGGGCCCTAAAGTTGTGTAAACTCCAAAAGACTTGGCAGCTGGCTGTCGTTTTTCTTTGAATTTTCTCATTGTACATATTCTACAGTGCGGACTGATGAAGTCACATTGGCAAAAATTAGGGTATGTAGGGGGCGGGGCCGAGACGTGCAGGTGTCCCCAAGAAATGTGTGCCTACAGCTCCACCCAAAACGCTGTCTTGTCAACGTGAATTTTTTTTTTTTTTTCCAGCGGATGTCTTAGTTACAACATGATTGAGCTAACTGGAGTAATTTCACGTCGTATCCGACAACAGGAGGATGTCTGACAGATGATGTCCTGATGTTAGCTTTGCTGCTGCTGTTAGCTGTCCCAGCTGCAGCCACTGATGCTTTCTAGACCACACATAGCAACACAAAACTGCTTTGCTAGCTCAATCAAACAACCGTTTATTGAGTTACTGAGTTACTACAGACACCGCTAATGGGGCTAACAGCTAACGGTTAGCCCAGCTAATCTACAATAACCATGTTATTAATTACAAAACTTGCACACAGAAATAGTAACATTTGTTCAATCATTACAGTGGTGGAAAAAAGTTTTCGGACACCCCCATGCATTTGTGAAATATTGCATTAAGAATCACTCTTAGGTCTTCAAGTGCAATTTCTTTTAGTACAGTCACAGCCAAAATACTAAATAAATCCTAAAAGAGTCATCAAAAACTTAAAATTGATTGGTTCCATGAAAATACATAAGAAATTTTGAGTATTGGGTCATTTTGGTACCAGTGATAAAGGTCGTTCTTTTTTTATTAAAAGACACATTTTTTGTTGCCAAGCTTCGTGTCTACATAAAGCCAGCACATTTGAAAGTTCTTCAGACACAAAAATGGCTAAAACAAGGAACCTAACGCAGGAAACACGCCTGAAGATAAAGATTCTCAGCCAGGAAGGGTACAGCTGCCGCCAGATAGCCAGGAAGTGCAGATGCAGTCCTTCAGCAGTTGGATACACTCTGCAGAAATACAGACGAACCAACAGCTTGGAAGACAAACCAAGATCTGGGCGTCCAAGGGTTTCTTCAGCAAGAAATGACCGCATCCTGATCCGCATGTGCAGGCAAAGCCGCCGAATGACATCATAGGAGCTTCAGCAGCAGTGGTCAAACCAAACTGGTGTCCAGTGTTCCACCCGCACTGTACATGGCCGACTTTTAGATCATGGCTTAAGGTCCTACAAGGCTATCAAGAAGCCCCTGATCAATGAGAGAAAGAGGTTAGCCCAGTGTCGTTGGGCCCAGGCACACAAGAACTGGACAGCCAGGAACTGGAAGAAGATTTTGTGGTCAGATGAGTCCAGTTTCCAGCTTTATCTTCCTCCTACTAATGTGAGGGTACGTAGAAGGCCAGGCGAAGCATTATCTCCAGCACGTACAGTACCTACTGTCAAGCATGGTGGAGGCAGTATCATGGTTTGGGGATGCATGAGTGCTGCTGGTGTTGGTCATCTCACTGTCTGTGATGGCACATTGAACTCTACCAAGTATTGTACCATTCTCGAAACCCACATGCTCCCTTCTGCGCGTGCACTGTTCCGTCGAGGTAAAAACTGGATGTTTCAACAAGATAATGCCCCGTGCCACACATCCAAGGCCAGTAGAACCTGGCTGCAGGAGCACAGTATCCAGGTCTCAGAGTGGCCAGCTCAATCCCCGGACATGAGCCCCATTGAAAATCTGTGGTGGATTATCAAAAGGTCTGTTTCAAAGCATAAACCAAAGAATTTAGAAGAATTAAAAGCAGTAATTCAAGAAGAATGGGACAAGATTACCCCTCAGCAGTGTGAAAGGCTCGTGGGGAACATGCCAACCAGGATTAGAGCTCTACTATGTGCCAATGGCAGGACTACTAAATATTAATTTGATGATGTGATGGCTTAATTATTTTTTGTTCAGTTTTGAACACATTCTCTGTTATTTGTTGACTTTGATACCGACAATGTTGAGAACTGACATATTGAAACTGTCAAGAATTTAGTTTTGTTAGTTTTTCTTGTAAACAATAAACAAAAAAATATAATTTGTATTTGTTTGTATCTGTCTAATGCAGCCACACCTTTTGAAACACAAAAAAGATTTTTCCACAAATATTTCATGATAATATTTGAGATTGTGTAAAATTTTAAGGGTGTCCGAAAACTTTTTTCCACCACTGTATATACGCTCTGCTTGTTTTCTACCTGGAGGTATTTGTAAACAACAAGGCGAAGTGAAGGGGTTGAGCGATCCCTGAGGCCCCTGCACTTCCATTAGTTGAAAAACTGCGGGCAGGAAGAAAACAAAATCCTTTTTTTTAGTTTTTTTTTTAACCGTTGGATTTCCAGATTAAGTTTCAAGTGTATGCTAATGGATTTTCATGCTGTACTGAACAACAATGAAAACCAATGGCTCCCTGAAAAGAGAACGCATTCTAAAACTGTACAGCATGTTGGAAAACGGAGAGCAAAGACATAATTTACACATACTCTGTAGTTAAGAAACTAAAACATGAAAAAGCAACTGGTATACTGTAGTCCATTAAACTAAAACAAAGAGTGCAGGAAGTCTGTTGCTATGGACAACACGCTGAAATGGTTGGTGTGGGACTGATATGAAAATACATCTATGCTGGGTTTACCCTTTTGTTAAATGTTAAAAGTGTTTCCAAATGCTACTGCTACATTTAAAATTAAGTTGCTGGATCTGTAATTTAAAAAAAGACATGAAGCAAGACAACATCTTGTAAGTCTACATGTAATCATTTATTTGTAGCTGAATTAAAGGAGCCACAGCATGCAGAGACACCCGTCAAGAGTCACCCTGCTGGGACACGAAGAAGGTCAGCCTGACCTTGGTAGTTGAACACATTATTATGCCATCAGAATCTTTTGTGCGCGGTCGCTTTTATAATACTTCCTGTTGACGAAACCAGCTTTCCAACACTTCTGAGATAACCTGTTGCATCAGCTTTAACAAGAATAACATGAAGAAGCCTTATCTATGAGTCTTTTTAAAACATTACAAAATCTGTAAAAACAAAAAGTCGACCTGATTAAACAGCAGATCAGAAGCCACTGTTAGGTCAATGATTTAACTTCTGATTCTAAGGTCACCTAGACATAAAAGCTTGTTTTAGTGCCACCATGTGAAATAAGTGTGTGACGCAGTGACTCATTACTTATACGAGTTCACGTTCATAAATGTGGCCCCTGAACCTTTAAGTTGCCACATAACATTTGTCAAACTGTCTTGTCAAACACTCAACTAAAGGTTATTACTCCCAGGTGAGCTAAATAAATGAAGTTCTACTGCTCCGCAACAAGGGCTGTTTTACTTTATCAGCCTGAGAGCCGAAGTCCATTCTCTTGTCCTGGGATCTGAGTTCATTAAAACTCCCTCCTGTCTTTTGGGAACCCACTAGAAATAGACCCTCCACCCAGCCTAGAGGGTGGAAGCCAGTGCATGATTTTTTAATGATGTCTGAGTTGCTCCCACCAGAGTCATTACACATCTCCTGAAAGGAATTAAACTGGAAGCTGACTGCAAGGGACCCCGAACGGCGATCCCATTATGACAGCTAATGGGATCTGTGACATGAAGGGAAAGCTAAAGATTATTTGTGGACAAAATTATCTGTCACTTTATGACTGATCCAATAGTATTTTAAGGTAAGCACGGGAAAGTTTGTTGAGTAAGTTTCAAGTGTGCAGGTTTGGAGTTTATATTATGGAGTGGAAGTCAAACCAATTTAATGTGCAGTAATGTTAAATTTGCACGGTGTGTCCTAAATCTGTACAAGACATCACCTGCCTACTTATGAGGCTGGCGTATCTAGGTTGAGTGTCTCTGTCAGCTATTTTTAAAATTTGTCATGCTTCAGCTGAATCTTGTTGGCTTAAGACGCCACACTTTATACAATATATGTCAATTGCACTGCTGAGATTTGACATGATTGCAGCAAATTAGAGGAGCCATTTATAGTTCTGGGCTTCAGTAAGTGCTACGTATAGAAATATACAAGGCTTCTCAGTACAACCTTTTATTCTATGGTTGAGAAGTAATGAAGTTGTAATTACAATCAAGTGATAACACTGATCACATATACTGCAAATCATTTCAGAGGGAAAGGTACTTTTTATCCCACTGGAATTACCTGACAGATACAGTTATTATTTTCTTTTTACATAAAGTATTCACCATATTTGCATCTAAAGTACTTTACTGTGTTACTTTTTTAAAAAGTAACCAGTTACGTTACTGCGTTACTCTCTGAGTAAAGTAACTCAAGTACTTTAAAAGTAGTTCCAACATTAATCGCTGAGAAAAGTAACTCAAGCACTTTAAAAGTACTTTTGAGTATTCTACATTTCCTATTGGGCAATGGACCACAGGGCGCTAAGCCTACATTTTTTTGTCTCCAAAAGTAAAGTTATGGACAACTTGCCCTTCACTGAGATCCAATTCTCCCATCACAGCCGTCACTTTGACCAGTAGAAACACACAACGATCTGCTGCCGTAGACAACTGTATGACAACAACACCCCAGTGTTTTTAATATTTCCTCTAGGGATGTTACCACACAGAGTAAAAGGGGGAAATGATGGTGTGAAACAGCAGAGGCACTTTGTCAACCCGCTGAGTTAACGTTACTGTCATTAGCATCAAGCTAGCAAACAATGGTACATCCTCACGGTCGGACATAAAGTAATAACATTAACAAATAGCGGCGGGGCTTTTACTCACCACAACTGCAGAGGCTCCAGCTTCATTGAAACAAACTACATTATAGACGGTCTGTTATTTATTAATCCCTCTGTGTGTTTATAGATTTACTTTATATCTGCTCCGTTGTCTTTATAAAGTTAACACATTGCATCATCATTTTAAACTCAACACTTCCTGGTTCTCCTTCAAATTAAAAGCCCATAGGCCTATAACCTCGGTTGAGAGAATCCCCCCATTTTCTAAATAGGCTTTTATTGTGAAACATTTGTAAGAACTTGTTGTGGAAGATACAGTAGCTTGAATGTTTGCCTACAGTACTTTAAAGCTCCTGCCATCTGCTGGCACTTTTAGGTGACTACAACATGTCGGCTGGCACATGAACAGACATAGTGACTCAAATAATAGTGAAAGCAATAAAAATAGGACAAGAATAATCCGATGACATCACACACGTCATGAAAGACGACCGGGGATAATTGGTGAGTACCAGCGTGCAGTGTGTCATGTCTGTCGGCCAAGTCATTGCACGATTTTATGACTCCACAATTGTGTAATGTGACATAGTGACTTTCAGAACGGGCAGAAAAGTCGTGTAGCATGTACCAGGCATAATACAAGTCCTCCTGAGTCTGAAATATGTCTGTCAGCGAGTCCTCCTCCACCTTTTTTTAGACTCCACCATAGAAAACTGAAGCATTTCTCCACGTAGCGAGCCACAAGCTCTGTGGCTTCTTTCAGACTGATAGGTTTAACGTTATCTTCGTTATTAGAACCAAAAGACGGTCGTTGCAGTTTCTGAGCTGAAGGACCAGCATTCTAAAAGCAATGGAAGTAACTGATGGCTTGTCGAAAATGTACTCAAGTATTTGATTATTAAAACAGCAAACTAACGCGTTAGGTTACTCATTACTGCAAAAAGCAATCAAAGTACCCAACTCTGGTAAGTGAGCAGTGCTTTTTTTCCAAGATAATACATCCACCTGACAGGTGCAGCACATCAAGATGCTGATTAAACAGCATCATTGCCACACAGGTGTGCCTTGTGGCGGTCACAATAAAAGGCCATTCTAAAATGCTGTTTTATCACACAACACAATGCTACAGATGTCACAAGTGTTGAGAGCGCGTACCATTGGCATGCTGAATACAGGTATGTCCACCAGAGCTGTCATCCGTAAACTAAATGTTCATTTAGCTTCCATAGGTTGTGTCCGATGTCGTTTCTGTGAATTTGGTGGTACATCTAACCAGCCTTACAACCTTACAAGTCGGTTACAACAATAAGCTGCAACAGGTCAAGACCCCAGTGAGGAAGATGAGCATGCAATGAGCTGAGTTGGTTTCTGATGGTTTGTGCAGAAATCCTTTGGTTGTACAAACTAATTGATGCATCAGCTATTCAACTGGTTGGTCTAAGACGGTCTTGCATGTGAAGATACTGGATGTGAAGGTCCTAAGCTAGTGTGGTTATATGAGGTCTGTGGTTGGGACATCTGTGGCATTGTGTTGTGTGATCAAACCACACACTGTAGAGTGGCCTTACAGTTATTGTGACCATCCTAAGGCACACCTGTTTAGTGAAAAAGATGGATGTGTTGGGTAACATGCATAAAATGACTGCATGCCCAGGACATTCTTATGGATATGCTTTCTCCTTTGTGTGTACAGAAATAAAGTTTCTATCCAAAGACAAGCACTCAAACAACATAACCCAGTAGAACTATAACAAATTTCTCTCAAACAGCCAAAATACAAGTTGCTGAATTGTTCTAAAGAATTTAATAGAACGAGTGCAGCAGTGTGGTCTTATACACTGGCTTCATTTGTAGGTTCATACTGAAACAATATAAGCTTGACAAGGTGTTGATTCAATAGCGCCGAGCTTATTTCATTGCTACTTTAAGATATGCTTTCTGAACACATTTTGCAGGGAGGACTTTTCAAAAAAAAAAAAAAACAAGTTAACCCTGAGGATGCGTGACGTGCTCTGAATCTACTCGCCAACCTACCTGCCTTCCTGTATTAGTATCATACTGGAAAAATCAAGGAGCTGAACGCCTTACTTTCCCTGTTAAATTTCTCTCAGCTATTTTGAGAACCACGCTGTGGCCCGCGCGTGCGTGTGTGTGTGTGTGTACTGTGTGTGTGTGTGTGTATGTACTGTGTGTGTGTATGTGTGTGTGCATGCATGTGTGCCCGTGCGTGTGTGTGACAGGAGGCTGATGTGTCCTATTTCCCTTCAAAACTAAAAAAAACTAGGTTTTGGGTTTATTAATATTTGTATCCACTCCTCCAGTCCCCAAAAGAGAGACGAGGTCTATCACTTCAGCATGATACCCCTGTCTGCATTAAAATGAATTCATTTCAAATGAGAAGGCTTCAACTTGATTGTTTCTCAGGCTGAATAATTGTTCTGAAAGAAACTGAGATTAAATATCTTGGGTGTCTTTGACATATAAAGTGCCCTGCCAGTGTTAATTTGTTAAGATACGCTCTGTCTGTCACTGTGAGGTACTTCTGCGACATTCCAGAAACACATTTCTGAAAAGGCACAGCTATATGGGCAGTTGCATTATTCATAACTCCTACTGCAACAGGGAGATTACTTATTGATGTGCATAGGTATCCCCAAATCACACAGTGAGAAAGTTTCAAAAGTTTTTACGGTCATAGAAATAATGCACTGCAGTGTGGTTATATAAATTGCAGGCACATGTATGTGCATGTCTTAAATGAAAAGATTTGAAGAAAAAAAAAAAAAAAAGGCGCGGGCTATTAGCACTAGTTTCCTTTTCCCGTGTGTCTTTTGTGCAGCAATAGTTTTAACACTGAACTGGTTAAATACTCAGTGGGATATGTTTGAGAAGCAGCTCGCAGCTCCTTTATCAGGCTTCTCTTCATCACTGCCTTTGTGCGTCTTTGGCTGGGTTTTTTTGGGGGTTTTTGTCTGCAGCAGCCATGTCAGGCTGTATCTCTTTATTTCACAGAATATCTATATACAGATGTCTATCTGAAGTGGAAAGGGCTTGTTGGAAGTTGTTAGCAATCATCTACACTTTTTTTTTATCTGTGTTCAGTTCAGTGCCATTTATACTCCTTATATTTACATGTATAGGTTTAATTGCCCACACAATAAATAAAACACATAATATCTCGACCACATTCCAAAATTAATCACATAATAAAGCATCATTTGTATTTGAACCCACCACTAAAACAGAAAGAATGTCTAAACTGAGTGTAAATAAAACCTCTAGTTACTTTTCGTAGGAAAAAGTACAAACATGAGAACAGCCTGAATGGTTTATGGTTTTGGAGGAAATAAATCATGAAAATAGAGCAAGAGGTTTTAACACTGGGGAAATAAAAAGTCATTATCGTACCAGGCCATATTGCATGATTTTTCTTTAAACACTGGTGTGTGATCACGAAAGCTGTGCTTTTGGGTTCTGCTCCAGAAGTAAAGGGACCTCATTCAAAAATCCCACTGACATTTGTAACTACTCTAATAACATTATGTCCTGTGACTCACTTCATATGTTTAGATAATGTATTAGGCTACAGTGCCTTTTTAAAAAGTGGTCAAATGCTATTTATTTAATAATATATATCCTTTTTTTTGTGGCTTTTAACAAACCACATTTCAGCTAAGTTAAGACATGCCTGTAAGGACAGCAGGACAGAGAGGAGTGAATGCTGTCAAATGTTTTAGTCAGCAGAAACAGCATCTTACACAATTTGGAAAATGACTTCAGTGGTTTTGGTGAATTTTACCATTTTAAAATAATGAGAGTACCTTTGTCAACATGTTGTATGCAGTAATTGTTCTGTAGTGGATGCTGTTTCTCTTAGAATATGGAAAGTAAACCCCATGAAGAAGCCTCATTACTTTTAGAAACAGGTAATAGAAATGCAGACGTAGAGATTGTGTTGAGTTACAGACGCCAGTGGAACATAGGCTACAGACAGGAAGTGATGTCATGGCTTTGGATCTTAGGATCCTAGAGTGGTCTGAGCAAGGGAGCCAGAAGTAGAGGGGTAGGAAGGAGGGAAGAAGTCACTGCACTGGCTTAATGTTACTTTTAGAATTGATTTCACGGTCCTCCTTCCTGTATACAAAGCCTTAAATGGGACAAAACCAAGCTACATTTCTAACTCCCGTATTAACTATTTGCCTCCAAGAATGCTGCGATCATCTGCTGCTGGTTTTTTGGAGGTTCCTAGCAACAGTGGGAAGATCAGGGATGTAGCCTTAGAAGATTATGTCCCAAAGCTATGGAACACACTACCTATAGATATCAGGCAGGCTAGCTTCCTAAATATTTTAAAAGGAAACCAAAAAGGTATCTGTTCACTTTAGCCTTTAACTAGCTCTGTCTTTACTGATACATGTCTGAAACTCTTTTTAAGCTTCATGCTGTTACAACTCTTTTAAAAGTTTATTTTATTTTGTGATTTATAGTTTTACAATTTTACGATTTTAAGAGTCAGTTAATCCATGTTTTAAACTGTTTTTTGCCTTGTCTGAATTATGTCCATTATGTCTATTTTCATGTGAAGCACTGAGTGCTTACACTGCCCTTATTGTAAAGCACTTTGTGCTGCATTTCTTGTATGAAATGTGCTATATAAATTCAGTTTATATTACTTTCATTATTACTAACTACTAACAACAACTGACATTTTAATTAATCTGGAATGTAAAAAGGGGGTAAATAAGGTGCCAGGGTGCATTAAAACATTGAAATAGAGCTTGTTTATCAAAAGATTTCTCAGGGAGAGGATCCCCATGGACCCACCAACATGGGTCCAGGCTAAGCCTCCAGTGTCCTCAATTCTAGAGGTGCCCCCAGTCTCCAGTTTTTCTTGCATCAAGGGAAATAAATACATGCCTTTCATACACATAAAGAGCACATATTCTGTTTATTCTCGAATAATGTATAACAATGCGCTCGTTTACATCCCTCCTATTTCACTACATTTGCGCCTCTCTTTCTCTGGTCCATCCCCAACAGTCTACTTCATGTGCCCCCACTTCTTCTACTTTGCTTTGCTACTGTGCCACTTAAACATACCCTGTCAGAAAACTTACTTTGCTACATCAAGAACACAGTAATTCAGCCTGCGAACAAAAGCAAAACAGAGAAATGTCTATTTCTGTTATTGTGTAGTAAGAACTATTTCAACCAAATTGGATCTGGCATTGTTATAGACACCAATGCCCCCCTCCAATTCTGACCTCCACGACTAATTCCCACCCTCCACTTCATGAATAGAGACTGAACCTCGTAATTCTAATTCAAATTGACTCTTGCTAAATGAAAAGCGAGAGCGTGCAAGTAGCAAGCATGCAAATGCGGGTTATTCCATTTCCTACTGTATTGCCCTGGAGGCTTTTCCCTACAGAAAATCAGCAGAATCAAAAGGAATGAGTTTGTTTGTGGGTATTTCTTTTCCAGCTGGGATGAAATAATTGAATCAGTGCGTGTTAAAACACAGATCCAGTGGTACTTATTATTACTGTGAGCTGTTGACTGTATGTCCTGCTGTGAGGCCATTTTGCCAGCACATTCACATATGCACACATGTGGACATGAGGACCAATTACCATCCAATTGCGGCACTCCAGTATGGGGTGAAGATTGTCGACTGCCCCTGAGCCGCCAAAGGACTCAGGATTATGACAGTTATTAGAATCAGATGATGTCAGCCCTGATAATACAACAGCCCTCTAATAGGAGGCAACCCCTCTCATATTACTTTAACACAGTGCTTGCTGCAGTATATTGTGCCAAGCAACCAACCAGGTTTATAGTAAGGTCAGCAGGTCTTTGATTGCTTAAGCTAAGAAAAAGGGTTGAATGATATGATCGTATGGTCCAGGTAAATGAAAGCCCCACTTCTCAATGATATTTTATTTTTTTAAAAATAATGAAAGCAACAGCTATTTAAGGCAAGCCAACTCTGCCACTCTACAGAGCCTCCCTCTTAGCTTGTGGTTTGGATTTACAGCACAACTACTGTTTTGGTTCAATCTCACCAACCCCATCAACCTTGTGAGAGAAAGGTGCTTTTTAATAGGCCCTCTGTGTGTTCAGCTCTCAGTACTTTTGTAGCTGCTAAGTGAATCTCTATGGTTTTGTTTCTCTCCTAGGTCCCTCACTATACACTATACAGAAATCTGTTTCATTTTACTGTTTCATGTTTACTTTGTGCTGTATAGGAGTAGTGTTAAGTTACTTCAGATGAAAACACATCTTTTCCTTATTTTGCTGCTTCACAAAAGCTTTTACATAACAAAATAATGGGAGACCTTTATTGAAAAGAATCCATTAGAAATGGTGTTTATCCAGATTTAGTGATACTCTGTTAACAGCTTTACTTTAATAAAACAAGTCGACTCAGCAAAACCCTGCTGCACTGGGCTGACATGCCAAGTAACACCAAGCGAACACGTGCATGGAAAAAAGGCAGATGTGGGAGAAAGTTCATCACTGAAAACAGCTGCCTGCTGTCGTTGTCATCCACAAAATTCACACAACAAGCTGAGAGTATAAAGCTAAGGGGAACTGCCGAGGTGGGTAAATGCTCTATGGGTTTGTCGCTACAAGAGAGTCCTCTCACATTACACATGGTTATTTGATCCATTGCTATTGATAAGTGCAGCTTCAGTCATATATCATTCATATTTAACAGGCTGTGAAACAGAGTCTGCCATAGCTGTTTTGTACAAAGTTATCACTGGGCTAAAGAGAGGATATATGTGCTTGTTTCAGAAGGGTGGCTCTGGTGTCCTTGTCCTGAACCTAACAACTAGCAGCAACCCAAAAAATATATATGTTCATGGTCGTGAGGGTGTTATTCCACTGGGGATGGAACTGGGACTTTTCAAAATCCTTTTTCTGTCCGACTCACTTTTATTGTTCTTCTTACTGTCCAGCCACCAAAGAGAGATCTAGGTTGATAAAAATATTCATGCACTCATCTGAGTGGCCTTCAGTTTTTACTGTGCACTCTGAGCAATAAGCTTAATGAGCAGCAGTGGGTGCTACAGTGCAGACTTTTTCGCCCTCTCAGACTACATAAAGGCTGGTCTACCTTGTTGGTAAGTTACATTTGTTAATGTTGTATGCAGCCTGAGAGTGATAGCTGCAAACCCTCATCAGGGGTTGAAAAAGTATCCCTATTCCCTGTGTTTTATTTAGTTTATTTAGTTTATTTAATTCAATTTAATTAAAATAAATCTTCTCCTTAAAGACACTAAAGAATACCAGTCTGAGGAATCAATAATGCAGAGTTCCTGGTAGTGAAAAAATACTGATCTGTTGTCACACAATATTGCAGAAGTTAATATAAGTACTTCAACTTGTCCACTGAAATTCAGTCATTTTTGCCTCTTCTCCTCTTGTGGGTTGCTGCTTTATAATTGTTCATGTTTCCTGAATGGCTGCAGTGTGTGTGTGTGTGTGTGTGCGTGTGTGCATGCGTGCGTGCATGCATGTGTGTTTGTGTTTGTGGCACCCTGAATGGTCCTGGTAATCCATGGTTTCTGGTTGTGGAATGATTTAACTGTGGTTTTGGGTACAGCTGTTTCTGTTGTTCTACAGATTATATCCTCCACAGACTAAGTGTGTTAATTTATGTCATTAGTGATGTCAGCAGTGGACTCCTGGAATGTGCACCAGACTGATTGGCTGCACCACTGGTATCACTGGTGGGGATATGTCATAGTTTATTATATTTCTCTCGTGGCACAGGGCGAGCAGGGGCAGTACAGCACCCCATATTCCCATTGTCACACCTGCCAGTTCTCATTCCCAGCTCATCAAATACCGCCGCTTTGTCAGTGATCTCAGCGTCAGACACCAACGCACAGGGGCACCTTTTGCGGTGATATGATACCCACCAGGGATGGCAGTTGTTGATGGCACTGGCAACTATTGTAGCATAAATATTGAGAGACCAGACGTTCACCTGCTGTTTGTTTCCCACGTTAAACCAAAAGTGAGTGGAGTTATTTTAATAAGAAAGTAGTGTATTAGTCTGTGTAGCACACTACAGTAGTGACATATGTCACATGACATTTCATGATGTCAGTAACAACCAAAGTAATTTAAATTTTAATGTTTAAATGTTTTTTAATGTTTTTATATATATATATATATATATATATATATATAAAGCAAAGTTTCACCTGAATTGTAAGATTAATTTGAAAAAGACTTTATGCATGTGACGAGCAGAAACTGTACATTTCCTGTGAAAACAGAAGTGCATTTTGAGAGGAAACAATACATGTCCCGAGCCTTAATTGACATGCCGTCCCAGAATGTCCTAAACAGACGTTGGAGGCTACATTTATTCTTGCAATTGTCCAGACTGCCCGTGTTTTCTCCTTGTATGAGGGAGCTGTGAGACATCTGGATGTTTACATTGGAAAACATCATCCTCACTAGCTTGTAGAAGACACCAGGAAAGGGGAGTTTACAGACAGATGAGTAGATTTCCTCATCCTGATGAGTGACTTGCAGTCACACACCAACACCATCCACGGCAACCACAAAAAGCACAACTAACTCATAAAAAAAAAAAAAAAAGAGCATAAATTTAGGCAAAAAAGGTGATTGAAATATACATATATTTACAGTTGTATAGTTGTAAAGTTTAATACTTAAATTCTATGCCTTGTTACTAAATGACGTTCAGAGCATGCCCTTGGTTTCGGGATACAATCCATTACATTTCTAAGGCCATATTTGAATGTATGAAACTCAAATGGAGCCTATTGGATTACCACAAATCAACACTGACCACATTTCAAAAATATCTCCATTTGTTTTGGCATCCTCCACATAGCATTTTTATTTAATTACATTATCATACTCCATTTGCATGCAGCCGTTGCTCTGCAGTTCTAGTGGACCAATCTGTGCCAGGAAATGCACCTTGCAGCGTCCTAGAAGCCTTAAAAAGTCTGTGCTGTGGCAGTTTGCTTGTTTCCATTAGTTTGCCAGTTCCCAGTGTGCTCAACATTAGGCTAACTGCCAAACAACACAATGTGGTAGAACTAACTGGTTCTTAGCACAACCTGGCCACCGTCTGCTCTTATCCATATGGTCAATTTGTCTTCCGCTCTCACACTGAAGGGAAAAAAAAAAAAAAAAAATGAGCACACACACACACACACACACACACACACACACGCACGCACTTCTTGCCCTCCTAACTCCTGTTTTTTCTTGTTCTCACTAGTTTTTCTTTTTCTTGTTAATTCCCTTCCTCCCCTGTTTTTTATTTCCCTCTCTTCCTTGCTTCCCTTCCTAGCTCCCCATCTCATTCTCTCACCCAGGTAATATTTGGTAATATTTCAGCCCTTCAGTTGCCTCTGTGTTTTGCTGTTGGAAACTCTTTTGTCTGCTGTTTCACAGTCAGTTGCTAAGTAAGCCATTTGCCTTCTGCTATCTCCACCAGAGAGTTTATTCCACCCAGAGATTTGTCCGTGGATCAAGAGAGCGAGGGATAAGCCTGAACAAAGCAAACATAATGCAGCAAAATCATGATTTCAGCAATAAGTTAAGGCCATACATGGAAGGGAAATGGGGAGGAAAGACAGTTTTCCTCTACAGTGAAAGCAGATGTTTGGTTGTTTCATGGGCAACTTCCGAAAAAAGACATTTATAATGTTACAGATTTGTTCCTGATCCAGCGTTATGTTGTATTCCAGACTAATTGTATATAAATCAGTATTATAATTGATTTTCTTTTGCATATTTGCTAAATATTACAAGAAAACTGAGGACAGGATGTAAACACTTATGTCAGTGAAATCATGCCTTGATATTTTGCTGTTTTGCCAGACTGTGAGTCATCCTGCCTTAAGATACAGCAGGAAGCAAAATCCTGTCAACCTGCTTGTATAACACTGCTGAAATAACATCAGATGCCAATGAGCATGGCAACAATATGAAATACCAAACTGGAGTTTGTCATGAGTTATACAGAGTATGGTTGCCAATGGTTACAATTGATTGCACCGTTACTAAAGAAAATAGCTGCTAAACTAAACCTAACAGTGCCCCAGTGTATTTGTTCAAGGCCATGGCAGACTGGTTACACTGACCTACGTACTGTAGGGTTTTCAGAATGTGTGTGAGCAGAGAAAATAAGAAATAAGTTGCTGGATTTGAGACAAAAATGGACGAGAGGCAGCCAAATCAAACTGGCTACTGACCATCTACAAAGATAACTTTAGTGGTTAATGATGTGTACAGACTCGACATGTACTGATCCTCCACCTCCTACTAAGAAACAGCACACAGAGCAGATAGTCAACGCTGACTTCTTCCTGGAACTAGATTAGAACATTGGCTTTCTCTCAAAACTTCTTTATGTGGGTTCGCAGTGATCAGTAGGCTACTGAGAAACTTGTGTTGAGACTGTGATGGACAATAAATGATAACTCTCATTCCTGATGTATTTTGGTGTTGTTTCTGTCTGTGTTTATATGTTAACCCGAATAAACTGAAACAAATGCCAAGTTATGAGCAGTCACGTTTGGCAGATGGGAAGATATACGATTTTAAAACACTCATTGTGGTGGATTTCCATTATCAGGATAATGTGAATATCATGCCTACCAGCACCCAAGAGACTGCTATGTAACCAATAATAAAAGAGACTGCAAAAACAGGCGGCATACCTGGCATCCTCAAAAAATGCAAAGACCAACAAAAAAAGCCATCCTTTCACGTCCACATGAAAAATGGCTAGGCACTGTTTTTGTTTGACTGTGCCTAGCGGCATCAGGGAGAAACGCGTCAGGACAGCAACGGAAGTTATGACGGTGGACGTCCACATAGGGCAGGTGCATGTTCTGGCAAAAAATAACCACGTGCATTTGTTGTTAAAGAAAAACAAATGGCAATTTGCAGTGTTGTACCGACATTGATTTTGAAAGAGACTGTACGCAAACTGTACAATTATTGTAAAGACGGAACTGTATTTTGAAAACTGACAATGCATGTAACAGGCTGAAGTTGTGTGTGACGTATGACAGGCAGCTGTCATGGCAGTATGATACGCTGCTGGAGGGAGTCAATTTGAAAACAATGCTGGTGACAACTTAAGATAAGGAGCTGGAAAGTCCATACAGGGGGTGATGGAAGAGTGGTGCATGAGACCAACATACCCCGGACTTTCACCTGGGAGCCCTGTGTACGCTTACTGTATTAATGTTAAGCCAAACCATGATGTTTTTTTCTCAACCTAACCATGTGCTTTTATTTGCAAGAGAGTAAATCTAAAAACAAGCACAACTGTGTGCATCTTATTAGCAAAAACTGTACATCACCTGTGAAAACAGAAGTGTATTTAGAAACAACATTTAACAGGCGTAAATTGACATGGTGTCCTGGAACGTCGATGACAAACAGAGGAGGATACTTAGCGCATCGTGTACATGTGAATGGCACTGACAAGGTGGCAACATTTCGTTGAGATGAGAACATGCAGGCCTGTTTGACTGCAAACACCAGCAGTAATTTATTTCAACCTGTGAGTAATCAACTGGTATCAGAGATCTGTGCACAGATTGCAGAGGATACAGGACGACCAAAGACTTTGACATGACCTCCTGAGTCGTGAACATCTGTTGTCGTCACTGTTGCTGTTTGATGTATATCAACATAATGCAGAAAATAACGAAGCAGGGTTGACCTCCGTTCCCTGCAGAGATTACGTGCTTGGTTTCAATAATCATTAAAATATGAGGATGGGATTGTAGGGCAAACTTTGACAGACAAACTTGGCTGAAAGGCATTCATCCTGTTGCATGACAAATAAAAATTGGCACAACATAGTTGGTCAACAAATATAAACAGAGAGTTCAAACCCTTCCTACTTTCTCACCTCCGCACAGCTGGCCAGTTGGTGTGTGAAGGAGGTGTGAATGTCGGATTGTCAGTTTTGGAAAGTTGTGGTGTCAGAAATGAAGGTGTTGGGCCTTTAGTCGGTATCTGGCTCTATCCATAGCTTTCATCCTCTGCAGTGGCAGGATAATGATTGATCATTTGAGCACATTAAGAACTTTATGCCACAAAAAATAAACACACCCCAGTGATTTGCATCACAGAATAATGGCATTTACTACAGCTACACTCCATGTCAGTGATTTTAATGCATAAACCAGGCAACATAGTTCCATAAATTACTGAGCAAATGTAGCACTCCTGTCAGACTCAAAAATACTGTATGTCCACTGGCAAGAGTTTGAGAATTTATAAATCAGATAAATGGATCTTAGCAAAAGTTAAATCAGGAAGACTCATTACTCCACCTCAGGTCTGCCTCCTGGCCACCACCCATCTACATGTTTTCTCACTTCCCTCAATTTAAAATTCAGAAGGGAACTCCCCTCTGGTTCAAACTACCTTCCCAAGTCCTTCCACCCACTGCACAGTGCCAATCATTAATCAGCAGGCTGTTTATTAAGCCAGTTAGCTGCAGCTATCCTGTGCTGCCTGCTGCCTGCTGCTACTGCGCTGCCAACATCTCAACACAACCTATTTTTTAAAAGAAGTTTTTAAACATAGAATAACTGAAGAGTTCTTGTCCTGACCCCGAGGCTGTTACACCCAAGAGAAGGCTTCTATGGTATATCGGATCAAGGGTGAAAGTTGTTGTTGAACTCTGGTGTGGTCAAAGAAAGTGCTCTCAGGTTCAACTCAAAACAGTGGTTTTGAGTTCACCCCAGGCAGCTCTGGGTGCCACATCAGATGCAATACCATGAAAACATATTTTGGAGTATTTAAAAACTTAATGGGATACAGTGTTGCCATGGATGCATGCAGCAGAATCAGTCTATGGTTTGTATTGATTATGATATGAGAAAACAAATGCAAAGGAAAGACTTTTTCTCAACAAATCAAGGTCTGGACAAAATCTGTTAAGGGTTAAGGGTTGTGTTGCCAAGCATAGATGGATTACTGAACGGGCACAAGCCCAAGGGGCCAAAGTGTTTGGGAGAGACACAAAACAACCTCAAGAAGACATAAAAGATCTAGAAAATGACAAAAACAGACATAAAAGTTACTCAAAGAAGAAACAAAATTGCCTTAAAAGAGACCTAAACGACTACATAGAAATACAAAACGACAAAAAAGAAACAAAATAACCTTAAAATACAAAACAACCATATGAGGGTACAAAATGTCCAAGAAATACACAAAACCACAAAAAGATGTGTAATGACACCCACAATCACCACAAAATGTATGTGTCTTACTCCTGTGTAGGAGAGATGCTTGGGATCTTTGCATATCTGTGCCCAGGGGCCCATTGTCTCATGACACGCTCATGTTGCTAAGTGATGGCAGTTATGGTATTCATGGCTGTATTCAGGTATTAACCTCTTATTAATTCTGTAAACAGCTCAGATTACTTTTTAATAAGTGGTCTCCTTTAACTGATATGAATCCAGACGGCAAAATTACTTACACAGAAGATATGCGACTTTGTTTATTTACCTTTAATAATTAAAAATTGTATTTTTTTTTTTCAGAACAATTGTAAAAGGTCCATGTTCATAACAGGTTTCTATAAATTAATGATTTTTACAGTCGCTCATGTAAAAGCTCAATCATGCGTCTTGATTAAGACTGTAGTAAGATACAACTCAGACCTATCTAGTTTCCCTTAGTAGGACCAGCAGGGACTTCCTCCTTTGCTCCTGTAATATAAGGAATGGCAGCCTGTTGTGCATAGGTTGGGTGATGACAGTCTCTTTGCTGATTACATGGGTTATATATGAATTATAGTGCATTACTTTTCGTAGGTACAAGTACAAACAGTTGCTGTACATCCTCTTCTCTGAAATATTGTAGCCCTGCCATTATTTGAATGGTCCAAATGAAAATCAAGATATAAGACTAGGGCTGGCCGGTATGACAAAATTTTCATATCACGGTTTTAAGAAAAAATCATATCGGTTTCACGGTATTTTGCTCATGTTCAGCCAACTTGACATGCTGCTGTGTTGTGCTATGGCCTATTCAAGTGCCTGAATTTGTTAATTACCTGACAATGCCTGAACGTAACACACGCTCCGCTCCATTAGTGCTGTGTTCGGTTATAACTGTCTCGCACTCTGGACGGGTCGTCATCGGTCAGGAAAATGCAGCTCTAGTGTGCTCACCTGTGTGTGTGTGTGTGTGTGTGTGTGTGTGTGTGTGTGTGTGTGTGCGCGCGCATTGAGGCGAAACACCGGCGTGCACGATACAGAGGGCAGAGGAGAATTCTAAACGTTGGTGCGCCGCAGTTGCATATAGGGGAAACACTGCTCTTTTTGGTATGAGTTCTTCTGGGTCATCGTGTACAGTTGCTTCACTTTCAGGACTCTCTCCGGCAGCCATACTCGCCTCTAAACGTTTCAGAGGCGAGCTGAGGTTCTCACTCTCGCCTGCTCAAGCTCGCCTGTGGTGTGCAGCGGTGAAATGGGTCCCCGCTGAAACACTTTCCTGCTGTGCACGTTCCGGACGTTGTTTGGGCTATTCACCGGTATTGCAGTATCTGAAAAATTCATATCATAATGAAAATAAATACCAGTTTTCGGTACGAACCGGTATACCGCCCAGCCCTATATAAGACCCTATCTGAATATTTTACCTTTTGTAACTGAAAACCTTTGACGAAGGCATTGTCTTTATGTGGTGCAAACATAAGTACTGCAACCATGACCACCTTGACCAAGACCAATTCATGACCAAAACCTGAGTGTATCAATACCAAGACTTTTAGGGTTAGAGACCAAGTAAAGACCAAGACCACACCAGTGCGAGTCCCACACTGCATGCGAACTATAGGCACTCCTCAAATTGATTTGAAACATCCACGTTCCAAGACAACAAAGGCAAATAAGGATCCACATTTTTTATAGCCATATCTGCGTGTATACATGTAAGTGTGATGATCAAAAGGCATTGCAGAGATGAATTTTATGTATGGTAATTTCTTTGTTTTCTATGTGCTAACAAATACAAACACTAAAGAGTGGAGATTAACTTAACCATCTTTACTCAACACTCCTTTTACTGCACTGGCAATTTACTGACATTCCTACAGTTGTCGTCTTGAGCAGTCTTTAAATAAAAACCTGAGCTTCTTTGTCTGGGATCGAGACAAGAAAAACGTAACAATGTGATAAGTAAAAGATGGGCCGAGGCCTTCAAAAGGTGGTCTAGAGACTGGTCTCCAGACCAAGACTGATCTCAAGGACTAAAGCACTGGCAAGAGTTCAATCAGTTGTTCTGGCAAAATCATCATAGTTCTCCTGTTAGAAAAAGAGTTGTGAGGACATCGATTTCTGCAGACTAGCATTTGTTTGCTTCTCTTGAATATCTCAAGCTGAACACTGTCTTCTTCCAAACCCTGACAGGTTAGTTTTCCTAAATATCAGCAGACACAGCCATTTGAAAAGTTGATAAAAACCCTTTCAGTCCTAGTTCTAAGAGAAGTACCAAAATAGCATCACTGTGAGAGTTTTCGGCCAGTTAGGGGTGATTTCCCCACTCTAAAACTCTTGATGAATACAAGGGCTGAGCTTTCTATGTCATGTGAACCTCATTACTTTATACTGCAGGGAGCAGCGTCTTCTTGCTGCAGAAAACACAACAAACATTAAGAGGCATATGGACAAAAACACTGGTGAAAATCTGCTCCTTCTTGTAAAAAAATCAGGGTGCTTCTAATCTAAACCTGTGACACAAAAGCTGACAAACAGACAGTGAAGACCAATTTGTTGATGTTTTCATGTGTCTCAACATTCACAACTGAGCAACAACAGAGAGCCTGATTCAAAGTGCACGTAAGCAATTTGCTAATCAAATTTCTCCAAACTCCACTGATCAGACTGGCTGATTCTTTGAACTCATCAGCTCTCCTACTCTGTTTGTTAGAGAAAGATGCAGAGAGAGAGGCCATAGGGAGAACTAGATTCTGTGCTGCTGTGGTTATCTGAGATTATGTGTGTGTGTGTGTGTGTGTGTGTGTGTGTGTGTGTGTGTGTGTGTGTGTGTGTGCGCGTGCGTGCATGTGTGAGTGTGAGGGGGTGGGGGGTGGAGTTGTGTTTTATTCAAAAAACCTAATCTTTTGATGATGAAAAAAGAGAAAAATATTGCCTGGATTTCCATCCCATCAGTGTTGTATCTAACGTAATCTTCTTTGACGGAAAGCTCTTTTTGATGTTTTATTGTCTGTGTAGCTCCAAGTTCTTTTCCTCCACATCTCTCCCTCTCTCTCAGGCACACATGTGTGTTGGAAATGTGTGTGTGTGCCCTGATTGTTCTCAAAGGGACTTGGTAAAGAAAGTCTCCACATTTCATACTAGGTACTACTGGGAATCTATACATCAAAACCAGGAAATGTGGTTTCTGCAACTCTCTTTCCCTCGCTCTCACTTACTCATACAATTTGTGCACTTTCTGGTTAGTCAGTATGCAGTTTAATGTGGCTACATGATGTGTTTGCAAAGTAGGAATGCTGGTCTCTTTCCAATTTTCAGCTTCTGGCTCATAAACTGCAAAAAGAAGTCAGTTAAAGTGAAACAAAGAATGCATTTAAGGAAGATTATTGAACACTTAAATACAGTCTCCAGTTTCTGGGGAAGCATTCATTCATTTAAAGTAAACTGCAATTTACTATTGAACTCAGGCTGGAAAAAGGCCTCCATTAAGATGCTCTGTACTTTACATCTCACTGTGCCTTAATAACGTAAAGTGCACCTCAAAGTATAAACTTTACGTTTCAACAACACCGTCATTCAACCTGTGGTTATTTTTAGGCATGAAACCACTTGGTTATGGTTATGAAAAGATCATGTTTTGGCTTAAAATACCCAGTTTGGGGGGCAAAATCTCAGCAGAAAAGGAACCAATGTCTCAGTAAAAACAACACTGTTTCATGCCGCTATCCCAGCATGAAAAACACGTATCTTTTTACGTCTAGCTGCCGATAACACAGCCGCAGGTTGCTACAAAACATCCAGGTTTGTTGCCTAAAAGCCGCTGGATACACAGTGGCAGATCACTACAAAACACCCATGTTTGTTACCTAAAGCCTGGCTCACACTACAGGATTCTCGGGCTGATTTGACCCAGATTCGGCCCTCCCGACAATCGGTGGAGAAATCGGGTCTCGGACCTTAATTGGCCCCGATGTTCGGCTCAGATTATCTTCTAGTGTGAGGGGGTGAAAGATGAATCTTAAACTCCATGATCAGCTCACAGACACGTCGAGGCCGACGTAAAAGAAGCAGATGGAGAAGAAGAGGCCGGACGTAACGTTACCTCGAGACAGAAATGGCGACCGCGAAGGAGCAACAGAGCAGCAGGGTGCATTGGACAGTGGAGATGGCGTTTCTTCCTCTTGCCTTTTTCGCTGCACAGAATGGCATGTACTGTTGACTTCCGCTTCCTTGTGAGATGACGTACATTACATGGTGCACCGCTCTCTGGTCCGATATTCTTGATGAAATCCTGTAGTGTGTGCTGGTCATTATTTTCAGATCTTGTAGTGAGTGTGAAATGAAGATTTTAGATAAGATAATCTGTGAAGATTCTCGTTATGTGTGTGATACAACCTGATTTCAAAATCTTTTAAGATTTGGTGTGAGTCAGGCTTAAAAGGCACTGGAAAAACAGAAAGAGCTCACTTAAAAAGCCGCTGAAAGAAACAGTGATGGTCACTTTAACACACCAACATTTGGTGTCTAAAAAGTTACTGTAAAAAGCAATGACTTGCTATATTACAACCACTTTTGTTTGTTGGTGTCGAGCAGTTGTCTGCAGTGGTATGCAGTTTGGGGGGTGTCTCGCATTGGTGTCACACCAACCATTAACCTCTCTACCTATATGAGTCAGCTCATATACTATGTCACTTAAAAAAACGCTGGTATGACAAATATGAAATGTGCAAATGTAAATAGTTTGCAGAGACATACAATGCCAACATTTTCTTCTGGGGTCTGGCCTGCTAAAGCAAATAATAGAAGTCACACCTCTATGATGGTGTCAACATAAGCAGAGCATCATAGGCATCTTAGAATGAACAAAAGATAAACAACAGTACTGGATTGCATTAGACTGTAGGTAAGGACAGCAATAGAGGCTCAGCTAAAAAGTGTGCTTGAGTCCTGCCCCATTAGTTTCTGTTTCACGACACGTGTTATTGTGGTTTGTATCATCATCATTTGGAAAAGCTTTACATCACAAATTAGCAGAAGTAGAAAATGTAGAATAAAAAAAACACAATACATCACAAACTAGAGCATTAAAAGTCGTTTCTAAAAGCAGACTTCTAACAGACTTCTTGATTACAGCAAAATTGGAGCAGTCACAGATGTGTTTGGGTAAGAGTTCCAGAGGGACTTACGGTCCGTCCTTATACACACACACACACACACACACTTGAGGCATTTGTAGCCGTGTTCCTACTCCCGTGTCATATTTATGGTAACTGCCACAGTGCCCAAGTGCCCATTAAGACCGCAAGCATATACCTATTTTAGTACATCCCATGGCTCTCACACATACAAATACATGATGGAGCTCATATGTTTACTTGGCTTCATTTAAATTCCACAAAATGAACAAATAATCATTCAGTATTACAGTCATATAACAAAACACACGTTCAGGGGCTAAGAGGACTGCCTAAAATCAATACAGCACTTCAATCAAGTTGCCTATCTACGTAAGTCCACTGCACATTAAAAAAGAAATAACATAAAGCTATTTTGATGGTTTCTGTCTGATGGCTTTTTTTTTAAAGTAAAAAGTGTATTTTATAAAATGATTGATAAAAGTATATATCATATTGAGCATAGCATAAGATCAGGCAGGACACGATGTCAAGCTCAGTAGTGTGAAGCAGGCATAAGACAAAATATGACTTGTGCTAACATATGGTAGCAATAACCAGTTTAAATCAGTAATATTATGACAACCACCCATCAATCAATCCGCATGATCTGGACTTTAAGTGCTTGAGACATACCCTGAGTCTGTGGGGAAGGCAAGGAGCCAGTGGAGGTTTTTCAGGACTGGAGTGATGTGGCAGCGAGAGTCAGTAAGCAGCAGAGTTATGGATATATACTAGTATTTTCTGGGCTTTGCAAGACACACTTTTTGTATAAACTACTGCAATGGTGAAGTCTGAATGAACATACAGTATGGATCAGCTGTAGAGACATGGACTATGCTGCATCAGTGGATTGAGGAGGTTCTTCAGGTGTTTTGAAACATATCAACATGTTTGAGGATTGAGTCTAGTTTGCCACTGGAGTCCATTGGAACTGCTGCTTGTGGATTCAAAGCTGAGTGTCATCCGCAAAGAAGCAAGCCAAACAACCTTTGAGCTTTTGATGTTCAATACATTTTCAGTGGAATATTCCTTTAAACTTGCAGTTCTACGTGAGCTTTTTGAGCTGAACAATTCAACACGCTTCAGTGAGAAGTTTTACCCTGAGTTTTTTTTGTGATTTTTAAATTGGATAGAGGCCACACACACCCACACATTCATCTCTCGCTCTCAGTCTGTCTTCCAGAAAACATTTTGTTTTGACAGATTTAGTTTTGCATTCCATTTTTAATAGCCAAACCTCTTCTTGATGGCAAATAGCTCATATTAAAGGTTAATGTGAAATCTCTGGGGAGCCTTGCATCAATTTGTAGTTATTCGCGTTTTAAGGACAAGGTCTGTTTGATATTCACCTGCCGCTTTACAGACACTTTATTTCACAAAATCACTGCTGGGCTCATTTTAAAAAGGGTAATACATCACTCATTATGGCTTTCTCCCTGAGCGCAATAGGTTAATTCATTACATGTGTCCCTGATGTAGCCCTAATTTGTGTCTGAATTCTGTAGAAAATTCAAAAGCTGACAGAACTGAACTATTACTTCTGGGGATGAGCAGTTGCTGATGTTCTTGTCATCTTTTTTCTCTGTAAATTCAAAGTAGTACACAGGGGAAGTCTAAGTCTGTGCTTTTTTTACACAAAGAAGTATTCAGTGGCTTAAAACATAATATATATTGCACAGAGGGTCAAAAAACATCCTCATTACAACCTTTATGTTCTCTTTGTCTTAATAAATGACGCAAGAAGACAACTTTAATGACTTTGACTTCAAGACCAAAGTTCAGGAGCAATGTTCATTTTGTTAAAAACTATGTCAAAATCTTTTTTCTGAAAGACCAGATGTTGATGAGCTAAAAATATTTCAGAGTAAAAACTATGATGGAATGAATGTTTTTTTTTTGTTTGTTTGTTTGTTTTTTTAATTGTTTTTTGTTTTGTTTTTTTGGACAAGAAAATACAGTACCCAGTTGCCATAAAGAAATGTTGGCATTGCACGTTTCTGTAAACCATGAACATGTTACATATGTGTCATATTAACATTTTCAGGGTCCGACATTAACGGTTGCCCGAATGCCCGGGGCAAGTAAAAATAGCTGGCGCGCCAGCAGATCCTACGCAGACATGCCTGACCGGGCAAGCAGCACCGACTTGGATTTTTTTTTTTTCCCTAATCCCAGGGCAGGAGTTATACCACGGCCAAACGGCCAGTGCCGTAATCCCCCTCCTACCCATACGGCCAGTGTAGCATGTCTTGTTTTTTTTTAACATTAACATGACAAACAGCAAGGCTACGGCTAACAAGTAAATGTACTGACACTCCTCAGACAGAAACACACACAGTCTCTCAGTCCTTAGCCGCTAACGTTAGCTCATGTACAACACAGGTACCACACAGAAACTTTTACAAAGGGTCATAATGTGCTTCTAGTGACTGTCAAATCGCTAGCGAAAGTTGTTTACACTGCCTGCTTTCATGGGACAAAGAACCTCTGAGAAGGAAGACGGTTCACTCTGCTCTGCCGCCAGGAACAAACTGGGAGGCAAAGATCCATCTCTAAGGAAGAGGGTTCACTTTGCTGCAGGGTTCACCAAAACGTTTTTGGTTTTTTTGGTTTTTTTCTTTTAATAAAATGAACACACATTAAAGAACATACAAGATCCTATAGAGAATTAATACATATAATACAATACAATAAACATTGTCTAATTAAATGAAGGAAGAGGATTTTTTTTATCGTCAAATAAAATATTGGGGATTTATGTAAAAAATATACATAGAGACACAAAAATAATTATATAATTAAAGACATGTAGGCTATGTTAGGTGAATACTCCTGTCAGTGACCCTGAACACTGGCATTGGCAAAAGAACTGGAGTTGGTCCCCGGACGCTGCGCTGCAGCTGCCCACTGCTCCCAGTGTATACAGTAGGATGGGTCAAATGCAGAGGTCAGATATATGTAATGTGCTGAGAAAGGACAATAAAGAATAAATATGCACCACACAGCCATAAAAAGAAACACTTAAGCAGGGCAAGTAAGAATTTAGATGGGGCAAGTAGATTTGAGAAAAAACCTTAACGCCGGACCCTGATTTTATAGGTGACATAGTACATAAGCTGACTTCTGTCATCCATAGTGGATGGTGTGGCACCTAGGTGAGATGCCTGCCAAGCTGCAGACCACTGTTTGAAAACAAGAAAAAGCAAAACTGTTTGTCAGCCCCCAAACATAGGTGTTTTTTAGAGACCCATCACAGTTGTGTTTTCCTGAGACATCGCTGTGTTTCCAGCAGCTCTTGAGCCACCTGAAATAGGTATTTTAAGCCAAAACATTTTCTTTTCCTACGCATAATCAAGATGTTTTTTGTGCCTAACCTAACCACAAATATACATGTAATGTCATTGGTTGAACTAGTTGTGGGACATGTGAAGATTCCCAGAGTTCCATACATATGGCGTTACAAGTAATAATGTCCTAAACTGGCAGTAAGTGAATGACAAAAACATAATGGCTTGATTGCAAAAAGGGTTTGGCTGGACAAAAAAGAAAAAGATCTATGGACACACTTTATTTATAAGTTGGCAGAAAGGAAAACACAATGCACTGTAGTATAAAGTTGACTAAAATGTAATGACTTTTCGTCAGCTAAAACTGTAAGCCTACTAGGGCTGGGCAGTGTATAGCTATATTATTGACCGTGTGATGAGACTGGATATATATTTCTACCTATCCCCCAACCCTAAACTGGACTGAAACATTTTGAGTTGTATTGTCTAAAGTAGACAAAAACTATAAAGTATAAAATGACTGAAATGTGATTAAAACTAACAGGCATTTTCCTCTCAAGACTAAATCTAAAATAGCTGCCAAAATTTACACTGTCCAAGAGCATGAGGCGATGAGGCGGTGAATACTGACTGTGCCCATTTAAAACTTCACTTCTGGTCCTTGGATGGTGGTTACCAGTTAACCCAGTAGCACATATCTGGGTCCTATTGCCATATATAATTTGACAGCACAAGTGAGATGAACACAATCATTATTACAAACAATATACAAACAGACTTCCAGATATACTGTCTGCCCTTCTGTCTTGTTCTTTCATTTACACATATGCATGTGTGTCTCTCTCTGTTCTCTGCGCTCTCTTCCTCTGAGCTGCTCTGTGTGTTTGAACCCAGTTGGTGTTTAAGACCAGTGGTAATGCGCACAGCAGTTGTGCTTCTTTTGTTTTACCCCTTTCTGAAATAGAGAGGTTAACATATCAAACAGCAACTGCACAGACCCTCTGTCTTTGTGTATGTGTGTGTGGCAGGGCAGTGTGTGACCCACATTTGTGTTATGTCCTTTATTTCAGAGATATGTTGGTCAGTCACCACACACAAATGGACACACACACACACACACACACACACACACACACACAGTGTGCCCAACAGGCAAGTGTTTCCTGCAAGGCAGGCTGTTGCCTCCTCACTGTTTTCATCACAGAGCCACAGGCCTGTTTCTGCCCCGCTGCTCTGCTTTCTGCGCCTCTGATGTTGTGGACACCACAGAAGAAGCCTGCAGTCTAAGCCCTGACAGCCCCCAACCACCCTCCACCCTCATCCTGTGTCTCATCAGCAGCCAATCTTTCTCTAGTCCAGCAGAAGTAGAAGTGAAAATTCGGCAGGGCCCCGTCTCTATTAGAAGTGCTTGACAGGTCCTCTTTGTCATTTCAGACAGATGAAAATTGAAAAGAGTGTGATTATTTCCCGCTGCCCTGTGTTCTTCTACATTCAAATGCACCCAGATGAGACTCTTCTATGCAGGAGTTTGAAGGGATGTCATGTCTGATTGGATAAACAACAACTGTTTTGGTAAAAGTCCAGTAAATCAGTCCATTGGACAGATTGCATTTTTCAGATGGGTTGCAATAATTAACAATATAATGTAAATTCATTCAGTCAGTCAACATGTCTTTGTCATTGTCAAACATTCAGCCATTTATCTTTTAAAATAAACAGCTGTAAAACACAATAGTCAATACGTTAAGTACTTAAAAATTTATGGTAACCAATTATTAACTGCTTCATCAGTAGATTTGGCTGGTAGCTAGGATATTTGAACCAGTGGTTTCTAAAAGCATATATTAATCAGGGAACCTACTATACATACAGTAGACAGTGGAACCCCACATGGGAAATTTCCTCCCGCTATAAGAGGGCTCTTACAATCAAGGACATGATAGCAGCAGATTAGGGCTTTAAGCAATGATAACATTTTTTTTTCTTTAATCAGCAGTACAGACTACACATTTTCATGAAATTGTAAAAATTGACCCGACAGTTCCCCTGAGCCTAAGGTGATGTCTTGTTTTGTCTGACCAACAGTCTAAAAGCCCAGTTCAGCTTATTATGATATAAAACAGCAAAGCAGAAAATGTTCATATTGAAGACACTAAAAGCAGCAACTTGTGGATATTTTTGCTTGTAAATGATTTGAAAACTTCACCAAATATCTAAAGAAATTGTAACAATGCAACCCTGTCGACCATAAAATATTGGCAATGTACATCACTGCAAATTACAGAAACTTTACATTTCAACAATGCTGTGTTTAATGTGTTGTTGGGTGTAGGCACAAAAACCATTTGGTTATGGTTAGGAAAAGATCATGTTTTGTCTTAAAATAAACCATTTTGGGGGCACAAGGAGTGATGCCTGGGTAAACAAACAAACATTGTTTGCGATACAATCCTAACTGGAAAAACAGCAATAACTGGTTATATCACATTTGGTTTTGTTTTTGTTGGTACTGACACGTGGTCTGCAGTTTGGCAGGCTCATGGGTGTTACACCATCCGTCCCCTCCAGCTTCCGATGATAATGTCGGCTTATATTCAATGTCTCCATAGGAAGTGTAATGTGATACATAATAACGTGTTAATTTTATGTATTCATGGTTTGCAGAAATGTATATACCAATATTTTCTACTGGCTGAACAGTGAAGATCATCCTAACCCTTGGTTTCATTGTTCTAACTTTCAGAGACAGGTAGAGGTGAAAGCAAACTAATCTGCCTCTGCTTGTAGACCCCAAGAGGCCCCTTAGAGAGTCCTGATGAACCCAAGACTCCACTTTAGAAACAGCTGAGCTAGGTCACTTAGCCCTGTTGGACCAGTTTACAAGAGACAAGATGATGCTTGATTTGAGGAAAAGGCACTGCTATAGTATCCTGTCACCAAAATGTGGAGCATCTACACCAAACTGAGAAGCTTTCTCATGGCATTTGAAATTTAGGACAGATCAATCTGATTTTCCCTGAGGAGCAGATTATGTACTTTGTAGATTGAGGTTTCATAAGTGTCTCAAGTCATGTCTAATAGGTGAGTAAAGACGAAAGTTATTCCCGTGACCCAATTATATCTATTTGTAATTTTTGAGCTAAATGTTTTATGTTTTCATCTGTTTTTGGTTGACAACAGTGGTTTTTATATCCTGATGTGATGATACACCTTCACATCTTCACCCTCCACTCGAGCAATGTGACTGGCTCCGGTCTCATTGATTCAAAGTATATCCATTTTCACGAAAGTTAAATTAATTTGCTGCACACTTTTTTATAACATAATTTTAAGTCTTTGGTCTTGGGGAGGACATTCCAAGTCAAAAAGCTACAGTCCAGGCTCTTGCCATTTTTTATATGCACTGTTTTATGCACATGCGTCTCCTGTATTTTGTGTGTCGGCGCATTATTCAAGTGATCACAGCCTTTCCAAATATGGTGGTTATACACAAATTACTGGCTCATTATTACATGGGTTATGTACATATTTTACCTATGACAGGCAAAGCTGAAAAAGGAAAAGGTGAGAAGCTAGGCAAACTAGCAAATAAATCTGTTGTAGCAGGCTTAGTTTTACACCTTGAGTGAAGATAGTGGTTTCATATAAAACTAGAAGTAAGGCATCCATTGGTACCGTGTCATGGTAACATGTTATGCTATCTTGGTGGGAAGGGGCTAAATAACGCTCCCAAATAGGGCTTAATGTTGGAGGAGGAAGAAGTGGCATTGCTATTTTTCAAAATGGTGTAATTGAGTACTTGAGTACTGCATACTGGGTCCTCAAACTGTCTTGGAATTGCATGTATTAACACATTAAAAACGCCGAATGAAGGGTGAATTTATTTGTTAACTAATGATTTAATGTTATGGTTTAATGCCTTGCAGTTATTTCTTCAGTCAGTGTATATATATTTTTTTTAATTTTATCAGAGGGCATTTTTTTTCTCTCATTTTGTTTTAGGGGAAAAGAGGAATATCACTGTCACAGCCTTATATGTTTTTAAATAAATGATTTGACCTTTTGTGCCTTGTGATTATTTTGGGTATAGGTATGCAAAACAGAGCATCGCCTGAATGGGTCTATAACACTGGATTTGGAAATGGTTGTTAGACACTCCATCTCTGTCAATACAAGGCTACTGGCCAAGAGCTTATTTGAAATTGTCTGTGTTGTTATTAGAGGTTAAGTAGGTGGTGGTGGTGGAGGTGCTTCTGAGTGGTTGTCAATGAGGGGCCTAATTTGGAAAATTTTGTCCCCGTCTATAATTCCTAATGGCTGGCCTGGTGCGATGGAGCGTGTTTGCTTTTCTGAATCAATTGTTGAATAAATGTAATAGGCTCTGATACATGGAATCGAAGCTTAGTGCAAGCTAGATAACAACACTATTAGTGTGTAAGTAGAAGCCCTCAGTGCCTGAAGCCCAACCCAGGTCATTAATCACCTCCCCTACTGATGAAGGTTGACTTTCAAGTCTTTTTTGATTTTGTCAAGTCTAAAGTGATTAGATTCATGATTGGAGTCTGAGTCCATGTATTGTGACTCGTGTCCACACCTCTTTCTATAGACTTGTGAAAAATATGCAGTATAGAAAAATGATAAATCTCAGAACCGTCGCTGTATCAATGTCAGAATAATGTCAGTCACAACTGAATTTGATTTTTCAGTACAAATATTTGACTACTTGTTCTTTTCTTCCATACAGAATTTGAGATTTTGAATAGGCTTCGGTGGGTTCACGTAATATAGTAAACGAGCCAGGTTAGCCCTAAGATCTTATGCATGCTAACTACACCAAAAACAGATCGCAAATGTGCAATAACATTTTTTTGCAGACACTAGACATTAAAAAAGTAAAAAAAAACAAAAAAAAAACTGTGCCGTATTAAGTTGCTATGCGCAGTAAATTCACCACTTCTGCGCGGAAGATCATAAAATTGGCTCTCAAATTGTCAGTTGAATGAGGGGTCTACGGCTGTTTATTTAAGTCTTCGACTTTCAGAGGAAAGCGCCAGATAGAACCCAGTAACAAATAGTTGCTAATATGGGGAGCAAGTACCCTTAACTACCATTACTTTATTTTCCATCAAGGAGATAAGGGCAGGTGATCAGCTACAAGCTTGACGTATTCTAATACAACAGTTTGTATGATATCCTGCAAATTAGCACCCCATGAATGACCCTACGTCCTTAGCATAAAGTTACATAATTAACGAAAAGTGACTGTGGTTAGGTTAAGGAAAAGGAGAGATGGTGAGGACGTACCTTAAAATGGCTCAAAGTTTACTCTGTCCTGAAAATCGATATCCTAGGAGTAGTCTCAGGGGACAGTACTGTGTTTTCTGACCTATCCACTGCACCAACCTGCTTCCTTACTAGACCAGTTAGGGAACCCTTCTTTCGTCAATGCAGTGGTCATGTAAATGCAGCCTTCCACAAGACATGGGTTATACACAGTTTACTGGCTCATGATTATGTGAGATTTATAAATTCTATTTAAGTAGTTTTCACAGGAAAAGGTACAAATGGTCTGAGACAAATTTCTCCTAAGGGAGACAAGAAAGGCTAAATTAATCTTATCTTTGTGCAATAGACAGGCTGACAAGCCTGAGTGCAAAAATACGTACATATAAAGTATATCATAATTAAACAGATTTATATGTGACTGCCACAAATGGACTGCCTTCAAACACTGTCTTTCATTTATAGTTAGAGTGGGATTTCTGCACAGCTTACAGTCATGAGAGAGGAGACGGAAGAGGAGACATGAAGACCCATGCAATGATAGTTTTTAAGCTTATTTAAGGCTCTAGCATCCTATTAAAAAAGATGTGCGATGACAGGATTGAAAAATATAACAAATTAGGGTTAGCCCAGAAAAATGTGGCTAACATGTATTCCCATCTCCATTACCCCTCATTATAAAGTAATGAGAGCAGCCAATTTTGTTGTAGCTCTGTTGAAACTTAATTCAGAGAAAAGACTGCTGGCGCTTAATGATAATCAGGTATTAGCATCAGTGAGGTCACAGGAGTGTAATTAGAAACACAAGAGAGGTGCTTTTACATGTCATGGAGTCGCTGTTGTCTCCACAGTGACTGTCCTCTTACTGCAGGTTTCCTTTTCCATGACATGCTAAATCACTATAATTAAAATTATGTTCTAATTGCAACATTATGAGTTTCATCTGGACAGCAATATACACTATCTCCACAATCACCGATCTGGTTTTGGAAAATGTTCGTGAAATGAAGTCCCTCATTACACCACTGAGAATTACACTGATTAGCATTTTCATTATTGCACAGAAAATTTTTAATTCTTCATTTTGTAAGTCACAAGCAAGGTTATTCACAAGTAAGTAAATACACTGAATCAAAAAGAAAAACAAGTTGAAATGTTTCTTCAAAAAATGATCTCAAATTAGAATAAGACGATCTGGATCCGAAGCTTTAAATAGGATTGTTTTGAGTTTTTGTCTTGTGAAAAAAGTAGACATTTCATTCCGGCTTGGCAGTGTTTCTTGAAGCCCATGTTGTCAGGCCCCTGCTGGCCTTGTTTCACAGCCACTGTCATTGTTTTCATACAAATTGGGAGGAAGTGTGCCAGCTTTCTTGAGGAATACTTTGAGTGGGATGCGTTGGCTGAAATGTACAAGTGCTTTGTTGTTGTGGGTAGCGGGGGATGCAGCAATCAAATCAAAAGCAAAAACAATCCTAGAAATTTAGGAATGCATTTGCAAAGCACATACACAGAGAGGGCGGCCATGAATCTGATCGCGAGGAGGAGGCAGCAGTCGTCTCTGACGTAACAGGAGACTGTTACATATGGCTGAGTCATGACTTGATCATATCACAAATGGAAGCAACTTTCTGCTTTTAGGACTTCACTCAGTGATGAATGGCTTCATTCCGCATCCCGACTGAAAAGCAATCTGTTGTGCTGGTTACTTAGTAACTGGGAGCAACTTTATATCAAAAGTAAACAGCTGCTGAAGGAAACACAAGTCTGCATCAACATGTCATTAGAGAGAGCTTAGTGTACAAAGACTTCTGACAGTAACAGCTCCAACTGCCACAGTGACTCAGCGTGTCTCAATGTAATGCTGCATGGATTACATATTCTCTTAACATAATGAGGAAATGTTAATTGATGTTTCTGGCAAGTCGCAAAAATGTTACTGTACTAGAGCTCTGATTGGGCACAAAAAGTCAGGCCAGACTCTACATGAACCTGCACAGTATTTATCCAAGCCCAACCTGAGCCCGACCCAAAGCAGCACTTCTGGACCTAAGCCTGATTAAAAACCCAAATTTCTATTAAAAAAAACAGCATATTTTATATCTAATGATATATTTTCAATATTAAATCATTTATTGTTGACATGAAATCATAATTCATTTCCTCACACTACTTCTCCCTCTTCTCTTCCTTCTGTTGTCTTAATACTCTCTCCTCTCATGCACGTCAGGTCAGAGCGGACTGCAGCCTTTACTATGTCTAATGAGCAGGGCAGTGCATGGTGGTGTGGTGCACAGATGATAATCACTGCTCCTCCACCACTCTTCCACTGCATGTTATGGTATCTCTCCTACTGCCAGGGAGGCGCAAGCAAACACTGCTGACCAAGTCACCTTGTGAAGTGTGTACAGGGTGTGCAGATAAATGGTGTTTGACTTCCTGCGTGCCACGAGGACCCGAAGCACCCCACCCATCCACCAGCAATAGTGCACCAGGTCTGCGTCACCTTGCCGACTTCAATGATCCAGGAGCCCCAAGCACAGGAGGAAGCCAAACACCTTTTATCTGCACACACTGCCCACATGATGGTGACACAGAGCTGGTTTAAAATTGACAAAGCACTCTTTACCAGAAACTATAAAGAGTGGTTTCTGATGTCAAAGTCAAATCCTTGTATATGCATCTACACACACAAATCCATAAAAATGTCTCATTTTTATGCATATGTTCTTTAAACTACACCACAAAAAGTTTTTCAGCACAGGGTCTGAGGTTGTGGAGCAGAGGCCAAACTCTCAAATCTGGAGTTGATGTGGTCGCTGATAATTACCCTGGAAGACTATTCCCACACCTGATTAAAAGCAAAATTGAGTGTTACACCTGGTAACAGGTTGCTAACACCCAGACATATTGAGGACATAACCGCAGTGTCCTCAGTTGACACAGTGGGACAATTTCAAGTGTACAGGTATGCCACAGGGCAGTGTTAGACACACAATGAACAGGATAGATGTGGTTCATATCAAAAGTGGAGATGCCCAGTGAACAAGGCAGGGACTTAACCTTAAAACACTGATGAGTCAAAATAACATGCTGTGATACTTGAACTAGATCATTTTTTAACATTTTTTCCCCATAACACCTTTGCTTTTTAACTGAAACATAAGGTGATTGTGTACAGCAAATACAGTGAAGTGAATATGTATATCTAGCATTCATTTATGATGTGAATTCTATCAAACCTTTCTTTTTATTTTGATGCTTCATATTGTCAGACTGGTCTCATGCACTCTTACATTTTCCCATGAAAAGTTATGCACCAAAATTCGTACATAGAACACATAATGATGAGCTAGTAATTTGTGCCTAACCCATGTATTTTGAAAGGCTGCGATCATGTGAAAAATGCACAGACGAGAGTAAAGAAGGAAGCTGCTCCGATGGTTCCAGTTAGGGGCAGGTTGGCATGGTGGAAATGTCACAAAACACAGGACTTCCCCCAGGAGGCTGGTGTTGGGAGCCGTGTGAGAAAGGAGCGAAGGAGTGAAACTTTGAGTTATTTTAAGGTAGATCCTCATCATGTTTCTTTTCCTAAAATTAGCCACAATAACTTTACTTGCCTAAACCAAAATACACCCAACCATGTTTCTTTTCCTAAACTTAACTGTACTTACCTAAACCTACCCTCTGTAACTTCAGGTATATTACTTAACTTTATACTGAGTACAACACATCATTCATAGGGCACTGATTCATCGAATATCATACAAACCATTGTATGAGCGTATGTTTCCGTCTGTCTATGAGCAAATTTTGTCAACACAGTAACTGTTGAGTTGCAGTTAAGAAACTTTAAAGGTGTGTAGTTGAGATCAAAATGAAGGCTGAGTTCCAACATGGGTGTGGTTCAAGCAAGGGTGCTGGATCACTGTGATCGGTGTGATCCCATTGCAAGATGCTCTCCAGTTATATTTGCCATCATTTTCACAATTGCTAATTCCACTTGGAATGCACATTTGGTGGATATGTAAAAATGATTGTTCAATTAAAACATGAAGCATCCTATATTCTTTATGCACTTTCTTAAGTTGTGCTGATACCAGTTCAATAATTGTCCTAACTAGATCCTAACGTTTTGTGATTATGTATCACAAAAACAGCGAACGGCTATTACTTAGGATGTGTCCTATATAGAACCTTTGTCTTTATTTTGACGCTTCATATTACTTCTGGTACTTATCTATGCAGCTGCTCTTGTACTTCCTTTTGTTGTGACACATGTAAGTTCATCTTATCTAACCGTATTAACAACACAACATAGCCAGGATTTCATTTAAGTCTTCAGAGAAATAAGATTCAGGAGCTTAAATAAACCACCCCAGTATAATTATATGTCAGTAAATGCTGTTTAATTCTGTTGTTTGCATGAAAATGTTCATATACCGTTTGGCCATGTGGAGGATGCTGGCTGTCTGCCTACATGCATTAAATGAGTATTAGCTAAAGAACAAACAAACAAAAGATCAGCAAAGTGAACATAAGGCACTGGTCTGAACCCGATGACTCACACGCTGCTTTTGTGGAGAGAACACATTATAATTCAAATTCAGCTCTATGACACCAATACAAAGGGTCCATAATGATGCAACCTAACATATGCATTGTCTTAGTGAGGAACTTGTATTTTGTTTTCTGCCTGTAAGAATAAACAAATGAGGTATTTGCCAAAAACTAAGAATCTGAAAAGTTATACAGAGAAAGAGAAACACATCAGGAGGTGTTTGCCATGCTGCCTTCGCGATGATCACTGGAAGTGTCCCGCAGCTAAAAGCAGAGTCATATGACAATCTGTCCCACTTATGTCACAAAACCTTCACCTGTCATTTCACACTACACTCCCCCCTCATCCGTAAGTGCTGCTGTCATTTCCATTCGATTCAAGTTAAGGCAGAGGGAGACAGCAGAGTCTGTGAAAGAAAAAAACCCTCACGTTTGAGTGAATAGACCACATGTAGAAGGAAACGGTCAGCTATAGACTTCTTCTATAAGTAAATGTTACAAGTGAATGAATGAGACATTTCTGGTGACATTTCTAAGTGACAAGAGGAGCAGCGAAGAACTGAGACAGGCACCAGTTGAGAGGATAAGTGACTGTATTACTGTGAAAGAGGCCGTCACATATCCTAACACGCTCAGCTGACTTTACCCTGAATAAAAGTTAACAAAAGGCAGCCAGGAAGAGAGAGGGAGAAAGCAAAGTTAGAGCCTGTATGATTCACTTCAAAAAGTTCTGTACGCAATCGTTTGGAATATAGTCACAGTCTACCGGTCAGAGAACAACAAAACCCTTCTGCAGATAATTAGAACATACTGTATATTTTTCCAGCAAGTCTACATTCCTGACAGTACAAACGGCAGCAACAACTTTCAGGAGAATCTATTTTTAAAGATCGTGTGGAGGGAGAGGAAGGAAAGTTAAAAATCTCAGGAAATGGAAATTCAAATTGCAGCCTCAGCGGATGCAGTGTATTTCTATCACATTTGGTATTAAATTTGGAATAATGATAATGGTGACAGGGGCCGACATGAACTCCGGACCTGGTGCAGGACTGCACTGCATTATTTATAGACCACACAGCTAACAGCCTCTGGACACGCAGAGAGACCTCCTGTCTTGGCACACACTGTCCTCTCCAGCAGGTTAAGTGTTGAGAGTCTAGATTCCACCCCAATAATTATATTATTTATCAATAACTGCATAATTATATCGGCTGGTTAGTTTTGCCTACTGTTCGTGTCCCCATTGTAGGTTATAAGAAAAGATGTTAATGAGTAAAAAGGAGCCCAATAAATGCAGATTATTTGGAATTCTCTTCCTGCTTATAGTTAAGCAAAGTTTAAAAAATATCACCAAAAATTAAGGTTTACTTATTGTGAGTTTTCTCTCAGTTTGTCCAGGCTAAGCTGAACGAATTTGAAAATGAAGTCTGCACTTTCTGTTTTGTCTGTCCGCACTAACCTGAAAATTAAGCTTTGTGCTAGAACGAGTTCAAGAGCTGTGTGTTGCTGTAGTTAAAGGGAGAGTGCTCAGATTTGTTGAAGTGGGGTTGTATAGCTTATCAACAGATAGTACATTACAAACATTAGATTTTAATAGGCACACCCCAGTTTGGGGAAGCAGGCTGGAATCCAACGTTGAAGGTAAGCAATCTACTGCTGTGAAGGGGTTAGTAGCAAAATGTATTTTAGTCACTTTAGACAAGTCCCACTTAAAAAATCAATATCAGTATAAGTGTACACTCTATTGGTGTATTTTCACTGCTTAACCTTAATGTCAGACAGTGATGTCCAATGGGAAAAAAATGAAGCCATTACACTGCTGTCTTCAAAGCCAGACTCTATTGAGAAAAAGTGATTTACCATTGCTGAGCAAAGGAGATGCTGGTCAACCGCTGTCTTGAGATGAGACTCAATTTACAATTCAAAACAGAGTATTTTTTTAAAGTGTTGAGACATGCATGGAGGAGATAAATACAGTCACTTTTCACAGAAACTGAGTGAAATGACCACAGCCTCTGAACACCACAATACATGATGTTGACACGTCGTGTTTAAATTATGTGTCTATACCACGGAAACAGTGCCAATGAAAACTCAATTAGGATGCTTTGCCATGGTGGACACATGAATTCTCTGGTTCAACTGTGTCACGAAAGGGCAGTGGTTAAAAAAAAACACAGGGCTGTCACCCAGCAAAGCACTGTTTGTGTCCTGTGTGGAACAGAAGTCACTGTTGACTTCTTTTAACTTCCTGTCTTTCACATCCTTTATGTAGGTACATCGCATTATGTGATGTAACTATGTCAATTAATGTCGTACTTAGTCTTGTACGTAATAAATTTAGTTATTTTAACAGAAAAACAAGTACAGATGACTTTGCAATCATAACACATATTTGACCAACATCTCGTCACATTACCAGGTTAACAGGTAATATTTATGATGAGATCACTATTTTAGGTGATCACAGTGAGAATAAGGAGACAGAATGGATGTTAACTGACCAGATATTGCCTGTGATGCAATTTTGTTGACCAAAATAGGACAAAGGAAGACATTTAGCTGCTTTCCTGTATTAAGGCATGTCAGCGTGGGTGAGCGTGGGTGAGTGTGTGTGGATGAATGTCATTTCCACATGTACACTGTGCTTTAAAGATTAGCCAGCTTACTATGGATGTAACAGCCTGGTCTCACCCCTGGGTTGTCAAATGAGACACTTGGTCATGTACCTCTGAATCTGATACTGACGCACAAGGTTCCCTTTAGCATCTGTAGATGGACTGGGCTTTAAGTAAACTCAAATGTTAACACAATACATGATGTCCAGTGCAACTGACATAGTGCAAAAAGTGAGAAAGTCTGCATAGGCAAAAGGACGGGGTGGTGGCTGGGTGAAACAAGCATAGGACTTTCACATAGGAGACCGAGAGTTTGTGCCCTGTGTAAAACCAAAAGTCAACCTTGGAATATTTTAGCATAACATTGCAGTCATTTTTTTATATCACAAGTTGTAATGCTTGCTCATAAATGCACTATAATTGGTTTAGCTCTGCCTTACATTTCCCTGATCCTGCTGAGATCATAACTCAGAACAGAAAAAAAATCAGCAAAAAGTTGGAGGGATTGACGAAAAACTATGACAGAATATGACACAATCTACAGCAGTATATTACTCAATCCTTTGCCTGCCACTCAAACTCAACAGCCGCTCCACTTTTATCCATTCACAGATTATACTGAAAGTATTTAAATCTCTGACTTTAATCTCCCGGATAAAATACATTTGTCATTCCCTCTGATCTCTGTTTAGTCACTCTTTAAAGAGTCCAGCTCGGAGCAAATTTTATTTTGTTAAATTAGCAAGAACCTCATAAATCACTGCAATGTTTCAAGATTACTATAAAATCAATTTTCAACCAAAACCAGGACACAAAATCAGTTAAAAACATTTCCAATTAATTAGCTAATGAAAAGTCCAAACCAAAGTTTCACATCTGTCTTTCCTTTCTCATCTGGCACTGAAAACAAAGAACAATTTTTAATGAAAGGAAAGGAGATACTGCTGTCCCACAATCCCTTCCTCCAGCGTTACACAAATCATAATTCTACTGCTCGAATTGAATTTCTACCCATCCAGCAAATTGTAATAGCGATGAGCTGTGTTTGATGATAATGCATGTTTGGAGTAAAAGTGATACATCTATTCATTACACGCTCTCATACACAGACAGAGCTTGATGGAATTGTAGTGTTAGTGCTGCATGATTAAAAAAACTGAAGAAAAATGGATCTCTATGTATTTGCAGAGGCAAAGCTGAAAAGATAAATATTATCATATTGACCTCTAGTGTTTGTTTCTGCGCTTGTGTATCATCTTGTTATCACCTTTTATTCCATTTCATTTGAGTATGATGTGGCAGTATTTTTTAATATATTTCCCTGAGTGATATTTGCTTTAATAATACCTGGCCGCTCAACGTCTAATAAAAAATTGGAATATTTGTGTCCCTGTGTATGCCTAATATTAACATTGTTCTTTTTTTTTTTTTTTTTTTTTTTTTTTTTTCTAACAAATAAAGATGTGTGACAGGAATATAAAGTCATATAGCACGGATGGGAGCAAAAAGCCAAATGTTTTCTTGCATATTTGAAACAAACTGCAGTACTCATGGAATTATAGCGATAGTTAATATTCCTTATTTATTTATTTATTTATTTTAAGCTATTACTCCATGGCTAATCATTTCTTTAAAAGTCCAGTGTGTAGAATTCAGGGAGATATACTGGCAGAAATGGAACATTATATAAAAGCCATATTTTCTCGTGTGTATAATCACATGAAAATAAGAATTCTTGTGTTTTTGAACAAGCCATTTATGTCAACAAAAAAAGCAGGTCTTCTTCTACAAAGATCGCTATGGTGCACTACCATGTTTCTAAGGTGGCCCACAATAGGGAAACCTAACACTGGCTCTAGATAGGGCCGTTCACGGTGACAACCAGCCAAACAACACACAATCTGTTACATGAAACTGCTTTATTGGGTATTTTTACCAGCTTAAATCATCTTGTCCATTTATTTTGGAGAGGAAGAGACCTCTGTGAATAATTCTGCTCCTGGTAAAAACTTACTGAACAATGAACACAATGAATCCTAACTAGGAGAAGTTTCAGCTGGTAGCAATCTGCTCTCCTCACCGCTATATGCCACTAAATCCTTCACACTGCTCCTTTAAAGCATTTTATTACTAATTTACTTTGGAGAAGTACTTCCCAACTTGAGGGTCCCCGGTGGTGTAGTATTGTGCCTTAGGGAAGGCAAATGTCATTTTGTCCATTGCTTTGATTTAGACTTAAATATCTCAACAATTTTCAAACGAAATGCCATAAAATTTGGTACAGACACTCAAGGTCTCAACATGATGAATCTTAATGTCAAGCATGCCAAAGTTTTCAGTTATCCATTGAAATATTTCAACATCTACTGGATGTATTAGCACAGAATCTGGTGCTGACATTCATGTTTTACAGATGATGTATTTTAATGATTGCTTGACTTTTTCTCCTGTGTCCCCATGGGGTACATATTAGGGATTTATGTGAAAGCACCTCACAGAGCCACCTGCCACTAAGCCGCTTACTTTTGTTCTCTTTTTGATATTCTGCAATAGAGGGCTTTGGTGTGTACACTTCATAGTTGAGGTTGTGCAGTGGGGAAGGTTAGCTACTGTGGCTACTCGTGTTTAACTATAGACTGCTCATCCATGTAGTATAGTAGTAGTATGTAGTAACCATGAAGTACTTCCTCCTCAGGCTTCAAAAATGAGTGTAACACGATTGAGCTGGCAAGATGAACAATAATACATATCTGTCATTATATTAGTAGGCTATATGGAAAATTATATCAATTTTACGATACTTTATTCCAATATAGTCTCTTTTTTCCTTTGTTCTTGTTGAATACTGGAGAGTTTAACCTCTTTAGGCCCCTAAGAATCATTTAATCTATACTAGAGAAGATTAAGAAATCCTCTCACAGTTTACCTGGGACGAGGGGTTGCAACTATACATTTCTTGGCATTCACTTACAACAACAACAACAACAACAACTTACACAGTGTAGTCATCATGAAGAGTATCTCAGCTTGTGAAGAAAAGCTGTGTAACGTCTTCTGTGGCTCTGGAGGAGCTTTGACAAGTCTGATAAAATAACCCTGATACTGTCATTAGTGTTGTTGCTGTATAAGCTTTAAGACTACGCATTTTTAAACAAAAAGATTATGTTCCAGGCCACACCTCATTGCCCTTTCAATCCTCACAATCCTCTCCTAACAACGTTTTACTGCCTGTCATGTCTCACCACATGTCTCTTCCTGTGTCTTAACCAATAGCTCTGTGGTTGTGCTGTATGAATGTTTTGAAAGAACAGTGTCGTTGTAGCTATAGCTTACGTTTTTCTTTCCTAGGATGGAAAAGGCATGACCTGCCCTCCTCTGCCTTATTCTGCCTCTGACTGGCTTACCCTGACATTCTTACCCTAACCATAACCAATCTCACTCCTCTTGCCTAAACCTAACCAGCCCGACCAATGAAGGCAACGAGTACTAGTCAGTCAGAGGGAAAGTGGGACAGGTCATGCAGCTAGTTATCATTAGCTGAGATGTTACTGGGGATAAGGTGTGTTAAACTTATGGATGTATAAAGAGACCTAGACACAGCGCTGGAGGTGGGTCCCTATTCATTTCTATGAAAGTTGCTCGGTGGCTCATAAAATCAAAAAGTTTCACTTCCTATGTATAAAATTACCCAGCTCTTTCACGTTGTTGGGCCCATAGGGTGAGGTATTACAAACTTTTGCAAGCTAAGTGGCTTACTTCCACTGGCCAAACAGCTAACTTCCAGTTTAGCCCTCTGATAACTTGAATGGGAATAAAATGATTGGCTGTAGGCTAGACTTGTTAGCAGACTGAATGGATCAAGTCCTGATACTGAAACAAATCATTTTGCGGGGGTTGTGATGTTAAAAACAAATTGTAGTCAGTGATTTACAGGCGCCTCTTTTACGATATAAGTCTAAGGGAAAAGTCTTTTTGGGCACAGTGGCATCTTATGAAAACCCAGAAGTTGGAGTTTCGTTGTATGGTCACAACAAAAAATGGCACACTTTACTGGGGTCCTGGTTTAAACAAAGTCCACAGTGGCTAGCTAACATTAGCTGAAATGCTAGCTGAAATATGTTGGGGGAGGGCCTTGAGGAGTGAGAGAGTTCAGGGCCTCCGCTAAATATAGTTGTGGAGATGGGCATGTGGGTATTTACCAGGCATGGATGCTCGAACAAACTGCATTTTGGGAAATGTAAGATTCAGTGTTTTTGGGGCTTGACCTGTACAAAGGACTACAAGTAAGGATATCTTAGCCTCTGCTGCTTTGATTTCACCATTCCTTTTTTAATCTGTCCTTTGCGGGGCCCCCACCCCCAACTTTCTCAAAGTAAAAAATAAATCACTTGAGTATCCCTGAAGTCATAAGCCAAAAAGGTTGCAAAGCACTATACTTAAGAGGATGGGCAGGTAGCCTGAGATATAAGTGAGAGCACACATTTTCCTCTCACCTGGTGATCTTTTAAATCCTGCTTACACACACTTCTCTTTCTTTCTTCTTCTCTCTGACACACACACACACACTCACACACCCACACACACACACACACACACACACACACACACAAGTGCTGACCCCTCTTACCTGTAAATCTTGTATCTGGTAGAAAATCCCTGCTGGAACCTCTCCCTGAACTCGGTGTACTCTGGACATCTGTGGAAAGGTCCCTTCTCTGACAGCAGCCAGTCCAGCTGCCCTCCACTCTGCCTCGTGTTGAAGCCCCACGCTGACGAGCTGGACGGGGATGAGGAGGAAGATGACGAGGACGAGGGGGACGACAGTGAACCATGGAGCACCTTCCCGCCATGCACCCCACCACCCACTTGTTCAGCTCGGGTGGGCCACGGCAGCCATAGCAACGCCCAAGGCAACCATAGGAGCATCAAGCAGGACGCCGACCATCTAGCAAGGCAGGCGGAGCCATGGGAGCACCTCTCTTTTCTCATCGGCCAAGGAGTCGCCATGGTCCAGGTGGTGATGTACTAGGGCACCTAGGACCGGCATTTCTTCTGACAGTCACCTCCCACTGGCCTGAAAAACAAGACACAGAAACATATATCTTTAATTTTAAAGTGAGCAGTTCCTTATAATTAACAGTTCTGATGTCTTTGATGGACATTTCTGTCCACATGTTGTGATTACAGTCCAGAATTATGAAGGCAGCACAATGTCCTCCAAAGTGGTATTTATCAAGTTAACATCAATCATTGGAGAGTGATTGTTTTCATGTCTGCTCTGAATGTGCACATGAAAGGTATTTTCTCTGCATGTCAGAGACATGTAATTATTTTTACTAGGAGCATTAATTAAATGCACAAATCAGACAGGGCATTGCTTCCATTGCTTCAAAGAAATTACATTTTACTGATGAGGGCACCGCCTCTTATTCTTAGGTCCCATTTAGGCCTGACATTTGAAGTGTCTCATATTTGGATAAAATCCAGACTGCCACATGTACGTATATGGGTCTCTGTTTGCCAGATCACAAACCAGGCTACAAGTGAATCAGAGTCAGCACTACTTCAGTCCAGTGGGCAGTGGTAACACAGCTAAAACTGCTAACCCATCGGTACCTTGTAATCAAAGTATGATATTCAGTGGATTTCTTCGTTGTACTTTATTTTCATACTTCACTCACTGCCAAACCTTCTTCAGTGATCTCCTAAATTTCCCACAATACCATTACACAACCTTCAGACAATGAGCCTGACCTAAATCCACTGAGCTGTGACTGGACATCATGACAGGAGTAAAGGTAACTTGGTGTTCAATTTTCCACTTTCAATGACAAGTAAAAGCACATTGTTTCCACTGCCATGAGCTGTCTGTCAGTCATGAACTGTGGTCACTCATTCATTAATATCTGCCAGGTGGACTGTCAGCAGTTGTGCAAACATGCGCTTGCATGCAAATTAGTTTTTCACATCACTGTAATCTTGTTCTTAGAATAATAAAGGTCAAATGAAACCTTGTGGTTTGGCAGTGCTATGGGATGACGTTCACCTTGATAACACAGGATGACTGAGCTGTTCACAATCTACTGCAGACAGTAAGGTGCACAATGGTTTCATGCTTAAAGAGATGAATTACTGAACCTTATGATTATGGTTTGTATAAATTTTACAGTAGGCATTAGACTTGATATCAACCTAGATTTACCAAAAAACTAGATGTATTTTTGGTTTTGCCAGCAAGGCGCAGCCATCTTACAACAAGCTAGCTGGTGATGTCACTGGAATGGTTTGTCTCTTTTGTCCGCTTGTTTTCCAGTAAGAGTTATGGAGCTCGGCTCGTTGAGCTTGGTACTGTAAAGCATATTTGTCCTTTGAAGACTTTGAGTTTTGTTTTGAGTAGAGTCATGTAGTTTCCGTTACGTTGGACACACGTTGAATCACTTGATGCAGAGGGGTAGAGCGTATATTTGGTACAAATAAGTGTTTTGTGTTGTTTGTCAACCTGACATTGGATGTAATGGTAGTCAAGTTCAGGCGGCTCTTCACTTTTACTTTCACAGCTGTGGTCCGACTCCATGAAAACAGATCTTACCACTGTATTTGGTCTTAACTGGCTCAAAAATCACAGGCAATTGGCTTTTAACGTTGGTTGTGGTTCTTTATATCTAAACTCTCAACTTCCATTGTATTAACACAATTTAGTTAAGTTAAAAATGATTTAAACTAGTCTCAAGTGCAGCATTGTATAGAGCACTTGTAGCAAACAAGCATTGCTGTGACATCACCAACTAGCTTGTTGTAAGATGGGTGAACCCTGCTGGCGAAGATGTGAAATACAATCTAGTTGTCCTGCAAATCTAGGTTAATGTCCAGTTTGATTGCAGTGTTATATGTTGCCTAAGGTAAATATCAAACGAACCACAGTCATACTATTCAGTTTTCACCTTCACTTTAAAGGTGCTGTTTTTTTGTTTGTTTTAAATATTCAAGAGTATATCTTTAATGAGATGCAAAATATTTAGGGGTGCATAATTATTCTGCAATGTCATCAGTATTTGCAGATAAAGGCTTTAAATTGAAATATTGAAATGACAATTATGTTTTAATTATGAGACTTAAATGAGTCAAAGTTGGTCATATTTGCCTTGTGGCTATTTACTCAAGGAGAGCATCATCTAAGCCTGTACAAGTTGAAGGAATTTACAGTTTTGTCTGAAAATGTTACATTAAACTAAATATGACATGTCTGACATGTTATCTAACTTGAAGTTGTTTTTCTTATTTTTCCCAGTGAAGCTGTACATTTTGAAAAGCATTGTATTTTATGACAGCATCTGCCAGTGGGCCATCACAATAAGAGTAGGCATAACAATAAGTGAATGCCACTGCAATTAGGTGGAAAAAAATAGGTGCATATATCAGTATGAGTATTGACTGGCAGCAAAAATCATTTGGCACATAACGGCATATCAGATATGAGCAAAAATTCAGCATCATGCATCCCTAAAAGTTTAGAATCTATGGACTGGAAATGTACTAATTACAAACATCAAACCAACTATAACCAATAATTCTTAAAGATAATTTCACAGCTAAAAAGCCAGGTATTTCCCTGAGGAGTTGGTAGAGACCAAAAGCAGAGAGTTCACCAGATGTTCAGAAAAAAACTTGTAGGTTTAAAAGCAGTGTTTTAGATTTTTTTCTTTTCCAGTATCCAAAACTCAACTTGAAATGTCAAATTGTTTTAACCTTAGGCACAAAATCTGCAGTCTAGTTTTTCAGGTTTTTGGACAGGAAACTGTGTTCGTCCTACCTTTCACTTTGTTTCTGTTCTTGTTCTCACAGCTTGTGATGAGTCAGAAACGTACAATAGCTAATGTCCGACAGTGAGACTAGTGTTAATCTTGTTTCAGTTATGTTATAGCAATATCATGTTGCTAAAAATAACTCTAGTGGAATTCGATAGTTTTCCTATGTCAGGGAACCCCCTGAAAAGACCGATACTAACAATGACGTACCTTCTAAACCAGACTGCAAAGACTCCAGAAAAGTGGTGATTGGTACATTTGTCAACCTGTTTCCTACCTGTCCGCTTTAAAGATGATTAAAAGCAAAGTAAAACAGATTTTAGTGATTGTAGTTGAGGTAAAAATTGTAAAGATGTTATTAAAAGTTTCCTAATAATTAGAGGGTACTTGGAGGAGCACTTTCAACACACTGAGTGCACCACAGTGACAGGTCTGACTGCTTTCAGTTTCTTGATGCTTTGTGTTTGGACAGGCATGTCATCACCCGCCTCCATACTGATCCAAGGTGCTAGCAGCAAACACATCAGCACATATCACACTACAGCTCAAGTGTGAATTCTCAGTGTCTAGTTTCACATTTCCAACTGCTTGGATTAAGTCAGCACAGACAAACACACATTGCATTAACACTTTCCTTAAGGTGACACTTTACGAGACTTTATGGTGCCCTTCAGAAAAGTAGAGGTTTGCTCTTCATTTCACTGTTAATGACGAGCAGGATTGCTGGGTGGAGTCTTCAGGGACAAATCAGCATTTCAGAACGGATATGTAAAGTAGCGGAGAGGATGCTTTAAGTGGATTGGGAGCCCAAGTATTCCCTGTTTATCTTACAAACAAATTAGAGAATTAATTTCAGGTGGATAAATGCAGGCTCAGACATGAAAAAACAATACTCAGGGCACTGCATTTTTAATTTTCGCTCGCTGCACCGAGAGATTACTGCAGTTTGAAAAGGCAATTAGCAAAGTCATCTGTCAAACGAATGTATTTATGCAACTAAAAGCAGGATGAGAACTTGATAAATGGGATGGCATGCTGATGCTGTTCCTTGTACTATAAGGCCCAGAGGTAAAAGTGGTGCAAATTAAATATGTGCCACCTGGTGGATATGTCATTTGTCTTTTTGTTATGTGCTGGGGGGGGCATCAATCCCATACTATAAAATAAGAGCCATACATTTCAGGTTGATATGTGTCCGGTTACTGAGACATTGTCCAATATTTTCTCTTTATATTTATAGTGCTGATTGTAAAATGATCCTGATCCTGTCATACTGTAAAAAGAAAAAGAAAAAAGAAAAGTTTAAAAAAAATTACACCAAAATATTACATTTGGATTTATCATTCCTCCAGAACACTGCAAAAAAAATTTGTTGATTTTCTGCCATGTACATTCCAAAATACTTGACACAGTAAGTCCTCACAGGTAAATATATTTACAAATGGGTAATTTCTCATTCCGAATGACATACAACACGCAACTGTTACACAAACAGCTAATAGGAACATTGTCTCATCTGGTAAACATTTAAGGCTCAGTGGTAATCATTTTTCCACCATTTTACTTCATTTTTAGTAACTCTTGCACTTATCTTACTTCTGTTGCTACTTCATTAGGCACTGGCTTTTGCTTTTTGCACCTGAAACACTTAACATTTTTTCTGAATACTCATTTTAAAATCTGGGCCCAGTGTGTGACCCTGACCTGGGGAACCCACTAGTTGTTCTAATTGTTACTGGTTTGTGAATTTTAATTGTTGTTACTGTAATTTATATTACTGCACTTGAGACATTCTCTGGCACAAGTATTCACTTGAAGATAAATAAAATTCTATTGAATTAAATTGAACTGAACATCAGTTTCAAACATTGTAAACAGCACTGCCCTCATATTTCCATGTGTCCTCTATGATGGCATAGATACAGCTAATGGATAGCACTAGAGGGCAGAGTCAAATGTTTCATGTACAGAACAATCACGGTTGAAAAACTCTGGTTACACACTTTGTATGCCTTTTCAGCTACCCTGACCTGCTCCCAAAATCACCATCATGCCACTTTTGCTTTTGATTCTGAAACTCATTATAGTCATATTAAGCTAGTTGATTTGAGATTGACAGGCAATTTCAGTTTGTTACAAAAAGTTGAAGTTCTTTTCCTACTCCAATTAGTAGTCTCTCATAGCACTGTGATAAAATTATATTTGTCATTGTAACAATGGTTTTGATTTGGACCCAAGTGGCAGCCTGTTTCAGCCTGGGCTAAAACATGAAGCCATCGTGGGCGTGCCAACAACTGCAGTTCCTCTAATGACCACTTGAGGCTGGCTCAAAAAGTGAGTCAATCCACATACAACCCGTGTTAAAATGCCCAACTTTGCAAACATGTTTAAATCTTGGAACAAAAAGTTTTTGAACTTTACAGCTAATTTCCCAGTTCATGACAACTGCATGGGGGTTGAATATTTTTATAACGCCACCCATTTAAATTTTATTAAGGCTTAAATTTATACATAATTAAGGGCATGACTGCTTTAAGTGAAAGGTTGTGCCAATAATGATTGCAATGTACCAATAATGTCCATGGGTTGTCAGATGCCACCCCTCACTCCTCCACAGCGCCAGCCTCTCCCAAATGGCCACTTTTGGCAACGGCCAAAATCCCAGACTCGAGGCTTCAGAATGGGAATTCACAAACCAATCAGTGACTACATGGTGGCAATGTCTATCATTTTTATAGTCTATGTTGAAACAACTTTTTTTTCTTCCTGCTTTATTAGTTTTTCTTCCTGTTTGTATCAACTCTAATCATTTTTCTTTGTCAGTCCAATTGGACAACACAGGCCACATATCACTTTTTTTTTTTACTCTCTCCTGTATCATGGTCTAAAAAAACAATGCTGCACACTGACTTACAAAATGAGTGTTTTCTTTCTCTCCTTTTGGAAGGCAGTGCAACCCAACCAACCAGCAAGCCACAAAATAACATGTAATGTCAGTATTGCAAATCTTGACATGTGGTGTCTCACAAAACATTCTACATTTTCACAGTGATGTAATTTCTCATCAGGCAGTATGAAGGCGTTTATGTAAAAACTGAAATTAGATTTGATGTATTGTACCTATGAGGCTGACTGGAACAATAAATGAAGACTCTGCCAAACACAAAATAGCATTTAGGAAGCTTTTTGAAGAAAAAAATGGATGTGAGATGAACAATAGATGAGAGGAAAAGAAAGAAAAAATCGGAAATTGAAGGTACAAAAGCTAAAAGAAAGCATATGAAGGAAAAGTGACAACTGCTATGAGGAGGAGAGGAACAATAGGATTGAGCAATGGGAGGGAGTAAAAATCTATAGAAGTGGAAAATGAAAGGAGAAATGTTTAGAGCAAAGACCTTGAGTGCGTGCCCATACAGTGCATTCACTTATTTCAACTCTCCTTATTCTCTCTCTCTCTCTCCTTTGTCCTTGACCCCTCCCTCCTCTCTACCCAATTTTTACTTTTTCTCTTCCAGGTATGTCACCCTCTTGGCGATTCTGTTTCTGTCATCTTTTCCCACTCCATCTCACCATTTGTTTCTTGCCTCTTCTCGTACATTTCATTCTGCTTCTTCATTCTCTAACCCAACCCCCCTATAAGAAACCTCTATCATTCAATCACAACAATTTAACCCCCGCTTTGCAAATTAACTGTAACTTGAAATTGGAAACACTGCTTTTCTTCCCTCCTTTAATGAATATACAGCAATATATGTGAGGCAGCTCACACATGTTGGAGTGGGAAAACCATTGCAAGAATTGTTCTCTGAATCAATATCACATTCGAGAAGCTGTGAGATTTGCCTTTCAAATGATGTTCTGTAACTTCTTAAAACGCCACCTCTCACAGAAATAAGCGCTCCCCATAACTGCCAGGCCTCCTGCTCCTCCGAGACTCCCCCGCTAATTATAAAATGCATAAAACATGCTGCGAATGCCAGCGAGACAATAGGGGGAAATTGTGAATTGTTAGCCCTGACATTTAATGTTCGCCTTGCATTATTCACACACCCTTTGCGTATTTACCCTTCTCTCTTCCAACTTGGGGGAGCAGGAGGTAAGGCAGAGAGGCACGAACATCTCAAATCCATATTGGAGATGGTGGGGGAGGGGGGGTGAGGGCATCCAGGTGGAATGGGAAAATCGACCACGTGCCACCCTTAAATAACATCTCAGGGATGACAGCGGAGTCAAGGGGGAGCCGCGGCTTATGTTTATTGGATTTCTTCCATCGCTTGTGCGGGGCTTCGCCAGCAACGAGTGAGTTGTTGTACCATGTTTGTACAAAAAGGAAGAAGGGAGGAAATGAGAAACATGGGGAAAGCAGATTGAGAGCATGTTATGCTGGAAAACGTCTCTTGAAGGAATACAGCATACAGAATACAGTCTTTCCCATCAGAACATGTTCCTTAAACTTCCCACCCGGCCACTGAGTGACCGAGCCAAAGGCTGAGGTGAAAGCATTTCGGCCTCCTGACTCGTTCAAGTAAATCCTGTTCCAGTTCGTAGGGCAGAAAATAATGTGGGGAAGCTGGTGTCCTGGCCTTTTTTCTTCTCTGAGTCAGACAAAATTACAACCTCCATTTTTCTCTGCAGCGGAGAACATGAACCTGCAGCAGAATTCATCAGCTCAAAATCCAAGAAGTGCAATTACAGCAGCTGGAAATCCTTATTAGATCTGACACGCATATGTGTGTCCGTTTGTAGCCACGGACATGTGTATCTGCGCAGATTCAGAGTGTGTGTGCATATGCTGCCGAGCACCTGGCCGGGCCCTTGGCAAACATTAGACCAGGGGGAGGTCCATCAGCATTAGAGGCCAGCTGTATTGCTCAACCCCAGCAGCTCACTACTCACCTCTCAGCGTTTATGCGAGTCAGCAGCAATAGCCAGCCAGCTGCACACCTGCTACCCCCCTGTAATTCAGGATCACCGCACACTGAGACCGAGGGGGGGTGGTGGAACGAGATGGAAAACACAGAGTGACAGAGAGAAGAAGTGAAGGCTGGACGGAAGCTAGCGGAGGAGGATTGATGCTAACGTAACGGGATGACAGTCAAAGAGAGACAAACAGGGAGGTTAAGAAAGAGCGACAGAAGAAGAGACGGATGGATCCAGAGGCAGAGATGAAACAAAGAGTGGTAGAATGGCAGAGGCAGAGAGGAGCTCGCATCTACGTCTTGACGTGAGCTCCATCTGTGGGGTGAAGAGCAAATGTTGGCTGGAGGGCTCACAGTGGAGGCCACATTTCACTGCTTGAACCTTGGGAAGACCTATGCAGCAGGAGCCAGTATATTCTTCTAATCAACAACTTTTTTATTAATTTTTCCTGCAAAAGTGACAGTCAATTGAACATCTTTACATTTTAGATTTAACTTAAGAAATTGTGAATTCACTTTTTAAAAAGTGCCTCATAAATAAAATGCTAGATCAAGTCATTTGAAAAAAACTAAACTAATTAATTTCAGTTGCAGCCCTACTTAAAGTAACAGTATACAAAAACATGAGACTATGATTCAAAGTCTGAGTAAGGATTGTCTGCACACAATTTTCAACACGAATGGTAGCTGAGCTGGCGTCTAGCAGCTAACAGTGCTATCAGATTGAACAGTGCTGACGCTGACAACATTGAGGACAGAGCTATGAGTGTTGGGGGTAACTGGAGGTTGGTCATTACGCTTTTGCGAAAACACTGTCACATTTATCAGTCATAACCGCCCGAAACTGCTGTGTGAGCGCAGTGAGGAGCAGCAGTGATTAGCTCACCAGTGCACACACACACACAGGGGCCGTTCTACAGATATCGCACTATAGGTGCATTCTTACACAGAACCAAACAGCGGCGGCATCATGCTGCTCCAGTGTGTGATTTTAGACAGCATGCCAGCTTGCAGAAGCAAAAGAGGCGTGACGGGGGAAACACGTAACACAGCAGAGAGGGCCTCTAGTGTAAAATATAACAGGTACATTGGTAGAGGTTTATAAATACTAACAATCACATAACATGGCAAATGCAATCATTTACCCTCTCTGTTGGCAGCTGATCTTGTCCTCTGCTCAGAGGGTAAGGTGCTCCCCAACCTCTTTTGCAGACATAAGTCTTACACAGACAGGCGAGGCGTATAATGGCATACAAGTTCCGCCTTGAAGAGGCAGTGTAAATGCTGCTAGGTACTCACATGCATCTATCACAATAACAAACAGAGAACCTCAGATTACAAAAAACATAGAGGGAGCGTGACTTCATTCTTTTCTTGGGATGCCATTACTCCACTATATCTTTACATGGCAAACACTTGTTGAAAAAAAAGATAGATTTACAGAGGCTTTTATATGTAAGAAATGTATTTATTACTATCCCTGATGGGAAGGCCTGAATGGTCACCAAATGTGAGCAACCCAGAGGGGAGGTTGGTTGATGCATGTTGAGCTGTTCAGATAGACCACATACACCTTTGTGTCTGTGTGCACATGTGGCTCTTTCAATAGGTATGGATATTTTCTCGCTCCAAACGTCCAACAGCTTTGCCACGTCTTTGCTCTCAGCTGCATTGCACAGTAAGTACAGCTTTCACATATAGCCCTGTTATCATCTTTGCAGCAAGTGATATTTGCCAAGTGATTCTGCCAAGCTTGTTTAAGACATTCCAATTGTGAAATGCCAATATGACTTTCAACAAGTCATCCACTGAATGAATAGAATAATACAAGACTTAGGCTGTGATATGTTTTTTCAAACAAGTCTCATAATTATAAATAGTGAAAGCAGTAACATGATCTGTCAGTGTGGGGAGATCCTCTCACTATAAATGTTCTAAAATAAATTTGACAAGTTTGGATGGAACCCAAAATCCATCCAAGTCTTCCTACTCACTGCAGGCAAACACACTCGGCCTGATGTAATGACACTCAGCGTCTCCTCACAGACATCTGCAATCTGTCTGCATCACATTAAGCCACTTCAACTGATCCCTGTCTTTAATTGGATCGGAAGCAAGTGAAGTGAAGCTAAAACTGGTATGATTTGGTCAAATTTTCTAGTTTTCATCAAGAATCTTAACTAAAACTAGAAAATTTGTCCATATTGCACAGTTTTTTAATCTCCCTCTCAGTGGCTCCTGTGTCAGATCAGACTTTAAAGTGCCTCTGATGACTTACAAAACTGTTGACGGGCCCACCCCATCCTATCTGTCTGATCTTCCCAAATCTTATACTCCAGTAAAGACTCTTGGCTCTCAGAATACAGAGCTCCTGTTTGTCCCAAGCAATCACAGGGCCTTTTCCTATCGTGCCCCCCTTTTTCTGGAATAATCTTCCTGTGGACATCAGACAATCCAACTCTGTTGCGGCCTTCAAATCAAAACTCAGTTTTTTGCCTCAACTTTCTAGTAGTTGCTCATTCTTTCATTATCCAGCTGTCGGGTCGATCTCAGTCTCAATGTATAATTTAAGATGAGTAGTCCTGCCAACGACAATAATATTAACTTCAAGCAACTGCTTCTCAATCACCCTCTGTTGTTTGTGTCCCACAAGCACTGCTGTGTGCCTCTTTTTCTCTGTCTTTTAACTCAGCCTTCTCTGTGCTGGACCATCAGCCACTCTGGGACACTCTCTCCGTCTCTGCTGGCTGTCAGTTTCTCATTCCACATGTTGGATCTGGATCTCTGTCCTCCAACAGATTCAGCCTCTCCTCTTGTCTCCCTCTCCTCCTCTGTGTATTTGTTTCATTCTCCTGTCTGTGTGAATAAGGTGCTTTAGTTTTGCTTCTTGTTTGTGTGTGTGTGTGTGTGTGTGTGTGTGTGTGTGTGTATTGCCTGTCCCCTTTCCAGGTTACATGATTCACACAAGCACATGGTCCTGGATCCATCAATGTCATATATGTTCACATTCTATGTATTATTTTGTCATATGTATTGTCTTTATTGTAATTTTCTGAGGTGTCCTCAAACTTTTACCCCTTTAAGTATTTCACGGCTGGAAAGATGATATTTTCATAAAACCGGGCTGTCTATGTAGTAGAAAGATGGACATACTTTTGAAATGGTGCTACATGACCAGAGAAAAAAAAAAGATGAAAAGGGCTGTGATATTTGCTTTTGCTAAAGGGGCAGAAAAAGTACAACTACCAGGCCAACAAATGCTCCATGTGGTGCCGTTTTTCCACAGTCAACAATATGGCAACCTGCTGATAGCAAATAATCTTGTATTACAGTTCAACAGTAAGCTAAAAATATGTTTTTGAAAACTCTTCAGGCGAGAAATAGGCGACGCAGTTGCAGAATCTTGGTTCGTATTTGATCAGCGCTGCTTAGTTTTATTGTTTGATCACAGTTTGGTCTGACTGTAAGAGAGGGAGGCGGGTCTCTCTTGACCCGCCTCTATACTCCATGTGTCTATGGTGCAAGACATACGAACATGGAGAAGCACCACCTGTAGTTTGAGTGGAAATCTGCCAGATGAGCAGGGAGATCCAGCCACTGGTGAAATATAGTGAGGTTTACCATGTTCTTTACACATACTAAAATTGGCAAATCCCTTTAAAGTGTTTTTTTGGGAGATTTTTCCTTATCCAAAACGAGGGTCTGAGGGTGCTGTATGCTGAGGCAATTTTGTGATTTGTGAAAATAAAACTGATTTGACTTTAATTCCAGTATGTTTTTTTTTCTGAGGCAGGCAAAAACTTGTCAAAGCAGCTTGTTGACAAACCCCGAAAACAGGAGGAAAACTCCATGATTAAAGCATGAAAAGGTTGATCGCCGTGCTCAAGTGAACTCCTACATGTAGCTGTCAATATTTTATGAGGCCCTCTCAAAACCAGCAGAGATGATTAGGAAGCCACAGCTCCACCCACTTGAGCCTCAAAAACATGTTCACAATCCAGGGGAAGAAGAAAGATTAGGGATAAAGAAAGTGCACTGAAATTGAAGAGTGTGACTGGAATAATCAGCGTAGGACAATAGAAAGGGTGCACGTAAGGGCATCTGATAAAATAAAAAAAAAGAGAATAGAGAGACGTGTAATCGGCTTTTTCTCTGATTGCAGGCTGAATCTGTTTTTGAACAAGCAGGTGGTAGGAAACCCACGCAGAAATGCATACAAATACACACACGTGCAAGCATGACTGAATTGTGAAGCAGCAGAGCCAGCAATAATGTCAGCATAATGCAGATAATGTCGGGAGGAACACTGGGCTGTGGTTGGGAACTGGAACCCACGACTAATTATGTGCTGTGCTGGCTCTGTGTGTGTGTGTGTGTGTGTGTGTGTGTGTGGGTGTGTGGGTGTGTATGTTTACGTTTCTGTGCAGCACATGTTAGATCCATGTGTGTTACTGTCTTATCAGTGTGTTCTCTGGTCAATCTCCAGCGAGACAAACAAACAGCCATATGGTCAATTAAGGCCCATCAATACCTCTGTTAACATCCTCACCAGCTGATGATTAAGAAAACCACAGCCTGTCAGCAGCACGACCAGCTGAAAGTCATATTATCCCTCCTCACGTATCCCACCCACTGATCAGTGTTAGAAAGTGCTAATATGCTTTTCTCCAAGACCTTGCTGAGCTTGAGAGTCATGACATATTATAAGTCCTTGTTTGAGCATCATTGGGATATTGCAATCATGTCAGTACAGTTTCAAAATTAGCTGGTGAAAAAAAACAGATGTTCTGTTTTAATAAGTTTACCAGGAGAAATGACATAATAATAGAAATGCACAATAATATTGACATGTCATTGGTATTGGCTGATACTGGCTTTAAAAGGAACTATTGGAATCGCCAACATGCTTTTTGTTATTTTGCAAAATGAATGAATATTATATACATTGAAAAGCATTGTATTTCATGTCTCCATCTGCTGGTCGGCATAGTGTGATGGTAATTCCACTATGGATCCAGTATGGATATCGGTATCAGTTATCAGCCAAATAAGTTGTTACACATTGGCATATCAGATATCGGAAAAAAATTCTATATTTACTTTTGGTTTTGGCCTCAGTATGTTCTCGAGCCCATTTGGTCTTAACCCAATTCCAGAGCTGCCTGGACTAGTATTTACTGACTTAATTAGTTTTGACTACAAACTAATGGGGGCAGCATTTCACCGCCATCCAACTACAAACTAACAGCAACAATAGGTAACATTTGACCAAACTGCTGAAACTGCTGAGAACCGGTCAAAATAACACAGCTATCTTAAAATTCATCACGAGTGCTGCTGAAATCTGTATATCGTTTGGTTATGTATAGCACCAAGCTGTCAGAGCGCAGAAAGTCAGGTGCACTGAAATTGAAACTAAACTGTTTATTATACTGGGTCTAAACTACATCAAACCTGGTTCTGCAGCAGCTGGTCCTCTCCATAGATCTAATTTGATCAGCTCTGAACATTTGCCATCCCCTCACTCAGGAAGTTATGCTAAGTAAAGAAAGAACTTGGGGAGAGCTCCACCTGTGCTGTGTTCAGGGACCCCCAAAAACTTCGGGATTTAGATAGAAAACACAGAATGATAACAAGGGACACACATGCATTTAAAAGAAAAAAAAAACAACAACATAAAACGTCGGCTACCGCCACACATAGACTCTAATTCTGTGAGTAACACAGTGATTCCCTATCACCTCTCGAGGTACAAGTGATATTATGAGACAGGACTGCTCAGGGCTAGCATGCCCATTTCAGTGGGTATCCCTGCAACACAACACAGCAGCATCTTTGACGATACGTCAAAGGTGCAATATATAAGATATGACCAGAATTTTTGTTTAAATCATCCGAATAATAAACTAAAATTATAAACAGGATGTGAAGAAGCAAGTTATGACGCTCGTGGCCGAGCCAGAAGGTTAAAAGACTAAATCATTATTAGGACAATTAGATCCACTAATAAAATGCCAATCACAGAAGACAAAGACATTAAGGGCCACTCAATACACTTTTTCAGCTACTAAAGACACCATACAATGTATGAGTTTAAAATCAAAGTATGGTTTGAGTTATTCTCTTGTTTTTGTTCTCCAAAATCCTTTGAAAAGAATCAGGACTTAAAGCTACAGAATCTTTAAAAACATACTTTCTGAAAATCTTATTAATCTTGTTCCTATCATGGGAAATAATGCTGTTACTGCAATAAACCACAGTATTAAAAACACAGCATTGGTGACAATCCATATTGTCTAAATAGACTATAAACATGATGTAAATGAATAATGTCCCCTTGTTGCACATGTAGGTCATAAATCTAAGTAAAACATAAGCAGAGGTAAAGTGCAACGGCCACAGACTAGCATTCCCCCAAAGTCTGAGTGTCACAAACAGTGGCTGGTGTGTTACAGCCTGATTCATTAATCCTCTGGAATCTTGTGACAGCTACTGAAGTACAGCTTCAATAATTAATGAAAAACTAGTCAGCCAGGAGCTTAAAAATGCAATCTGTTGCAAGTTAGTGATTACCTGCCTAAAACTGGTGTTAAGAATCAGGAGAATAATCTGATATTCATAAGTTATATCCAAAATAATTAGCCTCCGAATGTACGGTTGATAGCATAGAAGGGCTTGTGTAAAGTATTTATTGCATCTAGAGGCACAATGCATATAAGATGACTGAACCTGGTCATCAGCTTTGTTAGAACGGCATTTTGATGGTGTCTACACTGCCAGGGTTTTCTTTCTATAATGTAACTGCAGAAGGCAGCCACAGATGTCCTGCAGGTTTATTTGTTAGGAATTAGGTACTAAATCTAAGATCAAATATTTGAAAACTATAAATCTGGGCTTGAGCACACATAGAGAAGTCCTGTAATTCTTTTTTTCTTGACAAATTCTAGAGGAGTCAAGGGTAAGCACTGAAACATATTTCATGTAATTACAGACTTCTACAAAGAATTTAGTTGGTGCTATTCACTCAACAAGATCCTTCTCCATAAAGCCCTGCATGTTTATGTGTGTGATTCATCCTTTATTCCCTCCCCCCTCCTCCCATCACAACACTATTCTCCCATCTCCCATGTCTTCTCACCTCTTCCCTAACCCACCCCTCCTCTCTCATTCATTTCTCTCCATCTATGGGTCTGATAATTACACAAGCTGCTTACTACTTAGTCAGTCAGCCCCATACAGTCCCTATATGCATTTTGCAACATCTCCTTTATTAGTTGCTAGCTGTTTAATCCCTTCCAAATAGGTCCACACAAAGTCAGCTGGGATTCAGTTGATATTCTGCCAGCAGAAGCAGACAGGACTGTGGGGGATGGGGAACTCATATTACACCGTACCTTACAGAAATATAGGCATACCTGAGGCTGTGCTTGTAATATATATGAGATTCACTTATGCCTATTTACCCGTTTGCATGAACACTCTGCTTTCCTGCTTTCCTCATGGTAATGATGCAGAGTGGTCACTCGTGACATATTTTAGAAACAACTTAAGTTGTGGTCCAAGGGGAAATTTCCTGGAGAGAAGGGAAAAAAAAGTAGCGAGATTGGAATAGTAAATGGGCTTGCATTTATACAGCGCTTTTCTAATTTTCCGAACACTCAAAGCACTTTATACTACATTCACATACATTTATACACTGGTGGCCAAGGCTACCATACAAGATGCCCCCTGACTATCAGTTAAACATTCACATGCACTCACACACCGATGGCACAACCTTCACTAGCAATTTGTGCATCAGTATCTTGCCCTGGGATACATTAACATGCAGACTGGAGGAGCTGGGGATCGAACCACCGTTCAAACCATCAGTTTTGTGATTAGCGGACGACCTGCTCTACCTCTTGTCCAAGTGTGAGCTGCATTAATCGATTTTAAATTTTACATGAGAGGGTTGCGTGTAGTAACAAATGCGCAGAATTATCACTCCAAACTCCCCTTAGCTTCATAGAGAGTTTTAGCATCTTCCAGAAACTTTGTTTTGGATTTATAGTCTGCAAGTTTTGTTTAAATGTATCTTAATTGAGTCTGAATGCCCCTACAAGTTTGGACAAAAGTATAAATGCAGCTTTAGGTTACCTTTCCAGCGGACAGACTGAGAGATTAGCTCGTGTATAATGTGTAGCATTTAGTAGCTAAAGGGGCAGATATTTTTCTCAGGAGTTGGTGGAGACCAAAATGGAACTAAAAGGAGGGGTATAATTTGTCAAATGTAAGTATTCCTAACAACTAAACAACTAGACAATATGTCAATGTTGTGATTTTAGCTTGTTTCACTGACCTCACACAACCAAAACACAGCAGCCTTAAAAAGTAGCATTTAGGGCCTATCTAGTGTATTTCCACAAGCTTAGAATATGCTTGTTGCTGTTGCGTAATGCCTCATTTAAAATGTTTATGGAGGTTTGCAAGCTATCTTGAAGTTGGCTGAATGAGCTCACAATGCTTACTGCCTGGAAAGGGTAGATGTCTGAACCTCTGTCCCTGTACACAAGCTCACAGAAGAGAAATAATGAAGCAAAATTCAAATGTCATGACATACATAGCAGTATCATAGCTGCTAATTACTGATGCTAAAAATAATCAGTGCTGCCTGCATCCACGCAGCAGTCAGTGAGCTCACAAACAATGATTAAAAGCTCTTAGCAGAACCGTCCATAGCTGAGCAAAATCTTGACATATACAAACAGTTGGCACATGACTGAGCGAGTTTCAGGCCCCTTGTGGGGCCATCAGATGTTTACCAGTCTGGCCACGTAGGCTAATAGGGCAGCCATGCAATTAGTACTGGTCCAAATGTAGCTGTAATGATTACTCCCACTGTAACACAGACAAAGGAGCTTTGACCGAAAACACTAACTAGCCATGATGCCATTGTGATAATGGCTGGACTAACACGCATTATGCTGGACAAGCTGATTGCGAACATATTCAGTACCACAAATAGAAACCACATTGTTAACCAAACACATCCATTGATGAGCTTATGGTAGCCTTTGTGGATACACAGCTGTTTGAGAAAGGGAATAATCTAGCTGTACAGAGGCGCTCCCCGGAGAAATATAAATTTATTCCTTCTAACCAGGCAGCCATTGCAGTATGAAATTAGGATGATGTTGGAGTTAAAGGGTTAGCTTTTGATCCATAGATGAATTTGCTGATTGTTTTTTTGTGCAATTATTTGCTTTTGTTATTGCAGTGCTGATAGATAGTGGCATATTTCATGTCAGTCTGAAGGTTGATTTGAGGTTGATTGATTTTGGAGGTGCTTCAAATTCCTATTAATATAGATCCCCTTATGTTGGTTAATAGCCTCAGTGAGGGTGTCATTCTAATAATATTTGAACTGCCTCTGATACTGCAAGCCATGGCAAGCAGCAGTGGCCAGAGTGTCGACCGCAGCATCCATTAATCAGCCGTGTAGTCACTTCCGCCATCTGCCAATACTGCTAAGTTGACAATAACAACCATTAACGAGTAGAATTAGCCATAGCCAAGGGCCCATAGCATTTTAAAGGAAATCCATTTCCAAACAAACAGCTGGTCCTTTACCAGTGGATAGGGTCATTTGCAGCCATCGGAAGCTTCCTGATAGTCTGACAGACATAAAGGACAGGCCAAACCCACAACCAGAGGACAGTGTGCTGGATATTTTTCTACTTGCACAAATCCACGCCTCATGCTTTGTTACACACATACAGTCATTCTGCTCCAAAACAGAATGAAGCCCCTCTGGCAGTCTTTCCCCCAATAAATGATGATACTCTCATGCAATTGCTGTGCTTCTTGTTGTAGTATTTTTCAGGCCAGCCACAACAAAAGGCTGCCAAAGCACTGTTCATCAACAATTCCATTAAGCTATTAATACAATCAGTACTGTACCAGTGTTGCAATTAATGGGACTGGGACAGTTAGCACTACTGACTGGATATCTTGGTTCATGTCAAAGGAATACTCTAAATGAACAGTTGGCTGTTAATTGAGCTGGCTTGAGCACTGATGGCCTATCAGAGCATTGCCAGGCAGGCCATATGGGCCAACCATGGTGTTACAATGAGTCCAGTGATAAAGGTATTCAATGTTCCCACTTGCCAGATTGCGCTGACCCACACAGACAAATCTGGAAACACAGGTGGACTAATTCTAATTCCAACAGCACATATTGTATCAGCGCTCCATAACCTGATCTAAATTTTGATGGGAAGTCGTCATTTTGGGATGCTATGACCAGACGCTAGACACATGCAGCCATTACTTGATTTGAATAAGAATGAGAAGCTAATTATGAGTGAGAGATTTGCATGGTTCAGGGCTTAAATGTATTTCTGTGGGTGGGATATAGGAAGACCCATCCTACAGGAAACTACTGCCAGTGGTGGGATTTACTATCACCAAGTACACTGACTCAAGTAGCCTACCGTTTCTGAGAACAAGTTTGAGTTACTTGTATGAGTATGCCCGTTTTCTGCTTATTTAAACTTCTAATGCTGATATTAATCTAATCTAATTTAATATTTCAGATTAAAATATTTTACTTTTTAGCCATGTTAGCAGCGTGATTGTAAGGATGGCAAAGTTAATCTGACGGTTGGTCAGTTTGGACACTACTTTGGTCCAGACTTAAATAGCTTAACAACTATTAGATGGATTTAGATCAAACTTTGTATAAATATTTATGGATCCCAGAAAAAGTATCCTACTGACTTTGATGATTGCCCTACTTTGGGCTCTAGTTTCACAGACCAGGCGCAGTGGAGGCGCAGCGCACCTGCGCTTCGCCAACTGGGTGTGGCCAGGTGGATTTTGCAAGTTTGGCACACCGTGCGCCCTGGCGCAGCTACTCCTCTTTCCCACCTCCGTCCCTCCTACCGGCGCAAGTCGGAAAGAGGGAGGAGAGAAGGCGTGGAGTGGGTTTTACGCACATCACACCAATCAAATGAGCCCCTCTCCTCACCCTTAAAAGCCCCATGTGAAGGCATAATGAGAGTTTACTCAATTCGCCATGGCAGAAGAGAGCAGCAGCGTCAGACGGCAAAACTTCTCCCAGGAGGAAACTGATGTTTTGGTCCGGGAGGTCCAAGCTCACAGTGTCCGAATATATGGAACTGCGAGCAGACCTCCACGGGCTGATGATGCAAAGGTAGCCTGGGAGGAGGTCACCACAATTGCAAATAAAAGTTGAGTTTCTCTCGTGCTTGCGCGCTCTCTCTCTCTTTCTCTCTCGCAGTCTCACTCTGTTTCTTTTCTTTTGACTTTTCTAAGATGACAGATGCTGAATATATATACTCCCTATCTGATGCTGTGGTTGGCTGAGAGGGATGTGAACTCATTGGTTTGCAGCTGTGTTAATCAAATCAGGTTGGGTTTCCATTACGTGTTTCAAACGTGCCAAACGGTGCTCCTCCCCTTTGATCTGACATCAGATGTGACCGGACAGTCGATATAGAGATACATTTATGTGCTGATTGCAGATAGTTGCATTGAATAGTGTTTGTGGGTATTTATTGCATCGTTAATGTGCCTGACATTCTGGAAACCTGCCTGTGAGGTTTTGGTTACGTGTGCGCACTGTCCGCCGGTCTGCCAAACTACCATACTGAGTGCGCCTCAGGTTGTGCTGCTCGAAACTAGCTCTGCGCGGGGTTCACCACCCTGCGCTGCGCTGGGAAACTAGAGCCCTTTTCCTCTAGCACTGCCATGAAGTTGACATTTTTCTTTTTTTTTTACTTTTGTTGAAATTTATAGAGAACTGATCTTGTTAATTTTCCTGGAGCTACATCTTTTTTGGATAACCACCAAATAACTGCACACCTAATGACATTTCCATCAGCCTCAGCTGCAGTTCATGTTTAGTGCTAATTAGCAAATGTCACAACACTAACATGCTAGACTAAGATGTTTTAACATTTACAAAGCACCACTGTGTCTCAGTGCAACCTCACAGAGCTGCTTGTATGGCTGCAGACTCTTAGATATGTTACAACACAGGCAGTTCTCATGCACTGTTTGTACACAAAACTACAAAAAGTAATGCACCACAATGCATATGTAACCCACATAATCATGAGCCTGTAATTTGTGTATAAAGCATGTTATCATGAAGGTTGTGACCAATGTGCTGATGGGAGTAAAGAAAGAATTAGTTTAAAGAGCAAAGGTATGTGTGAGGGGGCAGTTTAGGATGGTGGATGAGTCAAATAAACACAGGACTTTCCTCCAAGATACTGATGTTTGTGTCACAAGTAAAACCAAGTGAGCTTGTTTTTTTTAGGGTATGGCATTACCATGTTTCTTTTACTAAACTTAATCTACCTAAATTCACTTTCTTAAAACCAATCTAAACTCTCTTAAACCTAACCCATGTGACTTTACATTATATATGTAACTTTATGTTAAGTACATAAGTTAAAGGGATAGTGCACCCAAAATGAAAATTCAGCCATTATCTACTCACCCTCATGCCAAGGGAGGCTCAAGTGAAGTTTAGAGTCCTCACAACACTTGCGGAGATCCCAGGGGAGAGGGGGTAGCAACACAACTCCACCTAATGCAGGCTGAAGACGCCCAGATTCAAACGTCCATAAACACATAACTGAAACCACAAAATATCTCTATACTGCTCATCCGAGAAAAACGTCATTTCAACTATGTTTTTAGCCTCATTGTAGCCTGTGGCTCTGACTGCCTCTGTGCATCGTGTTCACGTGTGTGTGCTAGCGCGCAAGACCAGCGAAAGCACACATGAAGGCGGTGCCCATGTCTCACGGTCTCAAGCAAGCACGCACACATGAGCGCGATGTACACAGTAGAGTCCAAATGACGTTTTTACAAACAACTTTTTATGTCGGGGCTTCAGGACACTTGGATCACTACAGACGAGCAGTATGGAGATATTTTGTGGTTTCAATTATGTGTTTTTAGACGTTTGAATCTGGGGCACCGTCAGCCTGCATTAGGTGGAGTTGTGTTGCTACCTCCTCTCCCCTTGGATCTCCGCAAGTGTTGTTCGGACTCTAAAACTTCACCTGAGCCTCCATCGGCATATGGGTGAGTAGATAATGGCTGAATTTTCATTTTTGGGTGCACTATCCCTTTAATGACACCATTCGTGGGTGTTAATTCAATGAATATCTTATGGTCTGCAATATGTGGATTCTGCAAGATACCTTACAAACCTTTGTATGAAGATACGTTGTAGCCTACTACACTACATTTATCTGACAACTATACTCACTGGCTACTTGGCAAATTTAGAATTATCACACAAAATCTGTACTCGGCTTGTAAAACATAGTCATGGATTACTATCAAAAAGTAAATAAAGTCACTCGAATCAGCCTTTTTGCAACCAGCTAAAAACATGTAGCCCACATAACAGGTACTTTTACTTTTGCTACGTGTACTTACATAAGTAAATTTAGCTGATGTGTTTTTGCGCTTTCAATAAAGAGATACACCACCTCAATTAAATTCTCAATATTTGTGAACATGAGCAACTCTCTGTCAAAGCCAGAAATCAGAGAAGTAAGTCTCAAACTTATGATATTGTGGTATAAAGGGTGGAGTTGCTCCACAGACAATGAATGGCAGACTGATTTTGTGGACCCACAGAATGTTGTTTTCTTTTTTACCCAAATGAGCTTTATTCTATTGTAGTGTTTTCAGCTCTGAAATAATGTATTCACACATTCAGAACACTTGCCTGGGTGCTCTCAGTCTCATTTATAACATATTTCCAAATTCATTGTCTATGGAACAGCTCCACACTGAATACCCTTTGACATCACAAATTAAAGTTTTTGGGAGAGAGTTGATTCTGTTTACTAATATTTTTTGATTCTCCTAGAGTAGAGGAATAATACGTATGACTTTTGAAAATGGGGGTAGTTAAATCTTTTTTTATATTGTGGTATTGTGATGTTTATATCAGTAAAGAGCTGGAATATGGTCTACAAGTTGAATATTTTGTATAGGCCTATATTTTATTTTAATAATCTTTTAATTTATTGGTATTACTTAATGTTGTTCTATGCAAAGAAACTTACAAGATGTATTCTTAATATATATACATGCAGTTGTATGTTCATGCTTGACCAAAGTGGGAAAGTAATATTTTTATTAATATAATCATTCACTCATTATCGTTTACTTTTATTTAAAACTTAGTTGCACTTCATCATTGACCTTTTAATGTTAGTGTGCTTGAGGGGAACATGTTTTATTATTATTTACGGCTGGACTGTGTATTATGAGCTGACATTTTCTCAAATATAATGGATCTGTTTATAAATGAGCCTGACTTTATGGTATTTTGGTCACATTTGCGCTGACAAGGGCTATGCCATCCCTTTTAAGGCCATTTCACAAGGTAAGTAATGGCCGCCCAGAACTCATTCATCTTCAATAAGTGGTGAGCAGGCAGGTGGAGAGCCACGGGCCGTCTAGCAGCCTATACAAGCAAGTGAGTTCGTTCTAAAACTGTCATGTTTATGCTCATTCAGCAATCGCCCACACAGCTGTAAAGCCAGAGTTTAATCATATACTTTCTTTGCCTGACCTATGAAATGACGTTCAATCATGGACAAGGTTAATAACATATAATAGCAACGTTTAGCTGTGCCGTGTCTTTTCATTAAATTATATAAGCTTAATTGTCCTGGCAGTAATGGCAAAGAGTTAAAGAGCATGGAAAAATGGGTGAATTACATCAAAATTTGATTTGCAAATCGAGTTATTAAAAGTGCATACTTTAGTTAATTCCATGATCGTGTACTTAAAACTGCACTTGTGTAAAATTTAATTTTAGCCAAATAACAACATGCAGCTGGAATGTAAAAAAAACAAAACAAACAAAAAAAAAAAAAACGTTCAATCAAGATGAGACTGACCCTGAATGCCAAGTTTAGTATGCAGTCAATATGACCACTGATAGGAAATCTTCACAGTACAGAGGTGACAAGAAAAAAAAGGTCAGATTTCATGTTTTGCTTCAACAAACTCAGGGGGCCCTATTTAAACCATCTATAGCACATGGTCTAAAGTGCATGGTGCATTTAGGGCATGTCCAATTAATTTTGCTAGTCACACAACACATAATCTGGGCACAAAGTAAGGGCAAAGGGTATTAGTCTCTTAATTAATCATAGTTGTGTTTTGGGCATAACATGAACCAGTCAGAGTGTTATTTCCCATCCCCTTTAAAGGTTAGGTGCCTCTGCACCTGGTGCACTGTTATTTATAATACGGATTTGGCAGATTAGAAAAGGGAGGGTTTTTCTGAAAACGACAACTGCATCAGTCTGAATCTAGCAATGACACTTGAGCTGCACTCTGTACTCTGCTTGTAAGATAGGACCCAGAGGCACTGACAAAAACTGAGTTCCCTTCTAACATTGCTTCATTACCAACACTACATTGATATTGGATGATTCTGCAAAATCCCAGTTTACATTCAGTGGCATTGTTTTTTTGTTTGTTTGTTTTTAACCCAATTTCAACATGTTATAAATTATTTCCTTCAACAATATTTGCACATGGAAACTGGAGCAAATTAGGAAAAGGGATGGATCCTGGTTACTGTTAAGGCAGATATAGATTTAAGAAATCGTTTTAAAGGTTTGATAACAGGACACCAGAAAGTTAATGCACCGGGCAATGTCTTTTTTTACACTTCAGTCTTTACACAGATTAAACAAATGAGATATGACATACTAATCTGTGATTTTTAAATATAGTGTTTCCCCCCATTTAAATGACAATTTAATTTTTTTATGCTATAGCCAAACCAAACTGGTGGTTGTAGCTTCATATTTTCCATACAGAGCTTTTTTTTCCAGTTTTTTTATTTGTCATTTTTTTTTAAAGCTACGGTGACTAAAGTACTTAGTTAAGAATAGACAAATGATTACGGTAATAGTTACACTGAATGTCAACTTTTGGGTTGTGAAATACGCAAACTCCTGCATGAAAACTGCATGCTCTGCATGCTCATCCACAATAATGACCTCCATGCACTTTCTTCCTGCTACCTGTAGGTTTTTTAAATAATGCATATTTGTCTAATATGGCCACAACTCCTTAGGACAAAGGACTGTACATCGCATGACTTGAAGTATTACTCTCCCAGTGCCTGAGGAGCTTTTAAAGGAGCACGTCAACATTTGCTAAGTGAGGCTGAACATGTCATTTAACTACCTCTGTACTGAAAGCACAACTGATATCGAGCTACTCAGCTAACTTGTGGGGATGTAGCAAAAAAGTAAAATTCCCATAGTTCCTATAAGATTATAAAACAGAAAACAAAAACTAGGAGAGAGAAGAGGGCATAAGTAGCACACAAAATGGGCAGTGTAACTACAACACACAAATTAGAGTGCCTGCATTGACACTCTGCTTGCTAACTGATAAGGCTGAATGAACAATGCCCACCTCATTAAATGCTGGTAAGGATTTTCTGATGAGTGCAAAAATTCAAGTGGATTATGGTTTGAATAGACAAAAGGGGCTGGCATCAACATCAAAGTGCTGGAGAGCCAAAATTAATGCCAGTGTGACTCTCAATCACTTGACTATCAGCTGTGTGCTTTTCTAAAAAGACTCTCGCAAATTTATGTACCTCCATCTCATCTGGCTGTATTAACACCACAACAGCCTCACAACACCTGCATAAAACAGGAATTTAAAAGCAAGTGAGAATGTACTCTAATAAGAAAAACAGGAACCAAACAAACATGGCTTTAGTTTTAAATGAAGGTTGTTTTTTTTTTGTTTGTTTGTTTTTTCCTCCAAAGCCATGCTAGTGAACATCAATGCCAAGGAAATTCCCTGCTCCATCTAAAGGTGTGTATAGGTTTTATATGTATATGTATAACAATATATGTATAAATATGTATGTATGTACACAAAACACACACACACACACACACACACACACAAAACTAACTTAAAAACAGAAGAAAACAGGTACCTTAAAAACTGCAATAACTAATCCGTAACACCTTTTTTGGCCACTTGGGAGCAGCAGAAAACAGCTGTGAATACAGGAATACAGCAATGACATATCATTACCTTTTAAAGAGAAACTTTTTTTTGGGACCATATTTTCCCATATATTTTTTCTGCAGAACTAATGGAGATAAAAACTTGAAATTGGTGCAGTACTGAGTAAGACTGCTGCAGCCAACAGTAATTAAACAGGCTGCAATTTAACATTTATGGGCAAATGTGCACAGCCAATTTACATCCACTAAAAAGGGTTTGTTTTTGACAGAGTCAGGATCAGATTGTTGTAGAGGTGTCTGACAACTTTATATAAATTATCCTACATAGGCAGACCATTTTGTTACAGAGTAAGCTATCACCAAACCCACCAGACTTGATATGGATAAACAATAATTTTATCATTTTAAAACACACTTCCTTTAAAGTCTATACAAACAATCCAACATTGCAACAATCTCCAACTCTTCGTTGGCTGAAATAAACCCTTAACTGCCACAGTTAAATGTAAAAATATGCCGGCTCTATACACACTGAAATTAATGTTTGTTTAAACGGAGTGTGGTGAGTTTGACGATAGCAGGTCTTTATAGGCTCCTTTTGCCCAAGTCTGTCATACATTTAGAGTAATGATCTGAGCCTGTCAGTAGCTACAACAAACACTTTTAGTAGACCTAAACTGATGGTGCACAAATCCCTTGAGAGGTTACATTGAAGCCCTTTCCTAGCACTCTCACTCAACACTGGACCGATTTAAAAAATGTATGTCTCTATTAGTCACTTCGATACAAAACCATGGAAAATAGTGTCCAAATTTAGAAATACCAATGTTACCCTTTAAATTCATAGGGTGAATGTGCTGGCAAACAGTTGCTTTACACATCCAGCAGTTACAAAGCAAAAAGCCTTGGTAAATGTAAGTCAAATATTCACTCTCTTTTAGCTCTGTGTTTGGTCTTCACCAACTCGTAAGGGAAATATCTGTCTCTTTAGATGTCAAATGCTCCAATATGTTCACCAGCTAGTCACTAACTGCGTCTGTCTGCTGTTTGTTGCTGAGCAGGTAGTGTACGCTGGGATTTTAGAGCATCTTAGCAGTGGGTACATCAGTTGTTTGGAGTGAATAAACAGACAGCACAAACATTCCAGCCATCAAATGTGTGCAAACAACAGAAGGCGAACATTTGCTCCACAATCTGTCCGAACACTTTAGGTGGTAGGAGCTGTTGAGTAATTGGTAGCTTGCACTTTAACCTAAGCTAGGACACTTCGCAATGTCGGACCCCGTCAAGTGTCAACTGCTTTGACATATTCACACTTTCACACCAATTTTACCACGGACAAGACTGCACGGGTTAACAGATGGCATATATTTTCATGTCTTTATCCACACTTGCATTGCTGTAATAACACAGTGATAAATCCCAGCTTTGACTATGATCAATGTCTTCTACATCAAATAGTTTTTTGGGCCCAGACAGTGTCTGGTGTACTCTTACTAAGCGTGTGGGGCCAGAGCAGTCACCATTGGTAAACATCACATTCTGCTTTCATTACATTGGTATTTTGTGAAGACATTTCTTATTTGCTTTGTTCTAGTTTCATGTGGCCAGACAAATAGCTGCTCTTTTCATTGGACTCATATGGGCCACACAGCTTTTGTTTTATTCCTTCGAGTTTTTTATCAGTCGGAAAAAAGGTTTGATGTGGAGTCACGATACATCTCTTTGTTCGGAACACTCCATCCTCTCAAATAACCTCTGTATCTGAGGGCTTTTGATAAAGAATGGAGCATCTTCTGCATAATTCAGAGGTCCTAAAACTTCTGTTCTGGACCGAAATGAAAAATGTAATCCCATCCCATGGGTCCTATGCAGCCTCATTATTCATTGCCACCCGTGTCATGTGGGAACCCCAGCAGAGGTAGGACCGTGAAATATTGCATGTCCTAGCACATAGTTTAAGAAAGAATAGGTTACTATGCAGTGTATGTGTGGTCAGTGTGTTCTATTTGTTTTTATTCTGTGTGGGCTGTGCCAGTCACCAGGGGCATGCATTCTGCTATTTCTCTATCACCATAGGGAATGAGTGTGACAGGGCAGGAACATTATGACCCTGTCATCACAGAAATATGTTCCTCATTGTAACTGTATCGCTTCCGGTGGTGATGAGTAATCAAGGCCAATTGCAAGGCCATCGTCTCATCTCTCCAGCAGACACCACATGTCGACCCATGTGTCACTCACGCTTTATCCCGAGCACCTCAGCCGTAATGCAGTCAGCTGGTGTTTGCATGATGGACCAAAATAAAAAAAAAATGACAACCTTGGACCAGTTTCATAGAAAATAATCTGCAGGAATTTCTCAAGGGAGCATGTGTTTCTATTTGAACCGTATTAAAAGCGTGCAAATTGAATCTAGTCAGCCACAAGCAGTGGAATTTGAATTTCTGAGATTAGCATTTCTGTGAATCAATAAAAGGAGCAACTCAGGGCTTTTTACGGGGTGGATTAATCTGTATAAGATTCATCAGAGTTGCCCTCTGGGACGGAAGTAGCCCCCCCTCTCTCATCCGTGTTTTCCAAAAGAGAGAGACACTCTTGGCCCACAGTGAAAGAGAGGGTTTGATTGAAGGCTTATTTCCCCTTCTAACATCATCAGCAGCAACCTGCCTCCATTACAGGAGCGCATTAGCAGCTTATAGTCAGTTCATTGAAATGTGTTTAAGAAGTCCCCTCATCTGTAACAGATGTACTTCAGTCTCCTGGGTTTCAGTGGCTATGTATACCTCTCTCTCTCTCTCACACACACACACACACACACACACACACACACATGGGGAGTGTATCTCCCACTGCATCACAGATAAATTGAGACCCATTTCTTAATGATCTCTTCCCCTGGGATTCCTATAGAAAACCATTTAGTTAGCAGCAGCACTCCTCAATAAAGCCAGAAGAGGTCTTGTAATTGCTTCACCAGGCCACAGCGGTAACGCTCCATTTTGCTGAGCAGAAACTGCAGCAGTGGCATCATAAAAAAGACCCATCATGCATCTGCGCTGTATTTAACCTCCACTGGAACAGCGGCAGTCGTTTTAACCTTTCCGCTCTCAAATCTCACCAATCCAATCAGGTCAACTGAAACACAAATCTGTCAGTCAAGTGTTTCCCTGATAATCAGGAACTACCGAACAAATGTTAAGTACATGTGTTAGGTCACTGTTAACAATGTCAGCTATGATAGATGTGTAATTCCACAGCCCTATGCCATAATGCGACCTCTTGATCATCTCCAAGCTTGATTTGCCACACAGTTAATAATCACCTCTTGCAGACAATCATTTGGCTTAGCGCTTGTGAATATGGAGCCTTATCTTTTCCTGATCTTCACCTTGAGGAAAATCTACAGTAAACCATTTAGTGGCACAGTTCTTTTTTTTATGCATGGTTAAATTAACACTGGGGTCTTTGCAGCTCTTTCTGTGGAGCCCCGGTAACGACAGAGCCCCAAGGAGCCCCCAATTATCAAGGAATGAGGGACACACAGCTAAGAATGAGTAAAAGCTGAGAGTCAATGTACTGTATATGTCCAATGCATGACTGAAAAGAGTATTAACAGACAATGACAAAGTGTCAGCTGACAAAGCCTGTGATAGCAGCCTGTTCAGTCAAGATTGGTGATAATGACCTAATGGCTAGCGCAGAGGAGGACATATAAATCCTGATGCTTCTATGCTGAAATGTTGTGAATTAATCGAAAGTAGGGATGCATCGAATATTTGGCCAAATATTGCAAAAAAAACCCACACATTCGGTATTTGGTGAAAAAAGTGAAAAGCAAGGCTGAATAATAGCAGCGTGTTTTGATGACTCAATCAAACAGCGTGCGGTTATGGAGGGAGCAAAATGTCAGCAGTTGAGACTAAAAATTGTTTTGTGCGAGCAAAAGAAATCATTCAGGAGCAGCTGTGCGAGTACAGATTTCAACCAGCAGCAGAAACAAAAGGCCAATCCTGCTGGTTGTGGGTTGAACGGGGGTCACAGACACAGACAGGAATGTATTCCTGTCAAATACGGCGGCCATACTGCTCCACGGCGCAAGATAATGGCTTCCCAGCGACAGAGAAGCCTGGCTACAGGTCAAATAAGACTTCGTTGGTGTCATGACTGCCCAGAAGTACCTGAACGGCCGAGCTGTGGCGGCACACAGGTATGTGGCGTGTCAGAGGAGAAACGAGCCGTTCACATTACTCTCTGTGGCAGGTAACGGTCCACAAACCTCAACGGGACTGTTCTTAACTTGTCAGGGGAGGAGGGTGGCTGGTTGGTTTTTATTTATTTCATTTTGATCCTCCCCATGTTAATCACTTATTGATGCTGTTTTTGAAGTATGAATAAGTCACTAAGTAATTTATTCCATTGAAATATCATTGATGTATTATAGAAAAGTGATTTATCTTTTTATAAATGACAAAAGGCACATCTGCCTCATTTCCGCTGTGGTATAGTGATACTATTTAGAACCGTGATACTTTCACTGGTATCGTACCGTGACAACACTATTCTGGAGGGGGTTCATCTGCAAAAACAAATGAAAAACTAACGGCATTCTGTATTCGGTACTCGGTATTCAGCCAAGCGTTTAATTTCATTCTGCTTCGGCAACAAATTTTCATTTCAGTGCATCCCTACTCGAAAGTATCGACAGTGATGCCCACAAACATGGACTTATTGTCCACTGAAGTTGATTCATATTTTTAATAAAACACTGTAGCCAATACTCCTGGATCCAGAAGTCTATTTCAAGTGAACATCAGTGCTGCAGACGTTGATTGCCTTTTTCTGTAACATATGTTATTAGATGTTACTACTGTTTGGGTTTCTGCAATGTTTTCGGTACAAACCGGTACACCACTCAGCCCTACTTTATACGCTACTTTATGTGTCAAACCACTACAAAAGATAAAGGCCTATTTTGTTTGTTGAAGACCAGAAGAAGATATTGAATTTGTTTACATTTTGACTATGTAAATAAAAAACAAACTTATGGGACAACTTGGATGCATTCTTTTTTTTTTTCTTTCTTAATGCATTGCGAAGTATCGGATCGGACTCAGTATGGGACTCGGTTTCAAAATAAAGGGCTTGTATCGGATCGGATGCAAAAAAACGTGCTCGGGACATCCCTAGCTGACAATATATAAAGGAGTTAAAATGAGCAAAGCCTTAAACATCCACTGCAGTAAAATGCAACATAGATATTAATACAGCTGTGATATTAATCCAAAAAGATACAATAGTGAACTGACAGGAAATACTGCAACAAGTACTATTAGTTTTAAATAGGTTATTTTTCCAGAAAATATTTACTTTTACATAAGTAAGGTTTAAAATACATGGTTTTTACTTATTATCATTAGTAGTAGTAGTAGCAGTATTACTTAAGTAAAGGATCTGAGTCTTCCACCACTGCATAATGCTATATTTCAAGTATCTCTACACTATTCCAATAAAAATCATGCATATTGATGTTTTACAAGATACATGAGTCTTAATGGAATTTCTCATGAGGTTCTCCTTTTTGGATGTTGTATTTTATTTTTATTGTACAATATGTCCATTATTAAAGTGGAAATACCCAGGAGGATAGTCTGTTAGTTACTGCTTCCTGTGATTAGGGGTAGAAGACAGATGCAGCACCAAAGTACTCATAATGACAAGTACAGAACATCCTCAAGGGTATAATGGCATTTATACAATGTCTCCTAGTGTGTATGTGGGCTGCTAAGTAAAATGTCTGCCATAAAAGAGTGAAGAAATGTAGGAGTAACAAACAGATTGCATCACTTAATAGCTCCCCGTTGTCTGTAAGAGATAGAAAAGGACCAAGTAAAGGGAAGTTATGATGCTTGGTGAGAATTAACAGCACGTTAAACCCATGTACTGATGTATTGGTTGAGACTACATGATGTTTAAAGTCAATGACTGCATCCTCATTGAATTATAATGTACTTAAAGCGATCAATAACAAGCTTATCTGCTTATGACTTAACTCTTTAAGTAAATGGTTACCTATGTGACCCTGCCAAAGTATAATTAGCGTAATGAGGATAAACGTTCATGAAAATGCTCATAAGTCTCTGCCGATGTCTCAGAGAAATGGGGCTGCTCTGAACTGTGTCCAGCACAACAGAAAGTTCAGATAGTTAATTAACAGCAGCAAAGTTAATTCCTGGATCACTTCATAATTAACATATTTTGAAGTTTTTCTTTGAGGTGATGTCAGCTGCGTAATTTCTATGTGATAAGCAGGATTTGTGAAGACTTACCAAACAACTTGGTGTATATTTTGTAACACTGCACTGAGACAGAAATCAGCCAAACAAAATGTACTCATACGGTGTGGCCAAAAGCAGGAAGGTTAAGAAACAGCATGGGTAGGGTTTTAAACTTAACCTGCATGGGCTAGAATGGCAAGGGAGCTAACAAAAGCAATCCGGCAGAATGTAAACAAACAAGATTTTACAATTGCTATATCACACCTCTTCTTTTAAACTAGCTGGGCATTGGGAAGCATTATTATTTTAATTGCTGGAGTCCAATCAGACTGAACTATGGAGCAAAGCAAAGGAGACGGGTCACTTTGCAAAAGTAAGCAAATGTGTCTCATCCCATTCCACACTGAAATGAATGGGAAGCAAATCCGGTCTGTGTGCACCCAAAATGTCACCTGTAAGTCAGTTGGTCTGAACCAAGGAAAATTTAAATTATAAACCTTTTTCATTCTGACATTTTCAGGTCAGCCAATGTCTTGCTGGGAACTGGTTATTTTGTGCTGTTCACCCTGACCAGTCAGTAGTTAGTGATGTATCCGTCATTTTGAGTCAACGCAGACGCTGCCCCGATGGTTGGAAGGAGCAGTTTACTTAACGGTTTTCCACACTGGTCAAAGAAAGATGGTATAATTATCATAATTTTGGTAACCTACTCAGCCGCATCAATACCAATCGATACTTGTTGCCGTTTTTCAGTCGCTATTTTTTATGAATGTAACTAGGTAGCTAGCCAGGTATGTAGGAAGCCATATAGCCTTATTCTTTTATCTAACCCACTAACATATAGTTGAATAATAATATTACAGCAACAACTGGTATAGAACAGTTGTAAATGGGCACAACAGCTCTTTCATCACTAAACAAAACAGCAGTGTGGGCAGCAGGTCTAGAACCAGGCTTACTAAAATATAATTCCAGCAAGTCCCTTAACATTTTACTGCATGTTATATGTTTATTTACCTTCTCTGATGTCACAACCCAGCTGGCTAGACTTTGGTATTTGGTTTAATTAAGATCGTGATGTCAGGTGACCTAAACTGGTCAAATACCAACATCAATTCGACATTGAATACTGACGACAGATGTCGCTAGTATTTCATTTGTTTCAAGTTGTGTTGTTAAGTAACCATACAGGTTCTAAACATCCCATGCCAACTTCATCTTGGCGTAGAATAATGACATTTAGTCATAATATCAAGGTCCACACAACGTAAAATTTTTACATCATTAGACATTTAAAATATTGTCAATCTGATTGTCATTCCAACTGAAATTTAATGTCTGTCCAAAGTAAGAGTCTAATGTCTTCCTGACGTCTTACTGATGTCCAGTGCCAGCTCGGAAAGACCACCATAAAGAGAGAAAGAGCAAATTATTGGACAAGACTGCTGGACCTCATCAAGTCCTAAATAGTGACCAACAGGTAGAAACGAGTTGAAGAGGAGTCTTGTTCTGTAATAATTAAGGGGGGAAACTGATGAGTCCAACTGCACCAAGTTTTCACAGTCTGGTTATTCAGTCTGCACCAAAGTTCAATTAACAGCTTTCACACCAGCCTAAATGAACCAAGCCAAAGAGGTTTGGCGTGAAAGCACCCTAATATATGGAAACCATAAAAACTGGTTATAAATACAGTTTCTAGTTAAGTGATTTAGTTTGTGTCCTTCACTGGTGACACATTAAAATCCACTGAAGCATTCGCTTAATAACCAAGCAAGCGTAAAACTGTCTGGTCTTAAAACAAGTGTTGCGTGAAGGTTAAACTATATATTCCATACCACTGGCTGGCTGAAAAAAGGCATATTTTTAAACAACCTTGCCTGTCTATGTAATTTCTTTCCAATAATTCCACCATTCATGTGCGTCAGACTGTCATTGCTTTGGATTGTCTTGTGGAACTTTTAATGTGATGGCACCCAAGAGACATAATGACACCCAAGGTGTTCTTTACCGTAATTACAGGTATGACTGCAACAAGATTAGACACAGGAAAATCACACTAAACAGTGTTAGTTATATTATGGGATTGAATACTAGTACTAATAAACTCAACAATTTCACATACTAATTTTCACTCATGCACCCATAATATATGAGTGCACTCTTCCATCCCATCTTTATGGCTCTCATGTATGAGATTTAGATGGAGTGAGGTGGGAGGATGGGTGGGTGAGAGGCAAAGGTCAACAGAGGGGATCAATAGCAATGCATCTGCTTACATATCTCTAAATGACTCTAACCACTGTTTTAAAAACCACTCTTAACTCACTCAAAGGCCAGCACTCATTGACTTTCTACTTGTATGTAGGTGAGTGTATATGCATGTGTTTGTGTGTATCCATTTTTAATTGGTGCAGCCTGTCCCTGTGAGAGTTCCCCACCACTTCTCAAACAATTAGTTTAATGGAGCAGTACTCTAGTTTCTGGGTTAGCAAAGTCAATACATCGACGTCCCGCAGATATAAAGTGTCAGTGCAGCCACTCATACAGCCATAGAAACTCTGCCACACTCTAGATTACACACAGCCTACACAAAGTCCACTCTAGTTAAGCTAAATCCACTATTAGAGGAAGTGTGATTTCTGGGGGCTTGGACATTTGGGAGAAAGATTTAAGAGCCATGTAGACAAAAAGGACTCTCAAAAGGCAGAGGCTTAAACCAATTCACAACACATGCAAGTGATACAAAGACAGGGCACAATTGATACCATATACGTACGTATGTATTGTCTGCACCATGGATTATTAGCTGAACAGGCCTACTGAGCACAGGCCCAGGGTCCCCGTTCCTTAACTTTCACAATGTATCTCAAATTAACACGTACTGACAACGAAGAGACTTGAAATGACCAAATAGAGACACAAAAAGACGATGAAAAAACGCAAAGGAACTGCAAAGAGGCACAAAATAACTACAAAAACGTGCAAAACAACCACAAAGAGACACAAAGTGACTACAAAGAGACATAAAATGGCCTCGAGGAGACACAAGGCAATCACTAGGAGACACAAAACAACTACAAAAGACACAAAACAACCACTAAAAACAAAATTACTTCAAATAGACACATTATCTCAATAAGACACAAAACAACAACAAATAAACATAAAATGACTACACATAAACACAAGACAATCAAAAGGAGATAAAATGGCCATAAAGAGACACAGATCCACAAAAAGATGCATAATGACTACAAAGAGACACAAAACCACTACGAAGTCTGTGTCTTTCTTCTGTGCAGAAGGAGCATGGTTTGCACTGTACAATTACATCATATTCTCATTTCAAAACTATGAAGTTAAAGTATAAATATAAAATATAAATTCTCTTTTTGCACTGTTGAGGCTGGATCAGTCATTTGAGAAAAACTCTACCCTTAAATGGCAATGATGTTATTTATTCATTTTTTACAAAAACTGTAGAGTACAATATGTAGTTGAAATGTTTATAATTTTCTTCATACATTAACTCATCCTTCTCACATTAATTGATTTTGCTGCAAAATAGAATGAAATGATACAATAACAAAAACTTTTTGAAATTAACCTCTCAAACAATTTATGACCCAATACAAATTGTTATTCTGTTGAATTTGTATCTCTTTGTTTAATCCATACAAAAAACAAAATGTAAAATCTTTTTGTTTTAGGGTGAGTTATATGATGCAACCCTTTCCTTGTGAACAACAGCTGGACGTAGTGTCTGTGCTTCAAAACCCTGAGTGAAAACCAACATGCCTGCACACAAACCAAAACGAAAACCTGTGCCGTATGTCTATGTCTTTCTAAAAAGTTGTTCATAAGTGATCATTAAATGGGCTGGTAGGATAAGTGTTTCCTGTTGCTTTAAGTTTTTATGCAGGGCTAAGCTAATTATGTCCTGACTCCAGCTGTGTGTTGGATAGAAAGCCAATACTTCCCTAAATGCTGAACTATTCCTTTAAATACCACAATTACCACCTGTCAGTTCTATGCTTTTGCCAACCAGTCAGGTTGCAGTTTAGATCCATTTCTGTCCAGACTCATGTCATAAATTTACTTTACTGACATTAATAAAAGTGTTTTTGATGAAATGTGGATGCTTCGTACAAAAGTAGTCATCTAAGATTATGAGCCTTTGAATTATTGACAAAAATGTGTTTTGTGACTATCCTCATCTTTGAATCCAAGTGGAAGTTTGTGCCAAATTAGAGGAAAAAACATGTATGGGCGTTCCCGAGATATCGTGTTCACGAAAACAGGATGGATGTGAGGTCACAGTGACCTTGACCTTGGACCTCCAAAAATGTAGTCAGTTCATCCTTGAGTCCAAGTGAATGTTTGTGCCAAATTGGAGAAAAAATTCTCTCCAGGCACTCATGAGATATGATGTTCACCAGAGTGGGATGGACATGAGGTCACAGTGATCCTGACCTTTGACCACCAAAATCTAATCAGTTTATCTGTTGGACTAAGTGGACTATGGCGTCCCTGAGATATTGCGTTGGTATGTACAGATACAACCCAAACACATAACGTACGGATGGAAGGACAATGGAAAACATAATTCTTATTATGGTTTATCTTTTGTGCTGTTCTGTCAATTTCTCCAAAGTTTCAAAATTTTCCATCTCACAAATCAGCTTCTTCCCCACAAACATTATCTTCTATTTCTAGTCAGACACCGACTAGAGTCTTCACAAAACCAATTAAAAATTGACACATTTTTCAAATAAATATAATTAGCAAAACAAAATCAGTTTCAAGACTGAATTCTCACAGAGATAACAGTCTCAATACTGGACCCTAACTGGCCAACAACACTACTGTAATTCAAAAAATGCCCAAGCTTGTTCAGAAGGATTTAGGTAATTGAGAGGAGTCAAAGAAAATGATGCATGAAAAGTGAACTCCAGTAATCATGTGTACAAATCTTAAGAGGCAGGCATCTAAAAGCCATTGTGAGGGACAAAAGACAGAAGAGATCCTGCACACTTCAATGATGAGAGAGCATCTTACTAACAGAAAGACAAAAAAATAAGGATCTATTTTAAGAGAAGACAATTGTGTATAAATAAAAAGCAAACTGAAAACATGTTCAGCTAAAAACCAGAGCATTTTAGCATCCAGGGTCAACATATTTATCTATGTAAAATTAGCCATGTAATTTTCTCAATTAATTTTCTAATTACCACTGAGAATGATGTAAAAAACATCAAAGTAATTTTGCTCCACAGTGTGGATGGCAAATATTTCTCCGAGTGAATGCTCAGCACTTTTCCAGTTTAAAGAGATTACCCCAAAGCAACCAGAGATAGCGTCAACAGAAGACATCTGCGAAAATGCACCTTATCTAACCTTTTCTTACTGACACTAGAAATGAGAATTTACTGCGAGTCTGCACCACAGTATTCGTGTCACGTCTCACCAGCAATACGGGCAGTGTTTGGAAGTTCACTCCCTGATCTCAAAGCTAACGTTAAAAAGAGAGGGGTAGGGAAAAAAAGGACGTTTAGATTTCCTTTAATCTTGCCAGTCAAATGTGCGCTCTCATTCCTACAAGCACTTTAGAAACTGACATGCAAGCAAGTTTATTTATCCATTCAGCATGGCTGCCTCGCCTCTGCTGTACATGTCTGTGGTGCAGGTTCACATGAGGTGTGTGCGAGTTATTGTTACGGTCTTATTCCTCTCAGCCCTCAGGTTACAATGTGCATCCACTCAATCCTGCTGCTGCCACTGCAGATGATGATGTTTCTATGGTCTGCTAAATTTGTTCTTCACACATCTGTCTCTACACACACACAATTGTTTTTTACCTAACACTAGGACAATTTAGGTCATAAGCAAAGTAGATTTAAAGATGTGAAACTAAATAAGTTTTGAAGATACATTGTACCAAACACCTAAAGACTGATTTAACTGATATTTTTGTGGCCAATTTGCTATTTAAGAAAAAGGAAAAACCCAAAGTAAACCATCCCCCAAGTCTGCAGTTCCCTTCAGCTCTACAGAGGAATGGAGCAATTCAGCATCTCACAGCTCTTTGCTGTAGTTTTATGACATGCAATATAAGTGTTTTGGTTCACTCTTAGGGCTCTCATCAACCTTGTTTACCACAAAGGCACGCAGCTGTTTACGCAAAAAAGCTTTGATAATCCCTCAGAACACTACCTGTCAAGGATCACGCAGCAGACTGACTAGGTTAGCAACTAGCTAATGAACATAGTGGAGGATTTCACAGCCAGTCAGTTATTTCCCTAAGGCATTGGTGGAGACCAAAAGAGAGCTAAAAGAGAGTGTGTAATGGACTTGCATTTGGCGGGTGGTCAGAAACAAATGCATAATACTGCTGGATGTGTATAATAGCAACTGTTTGCTAACATGTTCACCATAGAAACTTTATAAGGTGATAATATGCTAGTGCTGTGTTGACAACTAGTTGTTCTGTTTTATATCCACAAAATAAATGACTGCAGATTTAAAATCTCACGGGCAAATTTAAAAAGAACAGATTGCAGCTGGTGATATGTGAATTACACATCACTTCCAACTGTTGTCATCTCGTCTCAAGGTCCAATTTTCATAAGGTATTGTGCCAATGATATTATAGTGCAGGCATGCCTATTAAATTCTGCAGCTGAGTGCAATTTGCCCTTTTTTGCATCTGACTGTAATTATCCATGTTGCAAAGTATAAATGTTGCCTTTGCCGCCAAGAGGACAGTCAGCAGAACAATGGCAGGGAATAAAAGAAAACTGAAATATCCTTTAAAATATCTGCTCACAAGCATGCCTGCATGACAATGCCTTCCCCTGGCTACAATGCTGCTGAAATGATAACTTGAAAGTCTGGATGTGACACATTTTATAAAGGAACTTCAGTTACCACCAAGTCTCTGAAGACACTATTAATTTCACTGTAACTGCTTGTGGCTGTTGCTGCTGATCTTTGTGAATTTGACTTTTTAAAATGAGGTTCATTCACATAGAAAAAGGCCAGCTTTAGGCTAAATGTATAGCTATTCCCCAATTACCCCGGTGAAATGTGATCTCATCAGCTATGACTCGTGCACTGTAATTTAGTCCTTTTTGTGTCTTCTTACACGGATGGTTCCAGTAATCCATGGTTTCTGTTGTTGAATAATTTAACTGTCCACACATCTCAACCTCAACAAGACAGCCATATGATTGCCCCTCCAAAACACGGGCAGCACAGCACTGCAGCTGGGGGACAGTGTACAGCATGATGCAGGAACTGGACAGCACCTCACATTCCCACCGTCACACCAATCCTTATTCACCGTGAAGCACACACCTCCTCTCCTTCTTTCCCCAGAGTTCTCTGCTTTGTCAGATTGGGTTCATCCAGTTTATTCCCCAAAGGCAGTATAATGACTAGCGGGATGCTAATTCTGCTGGTGCTCAGTCTTTACTATCTTTTCTTGATATTTACCGATGTTTACATTTGAAAATCTTGACCTGGCTAGCAAATAGCTAGCAGAAGACGGCAGGAGTAGAGTTCACAGACTGGTGAGTTGATTTTATCATCCCAATGAGTGACTCAGAGCCACACGTCACCATTGTCTCAGGCCAAAAAAGGCGATACAAAGTCTTATAAAATAGACCTAAGTACATCAATTTCGCACAAATTTGTGCAGCTGACAGAGAGGTGACTGGAAATGTTCGTGCAAATAGCCGAGGAGCACCATAATGCTACTTGCTTGGTAGCAAATTTAAGGGTGCATTTCACCCTTTGACGATGCTTTGAGAATGACACTATTTATTTTTTGTCTTATTTCTGGTGGTTTATCCGAAGCTGCTGGAGCATCCGTGGGCGGTGTTGCCATGTTGTCTCGCTAATGTTTGTTTAGCAGCAGGCTGACCTGCCGGGAAGGTGCCAGTGAGAGACCATGTGACCACCTAGACGTACTGCGGCGTGCTGCTGCACGCATGTTATGTTAACGGCCGGGTTGGTTCCACCGGCTGCAAACGTGTCACGTCAGCGTAGCATCGTAGCGTATTCATTTGGCCTACACTGACTGCATACACGTAGAGAAGCCAGCGAGGTTGTTTACCGGTTGCCGAGCCGAGAGGCTGCATGTTATGTTAAAGCATTTTCCACCTAAGTCATCGCATATATTTGAGTTATCAACAAGTTTACTGCACTGTTTTTCATCTACTCACTTTCAAATGGCCGCAACGGACATTTACACAATGTCACGGATAAACGTGGGTAAATGCATGGGGAAAAATCATCACATATCACCTCTGATAATGGTTTATTCATTTAAAAACACATTGTGCTGGTTTAGCACACTATTTCATGTAGTTTTTATCTGCTGGAGGGTCGCGTAGGGGAGCATAGTGCGACAAAAATAGACGAGCTGCGTAAAATAGAGAGTTGTCGCGTGACAGATGGGGGTTGTTGCGCTGCTCCCGTTGCCGGTGCAGCCGCTGTAATTGATTAACAGGGGGCGAGCTGCTACGGGACTCGCGCTGCAGACGTGTAGCACTGCTGACGTGCCCGGTGGATCTCGGCCGCAACTCTTGTTAAGTGAATGTTTGGGGTTTCAGCCTGGTTTCAACATGTGTTTTCAGTTGTTTTTGTGAAGTCATTTGCATACTCAATAACATAAATTTGCACAACAACAATGACGATATTATCGTTAATGATATATATCACCCACCCCTAGTCCTATACAGTCCATTTTGACCAGTAGGGGTTGAGAGGATTCATCATGATAACAGCCAACAGTGTTACCTGCTAGTTATACTCAGCTCATGGTAAAATGATACAGTCTGTGAAATGCATGCCTACAGACTTAAGTCTTCCAGACCAAGTTCAGTACATGCATGCAACATTTCCTGCAGATCTCTTGTGCATTGCTTTTACAGGCCATGTTATTGAGAAATGAAACCAAACTGTGACACTAACAATGTTAAATTGAAATTCTGGTGGGATTTTTAGCCTTTCAATACGTCTGCTGACATTAGGACTTCTAATCTTGTAAGACCTCCTGTGATGTGTGATTCCAATCGCAGCAACAATGCATCGTCACAGCCTCTCTTTGCTGGAAGTGGTGGGCTATATCTGCAGTCTCTGTAATCCTCCACACAGCAAAGGACAGTTCAGGACCCCATAGATGGCTGTAAACATCAAACGTTTGATATTCTCAGGGCGGTTCACAAATTGATTGTTGTGGTTAAGATTGAATCTGGACTGTAAATGTCTCCGAAATGTTAGGGCCAAGTTATCATCTGCTTGTTCCCTGCTGTTATCACTGCCTCTCTCACTTTCACTCTGTCTCATTCTTCTGTGGTGCTCTCTTCCTCTTCTTTCCGTCTTTGCCCATGTTAGGTTTAAATAGTATTTCTGTTTCACAAAAGCACATAGGTATTTGTCTTGATATTGTGGCAGGTGGCAGGATTTTAATATGCTTCTTCTTCCTCTCTGCTTTTGTTACCATTGCTCATATTGCTTCTTTGGTATTACTTTATTTTTTCCCCTCATCACCTTTTGAGGGCAGAAGAACATTATCGGTCAAGCCAACTTTGTGCCAAGCACATTTACAACACAATACTTTTGTATCTCTTTATTATGTGTTAGCCTTGATAATGAAGCCCATTTGTCAAACACATTACTTTTAAATTACTGCTCTGTTGCTGATTTTATTCCTGCCGGGACAAAGAGGAAAAAGTCTGACTGGGAAATGCTGAAATGTCCTTAATGCTTCACATTAGATGCAAATTGCTCTAATTTTGCCACAGTCCATTTATAGCTTAGAGGAAGAGTTTCTCTGTGGGTGGGGAGGAAACTAAGATTTTCATATTAGAGATGACATTAAATCTATCACAGTGTGTCCCAATGTAGGTGCAGTGTTTATGTAAATTCCATTGTCCTTATTCCCTGTTAATGCTGATATATGTATATGGAATATGGGCTGTGGGTTTGAGCAGTAACTGGTATTTTACTAACTAGTATAACATCATTTCAATTCAAATGGTTTGATGGTTTAAATAAAAAGCAGGGGCATGTCCAGGAACGGCCCTGGGGTCACACTGGCCCCTGCTATAGATTCATTTGCGACCAAAGTTTACTTCTGTTTTTCTCCTGGAATATTTGTGTTTGGATAGACAACTGCGCCTTTGTGCACGGGTAAGTTATGGTAGAAAAATGGCAAGAAAAATCTTGACTCAGTGTCCATATACTATTTTTAAGGCATTTCCAATCAGTGTTTCTCATTCCATCCTGTAGAGTTGAGAAAAACTGGTTGAAATGGAAAACTGGTTGAATAAGACTGTGGAATTTGTTGTTTGAGGAAAAAGTAATTAAGGCAACTCTGTGCTACGATTTGTTTTGCAAAGTTTTGTTGTTTAGCATGAAAAATTAAAAACTGTTTCCAAGGTCATCCTCCAGGATTGCCATAGTCACTGGGATTTGCCACCATGAATATCTATGCAAAATGATGTCATGCCATACATCCAATATTTGTAGAGGTCAGACTAGAGACGGGTGATACAGCCAAAATCTTCCAATATGGTTCATATAAGCACAACATTTCATACCACTGTTACGCTGATGACACCCAATTATATCTCCCACTTGAATCTGGTGACAACAACAACAGCTCAGTTCAGTCCCTCCTTGACTGTGAAAGGAGGTGAAACTCTGGATGTCGACAAATTCCAGTTAAACAACAGTAATACCGAAGTGGTCCCTCAAACACCCCCGGGGACATTACTTACCATCTAGGGTCCCTGGTGTCCAACCTTCATTCCCATGCCAGCAATCCTGGTGTCATACTTGATTCATCACTCAAATTTGAAAAACAAATCAACGCCTTGATCAGAGGTTGCTTTTTCCATCTCAGAAATATCACCAAAGTCAAACCATTCCTCTCACTTACCGATCTGAAAAGCGTCACTAAAAGCCCTAATTTCTTCTCGCCTCGATTATTGCATATCACTTCATTTCGTCATCAACAAGTCTTCTCTGTCCCGTCTGCAGTTGGTGCAGATTGCCAGACTAATAATCGGCACAAAAAAGAGAGAAAGCATTACACCCGTCCTGGCATCTCTGCACTGGCTTTCAGTCAAGTTCAGAACAGAATTCAAAATCTTCCTGTTTGTCTTCCCAGTACATCTCTGAGCTCCTGTGACCCTCACCAACCCCAGACCTCTCAGATCCTCAGACCAGCTGCTCCTGGTTGTCCCTCGTTCAAAGTAAAGGGGCAGGTGAGATTGGGCCTTTGCAGTGGCCACTCTCAAGCTGTGAAACACTTTACCTTTTTCTACCACGTGCCTCCTCTGTAGTTATGTTCAAGGCAAAACTAAAAACTCATATGTATTCCCTGGCATGGTCCTTAACTGGCCCTTGTTGTACTACATTATGCTGATTTCGTTGATTAATTTATATTTGATGTTGACTCACATGTTCTGTACAGCACTTTGGTCAGCTCTGGTTGTTTTTAAATGTGCTTTATAAATAAATATTATTTGATTTGATTTGATATTTACAGTAGTACTTTATAAAACAGTAATCATATTTGTAACGACACAATAATAGTTCCGAAAATTGCATTAAGAAATGGTTTAAAATAACCATGCTGTGCAATCCTTCATCAACATTATTTTCTTCTTTTATTTGGAAATTGCATGCAAACCAACAGCCTCATGAGACAGCATTTGATTAAAATAATTAAAACAGTAAAACTAAATTTATTTTAAAATCAAAGCTTTAAGGTTCCTGAGAACAATAAATTTGTGTGCTAGAGGTTTCTATATTCAAAATGTCACTCTTCTCTTCTCTGCCCACCTTGCGAGGCAGCTGGACTCGCACGATCATGTCACAGTCACAAAATAAAGTGAGAATCCAGCCCTGATTTGTTACAGAGTCTGCCACAAATAGCTCCTGCAGTAGAAATTAAATTGCTAAATCTCTACCTGTGATACATTTCTTCCATTGCAGGTTTTTACTGTCATATTGTCTAACTCTAGTCTGGACTAGAATGGTGAACCAACCAACTGGCTGACCTACATTGCCACCCCTTCCTGTATGCATTGCAAAAAAAGTATAGGCCATGACAGATTTTGGAGACAGCCATTTGAAAAGGGTGACAACCTAATCATGTTCACTCCAAACTCCTTCAACGCTCAGGTGACATACCATCAAGTCACTGTGATAGAATGACTCGTCATTTAATTACCAGAAATGTGTTATGTTTTATGTTAATTCGATCACTCAGCATGTTGGCGAACCCACAGAAATTCAAATGAACTCCTACATGCTCTTCTGATCACAGTATCAGCTACATGGAAATCTGCATTGGTTGGACAGATTGAAATAATGTAGAGTTCAAAGAAACCAATTTTAAATGCAACAGACTTTGTCCAAGGTCTTATTAAGTTAATATTAATAAGGTAATTTCCTTTCAATCTTACCTTGTCAAAGATAGACTGTGACAGTAAAGTCTTGAATTAATTCTAATACACTGCATGCATGGTTAATTTAAGGACAGATCAGCGAAAAGATGAAAAGGCAGCAGGTATTGAAAAGTTGTTCTTCAAATTGGACAAAAAGAAGGACACAGGGAAAGATGGTGAACAGACAACGCAATCTGCCAGCTAGAGGTGGCTGCCACAACAAATTAAATCAACGAATCTACTGAAAATAATGGCACCTACATTTGCTTTAAAGAATCTACTTAGAAATTATCAATGAGGAATATGCCATGACATCAAACAGCAGTACTGGATTGGTTTCATTCGCTTGTATTAAGGAACTTAGAGTCACTGATAGAGTGAGCGTCCACTCTACCTGTCTCTTTAGCTTGAGCTGTATATAAGCTTATAGAGTCCCGCCGCTATTTTTTGGATCAATAACACATGTATTGGCTTTTCTTCTGGGGTTGCACTTTGTTGATCGATACAACAATACTTCTGCGTGGTGCTCTGAATTAATTACACACAGGCTGGTGCGCATGACTACAGTGAAGATCTAAGGCTGAATGTTACTTTAGGGAAGTCATTTATTTCTGTGGTCTGTAAAAGATGCTCGATTCTGCCTGTCAGGGCTGCTGGAGCCTCGACAGCGTTTGTATGTGTGGAGAGTGCACACTATTTGCTCTCTGGTCTCTTAGTGAGGCAGAAAGTTTTGAAAAATGCCTTTTCCTCTCAGCACCTTTTGAGGAGGAAAACTATTGTGTGGCTGCTCATGGGGCCTTATCAGAAATCGGTGAGAGGCTGTTTTTCTGCATCGCAGACAAGAGGAAGGGAGAAATTGATCACCTAAACTATTCCCAGGCCTCAGATTTAAGCAGCTTTAAGAGGGGGAGTTTTGTCATAGCTGCTTATTTCCCACTATGCAAACATCGGAACTTCTCCCCAGGCTCTTTAGAATTGCCAAAGCCATTTGACGAATCATTTTCTCCGAGCGATACGGTTGTAAAGTGGCTGTGTACATGGGCTTTCATTCCACTCTAATAACGCCGAGCTGAACTGAGCAGAGATGAGATGAGAAAATAGATCGGGCCACATTGAGCTTGGTGATGGCCTTACAGATAAACCGCTGCAGTGTTGAAGGGGAGAAGGGCATGACTAAAATCAGGTCAGTTGGACAGAACAAAAACAAAAAACAAAAACATAGTATCTTAGTTACAGAGTTGCTAACTGAATCACATTGTCTAAAATCTCAAATCATGTGCAGGAAATACAAATCTACATGCTGAGGCAGACAATGGGCCTCATGAAAAACATTTTCATATTCTCCAAATAAACTTGTCCTATTTTTTGTGAGGTTTGCTTGCTGATACAAGCACTCAAAGTTGGATTCAATAAACCCTGTTCACTGCATGGACTTGTTGTGAGTTCTCTTTTTTAACTACATAAATAGCTCATCACATCTGATCATGCAGACATCTAATCTTAATTTTATGCCTTGTAAGTCTGATTATTTTAACTCCTGCAATCCATTCTCTTACAGAGTCCACATTATGCTTAATTATGCAGATACTGCTCACTGCCTTTGGATAATCTTCACAGAAAGAAAGTGGAAAGTACTATATTACCAACACAATATCTTCTTTTCAGCTTTCTTGTCCATTTTTAGTGGTTTGCTTAAGAAAATAAACATTATTTTGATTATTTGCAGTCCACGTAGGACCAGGCAATATACCATTATTCTTTCAATATCATGATATCTATCTGTCTAGAGCAATCATGAATTTTGTTCATGTCCAAGAAAAAAAACATATAAGAATATGTGAATGTGACAAGTTACTTTAAATAACTTGTATGGCAATGAAAAATCCGTTTGTATGAGTGGTTCTTGCATAGGGCCAAGTGTTGCCACAAAACAGACATCAAAACTCCATTTTATCTCCTGTTCCTCTGAAAAGGGAAGTTTTCCCATGATACTGCAGTAACAACAAAGTACAGCCTTTCATTTCACTGAACAAACAGACTCCAAGAAGTGCAGAACAAAGACCGCCGGTGCAATTTGTCCATCGTTGTTTGACTTTGACAACCTTCTTCTCCTGTAAGAACCTTTTGTGAATGGATAAGCCGTATTTGTGTGTCACTTTTTCACCCGTAAATTGTGTTTGGTGTCAAGGAGTGAGGACAAGTACAAAGGCATCCTTTTTCAGAGCGAAAGACTAGAACAGCATCTTTACATAACCACTCAAAATGCCCTGAACTGCTCGGAAACCTTTTATGTTTAATTGTTTCTAGTGGATTTTAGGAGATGGGGACTACAGTACTTCTGAGATTTTCCATTTTTCTCAGCCTCTCAGTTTTGTTTTCTTTTTACTTAAGTAGAAAACCTTCTCAAACTCACCTGGGTTACCTCTTCTGCCCTTTGCCCTCTGATTCAAAAATGTCTTCCTCTCCTGTCCGTTTCTCCCCTCGCCCCCTTCAATTCTCTCTTTTCGGTGACTCTGCTATCAACACACTCGGCAGCTGGATTCAGACGGTACGTTACCCTCTACCTCCCCCGCCACTTCAATTCCAACTCTTGGGGAAGAGGCTAGAGAGACCATTAAACCTAGGTGGATAGATCAATAGAGAGAGAGCTTTGATGGTACTTTGCCCCAAAAGAGAGAAAGCACAGGTGTGTGACAAAGGTAAGGGAGGTTAGAAGGTTGTAGAGGTTTGAAGAAGCTGCTTCAGGGTAAAAAAAGAAGAGTTTCACCACCTCTCAAGTGCAGACAGATTGATTGGAGAAGTTGCCTCTGAATTTAGTTTTTAGATTGGTATCATCATGAGCACCAGGGAAATTAAATTTGTTCAGCACACACAGTACTTGACCTCATGAGCGTTAAGTTCAAAGTAAATATTGATATGAATAAGGATGTGGAAGACGTACTATTTTGCAAGGTTGTTCGTTAGTGTTGTCGCACTAAGAAAGCACTTCATGAAAACAGAAGTAAAGCATCGTTGCTTCAAACAGGGTTGCACTGAAATGAACTGCAAGGAAATGTTCACAGACTCACTTCAACTGACAACTTCTCACAGTTTTCTGTACTGCATTCAGGTTGCAAGCTCGTGAAACCTTTCGAAATGAATGCATTTGTTCAGTTGAGCAGCAGTGGCATTTAAACTAACAGAGTGATTCCTATTTATATAGTGGTGGTGCTGCAAGCCTGCAAATTCCCTTAACTGTTCTATTAATTGTACCCATTTTTGTTCTGCAATGTCCCTTCAGTATCTCCCTGCATTGTCTGTCCTCTACAATTTAAAATAACACATTTAGGTGCAATTTCTAGCTACTAGGAAACTTTGGTTAATGGTGATAAGAGCAAGGCTAGTGAATAATGGTGCAATCTATATGTTTAGTAAGGGGGATATTTACAGACCTTTTGAAAAAGCATGTGTGACCAAATTATCTGAGTTAAAAAGTCCACTTACTAGCTTTTTTGGTGTTTTCAAATGCAGCTTTTTAACATTTAGATGATACAGTGACATCTGAGCCAGTTCTATTAGCTGTTGAGGACAATGAATATGTTCCTTTCAATTTTTTTTCATCCTAGTGCCCACAAGTTGGTCCATTAGGGGTTATTGGCATGCAGTGCTGCCAACCGCAGTCCCATGGTAATGATACCAATGAGGGGCACCATCAGTGGCCTTATAACTCACTACAATCTATCAGAGAACTTTCTTAATGTCTGGTGGGATTTCTCTGGAGAGGGAGCACTTGCTTTTACTTAGTTGAATACATTTTCTATCAGTGATCATTCCAAGATCAGAATTGCAGGCCAAAGATGGGGAAAACATCAGCATTTATGATGGATGGATGAATAGTTTTCTCTGTTCTGAAACTGGCCAATGAGTGTATTTTTACATTTAAAATGTCTTAGAAGCTTGGATTTTGTTACTTTGAGATTAAAACAATATACCAATGATACTCTTATCTATTGCTCTACCTCATCAATTTAACAATGCTCTGAATTTTTGTGGTCTACTTTTGATGTTGCCCAGTCCAATGAAGACACATTTAAGTTAATGTTGTTTTCCTGTGGCAGAGAGTTACCAGCTAACCTCTTCAGAATCTCAGTTTAGGAAAAGTTAGTTTGGAATTATAATATATTTCAAATGTTTCCAACCCTGCTGAGTCAAAACCACCAGTATTTATATTGCTATACATTAATGAATGAAGGCTATTAATATAACGTTTGTCCTTGATTTGCCAATGAGTGCCTAAAACAATCCAGGCAAGAAAACACTTGGCCCTGGCAATGTACCTTCATTCAGTCACAGTAATGTGAATGCAGCTGCCAGATAGTATTGTGAGAAATATGGATTTATCAAAACATATTGATACTGAATGTTTGAAACAATTTCAATACTAATTTTACCACAGTATCGGTTCACCCGCTGCACTTTCTCACTCTCTCCTACTGTTAAAGATTACTGCAGTCATTCTGCTGTTTTCTGCTACTTACCAAGAAAAAAGCTGTTGTCATGTTACAGCCTTCTTAAATGTATCTTATGATACAAATTTTAAATGTTATGCCCTCAAATTCAGTTTTCTCTTGGTATCAAAACCAGTATCAAACATCAGTACTTTTTCAAGGTATTGTATCACAGTTAGAAATTCTAGTGTGGTCACAACACTACTCCCCAATGACTTCACATGTCCACACTTCATCACTGGGTTCCGATGTTTACCAAATAATGAACTTTGTATACTAATGACCAGTGGCCATCAGTGTCGATATGCAGTGCCCACAATATGAATTTCTGTCTTTGAGCTGGTCTGTCTGTACCTGTGTGCTTTAGGCATCTGCTTAGAAACCAATACCAATCACACTGCCTCTTCCACTTGGAATAAGATGATATTACATTACAATATATCTGTATAAGAGTAAGTGGATATTTTTTATGCTTTTTAACGGCATGAATTACATTTTCCTAACCACTTTATGTTTTCTGTATTGTAGTAACAGTCTTGCCAGTGTTGTTGTTATGCTTCCTTTTTGGCAATGTTTTGTTTAAAAAAGAATTCAATCTTGATGAGACTTTTACCTGGTTAGATAAATAAAAGAAAACAAAAGAAAAGAAGAGAAAACTAAAGAAAGAGGAAAGTTGTTCTTGCTGTTTATCAATGTTACATAAAGCCTAGTACATTCATGACTTATTTGGATTCATACAAGCACAAATGCATTTTGGATGTTTCTAGGACTCCGGCGTGCACTATTTCCAGCTTTGTCAAACTGTGGTGTTAAATAATTATGAGCAGGTGGGTTGGGTGCTGAACCTTGGAGCACAGCGCAGAGCAGCACTGTCATGCCAACAACTGGCCCCTAGGGTAAGAGAGCAGAAAGGAGGCAATACAGAGAGGACACAGGCTAAGAGAAAAAGGTCAGTCGCTCTAAAAAAAATTGAGTCACTTGGTGGTGTCTTTTCTGATGTTTACACAAAATATAAAGATGCAAAATAGCATGTCTGACAGACCTGGGTAGAGATAATTATTTTAATTACTGCCAGGGGGAATTTTAGGTGAAAACGTTGAGCTTTTTTTGGCCACCGTCACTTCTCTCAGTGTAGGAAAGGGTCTGTGATGCTGGAGGCACAGTGCCCCTGGCAACGCTACCATGCCAACTCCAATCATGTGTCCTGCATCGCTACAAAACAGCTGAGTCCCCCGGGAGGATGGAGCCAACAGCTAACGAGAAACAAACACCTCTCTGTTCTTGATGCTCAATGAGAGTTGGCCGCAGAGAGATAGAGAGGGAAAGAGATGAAGGAGATAAAGGCAGGGGGATAAAGAGAGAGCAAACAGACATAGAGAGCTTAATTTGCTGGCTGCTGTCTCTAAAAGCATTAGGCCACAGATACAGCTAGCACACTGTAGCTGTAGTTGTTAGCTGCATTGTGCTTTATTTTGCTTATTATGTTGCTTTTTGCTTATTACTTCCCCACAGGGTCTTTTTATAAGTGGAGGAAGACGTTTGGGAAGTTACTGATTTTACAGAAATGGAGGCAGTCCTGTAAGATGTTAGGGTTAGTGATTGAACTTAAAGTAATAATTATCTGTGATACTTCTGTTTGAAGCTTCATTGCTTAGTATTAACTATGGATGAAGTGATTGTGTGTAATGTGAAATGCATCACTTAAGCCCATGCAGAGCAAATTATCACCCAGCTGTGCAGACTTAAAACTTTCTTTCAGCTCAAAGGCTTGTTTGTCTGGACTGCAGCTCTGCTTTCACTAATAGGGTTTCATGAAACAGCATGCTAGCTGGTGAACATGGGAGAACATGCCATGGTTAAAGATGCTTTTCTCGAGAGTTGGTGGAGACCAAATCGGAGCTAAAAGGACAGTGAATAATGGACTCCCATTCATCAGGCAGCCAGAAACACAAGTTGCCATGAATGCTAATGTGGCCCGAGGGCAAGGGAGTTAAAGCTGGTTCCATGTGTTCACTATAGATAGACCACAGACCATCGTTTTAAGAGAGATGCAAACTTCAAAGAAGGTGAAGAAAGATAATCTAGATGTCCCTTTTGTTTTCCAGCTCTTCTTTGGGAATCCAGCAGAGTTCCCAAGTGCTAGCATGGCCACCCAAAAGCATTTTGTATGTGCAATCTCACTCTACCCAAAGCTACTTATCATAAGTGAAGGTTTCTATGATACATCAATGCCATGGATCACCAATATAAAATGACACTCCTGTAAAAATGTTAACAAGATGTCACAGACTGACAGCAATTATTACTCCTTGTATGAAGCATGTACAAATCATGAAAGTTTAGGATTTGTGGCTAAGAATACCAGTTACTATATTTGAGTGATGTCATCTCAATGTAAAGTCAATGGGATGGAGCTTGGTGAAAAGACACCAGTGGAATGTATCCTCATACAACAGTTCATATGTCATCTTGCTAAATTATACATATAACGGTTGGTATGATATCTAACAAATTATCACCCCACAAATGGTGTTGTCATGTCACATAGTAAATGAACACCAGTCTCCTGGGGGAAAGTCCTGTGTTTGTTGATTGAACCACCACCCTACCCTGCCTCCTCATTGGACCTTTGCTCTTTATACTATTTCCTTCTTCACTCCCATTATGTGGGTTATATACGAATGATGGTGATGAGTTTTGTAGGTACAGGTAAGTGCACAGTGCATGAGAGCAGCCCTTGTGGTGAATAGATGCCATCTTTGTAATACATCACACAGAGCCTACAGCGCTGCATACATATCCAATAACAGCCCGTAGTAATCAAATGTTTTGCAAAGCTTTACAGTTCAAACAGCTTTTTTTCTGTCTCAGCACCCTGTTCCTTTTAACACGATCACTTCTATCAGTTTGCTACTCATGTCTGTGATGTATACATTTCTCACAGAGAGACTGGCCTCCTTAAAAAGTAAAACACTTAACGCCACAAAGGTTAGGTAACGGAGCATTAACGACTGCAGTGATTACTGAACTGCCCTTTAATGAAAGCTGTTACTCTCCAGCTCTGCTCCACAGTACAGAGACCGTGATTGCTTTCCTCTACAGTTAGACATGGATGTTAGGGAAGAGGAATCGTCTCGCTCCATCTTCTGTGGCTGAGGCTCCGTTTAGAGTGGCCCCATGGGGTGGAAGTTTGAAATTAATTTCTTAAATTCCAAAAGTTTATAAAAAATGTATCAGAAGATAATGGAGGCAGCGGCTGCATCCCGTCTCCACTGTATCTGTCAGTTGCCTCGCTCTCACTTGCTGTCTTTGTATTCCTCTTTTCCTCTTCATCTCTATTCTGTCTGGCTCCGGCCATCTCTCTCATTCCCTCTCTCTCACATAACTCGCTTCCCTCTCGTCCTCTGAATCTATATCCACGGGCATTTTCGGAATCTTCTTTCAGCTTCACAGCAATGGAGGAGCAACATCATTTTCAGGCTCCTATTGAGCCTCCTGGCTTCATCTGCCTGCCTCTTTATCGCCATGAAAAAAAAAAAGTAGTGAGAGGAAGGGAAAAGGCTTTGCTGAGGACCTTTAATATGCCGCCTACATGTTTAAATGGGCTGAACATGAGTGTGCAACTCCAGTCTTCATGCAGCTTTATGTAATGACTGTGTCTTAACCTTCCCACCTTGCTAATAGGGATATGTGTGTATGGCTCTGCCAATAGAACGTATCAGGTTTTAAAACTGCAGTTTCAGATCAACTGCAGCAAGTTAACTTGTGTAACATGTTGAAGTGCAGCCTGAAGACTCTGTGGGAACCTGTTAGGGGTTAAAAGGGTCATCCATTTTAGTACCGCTAAAAGGCAAAGCCTGTCTTTTCCATCATGGTAGTCAGTATCTGACAGTAATGTTTTTTGACGGATCAGATGAGCCAAACGGAGCACATATCATAGCCAGTGCTGTAGTGAATATGTTTCTCCCATCATACTGTTTTACATGGTGATCATTATTTATAAAATGGGGTTGAGTTGCAGCTCGTAGAGTCATTATCAGTTATTTCAGACTGTTGGAGAATCCATTCACAGCATGCAGTTTGAAAAATACTGACTTTTCAGGACATTGATACGCTTTTTTATAACTAAAAGAAACCACATTTAACTGAGGTGCTACAAATATAAAGTCTGTGCAGTCAGTATTCTGTTTTTCTCTGAGGAAGTAGAGAGGAAAGTTAGAAGGTCATTTAGGGCCTGTGTCCATGTAACATTTTTTTCTCCGCATCGGCGTCTTTTTTTAACTGTTCCCAATAAGGGTAGAGTGTATGCGGCCGCATGTGTCCACCAAGTGAAAAAGTGCCATGCTCAGCGTCTTTCTACAGAGCCCTTCACTTATAATATGCAGCCGCTCTGAGCGCACATAGTTTGAAATCTTTGAATTTTTCAGAAAGTGCCGGTGGCATCACTGCTACTTCTTTAGCCAGGCTGCTGTCTCCTGTCACAACAAAGACAGAAAAGTTCATTTTTTGGAAGCAAATTGACTGGCGGTCACTAGAAGTTGCTGGTGAGTGGTCTGCTTTATCACAGTTTGCTTTGTAAGATTGTCATTGACTGTGTCGTCAACCCTCTGTAAATGTAGCATCACGCTAGCTACCTAGCTAACAGGTATCGTTAGGATATTGTTGACGTAAAAACATTCCCATGCGGAGCAATTCATTTAAAAAAAGCAATTTTTATGAAGTGCTAGGATGAAGCGCTCACCAGTGCCCTGCCCCCACTTTTCTGCTGAAGAAAAATGCTATGTGGCCATAGGCCCACAGGGATACACCAAATAGTTCTAAGCTTCAAAGCTTCATTCATAATGCTGACATTCAAAATCCAAGTCCTCATTTGAAAGCTGTGCAGCATTATTTTTCCCCACATCTATTCATTTTGTTTTAACCCAGTATTTCTGCTCAGTTGCAGATAAATGTTTAGCTGCCCTTAAATTATTCATAACAATATTATACTACTACTATTCTATTTTTAGAATCAGTTGTCAGCGTTGGCTGCGTGGGATTGTTTCCAACTTGTGTGATCCAAACATTTGCAATAACTCCAAAGTGTTGGAAAAAGTTAAAAGTATAATCTTAAAAAAATGACATATAATTATTTTCAAAAATGTATAACGTTAATTTTTATAGCTAACTATAATGGTGTATTTTTCAATACGTATTTATTGGCATTTTGCCTTTTGAATTTTTTTTTTTTTACTGTGGTGAAAAACTGTTTGCTCTCCCACTTGCCACACACAAAGAGAGGTATGCACCTGTATAACGGGGCTCTGACAGCAATCTAACAACGCCACATATTACATTAATTTATTGAAGAAAGTTGATTTAATGTGAAAAAAAGACTTATTTTAATTCCATGGATGACTTTTTTGCAAATTTAGGATATTGTTTAAGGATTTTTTTGGGTGACGGTGTCATAAAATATGACAACAGACAAAAAGCCTCATTCAAAACCTTAATGGTGTTAAAGCCCAGCTTAAGAAAAATAAAGGGATAATTAACCATGTATTTCTGCACTTTTAATTATATTTCACATCTCAAACAGAGGTCACTGTTGTAGCATTTTCTTTGCCAGATAACCTTGGTTCAAAAAATGCATACATTAACTACCTTTTAGCACTGAAAAAAAAAACAACTAAGCCAACACAGCCTACAATGTTTTTTTCTTTTTTTGTCCAAGGTTTTTCGGCTCTATATGTTGCATTGTGACTGTGTGAGACAATCAGAAAATATTCACTACTGACACCATTTTTTAGAGACTAACAGCCACATATAATCTTATTTGTTCACTAAAGCAGTTGTAAATCTGTCTATCTAAAGAAACAGGTCACAGCCCTTCATATTCACTATACTGCAATAGCCACCACAAGTAGTCATGATTTTATCAAAAAATAAATAAAAGTGATGGTCTACCTAAAAGATGTCAGCTGATAAACAAACTCTTGCTTTTTGCTGAGGGTCACTGCTTTTCCAATTATATGCTTTATAAAATTGTTAAATCAATGAGTTTGGTGTTATCTTTATGATTATTATGCAAAACAACGGTGCAAACACAGAGGAAAAAAGAACAAAGCATTTGAATAAATTCAACAACATTAAACATACAGTACCTTAATAAATATAAATGATTCAATAAAAAATGGGATTAAAATGAAAGAGCAGTTACCTAAAACTGGGGAAATAAAAATAGTGCTAAAGGCCTGTGATATTTATGGTAGGCATAATGACCAGTCATTAACTTTCAGAATTGATGATTATGATGCCATAAATAAGAGTCTGTAAACGAATTCCTTCGTAAGTATACAATAGGCATGAGTAGTAAAAAAAAATGATTAGTAAACAAACAGTAAATCTGAACCATCTGGCGACAGGTGCTCAGCTTTGATGGACTAGCTCTGGGGTAAAGCCAGTTTACTAGACAACCAAATTACAATCCCAGTATAAGGGTTTGTTATTTTGTTACAGGTGTGTTCTCACAAACAAAATGGACGAGCAGGAACGGCACAGAGCTGTGGATTAGGACCACCTAATTTTTGGATCGCTGATGTGATATTTTGGTTTGGAAAAAGATCATGTTTAGGCTTAAAATACCTGACTTTGGTCGCACAATCCTTGCTGGAAATCCAGTGAGGTCTCAGTAAAAAACAACTGCTTTTCTTGGCACTATCCCTGCAGGACAAATAGGGATGGATTGCTACAAAACAACCATGTTTGGTAGCTAAAGGAACACTGGAAAAACAGGGACGAGTCACTAAAATAAAACTGCTTTTGTTGGTTTTGAACAGTGGTCTGCAGCTTGGCAGCCATCTAGGTGTCACGCCATCCACCATCCCCTCCACCTCCTGATGGGAAGGCCAGCTCATATACTACGTCACTTTAGAAACCATATGATATGTATGAAGCATACAAATGTGATGTATTTATGGTTTGCAGAATCATAATGCCAGTGTTTTCTTCTGTCAGCTGTTTATTTCGTGTTTCCAAATATTGATGCTTGTCTTTTTGTAAGCAATTTGCTCCTTCAGCTCTATCCCTGTAATTATCAATATTCCAATAGTGCTGTTTGCATCACACAGACCTAAATATTATTCTCCAAATTATCACAGTTTCAGCTATTAGGACTAATAATATGATGTTTAATTCATGTGCTGACTCAAATGCACATATGCAACGCTTCCAAAGTCTCAACTTTCACAGCTTATGGTCCGTCTTGGAACACAGTGTTCAGCTCCCATATTGCATCCATGCCTGGGCCCTGTCATAGACCAGCTGCTCATTTCAGAATGCTGTATCTGTATACAATGCCATTTTATTCTCATGCTACTTACGCTGTTAGGAAATGTGTTTTGAAAGAGATTTTGAATATTTTAAGTGGCCCTTAGCAAAGCAGTAGAATGATTACATCGGATAGTCATTTCCAGTGGAGATGGGCATCAGCAGTATAACCTGGCTCATCAGGGAGGGTTTTCAGCACAGGACTGCTGACACAGCTTCCGCCAGAAATAGCTCATGACTTGCAATTCAGACCGGACGAGAGCGGAGATCATTTTAGAACAACATGATGTGACTCTCTATCTCCGATGTCACAGAGATATGGGCCTGTGCAGCCTGAAGAGACGCTGTATGTGATATTGGGCTGCACAAACACATTTGTCTTAACTTTTGGTGCCATCACTTTACTTTTTATTTTCAACTGTCATACCAATTTAATTTTTACTGTGGTGGGATATTTCAGGTGGGTGGTAATGGCTTTGACAGAGATGGCAATTTTTGACAATGACTAAATCACCTTGGAGAGAATAGTTTTAAAGCAGCACAGCAGTTCAGCTTGAACAAACACCGTCCATAAATCCAAAAAATACACTCTAACACAGATAGCCCTCGCAGTGACCACATGACCACTGACATTCCCATCCATCTAATTTCAACCATTTTCATATTAAAGCCTACATATTACATATGGCAGTCATCAATAATTCATAAAAACACAGCTGCATTTTTACTAAGGCTGAGCATCAGCAAGAATGTGGCAATGAAATACGTATCATGATACGGGGGTTACGATTTTGACATACCATAAGCTAGGTGATATAGTGCAATTTTTCTAAATCTAATTTTAGGAAAACTATCAGTGCCAGTGGCAATTTATGACTCTGACTGTTTCATTGGCCTGCAATATATTTTTACATTGGAGTGGAAGAGTCAAATGGCTGAAGATATCAACGCTTAAAAAATCTAGCGGTCAGGGATTTTATGAAAACTCAAAAACCACTGCCACAAAATTTTTAACACAAACTAAGAGGCTGTTCGCATGCACTGTTCGTACGTATACCTACAAAAAGGACTGCACCAGAATTCGTAATAGCGCAGGTAATCATGAGTCAGAAATATGTATATAACCAAAGAATCTGTAAGAATCTGTAAGACCAATGCACTGACAGGAGTAACGAAAAAATAGTAGACCAGTTTTCGGAACCGTGTGAAACTGAGTGAACTTTGAGTTATTTTAAGGTACGTCATTAAAGTGGTGCCAGCCCTTTACTTGTCTGACCTGCCAGCCTACCTAAGTGAGACTTCAGTAGATGCTGCAGAGACAATGGAGAGCAGAACAGTGAACATGAATGCGTGTATATGAAAAAAAATTCAATTTGCACTGATCAACACTGTACACGACTAGCAGAAGCACAGCTGTGATTACTGCTTTCAGTTGCATGATTTCAATCTCTATGTTTGATTAGACTTTTGGGTAGTCTAGACAGGGATTTTGTTTTTGTTTTTAAGTAAATGTTGTGCTGTGTAGAAATAACAATTTACAAAAAAAAAACTTTTGGTTAAACAGCATGCTCACGGCAGCACCAGACTGTCTTGGCTCTCTGTGTTGTAATAAAATCTCCATAACAGTTTGTGTCAGGATCACTGTTAACACTGTTTAGCTTTAAGGTAAGCGTGACACTGCTGTCAAATCTTATTAAAAGTGTGTTCAGTTTTGGTAGATAGCAGTGTAAATGTTTGGTATATTCTAATTCAATCAGGTCTGTCTGATATAATATACATATGCATGTGTACCTAACCCATTCTATATATGTGTTTATAGCCATTTCCTGCGTTTATGATATGGAGGTTGGCAATTTTTTGTTTATCCTCAGAAGAGGAATTACATTAAAAAAATGTAGGAATCAACAGGATATTTTTTTTATGTTTCTACACCAGCCACTGTCTTTGCTTTACATGCCCATTTTGCAGTGCACAAGCTCCAGCTGTAACGCGCAGCCGAATGGGATGTCAGGGTGAAATAAACACACAAAGAGAGATCCAGAGAGTGTTTGTTCAGCCCGTCACATGTACTCAGGCTGGTGCTGAAAACTGTAGGGTTGATAGGTCCCCTGTTATCCATCCATCCTTCATTATACAGCAGCAGCTGCCACTGTAGCCTCTCCTTCCCAGAAGTCCTCTGTGACAGTAAACTCTTAGGTATTTGGGTTTCTTTTGCTTCAGGTAACATTGTTCTGACACTGAGCTCACTTGTTTGAAGTGGTGAGGTGGCAGGCTTGACAACTTCATGGCAAGTGTAGAAAGATGTATTTTTTCTTTAGAATGTGTAGGTGTGAATAACACATCGTGAGTTTATTCTTGAAATAATAATGAATAATTTTGTGTTTAACAGTGAAAAATCATTACCTGTTCAGTAGAAGAAATGCTGAAAATGTCTTTGAATTAAAAAAAAAAAAAAAAGACAGATGCCATTCTATTGGCTTATTTCCTGTATTTCTTGAGCCTTTCATTGGCTCAAAGCTCAACCATATCTACTCAAACTAGAACCAAAGGCAGAGTTTGCTATATTGCTGTAAGTACATATACTTCAACAGAGGATATACAGTTTAAGAAACAGGAGACAAACATATCCTCACACTAACAACCACTCTCAGGACGCCAATTTAATGTATTGATTATTTTTTGTGCTATTTTACTACCACGCTTCCTCATGAGAGTATACAGTAATGCAGGGAAAGCATCGAGGTTGTAGCTGTGTAACATTAGACATATTGATCATGATGGAAAAAAAAACTGCTGGTGGCTTTGGTTTATATATCATCCTAAAGTGCTTGCTGTGCACTGCTTCAGCCTTCTACAGGATGCAACGAGGAAAGTGTAACTTTGTGGAAGTCAAATGACTTCGCTGAATTCTTGAGTAATTTTTCCCATTGGTTACCTTATCTAACATGTGGCAAGAGCACACTTCTTTTCAATCCTGTCTCCTTTAAAATTTGTTTTAACACTATGAATTTGCCCATATGTTTTCAAGGTAATTGCTCCCAGGATACTCCATTCCAGGAGGTGTATCAGACTGCAGTTTGTGAGCTGCATCCCACATGTCTTAAGTTTGGGATACAGTGCCTGTTTAGGAAAAGTACAAGGCTTTGGATTCTTTGGAAATAATAATAATAATCTTGCCAGAATTGGTGTTTTCAGTAAATATGTAAAACCACAATCTTTCCCTGACATTTGCAACTCATTTGTTGCCTCCACATAACCATAAAAACATCAATTATGCATCAGTTGCCTGGAGTGGATGTTGCCAGGAAAATAAGTGAAACATCAACCTATTCTTCCAGAAACCAGCTCTACATACAACTAATGTGCAAAAGCAACTATGTTTACAAGTAAATTCAGTGATGCCTCAATCTAAATAATGATTAAATATATATTTTTTTGACTATACCTGTCAAATCTCAAACTGTTATTCCACTCATAGCATGATTTCAGTTTTTTCCTATGGTCATGTTTTAGCATTCAGCACTTGCCTAAGGCCAGGGAAATATCATGGTCTTGGTTAAATATTGAAAAAAATTGACAGTGACTTCAAGTACAAGACACAATGTGTTTCCTGTCTTGACATTTAACTGAAATCACGCTCTTTCATGACCTTCTCCCTAGTTGCGTGCAGCACCAAAATGTAGCACTTCCTTCACTCCAAGCGGACTGTGAACATATTCCAGACAGCGGTTATGCTTCCCATCCCAGTGTTAATGGTAAAATAAATTAGTATTATATGAATAGAATTTCTCAGAGACAAGGTTGAATCAGAGAGCATTCTAGAGATGCAGTCACTTTATAAATACAAAACTCAATCACTATTATTCTTACAAAACACAATGACTGTTACAAATTATACCTTATGAAAAAAGCACACATGAAATATTTGTTCATGTACAATTATAATAATCATAACAATCATGTGATTTCCTCATGGGTCTTTCACTTCACATATAAGGTAAATACAAATGCACTGTATGTAAAATTTTCACATTTGAAATATTAAAATAGGAGAACAGGATGTCACTCATACAGGAGCAGGTTTTGTTTCAACATTGCTGGGTGAGGGGCTCCACCCCCATGAAACCACAATTGAGATTAAGAGGATAATAAAGTATGTTGTATCGTATCGTATCGTATCGTAAATTTTGAGCATTCTGATGAATTTTATGCAGTATTTTTTGCCTTTCCCTTCATGTTTCTATTTGGGGGGACAAATGCACATGTTCCAAATACTGAGGGATGCATGCCCCTTGTGTCCCCCTGAAATCTAACCTATGCACTTATAAGACAGTTCTGTCTTTTGTGCATGCTTTTACTTTAGCATACAATATGTCAATTGATCATAAAAGTGATATTTCAGCAGCTCTATGGCTGAATGGTTATTTAATTTTAATGATGCTACTATATCTCTTAAGAGACTTAAATGGCAGCAGATAGATCCAGCTTTAGATTATTAAAAGGTTCACCTTCATACTTTGACTAATGCTAGCTGGCTTATTGTAAGAGGGAAGTTTATTACCAGTCCTCTCATTATATATTGTGTGAGGTGACCGCTGTGCCGCAATAAATCCGAGGAGTCCAGTATCCACATATTTCTTAGGCTCTATATCTCAGTGTTGTGTGGTACATTTTCTGCTCTGACTTTTGCCAAGAACAATAAATTGGCCTAAACACAGCTAGGCTCAGTATTGTTTTAATAAAAGATAATACCCTCCAAGACTGTTTGGGCCTTACAGCTCCACCAGGCAGATACAGAATATGTTGGGGAAGATATCAAACTATCTCTTCTCTCATCTTGGCTCACAAGGTTCCAGGCAGTACTTCTTTGCCACAAATAATGCAGTGATATGCAGAATACACACAGCTGCAGATTTCAAGAAGTGTGGGAGTGTGTAGGTGCATTATAAAGCTGTCTCATCCTTTTCCTTATCTTAAATGCACTTCTGAAAGGTGCTTTTTACATTTAGCCTCCAGGTGTTATCTTACATCTCTTCGTCTCATCTTAAAGGCAGATATACGCACAGATTTTTTCACGCACGCACGCTCGCACAAACACACACACACACACACTGATTTAAGTGCTGTTCAGAGGCAGCTCTATAGTGGAATTGCTAAACCTTGTTTGGGTACAGCAACCATGTAGCTATTTTGCTGAGGTCCAAATATGTAAACAAACTACAAAATAGGCCCTCAGTGACCAGTGAGGTCAGGTAAAGGTCAGGCCAATCAGAGGCCAGACCTGCAGTCTGTACTACATGATTCCATCCTGCACACGTTCACGACACCACCATCGATGACAATGATGGTATCAATAAACTCACCAAATGTGTAGATTTAATCTGTAAAACAACAGGTGCAACTACGGTTTAATCAGCCCACAACCAGAAACCACAGATTACCAGAACCACCTGGAATTTGCTGAAGTCTGGGAACATAAAACCTGCAGCCTTCAACGTATGAAGAGCAGGAATAGGCAAACAGGACTACAGGAAGAAAGTGGAACTACAATTCGGGGAAAGCTATACCAGAAGCACGTGGCAGTCTAACAACTGAGAGAGATTACAAGCACACGCCCCCCTCCAAGCACACATTCACCTTAGCAGATGAGCTAAATAACATTTATGTTACCTTTGAGGCCATCGGCAGTCAACAAGCAAAAACAGCTGATGCAGAATGAATGAGTGGTTGCAACTTTCACACCCATCTCCCTGTCCGAGCATGATGTCAGAAGGGCTTTCAGGCGTGTGAACACAGATGAAGCGGCAGGTCCTGTATCAGCAAGCAGGTGCTCAAACTATGTGCTGACCAATTGATGCTCGTGTTCACAATGATATTGAACCTGTCACTGGTTCAGTCTGTCACACTTATTTTGATAGTTCTGGCAGTCTTTTCTACCAGTTATGAGCTCAAGTAATCGCTAACATCTTTGCTGAAACAAAATTTGAAGAGGCAAGCACAAAGGGGACACACAAACAAAAACATCGTAAACAAGCTTATATTTTAGACGTATTATCTAAACCACTGTTACAGTGTGAAAGGTAGTGATGAAACTTGAGAGAATTATTACTTGATTCTGCAGCATCCCTTCTTTAATAGAACTTTATAGTGAGTTTCATCTCATTAACTGTCCAGCTGCAACTGTTTTGGCTCACTCTGACCGATCTCATTGCATAATTTTATGCTGCAGCAGGCAAAGAAAAACCTCCAAAGCCACACTGTGCACTACCTTCTCGATAGGCTACTTCATGGCAGATCGATCCAATTTGAAACTAGCTGGTGAAAACAGTTGAGCAATTAGAAGCTAAAGAGCAAGTTATCCCTCAGGAGTTGGTGGGGACCAAAAATAAAGCTAAGAGAGTGAATACGAGACTTACACATGTTTCTGCTACCTCCAAGTGACTAAAAAAATCAGTTAGATCTCAGTAAATTCCTATTCTAAGTACAAAGTAGATACTGATAGTTGTGATAGCTAAAATATGTAAATAAGATTCTGGCTTACAGTTTAAACCTTGCCTTAATGCTCAATTTCTCTAGCAGATGCTCAGTAAAGCACTGTGCTGTCCTGGCAGCTCCCAGGTGGGGATATGTGACTCTGTTTGACGGTGATAAAGGCATGCTGGAAAAAGGAGAGAAGTGCTCAGTGCAGGCTCCTTGAATAAATAATGGTAAACACATGTAAACACACACCTAGCTACCCTTCATCAGTCACCCCTGTCCTGCTCTCTCTGCATGTACACAACAGTGCTGTAGAAGCTGCTCTTCAGCTCTTTTAGCTTCCTTAATTAAACCAACCATCGCTCCTCCAATTTTGCCCCATTAAGGAGCTGTAAATCTAGCAAGCAGCTCCGACTAACAGCAATTTACCCACACAATGATGCAACCGGCTTATATTGGCCTTGCAGCCTAATCAGCCCCCATGAATAAATCAGATGGTAGAGGAAGCAGGGGGCTGGAAGAGGTGTGTAAGCATATATGCAGCTGTGCATGTCAGGATGTGCGTGACATTTACTTTTATGGTTTGTTTTCGAGGGTGGCTTGTCAGCTAAGGGTGTACATTCGAGGTAGCGTAGATGAAAACACTGTGTGGGTTCAGGGAGTCATCTCGGGCCGAACAGATGGAGGGAGGAGTGCGAACAGAAAGTGTCAAACATGGAAGAACTTATTGTTATGCTCATTGTTTCCCTGCAATTTTTTTGTTAAGAATCTGTCAGTTTTGGCCGGGAGCAAACTCTGCCATGTGTATTGCACAAGATGGCCTGTTTATCAAAGGCCGGCCAGCACGGATGAGAATCTGCTTCTGGAGGCGAGACAGGCATCAATGAATAAACTCACTAAGCTCAAGATGCAGGATGCTGTTTTGTTGTGCGGAAACTGTATATGTTCTGTGCTTCCGCTGTTTTTGATGTTCTGTTGACATTTTTCTGCCTTTTTGTTAACAGCGATATAACTCAGATTATTATATATATATATATATATATAATATATATATATATATATATATATATATATATATATATATATATATAAAAATGCACATCTGTAAATACAAATAGATGCAATCATTATATATACCCATGCACATATAGGGTAGTGAAATATTACAATTATGTTGGTATGTAGCAGAGGTGGGACCACGTCATTGTTTTACAAGTTACAATTAAGTATGTAAGTCTTTGCACTGAGGTTCAAAGTCAAGATTGACAAGTCCTTAACTTTCAGTTTAGTGCCCCAATCAAGTCATAATGTGCTCTTCACCAATAATCTGAATAATAAATTTTAAAAATTTCCATTTCCTTTGTCTGTTAAACTAGCTTACTAACTACATTAAAACCAGCCCTAACTTGCTGTTAGTTCAAATGTAGGAAGAGGAACATTTTCATACTGCAATTTGTTTTTTGTTCATCAATGGGTAGTTTTTTTTTGTTTGTTTGTTTTTTTAACCAGAACAAAATGATCTCATCTATCGCTTTTCCAACTATCTTTCAGTAATGTTATTACAATGTTACACTCACTCCATAAAAATGAAGCCAAAATATCCAGGATATGGCCACTGCCATCTTGTACTGGTGACATCATTTGGAGCAAGAGTCTGCGCTGTAGCAAACTCCAGCCGTATCGAGTTTCCACCCGTGCACCAATCCGATTAATTGTGAGCTTCCAATCCTGACCTCAATCCTCCTTTCTTGTTAAACATCAAATTACTACTTCTAACCAAACTTATAAGAAAAACAAACACTTGAATGTAAATCAGAACGAGAAGAACTACCTAAAATGACAGAAACTATCAGTTTTGTTATGTTTCTACTTGTATGACCTACGTGCCTTCAACTAACATGGTGGGGGCGGGATTTTGACCTACACTGCAGCCAGCTGCCAGGGCACTTGAGATGCTTTGGTTTTGCTTTCTGGAAGCTGTCATGTTGTCCATCTTTACATACAGTCTATGATTCAAACAAATTGGATCTGGAGAATTACGTGTCACCTTGCTGGGAATGAATTGCATCAATGTGAGGTGATTCAGGAAGGGAGCTGTTCGTGGCACACTTTTTAAATAATGTTTTCTTAATCTTTGGGCTTGGGGAAAAGTTTCAACTAAGTATAAAGGCTCAAGTTCAAGTGAACTCAGAGGTCGTTGGTGTTAAAGTCTAAGTTGAGTTGCAAGTCTTTTCTGATTTTGTCGAGTCTACAGTCTTCGAATTTCTGACTCGAATCTGGCTTGAAGTCATGTGGCTCAAGTCCACACCTTTGGTAGGTAGGCAACCACTTTCATATTGACGCAAGAAAGGATTGAAAAATGACACAATATTCAATAAAAAAGCTGTTCACCAAGACTTCAAGACTCATGTCTCATTTTTGTAATGACTTTGTGAAACCTAATAACACCTGTCTCAGTACAGACTATCCAAATGGCCACACTTTGCATTAAAGTCATGGAAATGTATTCCTAGAAAATAACTATATCAAAACTATCATTTTAGTTTGAAAAATCAATTTCAAGTTGCACACTACATACTAGTGCATAATCCCTTCACATAAACCATACATATTATAAGTATGCATACACTTGTGTATATACTGTAATTAGTATTGCATATTGTGTGTCAAGAAGTATGAATAATAGTTATTACATTCACTTGGCAGACCCCTGTGTCCAAAGCTACTTACTATAAGTGCATTCTATCCCATTAAAAGAAATACCTAAATGCTGTTCAGTGCTACAGTATAAATGCTTAGAGCGGTTTTATTTTCATTTATATTATTATTATCATTATTTAAAAAAATAAGACATAAATACGTGCTAGCAAGGGTTGTTAAGATGTTGTCTGAAAAGGTGGCTTTTTAGCCTGCAGCGGAAGATGGACAGTGACTCTACAGTATATCCTCTCAGCAAATTTACAGTGAATTAATTGGGGGTTTATTTTGTGACAAAGAGGTGATGCCAACCCATATTTGAGGACACTTCCAGCTGAAACCAAAACCCTGTCATTTCTACCCCAAGACCAATATGACAGGAAGCTTCTTAAGTACTATTACTATCGGAACGGGATTAGTTTTACATCAGGATGTGGACTAATGTCACTTTACCACAGGATGTCTGTAATATAAATATCTGATTGGCATGGGACAAGAATCTCCGTAATTCTACCAGAGATGGGAGTGGTAACTCGCCCTGGCGTCACCTCTTTGTCGGCATGTGCGTGCTACGCTACTTCCTGTCAGCATCAGCTGAAGGATAATAATAATTAATGATTATCCCAATATGAAACATTGCCCACGATCAGGACTGTGTGTACACAATGATTAGCAATATAGATTTATATTAGGACTACCTAACACAACCAGAAGTGTCGTGGCTCTGAAAAGTGCTTCTTCTCGACCTTTATGATTGGTCTCCCATGTAAGCGTATGCGATCATTAGAATCATTAGAAGAATGTCCACTATCACGACTGCCGACAGCACCAAATGCTTCTTCAAGCGCCTCCATCATCGAAAAACGTGGAAAACTAGTTTTAAACTAGGAAAATTGGTTGCAAACAGAACGTGACGAAATATTTACATACCCTTTTTACAGAGGATTGTGTACCTGAGGTATTTTCTCCAAACGGTTTTACAGAAGGTAAAAGTCGCTGTAATTTTTACTGACATTATCCGTAATGATTACAGACATGGCGCCTTCAGACAGGACTAAAATCCCTGATAATAATAAATAATAAATAAATAATACATAAAAAAAATATAGGGAGTTCTTGAAAAGTCATTTTTCTGCCAGAACAGGAAATACCTACTAATAATAATAAAACAGGGATGCATATTCTCTCCTGTCAACTTAACAGAGGATACTGTGTGGTGCTTTGTAAAGCCACCTCATATTAATAACACAGAATAGCTGTGTAACATTTTGACTGTAGGGCCTCATCAGCTTTCATAAAGTAAAATCATTCATCACTATGCTTTTTTGTGCCATTCTCAGGCAAAAACCAAAAAGGCGTGACCGGTGTCATTGCAGTCATCTATCACATTTCCCGTCATGCATTGTGGCTGCTGCCATCTATCATATTTCCCATGGTGCACCCTGAGAGTTAAGACATTCAGAAATGTCATGGTTTATGTATGCCCCTCCTGTCAGGTATGAGACGTGTATATGTGCAGTGTTGTAACTAGAGTGTGTGTGTGTGTGTGTGTGTGTGTGTGTGTGTGTGTGTGTGTGTGTGTGTCTCCTTGCATGCATATCAGTCTCCATTTTAACAGGCATTATATAATTCCCTACAGAACAACTACTTTGCTTTTATTTTCCAGGAAGTTTCTGGAGCCATGTTGTGAGTCTTGTATGAAAGAGCAGAGGGCAACAGCACCCTGAGGAGCTGCTCAGCTGTTCACTATTGCCTATTAAACACAATGAAGCTGGGACACTGGTGGCATAATGAGCAGGGGCCCACGTATATCGAGCCTATGTGAGGTACAGTTAAATGTTATTAATGACAGCATCAGTGACAGCAAAGATTATGACATTACATTTAATGCCAAAACGAGAAATGTCACGATAGTCAGAAGCAGAGAAGACAGGAAATGAGTTTTTCCTGTGTTTCACTCAATATTTCTCCCATGCAAGGAAGTAAAATAACTTTTCTCTGATGATTTGAATGATGACAGAGGTATTTATCTACTCTAAAAATAAGCTTTGCAACTTCAGTGTGTTCTGACCAGGCGTGGCATTGTGGGTGGGCCCTTATCCTGAAAACAAACTGCTCTGAAGGCCAATTACTCTGAAACAAACACACTTGGTGCTTCTCAGAGTCAAGGAAGAATGCTTCAAAGGCTTAAGTTCAAGGAGGCTACATCGTCAAATTCCACAGAAAGACTGTTCCAATGACAAAAATCCTTTGAATTCTACCATGGACGGAGTTCCTCCTTTAGAGAACTTTCCAGGATACATGTGTGATTCCTCAGCTGGCATGTGAAGCACCCACAATTTCTCACACACCATTTGCCAGAATTAAAGGCAGGGCTTCTTAAATGATGCACACCTGGACACTCACTAGCCTGTTCCAATGCATGTTCACCAAATATCAGGTAGGAGTCTTGCCTCGCCGCTGCTGGACACAACTTGGAAGGAGCTGTCCTACCAAGGCAGCATCCTTGACTTTGAGACACAGAGCCCTACTCTTCGTCTGACTGGCCAACCCCTAACCCCAACCAATCTCTTAATGCCCAAACCTAACCAATCTAACCAATGAAGGCAATGAGTACTAGCCAATCAAAAGCAGAGTAGAGCAGGTCATGCCTTCGCCACAGCAGGAAAAAAAAGGGAGCTAGAAAGATCTGTTGATCTGTTTGGGTCTTTTTCTTTTTTTCCAGCAATGGGCCTGCATAACAACGGATGTTTGTTTTGTGGATAAAGGGCTGTTGAGCAATTAGGCTTTCAGTCCAATGGAACATTTTTTGGACTATTGTAGTTTTGCAATAATGGACTGTCACAGCTACAGGCAGTCTGCCAATCCACAGCTTAAAAAAATTGTGACTGATAGAAAACTATGTTTAACTTTTGCATGATTTGAGCCATATATCCGCAAATGCTGTTTGTAATATGAACTGTGAATACAAACTGTCACGGGTAAATAACAAGCTATCTCACCATTGAAAATACTGGAGAAAAGGAAAAGTGACAAAATCAACCGGATGCTCTAATCGCCTTCCACAGCATCCAACGCAAAGCACATTAATTTCTGTAATTAAAGGGCCCAGCCAAAATTGAAATCCTTGCACCAAGCCTGCTTTTGACAATGTAAAATGTTTAATATTTAAGGCTGTCTGGACACACCCACACAGCTAATCTTTGGTGTAGCTACAGTTAAAGCAGAGTGCAGACTGAGGCACATAATGCTTACTATGATGGTTACAAGGTTGTTGTTAAGTTTCCAACGTGGCAATGTGCCCTTCATGCCAATCAACTGTTCGTGTTCTCTGGTGTTCCTATGTGAAGCACTTCTGAGACATCAGATGTACAATTTCATGTGCTGCATTGATGAGTCAGAGAACAGTGTCATAGAAGCATTAACAGGCCCTAGAAAGAGCCGCTCTCTGTACTGAGCCAGGCTCAGGGAACACTGGAGAGATTGCACATATATGAATGATTTTTTTTTTTTTTTAATTAATCAAAGAATTGTTGTGGTTTTATTTTGTATATGTTATTTTTCTTCTGTCTTTTCATTGCTTTAAACCCTCTTGTGAGTCTTAAACAAAGTCTAAATCAAATGGTATTCATCACATATTAACTCCCATTTTTTTCCTCCTTTACTGAAACTATGAATTACCTTTATGAATTAATATTGGCCATCACTAAAGGAACTGATCTCAACACAAACAGCTTGCAAATCAACAACTTCTCTGAATCCTCCTCACATATGGAAAATATCACTTTTGTCCATTTGAGGCCCATTTTTCTTATGCCAAATGCAAATGAGCTGTATTTCAATATAGAGCTTCCAGTTGTGAGTCAGAAATTGTCCCATATCCCAGTCGAATCACCACGGTTGTTGTCTCCCAGGAGTTGTAGCATTATTCAATGTCTGTGGAGCGGCTCCAGGATTTGTGTCTCGCTGACGTCAACACTACAGGCTGCTGAGCAGGTCAAAAGTCTTCTGATCCATTGACTAACTGCATAAAAACAAAATCTCATTTATTCCTTTTTTAGATGCTGCTGTTGAAGGTTTGTTTACAATAGAAATATAGTGAGGATAACAGGCATTTTTTTTTCAATTATAATTAGCTGAGAAACACACAAAAATGCAGGATTTCCTTAATTAATTCAAAATCTAAATGAGTACTGAACCCCACACTTATGTGGTCAGAAAACTCCAGCTTGGGCCTTTAAATTCATAATCTGATCTAAGGTAGCAGCTCTATTATCAGAAATTCATAGAAGCAAAATATCAGTTGGATTCTGATTTTTTTTTTCTAAGATATTTTATATCAAGCACTAAGGGAACTTGCAGCCACTTTCTCCTACAAATTGCACTACAAGTTACTTAGAGCCCATACTTCTGGTATCATAATAGCAGGTAAAAGTTATTTCCTCTGTGTAAAATAGTGTTCCTTCTTTCCAAAAGCTGTTGAAAGCCAGAGTCTGATCAGGACACTGTTATAACAACTGCCATGGGTCCATTTTCCAACCACCGTCTTTCCTCTCTATTATGGGCTTAGAAAAGCTGGATAATACTGCAGAGGAGGTGATATAGTGAGATTCAACAGTAGGAGCTCTGTGCATAGGCAGTTTCAGTGGCCCCACTTCCCTCTTAAAACCTGTTTCTCTATATACCACGTTAAGAATTAAAAGTGACACTTTTACTTTAAGGTTTGCTTGGAGAGAGTTTATTAAAGAACATTATTTCCTTCATGGCCTTAGGTATAACACAAAGGTAGAAAAATGGTATACTGTCTTGCCACAATATTGAGGGAAGATCACTGTATTTCATAATAAATGACAACTGAATAATATTTCACTGGAATGATGTAGAGTTGTGTTCCCTTTAAATGTTAAAGGTGCCCTGTGGAGGGAAAAGATGTTCTTTTTACACCCAGTATTTCCTACTGAAATGTACCGTGTGTCCTTGAGGTCAAAAGTGTCAAATGCATTTTGGTTTTCTGAATATTTTAAATTCTACATTATTTCCATTAATGTTTACTTGCTGGAAGTTTTCTACTTAGCTGCCTTTGCACATTATTGCCCCCTGCTGTAGATCAGTGGAATGGCAAGGAGACTCCCTTGTGAAAACTTTGTCCAGTAGCGCTGGTCAAAAACTCCACAGGTTATGTTTCAGTGCAAATATGCCCTCAGTAATAAATGCTTAAAATAATAATAATAATAATAATAATAATAATAACAATAAATATTTTAGTTGCCGCTTCATTAGCCCATATTTTCTCACATTCTTGGCGTCATAAGTAGAAGTGCTAGGGAAATGCCGCTTAAGTTATCAGCGAGCTACATTAAGCAGTTAGCTATTTAGATTAGTCTACATATCAATATTAAACTACTGTGCTAGGTGCTAGTCATAGAGTAGCTATGAATAGAATGCACGTAGTCACCATGACATCACCCACTGGTTAGCTGACTACCATTTTGAAGCTTCAAATCTGGCATTTTTGCCATTGCCATTTTTGAAGTGTTAGAGTGAGGGTCAGCCTTAATAAAATGAAAACGTGAGGTCTGTAAAAAAAAAAAAAAAAAATCCCCTCACCCGTACACTTGTAATAAACAGGGAAATTAGCCGTTGAGAAAACTGTTTTGTGTAGCAGGCTGTAAACATGTTGATTGCCAACCTGTTGTTATTCATAAGTCGTCAAATACCAGCGCCTGGTCAGCGATTTCAGGGCATGTTTTCATGGCAGTAAGGTACACTGCCGGAGGGCATCAGTGTATTAGGCCACTGGATGGCATCAGTTCACATTCCACTGGATAACAATGTAATTAAAGGAGATGGGAAGTCACAACAGGCTGACAGTAAATGGGTCCAACAAGCACTGGACTTTCACCTGGAGCCTGGTGTTCGCTTCTGATATGAATGTTGAGCCATACCATGATGCTCTAACCATGCGCTTTTGTTGTCTATACCTAACAATGTGCTTTTGATTGCACAAGATAATGAATGTAAATACGACTTTTTTACTGACTGGAAGTTTATTTTGAAAAAGACTATGCATTTAATGATCAGAAACTGTACATTTGCTGTGAAAACTGAGGTGTATTTTGAAAAGAAACAATGTAACAAGTGTAAATTTACATTCCTGAACATCAGCAACAGACGTAGGAGGATACCATGTGTGTCATATGTTGACAACAAACGCGAATGTTGGGCCGTTTTGCCGGCAAGCTGCGAGCGTTTATACACAGAGTTGGCGAGTTGATCCGAGGTGCCTACGATTTTCCACCTCGTAGGGTAGTCATATTGGCAGAACCCTTTTAGTTTAAACAGACCGAGGCAGCCTTCCGCAACGGGAGGAGCTGTTGAAGACTTGTGGGAGGAGCTGTTGATGACAACGCAGGTGTGAGCCACTGTCGGTGGATAAACAGGAAACAGCTGATGGCAGGAATTAGCGAGCAGCTAATAGCAAGAGGGAAACGCAAACCTGACAGACACTGTTATGATGAGCAACTGGGGAGACAAGGAATTGCGCTCCCTCCATGTCCTCGCAAACGAAGAGGCCATTAACTGTCAGATCACCAGAACGGTGAGGAACGGGCCGACTTATGAGAGAATCACCGAAGGACTGACTAGCCGCAGCTTCCCTCCCACGTCACTGTTTACTGTCACAGGCTGAGCTACACGTTTTGTAACTTGCTCATGCCCACATTGCCCCGAAAAAAGGCGCATTCTGTATAAACAAAAGTAGGTAGGCGGCATTTTGTTGCACTCCCCAATTTTGTTTTCAAACTGCCGATGCTGGCAAAAGACTGATTGGGCATTCCTGCAATTGCACAATTCCTATCTAAAAAGGGCTACTGATTTTTGACAAGTTGAGAGTGAGAACATGTTGTTGTGTCTGTTGTAAAGTTGCACATTTTGAGAACTGAGCCTCAAGTGGCATTTAGAGGAACTGCAGTTTTTGGAATTTGTACATCAGCATCATTTTCCATCTGCTGCAGTTGCTCCTTGGTGCTAGCAAGTTGTGTATTCATTTGTCCTTTGAAAAATCCCACAGAGGTTCCAATATTGTTTGAGACACACTAAATTGGTTTATGAAGCACTACTTTTAATTTACCTATGAAACAACTGACATGTAAATTAAAAATTGAAGATAAAATGAAATTTAAGTTTTGAAGGCCCTCCTTTTACTGTAGGTTCATTATTCCTCTAAGTCTGATGCCCGTGATACATACTTGAGATATTTATTTAAGGGCTCTAGTTTCGCAGACCAGGCAAGGTGGGGGCGCAGCACACCCGCGCTTCGACAACTGGGTGTTTGGCACACCGTGCGCCCTGGCGCAGCTGCCCATCTTTCCCACCTCCATCCCTCCTACCTGCGCAAGTCGGAAAGAGGGAGGAGAGAAGGCGTGGTGCGGGTTTTACGGAGCCAATTCACATAACACCAATCAAATGAGCCCTTAAATGCACCACGTGAACGCATAATGAGAGTTTACTCAATTTGCCATGGCAGAAGAGAGCAGCAGCGTCAGACGGCAAAACTTCTCCCAGGAGGAAACTGATGTTTTGGTCCGGGAGGTCGCAGTGTCCGAATATACGGAACTGCGAGCAGACCTCCACGGGCTGATGATGCAAAGGTAGCCTGGGAGGAGGTCACCACAATTGCAAATCAATGTTACCTTTCTCTCGTGCGCCCGCACTCTCTCTTTCTCTAGCAGTCTCACTCTGTTTCTTTTCTTTTGGCTTTCCTAAGATGGCAGATGCTGAATATATACTCCCTATCTGATGCTGTGGCTGTTTGTGGTTGGCTGAGAGGGATGTGAACTTACTAGTTTGCCACCTGGCCACACCCAGCTGGCGAAGCGCAAGTGCACTGCGCACCCGCCTCACCTGGTCTGCGAGCTAGAGCCCCATATATCTTCTTTTTCAAATGAAGTCAGTTTCTGTATGAAATGCATAGATCACAAAGACAGTTTAATAGCTTTTGTTAAGGCTTACAAGTAGTTACTTTTTCATTCTGTTTTGAATATCTTTTATTTTCCCTCATACTTCAAGCTCAGTAATTCAGATGTCACCGATTATTAACTCAACATTTCTTTTATGCTACTGCAACCAAAGAGAGAAGTCCTGTAACAATAATTACTTTTTTTGCCAATTCTACTTTTTCAATCAATGTTGAAAAGGGCTTTTATTCAACAGATAAAATAGCCACAGGTACAGTCTACAAGAGAACAGAATGTCCCAAAGAAACAGAATACAATACATGTTTTTGTACATTTTAAAAAGCATCCATTGCAAATATCTAAATAAGAGACATGTCGACAAAACCATCTAGCCTAATCTGGGAGTGTTTTCTCCTGCAGGTCGATGAAAACCCAGCAATTTTTGATAGAATCAGCCAGTCCCCTTTCATTTTCGTTCTTGATTTCAAAATGAATCTGCATTTGCTTTGTGTTTCTTTGTGAGGTTACAAAAGACATGATTTATTAGTCTGACACGCACCCTGGCTGCTTCAGGACTCAGCACAGCTTCTTGAACACACCTCCTTTATCTTCCTTTGCTTAAAGCCCTGAAATTGCAATCAGAGATACACAGACACAGACACACCCACAGCAGTAAAAGCCAAGGCGCAAACCATTGTACAATAATTTATATTTCATCTCTTATTCATTAACTTACTCAACCTCAGACTTAGAACCTCATCACCCCGCTTTTACACGCCTTATGTGTGGCTGTGTTTTTTCTGTCTTGGTGCATCTGTGAGTAAGTGTTCCTCTGTATGTGTGTGTGGGGGTGTGGGTGTGTGTGTGGGGGGGGGTGTGTATGGTAGTCAATAGGAAAGAAAAAGGGCCAGCTCGTGTGCATTATCCTCCCTTGATAAAAAGGGAAAACATGAACCCATTAAGGCCTCAGGGCTTATCTATTAGCAGGGAACAATCTCAATGACCTTTCTGTCTTCACTAATTTCACACAATGGCCTGACCTTTAAGCAAGACTGTCGCAGACACGCGGCTAGTTCAGGATCTTTACCGCAACAATGCCGCTTTATCCTGCTGGCCGACAACAAAGAGGGCTGTAATTATCCCCTCTGTTATTACCAAGCCTCTTCTTATTATTATTCTCTGCTTGTGGGAAGTTGGTATTGAAATGATTCATTTTCTGCTTGATTCTAAATTCAAGCCTATTTGTAAATAATCTATATATTTAGCTCTTCGCTAATGAATAATCACACTTCAATTTCAAATTCGGTTTTATTGTTGTGCTGCATTTCTGATCAGCTTCAAAGGATTATGCTCAAAGGCAAGGGGTTTGTGAAGAGTTTGCTCTTCAACAATGAAATGTTTGTTTTTCAGTGGTTAAAAAAATAAAATAAACACGTTTTTATGCTAAGTTAGGCCAATCAGCTGCATGACTGCAGCTTTACAGTTCAGATATCAGAGATTTATTAGTCTGACTCACTGCATGTAGGCCGACTATTTAGGCCGGCATCGCCCCCTGCATCCACTCTCTCTGTGTCACCATTTTCAGAGAGCTACAGGCTACAATGAGGCTCAGATGACATTTTTCCAAACAGCTTTTTATGTTGGGGCTTCAGAACAAGCAGTATGGAGAAATTTTGTGGTTTCAATTATGTCTTTTTGGACGTTTAAATCTGGGAAACTTCCCCTGAGCCTGCATTAGCATATGGGTGAGTAGATAATGGGTGAATTTTCATTTTTGGGTGCACTATCCCTTTAAGATCTACAAAAACAAAGGAGTCTCATGCCTGAAGTTGGTCACGTCAGTCAGAGGTGTTTTGCCACATCTTTTTACCCTGGCAGTGACACTGACTTCACCAATGTCCTTCCCTGATATATCTGATAGAATCAGCCATTTTAATGACAGTGCTCGCTTCCCTGCATGCAAACGTTCCACCCAAACAAGTTCCCCGCTGATATTTTTTTGCAAGGGTACAGTAGCTAACGGTCGCAGCATCCTGGGCTTAGTGCAGCCCAAGTTGATTGTGACTGATTAAAAAATTATATACAAGCCAAAGAGTATTTTTCCTCTATCAGAGAATGATAATGTGTGCTTTCAGACCTTTCTCTAATGATGACAAAGTGCTGTGGAGATAGGTATGCATATAGTAACTATCAATCTCATGAACGAATGCAAGCTAGTGACAATCACCTGCTGATATTCATACTGAATGTAGGCAGTGCCTTATATGACAGACACAGAAAGCTAGTTTGCTAGCAAATATTAGCTAGCTTGCAAATAATTACAGTAAAATATTTTGTTATTGGTACATTACTCATTTTATTAAGTTCCGCAACTGTGTCCCGACTCAGTGCAAGCCAGACAGCATCTGTCATGTGAAGCAGTTTCTGTATTTTCATAGCCAGTATCATTTTCGGCTGGTAAAACGCTGCAACAATAAATGTCGCCTCCATACACACTTCTTTGCTATTGGTTGAGGCTGTGATTTTACCAGCCAGGGGTAACTAAAGTTGAACTCCACGTGATGCAAAGATGCAAATTTTCTTTGCCACCTGAAGCAAATGTATTATTTGCCCCCGGCTCACATTGAATAGAAATTAATTAAATAATTATTTTCTTAGTGGCAAAGTGTTCATTTAACAGTGATGCAGTGTGTAAGAAGCATTTTACAATTGTAGCTGGTCAAAGAGAAGCCAGTCCACATGTTGCTATGTTTAACTACTTTGTATACAGGTTTTCAGTTTGGTGCTGTGGTTCAGAACATAGACAAAAGAGACTTCAGAAATACATCTGCCAGGCTCAGAGGTAATTAATAGGGTGTAACAACAACAACAACAACAACAACAACAAAAGCTCTGCTTCACAAATCTGTGATCATTGTTTGACTATTAACTGATCTCTGCTTTTTTTCTTTTTCTGAAATCATTTCACCTCACTGATCTGACATTTTGTCATTGGACCCCACTGTTTTGCTTTGTAAGGGGTCTTCATTGGTTAATTGTTGAGCAATGCATTGTAATTTATATGTGTATTGTTTTAATGTAAAATCTTTGCCACTGTTGTAACACTGTTGTCGTTTCTTTAGTATAGGAGCTGTTTGTGAACTGTTGTCTGTCAAATGGTGAAAGTTTTTTCTTTCAATTTGTGGCATTACAGAGAGTTAGTTGAGGCATGTCTGCTGTATTTGTCTTCTTCACTTTTCCCGACAATCTGGTCATTTGATTTCCCTCAGCGGCTTCTTTAGAGCAACAGAATAGAGGCTTAAGGATGAGCATAAACTGAGCCCCTTTTCCTCCATGGCTTCATTTAATTGACTAATCTGCTCTGCCCTGCCCATGAGCGCAGTAAGCCAGTTGTCGACTCAAAGAGGCCCCTCACTTCAGATAAATGAAAGCAAGAAAAAAAACATCCAAGACTGGAGCCGGATTTCACCCTAAACAGAAAGAGGAAAGAGACTTGTGAATTCTATTAAGATGTATGAGAAGACAGTTGCCAAAGCCATTTAATCGCGCTTCCGTTCTGCTTAATCCTAGCCCTGAAGATGTGTGCCTATAGGTGAAGCAGGACAGCGAGATGATGAGTCATGTAGCAGGCCAGAAGAGAAAACAAAAAAAAACCAACAGAGCCAAATATCCTCCTGCAGATGAAACACTATAAATCAGGGGACAAGAGGATGAGTCAATTTCCACGTAAAACGCTTCTCTCTCTTTGCCGGTTGTAGTGTGAAATATGTGTGCGGACACAGAGGTTGCATGAGTGGGTGTTGGATCGGGTAGGCCCTAAATTTAGATGCTGAACCCTTCTGTCACCTCTCTCACATACTGTCTTTCTCCTTTTTTTCCAAGACGTATTTGTCTTCGCCTTCACTTGCCATCATCGGAAGCATTAAACGACATGCATAAATCACGCCACAGACTTTTAGGAGCACGTAGCCATAAATTTATATGATGGACAAGGGGGGGAATCAGTGGAGGAGAGGCCGGACACCTGTAGACACCTGTGACATGTGTTTAACATGCTGATGTAGTGCAAATGTTTCAAACACCCATGGCCAACAGCTGTTTGTCATGGCACCTTTGTGCCGCTCCTTTGTGCTACTAAATGCTGTCCATATTGATTGTGACTCAGGAACTACTTACTAGATTTATCACACGTTTCCTTCTGCCTTCACGAGTGCTAAAAGCATTTACAGAGTATGAAGCATAATATATACTGTCTGTTTAGTCTGTTTGGCTGATGATACTGATGTGCAATCTCATAAAACTTTCATTTCTGATGTGGATTGAAATGCATGTACTGGTTAGACAAAATTCATTTATAGCATTTTATTTACATTTTAAAATTTGCACTCATCAATATTTCCATGTTGACAATAAATCAAATGCCTGTGTGTAATGTGGGAGGTGTCACTCACAGAGACGGACTGAGATGAACTCTAAACTCTAAGCAGCATTTGAGCATCTTCCAGCTCATTATTTTGTTTCTACAGCTGCCAGGGTTACTGTTTTGTTTATTCCCTTTACAAGATATACATTTTTCCGTATTTGTATTGAAATTTATTTTCCTCTTACTTTGCATACTTTCACTGTCACGTGCTACATCACCGAGGCAAATTCCTTAAATGTGAAAACCTCCTTGGCAATAAATGTGATTCTGACTCATTCCTTACTGGATTCACTCCCCTTGTTTCCTTTTTCAGTGAAATGATAAACCCACTGCACGCTGAGTAAACATACACGTAAGAATTGTTTTTTTGTTTGTTTGTTTTTTTAGAATTTTTTAAAAGTAGGATCAGCTTGTCAGATTTTACATTGCACAGCACATTAACAAAGTTAGCGACTAGCTAGTGATGAAAGTGGTGCTTTGGTAGCTAAAAAAGCAAAACCAAGAGAGAATATTACATTAACAGCCAGGAACATGACTTAAAGTGAACACTGCTGTTGCTCCATGTCTGCTTGATGTGTAAATAGGCAACTGTTCGCAATCAGAACATTATGATATGATAGTTGCAGATGTTTTCAGCTTGCTCTCGAGCCAAAAACTCAGTAATGCTTCTGTACGTACTATTCCAGAATTGGTACACATTTATATAAGGTGGTTTTTAGCTTGTTGATAGAATCATGAAAATAGCAATGGAGCAACTTTCACAAGAAACAGCTAGTTCTGTCACCTATTTACTCTCCAGCGTTGTGCTCTGCATGCTGTGCTAGATGCCAGAAGATATAGTTCTCGTGTATGTTTAGTGGCAGGTGCAAAAACTCCTGACTGTAAAGAAACACCAACCCATCATTCTATTATAAACACTTTATTTGGTATTTTTAGTCCTTATGTCCTCATATAATAGGGGTGGGGGAAAAAATCAATATGGCATAGTATCATGATATTTTTGTCTGGCAATATTGTATCATCACACAGTGAAGAGTATCGTTTTTTATATATACATATATATATATATATAAGTTATTAATATGACAAATACAATATAGAGTATAGAGTTACATAATACAGTCCACAAGATACATTTTGTTGCTACAAAAAAAATGGCTGAAGATGAACAGACTGAAAACTTTATCTTAGACAAAACAAATGTTGACAGAGTTTTCCTTGGGGACACAATTTGCAGTTGAAAAAGGTAAAAAAAAAAATCGCATTACATTGTATTATGTTTTATCGCAATACTTAGCATATCACAACATATCTAAAATCGTAATAATATTGTATCATGATTTAAGTATCGTATTATATATATATCATATCATATATCATATATCTAGCCAGGGAAAAAAACATACCAATCAGAATGTGCCAGCAGCATAGTGTGGATGGTGTGCAGGATCTCAAGGTCAGGAAAATAACAGAAAAAGAGCCCGCAGCTGCAAATAATGATAATTTCATTATCCATTAATCTGATAAAATTGTTTCGCTTCATCCTTTAATCATTGGGTCTTTAAAATGTCATATCAATAGTAAGCTATACAGGCCAGTAAATAAGCATTTAGTGAGTGCTCTTTCTAAACAGGTCACACACAGTGTTCCCTTTTTTTCTTGAACACGATAATTCCTGACATCAGACTACAGTTAACAGGCTCACTGAATGTTTGCAACGTGGACTAAAAGTGATTGCTGAGACTACGGCTCAGTTGTGCTCAGCCAGTCTACTGTTAAATACATGTGAAGCAGACAGAAGAGCGTGGGTGTGTTGCTGTCACTGTCAATAAGTTCTTGTTATTAATACATAATAACCAGCCGTCTGCTTTATTAATAAGTTAGCATGTGGGTGGGTTAAAAGTAAGTTAAATGACAAATCTGCTTTAAAACTAAACCAGCCACAAGCGATGTGTCTTTTATCTTTGGCCCTTCCATTTTGTTATTAGCCAGGGTGTTTTCTTTATCCCTTCTTTTTTTCCCTGCATCATTAGGCCTGGATGTGAGTGAAAGTTGTTCTGGCAAATGAGTCAGTTATTACAGATTAATACACCATGCACCATCAAGACACACCAATATCCTGTCTGTCAATGCACGTCAGCATTTCTATAAAAACTTCAATTTAATCACATTTACTGTCATTACACGTCCTTTTTTTGGTAACATATTACCTATTGTCTACAGTGAGTCTACTTTATGCTACAAGAAAATGACACCATGAAAATTGAAGGTGCACGACTGAGTATTTTATATGGACAATAGGACAAATAACTATGAAATGTGAATGGGTTGCTCGAATTGCATTGGCAAGCCCACAGAGAATTAATAACTGACAGTGGCTAACATGTGAGGTAACAAAAAATCAGGCTATTAAGCTGTAATGGGTCAAAATAAACATTTATGTGGGTTCATGTGACTGAAATTATTGCTTAAAGCTGCAATTACTCACAATTTTGCATAGATAAATGATCAAAAGATGATGCAAAGGTGTAATGTGAGAGGTGCCATTTGTAGTGAAGAACCTGCAAATAAATGTCATCCGACCTCCGGCAGTTCACAGCTTTTTTAGCAGCTTTTTAGGAGCTTTTTAGCATCTCTCAGCTCATTGTTTTATGGCTTGAAATTTTACTGTTTAGGTTCATCAATTTCGTTTCCAGCAGGCAGCTGTTTTCAGCATAAGGCTCTGTTAAATCCATTGTACACTACCTGCTTAGCGCCAAACAGCACACTAACAGTTAGCGAACCAGCTGGTGAGCATTGTTTGGCCTTTAGCAGCAATGGAGCCACATATTTGTCTCAGACATTGGTGGAATCCAAACCAGAAGCACAAACAGAGAGACTATTAGAAGCTACCAAAAGCAAAACTTCGAACACATGCTAATTTTACTCTGGACCATATCAATTTTTTTTATATCAAAGCTGTATGGGGTGTTCTGTTTTTGTGACTCCCAGTGGCCAAAAACAACAACAACAACAACAACAAAAAGCTTGAAGATTATGTGAAGATATAATTTACTAATTTAATTTAGACAAATGGATACTGCTCAGCAGGCAAGCCCCCTGAATTTAAAAAACAGCAGTAGTACAATAGTAGTAATACATGTGTTATGTTTCAACGAAGTTCTATTCAATGTGAAGGCTGAGACAGAAATATTATTCTTAGAGGTTGAAAAAACAATCAAATGACTGTCTAAAATGCGAAATTCTTCCAAGGGACAGTCACTTATGATGTTTAAATAGAAAACAGACTGCACAATTCAACTATTGTGAGCATTTATGTAACAATGTAATAAAATCCTAATCTAGAGAACTGTGTGACCTGCTAGACTTCAAAACAAAAGTGTGGTCCTTCAGAAAGAGAAGGAAACACAGGGAGTTGGAGAGAAACAGAAAAAAAACCTAAATAAATCACCAACATGTTGGTTCAGGTTTCCCTCTTTCACTTCAGTGTGTTTTGATGTTTGTGTTTTATCTGACCACGGAGTTTTCCATATTGTCAGTGGAGAGTTTGCCTGACGTCGTGTATGACAGTTGAGAGAATGCCCTGAAAATTTTCACTTTATTTGTGATATTCTATACCTATACTGTACAGCTGAGCCATGCAACTGTATTTGGTGGCCCACACCCGAAAACAGGAAGTTGGCCTTCTCTATGCATTGCCAGAGCATAATCACAAAAGCCTTTTTCACACAAAGATTGTGCTGCAGGGCTACTACAAAGTCCCTTCTTCATGCAGCCTTAACATTTTTATACAGAACCAAACACCGGCAGCATCATGCTACTCCAGGGTGTGATTTTAGACAGCATGCCGGCATTGCAGAATCAAAATCAGTACCGGTAGTGTGACATACAATATATGCGTCAGCAGCACTTTATAAACAAAACAATGACATTAACATGGAAATAACAATCATTTAGAGTCACTGTTGTACGGCGGTTGATTTCATCCTCTGCTCTGAGGGTAAGGAGCTCCTGGACCTCATTGTTTTCCTAATTTGCAGACATCTTCGGCCACTGTTCTTCTTTGAGTTAGCTGCTAAATGCTATCAGCTCCTTTTTAAATCTCCTGCAGTGGGTCATCAACACATCACACCTGTGCCACTCATAGAGAGGCAGCATAACAGTGTGATATTCCCCTTGAAGAGGCAGTGTAAGAATAGCTAAATACAGTCCTCTATCAAACAAGTGATTTCTGTACAGGTCACCATCAGGCCAAAGGTCTGCTACAGTATTAAGCCAATCTTAACAGCATGTGAAACAAAGTGGATTTGTCATAAAACCCATTGCTGAGTCATTGTAAAACACATGCTAGTTGCACTTGTCTTTGGCTTTAGATGCTAAAAGCTTCTAAAACAGCAGTTTTGATTTGATAAACATTGCTTTGCAGCCTAATATTTGTTTTGCTTGTTTACTTGTATAATCATGCCATTTAAGTGGGAACAGCAATGATTGGATTGTGGCTTGCTAAAATTAAAAACAAAAAAGGGTCTAATTTATCAGTCTGTCGCACTGCTCTGTTAGTTGATAAAAGAACATTAATAATTGTAGTTTGTGTTTATGATGTTGCAGTTTTATTAGCTAATGTCTCAGTGTGCCATCACGATTAAAAGGATTCAAACAGTAGTGGTTTAATGTATGGTTAGATAAAAATTTGACATAAGTTACCACGAAAATAGTTGGTTTAGTTTTTTTTTAGGCATGCCAACAAAAAAGTCAAAAAGGAAAAAAGTCAAAAAGAAAAAAGTAAAAAAACAAAACAAACCTCCCCTCACCTTCCCAGGACTTGGGATTTATAGTGTATCAGTGTATCTTTGAGGTGCTTGCCAGCAGTCTGTGCACATCTCCCTCCAACTGAGGAAGGGCATCTAATCGGTGGAGGATTTCCATACCTGCCTCCCGCCTCCGGTAATCTGAAGTACATCACACGTCTGGCCGAGCTTTATTTCAAGAGTCTAGAAAATAGATAAGCAAGTGACAGAGATGGAGATAACACTAATCCCAGAGTGGCGCCGGGTCAAAAGGAGTGGCCGCTGCACAATGACAAAGTAATGAAGGGCCCGGGGGCCACAGTAAAGCCGTTCTGCAATAGAGGGGGAGAGAGGTGGAGATGGGAGAAAAGGGGACGGGGAGGGAGATACAGAGAGTGGAGGCTGGGAGAGAAAGCAGAAAGATGATAGATGAGGACACAGAATGAGACAAAAGACAAGAGAAAGAGGTAGAGAGGGGGAATGCACAAGAGGGGAAAAGACACAAGAGGAGATAATAAATGTGTTGAAGAGGAGTGTAAGACTGTAGACATGTCCACTGGAGGGGAGTGTCCGGCATTATTACAGCCATATAATATACTGCACTGGCAAGTAAGACTCACCGTGGGCCTCCTAAACTTTCTACCAGTGTCTTAATGGCTACTTGCTTGTGTAATAAAGGAACATCAACATGTCCTCCAAACGTAAGATCAAAATAGGTAGTTCGTTATTGCTTTAACAAAGCACACTTCGGAAAATGTTCTGATTCTTAGCCCCAGACACTTGCGATGGCGCATCACAATATTGACATATTATGAACTCAAAGAGTCATTGTCAAATGTGAAAGCAAACAGTTGTTCCCCCTTAATTCATCCAGCATGCATGGAGAATTAGTAGCCTTAGCATTCTGAGTAGAGTTTACTGGCTCTTTTTAGTTCGTCTTGGACTCTGCTAACTCCTGAGGAAAATATCTGGCTCTTAAACAGCTTAATGCTATGTTCACAAGCTAGTTGCTAACTTAATCTGTGTCACTGTGTGCTGGGCAGGTGTTGTACAATAGGTTTATCAGAGCTTTTGTGCTAAAAAAAAAAAGAAAAAAAAAAAAAAACAGCTGCCAGCTGCTGCTGAAAACAAGGTAAATGATGGGCCGTCAGGCTCGGACTGGCCATCAGGTAATTCTGGCAAAAGCCAGATTGGCCAACCCAAAAAAAATCTGTGGGGGAAAACAGTCATGCCAGCTGTGGCCCACTTGATGTTGAAACAGCCCAACTTGATTATAGGTTACATGGTCCCAAATTAGTCAATAGATTACTGATACTGTAAGGCAGGTGTGGCCGTCGTCAGCCCCCCCAACCCCTTCAAGTGGACTGGTCTATCATGTAATGTCAGCGGTCAAGTGGGAAATAAATAAAATCAAGGCAGACAAGAGTGGAGTGGAAAAGAAAATACATGGATAAGGTAGCGGGGGAAAAAAACTAAATGATAGAGCAGAACGAGACAAAATGAAAAAAAGTACTCAAGGCTGATGCTGCAAAGTGTTTGTAATGTTCGCCTCACAAAAACAACAGTTTGTTGGCAGCACCAAATAAAGGAAGAAAAGGTAGCGTGAACAGATGAGCAGCAGCGGAGTACAGAGTAATGTTACAGGCCAGGGACAAGAAGAAGAGGCCACTGCCCACTGCTGGGGAAGAGCGACATGAAAGCTATCAGCGGTACTGCCAGTGCCAATGCTGTACCACAGGTGGCTTAAACCGAACTGTAATTAAGTGTATCTGTGCCGTAAATCCATTTTAAAATTCTAGAACCTGTCATCTTCAAATAGCAGACCACTGCTGTGGATGCAGTTCAGATAGTGGAAGAAACTAAAATGCACCATAGTATTGAGGGGAACTGCAGACTTGGTGATAATTGTGCCTGGGTTTGTCTCTACTAGTTACAACTTAAACAGAATACATAGTTATTTGATGTATTGTTAACATTAAAAATATCATTTAGGGCAGATTTAATGTCACACAAACACTGCAGTCATGGTTGAAAGGAAAAAACGTTGACTTGTGGTACAAAACGTGATGCAAACAGACGTTTCCAACATTGTTCTTTTTTTTACCCAAACATTCACACCAACCTCCTTCCTACCAGAATATGCAGCACTACAACAATGTAATGGTATTGTTTGTAAATCTTATTTTTATTAGTATTTTTTTAGTTGTATTTCATGTTATTGTTTGTTTTGTTGCTAACCAAGCCAAAATGTCGCTGCTTTAGCTGCCATACCTCACGCAGTGAAGATAAACCTACACAGGATTTCACAACGCATAGGTTAACTTATATGAGCATGAGGAGTAATGACAAAGAAAACAATGTTCACATTAATTGCTTAAATAAACAGCCATAGCAGTAAGCTGAATTTTCCATTACATTTTAATATCCCTGCCAAGCATGTCAAGATAATAAAATCCACTTATGCCCTAATACAATTTCATACTAGGTGAGAACATTTTAGTTTCCAATTACAAGAACATCGTAGATAAGCAGGAATTATAATGAGATTGTTTTCCAAAGGGGGCTGCTAAATGTTATAGAAAACACAATTCAATAGTTGCCTATATTAAAGCAAAGTACTTGAGTCTTCTCCGCCCACAATATTGTGAGTGCAGCCCCAGTCACAGCAGTCTAGCTGTGATGACAAGGACAAGGAATGACAAATCTCTTCAGAGCGACATCTCTGTGACAGACCTGAATAAAATGTTTGACTAAAGTGTCAAATATTTGAACTCCTTGAACCGCCTGACGTGCTCTTGATCTATCTCACCAGACAGTCTCGAAAGTGAACACGACACCCTGGTAGAGAGATAATAGAAATCAAGCTCGGAAGGGTTTTTTTTCCTGTACCATCTACCCTGCTGTGATCTGGGAACAGCTATGAATTCACTGAATTATACAGACTTTACCTTAAATATAATAAAATATTACAAAATGGAAAAACGGTTTCTTTTTCTGAATTTCACCAAAGTTACTTGCTGAGTGAAGTACATAATATATTAAAAAAGAAAAACAAAAAAAGTAGTATGTCTTTATAAATAGCAGGTTTGCCCTTCATTAGACTTTCAAACAGTCTTCTTTCAATGTTTTTGGTTAACAATATTTCCATCTTCCATAGACCGACTGATTGTGACACCAAGATGAATCACCTCTGAAAGAAACTGACACTCTCAATCACATCTGCTGTTAGGAGAGAGTAGTCTTTCTGTTCTCTCTCTTTGGATTATTTATGGAACAAAAACACATTTTTTTCTTTTTGGTGCCCTAACAATGGTACCAGGGTCTTAATCACCGTCATCCTATGTTATTCCTTCACTAAAGCTTTATCTTGTGTTGTCTTTGTTTCTTTTCATTTATTTCAGGGACTACGACTCACTGCTCTTGAACTCAAACATCATCATGCTCTCTGAGAAATGCATAAGCCAGCCATAACCTCTGACACCACAGTATGTGGCAGTGGTGTAATGTGTACAGTTGGTTTTAGGCACCAAAACCTACTTGGTTAGGTTGAAAAAATACCTGGTTTTTGGTTAAATTAACTGTTTGTTAGCTACGGGACGTAAGTACCTCTTAAAGTGACGTAAGTACATGATGTAACATGAAATAACTAAATAACTTTTCATTTCACACGGGACACAAATAGTGGTCTCTCGGGTGAAAATCTGATATTTGTTGACCATTCCACCACCCTGACCTCCTCTCTATGCTGAATTTCTTGCTCTTTATTCTACCTGTGGGTTCATATAATGAACCAACACCCATTTTGCAATGTTGTTGAACCAGGGAATTCATGTGCCATTGTTACCACGACCCAAAATTTCTGAAGCTCCACATTTACCACAGTTTTGCTGATAGATGTAATGTATCTGAGGAAATGTGAATTTTTTTTTTGACAACTGCATTGTCTATCCACAGGGAGCATGGATGTGCAAATGAATGGGAATTTGGGGCAATGAACATTTGTTTTTTTGGAGAATGGGCTGTCAGAGAAATGGGCTTTTGCTCCAATGGGATATTTTTCGGACTGACAAGTCCTCAGAATTTTGGGCCATCCAAACAATAGGCAATCCCCAACAAAGGAGCCTAAGTGACTTTCCATTGGCACTGTTTCCATGGTGCCAGCATGTAATTTCAACAGTCTGTGCCACCACATCATGTGGTGTTAAGAGGATGTGGTCATTTCAAGTATTTCTGTGAGACCAGGTTGCTCTTGTTTTTGAGTTGTTGTTCAAGTTATTTTAAGAGGCATTTTTTACTTTTTACTTTTGTGCACTCAATATATGGTTAACCAATTACTAAGGAAAACAAATAGCAGACAAACTGACTGTGACAATCATCATTAGTTGCATATTTTGGACACCATGAAGGTTTGCCTCTCAGTGAGAAACACAGTGCGGCTACATCCAGCACTCTGTCTCTATACTTTCTGCATTACTAATATGATGAATCCATCAACGTCCATCAGTTATTTATGATGCCTTAACAATATCGCATAACCACATACATCACAACTCATTTTTTAATTAGCACTGAATAGCCTATGTCACAATGACGAAGAAGGGGCTGGGATGGGAATATTAATATGTGGTGGAAACTATCGAGCTGTCACCCATCACGCATCAATTCAGCATCCATCCTCCATTAGTGCTGTGGCAACTCTCTATCCTTCCTCACACTCAAACAGGAAAGAAGTGAAACTGTCACAGTAAACTCATGTCTCTCCATCAACTCCAGGCACATCACGATTGTCAAAAATGAGGAAAAAGTGAGTTTTTGGTTTTTAAGCTGTGGAAATATATTGTAGCAGTAACAGTGTATTTGATTAAAGAAGTAAAACTGAGGCTAATGCAATTGCTACATCTGTTGGAGCAAAGAGGACATCTGTTCATATTATGTGAACATGCAATTTCTCCACAGCTGTCATAATACTGTTCACATTTTTTGAAATCCTTGTATTTTGATGTTTTTGCACCTTCAGTCGACTTGACAGCTGACATTGTCCCCCAGATATCACTTCATGACCCTGGGACCAAGCCAAACTACTGAATATGTATTAAAAAAACTGTCAAAAATGCCACCGAGTCCTTTTGTGAGTGGCTGAAAAGCTGACTTTTTTTTAGGAGATACAAGAAATCGTTGGTATATTCATGTAATATTTATGGGTGAAAGCACAAAAGAGGGAGAGATTTACAGAGGTGTCAACAGCTAAGCTGCCTGTTGCATAAGCCTGTATGTACACACATCAAAGCACAACTTGATAGCTCAATTATCAAGCCAAGCTCACTTCCAGCTGCCTCTCCGTCAGCGTCATCGAAGCGTGGAAATGCACAAGGAGGGGAAAAAAAGGGTCATTTTTTTGCGACTTGCCGAGAAAATTAAGCCCCACCTTTTCACCTTTTTCATTTGCTGTAAAAAAAAATAGCAAGTAATTAGAAGAAGTTTCAGTATGAGAATGTTCGGCGCTCTCTTTTTGCCTAAAAAGTGTGTCATCAATGCTGCATCAGCCCAATTCCAATGGGAGTCTTATTATTTTTCCTCTACTCTCTCAACCCTCCAATTTTCCAAGAACATCAGAATGCTAATCTCATTACCTTGTGGGTGTGTATGTGAAACTGTGTTCGGGTTTGGGCATGTTTCTGTGTAAGAGAGCATTTGTTTGTGTGTGTGCGTGTATGCAAGTACAGAGGGATGAATATGCCCGCTGTGTGTGCGGGTGTGCCAAAGTCAGTGTGCTTTAATACAATATTCAAACGCTCCCATGGTGCTTTTACATCAGGGAAATATTAAAAGCTCCTCCATAACCGCTTCTCCCTGCTTCACCAACTGTTCCGGCTTACATAGACTGAGAACTGGGCTTAATCATCAGAAGGGGAGAGCTTTCCTTCAGAACTGCCAAGTGAACTCAAAGCCCGGCATCATATTCAGCGACTCTGCCCTTCCGCAAGGCTTGATATTTAATGCATACGTGCGGCAGCTGGCAGTGATGGACGGGAGGGAAAGCTGAAGTTGACGTTTCGCTGGCAAAATGCAAAGCCGTCAAAACAGACCCACCTCTGTGAGACACATCCCATGAGGACAGACAGAGAGGGGTGGAGGGAGAGAGGTGAGAGGTGAGAGGGTTAAGAAAGAGTGCCAACACGTGCAAAGATGTGGTGGTGGAGGATAAAGATGTTGTGCCTGTGCGCTTTTCCTTTAGAGAGAGACATGGGCGGATCTACCGGGGTGGCATAGGGTGGCAACTGCCACCCTAAAAGAAAGCCTTGCCACCCTGCTGCCACCCCAGTTGGCAACAATGAATTCAAAGAAAAGTTATGGCCAATTTGCCTTTTTACAAGCGTGAATCTCCAATGCCTGACTGCGCTGAATGCAGCACGAGATAACGCCAGAGCGGCAACAGACTGCTTTGTTTGGAAAACTGAGTGGAGCCAGAGGGGCAGCCTATTCCAGAAAGAACTCTGAGTAAGTTAACCCTGAAATGAGGGAAACTCTGGGTTTCAGTTCCAGAAAGAGGTAAATCAAACTCTGAGTCGATCACCATGGCAACTGAGTCTGTGAACAGGTTAGGTTTTTCTCTGTCTCCTCCCTCTTACACGCTGTTTCATTTCCACATTCATTCAGTCCGTGTCAAAGCTTGTATCGAAGCGCATTCATTAGCGGAGATTTACCGTCTGTCACAGTCTAAATCCTGCTGGATATTAGTTTGTTACTCAGGACTGTCTTAAGTTACTGAATTTATGCACATCAATCATTTCTTTGGACATCAGTTTTTGTCTTTACATTCAAATATTACACAGCGAGAATTCACCCTCAGCTCAGAATCAAACCTCTGTCCTTCTTATATTTATTATTTTTTATAACACTGTGCACAAGGATCAGACTGTCAGTCTGTGAGAGCAGCTCCGACATGTTTATTGCACATAATGTGTAGGTCTAATAATTTAAATTTTAAAAATCGGTATGAAGCTTTAGAGAAATAGTATAAATGACTCATGATCTCCATCACTGATGTCATTGGTCACACTGATGGAACATAATTCCTATAGCCTAATATTGGGGATTATATGTTAATATTTCTGAGTGAGCAATGGTGCAGCGTTCCAGTGTCTTTAAATTTACTACATTTGTAGCTGAAATAAAGTCACTGAATGCTGTTGAGTCAAGATGCAAATAGATGTGCAACATTTTAAAATCTACTGTATTTTAACCTCTTTTTTTTTTTTTTTTTTTTTTACGTTTTGGCCAAAAATGGCTCTTTTGTTAGTAAAGGTTGCTGACCCCTGGCCTAGCCTATATGTTTTAAATCTTCCTATTTTTCAGTTGCTGCCTCCTGTGTTTTTCCCCATCAGATTAAATCTGAACAAATATATTGTTATATATTATTAATATAATGTAATGTATCTACAGCCTGATACACAGTCAGATTCCACCACTTTATCTTCATTAAGGAAATGTAAGTCTGATAAATGATGAATAAACGGACAACACTGAATAAAACTTTTTTATTAACTTTATTGTTAACTTATTTACACTTTCCTTGCTCTGACTCAGGCTCTTCTTTTAATGATAAACGTGCACCGTCTGCAACACATGCATTAATATCTCTACATCCACTGGATTAAAATGGAGGCACTGCCTTTTATTTGTGAGTGAACATACTCAGAGTTGACTGAACTAACTCAAATCAGCTGTTCTGGAACTGCTAACTCAGAGTTTCCCATCTCAAGGTAAATCAACTCAGAGTTCAGGGTTTGTTGAACCTCCTTCAACACTTATTCCTAATATGAACTATTTCACATGATTGCATGAGATGACGTTTGTCTGTATGAGTTTGTAAATGGCAGCCCGTGCCCTTATGTAGTATGAACATACTACAAACAAAAATACTAAAAAAAAAAAAAAAAGTTGCTGCATTGAACTAAAGGCTAGGTCACCCCCTCCTCTTTCAAATGCCAAATAGTTTGGGTTAAAATACATATGACTTTCATGCAACTGAAGTGACGTGACGTGACGTGACACGATGTGACATGACAAACTTCAGTTAAATAAAGTCTAAATTAACTTATAAGCATAAGTAGACAAGCATATGTACACAATATGATAACTGTCTTTACTTTTTATACCACCGGTATATTCCTGCAGCCCTAGACCTGACGTGACATGACAAACTTCAGTTAAAAAAAGTTAAAATTAACTTTTGGTTTCATACATGAACAGCTTTCTCTTGGGTGAAAGTCATGTGTTTGTTTGACCCATCCACCACCCTGGCCTTGTTCTTATATTATGTCTCCATTCAATGAGCTGATAACAGCCTTCTCAACCTACTAGTAGGTGTAGCAAGTGAAGTTCTATCTCATTTGTAAAGCACTTTCTACTCAAGCAGAAAGGTTTTATTTAAAAAACAAACAAACAAAAAACACCAATATGTGCAATACACTAATAAGCAGTGCCACAGCTTTCTGTTTTGGACTCTTTGGTTCTCTATCTCCTCAGAAAGTAGCATTATCATTATTAAATTAATGTGTCATTGTTCACCATGAGAGAATTGCACGTATCTGCTGCTGATTCCCTAAATCCCACTAAAATGAATTAATGTTGCCGTGAAACTTTTAATTGCTGCTGTGACCAGGCCAAGAACCCATGATATTTTAAGACCCTGAAATTAAATACAGAGGCACAATGTAAAGTTGCCCACTTAATTGATTAGTTCCTTCATACAACTTTATTGCCGTAAAACTAGAGACAAAAGAAAGTGCATGCCTTACTACAAACGTACAGCATATCAGTGTGTAACCTGATTGACTAGCACTTACTGGTATGTTTGGCTGTCAAGTGATAAGCTTGGGGTTTTGTACTTATACTTATCAATCTCCATGCATTATAGGCCAGGTCTGTAGCACGTGTCTCTGATAAAGATAGCTCTATCCAAGGATTTGTATCGCTGTTATGTTAAAGCTCATAGCCTTCAAGTAAGTGCTGTCTTACAGACTCAGTGTAGGGCGAGAAAGTCCTTTAAATACATGTCATTCTGTAGCTTTAAAAAGTCCTAACCAAATAATACAGACATGATTTGAAAATGACATTACACAATGTGACATTTCACTCATGGATACATACTGTTATGTATGTATCCTTGTACTAGCTTTCAAACAGTTTAAAACTAACTGCACAAACTAGCCATGATTACACAAGTCATGTGTGCAGCCTTTTTCGATGATGTAGATGGCAGATGAATATTTAGTAGTTAAAGCACTACATAAATCTCAACCATGTGTCAAGGCCTTTACACTGGAGGATGCACTCAGCGGGCTATTCATCATTACAGACATCATGCTGTGGAACCTGTAATGTATACAATTCTCTAACAAGCACAAGACTGATGACACATTTGCCCAATAAAACGTATGCAGTGTGTTCTCAGCGACAACACTGACCATATCTTATGCCTGACAGGCTCATAGTGGATTTTCTTTTTTTTTTAGCATACGCTGTGATATTATTCTGAGATGTGTTGTTGGTGTGTGTTGATGTTGCCACATAGCTGCATCATGTCATATCTCACCTGAATGTTGCTGTTGCAAGGATCATAGTGTAACGTTTCCATCATGCAGCAGGTGCTCCAAAGCCCCAATCTGCAGTACGCTACACCACCCTCTGCCTCAGGGAATAAGTATACTGAGACATGGCGCAATCCAGCCTACTCTTTCATTTTTCATTATTTTTTTTATATGAAATCCTGGGAACATTACAGAACTTCACCTGTTCACCTGTTTTTATATTACAACAATTTCTTTCAAAGGCCATAATTTGTAACTTCAGTCTAGGTGGGTTTTCAGCCTTTGCTTTCATTAAAATCATTTTATTTAATCATTTAACATTCTTGCTAATGTGTAATCTGATCCTGCAACACACTCTCATGGGGTAATTTTATGCCTTTTCATTCTTGAATGAGCCCGTAGTACCTCTCACACAATTTATCTGCCAGTGAACCTGGCATTTTGTCCAATTTTGTCACATTAAGTAAGCTGCAGGTTTGCAGTCGGTGGCTAAAAGTCATTGTCTGTTTGTCATTCATCAGATCAAAGCTCTCAGAAAGGAAAAGCGCCGACTGGATAAAGACACATTGTTGTGCTGCTGTTTGAAGCTGGCATTTGAAGCAGCGGCCCATTGTTGTTCATTAATCTTCTGCCGGTAACAGTAATACAGCACTGACAAGCAAAAGAAAACACACAAGAAAAACGATGGAATTCAGGTCAGTGGTAACAAATACTGGCCGATCCGACCAAACCTGACAAAGACATGTAAGTTGTCAAAGAGTATTAATGATTCAGTGTTTCAATGAGTGAATTTTGTTGTGAGGAAAGCAAAAGGATCCGACACAGAGATGAGAGCTGTGAGCGGCACATAACATAGTTACATGCCACACTGATGTAAAGTGAGGAACACTTACTCCTGATGTAAATTTTCAGGAAGTTGGATAATATCAAGCTCTTAGCTGCTTTTAAATATTGCACTTTTAGAGCAAATGGGCTTCTTAAATTGATAACATTTGAAGTCAGTTTAGCCCGGCGAGCCTTCAGCTGGAACAACAGTGGGATGTATGAAATGGGCCTCATGTGCTGCCAGATTCAAGCAAAGCAAAAATCAATTTGACTGTGACCATACGGATGAAAAGTAAACTGAGGCAGAATCCAGCAATCCAAGCATCTCCCCAGCTAAGTTATTAGTGACTTACAAAGGAGTCACAAGTCATGGGCCCCATCAGACAGATCTGATGCAGGTTGCAAAATGTGAAGCGTGCCACACAGCCTGTTATGATGAAGGCCACCCTGCCCCTTTTCAAAACTGTTGCTAAGCAACCACCAAATTGCCTGTCCTTAGCTTAACTGCTAGTTTGCTGTGAAGTAAACTCACAGATCTGTGCCCTTAAGTCTGCATTAAAAAATGGACAGGCGGAGGGTAATTGGGGACTGTCACCAGCTGGATCAGCAGCTCCGCCTGGATGATGGTCAGTTCATGGCTTATCCAAGGATATGTTGGGCACAATTTGACAATCTGTTGTTAATTGGGTTAGTCCTAATTACAGTTAAAACATTAGAAAACAGTTGAGGTTAAAATTTGTTCTGATATATCTCGCAGCTTACCACAACAATAAAAGTGAGCTAACAATAGCTGAACACAGCTTACATTTTTTGTCATTGCTATTACAGGTGGTCCGCCTCTCAGTTCATATGACTGGACAATGGGGAAAAAACACTGGTAGGATCAGGTGCTTGTCTGCTCAGAGTTGAAGCGCTTTTAACTCAAAGCATTCAGTGTGCTCAGGGTTCATGGAGTGGAAAAACACAAGATCCTCCGCATTACAAAAGCAGCAAGCAAAACACTTCTGTAGCACTGTACATATTTACAGATAGGCAGGACCAGAGTCTAGGGTCAGATGAGTAGTTTAAAACTAGCACTCAAGAATAACAAACCTCAGCCCAAGGGATGGGTGAACTGCTGGCTTGTTTATATGGAAAATCAGTGGTACAAACACACACACACACACACACACACACACACATACAAGGCATTGTGGATTAAAACCCCTGAAAACTTTCCAAAATAAAATCCAAATCTCAGATCAAGCGATAATTTCAATTGATGGTCCTTTAAGTTGTTATTTAGTTTGTGACTTCACATGTTTTATCAAAATTGGGTCTATTAAAAGATTTAAGTTCTCCTTTCTCTTTAGTTTTCTCAACCACGACACTAATTCTGAATTCACAATTACATAACCTCTTTGCATTCCCCATTCAGCACAAAACAAATTGAAAATAAAAAACACAATTCCAACCAGAGTCAAGAATCCAAACCCAAAATTTACGGTTCAATAGGCTAATTCAAAAATGATCCGTAAACCCAACTTCACAAGTCAATAGTTAAGTCCTTTACCACTACAAATGAGTTCCAGTGTGGGCTGCAGCAAATTACTGAAAGCTCAGTAGCCCACTACCATGAGTCAGATGTATGAATCAGTGTCCTTGTCCTTCGAGTGTTGTTTGGTCATGCAGAAGCAGATGCCTGTCCAACATGAATTCTCCTACAGGTGGCTCGCCATCTTTGTTCTCCAGCTTCCTGTATGCAAACTCCAAACCATCCCCACAACTAAAACCTGGCCTGTGGTAAAACAGTGCAAGAAAAAAACCAAATGTTTTAGTCTTACATATTTTGTTACTAAACTAAAGAACTTAAGAAGGCTAAGCAACTAAATACAGGTTAATGGAAAATGAAATCTGGACAAACAAGGAAATGGCATGCTAACTGACATGGAGGAGAATAATTTTAGCTTCCAAAATCTTTGTGAAAAAACAAATAAGCTAACCAGAATCCAGCAACGCAAGACAAAATGTGAATACAAAATCCTCCTTTCTGCTACATTTACACTGATCAATATGCTGTTCATTAAATTTCTATATGAAACTCAAACAACTAGACCGTTGTTTTTTTTTCCTGTATTGTAGAAAATGTGCAAAACTGTTAGACTGGCTCAAATCAGTATGCATTCTTTAAACAAAAATTGGAAGGAACCAGGTGGTATCTGGTTTCAATGTGGTATATCTGGAGATCATTGTGTTTATGTATACACTGTGTGTCTTGATACATGTGTGTATTTATGTATGTGTTAGGGGTGTAAATATTAACTGATACACATTAGAAAACCAATACTGGATTTAGACATACAACAACATTAATGCACAATCACAGATCTGAAACATTTGCAGCCTGCAAAGCACACAGTGGTATTATAAAATATGCTGGTGGCACCATCAACCTCACTGCATGAGTGTGCAGACAACTGGAAGTGAAGAGCAACCAAACTGTAGCATTTTTGTGAAGTGTCCATCCATCTTAGAGATGTGTCAAAAAGTTACCCAGTGCAGCAGACCCAGGAACATTTTGGATTTTTATATTTGGATACAGAATTACTTCATTAAGACTGTAAGAACTGTGACTGGTGAGCCTGGGCTGCTTGTGTTTTCAGTTCTGATGGGAAAAGGCTCAGCTATCTTCTCCATTTCAGTAACACACACCCAGCGAAGCCAATTACACTGCAAATCTGCTCAGTGCGAACGCTGCTCTCTATCACAGCGATGAAAGGACGTAAACACGCCGACTGCACAGCAATAATCTTCCTATTCATTAATGAGATGAGCCCAAACAGAACTTACCACGGTAAAAACTCATATTACATAAATATATGGGTAATGCACCTAGTGTAAATGACACAGTAAATAAAGTAAAGGTAACACAGTTACTGTGGGTAAAATGATTAAATACAATGCAGCCTGTTGGCATACAATACGCTTGTCTGGTGTTGTGGTGATACTATCAGTGGGTGAGTTCTGATGCTTAACTAAACCACAAGACTGTTGCTTACCCTTTAAAAGGGGTGTTGTGCTGTTTTCCAACCAGCTCTGTTTCACAACATTGAGGGTAAAATTTCCCTCCATCTTGCCAGCCCCCAGATCTCCCTGCTCATCTTTCAGCTCAAATCTGATGGACAATGTGTCGGAAATTTTTGTATGCCTGCCACCACGGACACAAAGAGTAGAGAATGTCATTCTCTCAATCTTAAACAAATTTGTAAAGCTAAACAGCTCTGATTGACTATAAAACAACTTTCTGTTATTGTGGAGACCGAATTACCGTGATGTCGCTCTAACAACAATCACTTTCAGCTAGAAAACTGGCAATGGATTACAATTGTGGAGATATGAAAAACTGGCAAATTTATTGATTTCTGTTATCATTTTCAGCATATAACATTTAAAGATATATAGTCAAACACAGTGGTCCGACATGTTTGATATACCAAATCTACCGGCAAAGAAGGCAAACAATGTATTGCTGTGGATGGGGCTGCAGCAAAAATGTATTTTGGCCACCTTTTGGCCTTGTTATACAGTGGCAACTTTTTTCAGCGCTGTTAGATTTTATTGTAGGTGACGTGAGGATTTTCTGTCTGCAAGTGATTGTAAATAAACATTGCAATTTGGCTTTTTGTTTATTTCTCACCTAAAATGTCTTCAGAAACATATTTCAGTGCACTGTTTGGCTAAAATACAAAAGTTTCGAACAGGAAGTCGGTGCCATATTGTTTTGTGTATTGCGAGATTGAACTGTAAAGCAGTGCTGATTAATTAGTACTAAACAAGATTCTTTTACTGTATTTCTTGTCTCAAATGTTTTAAGAAACACACTCTTAAAGCTCAATTTAAATATGTTAATTACCAGCTGGGAGATCATTTGTCATAGCCAGCCATTATGTTGTTTTCAGACAAGCCAAAACCAAGTCACATTACGTTGCCCATTGGTTCATGGACCCACATTCTGACGCCTTAAGTTCTGCATTTCAGTTGTTTCCATCTTGGATTTTTGGAGCCATTTTTTGACGAAAGGATAGAGCTGTGAGTGTGGGTCAGTGAGGGCTGGATCTGACTCATTGACTGTAGCAATGAGAATTGACCCCCCCGTACAGTTGTCATAAATGTTGAGGCTATAGAGACCAAAACCGTTTTTTCTACCAGGCAGTAAAAATCCTTATTCTGTTGTAAAGTGGCTGCTGGAGCCAGCCTCAAGTGGCCATACAAGGAACTGCAGTTTTTGGCACTTTCGTGTTAGCTTTATTTTTCAGCCTGGCAGGTTGTCACTTGGAATGGCACAGCACACTCTGGTAGATTTTCTACCTCTAGAGAAAAAGCAAATGCCACAGCCCCTTTTCTCTGGTCATACAGCACCAGGTATTTGTGTCTTTCTACGGGAGCTTAGTTTTATGAGAAGACCACCTTTCCAACAGTGAAATACTTCTTCAAATATACAGGTAAAAGCTTGTAAGAACTGCACCAAAACTGAGCTAAAATTGAATTGACTTAAAACTGCTTTATGGTGTATCTGATCATTATCAATATAACAGCATGTATCCTTTCTTGATTTGTTGGTGATATTTTTGGTGCAAACACATGGCGACTGCTGTAGCGCTTGTGTGCTTCACTTCTCATCAATCAATCCAGTCACTAAATCCAATGCAATCCCTTCCTTTTCTGTAGATAAAAATTGAGAGGCTCTCTTTTTTTCCCTGTGCAACCAATCTATTTATTCCACACACTCTGCTGTGGCTGCTGCCTCAAATATTGAATGCTTCACCTCCTGTGCACCAGAGTGTTAACAGAGTGTTTAAAATCGTTCATGAGTTGGAGGTTGAATCACTATTGTGTTTTATCAATAAGCAATGGAGAGACACTCGGACAGAGGAAGGTGCTGTTGGACGGCTGCTTCAACTGCCGAACACATGCTGAGCCAAAACAAGATCTCTACGTGACAGTGATGACACCATATTGTGAATTGTTATGGCAAATATAGAAGCATATTTCATCAGGAAATGGCGGAGGGAAGATTTGTGTATCGATGGGGGCCATTGTAAAAGCTCCGTCTCCTCTGCACTTTCAGCACTGCTGCTTAACTCTCTGACAAACAACATCCCAAGCTCATCATTCATCACTCACCATATTGAGCTCTCCGAACGATCCTGCTAGAGAGCAACCTATGATTGACCCCAGAGAGATAAAATTACAGCTCAATATAAAGAAAAGAGTAACGGCCTGACGCAGTACATGAATCAGGGATAAGACATACATTTCCCATCAATCAAAGTTCGGTGTCCTCATTAAAAAGCTACGTGTTTTTGTGTGAGTGTGTGGGTGTGTGCATTTGTGTCCTCAGAGTCCCATTGTTCAGTCCATTGGTCACATTGCCCACTTTAAATCACCTCATCAACTTTAATACCTTCTATGAGTTGATACACCCATCACCCTGGTCAAGGAGACACACACACACACATCTGATATGCTCATTACTTCGGTCAAGGAGATGCACTCACACTTTCACCACACGCATGCACAAATCTCACCTGATCACTTGCACACTCTCACTTTGATGGTAATAGACTTTAGAGGGCACATACTTAACATACACACATCTACACATTTTCAACAAGCTCCCTATGTAGGAGAGTTTGATCGATTGGTAATGCCCAATGGCGAAAAGGGTCACTGGACCCCAGCCTGACGCCAGGGGAGGGCAGATAATGATAAACATCCATCTCAAAGTGCAGGGGGCAAATGAGGGGGCACAAAGCGACAGGGGTCTGATAGGTTGTGATGTGGTGTGTGTTATAAGCTGCTGCTCCAATCCTTATTACCTCCTCAGAGGACAAGACCAGCTGTGCTCTGAGTATTTCTTTCTGCTCACAGTGTTTCTCAGAAATTCTTAGTGTAGGATTCCAAATGTAACATTATCATGTATTGTGTTTAATTAGATCCGTACATCACTGTCAAATGGATTGTAATAGTGTCTTGGTGTCATTACCAATCAGAGCTAAATGATAAATTAGTGAACTGCAGTTAAGATGGTTGGAAGCCTCATCGCTCATTGGCAATGTCTTTACAGCAACTCATTTCAAAAATTAAAAACACCTTTTCACCATCTGCCATTTCAGGAAACTACCTCATAACTATGACCCAACATGAGATCCAAGTCGGACAGACTTCAATCAATATAAGGTTTAATTTGGTCTGGGAAAGGTCCTGTTCTATTGCTGACATGCTCAGCTCGGTCTTATAGTATGTCTTATGCTGGATCTAAGTGGACTTTGTTTCAGCTCTTAAGTGGCACAGTCACCACAAGAGAAAAATGTGTTTGTTGAGGTGAGAAGGAAGAACTGAATTCCACAATTTACTGAGAACTTGGTTTGGGCCCCCTACCTGTTTCGTGCCTTAAAGCAGCCAGCAGAAGTCTTTTTTTTATTCAACATCAGGATGTAGTTGTAAATAATCATATACAGTCAAATTCTGTTACCATCCAGTAGATTTGCTTTTGGACATCTGTATCCTGAAACTGTTTGGTGCTGTAAAGCAATTTGGCAGATTTCTTGTTTTTCTTGTTTCTGACCATTCCTGTTATCAAAGTTCACATTTAATTGGCAAACAATCAGATCCTTTTGAAAACTTCAGACCTCCTTCCTGTCTTGTGCTGTAAAGTGTGGCAAACAGAAGTATTTGGTCAAAAATGTCTGACCCTTCTCCTGTTTTGTGCTTTAAATGGAAATGTAATGTAGTTATTTTCCAATTCCACTGATTCAGTAGAAAATAACACTTTACATAAGCCCTTCCAAATAAATACATGTAAAACAACCTCTCTCTGTTTTGTGCTGTAAGCAATAAAGCAGATTACTTTTTCCAGTTTAGTGGCAAACAATATAAAATCCATCGTAGTAGCAATTAGTCCTCTGTAATTTAGAATCAACTACTGTTAAAGGGCAACACAGCTTTTTTTTTTTACATAGATTACCCCTAAAACAGTAACACTTCCAACTCTACTGTTGGAGTTGGAAGGTAAGATAGCTGCAGCTACCAAATGTTAGTGTTCAACAGACTATTGCTCACACTTCTCAATTTCCTAGTCTATTTTTGGAATGAGTGCAGGCCTATAAGTAAAACATGAAACACTGCATCAGAACTGGATGACTCAGGGTCTCAGCAAGTCGCATAGAGAATGTGCGTTAGCAGCTGACAACTTTTGGACGGCTCCCACTTTCCAATTACATGCAGGAAACTCTATAATACATAGAAGAGATCACAAGATGGTCACACTCTGCTTCACTGTACTATGAAACCGGCCAGTAGTGGGAAATTTAATCTATAAGGAACATTTCAATTTTCCCACCATTAGTTTCCGGAGATTTTAATTAAGCATAAGCCATTAATCTCCATTTTCCCCATTTCTCTGCTGTCCCTCTTTACACTCTGTGAGCTCAGTCAGTGTGCTGCATAAAAACCAGCATGCAGAGGATATGCAAACAAAATCTTTCGGTGCATTAATTTCAGTACACACATCTGATGTAGTTAATATTATGGGTTGTGTGGTTCTACTGAACTAAATATCCAACACCATTCTGAGCTGCAAATGCCTGCACCATAGGGCTTTTTATTATTTTTCACTGTAATAAGACAAAGAAGACAAATTAATAATGACACAAAGCTGAACTAGTAAAAGAGTGAATGAATACATGAATGATTTTATCTGTATATCTGGTCATTAACATGACCTGAGTAAGTGGGATGGGTCATGGGAGTCAGATATATTGATTTACAATAAATAAATAAAAAAAATGTCTGCTGCATTTAACAGCACAATATAAAGAGAAGACATAAGTTCCCATGCTGCTACGCCTGTGAATTTTCATGGCAGATGTATTTTTCCCTGAGCTAACAAAGTAACCATTGCCTAACTTTGGTAATAACACAAAGGATACATGGAAGACTGAGTAAGAGAAGCTAGTGGAACAAAGGTGCTCTGTTGGCCTCATGAAGCTTTCAACATGTACAGACCCATGGTGTTAATATTTATATAAGATCTTTAAGAATGGGATTTAAATGAACACATCCACACAGCCTCACATAAATGCAAAATCAAAATAAACAACAAAATACTAAAAAGCTTGCACATATGCATCAATTATCTAACATCTATTCTTTATTAAGACTAATTCCATTCATTATTCAATAATATATTATCTATAATTCACTTACATGTTTTTCACATCTATAATCTTTCATGAATAAATAAACAGGTGGCTGTATGTATGACAGTGCTAGTCTATCCAGTCTGCCCACCACTTTGGTCCAGACTGAAAAATTTCAGCAGCTGGATGGATTGCCATGAAGGATGAATGAGGATGAATCTGAATGACTTTGGTGATCCCCTGACTCTTTCTCTGGTGCCACCATGAGGTTGACTTTCATTTTTTGAGTGAAATGTCACCACAAATGGATAGATTGCCATTTAACTTAGCCCACATTTAATTTAGCCCGCACATTCACGTTCCCTTCAGGAAGCTCTGTTTTCACATCCTCGTCATATTCATGACAACAAAGCTCTAACCTAAGATGATGAACATGGGGAACATAATAAGTGGTAAACCTCATCATGTTAGGTTTGTCACTGTGGGCATGTTAGCAAGCTAATGTGAGCATTTTGGTCAAAGCACCACTTTGCCTACATACCACATCACAGAGCTGCTAGCATGGTTATAGACTCTTAGGGCTGTATCTTACACCCAGTGCAAAGTAGTGAACAGAGAAGCACAACTGTCAGTGCTAGTTTCAAAACAGCACAGTTGTCATTTTCATAGCCAATGTCCCAAGGTACTTGCGTCCATCTGTATGTGTTCAATAGGCATGTAGGTCTTAAAACAAAGCGTAGTCAGGCACATTGTTGGCGCATTGGAACCTTGAGACAGTGGGAAGTGATCAGTGAGAATAATATCAGTTATATTCCCTAATGTGAACATAGCAGTGAGCAGAGCACAGCTGCTGTCTGACTCTGGGATACTGGGACCCCTGCCGGTCTCATTCATGAAAAGTTACTAAATCTGTGTGTTGATTTGCACATAAAAGCCTACGCTACTAAAAACCTGCTCCGGATTCAGGAACGCCGCGGGAAACTCAGATTTGATCGTAAACACGTGTGTATGATCATGAATGCCAATCCATCGTAAAGTGACAGCGCGCTCCCGGTAATCAGCAATTAGCATAAATCCCCGCCCAAGAATAGCCAATGACCACCATATAAGGAGGTGTAGGTGCTTCCTGTCGACCTGTCAGTCATGGCGCAGAGAAAGAAAGAGAGAGAAAGAATTTTTCCGAAGCGGAGATCGAAATAATTTTGGGTGAAGTGGACTTAAGAAAAAACATTTTATTTTCTTCAGTTAGTAGTGGTGTGACAGGGACAGGCAAAGCGAAGGCCTGGAGGGAGGTAACAGATGCTGTTAATGTTGCCTCTGTGGTACATAGAACCATGTCAGAGGTGAAGCATAAATGGTTTGATATGAAACTGGAGGCAAAGAAACGCATAAGCACACACAAAAAAATACAGCGGTCACCAAACAAACAGCAGATTCATTTGTGGGGTTTTGAATGAAGTGGGAACGGGAAACCAGAGATGTTTTGTGCGTAATGTATAAACTCTAAATCAGTGATGGCTGTCGGAATAGAGCTATTTAACATTTATTTTAACAAATGGTACGGATAACATATAGCCTACAGCAGTTTGTATGCATCATCTTCAAATGATGTGAATCTTAACAGCCTAAAGCTCTGTTTTATACAACGTAAATTAAACATTTTTCAAATCAGATTTATTCATTCAAATGATCAATAAGCCACCACCTGCTGCTCCTGCTGCCCCTGCTGAACCCAGGCACCGAGGCTGAAGAGGCTGTGGTCTGCCTGTCCTTACGGATATTTTTATTATCATCACTCAACATGTGGAAAGAATGTGTAATCTATTGAGTCAATTTACATAATAATAATAATGATAATCATGAACCTATTCACAATCATGAACCTAATCTGGATCTTAAACCTGCTAATTGCCAACTAATTCAACTAAATGTGTTATAAATTTTAATATTTTGTCATGTTTAGACTACGTGTTTCAAAGGCATCTATGTAGTGTGTACATAACAGAGCTCAATACGAATTCAAATTGTAATTTCCAATAGTGAAAAGCAATATTTATGTGCTTTACTAAATTTACACAAGCACTACGAGTGGTCAGGAGCAGGAGTAGATTTTGTTAGTAGCTACGAAAAGATCGGAGCAACTAAAATATTGATGAATGCGGACATGCACGTAAATTTCCGTCTGCAAACAGTTTACACACAAATTCCTTCTGCTCACGTTTCATGAATGAGACCCCCTGTGTGCATTTACACACAAGGATCAGCTCAACTTCACTGATTATTTCAGATGCTAAAAGTTCAGTTCTGTTTCCTCTGTTACCTTTATAACAGTTTTTAGTTCAGTTTTTGTTTTTTTTTTGCTGCTTGAATGCCCCTTACTGCATCACTCTAAGCAGAAAACCAGTCACTTTTCTAATTTACCAAATCTGCCATTAAATAGCAGTGCACTACATGTAGGCACACCTGACTTTTAAAGACAATGGGAGACATGATCTGATTGGTTGAATTAATGTTACACATAAAGCACACCTAAGACAAATTCAGAAGTTAGATATAACCCTTTTGCCCCTTGCTCCTTACTTTGTGCTCAGATTATGCACCATTTAACTAGCAAAAGTGGGGCTGGACACGCCCTAAATGCACTAGCGCCATGCATTTTAGACCATGCACTATAGCTTATTTAAATAGGGCCCTTAGTCCTGCTTGTATGAATAAATATGAATATTTTAAGCAGAGCCGCTTTCCTATTTTGGAGACGATTCTCAAATACATGCTTCCAGAGTAAATCAAATCTTTCAGATGTCCATTTGCCTTCAAGTAGAAAAACCCCCAAGTATTCTACTGACATCTCTATTGGTTGGTAAATCCAGCAGCCTGTTCCACAAGATCACTGTGTTAGACTTCTATTCTGACACGAGTCCCACCCCATATCTTACTTATCAAAAACATATATGAACTGCCAAAATAGTTATATATTTAAAAATCACAAAAAAGTGTCAAATATGAAGCTATTTGAAATCTTTTATAACCCCATATTCCTGACACCACATTTATATTTACTGCTATAACTAGGGAGCGAAGGGAAGATAAACCCATCTCAGCTCAATTCACCTTATTTGAATTTATCACATGAGGGTTTTTCACACAAGCAATGTATTAAGTGCTGTCAAAACTGATGTGCCATATATGAACCCTTTAAGTTCTTCTGGGTAAATGTGCATCAAGCCTTTATTGAATCTATTTTGTGTTATGACCATTTAGTCAAAGGTCAGCTTTTATGTTTACAACCTCATTCCCCTTTGTAACAATACCTGGACAGGGTCTCGTGAATTATGCGTATTCTTCTCCGCCAACCGAGCCTTCGCAATGCTGATGTTTTTTCCAATTATCTCACAAGCTGTAATTCTCTGGTGCTGCGGTTCAGCCTGGAAGTTATTAAAGAAAACATGAGGGGTGGGAGGGGGGTTGGGGGGTTGGGGGTGGGGGGTTGATTCACAGGCTTTATTTTCTCATTCTGGGCCTGCAACAGGGTTTAATATGATATTGCTCTCAATCTTTGGAGCAAATCTTCTCTCTCATAAAAAATCAATACCTCTTTTTTTTTTCTCCACGCTTTTAATTCTCTTGCCTTCTCTTTCTCTGCTGCAACCTCTGCTGCTCTTCTCCTCCGTCCCGTTGAACCCTCTTCGATTCAGAAGACAGGGCAGCGGCGTAATCTCCATGCACTTCAATGGAAACTCGCTCGCGGCAGTGTAATCAGTGTTCCACAACCCTTCGCCCAAACTGACCCTTCCTATCTCCTCCCTGAGTAATGGGGTCCAGCCTGAGCTCTCTGGTGACCTGCGGGGGCCCCTTAGCCCTCCCTCTCCTCTCCACCTCCTCACACCTCTCTCTCTCTCTCTCTCTCTCTCTCTCTCCCTCTCTCTCCCTCTCTCGGCGGCCAATTAAAAAGCAGTGACAGCAGTGACAGGGGCCCCGCTGGTGCGAGTGATTGGACGAGCCCCAGCCTGCTCCCGGCCCGCGGTGTGAGTTGGAGGCTCGTCCGTCTCCTTTGATCTCCACCAACTTCCCCGTGTCCAATAAATCATTTTCTCAGCGAGCGGAGCCTCTTTGACCGAGGCAATCAAGAAATTCCACTTTATCTGCCGCTGATATCAAAGCCAGCTTTGCCGTTAAACATTAAATGGTGATTTTGAGATGACCCCGGGATAGGCTGGGCCGCTTGGTGAGCAGAGTCGGATGTGATTTATTGTATGAGCGTGTGTGTGTGTGTGTGTGTATGTGTGTGTGTGTGTGTGTGTAAAAGAGCGAGCAACCCACAGCACAGTGCAATCACACAGAGGAAAGCTCATCCAGCCACACCTGTGCCACCTAGATTAGTTGTCATTTTACAGCATTTTCAGGGAATTCTAGATTATAACCCCATTATGTCGAGCGATGCTACTCTAAGTATCCAGTACAGTACAGTGTCTTTAGCTCCAACAGAGGGAGCAGCTGGCCCAGGCAGAGCCCACTGTTCCCGCCGTGTCCTCGCAGATCCCTCTGTTACTTTACCTGCCTCTGAGAGGAGCAAGAAAGAATGACATGAAGCAGCCCTGAACACCGTGAATTACAATGGAACCGAGAGCAAAGTAAGAACAGAGGGTGTACTATCCTTTGTATTCTCAACCTAATTATAAACAGGAGTTGAAACCTGGTATTAGTTATAAACTCTTTGCAGCACATCAGTTTCATGCTCTGTTCTGAAACTATTTTATTGTTCCTGTCAACCTAAAGTATAGTAGCCATCTCTATATTTAAAAAGGGTCATGTACAGCACCTTTAAGTAGTTTTTAAGAAACCACTGTCTTTGAACAGTAAGCAGCTGTTCAAAAAATAGTGATGATGGGTTTATTTTTAATATACACAAGTGTGTAATAAAGTGTAAAACAGTTGATTTGAGTGCCTGAGAACTGCAGTGCAAAAACTAACTTGAAAACAATGCAACATTCTTCAATGTTTTTTTTTGTCACGCTCAGGGTGAGGGGTCAGTGTACAAGTCTCAAACTGTTCAGAACTGTTAATTTCAGTGCCTGAACATGGCTGTGCAAAAGCAAAATTGCCAATAATATATCTAAAGGCCTTGTAATTTGTTCATTACGCCTAATTAGCCTGTGTGAAATACTGGAATAATACAGTAACAGAGTCCCAATGTCTTCAAATGAGTCCTTCCAATTTAACAATGTGTTAGTCTGCAATTATTGCTATAATTGGTCAAATTTCTATGCCATATGAAACTGCAAACAGTATTAAGCATAGGCTAAATGAGATGGCTAGCATCTTATCTTTACGCAGATGAGTTTAATGTGCCCTTGCTACCACTAGATAGGAACAAAAAAGTGTCCACAAACAAGGACCACAGGTCTAATTACAGTAAAATGAAATATAAGGTGTCGCAAACCCAAAATGGAATGTCTCCATATGAAGGAGGCTAGGGCAGAAACTAACCATTATGCCATGACTGACATTCATTAATTTAATCAATACATTTATTTGTCTATGAAGTGTCAGAAATCAATAAATAATGCCCACTATAATTCCTGTTCTTCATTGGACTCTCCCAGAACCCAATGATATTCAGTTTACGACCAAATATGGCAAAGAAAAGCAACAAATCTTATTTTTCCAGGTTTTGAGATAAATGCTCTGAGAAGTATTTATTGGGAATACTTTCTACTGAAGAATCAATCCCTATAAATACAGCTGACGGTGTGCATTGTGTAGTATTCAGACTATCCAGGACATTGTTTCTAGAATGACATATTGCTTTTCAGTTTTATAGATGTCATTTATTCTTTTCTGTGTGACCATTTTATTAGTTTTTCATACCATTCACACATAACAATGCAATGTATTTAGACAAGTGACGGGCATATAAATACAAGCTAAGAATAAAGAGGTATAAAATGAGACTCACAGTATAAAAGAAAGCGATAGAAAAACATGTTATTTTTTGATGTAAAGGAAGGAAAGATGAATTTACCTCCAGATATCACAGAGTAAGATCTCAATACCTGACCTCAACGAAACTGCATTGGCTGAGATGCTTCAAGAAAATATTATTTTGAGTTGGAGGAGGTTTCAGTAAATTGGGCCTTTTAAATGCTGGTGAAGCTGTATTGTGAGAGAATCCTATTTTAACAACTAATTGAAACATGTTGAACAATGGGGCCTGACACAATGAAAAGGAGAATCATTCTTGAGTCCTATCAAATTAGAAATCAAATATACAGTAAACCAACTTCAGAGAGCTAGTGGCACCACCAAACGTCGCTGTGTCTTGGCCAAAGAAAGCTGCACATGAACACACCGCAAAGACTACGGCCAACAATCGCAAACACGTATATTCTGTGCCTGCGTGAGAGGAAATAAGTCTCCACACCAGCAGACACCAGTAGTCTGTAATCGTCATTCAAAAAGGGAGACCGGAAGATCACTGTGACGCTAGTTAGCCCGTTAGCACATGAAAAACACAATCCAGTGCTGAAAAAAAGCTGACAGGTGCTGACAAGGGGCAATGGTGCAGGATACACTGCACCCTAACTAGGGCAACACACACTCACCGACAGCCCAACACTGACCAACAGCCGACCGTCCGCTTGGTAAGAAAGAGCCTGTCACTGTATGTTTAATAGGAAAGGCAGACTTGTCTGGGCCAACCAGACTAGAATAGGGGATATCCTGGTTACACGGTAGATGTCAGAAACCCCTAGGATACCTGATTACCGTAACTTGTATCAGTATGATGATGCTCATTAGGTTTTGTACTGTGAGTGTGCTTTATACAAATTGTTGACTTAAAAAGTTATTTTTTTCCTGTAATAAAGATTTTTATTTCATGCAGGTTTATCCTCTACAGCATTCCTCTTTTGATGGCTTCTAAAGTGCAACACAGACGGCCGCCGGTGCAGCGCGTCGCTGTGGCCATCAAGTGCCGCCCCCAACACACATTGGCAGTGGCGCGCAGCGGCATCGTCGACGTGTATTTCCCACCCCAGCCCGCTAGGAGGCTGTACCTGCACTAGTTGCCAATAGTTGCCAACTTCTATTAACGGAAGAAGAAGAGGAAAAACTTTGAGGCAACAACAACTTGGATTTCACGGGTGAGATTTTCAAAAACGGCTTCCAAAGTGAAAGTTTCTCAAAATATCTGTTTCTATGGAGACGTGTAAACAGGATAGACGGAGATTTTGGAAAACTGTGACGGTGCAACCCAGTTCACACATGCCCATTAGGCACCCGGTAACCATGTAACATCATGGCTACATCAGCGAACAAAAACGTTGGTTGTGTCCAATATCAGTATGTGTAAAGCAGCTAGCTATGCTACTTCAGGTTAAAATGTAGTTTATCATTGTTTTTATCACTCGTGCCAAGAGGAAAACAAATCACTGTGCATGTGCAGAACATTCTGCTATAGTGTTTGACATATGGCGTATCGCCACCTACTGGCCTGGTATGCTAATTGCAGCAGGGATATCGTTTTCAAAACTGATCGTGTAAACCCAGAATTTTTTTTATACAGGATATATGAAAATCTGTTTTTATTTGTATCGGTATCCATGTAAACAAGGCCTAAGAGCAGTTATATTCACCTCTGTCCCAGCTAAGATATGGGCTGGAATGAAATCTGACCTATAGGTAAAACCTCTCAGAGCTTCTGGTGTATGACTTGGGGTACATCGCTTGGAAATTGTTAGGTTCTCTTTCTGAATACTTGCTTTGGACAGACATGTTTCTTTGTTCCATGAGGAACTCTTGCCTTAACAGAATTTTGAATGGGCTCAAGTTCCCACAGTTTATATTTTGGGATTAGACAGTAGTCACTGATGAAAAGAAGCCTTCCTGTTTTTTTGTATTACTTGTCATTTTGTATGTTTTCTGTTGAGATGTATGCATTTGTAAGATGGCACATCTAGGGGAAAGTGTTTCACTCTAGTTGAGGCTCAGTATGTGGCACTGGTAAATGCTTTATACATATACTTTAAAAGAGTAACATCAAGAAAGACAAAACAGACAACAGTGTTGTCACCATCAGCTAATTGCATATTGGAACTTTTTCAAAACTTTCCCAAAATATCAGCCAAAGGAAAAACTTTGTATCCCAGGATGAAAACAACACCATTTATGTAGAGAAAATCAATCACAGTGCATAAACGGGAAAAGAAATCCCACAACGGGGCCAAAAGTGAGAAAATATTTTCCATTATAAAGACACACTGATGGAAAAGCACACTGTGTGAAAACCGAGTCACGAGCTCCATCTCTTCACATCACCGAGAACCCGCGTCACAACAAATCCAACACAACTCTCTGCTTTCATCACTTCATCCAGCAGGGGATCCATGACCTCTCTATCCATCACGCTGAATTTACCATGCATACACACACGCGCAGCACGGACTCTTTAAAGTTTATTTTATGGCGACCAGGCACAGGTGATGTACACACAAACATTTATGAGCTACATTTGCCACCACTCGTGCTTACAGATGTAAACCGTACACCCACAAGTGTATTTACATAAAAAGCTTACACATTTGCGCGATTAAACACACACCCAAACATGTAAGCTACATTACCAGTGCCTCCTTCTCCCTCCCTGCTTGGATCTCTCCCAGTCAATAGCAGCAAATCCCCTCACAGCTTTTAATCAGATGGGCGACTATTGGAGCTTAGCTAATGAATGCACTGGGATAATATAATCTCAATAATCTCTGTGAAGCCTCTAATTGAACCATATGCTAAATGTGATGTATGACTTCATTAAGAACTGATGTCTTCTTTTATGTGAAGCTGTTAGTGACCTTGACTGGCTTAGTGTGTCACCGTCGAGGCGAGGGTCCAATCCTGTTAAAGCTATTCAGCGAAGCTGGCACATCACGGCTGACTGCAGGATCAGTGGAGACGCCGAGTTGAAAGCGACGCTTCAAACTTGGACCGACTTCTGATACTAGGAGAGAGGCAGGAAGTGCAGAACAAAGATTTCCCAGTGTATCGGGTCCATCGTGATGTCTTAAATACAGTGGCAGCACACAGAACATAATGTGATTAACCTGCATTTGCCTGAAGGCTTTTTGGACCTCATTATTCTATAATTAAATCAGATTCAATTAACTCAGCATAACCTTGGAGTAAAATTTAGAAGAATTTAGAAACTTCATTGACTTCATGTTATTACACTTTTTTCCACAATAGCTTACATTATTATATCAGAAAATGCCTGTCTTTCCCTGTGTCCATGTTGTCATCTATCAGTTGCCTACTTGGTTAGACTAACTGTTCAAAAGGCTAAAGACATTCAGTTTATAATGATAAAAAAAATGAAATATGCAAATTCTCACATTGCAGCTAGAACTTTGCAAATGTTTGACCTTCTTGTTTGATCAATTTAATACCAAGGGCATAGGTTTGGTTTCAGCAGTGAATTATTAAAGTACTAACCATGGAAAACAATTTGTTTAATTGATACAGAACTGAACCTGGGATTATGCTGCATTTCCATCCCTAACCACACATCCCAAAATAACATAAAATACAATGTTTTTTCCTTTTAGTTATACTTTTCATTAGATGAATCACATTACATTTGATTACTACATTTAAGGACATAGTAGGTGTGGTTTAACTTTTCTTTTTTCTTTTGGATAAATTTGGTTATTGTGCATTCTATAGTAATGACAGTATGACATGGAAAAAAGTTCTATTGCATTCATTCTCTGTATGTATTTGTTCACAGTTTAGGGTTTCATTGTTGCAATTATTTCGTACCCATACAGGGTTAGTGGTATACAGATAATATTTTAATTTTTTAACGCAATGGTATCTGACCAGTGCGGTATTAGCCAGTACACAAGTTCAAGTATCAGAATAGTTATTGGGAAGGAAAAATAGTATTGGAACATCTCTAATGTAATCTTCTCCATATCTGCATCATTAATGCAATAAGTCTACATGAAATCATATTTAGTTTGATATCGTAACAAAACCTCATATCTCCGTATTCCCTCATTTTTACTTTTTCCATTAATAAATGCTGTTGGTCAACCTTTACATCTGTGTGTAGTTTTACAAATACTTAACCAATAGAAAGTAGGAAAAAGAGCTTGTGACAAAATCTCATTATTGGTGTTACCAAAACCTTGGAGCTCCACCCCGCCTCCACTGAATGAATGCCATAACAGAAAATCTTTGGTGTTGCAAACAGCAGAGCTGGAGGTAAACCGTAATAAGGCAATTTCATCTGACTTCTAAATAAAGTACTGGTTATTTGAATAAGTGTAACTTTTTCTTTATTCAAGAAGTACTCTATGAGGGCTCATGTCACTAAATGCCGCCAGCTTGACCCCCAGCGCTGGGGTTTGCTCTGGCTGAATTCAAGTTGGTGGAGTTGCTACCAATGGTCCATCACTGGAGCCTCTGCCTACTCTCCTCTGAGTGAGGTGGAGGGATTGCAGGGTGCCCTAGCTCGCTAGCTATCTAGTTCATTCATGTCTCATTTGTGGCCTGACTGAGAGAGATTTTGGCTAAATGTATTCAAACAGGAAAAAGTGACTCGCTCATTAGCTGCAATAAAAACTTTGTAACCTATCAGTTCATGATAACTTAATGCAACACACTCACTGCCTCAGATATGGCCGCTCTAATCAATGATGGACAAAACATACATCTCAACATTCAGTGTTCCTATATTTAAAAAAAAAAAAAAAATACATTTCCTGATAAATAGAGGTTTTCAACGTAAAACTTTCCTGCCCATCAGCAACAAAGGAGCACTGCTACACCTTTTTATTTGGACTCGTGTTCAATTCTCGCGTCCTTTCGAGAGTATGTTAACTGTAGATAAAAGTATTGCTTGAAAAACAACTTTGGCTGTGCCTGTTGTCAGCCCTGAGCTATGTCTGAAGGTTGTCCTCTCAGTTTGAACTAGGCCTAAACAACCAGCCTGAGAGACGACACCCAGGCCAGTAAAAGTAATTTCCCATTCTGCCATAATGCTCTGTGTATGATGAGTGCTAAAGACAACCTCGAGTATTCTATAAGATAGTACACTGCACTTGAGATAAAAGGGTATGTTTCCTTAATATTCCCTATACCGCCTTTAACCATGCTCCGCTCTCTTGTTCTGAAGCAGCTCTGAGCTGATTCTCAACTACACACATCTCCAGTATCAGCCTGTGTATTTCCTCCCTTACCCGCTTTATTATTTATGAATATAATATTGATTGAGATCAGAAGTGTCTTACTTATTTCACCCTGTAAAGATAGCATGTGCATGTGCACATACACACACACACACACACACACACACACCCACACACACATACACACACACACACACACACACATATACACACACACACACATATACACACACACACACACACACATACACGCACACAAACCAGACACGCATATCTCCCAACCATTTAATTTCTCAATATTCATGCCTCGCAATAAAAATCCATGTGTTTGCCTTTGGTGTTGTCAAATGTGAAGTCGGATTCGCATGAGCACTTTTCCAAAAGCGCACGCATGAGTAAGTTCAAAGGCGCACGTTGGGTTAGTCAGCCAAAACGCGGGAGGCAGGGGAGAGAGGCAGGGTTATTAGCCCGCATTTTTGAATGTCTTCTCATGAATTAAATATGTAATCAGGCATGCAAACTGAGCCAGACAAATTTGGAGTTGTAACTTTGCTGAAACCAAGCCAATAAAACAAGAAAAATGCCTCTTCAAAGAATAAATTTACATTATTAGAGGCATGGTTATTTGGAACGTACTTCCTTCCTTTCACTTGACTGTCAGTTAGTTAAGGATCACATTTCCCTGTAACAACAAAAGAAAGGCTGATAAACTATTGCTGATATTCCATTTTCAACAGGGATTATATGAACACAAAATCTCTGCTATCTCTTTTATGCACAAACTCATCCTGCACTTCAATAGCCTGGCTGTTCATATCTTTTTAAATCATTGTTATTCACATAAACCTAAACCGAAGCTTTCAAAATAAACTTTTAATACTTTAATTTACTTGATGCTTAAAAATGTTACTTTAGGCTAGCGTGTAAATGACAAAATTACTGTATGAGAAAGTGTGGTTACAGTGCATATGCTTACACAAATTTAAGGTGTCTACAATGTCAACTCCCCTATATGACCTCCAACCCCACTAGACAAGAGCTGTTGATGTCATATTACAGTACATGATCTCTGTTTAGTGCAGTCTTTCAAAGAAAAAGTTGCCACTGGGGGCAGAAGAACTCAGATAAGAATTTAACATTCAATTTTGAGTTGTATTATCCACGTGGGGGCAGTAGGGTTTAAGTCATTCTTCATTATCTCCCTAAAGGAGGTTGTGTTTTTGACTGTCTGTTTGTGAGCATCATCACAGAAAAAAGTACTAGCCCAATATTTGATAAACTTGGTGGAAGGGTGTAGTATGGGTGAGGGAAAAACCATTCACATCTGAAGCGGATCCAATGCAAGAATTATGTTTCACTTTTAAGAAAGGGCATTTGGACTTGGCGAAGGTCTGCACTCTCCGAGTTTATAATCTTGATGGTAAACCTGTATCACTTTTCAGAGAAACAGATGTAAGAATTCCTAAATGTAGATCAATTGAGTGACAGCTGGTGGAACAGCTGCTAGCCCAGCTAGCTTTTTATAAGTTGTAATGGCCAATGTGTTGCCGCAAGAAGGTCTGTCTACATCTCAAGCAGACACACAGCAATATAAGCATTCAGTTGGAGTCTTGTTTTGGATCACATGATTACTGTAAGCCCAATAGTCACTCTTGTTTTAGCTCTAATTTTGGTCTCCACCAACTCCTGAAATAAATAGTCTCTTTAGAGTAAATATTCCATAAAACAACTAGCTAAGAAGTTAAAAAGCTCCGTAGAGTTACAAAGTTGGGTCATAATTCTCTGGGTGTACATCAGCAGGCTTATTGTTCTTGCTTTTGAGAAGTGTTATTCTTTGCGTACTCGACTTTCTACTAACTTCTGTCAGCATCTTTCGCTACATTAAACTAGTGAAAGTAGGGCTGGGCAATATATTGATATTATATTGTCATTGACACTACATATCGTCTTAAATTTTGGATAGCGTAATATACATATACATATATATATACACATACACACATATATATATATATATATATATATATATATATATATATATATATATATATATATATGTTACATATTTATATACATTTATAAGAGAGTATAACCACTTCCTCCTCAGAAACCTACTCATCTACCTAGTAGTCTGCCCAACTCTAGAAAAGCATTAGAAAGGAACCAATTATAAACTCTACAATACCATCCAAATATTGAATCAAGATACTGGGTCAGAAATGTTGTGATAATTTGATTCTCTCCATATCGCCCAGCCCCAAGTGAAAGTATAAGATCTCTTCTCCTCATGCTCATCTTGCCTCTCCACCTTCTCACATATGTAACCACAATGACACACTCTTCCTGTGGGGGCTGCAATGACATGTGGAGACAGGCAGGAGCTCCATTATGACGTCTTCCCAGATGTTCTCCACCAAGTCTGCTGGGCTGATGCAGAAGCCTGATAGGTTTTTAATAAGCGCATCCAGGCCGTTCCACTTCATTCCACTCTGAAGCAACTCACTCGATCTGAAGGGAATAAGGCCGATGTTTGGCTGTAAAATGTATTCCAGGGGCGCACCAGTATCTCACTGATGTGAGAGACAAGGTGAAGCAGCGCTGCTGGACTTGATTTTTTTTTTTCTTCTTCGCACGGTTGGTAAATTCTCTGGCCTCCATGCATGATGTAAAACAGCATGAATATAAAGTGATGTGTATGTGACCATACTCTCACTGCCTCCATCTCTCTCCACCCCTTTCCTCCTCCTATCCAAACTCTCTCCTATACCAAAGAGGACTGACTGAATGCTTGCGCAAGCACTGAGCACATGAATGCTGATAAAGTGGGTCAGGAAAGTACAACTGGTACATTTCTGCAGCATAACCTGTTTGGCTTAAGGCAGGTTGTGTGTGTGTGTGAGAGAGAGAGAATGGGTGGCGGTGGTTAAATCTCCTTCAACGGCAACAGTAAAAATCAATGGGGGGAGTTTGGATGTCAGAGCTAATGAATCTGGATGATTTAGCTCAATAGAAAGATCAATGCCGCAACTGATAATCATTGTATTTCTCGCCACAAAATGTCCTTCCTAATCATTGTCGGGAAGTGGAGGAGAGGCAGAAGAGAAGGTGGATGAGGAGAAGGTGAGCGAAAGAGACGCACATGCAGTCATCAGCCGTTGTAGTGCAGGATAAGTCGTGAATAATGTACTGCTTAAGCACTGAGAGAGTTTGGTGTTCCTTAATGTTCCTTCTTCCAGCGTCTGACAGGGACCTAGATGACAAGTTTTAGACTCAACATCACTTATAAATGAATTTAAAGTAACAATGCGCAACACTCTTATGCAGGGTTTTCAATCTGACAGCTACAGGAAAACCAATGCAATCCTTTAGGGCTTTTGCTTTAGTAAACATGGCTGTATCTTCTCTGCAAAAACCCTCTTGCCCAGAGAATGTGCTGTGTTTTCTGCTTAGCATCAACAGCAGTTTACACATTGGAGATGAGTGGAGGAATTGGGTGGTGTAAAAGAGCAGCATGTACAGAAAGTTTCAGCAAAAGAAAAGACAAGGAAAAATGTATCTGCTCTATCTCTGGCAAATATAGTTGGGACACCCTGAAGCAACTGTTGAGAAACCTTCAGAAGCAGACACCAGGTGCGGATGTTTTTGCTAGAAAACCTAAAAAGAAATTTTGAGGTATTTGAAATTTGATGCAAAATATTCAGTAAATCCACCACTGTTATTAAGCAGTCTTGCTCATTAATTTTCAATATAGCCAACAATGACATTATTAGAGTTGGGTATCTTTATCTTCTTTTTTCCCAATACTAGTGCTAAAATTATCCCTTTAAAACTACACCATTGTCTACAGAAATACTATTAAAAAAGCATTAATCAACCATCAGTGACATTAAAGATTTTTAACTGCAAAGGCAAAGTCAAACTTACTGATTTCAAAATATGAATAAAACGATTAACAACTTCACATCACAAATTTGCAAAATAAATATGACCTAAAACAACTAAAATAATTCAACACTAAATAATAGTTATAGTACTGACCAAATTCTGCGTTATGATTTGGTCCCCTGGTACTGGTCATATAGAAACACATTCAGCCCTAGACCTAACTCAAACAGAGATAATTTAGGTTATCTCTGCATTCACATAACAGCAACCTCCAAGGCTGGAAAATGAAGCCATGGTGGAAGTGCCAAAAATTGCAGTTCATTTAATGGCCACTTGAGGCTGACTCCAGAATTGAGTCGATTGCCATAGACCCACATGTTAAAATTCCCAGCTTTACAGTAGAAATAAAATGTTTACAGCCTGGTGCAAATGGTTTTGGAATCTATGGCTAATATAAACATTTGTGACAACCGTACAGAAGGTGAATTTCTATTTCACTCAAATTATAACTTCACTTTAAAATTTTATTAAAACTTAAAGTTATGCATAGTTAAGGGGGTGGCCGCTCTGTCTGCAGATGGTGCAGCCCGCTCATATTCCCAAAGCACCCGATATTACGGCTTTGTCGTGATACCGGTGCCAAAGGCACAGTTTAGTGTACATATGTTTCTGAGACATACTGGGTTTTTCACAAAGTCCAATAAAAACCTATGTGTGGCAGTAGTTGATGCTGTGATCAAAGTACGCGTATGGTGGGAGGGAGGGAAAGTGGAAACGAAAGGTATGAAAATGGATTTATCCAGATATTAGGGTCAATATAGGGTCTAGAAAGTTAGAAAAGATGAAAAAAAAATGGTGTGCTGCTATCAAAATTAACAAAAAGTGCTATACTACCAAACGAGCTACAAATCCAACTCACCTGTAGGCATTTTGGTACCTCAGTTTTCTGTCACATGTTTTAGCTCCTCAGAGTTCAGTTTTAAATTAACGTGATAGAACTAAAAAGACAAAGTAGTCATTTTGCAAATATTTTGGGCTTGACCTTCCCGAAACAAGTGTCTGGAAAAAAAATTTTCACAGGCCTTGTGGGAGAGACGGCCAATCCCTCAACTGATTTTCCTATGAAAAACTCATTAATGAGACAGACATTTTTCTACACAACTCAACAGCTTAGTCCATACGAATATTTCGAAGCGGCTTAAAAGAAATCCTCAGTGGATTAAATAAAGAAATCTGTTGTTTTTTTCTATACAGTAGTAAAAAAGGGTATTAAACACACCCCACCTACATGCACACACACACAAACACACACACACATGCCCTGTCATTCTCGTCCACCCCCTGTGCAGACTGAAATGTCAGCGAGGCTTTGGACTGCTACAGTGCATGTTGGAGCCCAGCTCAGGATTAATGTACATATGGGAAACAATTGAGCGTTCCCACTGCTCACTCAGGCCGATTCTCCTCATCCCCTCCTACTATAGCTGCAGTGGGATGCATGTGGCTTCTCCTTAAGAAGAGACAAGCACTTTGATGTACACAGAGAAGGGGAGAAGAGGCAACGAGGAGAGTTTAACTGCCTTTCATGTCCCTCCCTCCCTACACTTTTGCCTTAAACAAGACACTGAAGCCAGGCCCATCTCTGAGGTTTTCCACGAGAGGCGTGCCAGCGCTGCAGAGTGGAGCAGCAGTGGTGCTGTTGGTGGTGAGGGCTATTGTTTCATCTATTTTCTTTTTCTTTTCCCTGGAGGTTCGGTTTCTAATGACTGAGATTTGTCTTTATCTTTCCTGTTTTTGTGCCAATCTTTTGGATAAGAAGTTCAGAGAGCTCAGTATTCTAGCTGTTGGCAGCACTGATTTATAGGTCAGCACTACTAAAAAAGACGTGCATTGACTGGAGTTTATCTCAAACTGTATCAAAGATTAGGGATGGGTGCTGCCAAATGTATACACTGATGACTATAAAGACTAATGTCAACCATTTGTAATGATAGATTCATTTCTTAAGTCATTTATTGAGGAAGAATGCCAAACTTTATCCTGTCCCAGTGCCTGAAATTGCTGCGTTTCTCTGTTTAACATGACTGGAATTAAGCGTTTGTCATGTATTTGTGTTAGTTCTTAGTTACTGTATCAACTGTATCATAGCAATGTAATGATGTAGGATCACATGAAACCTATTTTATTTTCCCCAAATTCCGTGTTTTTTGCTTTATCTTTCCTGATTTCTAATTTCAGCATATTTTGTCATAAGAACCAGTACCCAACAGTATGGTGGATGAATAAAATTTCAATTCAATAAAAAATGTTCAAAATTTAATGGATTTAGTGGGATAGTCCCCTAAGTTGTAAGGGACACATGTATTGTGCTTTATGCTTCCTGTGAATACAATCTAATTAATCTTATTTACTATATGTATTTACACCATGTTAACACGTTATTTTGAAAAGTTCACAGTTATATCTGTATTCTGGCCTGTTTTGATGCATTTAGATGTTGAAATCAGGGTGCACTCCAACTTAAGTGGCAGCTGGTTTGACCACTGAGGTGTGAGTGAAGGCCAGCTTGATGCAGAAACATTGGATGCTGCTTCTGAACCTCTCGAGCAGCACAGGAGGACAGGATTTGATCTAGCTTGGCTAACCGAGTAAAAGACTGTGGTCAAGCTAGCCATCACTTGCATCTCCGCGATCAGACCTAACAATGCTAAAGCTGGAGACAGACACAGGCAGATCAGAGCAAAGTATCTGCTACAACTGAACAGTGTTCCCCCAGTGTCTGCAGCCCTGCCACTGTGAGTGAAGGACCTAAGCAACACATGGAGAGAACGAAAGCAGCATGCTCCTAAATTACATCAAAGTATAGCAGCATTGTTTTTTTGTCATTGGCTTAGACGCTGTGAAAAAAGTTTAGAATTGTTCGGGAAAAATTGTGGTTTTCATAAATTACATCCATATTGTGGAATTCTGTGTTCTCTACAAATGGAAATAATAGGGTCATTTTTCACTTTTATTTTGCATTTTTCAGTTCACATAAGTAGCAAAAAACAAAAGTCAGTCCAAATACACTACATGGCATTTAGCACTGACTGCAAGCCTGACCATATTGCTATTATTTCAGAGTGGGACATTAATAACACTCTTGTGGCTACAAAAGAGTAAATCCCTGCAGTCTGAAATCAGAAAACTGGAGGTTCTTACGGATGGTATAAAGTTATTTGGGTGGAGAGAGGGCTGGTCTTCTCATTTCACAAAAAAAATCAAGACAGGCATATATATACACTAAAAAAACAATACTGTCCTCTTATATCTCAAAACAATCATTTATGCAAACAAGTGAAAAAAGTGGAAATACAGCCACACTCTATTGTTTGAATAAGGAGCAGCTAAATAAACAGGTTTACAGACACAAAATTTGCAAACCATTAACAGGCTCATGTGCTTGATTTTCACTCTACCCTGAATTGCAACAATGAGGCTAAAAATAAATGTGAATTAGATTAGATGATGCTGTAGCCTGATACGTATGAGATCAGACATCTGACTGTCTGTCATAATTAATGTTACATGATGCCAAGTCGCCAACAGGCAACTGACCCACAACCTCCTACCAGCAGCGAGAGCACCAAGATGAAAAAAAAAGAAAAAATACAGAGGGAATCTCTCTTGTTAAGACTGCATCATCTGAGTGCAGCTGTAATCCTGCTGATCCATGTGACCGGCGGACAGTTAGACGTCTCCAGCACCGAGAGGGTCGCACGACCTCGGACAGTGATAATGACGCACATTATGTGGCATGCTATAAAAGCTCCACCTGGAAAGGCTGTTAGGCTGAGCTGAAGGCTGAACTACTGATAGTCTCTCACCTTCATGTCAACCTGAACTTTATGTGGCATCAGTGAAGTCTTCAGTTCATTGAAGCTTTGTGATTCAGAAACCTCCAGGCAGCTAGGCAGATTGCAGATGAGTAAGCCTGTATCATTTTGAAAGCTGTTTTTCTGTTGAGGTTTAAATGTCATTGTGCATTAGAAGAGGTGAATCTTTTCATATTGATGTGGTGTGAAAGTGACAGGAAGGCAATGCATGCAGGTCTAAATGATAACTAAAAAAAGATCAGCCTTTATTGATCCCCAGAGGAGAAATTCAGGAGCCAATAGGCACCAGGATAGGCTCATATGTCAATTATTTGCCTGAACAATTAAAGTTGTAGCACATGCTGCTGTCCTGTAAGTGCTGCTTTTTGATAGATGTTTGATGGAGCAGACAAGAGATACATTATTTCCTGGCTGAAAAAAAAAAACTAGATTTGCATGGAGTGCTGCAGGAATAAGTCCTAAAACCCGGAAATGAGTTAGCACTTTAGCACTGCCAGTTTTCCGTCTCGAAGTCAGTGGGTTTTTTGAATGGATTTTTGGTGAGATGCCTGAAATGAGGTCAGCCTCGCTGCGATGTTGAATCATGTGACCATGGTGTAGTTTGTTTAGGGCCTAACGCTATTTCTTCTAGCAACTAGATTTATGCAAGATCACGAAAGTGGTGATCATTTGGGACGATTATGTTGCTTAACAAAAAAATTAAGTATCATGAAAGTTTGTTTGCTACAGAGCTTATTTTCTGCAATTATCCAAAATCCAATGGGAAAAAAATTGGATTTTATTGGAGCCAGGCCAATGCTAACTTCTCCATTGGCCTACACAAAAACATCATCCCTGCGGCACTCTATTACAGTACTAACTGAGAAGATTAGAGGTAACCTTTCCTGCTGAGCCAAACAGAGCACATGGTAAAATCAGGATGCATGTCAGTAAATGGTTATAGTCACACATCACCAAACTGTAAACAGCCAAACTCAACATGCCTCATTTCGCTGATTAGGAGAAAAAATAGCAACATGTGATGCTGAATGTGCATCAGAATATATTCTAACTTTTTACAACACATTTCACTTTCTTTCAGTTCAGCTTCCTGTTATAGCTGACTCAAATGATCCCACAAAGCAACATAAAAAGTAATGTGCAATCAATGGTCACTAAGCAAAATGTATCTAGAGAGTAAAGGGGACACTGATTTTAGAGACAGGTGTTGCTGGTACATTATTTTAATGTTACAGTACTTTAATTTACCCATTTTATAATGTCAAGTATGGACTTGGTGAAGTCTTATAATGAGCCTCATTAAATCTATATGAAAACATGGTGATTTGAGGGAAGGCAGGTTAATTATTGTATGGAATAATAATATGATTTGTTTTATATGGGTAGTCATGACCAAAACCTGTAATCTGACAGGCTTTTGTTCTACGGGAAAGTCAGTCCACTCAGTCAGTGTGGGTACAGTGTGTGTCAGAGCCTGCTGCAGGTTCAGTCACGACACAGCAAAGCGCAGATACCACCTACTGTATATATATATCTCACAGGAGTGTGGGCTGACATCAGTGCCGTCATCAACGCCTTCAACAAACCTTATTAGTGCACGGAGACACAATGATATTGTACCCCCGTCAGTCAATAATCAATTACACCTGGACCACACCGCATTGGAATGCTGTCCTGATCCAGCTTCAGAATATTGCTTAAAGATTTTTCACCACCACATATATACTGTACATAAAAACATCATGTGGTGCAATCAATAGTTGTAGGTTGGCTGCTGAACATTCCTACATGGTTCACAAGAAGGTGAAAAATAGCAGCTTTGAAGTAAATAAATACAGAGGAGGTTGGGAGGCACTTTATTCTCAAGGTTTCAATTGTTTACTTTGCTTTATACCTGGAATCTTTATGGCACCGCTTTCCTTTAATGGAAATGACTACAATGATTAATAACACAATATTCTAATCAACCAATACATGCTGCATACAACATGTTAACGTTCACTGAATTTTGCATTATACTGCCAGTCTTGTGAGGAATCTCAAGCATTAATATTAAATTAATAACATAGATAATCATATAAATGAGTTGTTTAAGTAAATTATCCTAAAACAAATTGTGAATAAAACTTAATATTACAGTTAAAGTTTTGTTGTTATTCACTCTTAAGGATTTTTTTTCCCCCAAAATGCCACTTTTTCAAAATTAATTAATAATGTGAAGTTGTTTATTGTGTCTTGTATTCATACGTATCTATACATCTACATATACATTAAACCAGCGCTCTTAATGTTTTTCAGACCAAGGACTCCTTAGCTCAAAGAGAGACGAAGCAGGACATGGATTCATGGGTTGCCTAACAGTTAGCCTAACATTAATAGAGTGTCCCAGGAATGTGTCCTGAAATACGGAATTGAGTTAGCATTTTAGCACTCCTGGTTCTTTCGTCTCAAAGTCAATGTTTTCTTTTTTTTATGTGTTTTTGGTTTAACACCTGAAATACGGTCTGCGACATAAAATATGCCAGTAAATACCCCACTTGTAAATATTGAAGCTCTTATGTGTCTTAAAAAGGACGGTTGCTAACACATGGCTAAATGAGACTACAAAACATCATCACACCAACACGTGTTCATAAATGTATCATAAATGCCACAGAGCTTATTTTCTGCAGTAATTTAAAAATCAAATGGAAAAATTCCAAAGGCTTTTTGACAAGGGAACCAGGGTGACGGTAACTTCCACCTCAGCCTACAGAAAATCCTCCCTGGAGCACTCTTGTCGTGTTAACATAAAAAAAAGAATTAAATTAAAACTTATCAAACATAATCTGCAGTAACTCTGAGAATCCCTTAGGGGTCACAGTTCAATTTCACATTCAAATTTGCCTTTGCAAAAAAAAAAAAGCTGTAATGTTGCAGTCTGTCATTTTGTGCTTTATTTTTTTTTACAAGTATCAGTTCAGGAACTGTTTAGAAACTAGAATATCTTTTTAACAGAGGAAACCCCTCAACAATGCCCAGCCCTATCTCTATAGATGGTGAAAGGTCAAACAAGGGCTGTGATGAGTGCTTATTTTCATTTTCAGATAATCTGTTGATTTTTTTTTAACAAATAGGTGTGGAAACAGTCCAGAAAACAGCTCCTCACACATTCCCACAGAGCAAGTCCTCATCTTTATGGTGCTCTTTGTACCAACTTGGACTGCCAAACAAAAATACCAGAGAGATTCACTCATGTTGGTTTGTGCCTTGTCTTGTCTTCATGCTAAGCTAAGCTAACCAGCAGCAGTTTAAACTTTGGCGCATCGACTGTATTGCCCAAAATATTGGAACAATTTATTTAAGCAAAAATCAAAAATGTAAATAAGTTTTCAGTCAACTGACTTTGTTTCGACACTAACTAAAATCATCATGAATCTGAATGACGTACTATCCAAAGCACAATGGTTCAGCACTTACTGATAAGATGGATATTCTCTCAGCCCACTGTGGAAAATAAAACCCATTGTTAACCACTGCTGGCTGACAGATGGATTGTACAGCCACCTACACACACCGTACACAGAGCAATCTTTGTGTATTTGTGAATAACTTCAATTTTACTGAGATGGTTCCACAGCTTGACTTGAACCTTAAAATCCTCAACACCATTTATCTTGAAAAGGACAGCTCACAATTCTGAGAAATGAAACTAGTGGCAAATCTGAAAGCCCACTATTATGTATCAATCGTTGAAAAGGCTGCATTTTCAGTATCTCCCCATGTCCTTGCAGTTTGAAGGGCACAGCCATATCATATGCACCAGTCAATCTCTGAAGAGCATACACACTGAGGACATGCATTTACATTTATATACACGCATTTAGCTGATGCACTTCTCTGCAGAGTGACTCACAACATCGAGAGCAACAGTGGATTCAGCGCGGCTTTTCAGATTGCTTATGAAGCGGAGCAAAGGTCGCAGACAGAGCATCCTGAAACTACGCGACCTTGGATGATACTGTAAGAGAGAACGTGGGGGAAAATAAGTGGGAGAAATAAGAGATAATAAGAGAGGTCGAATGGATTTTTCTTTTAGAGAAGGATGATATTGAAGCAGGGATATTATCTTTTCTGTCACTGAGTGTGCTCTCACTGGAACTTTGCAGTTCTCTGTGTTATTGGAATGGGAGAATATTTCATCAACCACAGCTGCTTCCATTATTTGGAGAAATTACGAACCTATCCTTTTCAGTTTTGGGAAAATCATTAATCCTGGAGCCTTGCTCTTTGGAGAAAAAGGCTTTGGCAAAACACAGATGCCACCTTGCTATGAAGACATTTTTTAAGTGAGAAAGCCAGAAATACCAGCAGAATTATACTACATCACTGAGAATAATCAACCTGACATCTTTAAGAGGTCCTATCCAGAGTTGTTAGCTATGAAATGTGTCTGTTGAGGCCCATCTTTTTTAGCTGTGGGATACTATAGGCATATAAACTCATTTCCATACTGAGGAATGTACTTTTGCACGTCTATATTAACGGTTCCAAAAGTACAGACTGGGGACCACCTGGGGCCTTTAAATGGATTCCACAGGGTCCTAAGCAAAATGAGAAGTGGTTTAATTTTGCTCTTATTTCATTGCTTTGCTGAGATGTTACAGCGCTGAGAGAATCCATTAAAATAAGCGGTGAATTATAGGTTTCATTCCACCTACTGTGGCTATCACCCCAGAAACTGACAGCTTTATGATTTTCAACCAAGACAACAAGCAGAAACAAAAGCTACATTAGAACTCATCTCAGCGAGTTCCCTCCTACTCAGTGTTGTCTAATGCTGTCTGTGGTCTCATGTAGGGATGGGCGATAATTTAATAAACATGCCAGGCCTAATGCAAGTGCAACGAGATACTTTTGTATTGAGAGAGCAGAGAGGCTTAAAAGAGGTGGGAGTTATAAAAACTGGTTCTACAGTGTGAATCATTTTAGATTTATTTCCCCTTTCAAGAACTCCCAAATAGGACTTTTAAATTAACCATCTCTATCATCTCTTTTTGGAAGTTCTTAAATCTTTACAAAAGTTTGTTTATGTGAGTGTCTTATCAATGGGCACTGCAGTTTTCAGCCAACATCACTCAAACAGGAGGAAATAGAGCATTTGTTGGGAACTATTTTCAGCGGTGGATTAATACACATTTGGTGCTCTAGTAAATATTTGGGGCAGCAGGACTGTGTGTGTGGGACTGAGGCAAAATAAACTACAATGTGTGTGTTTATAGTAATGAAAGAACACACACAGTGCAACAGTGTGGTTCACCGATGTGTTTCGGGATGATAATGGAGTGCTCAGCCACAGAGAAGAACATATATCAGATGAACACACACAATACTTGTTGAGGATAATTTCAGTGTTGGTGTTGGTCTTTTTGTGGGACCGTATCACTAGCCTTATTCTTTTAATTCCATTTCCCTGTATTAGTTTTTGTTTATATTTCTATGATAACTTTTTGCATCTCTTGGTTGAATTTATCACCCATAAGTATCTCATCGAAAGAGCGTACTCCTTTGTCATGTTAGCCATTTTCCAAACATGGTCTCACAAAAATCCATTAAATGACCATGACCTCTGAACACCATGTTATGTGGTGGTGGCCGTATTGTGTTAAAATTATGTGCCGGCATCACAAAAACAGTGCCAGTGATTGGTCACTTAGGATTCTCACACACAAATTCCCTGGTTCAATGATGTCACTCAGTGTGCGGTGGGTCAACAAACACTGGACTTTCACCTGGGAGACCTTTGTTCGTGTCCCATGGGAAACTAAAAGTCAACCTGGACTTCTTTTAACCATACACACTACTACCTTTACATAGTTGTGTCATGAAGATCATGTTTTTGGTTAAAACAGCTATGCTTGTTATGTACAGGAAGTATGTTTTAAAGTTATGTGTGTTACTTTACATCACTTTACATAACAAGTGTATTTATTTTAACCAAAAACACAACCTGAACCTAACTCAGTAGTTTTGGTGCCTTAACCTAACTGTGACAGACACTACGTAATTTCCAACACAATTTGCGCCACCACCATGTAATGCAGTGGGTCACGGTCATTTCACTCTTCAGGGGGCATTTTTCCCCAGTATTTCAGCATTATCCTATTCAGTGAAATCATGTTGAGATGATCAAATATCTTATTATTGTTGTGCAAACAAAAGAAATGTGCATTTGAAAACTTTAACAAATAGTTAGTGCAGTTTTTTCTTATAACTTGCCATGTCCTTCAGTGTTTTTAGTCTTTTTCTACTTTTATATTGTATTTTTGTGTCTGCACATTGTTACTTGTATTGTTTCTGTTTGTGTTACCTGCCTCGGGACAATAAATGTAAATTAACATTGATGCTAACTCTGCCACGTTTACATCTTGTATTTTATAAAGATGTTCATTTATGTGCTTTGTCCCTATTAAATAAACAGTTACATAATGAAATAAGTTTTGTCCGTATCGGTGGAAAATGTTTACTGCATTAACATCTTCTAATTAAAGGGGTATATCTTCATCTCTTCTGTGGCTCAACATCACAGGGATATCTCGTTTTCTGTTTTTAACAAAGCCTGTGTTGCAGGCTGAGGGCTCAAAGTTTGAAAGACAGAGACAAAGAGGATCAGACACAAAGAGGCTATTGGTTACATTAGGGAAATGTAGCATCCAGCAGTTCTGGAGTTTGACAAATACAAGGGAAGAAAAGTCAGGATATCTTGGCCTATGCCGCATCGATTTATACCATTCTTTTTTTAAACGGTTTCTCGCAAGTCCCCCAACTATGGAAGTACAGTGTTAAATAACTGGAGTACCCTTTTAATATCGGGATATTGATTTCAGCCACTTCACCCAGCCTTAGGCTTCATATGGGAAAGTTTGGGAGGCCTTACTTAGGCCAGAACTAAAACAGTTTTACAAAATCAGCAAGAGGTAACTGTACTTTCATGCATTTGGTGTGTTTTACAGTTTCTCTTGTCAAATTACATCACTCCCACTTGAGCACAATCTACAATGGACACTCAGCAACATCAAACACTTGCGGGCTCTTGCACCGCCATTAACCATTAATTGTGTCATTGGAGCTCCGTGTGTGTCGTGCACTCAGCCTTTCATTTGCATGCTCTCAGTGTGAGAGTATATCACAGAAATGTCCACACTGTCAGCGTGTCTCGCTTCCATTATAATGTACAGGATGAGGACGGACAAAGCTGTCAAATGTACTCTGCAGGTGCATGTGAGTGTGTAATGATTTGAGTTGGGTTCTGACTTCCTCTTCGTCCTCCTCCCCCACGATTTGTTTGACAAGACCTCTCTCCCATCCCGGGTCTCTGGCGGTGGCGGTGGGTGTTAAGTATAAATCTGTGGCAGCAGCTCCTCCTCTTCCAGGATTTCTTACGGCCACATACAGTACAGCCTCGACAAAGTAGCTGACAGGTAAATGTTGTGCTTACATGGTTCAGAGAATTTGTGAGAAATTGCGCCGTGCGTAGCCGGCATTCTGGGTGACTGATGGAGCAACAATATCACACAAGCACACACACGCGCACAGAGGCAGAGAGAGACACACAGGCAGGCAGGAAGGTATTCATTGGTGAGGAGAGACTGCATCAGCACACACACACACACACACACACACACACACACACACACACTCATACGTTGGGGAGATGAAGCAAAGCAGAGGTTGAAGGACAAGTCAGATTCAGCTCCAGATTTTATGTATAATGATGTGACTGAGTAGATTTTGGTTCACACACACACACACACACTCTCACACACACATAGAGGAAAATGCAACATGTTGCAAAGTTAAAGTATGTAAATACACAAAAATTAGCACGCAAACACACATTTCCAGAGCATGGTTAGACTGTAGGGCTGCACTACTGCATCCACACGAAAACGTTCAAATGAGACACTTTTAAGCACATAAAATGCAACAGAACTGTTTCAAAGGGTGCTGACGTCTCAAGACCCACGTGTGACCTCTGATATGTATTTGCACGTGCACCCTCTTTGCACAGATTCCTTTCTTTTTCTTCGCCCAAATATTGACGCCAGGAAACACGTTCCTGCTGCCGTCCCTGCTGATGAAGGAACGGCCACCAGTCTGACTCATCTACATACAAATTCCCTGTTCTCCTTCCTCACCCCTCTGCTGATCGATCATGCGTCAGGAGTTGAACGCTGCCACACTGCAACTGACCATCCGAACCCGCATTACTGTCATGTGCGTATAAACCCGGGAGTGGGCTGCGCGTAAAACAGTCGCGCCTGGCACGAAAACGCACAGCACCACACTCTTATGTCCCCCGTTTGTTTTAATTCCCCCAGTATAAACACGCAAACTCACCCAGGGTGTGAACGCAGGTCCTCCCCGTGCGTCTCTTGATGTGTGTCCGCGTATCCAGTAAAAAGAGGTGGGAGAGTGCGAGCGGCAAAGGCGCTAACGAACTAGTGGACGGCAGCCAAACGCCACCGACTTCCCCTTCTCTCTTCTCTTCCTTCTCTTTTCTCTCCTCTCTCTGCTTCCCTCACTCTTCCCTTCTCCCCAGGGGCAGGATGAGCAGCGGCTGTAATAATCCAGACATTGTCCTCCTCATCTGCACATTAAATAAGAGAACACAGATGGGATAGACAGACTCGCGTCACACAACACAAGTTTGGAGTTTAGAGGAATTCTCCTTTCTGGTTTGGTGATGCTGTCCGGTGTAATCCGCGTTTGGAAACAGTCTGAGTGAACAGTCCACGATTTTACAAAGCTCCTTCAGATCTGAGTCCAACCTGGAGTTGGAATGTGGCTGCAGGCACTGCAAAAGCTGAGAAAGTTTGCTTTGAGAGTGACTGAAACACAGATGAGACCGGGCGAGAAAAAAAGGAGAAATAATCCCAGGAAGATATCTTCTCTCACTTCCTCCTCCGGACCAAAGAACTCTCCCTTCAGAGGGATTTAGCGCACCTGCGGCCGGACCGGAGACGCGCAGGTATCCACAAACTGTGCACCCTCCTCCCCTCTCTCTCTGTCTGTGTGTTTTATTCCGTGTTTTTATTCCCGGTCTGCCGAGTCTCTCCGCGCCACGGTCATCACTCAGTGTCAAGCCTGGCGTTGTTTCTACCAAGTAGCTCAGGAAAGCGTCTCTTTTCACCAGCGCTCTCCTCTCCTCTCCCTCTCTCTCCCCTCTCTCTCTCTCAACAAGCACCGTCCATCCTCCTGTTGTGAAACCACACCTCCCTCGGCAGCGATTGGCTGGAAACCGCAGAGGAGGAGGAGGAGAGGGAAGGAGGTGAGCGCTGCCATGATGCGCGCTGAGGAGAGGAGGAGGAGGAGAGAGAGAGGGATGGAGAGAGTGGACAGAGGAAGATAAACCTAGATGAGACAGAGGAGAGGATGGAGAGGGAGATGAGAGGAGTGGGATGAAAGAGAAGTGAAAGAGGAGGGAGAGTGTGCCAGGGAAGGAGGATAAAGGAGGCAGAGAAACAGTGAGGGTGTGTATGAGTGCATGTTTGTGTGTGTATGGGTGTGTAAGGGGGGCAATTCATGCACTGAGCTCTATGTGTTTAAGCCCAAAGGGACAGGCTGGCTAATGAAAGTGAAAATGCTTCTCTCTTTTTTTTTGTACCCTCTCATTCACTCCCTGTGCTTTAGCCAAATTTGTCCACCGCAAATCTGCTTTGACTCCCGGCAAAACTGAATTCATACTGACAATGTCCCCAATTACTGGGCAGAGTCATACGCTTCTGTCTGTCTGTCTCCTTCTCTTTATAAAATCTGGTGTCTGTCAGTTAAGCAGCTGCCTTGGTGAGTCTGTGATGAATAAGTAAGTGGTTGAAGGGAGGCTGGAGAGTGGAGTGCATGTTGAATATGCTGCCCAGGGGCGTCGGGAGGGAAATAAGTAACAGCCTGTAATGGGAGCAAATGAGGTGGGCCGGATATTGCGATTGTTGTGGCGCAACCGCACATGTTAGCAGGAGGCAGCAGACAAAAAAAAAATCGCTTGACAGCTCCTGGGAGAGGCTTTGATTGATGGCGACGCTCCAGGGAGTGTTTCAATATGAACTTGGTTAACTTGGAGCCACATGAAGCATTCATCACTAGCTGCCACGCAAGAGTGAGATGCTCACCGCAAGCTAGGCAGCATTTTATTTAGAAAGGCACCTGGGGAGCATCCTCACAGGCGCAGCAGCTACCTATTTGCAGCTATTTTAAGGCTCACATCACCAAATCTCCAACACTGCCTCAAATCAGAGTATTAACAACCTGACTGCTGGCAGTCGCTCTTTAAGATTCAAGGATCCAAGGGCAGAGGGTGTCCTACGTTGTATACATTGCCAAATGAGACAAATCTTTAATCTTGCAATTTATAAACAAAAATTGTCACGTGACTTCTAAAAGGATTTAAACTGGAGAGGGGCAATATATACATATATGTCATATATACTCAAAGTATCATGGCTTGCTCCATGTGGAATATATAAAATTACTTTATCACAAACATCGAGTACAAATGTTCACCTCATTTTATGCCATCTGCATGAGACTTATGTGTTTTGATTCTCTCACTCTCCCCCATGGCTTTCTCCCTCACAGACACACACACACACACACACACACACACACACGCACACACACAAAGAAAGACCTTATAAACATGACACATTACACACACTCCTCCATCCATCCAGATCACTTTCTCCTAGGCCAAAGCACATGAGCAGGTGAGACATTTTTTGTATCTGCAGGGCTCCAGACTGCTATTATTTAGTAGCTTTTTGCAACCCTGGAGCACCACTGTGACCTGCTAATATTACTACTATATGGACTGGAAAGCTGTTAGTTTGTTTCCAGTTTACAGTGAATAAACCTTCATGCTTAACAGCCCCGCTGTAACAGTTTAACTTACTGAGATTAACAATAGCATAAGCAGAGAAAGTGTGTATGTTTGTACCTGCAGGGCTCCAGACTGCGACTACTGAGTCACATTTTTGGACCATGGAGCACCAGTGCAACTTGCAAATACCATCAGTTTTCAGTATACTGGAGAGCTGTTGGTGTGTTTCCAGCTCACCAAATAAATCCTCACATTTAAAGGTGCAGTGGCAACAGTTTAACTTTGTAGTAACTGCAAACATCTGACTGATGACCAGAACCTTCAAGTTCACATCAACATTTCTGGTCTGAGCCAAGCCAGATACTTCAAAATAAAAACACCAGTGACTTATTTATTTATAATAATACTTTATTCAACTTTATCATAATAGTACTTTAAATAATGACCCACCACCTCTCCTACACATGAGAAAGGCAAAGAGAGAGTTGTCAGTTTGCCTCTTTTTTGTTGTTGATGTTGTTGTTTTACGTATCTTTGTAGTTATGTGTTTCTCAGAGGTATTTTGTCTCTTTTTTGATTGTTTTGTGTCTCTTTGTTGTCATTTTGTGTCTCATTGTGATTGTTTTGCCCCTTTTGTAGTTATTTTGTCCCTTTTTGCAGCTCCTTTGCATCTTTGTCGTCTTTTGTGTCTCTCAGTGGTCTTTTTGAGTTTCTTCCTGGTTGGTATGTTTTAATCACAATTAGTTGAAGCAAATTTCTGTATTTTTCAACCTGTACCCTATTTTCTCATGTTTTTGTGTCTAAGTGATTAATGGGGACAACAATTTTTGAAATTGGTCCAGAAATTGAGAGAGAGTGCTGCAGCTGCACAACAGGAGGCAATGGAATCCCAACGGGCAGCTGTGCACCATCAATGTATGTCCACTAAAAGTGCTTGTTTCTGCCTTTTGACAAGAACAGATTATTATTCTCAGAGTCTGACAACATTATGAAAAGGATCCCTACAGACAACTGAAACATCTTCCTTTACCTTTCACTTGATCCAGTCTGTTTGTTATTGTGTCTAACCAAGTCTCACTCGGCTACGCCCCCCCTTATTATCAATGGGTCCTCGCTGGAGAGGGTGGACAGTTTCAAGTGTCCACATCACAGAGGGCCTGACCTGGGCACTGCATACTGACTCAGTGGTGAGGAAGAGAAGGCAGAGACTGGGTATCCCCTCAAATACTGAGGAATTTCTCCTACTGCACCACAGAGAGTGTCGTGACGGGAAGCATCACTGTCTGGTATGGAAACAGCACCCAAAGGGCCCTGCAAAGAGTGGTTCAATCAGCTGAACTTATAAAAGGCGCTGCTCTGTCTAAAGGATATTTACACCAGGTGCTGTAAGAATGGCCAGAAGAATTATTTAAGACCCCAGCCACCCAGATAACTGCTTTTTCTGCATGACGAAGTCAGGAAGATGGTACCTGTTACACCAGGCCAGCACTGACAGGCTCAGGGAGAGCTTCTTCCCTCAAGCCATAAGGATCCTAAATGCCCAAGAACTGCCCATTGTTATATTCATTATTATAGTCTTTGTTAATGCACCAATTGAAGGATTAATTGGGATTCCATTTTATTGGAATTGTGACTGATGTGATTTAATGTGAGAAATGAATTGATTGATTGATTGATTGATTGACTGATTGATTGATTGATTGATTGACTGAAGTCTAGTTTTGAAGTCTTGCATTTTCGCCAATGTCTTCCTGCAACAACTCAACTCTTGAGTTCTCGCTCAACACTAGACTGATTTTTCTTCCCATTAGTCACCAAAATTGGCATGTACGTGTGGGGTTTTAAATACAGGGAAAACTGGTCAAAAATAGGCAACAGACTCCTTTACCATTGCTAGCACATGGGTATGCCTTTCTGTGTTTTGCTTAAGCACTGCTTGGAAGGAGAAAAGACAACACATTCTCACTCCAACCTTGTCACATGTCAACGTTTGGTCATGGACATTCCAGGTCCAGATACAATGTGATACCCAAGGTGTGTTGGCTGTTGACATTTTGGGACACCGTGTCAAATTACATGTTACATGCATTGTCTTCTTCCAAAATACACTGTTGTTTTCACAGAAAATTTACCTGGTACATACAGTCTCTTTCAAATAAATGCATTAAGGCTGGAGAGTGGAGTGCATGAGTGCATTGATGAGTGTCGCTCCATTGTCTCTGTCCACAGTCACAGCTGTGTGTCAGCAGCAGCTTCCAGCAAACTTACAAAACCACAAGCAACTACGACAGTCCTCCCAACACCAGTGTCACAGATGCAAAGTACAAAGTGAAGTACCAAGGATACATTACACTGTATCAGTATTACATTGATACTGATTCTGACATAAACTTCTTGCTGTTGGCAGAACTATGGGCTGCTTGTAAATTAGTGTTTCTGCAGTTCCCTCGTGTAGTTCATTAACAAAACAGGACAAGAATAAGGTTGCCCCATGACTTTCGAAGGAGAAATAGCTTACACTGAGCTTATAAAAGCTTACATCCATTTGTGTACTGAATACTTTATTTCTATCAGCTGCAGAGGGAAACAGATATTTATTTGAAACAGGCTTATATCAAAGACAAAGATGTATTTCTATTGTCCTGTTTTACACTTGATCCCATTTTAGTAAGAATCCTATTTTTCTGTTCTTCCCCCAATTCAATTTACTATTAATGCAGACTTCACAATCTTTCACTTTAACGTTTGTTGTTGTTTTTTTGATTCACTGTTTAGCTACCATCAATGGTAACCAGCTCCTTCCTGCACAAATGTCTCACATTAAAAGCTTTCCGGCAGCTCAAAGGGCATAATCCCTCCAAAGTAAAGTAGAAGGAATTGGAAATAATTAGTGGATGAAAACCATACGTCTTTTTAAAAGAAAAACTGCAGATTGGTTCATACTATAATAATTTGTGCCATGGAAATCTACATTAAATTCAAGTGCAGGTAGCGTACAGATAACTCCTAATTCCTACCCCCTTTAACTAGCAACTATACCCATTTCCACTTAAAAGAAACAGACTCTAACACACTCCCTAAACAGTACATCATCTCATAGCATGGAAGTGTGTATAAGTTTCCACACTAACTTCTCATACAGTCAAATAAGACTTGCTTCTCCAGTCAGCAACCTGCAGAAGGGAAGTTAGTTATATATGGACTGACATCACAGGAGGCGTCCAGGCCTGTTTGACAGAGCAATAAATAAATGGACGCCTGCGGCATGCACCCGAAGGTTTGCAGCTTCAGAGGGACGAGGATATTGGATGGAGTCTCAAGCTTGAACGGGATCAGATGTGCAGAGAAAGCAATGTAAATTTAAATTGTGTTTCTGTCAAAACAGTCACAGCTCACAAAAAAGAGAAGCTATCCAGGCGTTGTTTTTATGTCTATTGACATGTATACAGGTGCGTGCGTATACACACACACACACACACACACACACACACACACACTAGTACTGAGGCAATTTCTGCAAACACATTGTTCATGTTTTGTTTCTACCTCTTATTATTCACATGCTTTGTTCTTGGTGAATTGGTGATGCATCTGTTCATTAAAAACACTTTAAATATAGATTTGACTGTACAAACAGAATTTTAAAGTACACCCCTCACCTCAGTTTATGTACACGCAACGGAGCCAAGCCCTCATGGCTGACAGCTATAGGAGAACATTTTATTGGCAGGATGAGCAGGTTAGAGCGAAACCATTTGCATTTTGTATCACTGCGAAAGCCAAGTGTGCTTGTTTATGTCTCCTCATCAGGTTATGCAGTGTGGGATTGCTCACTCCTGCTCTTGTCATACTTCCATTCCTCCCCCCCTTTCTCGAAACAAATGAGGGATTAAAGCAGAGACGTCTAGAACAGAAGACTGTGATGGGAGCAGAGCAAGAGGATGACAGCAGCTCACTGAAATCCACAGGATATGTATTTCTTTTGTCTCAGGGCTTAGAAAGTACAACACCCACTCAGTAGCTCAGCTTGATCTCTGTTTTTTTTTTTTTTTTAATTACTTGCCATTTTTTCTGTGCTGTGATGTTAAATACTGGACAGCAGGGACATCTTCTCATGCATTCAATGGTGATCACAGCTGAAGGATGTTCACGTCTTTTTTTTAGCACAGGAATCTCTGATGGCTGTTATCTCAGATGGTTATGAAGACGGATGCCCTACCTGTGCCCCAGTGAAATGCCAAAACTTGAGAAATGGAGATTAAAGCGGGGTGCATGATCAGATAAGTCCCTTATTTAATGTGTTAATGGGAAAATCTGAAAATGTCTCCAAAGACTGGCAGAGGTTGGCAGATTTGTAACTGTTAAATTAAGAGAAATCCTAACCTTATTTTGATCATATCACATCAAACAATTTTTCTCAGAGACACCCGTGTCGAAAATAAAATCTTCTATGAACAATATGACAACATGAGTTTCTGTAAAAACACACAATGAAGCACACACAAAGAAGTCACAATGTGGATTGAGAACAGTGTCAAAGCGGTGAGTTTTAATGCAACTGTGAACTCAGTTGTGTCCATTCCTATATTTAACTTCCTTGATGTCCTCTGACAGTCCCTTAAGGGTCTTGACCATTCAGCAATTTCTTTCAGTGACATTTAGGAAGTATTTCACAGCTGGAAAGATGGTCTTTTCACAAAACTGGGTTGTCTATGCAATAAAAAGGTGAAAATACATTTGAGTGTGGTGCCACATGACCACAGAAAACAGAGAGAAAGGGCTGTGTCATTTGTTTTTACTCAAAAGACCTACAACTACCAGAATGCACTGTATCCCACTGGTTTATATGCATTTGATAGTGCTGTTGAGACAGTCTCCCAGTTTCCCTCATTGAATGAAAACATAGACTACCGCCATGTGCAGGTGTGGAGAGTTATTTCCCCTCATGTAGGCGCAGGGCATACATGCTAACTGGCCGTTAGCTGTAGACTTTGTGATGTGTTCTTATGCAACTTTTCGGCAGAGACACAGGCAATGTAAGGCGTTACAGAAGGGAGCTTTCGCCACCACTTGTTCTCTTAAGTCGGTTTGGTGTGTGTTTTTTTTCTTTTACTTTACTGTGTAAAATTGCTTTCATGTGCCAACCCTGCATCAGAGCATGGGTGTATGATAGGCTGTATGATCGTGGGCCTTTTGACCAAATAGCTCCAAATACGGAGGAAACGAGGAAAGGAAGGAAGGAAATAATCCCAGGAACTACAGTCAAACCTCAAAGTCCCTTTTGAATATTTCCTGTATGTGTTTCCACCTCATCTGCAGAACCGTGAAGATTAGGCAAATTAGATCCATGGAGGATTAAAAATGATGGTTACATTTTAAAAACAATTTTTTACACATTAGAAACAGCAACACGGATTAATCCTGCTGTTTGTATTTACTGTTGTTGGATTCCGAGTTAGACGCTATGAATGAATGAGTGAAAAGAAGACATGCAAAGGAGGAGAAGAAGGCTGAAAACTAGAGAGCACCTATTTCCACAGCAGACAATCTGATGGTTATTTATTTTCTCCTTTAGAACGCAACCGCCATGAAACAGTCAGGAAATAAAGTTTTATTTCTCTCCCTCACTCACTTTGATTTCCCATCACCACCCCCCTTTCTCTCATTCACTCCAACTTGCTCCTGTTGTCAGTTCATTTGTTCTCTGTCTCTTTCTCTCATTCTTCTTCGTTTTAAATGGGTTGCAAAGCAGACAACAAAGCCTCCTTTTTTTTTTTTTTTTTAACTCCAATGACCCGCAAAAAGTGTTCCACCTATTATTTTTACTGGGCAACCAATTATTGAGCTTTCCTTTTTTTTGTGAATGACGCAGTCCACGGGTTGAAGCAGCAATGGTGTCTGTGTTTGACCACTCAGGGATGACCACCCCTACAAAACCCAAGTTTGGCCATTGACTTTCCAGGTAGAGATATGATGTGCAAGGTACCCTGGTTGTTGACATTCTGGGACGCTGTGTCAGCTTTGGCCCATTACATGCATTGTTTTCAAAATACCCTTCAGTTTTCAGTAAATGTACAGTTTGCATACAGTTTCTTTCAAAATAAATGCACTATGTTGGTACAATACCGGGCTTAAGTAGATTTGTCATTTGTTCCAAATTGTTAATTTCCTTTGTCAATAGATAATGAATGATTAATCATTACAGCAATTTATCAAAAATGCCAAACATTTGCTGCTTCTAACTTTGCAAATGTAATGATTTGCTCTATTTCTTTGTTTCATTGTAAATTTGTAGATTGTCTGGCTTTTTGAGATCTGTCAGACATATTCTCACATTTCTTAGCAAAAGTATATATATATATATATACATATATATATATATGTATACAGTCTAAATATAGATCATGAGATGATGAAAATAATAGTTATTGTAACGCCCTACAAATAGAAAGAAAATACGACAAAGCTCAAGCATCCAAAGAAATGAACAGAAGGGTAAAAGCAAAAAATTAAAACAAAGCATTGTCAGAATTTGAACACAGTCAAAGAAAAAGTCAGCTCTTATGAAATGTAGAAAGTTGTCGGTGAGTCTGTGAATCTCTGAGCCTCAGGCAAATCATCCTTTCACCCTGAGGCTCTGATAGCAAAGACCCGTGAAGTCACCTTTGCAGTCTGGGCCTGCGGGCTATGAAGGATTTTCACTCAATTGTGAAAACTTTGCTGCAGTCAAACAGGCACAGATGTGGAAAAATAAATATATTAAATTTTATATTTCCTCACATAATATGGCATTTTTACTGAAATAAACCTGCAATCTTGCTCCAGTGATGGCTGTAACTGAGTAAGTTTGCAAAGTGAGTGAACAACAACTGTCTCTTCAGCACAGTCCACGAAAAACCAATACCCTCAGTTCTGGAAGTAATTACTGAACAGCTTCAGGTAACAGCCAACACTTGGAGTTTGATTTCTGACTTTCCTTCCTGTTGTTTAATGCAGATGTGTGTGTGTGTGTGTGTGTGTGTGTGTGTGTGTGTGTGTGTGTGTGTGTGTGTGTGTGTGTGTGTTTGACAGCTTTAAAAGAGTGAAGTTGCCCTGAGCATTACCGGGGCAGATCTGCAGGATCACAAATACGTCTACGATTGAGTTCAATCAACGTGTGATGAGCACAGTGGTAAATAATTCAAAGCTCGAAATGCAGACACACAAGATTGCAATTTCATTACACTTTGCTAAGCAAGCAGCAATGTCACATTCTGCTTCAGTGTAGCTTTTTCACTTTAGCTAAAAATTCACGTCAGTTTTGCTGGTCACTAGCTCATATAAAATTTGCATTAATGTCAATCTGTCTACCTCCTTCATTTTAAAACTTGACAGAAAATAAATTATGCTAAGTTATATTTGGGGTGTTACCGTTTATTGTCTCTATTAAATATTGATATAGTTTCAAACTAGCTAATTTTGCTTAGCTGGCTATAAAGAGCTGGGTATAAGACTAAATTCTTCGTCCAGAAGTTAGGGGATTTTTTTTTTTTTGTGAATACGATAAAAATGATTATCTTGAGCAAACAAGCTTATTATCTTGGGCGCAAAAGTTAATCATCTTGTGGGAACAAGATGATTAACTCAACTTATGTGTGTACATTAAATCATCTTATTGGAACTTGTTATTATCCTGTGAAAACACTCGACTCTGTGGCTCCTCTTAAAAAGAAGTTAACAAAGCAAAGAAAGTTCGCTCCTTGGTATAACTCTAAAACCCCTAAGTTAAAACAAATTTCGCGGAAACTTGAAAGGAATTGGCGATTAACCAAACTGGAAGAATCTCGTTTAATCTGGGCAGACAGTCTCAAAACTTATAAGAAGGGCCTCCGCAATGCCAGAGCAAACTATTACTCAGCTTTAATAGAAGAAAACAAGAATAACCCCAGGTTTCTTTTCAGCACTGTAGCCAGGCTGACTGAGAGTCAAAGCTCTATTGAGCCTTGTATTCCTTTAGCCCTTAACAGTAATGATTTTATGAGCTTTTTTAATGACAAAACTCTAACTATTAGAGGCAAAATTCATGACCTCCTGTCCTCAGATAGTACCTATCTAACCTCAAACACAGCTATAAGACCTAATATTTATTTAGATTGCTTCTCCCCAATTTCTCTTCAAGAACTGACCACAGTGATTTCTTCATCTAAATCATCAACGTGTCTCTTAGACCCCATCCCAACTAGGGTACTCAAGGAGGTCTTACCTTTAGTTAACACCCATATATTAGACATGATCAATATATCCTTATTAACAGGCTATGTACCACAGTCTTTTAAGGTAGCTGTAATTAAAAAAGCCCACCCTGGATCCAGAGGTGTTAGCCAACTATAGACCAATATCTAATCTTCCCTTTATGTCAAAGATTCTTGAGAAAGTAGTCGCAGACCAGCTGTGTGATTTTCTCCATGATAATAATTTATTTGAGGAATTTCAGTCAGGATTTAGAGTGTATCATAGCACTGAGACAGCACTAGTTAAAATTACAAATGATCTTCTGATTGCTTCAGACAAAGGACTCGTCTCTGTACTTGTTTTATTAGATCTTAGTGTGGCGTTTAACACAATTGACCATAAAATTCTGCTATAGACTGGAACATTTAATTGGCCTAAAAGGTTCTGCACTAAGCTGATTTAAATCTTATTTATCTGATCGTTTTCAGTTTGTCGATGTTCATAATGAATCATCCTTATGTACTAAAGTTTGTTTTGGAGTTCCACAAGGTTCTGTGCTCGGACCAATCCTATTTATTCTATATATGCTTCATTCATTAGAAATCACTCTATAAATTTCCATTGTTATGCAGATGATACACAGTTGTATTTATCGATGAAGCCAGAAGAAAGTAATCAATTAACTAAACTTCATAATTGCCTTAAAGACATAAAAACCTGGAGCACCAATTTCCTGATGTTAAATTCAGACAAAACCAAAGTTATTCTTAGCCCCAAACAACTCAGAGACTCTTTATCTGATGAAATAGTTTTTCTCGATGGCATTGCTCTGGCCTCTACCACTACCGTAAGAAAAAATGGTAACAGTACAGAGCAGTTTCATTGATACCATTTACAACTTTTCAAAGAGGAAACACAAAAAAAGCTCACCAAACTGAGTGTATCATACTGCACGATGGAAATAGGGCTTAAATACACTGAACAAAAATATAAACGCAACACTTTTGTTTTTGCTCCCATTTTCCATGAGCTGAACTCAAAGATCTAAAACATTTTCTATACACACAAAAGACCATTTCTCACTAATATTGTTCACAAATCTGTCTAAATCTGTGTTAGTGAGCACTTCTCCTTTGCCGAGATAATCCATCCCACCTCACAGGTGTGGCATATCAAGATGCAGATTAGACAGCATGAGTATTGCACAGGTGTGCCTTAGGCTGGCCACAGTAAAAGGCCACTCTGAAATGTGCAGTTTTGCTTTATTGGGGGGTCTGGGGGGGTCAAAAAACCAGTCAGTATCTGATGTGACCACCATTTGCCTCACACAGTGCAACACATCTCCTTCGCATAGAGTTGATCAGGTTGTTGATTGTGGCCAGTGGAATGTTGGTCCACTCCTCTTCAGTGGCTGTGCGAAGTTGCTGGATATTGGCAGGAACTGGAACACGCTGTCGTATACGCCGATCCAGAGCATCCCAAACATGCTCAGTGGATGACATGTCTGGTGAGTATGCTGGCCATGCAAGAACTGGGATGTTTTCAGACGCCATCGAATGTGAGCATTTGCCCACTCAAGTTGGTTACGACGATGAACTGCAGTCAGGTCGAGACCCCGATGAGGATGACGACCTGAGACGGTTTCTGACAGTTTGTGCAAAAATTCTTTGGTTATGCAAACGGATTGTTGCATTCAATTCATGGGTAACAGCTCTGGTGGACATTCCTGCAGTTAGCATGCCAATTGCACGCTCCCTCAAAACTTGCGACATCTGTGGCATTGTGCTGTGTGATAAAACTGAACATTTCAGAGTGGCCTTTTATTGTGGCCAGCCTAAGGCACACCTGTGCAATAATTATGCTGTCTAATCAACATCTTGATATGCCACACCTGTGAGGTGGGATGGATTATCTTGGCAAAGGAGAAGTGCTCACTAACATAGATTTAGACAGATTTGTGAATGGGAAATGGGAGCAGAAACAAAAAGATTCACTGGGTTTTTCTCATTTGCAGACAACCAATAAATGGATCTCAACGTGTGAACAACAAAACATACGGATGTTGCAGGATCACCGAGCAACAGGGGTAGAAGCAACATCAGCCACTCCACTGACCCCTGCAACGATGTGCAGGCAGCATTAGACAGAGGAGGTTGAGTGATGATGGCAAAATGCACACTAAAAGGATGAGGACATGGTGAAGTGTCAGTGGAGGAAAACCAGATCGAGAGGAGGAAGAGACAGGCCAGTGATGATGCTGGACCACCTGAAGAAAAGTCCAGGTGTACTGTGAAAACAATGTGGGTAACAATCTGCTAATGACAATATGGGTTCTCCACTGTGAATCATTATCACATATTCTGGTCTTGCCTATTATTAATTCCTTTCTGGCAGGAGATTCATACAGCTTTGCAAGAAGTATTCCAGGTGGACATTCCATTTAAACTCGAGACCCAGTATTCAGGAACCCTGCCTTTGGACAATGTCACCTCTAATGAGAGGAGCCTAAGTGCAGCCAGCAGGAAAGCCATTACTAGAGAGTGGCTAAAACCAGCAATACCTACAGTTGATGATTCAACCCAGTCTCGCTTAAAAGTCTTCAAAAAACAGTGCTTGGTCATTGACCTCCGGCATCGAACACCAACAAAAAAGCTGTCCTTTTATGTCGGCATGATATGCAGCCGGCCGCTATTTTCATTAATGGTGCCCTGTGGCCCTGTGGAGGAAACACAACGGGACCACAATGAAAGTCAAGGCGGCAGAAGTACAAGAAGGGTGGATGGGAGGGGTGGTGGATGGGTTCAAAACCACTGACTTTCAATGGCGAGGCCCGTGTACACTTCCTGTAAGATTGTAAAGCTAAAGCCTGTTCCTTTTTCGTAAACCCAACAACGTGCGTTTGAGATAAAGGAGAAGGCCCAACGTAGTGTGTTTATTTTGAAAGAGACTGTCTGCAAACTGTACATTTCCTGGGAAAATAGAAAGGTATTTTGAAAACAGACAATGCATGTAACAGGCAGAACTTGACACAGCAAATGACCAAATGTCTATATGTGACACGGTTGGAGTGAGCGTGGTTTGGATGATTGGATTGACATTATATATGATATCTTTAGGATGGAAAGGGTAATGTTTTCAATAAGACTTTTACAGGGCCTGTAGACTATATGCAAATAGTACACACTTAAGACCTTTTTTTCATAACGGAAGGAAAGTGTGAAAAAAGGACATTATTTGAGGTCCAAAACAACAACAAAGACTAAAGACTGAAAGGATAACTGATTTAGTTGATGAAACTGAGACAATGGACTTACAACTAAAATTGTACCTCCCAAACAAAAACCTTTTTGTGCTCTGCATTATTTTGGTTCTTCGTTCTGTTTGTTTGTTTACATGTTCATCAGTGGGTTGTTGAAATCATTAATACAAACTAAACTGAAAAAAAAAAAATGAATTTCTGCCGCTTTGCCTTGACATCAAACAGCCCTTTACAACGGAAAACTGACATCAGTACGTGACGCTTTCCTGTAAGCCACCAAACTCCATTGGCAGACACAGCAACTTCATTCCACAGAACCCAATGAGTCGCTGGTCATCTGCTGCTAGGTAGTTGGTGTTATTGGGTGACTTCTGGAACTGGCCTACCCATGCCAATTATCTTGTCTCCCTGTCCGAACAAGAAGTGCAAGATCGATAACACACAGTTCTCAACGAAGGCTCAGTAGCGAAGGACACTGAGCAGCATCTTCCTTACTGCTCACCCCGTGCCTGCCCCTGGCCCAGCCACTGCCTGCACAGTGCTGCTGCGCAAAAGGAGAGAGGAGAGATGATATAAACTCAGCAGAGGAACCATAGACTGTGGTTATTCTGCACATTTCATGTTTTTAACCCTGATAGTCTGAAAAAGTTGTTAGTTTTGTCACCTTAGTCGGGGCATCGGTGGCTTAGTGGATGGAGCAGGTGCCTCACGTACAAAGGCCTCATCATTGCCACAGCGGCCTGTGCTCGATTCCAGCCTGCGGCCCTTTGCTGCATGTCGTTCTCTCTCTCTCTCCCCGTTTCATGGTAACTGTCCTATCAATTAAAGGCAAAAAGGCCCAAAAAATAATCTTAAAAAAAAAAAGAACAGTAGCAGAAAATTAGTAACTGCAGAAGTTACTATCTATCTGTCACAACTATTTATTTCCATAGAGTATCAGAGTTATCAGAGTTAATCAAAGAATAGTAATTGTTGTGAGAAGGAAGATGCTTCCCAGAGTATAATCACCTGCGCAGAGTAATGAATGTGTTAAACTGCTGAGCGGCTGTGATGCCTCGTTTTCACTGCCACCTCTCTGGGCTCCTTTCTAAGTGTCAACACAATACAAGTGTGATTCCACCACAGTGAATACTCTGTAAATGCACTGAAGCCATCGCTTCTCTAATTACTCCAGAAATAGGAAATGATGGCGCACCTGTTTTTCTCCCTTTTCTCCCTCCCCTCTGAAGGCAACATTCCACTGTAAACAAAACCAAAGGGCCCACAGAGCAAAAGATGAAAACAAAATAATCATTGTTATTATTGTTAATATTATGCCTCAGTTACTAATATTAAAAGTGATCATTAAATGTGTTAACATTTTCTTATCACTGAAAACCAGACAAAAGAGAGGAGATATTAAAAAATGCTTCTATACCTCCAAGCTGCTGAGTGGGTGTACGTGTGCGACTGACCTCAGGGCCAACAGGAGCACAGAGCTAATCAAGGACAGAGTTGATTTTAGTTGAGTTAGTTAACTTTAGTTTGACTTGATTTTCTCCTTAACTTTTTATTTATTTTTTTAAAATCTTAATAATTACAGTATATTTAGACATCACAGGCATTTGTGCATGGCTTTATCTAGAGACATCTAGTAACGTTCCAAGCAGCCTTTAACTACTTACCATTGAAAATGATAAACGCTGGGCTACCCATAGAGGTGGGTTAGCACAGTGGAACAATTTCACTGAGAGAAACAAACGGTTATAAATGTGAGCACATTGTGACATAATGGGCCCCTGGGCCCAGACAAACAGAAGGCTCCAGGCAGCACCTAAGAGCAAGACACATGTTTTATAGATGTCAAGCCTCCTTTCGTTGTTGTTTGGCATCTCTTTGTAAGTGTTTCACATCACTCTGTGGTTTTGGGTGTCTTTGTGTTCATTTTGTTCTTCTTTATAATTGCTTTGTTTCTTTTTGTCAGAATTTTGAGTATCTTTGTGGTCATTTTGTGTCTCTTTGTGATTGTTTTACCCCTTTCCATTGTTGTTGTGAGTCTCTTTGCAGCTGATATGCATCTTTTTGTAATTATTTTGTGTCTCTTTATGGTCATTTTTTGTCTCCTGGTTATTTTGAGTTGTTTGTATTTGCTTTGCATCTCTTTATAATCATTTTGTGTCTCTTTGTGATTGTTTTGTCCCTTTTTGTGTCTCTTTATGGGTGTATTTTTTCATCTCTTTGTTGTTTTGTGTCTTTTGTGTTTCTTTGTTGTGATTTTTTATCTCTTTGTGGTCATTTTGTGTCTCTTTGTAGCTGTATTGTATCTCTTTGTAGTTCTTTTGTGTCTTTTTGTGGTCATTTTGAGACCCTTCCTGGTTGTTAAAGGTGTCTTCTAGTGACATTTTGCAGGTGAAGGCCAGGGGGGACCTGGGCCTGTGCCCAGTAACCCTGTTCAGTAATCCATCCATGGTTGCACAATTTTGGGGGGAATGTGTTACTGCGTGTGTGTCCTCCAAGGCAGGCTGGCTGCTGGCACTGCTGTGTCTGCTGTCTGTATACTGTCAAGCCTCTCTTGACATGATTTTGAATATGGAATATGCCATGGAAAGCTTCTGGGAAATGTAGTTAAATAAGTAGTGGTGTAACCCCAATACCAGCTTTGAAATATGTCCTCTTGTAAAATAGAAATTCTTTTACTGTTTTTCCTCAAAATAGAGAGCAGAGGGTGTAATGCACAGAGCAGATCTGTGTACTGTAGCATTTAAATAAAACAGTTTAATTTCGCCTGTACTTCGAAACGAATTAGTCAGTTAAGTATGACATTTATAACGCATGCATCAAAACCTGTACACTGTGGACCATGTAAAAAGCATGTTTTTCCTTTTCCTATTTTTGAGCTCTTTGCATCTCTTAGTTCCATATTTATGCCTTTTGTTAATCTTCTTTACTCAGTGATGAATATGTTCATTTAAATCCACTTTAGAGCTAAATTTGACTTGACTGTGTGTAACAACGTCTTCCACTGTGTCCTCCTCACTTTCTCCCCCCCTCGCACTAAACTCTGGCTGCCTCAATGTCACGGCAGCAAGGCAAAGACAATTAAGGTGTATAAATATGTAAATATGGTCACGGCAGCTCAGCGGGAGGAACAGCGTAATGACATTTTCTGCCCTCGTTTGGCTATTCCCCAAGACACCTCCAAATTAGAAACCTTAATGACAACCAATAACGCACAGATGGTCAAACTCTGGGGGCACACCGGCCCTTCTGATGCTGCCCAGGCTCCTTGCGGCATTGCTCTTCATGCCAACTATACACACACACACACACACACACACACACACACATACATAGGCAAAGGGACACACAGATAAACACACGCAAACAGGCAAGCCAGCAATCACATGCAGGGTAGCAGGGACACAAGCACACATGATGCAGAACACACATAGCGCACACACACACACACACGTGTACATCACCTAGCCAGATGCCACCCGTGCCCATGGGGGTGATCATGGTCGTAACTAGAAGGTCAGGTCTTGGCAGAGCGTTTAAGGCCAGGCAGGGCTCTGCTTCAGTGTGTTTTTGCTGTATCTGTGCATGTATGTGTGTGTGTGTGTGTGTGTAGAGGTTATTGTTTGGTGTCTCAGGTAATATGTCCGGAGAGGCTTTGTGGCAGATGTCGACCATCCGTCTTGCAAAGAGCTGACATATAGAAACACTCCCTGTGGTCACATCTCAGGAGAGAGAGAGAGGTGGGGGGAGAGTGAACACAAGGAAAGGAGTGTTTGTGTGGAGTTTATATATATGTGTGTGTGTGTGTGTGTGTGTGTGGCACAGAGAGCGAGAGTTGAGACAGAGAGCGAGATGTTTTGGCTGGTTTCCTACAGTAATTAGTTCAACCTAGCTATTTGTTCTTCCTACCTCTATTAGATGGGAAAATGTTACTTCTGGGAGTAAGCAAGTTTTTACAGAGGGCAAAACACTGCAAAGGAAGTAGAAAGACTTGTGAGAGTTGCCAGACTTGGTCATAAAAGTCTAAAACAAAGATGCACGATAAATCAGTCAGTTCATTGATAACATATCAGGCCATGCTTGCTTCAAAAATTTACTGTGTTATATGTCACAACTGTCAGTTGTGTTGGTACAGCTTGGTCAGCTGGAGACTCATGAGACCCATGATAGACAGAGGTGTAAATAGCGATGAATTTCAGTCATCCCCTTATGTTAAGATCACCAAACGGCATGTTAATTTCAGGTGTAAAAAAAGGCTCATGTACTCTGGATACAGCTGTGGTGCTTGGTTTGTGCCATGCTCAACCCAGGTCTCCAATGTCCACTAATGCAACGTTCCCAATAAAATTCAGTTGTTTTGTAATATTTTATGTGTTTACAAGCTCATTGAAAACATGTTTGCAGCTTAATCTTTATTGGTGTGGTAACAGATACTTTGTGCTTACACTTTGCTGGTTGTCCTATCTTTGTTTTGTGTCTGTAACTATAACAGTATATTGTTAGCATGTGCCCACTGGACTTTGGCGTATTGGTTAGAAAACCAGCAGATTGTCCACTGCAGAAATTGAACCAGCCACATCCAGCCAACACTGGGGGTTATGAGGAAGCTATGAAGAATCTACAAAAAAAAAAAAAGAAAAATGAATAATACAAATAGAAGTGCTAACTGAGTCATGAATTATTTTATGATGTTTTATTTATTTATTTATTCTCAGAGAAGTTGTGCATTGATAAACATCACTGTAAATGTTAGCCAAGGGGCTAATTCTTAACAGCAGACATTTGGCCTGATGTTAAATTGGTCATTAAAACAACAAATAAAACACCCAACAATCAAATTAGCTAATTTGTTTATCCAATCCAACTTTATTTATAAAGTGCTTTAAAATAACCACAGAGGCCCAAAGTGCTGTACACAGGGCTGCCCCTGACCAAATTGGGGCCCTAAGCGAAATTTTATTTGGAGGCCCCCATCCCAAATGTATCATAGATACAAAATGACCCTACAACAACTTGCCATTTAACTTGACAACCTTTATTGGCAATAACAAATGAACTGTAGAAACAGTAGTTTGGCTTTATGAGTCAAATAAAATAAAAAAATTCAACCTGAAATAAATAAATACTCATCAAAAGAAAGTAATTTCCACCGCCTCAACCCCCCCACCCTTGATTCAACACTGAAAATAAAATAAAATAAAAGAGGGAGACAGGTTTTTCCTATTTAATCTTATTTTGTTATATTTCTCCCTCTCCCCTCTCTGGAGGCGTCCGATCTCCCTCAGCCCTCCGCCTCTCCCACCTTAATTAAACACTGAAAACACAAATAAAATACAGAGACATTTTTTTCTATTTTCATCTTATTGAGCTATATTTCTTCTTCTCCCCTCCCTGGGATCGTCCGACCTCCCGGCCCTGCACATACCCCCGAGGCTCAGGTCTCCCCCTCCGTGGAGCCCGTCCACCGAACGTCCCCGCGAATACTCCTGAGGCTCTTTTGGACGATATGTCGACAACTCTTCACCTGCTGCAGCTCTGCCTGCGCACACCTCTGATTGTTCAGATGTCGAGTGCTGTTAATCATTGTAGCAACGCATGGGCTGTCAGGTCTCTTCTCTCCTACGCGCGCCTCACGGTAGCACATGTGCGCATCCATTGCGCATATGCACAAATGCGTCCCCTCGCGCAAAGTGTGGCCCCCCCATGGAAGATGAGGCCCTACGCACAGCGCGTGTTCTGCGTTTAGGGAGGGGCGGCCCTGGCCGTACAAGATAAATAAATAACATAATACATATGTAAGAACACATAAAATCAACGTCATACACAGTGTTAAAAGCCAAAGAAAGCTACATCAAGTGAATTTGGCAGTACATCCAACCAGCTTCCACATGTATCCATGCTAGCCCCAGTACCTTTAAATCTGGTTTCTTCAAATTGCAAGATCATCCAAGACCAGCCACTTGAAAAACTGATGAAACACTTAACGAAGAATTTCTGCCTAGCTTTTAGAAACTGTCAGGGACATTCATTTCAGTGGCCTGTCTCAGATCATTGCAAACATAAAAAAGACAGATGTGGAGGTCCTTGGCTGGCTCACAGGACTGATTGGATGTACTGCCAAATTCTCAAAAATGACACCAGGGAGGGCTTATGTTTTTAAGATAAAGGGCTCTAGTTTCCCAGCGCAGCACAGGGTGGCGCAGGGTGGCAGACCCCGCGCAGAGCTAGTTTCGAGCAGCGCAACCCGAGGCGCGCTCAGTTTGGTAGTTTGGCAGACCGAGGTGCGCTGAGATGGGTATGGCGGCGCAGCAGGGGGAGGTGTCGACAGATCCAGCTTGGCGCAGTGACAGTTTTGTGCCAAAAGGCTTTGCCGAAGTTGCGCTAAAAGCTCGCCATCTGAAACCACGTCTACTGTCAGCACAGGTGGAGCGCAGCAGGTGTAAGTGGAAGTTTGGCTGACCGGTGGACAGTGCGCACACAACCAAAACCTCACAGGCAGGTTTCCAGAATGTCAGGCACATTAACGATGCAATAAATACCCACAAACACCACTATTCAATGCAACTATCTGCAATCAGCACATAAATGTATCTCTATATCGACTGTCCCGTCACATCTGATGTCAGATCAAAGGGGAGTGGCACATTTGGCACGTTTGGCACGCGTAATGGAAACCCAACCTGATTTGATTAATACATTTGCAAACTAATGAGTTCACATCCCTCTCAGCCAACCACAAACAGCCACAGCATCGGATAGGGAGTATATATTCAGCATCTGTCATCTTAGAAAAGTCAAAAGAAACAGAGTGAGACTGCGAGAGAGAAAGAGAGAGCGTGCACGCGCGTGCATGAGAGAAACGCAACATTGATTTACAATTGTGGTGACCTGCTCCCAGGCTACCTTTGCATCATCAGCCCGTGGAGGCCTGCTTGCAGTTCTGTATATTCGGACACTGCGAGCTTGGACCTCCCGGACCAAAACATCAGTTTTCTCCTGGGAGGAGTTTGGCCGTCTGACTTGCACCAGTAGGAGGGACGGAGGTGGGATAGAGGAGTAGCTGCGCCAGGGCGCACGGTGTGCCAAACTTAGAACAGGGTGTCCGCAAGGTCTTAAGAAGTATTAAAAGTTGATAAATCAAATGTCGGAAAATTAAGGCCATTAAAAAGTATTAAAAAGTCTTGATTTTATGAAGTATTAAATTTTCTTGGCATTCAAGCTTTGACAAAAAGTATCCATGAATGTCTAATTTATTTTCCTCCTCGTGACTATTACAAACAGCGATGTGTAGGTAGGCACACTCAGACTGCCATCAGGTCTGTGTGGGGGTTGCTGAGCGGAAAAAAAAAGTCCAAAAAAGTTAATAATTTACAAATTATGGCGATAAGGTAGTTTCTTGCAACTCTAGAATTAAGATAAAAATCTTAACAAACGAAAAAGCACTTCTGGTTGCTGATAAATAGTGTTTAACTTTTGATTTAACACTAAAAATTAAAACCCTCGGCGCACTGCAGCGCAAGCTGCAAGCAGACAGATGCAGCATGTGTCACTGACACCAGACTCAGAGCGCAGCGGACCGGTGGAAAATGTCACCATCAGCATGTTATTTTATATCAATTAAATCTATTTTATTATTATTTTGAGTCACATTGTTAAAAGAATTCAGTCGTCTGTGTTCAAGCAGGATAATAGAGCTCCATTCATTGCACATCAGGCTTTCTACTTCCTTGTCGGAGATGGTGTTGCGTTCAGGTCCCCCCAAAAAACAGGAGAAAAAAAAAGGCAGAATATTCGATTTTTTTTCTTTTTTTTTCATAATTGAATCAGAGAGCCAGGCGATGATATGTTATGACATGATAGTTATTCTCCCTTAACTCACCAGTAAAGAAGACCTTTGTCCATCTCAAATAACCCGTGGCAATAATAATATCCCTGTTTTCTGATTTACTGTGAAACTTTTTTAGGCAGTTCATGCAACAGTCAGACCAGGTGACGTCTTTACTCAGCCTAATGGGGCCGGCCTTTATTTGTCAACCAGCCAAAAACAATCAATCAATTAAAAACACAAACTGGAACTGGAACATGAAATCTTATTTGCCTAACAGACATTGCTGCTCGTTCTTTGAGTTTATATATGGCTAAAGGGGGGAAAAAAACAACCGTAAAGGGACGGCATGATTAGTGTTGCGTTCAAGGTCCCCCCAAAAACGGGAGAAAAAAGGCTGAATATTCAATTTTTTTTTCTTCACAATTGTGCCATTGAACGAAGCTTCGAATTTTTGGGGTCAGCCCTAAATCCCACATGCAAGGGGCTAGCCATAAGGTTGTTGTTTTCAGCAAGTTGGCCTTGAAAACTGATGTCGAGCTGTAGAGCTGTGTTTCTTGTTATGACCTAAGGTATTTTAATAAACCTGCCTTTGGTTTAATTTATTCTTTCAAGCTTTATTCCTTTTCATCTTATCTGAGTTCTGTTGAATGTTTGTGCTCCATAGATTTAATTGCAAACTACAACTGTTTAGTGAGTTAAAGATGTGTTGCTGCTGACGACAGGTTGAAGTGGCGATGAGGTCTTAAGGTTTTTTTGGAAGGTCTTAAAAAAGTCTTAAAAAGGTATTGAAATTAACCTCAGGATTCCTGCATATACCCTGTACAAAATCCGCCTGGCCACACCCAGTTGGTGAAGCGCAGGTGCGCTGCGCCTCTGCCATGCCTGGTCTATGAAACTAGAGCCCAGACACTCAGAAACAAACAGTTCATGGGCGGCAGCAGCATGTAAATGGCACACTCAAAACTTGGAACATCTGTGGCCTTTTGTTATGTGATACAACTGCACCTTTTTAGAGTGACCTTAAATTGTGACCAGCCCAAGGCACACCTGTGTAGTAATTATGCTGTTCAATCAGCATCTTGATATGCCACACCTGTCAGGTGGATGGATTATAGACTATGTTGAAAACAAAAAAAATGCTCATTTACACGGATTTAAACACATTTTAATACAAGAGAACTAAGCCTTTTGTGTGCACAGAATAAGTAATAGATATTTCATTTGAACAACTTGGCACAACCCACTGTGGTGATCAGAAGTCAGTATCAGTATTAGCAGAAGTTATTCTAATGTGGTGCATTTGAGAGCAAAATTCAGAATCTCTGAACACTATCTTGATCCTGAGAATCAGGTTCATCAAGAGGCTAATTACAATCACATTTCTCCAGCAATCACCATCACAGGAGGTAGAGTCTCCAGGTGCCTCATTTCTGTTCCTCACGGGACACTTCGTTTTCCGTTTTTAAAGTGCGGCACAGAATTTACTGTACTTTACATGAGCTCAAGTACAGGCTGAAACCTTGTCGCATGTTTTTCAGTTGCTGGAGACTGAGGGAGGGGGAGAGACACAGAGACTGTACCTCTTCCACTCAGCCCTCAGGTACTCAGTTACCCATCTACCCATCTACCCTCCCCCACACACAAACTTCTCACACACCACTGTGATATCATTATTCTGGGCCAGGAGGCCTCATTATACATGTGTTGATAAATTATCAATGGGCTTAACAAATTATCCAGCACTAGAATTTGTTTAAAAATGTACCGTACTCACACTATGATCTGAATCATTGCCGCTCATTACATCGTCTACCTGAGCAACAAAGCACAAGGTGTGATTCTAATAAGAAGTTACAAAGACATACTTGCTGATAGCTGTGCGATGGGGGATAAGCTGCACATACTGTAAATATCTGTAAAGAACACAAAACACATTTAATTGGCCTGTCAGATCAAAGCCCTCTAACAAATACTACTTACAAGAGAGCAGGATTACCAACCGTATATTTGCACAACAGTCAGTGGTTTTAGGGGTGAAAATCAAATTAGCGCTGTATAGAGAGCCTGCTGTGCAAGTCCAACCAACACTCCTTTTCATCTGTCTTTTTCATTTATCCTGATGAAAGTCTTTCTCTTTTAATATCTAAATCCTTTTTAATAAGTGGAACAGTGGCAGTCATACATTTTGTTTGGCAGATGAGGAAAAAAATGTAGCTTACAAAGCTGGAAACCTTGTTGGTGTTATAGTCATAGAGTCATGCAAGGACACAAGTAGTTCATAAAAAGTCAGTTAATGGCAATAAACGTATTCATATATGTGGGAGATGGCAGAAATTTGCCATAATTTAAAATATATACATGCACAACATGATTAGAACTCTAGTCTACAGTTTGCACTATTTATAATTCAAAAGGGACTTCTACAGAATCTCAAAGACATTGTCATTAGCTCAGTGTTTTTGACAAAAGTAAGCTTCATATTGTGGGCTATGTGGAGGTGGTAGGGTTTCTTGTTACTACAGCAACAAAAGTCAGCAGAGATATTCAAATCAAATGTAATTCAAATGAAACCAAAAGCACACAAAAGGTCAAACAAGCTGTCTAAATAGAATATCACTCCATTATGTCTCCCCAAACTGGAGAGAAAGCACAGCTCAACGAGCCCAAGTATCGATTTCTTCTTTTATAATTGAAGCAGAAGCTCGAGTCAGGAAACACTGTGTTCATTTAATACACAAGACAGTGCTACAGCCAGACTTGACAATGCCCACTTGTGATTTCAGCTTTAAACATCCGTCTATCAATTTTGGCCTGTTTATCCTGGTCCAAGTCGTTGTGGTAACAGTCCAAATGTCTCGCTTCCATAACTACTTCCTCCAGCTTCCCCTGTGGCATCCCAAGGTGTTCTTATAATCCCTCTGGTGTGTTCTGGGCCTGACCCAGGGTCTTTCCCCAATTGGAAGCACCATGGATACCTCCACAGGGAGGCATCCAGAAGAGGATCCTAATCAGACACCCAAACTCTAATAGATGGTTCCTTTCAGTGCAGTCCAAGCTCTGTCCAGCAGTCCAAGCTCCAGTCCTGAGGCTTCGTTCAGACTGACATTGACACTGCAGAACAAAAGGCTGCCCTGTCATTCATTTATTTTTGCTAAGTTGTAGAGAGGACAGCTAAAGAATGAACTAAATGTCACCGTAAACTCAGGTGACTGCCATTAGTCACATTGCAACTGAAATGGAGTTATGGAGATTTAGTGATGTTAAGCAGTGAGGACTGTAGATTGCAACCAGCTGAAACCTATCCCAATTGGAAAATCTTCAGTGTTTTTCAGGAGGTTTTTATCATGAGCCAAATTATCTGCAGATGTCTCTTACTCTTTAAAACAAACAGACCTAGTGTTTAAAATGGATTAAAAAGAAACAAACACTGAATAAAGCAGTTTCACATTACAAATCAATGTTTCTTCTACACTGTTTGGCACATGGCAGACAGGCTGCTCGCCCAGCACCTGCTAATGTGTTCTTTTCTCTGATAACTTAAGCTCCAGATATTCTTTACTTGGGGCTGAATTATCCGCAGAGGATGGACCCGGTGATTTAAACTAGTAGAATACTGAATTAAACATTTTTTTTTTTTAAAAAAAATGCATTTTCTGATGCTGCTTGACGCAGAGGGGCTTTAAACTACGGTGGCGGACAGGAAAATGTGAATGGCCTTATCCAGAACTAGTGTCTGGTTTGTGTGTTCTAAACTACTGTAGAAACATGGCAGGGCAACATGGCAATCTCGAGATATATATATATATATATATATATATATATATATATATAGTGGCCAGATAGGGCCACTAAATAACTTGTGGCGGCACACCGTCACCAAAAGCCATGATCGAATTTCAGTAATTCTATTATAATGTTAAAATATATCGGCAAGATGAAAACTACGTCAAATAGAGGAATTAAGGTGTCACAGACTGGTATACTTTTTATTATTTCTGATACAATTAATAGTTTGAGTTCCACATTAATCCTGTTTTAATGTGTTTTATGTCTTCATATGCATATGTTAGGCAATTCATCATTTTTCAGATATGCCAGTTGTCCTTTTCCTTAGCAAGATAAAGCTTTAATTTGAAAGGGTGCATTGAATTTATGGAACAAAACATCTACAGGGAACCAGCCTTCTCACATTTAAAAACACCACACAGAAACTTCCAATTATTGTTGGTTATTTTTGCGAGCGGGCGCAGAAGAAGGGCCAGCAATTGTATCAGGATGGACAAGGCCATCCTCCTCTTGGCAGCACCACTGGATGCTACAACAAAAATGCAAGGTCTTGCAGCCTTTCCTGATCATATTTTATTGTCTCACTGGTACTTTAAAATAGCCCATACTTCCCAGGTGCAGCCAATGGTGTTGTTTAGACCAGGACAGTTTTGAAATGAGACTAATTTTGGTCTCTAATTCCTTCTGTCACTACCCAAAGCTCTGAACCATAGGTGAGGTTTTGAATGTGTAATACATCTATTGCTAAACCAAGCTCTGAGCTCCACTTTCATACTTGGCTCCCTCCGCTCACAACAATCCAGTGTAAAGGCCTGGTCAAACCAACAAATGAGAGAGGGTAATTCATGGAAAATAAATCTGTAAATGTATTTCAGAGTTCAACTTTGTTGATTGATTGAGCCATAGCAAGCTGTCCTGGATGTGCTGATCTTTAACAGAACAGAGTCCAAAATGTAGGAAGCTTAGAATAGAATAGAACAGAATAGAACAGAATAATACTTTATTAATCCTTGCGGAAATGGCTTTTGTAGCTTATTAGCTTTGCTGCACCATCATTTATTTGACCTCCTCTGTCGAAGTATAAATGCTCTATAAAAGAGGAATCATGGGTATCAGTGTTCATTTTGACAACTATTTTAGATTTAGTCTTGAGACAAAAATGCGTATTTGTTAAAGTCACATTTCAGTCATTTTTGTCCTTCATCATTTTAGTCCAATTTTAGTTGATGGATATCTTTAGTAGAGGAAAATTTTAGTCAACTTTTAGTCATTATTTTTTCTGTTTTTGTATTTTTTTATCTTTAAGCTAATCCAGTGAAGCTAACTCATGTATCCGAAGAAGAAATGCTAAAAGATTAATTGCATTGAGTTAAAGAAACTGGTGGAAGAGATTCTAGACATGAAGTGAAGTTATGACTTTTGCTCTTTGTTGTTATTGACAAGTGCTAGCATGCTGGCTAGTATTGGAACTGTTAGCTCACCAGCTATGGTAGCTTGGCTGCTAGCACTTTGAGAACTCACTGCACAGCTCGTTATCAGTCCTCAGGCTTCTTATACAGCCACTTTGTCACGTCCTTTGGCACCCTTTAGCATTTTTATGAGACACACCGGGATTTCAAATAATTCCGGTACAAGCGCATATGCGTCAATACTTGACACTGAGGGCAACCTTTGTTGTGTAAAGAGTGAGAAAGACCGTGTAGGGTGGGAAGGAGGGGAGGTGGATAGGTCAAACAATACAAGACTGACACAGGACACAACAGTTCATAGCTTTTTTCTAATCCTAGTTTTGTTGCCTGTACCTTACTAGGACAATGTCCCAATATAACCATGGGATGAGAATGGGTTGCACTCACAGCACAGAGAGAGAAAGAGAGAGCTGAAATTCTCTGTCCTAGTCTGGAGTGACTGCACCTTTATGCCTGCATTAGTGATACTGCTGCTTTAATTCATCACTAATAGGTACACATGTAACAAAGCAGGCTACGAACAAGGCTGTTCGTAGGTTTTCCTGCACCAAATTTATATATATCACACACAATCATGAGCCAGTAATTTGTACATAACCTACATATTTTGGAAGACTGCAGTCCTGCCAAGTGATCCTTGTAAGGAGGGAGGGTGGGGTGGTGGATGGATCACAAAGCAAAACACAGGACTTTCCCCAGGAGACCAGTGTTCGGAACTTTTGGAATTTTAGTCATTTGAACGTACGTCATCACTATGTTTCTTTTCCTAAACTTAACGACAGTTACGTTAATTGCCTATGGGGTGCTATTTCATAGGGTATCATCAAATACAGTGTTCTGTGTCACTGAAAGCATCTTTAAAACTAAGTCTGGAGGGAGAAAAGTCAAAGTCAGTGTTGTGAAGTTCATGAATATCATTTCTTATTCTCTGACTTCACTAGAGGACATTAAACATTCAGATGATCTCCCCCTTTGGCCCAGATGGGTCTGTCACTATTAGATGATGTCATAATGATCCGCTGATCATATCTTAAATCTGTACAAAGTGCTCGACCTGTTCCCCAGATGATGTCCTAAAATACAGTTCAGATCAATCAGTGTCAGAAATTTGCATTTCATCAATAGATCTCATGAGAGAGTTGGGGTGTCTTTTGTCTGTCTGGCTTGATTGTATAATTGGATCCAGAATACATTTGGATACAGTGGATTACTATTTCTGCTATTTGTTTTTATATTTGATAGCCAGATAACATTTTAGGAGGATATTTTGTGTCTGTGCCTACAAAAACAGTCAAGTTTTATTTTTCATGGAATGCTGTTAAAAAATAAAAGAGCCCCTGCTCCCTGCTCATGTCTTCATCAAAGTCTGGTTCCGCTGGGATGAACACCAGCATAGGAGCTGGGAGCATCAGCTGCTGCCCCCAACATGGATGCAAAAGACATCGGGAGCGTCCCTGGAGGTGATCCACGTTGCTTGACAGAAGAGGTCTAATATTAGCTATGCGAGGGGAACCTGACCCTGGCAAGCGTCTTAAATGGTTTGTAGCCTTGTTGTTTTTCTCGGTTCTGGATCCTAAGAGTTTGGTCAGAGCATGAAATGACTTTTTTGTTCTCTGCTGTATTGTGAAGCGTCTGACACACTCCTCTCTTTTCTGTATACACTGTGCTCTGGGTCTTGTTTCCATTTCGGTCTTGGGCTCATGTCATCTTCATTAATCTTTTGAACAGCTTTGTTTGCCATGCTTAAGGCATTTCTTACAGTTTTGTCTCCCTAATGACAAAAGCTTTGCATGTAAGACATCCTCCTTTCAAGTATGGTATTAGCTTTTTCCCAGTGACCTTTTCTTGTCCCAGCCAGATGTTTTCTGTAAAGAGTAAATGGCATTTTCTGGTGCTAAAGCTCCTGTGGATACATTTGTCTTGTTCTTTTGTGGTGTAAGTCAGATCATTATCAGTCATGTTGAGTCATGCTGTCATCTGGTAACCTCACTGATATCATCCCACTGGTGCAGTACTTGGTGGCCTTCATATACAAAATGAAGACCGGTGTTTCAACTGAGAGGGAAAGCACAAGTGGCAGACAGGATTGATACACTGAAAAAATATACTAGCACCGAAGAGAAAATCTGCCAATTGGGTAAGCAGTTAGGCAAAATTACATATTTAGTGAAACTAGCTTAAAGTTGAGGCTATTTTAAAATACTATCTTCTTAAAGGAGCTTCAGTGACATTTACTACATTAATATAGCAGCAAATGACTGTTTGGTTAGTAAAAACATAGTGGAATAAAGACATCCTGAGCAGAGACCGTGGTGGAGATATCCAGCAGCTTGTGCATGTTAGTGTGTCCTAAGCTAGCTAATTGCCACCACTTTGCACAGCACACATATGGCAGTTAGTGCTGATATCAGGATGTCGTCTTCATAGAAGCATAGCGCCGACCCTCAGGTCTCCCCCAATGTGAAAAACCTTTGTTCTTTCTGCACTGTTGGCATCGTTAGCGCTGTGTATGGAGTTAGCACTGTGTGCTGCTAGCCGCCAGCTCAGCCACCTCCATGTTGAGAGCCACATGCAGACAATCCTGCCCCAGACTCTGAATCATAGCTATGCTTTGAAGGTTGCATACATTTCCTTTAACAGTACTGTAAACTAATACATAAATAAAATTTTAAATTCAAAGATTAAATATAAGGCATAAAACTTAAAAAATCCATGATAAGGGTTCATGAAGTTGTCTTGTCCAGTTCTTAAGGCTCAACCAACTTGTTTCAAGAATTTTTTCTAATTAAGCGCAGTGATCCAGCTTAAATCCGCCTAGATTTTACCTCTAAATTATAGATTCTTGTGCTTACTTACTTAGAGATCCCCTTAATGAGTATTTGATGTGGCTGTGTTGTGTTGCAGCTCCAACTGCTACCATGTAGTGTGCCAGTGTCAACCAGACGCATGAGTGGAGTGACTCTTTTCTCAGCTTTACCAGTTGTATTTTTGCCAGACCAGCTTGCATCTCTAAAGCGTGTAAATTCTTGTTTTTTAATAAGCAATTTGGAAAAATTGCTAAGTATTCTGGGGGACATTGACAGCAGACACTTAAGAGGTGACAGGAAACACGGGATGAGTTTGAGAGGGGGGCAAAAAATTATATGCAGCAGAGGTAGGCAGCTGGAATCAAACTGGAGATGTTATCACAGCATGGGGTTTGTGCTTTAACCACTAGCCCACCTGGATGTCTCGTAATTAGTGACAATTGCGTGAAATTATTGTGACATGACGCATTTCTTTTGTCACTGGATTTACCTTCCCACACATGTAACAAACTACTTCACATTTCATGGCTTCCAAATGCAGACAAGAGATCTAATGACACAAAAACATAATTTCTGTGAATACAATCATGCATATGATGAAAACAGTGAAGATAAAAGCAGTGGCTTCTTAAGGGTAATTTACTCCATCCATCCATCCATCCATCCATCCATTTTCTGCACTAACAATAGCAAATATTTTAATGTAACCAAATTAATTCATCTATTGATCGTATAAATTTCCAGAAGTGGGAAAACAGCCACATAGTCATAAGCCCCTTAACCCAAGCTCTTCAAGGTGGAAATTTCAATTTTATGCTGCCTCACCATTCTATATTAAAAGGTACAGTCACTTCATAGGGAGGGCAGAGTTATCTTGCCTTTAAACCTGCATCTGAGGTAGTAACAGCACCTCAGCAACATCTGTATATACATGACACCCAGCAGGACAAGATCATGGACGGCATGGGTGTGACGTTTTGACAACATGTTATGCATGCGACCCCCTGTGGGAGATTTAGGTGATAGCAGTTTGCAGCTAACTCAAAGAAGAACAGTGGCTGAACAAATGTCCGCAAATCGGGAAATTCATGAGGTCTGGGAGCTCCTTGCCCTCAGAGAAGAGGATGAGATCAGCCACCATATAACAGGGATGTCAAATGAGTGTTATTGCCATGTTATGCCATTGTTGTTGTTTATAAAGCACTGCCAATCCATATATTAGATGTCACACTAGAGGGCAATGCTGTTGTGTTACATGTCATGCCCATCACAAGTCTTTTGGTTCTGCGATGCCAACACCTGTCTGAAATCACACACTGGAGCGGCATGATGATGCCGCTGCTGTCTGGTTCTGTAACGCAATCTCTGTGTATAAAAGGCTTTAAGTGACTCAAAACTTATTCAACATTTTTGGGGGAAAAAATAGCTACGATGGACGTAACAGATGTGCATTGCATCACATCACACTGTGCAAACCCATCTAGTTCTTAGATGTTAAGATGACAAGCATGACAACCATGCTATCCAAATAAAGAGCTTAAAACAAGTTTCATCATCCTTACAGAAATGGTGCATGACAAGATATACCAAAAATAAATGAGAAAATAAGAAAAAATAAGTTTAATCATAAACATATGAAACAAACTAACATATGGCTTTTATGAATTGTCCTGTTTTCAGTGCACATGCAGCCATTGATACATCAGAGAGTCAGAGAGCAGTCAGTTTACTATAATCACTTTGTTTAATCCTATAATACATATTATAGGATTGGACAATAATCCACGCTTGGCATAGCAAACCAAAATATGCCTCTGAGTGAAAAAGTATCTCCTGCCAGGTACTAGAGGTTCACCTTTCAAGTTCATTTCCACCACAGACCCATTCTGTGCAAAGTGATGCTATTATAAAGCAGGAATCATGATGGAAGAAGCTTCAGGATGACACTGTAACAGGATCGGCAGCAGCAGTGATGCTGAGGCTGCAAGTGCTTTTCTGCATGAATACTTCAAGTGTCTCATTGTGAAGAAAAGCTCTCCAAATATTTCCCCAGCCAGGGGTTTACACAGTATCTGTTTCTTATGGTAATTTCTCTAGTCGACCAGTCTCCGGTTACCATGGCAATCACTCACTCTGCAGGCACCGGTTGGTTGTAGAAGTTGAGCTAACAGTAACCAGCTGACACTCACACTCTATGTATACAAAAATGGCTAAATAATGGTAATGTGTTAAACCAACAGCACAGAGGAAGGTGGATGTTTTCTGAGTTGGTGAAACACACACCGAAAGTAAGCTTTTGTTTTTATGTCAACAATATCGTAACATTGAGCTAATATGTGAATGGTATCTTTCATGTTAATGTTGCACACAATGTGTGCCTGTCCTTGTTAGGGCTGTTAGAGACGTCCATTTAGTCAAAGTCAAACAGCCTCTCTGTTTAGCAGACCCAGGCCTGTGTCTCATGTAAAACCAGCTCCACTGATTCAGTGCTTTTACAAAACTGCAGAGCACAGCAATAACTTACTCATCTGCAGTGTCACATTCAAACCTAATTTTGAAAGATCTGCTGACTAAAGGCTAATTCCAACATCACAAAGCTGTGCTTCACTGTGAAGAAAAAAACGAGCTAGCAGTTTTATTTTGGTCTTATTTTCTGGATGTACATGCTTCTTTTCAGCCCAATCTAATAGAAATACATGAAATGGACATGTAACACTGTCTAATGTGCATATAATAAAATTACTGTCATGTACTCTAAAATTAGGCCAGTCAGAAGAAATGGATACGTCCAAGGAGGATTGATGGAACAGGACAACGGTTTGAAAAGAGTAGTACCCAATATAGCCTTTATTGGCAAAGTGCTACCTTTAAGTGCAAAACCATTTCATATTTCAGATATGACTGAATTATTTTTTTTTCTTGTACCACAAGTTAGCAACAACTCAGAAAATTTCACTGAATAATGCTTAATAGAACAAGACACTTCACAGTATGAATTGCTGAATATGGGCCGAAAATAATAAACACAAGAAAGATAAAGAGTCCAAAAAGTAAAGTCAGTGTCACAGTTTGTCCTTCTTCAGTGTGTTTGTGTAATAGTTCATCTACCCGGGTAGTGTGAGTTTATGTTTTATGTCTTATCTGTATGAAGAGATGTTCTTTCCAAAACACAGGGAAGCTCCCGTTGACATCACACCCTCTACGCATGTAGGCCTGCATCCCGCTCCACGATCCACCGGCCTAGGCTCTGGCTCACCATCAGAATTTATCTCTTTAATCTCTCTTCTGCATGCATTTATCTTTTTATCTATTTATCTTAACTGTACAGTATTAACTCACTTTTTATCTTAAATCAGTGAACATGAACTATTCAATGACAAAGTATCATATACAGCTGCACAAACCTTTTAACAGCCAACACACAATAGTGTGTGTGTATATATATGAATTTTAAATGGTTTTTAACTTATCACAGCTTAGTGTACACAAATTATGAAATGAATGACTTTAAATCATGTTTCTACCCCAGAAAATGAAATGAATTACCTTCTGTGAACTCAAGTGCACACAGCTGCGTGTGTCTTACCTCAGCAACCAGCTTTCTTGGCTGTAACGTTATAGCATGTGCTAGTTTAATTAACACAGACATCTTTTTTTCCCCACAGAAATACACAATAAAATACACTTTCAACCTCAACACACATTTATCTGCCTCCGGTTGGTTTTTAAACACTATCGCAGAAGCATAACGATACATAGTGGAGACATATTCAAGAAAATTAGCAAGTAATTAGCCGTGGTCGGCATCGCTAGCATGCTATGCTAATTGTTACTAGCATTTACTCACCAGAGTTTTCACTCGATAAAAATCAATATCCACACGGTCAGGTTTGGCAAGAAAAACCCCTCTTCCATGCACGGAAGTCCTCTGAACTGATAACTCCAACAAAAATGTAGATCCATTGCTGCATCCAATGATCTGCCAACCTATTTTAAACTAAATAAATGAGTCATAAATGGGGTAAAATTATATGCAAAACTTATGGAAAAGTGTTGAAAAAAACTGTCTGGGGACCCTGATAATAGACTTTGCAATGCTGTTGTTTTTGTGTTGCCAGCATAAAATTTTAACAAATTTTGTGCCACCACCACATAACATGTATTTAAGAGGTTATGTCCATTTAACATATTTTTGTCAGACTGTCTGATTCTTTTTTGACTTTATTTACTTGATTCATCAATATAGGCTCATATTGCTATGAACTGTGTCCAGCATGTCTTAATTGATGTGTTAATGTTTATGTGCCTATCAAGGTATTTTGATAGGTATCCCCTATAGATCAAGACATTTTCTCCTGGAATTAGAATACTGACCATTCAGCAAAGATGAGAGAGAGGTGGAGTGCTGCACTTTGGGTAGGACCAGTGTGAAAAAAATATATTAAAAATCAGGTGCTCGTCAGTACAGGATGACAAAATGAAAAAACAGAGAGGCCTTCAAAAAAGATGTCAAGCTGGCCACAAAGAGGCAGACTGAGGCACTCTGATGGTAATAGGAATAAAAATCCTTTATTGTAAGGGATACCAGCGTGTTTAAACCGGCACGGTCCTCTTCAGGGTAATGACCAGCGTTGTAAGTGTGTGACCTGCTGAGCCACACAATATACAAAAACAGCAATCACTTTAACTCAACTCAACTCAACTCAAACTTTATTTATAGAGCAGAACAAAAATAAATACCAAAATACATAAACAGAGTGCAATAAAATTGAATAAAATAAAATAGAATAAAACAAATTAAATTTTAATTAAGATTTCGCCAGATGTCCACTTAAGCTCGATTAAAAGCCAGGGAGAAGAGGTGAGCCTTTAAGGAGGATTTAAAAACCTCAATCGATCCTGCAGAGCGGGTGTGCCAGGGGAGGTTGTTCCAGAGCCTAGGGGCCGCCGCACAAAGGCTCGGTCACCTTTGGTTTTTAGCCTTCTTTTGGGGGTGACCAGTAGCAGCTGATTCGAAGATCTCAGTGTTCTGGCAGGGGCATGAATAGGAACGAGCTCAGTCAAGTAGTGGGGGGCTAGACCATTAAGAGCTTTAAAAACAAACAATAAAATTTTAAAATCTATTCTATAAGCAACCGGGAGCCAGTGCAGCGAAGCTAGGACAGGGGTTATGTGGTCACGTTTGCGTTTGCCAGTGACTTTAAGTTAATCATAACGTAATGAGCAGCAACTACACAAGCAGAGCAGCAAAGTCCTGTAAGGGTCCATTTTTGAAAACCTGCACCTGTCCATACCTGTTAATAAAAGTCCCACGACCTGACGTGTACCTGTGATCAAACACACACAAGCTACAGTTACTCACATTAAACTGGGTTCTCCGTTTTTGAATTACAAATCCAGTGGAAGAAAAGTCTCTGCGCTCAGTGCCGGGATGGAAACATTTTAGCATGCTCCTTAAAAGGATCCTTCTTGTTGTCTTGAACTTGATGTGGTCTGCTTCCTGGGCTGCAAAGTTTCATCGCTGGAGTCCTCCACTTCAGTGACAAATGTGACGACAGGGTCAAAGGTTCAACTTGTATCAATGACTTTCAAATTAAAAGGAATTGGAGCTTGATAACTGTGATTTAGATGTCAAAATATTACACCTATATGCACATCTTTTTCATTTGTTTTATTCTGAAAAGTAAAAAAAAAATACATTTTTGTTCTCACCCACCCACATGCAGTTCATTTTTACCCATACCCATACCCCTGAATTTATACACATACATATCTTTACCAAAAACAGCTTTTTGTGGGTTACCCAGCCTGGTGTAGCACTCTGTAGAGCGGTCTTTAACATCTGTTTAAGAGATATTTTGCAGGTGAGCTACACCTTTAAGGTTTTGCTGTTTGTTTAAAACTTAAGTATTTTGTTGCTCAACCAACCATACCTTAAGTATCGTTTAGCCGTAACCATAATCTTTGCCTAACTGTATCCATACCATTGTTACTATGTGTAGACACTGCAGACAGCAAGAATTCTAAAAACTTGACAGTGATGGTTAGATGCACTGTTATCCAGATATGATCAAACCAATTCACACCACAGGGGGACAAAATACTATGTAAGTCTGTAGATTGATCTTAATCTTAGTGAGTGTTGAACAATTTGCCATATGTAACAGCCAACATCTCTAACAACAATTTTTTATTGTAAAGATTGTAAGAATTGCTTCTGATTATGGTAAAGTACAGTACAAGCACAGATTACTGCAGAGGATTGTGGAGAAATTGGAGTAAGCTTGGACTGTATATGATTTTAAATCCATAGGTAAGCTTCAAATTTAGCTCTCTGTGATGAAAATGATGTGTAGTATTATTATTATTTACACATCACCTAACGTGTTTGCTAGCATCCAATCACTGCACCCTCTCACCCACTGAGCTCGCAATACACAGACACACATAAACACAAGTACACACATACAAGTACACAGGAACATGTAACCAACAATTTCAGGGCAATGCAGTCCTCCAGCAGTGGGTTAAAAGGCTCTGCATAATCTCACCCGCTTTGTCTGAAGTGGCACGTTTATATCAAGCACTGAGCATTTTTTAGAGGCTGTAACTGTAATCGCTGCAGGATGATTTGAACCAGTTATTGGAGCTTCAACAGCATGATGACAAAGGCCTTTTCTAGGCTGTAATCAACTTTGCAGCCCACGCAGAGGCTGAGGGGTGAGCGAGCTGAAAAGATGAATCTGTTTGCTCCTGATCACAGAACAAGCCATACAGCGGGCCAAAGCCTTGCTAGTTTGGCAACGGGAAGTGTCTCAAGATTAAACAGTGAGATCTTTCTCTTGATCAGGCCCTCGGTCTGCCCTCCCCGTCGTCGCTGCACCTGCTAGTCACAGCCCCTGATGTATGTGCTCTCCTCTTTCCTTCCCTCTCTTTCTCTCTCTCTCTCTCTCAACTTTCACTGACTGTCTTTCTTCTCCCCCCTCTCTCCCCCCATTCCACCCTTTTCACCGCTTTTGATTATCGGCAGCGACCCAGAACTCATGCGAGTGAATCTGTCGGAATTTCATCTCTGCCTCGCTTGCAATCACTTTCGCATGTGCACACTGTCTCACAATCTCTGCGCGCATATATTCATTCTCTGGTCTCTCCGCGCACACACACATGCTCAGAAACCTATTTTGTCATTCTCTCTTCAAGTCTTTCCCTCTTCCCTTTAATCATAAACACTGGAACTCTGCATAATCCAGACTAGAGCCAAGCTGCTCACTCATTTTCTCTGTTTATCACTGTATAATACATTGAGGAGACACTTTTCCAATTCTACAGCAAAAGTTGACGTTAAAGTCATTGTCACCGAATTAAACGTTTCAAGTGAGTAGTTAAATGCAGCCTAAAAATGAAATTCGTGCTAAATACCTGTAAAGTAATTGGAGAGGGGGAATAAGATATTTAAGGGATCCGTGCAGGGAAAAGCGCTGGAGCTTGCACTGACAGAGAGATCAGAGGTCCCTGTAAGGTGCAGAATAGTGCAGGTGAAGATTCAAGGACACTGCAGAGGGGCGGATGTTTGACGACACTGGGGCTTTAACCTGAGCCCTGCGGTTGAAGGACAGATTGGCCAAAAAGCAAAGCCACGTTAGAGCCTTTTAGAAATAAATAAATTAAAGGGTAGGGCTGACATTATTCTGTATTTTTCTGACTGTCAACAAATCCCATGGAAAGACCAAAACCAACAATGCGTTACCCCCTCTCTCAATGCTTTCTGACTTTCCTACCCATTATGTGACACCCAGTCCCAACATAGATGGATTACTGTATGGGCAGGGTGGGCATGTGCTCAGGGCCCTGGAGCCAACTGGAGCCCTTGGCCTTAAGAATTATTCTAATCTTTTTTTTTTCTTCTTTAATGGTATAAAGAGTTTTTTGTTTCTCAGATATTGATGTCAATGTGATTTTGAAGATGTGGTAGGATTATGAAATTGTTTGAATGTAGGCTATAGGTCAAATGTGAATTTATCCTTTGCTATGCCCACCTCCTTTGGTTTTAGTAGCTGATAGAGCATTACGCTATCAGAGCTAGCATGGAGCTACTCCCTGCTGTGTTCCCTGAAGAAATAATATAAATTCTGTGACAAAATGAAAAAGTGATTTCAGAAAGAAGCAGACAGACGATATGCTTATGAAGGATGTATCCAAGATGTCAAACTCACTCAGTGGAAAACAGCAGGTTAGAAAAGACAAAGATAGAAGCTAAAGTCTCACCTACAAATCACAGTGTAAAAGTGAACCACCACATTACCTGGCAATCAAGACAGAAGACAATTCAATTAAAAATGTGTAGACATTTAATAGGCTTTACCCTTAGTATCTACAGTAGCTAACTAGCTAACCCTACACTTTTCAGGTTTTGAGTTTGGTTTTGGAACAGAGGAGAGAAGTCTGTCTCCTTTCTGCCTCCTAACCAAACCCTTCACTCATATCTGCATATTATCACTGCATTCATCTGCCTTTGGACAGTGGCCATTACTCTGTGGACCCTTTAGTCAATCAATATGAGGGTAATGTAAGGTCACGTTGTATAGAAACAAAACAATTGTTGCCATGTTTTCATTTATTGGGGGTGATTTTCAGTTGCTGATTGATACACATTCAGTGCTCCTGTGAACATCTGAAACAGCAGGATGGTGTATGTGGGATTAATTTAAGGTAGACACCAATGTATGTTCATGGTAATGAACCAGTAGCATGTCACCCAGTGCAACAGTCCCACTGCAATATCAAGCTTTGAATACAGGGGCCATTTTTGATGTGGGATCAAACCATTGTTATTTTTTGTCTTTTAATGGGATTTGTTGTCATGAAGACAAATAAGGAATACCGTCCGCCCTATCCTCTAAACTGTAAAGAGAAGTATCATTTTTCAGTTGATGCTGACACTGTGTGTAAAGATCACCCAAATGATCATTTAAAAGTTCCTCTGGGGCCTTAAGGCACTGTACCAGAAAAGTTTCATTCTGTCCTTATCTTTGCTGTCACTTATTTCTTCTGGACTGTCCAACAGCAGAGAGGCCTTAAAGTACAAAAGGGCAAACACATCCGGAAGCAGAAACTTTATGAGTACACTTGATCTTATTTGAATACTGATGAATTTCCCTTCACCAGTGTCTTTAGGAACCACCAGCCCACCATAAATAATGAATGTGTGATAGTCTGGGCACTGTTTGCTCCACTTATGCTCTTCAATCACTGCTAACTTTTTAATACTTCGCTGTGGGTGACTGGGGCCAATCCACTTCCTTGCTTGCTCTTTTTTTTTTTTAGCTCTGATCCTAAACATTGCCCTATTTTAGACTAAAAACTGGTACTGATGAGAACAGAAAGACAGATAAATTGTGGTTAATGGGAGACCACAGAGCTGCTTAAATATTAAATGGAGGGACAGTGGTGACACAGAAAACACAATCTTCTTTTCCTGCAGCTTTGGCATCCAAATCCAAATGGCAATTGTCTGGTCAACAAAATAGTCAAGGGATTTAGAGTCTAAAAGCTCTCTGCAAATTTTATCCCAGTGCAATTTCAATGGAATTCTGCTCTGTATTTGTTTGTTGTCCATTTTGTTGTTGTCATTCAAGTTGTCCACAAATAAGCCAAGAAAACATGCAACAATAGTTTCATTTTCGCCATTTGGAAAATGCACTTCTTAAAGCTACACGAGTAAGTTTAAAGGAAAGAAGATTCCCTTCTCCACATAGTGTCTTCACCGTTTTAAAGCCCCCTTCCAGACATATTTAAAAGTGTATTTATACTAATACTAATATTTTGTTTAACACGGTCTTCCCCAAAAAATCTGAGAAGGGGCTCAAAGCACATCAGCTCTTTCTCCTTCACTGAGAAATTCTGGATCTTGGCTCCACTCTGCCCGCCACTGCTTCATGTGGAAGGTTTCACTTTCTGCAGTGCTATGCACATAGGCGGAGTTTTGCTTTTAGGCTTTTTCCTTCTGAAATCTAGTCATTATAAATCAAACCACATTTCCCCCCCCCCCCCCAACCATAACCAAGAAAGCCCTCAAAAAAAAAAAAACATTAGCGTAAGAGGAAGCATCTCTGTACTGACAGTTTCAGGTGTCTTTGCTGGTTTTGTGTCAAAGTCTGTTCCCCCATCTATATTTGTTTCCTGTATTAGACAGCGACTTTCTTTTGTATTAGTACAGTGTACATTAGTACAGTGTACAGTGTACAGTACAATAAATTCTGCACAGAGATTTATTTTGAAATGTTGTTTCCCGCTGTAGAGTGAGTGACTAACATACAGCTACTCAACAGAGACAGCAAACTGACTGATGACATTACCAAAACAAGTATGATGCTGAATATATTAAACTCTGTGGACCTAAAACTAATGACCAAGGAGAAATCTGGACCCCATGGCCGAACGTGTTAGGAACCACCATTTTAGGGGACATAAATGTAAGAACAATACATTTTTGAGTGCAGGGGGACTTTGAGCTAATATTAAAATTAATACTAATGATTTAAATAATAATTTTTCTTATGTCAAAGTTGTGTTTTTAGCTTGTACTGCTGCTACAAATTAGCAAAAATGGCAAAGTAGCTTCAAGAATGGCCATGTTGGGTGGTTAGCACAGGGCTTGGGTCCATGCTGAAATGATAATATGGATACAATGTCCTTTGTAATCTTCCATGACAAAGAGAAGAAAATGTTAGCCTGTTTCGAAATGCATGGCAGCAATGATGATGCTCACAGCAGAGTGCAATTTAAAGTAACCATATCGTATAATTTCATAACTCAGGTAACTGCGGCGCCAAATGCAAGATGCTGGCACCAGCCCACCAGTGGGAGCAGTGGGAGGTATCTCGACTGGTAAGAGGCAAGGGAACTAATGTGGCTTTCCAATTTGGCTTATCATGTGGATTTTTGCATTGGATTCAGTGTGCAGAGTTTTTGTGCTTCAAAATCTGTATCATATGACACTTGGTGTTGTCATCAAAATATGAGTATTCAAATGAACATTTTCATGTAAAAGTCTCATTTTGCCAAACAAACTGTAGATTTTTTTCCTCTTGACTTTGTGAATTAGTTAAAAGCAGATTAATTTTATTTATTTATTTATTTTTTTGGAAAAAAAAATGACCACAGAATTAATTTCCATATCTGCAAACCACTGGAGACCATTTTCCCATCACAGAATTAATGAATAGCATTTACAACTTGAAAGCTGTGTGGAACGGTAGATTAGAGACATGAAGTTAACACATTTCCATATATGACATCGTATGAACACCGCATAATTTCAGCTGTGGGTGTTACTGCTGAGCATTTAAATGTTCAAACCAGTCGGAACATGAGTCCTAGCAGGGGCACTGGGATCCATTAGGTTCGGCAGTAAACAATGTCTGAAGCTCAGCTTTATATCCAGCAATATCTGTGTGTGAGTTAACTTCATCCACAGCAATCACATTCAGCATTTTTCAATACAGTCTAGATGAATGCATGTTCCATTCAGCCACCATCAATCCTGACTACAAATGCATCTGACAGTGTTGATGCATGACACCTTACTTAAATCATTATTAAAACCAAGAGGCATGAGTGGAACTAATGGAAAGAAAGCTCTGCATACTGGGTTCTCTCACACTGCAGTGTTCATTGTAGTTTAGTGCAGTGTAATGTATGCTCTGTCTCTGTTCATTTACATCAATTATTTCTGAAAAAGAAGGTATCAACAGAGTCAGTCCTACCATGTCTTGTTCACAATCCTTTGTTGGATGATCAGCTGCTACAACTGCTACTGCTACATTCTACACCATCTTCTACTCTGGAGAAGGGCCAGTTATTTCTCTGGACTCAAAAGACTCATCTGAGGTGATAGCTAAGGTTTAATCTGTGACAAAACTTTCTAAGTGCTGAGTCTAAAACATGGATTAACTTCCTAATTGACCTTTATTTAAACATATTTTATTTCAAGAGTCCTTGCCAAAGTGGCAGTGCAATTATGTTCCAAGAACCAAGACCAGCAGCAGAATGAGAAAATTTAGAAAAAAACTTGAAATAATTTAACCTAATTTAAAGCTTAAAGTAATCCAAAACTTTTCTTTTTTTCATTTTCACAGGCTGTAAGGCCAAACAGCTGCACTCAACATCTCCCTGACTCTCCTATTAGCTTTGTTGCTCTTGTTAGGACAGGACAAATTACACTTACTCTAATACACTATTATCCAAATCAGAATCAGCTTTATCGGCCCGGTATGTGTACACATTCAAGGAATCAGTTCAGTCAGAATCAGTTTTTTTTTTTTCATTGCTCTAAATGTACTCACACAAAAAGGACTGGGTGAGTATGTACAGTATGTGCATGTATACATGTCTATATACTCTATATTCAGTGTGCAGGATTTATAGTGACAGTGCACGATAATTACATGTTAAAATACAATGCATTTTAAAATGCAATGCAAGACTATAACAGGAGAAGGTGGGTGTTTGGTTTTGTAATGAGTCATCATTAATATTACAGAGTGAGGTAACCTCATTTATTTAGTATAGAGCAACCAAAAACATCTGTGTGTTTATTTGTGTGTGTGTGTGTGTGTGTGTGTGTGTGTGTGTGTGTGTGTGTGTGTTCGTTCTTGAACTTGCTACATTGTAAGGACCAAAACACAGCACCAACAAAGGGAGGACATTTTTGGACAGTAAGGACATTTTTGCCAGTCCTTCTTTTTCAAAGGCCTAAGGGTTGCAATTTGGTCTTAACGTTCAGGTTAGAATGGGATTTAGGTTTGGGTTAGGATAAGCTTTGGGGTTGGGCATTTAGTTGTAAGTTATGGTTAGGGGTGGATAGAAATGCATTATGTCAGTGAGGTATATTTACATATGTAAATATACGTGTGTGTGTGTGTGTGTGTGTGCATTAAAGTGTGTCAATGTTAGAACATTGTTATATGTCTTCCTTAAAACAGATTAGCAGAACTACATAGAAGAATATATGGCTAATGAAGGTGGAAAATTACCTCAAATACATTTGCTGAATTTTAATTGGCTAAATCAGGGGTCTTCAGTGTTTTTCAGGCAAAGGACCCCTTAGCTGAAAGAGAGATGGAGCAGGGAATCCCTACTACATAATGTATAAAATTGAGGTGTATGTTAATCTGAGCCTACAATAACATGTAAGTCATCCTAAAGATGGTAAATATGATACTGAGCTGCTGAAATAATAATTATTGGCAGATCCATATATTTATATATCCTGTTTTTTTCGAGGTGGATGATTTTTCATAGTCTCTTGCTCAAAAAGCTACAAAACAATCCACTGTAACTCACAAGTCTCTCCTTTCACCTGAAATAATAATACAGCTACTTGACCAATGTTTCAGTAATACATAACTGTTAGCTAACTAGTTCACCTTGCTGTAATGGACAGTTGCCGCACAAGGATCAACCATTTGCTTGCCAACATGATTGCGCAAGGATTTACGGTAACAGTTAGCATATTATCTACGCTGGGTACCATAAATTAAATGTTTTTGTTTGTTTTCTACTAATAATCAATTTAACTTTACCAGCAATATGTTGGTATGTTGGTATATGGAGCACCGTGTAGGGTTCGCAGACCCCCTGTTGAAGACCTAGGAGCTAAATTAAAGTGTTTATTTGATCAGTTTAATAATTGTTTGTTGAAATGAACTGCCCTTTTCGAGTAACTTCAAACTTATTTTTTGTTCCATAAAGTTATTGAACTGTAGTGAGGTATGTTATTTTTTGTTGTTATTCAGATCATCTGCTCGCTCAGTGATAGTGAAAACAGGTATGCATCATTAGGTGCTCTAATGACTGAGTTACTGGGCACTGTGGAAGGAAGGGTGAAACTACTGTACTGTAAATGCTGTGTTAAAGTAACTGCAATCGTGTGTGTGTGTGTGTGTGTGTGTGTGTGTGCATGTGCGCACACAGAAAAACTGATTGTCAACAATAACATATGAATGTCAAATTAACATTGTGTTTTCTTTTTAAGCTTGATATCGGTCAACCTGCTTAGCTTTAATTTGCAATGAGTAAAAGACCACTGAATGGATAACAGGCTATGTGAAGCTATGGGATATTACGGTTCATTGTTTTTTTTTTTGTTTTCAGAACAAATTAAGTCCATCTTTATCTGCATTGCCTCCATTTCCATTATTAGCATCCTTTTTAAAGTATTCCAGTGCAAGTTTAAAATCATCCGGCCTGTCTCTCTGCTTTGGTGGCGATACATTCTGTGAATTTTACATTCAGCTTGTACATCTACACCATCAATTAGGCAATTATGCATGCACCCAGTCAAGTGTCCACCCAATCACAGAGGTCAGGCAAACTACTGAAGATGCTGGTGTCGCTTGGAGATGATATGCAAATGTGTACGAGGGGGCATTTGTACAATTAAATTAGAAATTGTGATGCTTTTGGTGATGGGACCCCAAGGGCATTCTGGGTGCATGTCCTGTTGTCAGAGCCATTTGGACAGTTTATCGATCAATTACAGTAAAAGGGTCAACAGCATTAAAACACACGCGAACCTCACACAGTCAGTGTTCAGTGTTGTATCTACAAACCCCTCGTGATTGATCATATGTGAGACACAAGGAGCGTTTGTTTTCACCACTGTGGGAGCCCGCTGGTGTATCACACTCCCCCCCGTCACTCACTCCGCTGCTCTCTCATCCGCCGGGCTGAGACACCGAAGCAGCCTGCGAGAGAAACAGCGAGGAGGGGAGAGGAAACGGAGCGACGGAGATGGCGAGCATCAACATGGGGCCGAGACCGCTGCTGCTTCTGGGGCTCGCGTGGCTTCTTCTGGCCGCCTTAGCGCCTAATGTCCGGTGTCTAAACGGCGACGAGGACCAGAGCCAGGACACCGAGTGCAAGATGAAGAGCGTCACCGTGTCCGCGCTGCCGTTTTTGAGGGAAAACGACCTGAGCATCATGCACAGTCCGTCGGCCTCCGAGCCCAAGCTGCTGTTCTCCGTTAGAAACGATTTTCCCGGAGACGTCGTGGTGGTGGACGACCTGGAGAACACCGAGCTCCCCTTTTTCGTCTTAGGTGAGTTTGTGAAACACCGACGGTCTCCGCGGTTCATTAGCCGCTAATTGAGCGGATTTAAACCCCTTCACTCTTTATTATTACACCGGAACATCTGTCTATTAGCTTAGGCCTGGCTCCATACCATGTTTTCACTGCTCTGAGAAACACTACACTATATATAAGACAACCACAATGACTGACTAGCACAGTTAGCTGCGTTTATTTGTCATAATCAGTCCGCCAATGCTTGATAATTGATTTAGCGCCTGTTATTGATAACACTGGCGGGCTAAACTAACACTTAGCACTTATAATTGCAATAATAGGCCGCATAGCATCCTCATGCTAACAACAGTGTAGTTTTTCCTCAATTTCACTCATGTCCAGCATTAATACATGTGTAACAGCAGCGTCGCCTTCATGCTTTGTATATTCTCCCTCATGTTAGCTTACACACGTGGCGCCCTTAGCTACATGCGTGGGGAACTACTTGATAGTTTTCACACTAGCAAGTATGCCGCCAAACTAATGTCACTTTACTTTACCTTTTACCCTCATCTCTTCCTGCTGTCATGTGGTCGCTTTGTGCTCTCAGTGTCATGTATGTTCTGCAGCTGTTCACGACAGTTCACGCTCTGGTGTTGAGTTGGCCTTTAAAAAGCCTACTCTGGTTAAGTTTAGAGCAAACCAAGTCCACACTGACTTGACATTTTGCTATACGTGGATAACAGAGAGTTTGGCAGAAAGCAGTAAAAGTTTGCATTGTGGAAGTTAGCTGGCCGCTGTCCATGGTGCTGATCAGCCTCTGCTGCTGCTGCTGCTGCCGCTGCCGTGAGGATGTTCCTCTGCTACTGGGAGCACTGGAGCTCACTGGGTGGCTCTGTGTGGTTTTCAGTTTAACATTTATACACCAAGTTTTGCCAGCTTTGTGTTTTGGATGTTTATGTGAAGGTTTAGTGTTGTTACTGATGGCTCTGGGCCTGATTGTACAACTATGTAGTGTTCTACCTGCCCAAGTCAGCAATCAACAAGGTAGAAGTAAAAAGCATGGCGAGTATGTGAACGTGTGTGTTTTGGCTGTTAGATCTACTGAGCTGTTTCATCTGTTAATGTCTCTTTGTTGTCACTTTTCAGAGCAGTTGCTGTTTGAATTGTCTTGTCATACATGCATTTTACAAGGATACTGTAACTTTATTTTTCTGCCTGCAGTGCCTTTATATTTGTGTCAGATGTGTATATGCAGTTTCCACCTCGTGGATGAGGAGACAGGCTGCAGTTTGTCACTTACAGTATGCCCAACCCCACACATAAGCATTATTTCAAGGTAGTCAGTTGCTTGTAGTCAGGAGCATAGATGGCACACATGCTCTGCAGACTTTCCCATGAATAACATATCATATCGCTATTTAATCAACAGTATGTGGACTTTTTGAGTTTTCTCAAGTATACTGGGGGACATTTTTTATTATCTTTGTCAGCACACAGTTAGAGGCTGACAGGAAATGAGAAGACAGAGAGATAGGGGGATGACGTGGAAAAGAAAGGTCTCTGGCTGGATTACATGATTACATGTCCAGCATCTTAATCCCCAAGACCACCAGGACAACCATGGACATATGACTTTTCAGCAGGCATGCAGTATCATTAGGAATTTAATACTTTAATTCTTACAGTATTAAGGATTCAGAAAAGATAATTTCTAACTGGCTTAGTTTAAAATCACCCACATTTAGGGTTTTATCCAACCTCACTAGCTACAGCAACACATGATGCAAACTACAGTATTACTTCCAAATATAATTCCAAATGAACACTCAGCAAGGAAAACCGATGGTGGATCATCAGAGCAGCTAGTTATGGATGACAATTTGTCTATATGTACAGAAAACTAAAAATTATTTTAAAGCATCACTTACCCTTGTAGGACACAAGTTGGAGTGGTGCTGCAGGATTTTTGTATCCAATTTGATGCCTGAGTTTGTACCAAAAGAAAACTTTTTTGGATAGCTTAGTTTTGTGGTATATAAACATGTTTTCACCCATTACTTTTAATTAGCGAAATATGCTAACTGCTCAATACATCAACACACAACAACAAACAAGTGACTTAATTAACGTAAATTAACAATAGCTGATATGAGCTGCTACCTGTAGTGTTTGTCACTTTAACTGGCAAAAGTGATGGTGACTGGTCCTTTGGTCCACACTCAGTGTGTGAACTCACTAATGCTCACTCTGATATGCAGTGAAATGCTCACACTGTAAGCCAGGCCTATCCAACTTTTGGACCGTTTACACATAGATAAAATCTAAAACCAAAAGGACAAAAAAAATCGTATGAGAAACAGCCACAATTAATCCTAACTAACAGAAAAGCCTACAAAAAAGCCTTCCTTTGCATGTTGCTGTTTTTGCAAGCTTGTGTATTATTCAGATACTTTTGCAATATAGTGTTATAGAAACTTTTGGTGGCATGTTGTGTCAAATGTACATTCATGATGACAGTATTAGCTCAAGGAAATGTTCGGCTCATGGTTATATTGCTTTCTGAATATGTGACACCTTGAACAGTATAGTTGAATAGCACTGCTGTGTTGTAAAGGAGAGCAGCACTGCAACATGAGCAGGCTGAGGACGAAACTCCTACAGTAATAAAAGGATCAGTCTGATTTCCAGAAATGCCTGAATCAGATACTGAACCTTAGCACTGAACCCAAGCTACTTTGGACATCTCTAATTATTTTCATTTTAAGTTTGTCAGTTCATGTAGTCATTGTTTAGACTGAAAAATGTCAGAAAAAAAGTGAAAATTGTTGTCACCACATCTTAGATCCCAAGATGAGGTCTTTTGATTGCTTATTTATTGCGACCAAAAGTCTAAAACTCAGAGATATGCAGTTGCCAATGTAATGCCAATGTAAATCGAAGACAAGCAGCAAATCTCACATTTTAGATGCGGTAACGAGCAAAGTGTTGGTCTTTTTGTTTGACAAATGACTTAACTGAAACTTTTGATACTTGACGCTAAAGACAGATTTAGTTTGGTACTTCAGAAGTATTGAGGTTCCATACCCAGCTCTAGACAGGAGAAACTGTCAGACTTCAAAGCAAGAAAAGAGAAAGTCCTGGCAGAATTTGACATCAGCATTTCTCTTTTACTGGGAGGAAGAAGCATCACTTATTATGTGTCTCGCAAACATTACTTTTCCTGCCACTGTCACAACAGATACATTCCGTTGTAATCGTCAGTACTTTAGAAAGCACTGCAGGATGTATAAAATAATCTCAGTGCCTATTTTAATTAACATACATATGGATTTTGGGAATAGTCCTATGATGGCCCCTAATGATGTTTGCAGTATTATCAAGTGTTTACGCCATGGTGCCGTGGTGACTCTTTGAATAGTTTGAATAGTTCATTTAACGGCCTAATTTAGACAACAGTTAATTCATTATGGGGTGGAGGGAAATAAGCTAAGGCAAATGCACAGCACAACAGATCTCTCAGGACTGGTGTTGCATATTAATGAGTCTGAATTTGTATCTGACATTTCCTTACGTAGCGTTCTACTCCGGGACGGAAAACTTTTAATGAAATTTCACACTGGGGAGCCCAACACAATTTTGCATTCGTAGCGTGCAAATAGCATCACTGCTATTCAACTATAAACGCTGGAGCAGCTGCAGCCACTTTTTTATTTATTTGTTTATTTTTCTTTTGTTCGTTGCTTGATTTTCTTTGCTGTCTGACAAAACCTCTGTTGTGAAATAAAGGGGTGCCAGCTCTGAATTACAAACCAGAACTTTTACTTATTGCATATACCGTATGTCCTCTCAGAAAATCAATTTACGTTAACATTGTGCTGCTGTATTGATAACAAGCAGTAATTACATTTAAACCAGTGTTCCAGCAGCACTGTGATAAGATGCCTGCTGAATGCTGTTTGTGTAAGCACAAAACTCTTCCTAGCTGGTGTTAAGGATCCAGTTGTTGTCGTTGTCTCACACTGGCTCTCTCCATGGCTGTTTGAATCTGCCATAACCTCGTTATGATTAATGTTGTACCTGGTTCCTCTCAGCATATTTCTGTCTCTTCACCAGTATACCTGGTGTGTAGGACATCATGCCACTTGCTGGCATCTGCGTATCTGAGCATTAACACATATTGTAGGCCAACTCAGCAGCAATAATGAGCAAATATAGCAGCAGCACAGCTTTCTTTTAAGTAACACAGATGATCTGATTAGGTTTGGGAGCACTTTACTGTATCTGGTTGCAGCTTCATGAGGTAAATTGGCAAGACATTACTTAGGTTTAACGGCCTTACTGGATTCAGCACAGATCTGTATTTTGTCAAAGTTGTTGCCAAGTGTCTGACAGTTTAAGATACGTAATGTTGAACTGAATTGATAGTTCACCCAAAATTAGTAATTTTAGTAGTTAATACCTACCCTGTTCAGTGGTGGTGCAATGGTGCATGTATGTATCCTGAACTGTTTGGTACAGGTCATTCAAAGTTGTCTCCTGACTTGTTTTAGTTTGGTATGTCGCTTGAACAAAGTAATTACTATACAGTCCTGTGGTTGTTATCCAATCTAATGTCATTTTACTTCTCTTGGCTTGAAAGTGAAAATTCAGGAATGCTTTGGCTTTGTGTCCAATGCATAGGCTGCTACTGTAACGTCATCCACTGGTTTGTGGAGTCCCACTTCAAAACCTCGAGTGTGACATTTTGCCTGTCCGGCATTTCAACACAGGGGTCTATTGGGATTGACTTCTGGAGCCAGCCTCAAGTGACCAGTAGAGGAACTGCAGTTTTTGGCACTTCTGCATTGGCTTCATCTTTTAGCTTCAGAGGTTGCAGCTTTGTCCGGTGATATCTGCTAGCTAAACCATGCAGGTTAGACATTGGAAGGTGCTCCCATATCATTGAGATCCCCATATTTGGGATCGTATCGGTCCTTCAGTAAATTATAGATTGGTTTGCCCTAACCAGTCAGTAGCAAGTGACGTATCTGCCCTTTCAGTGTGATTTTTATCCAGCGCAGAAGCTGTGGTAATGATTGCTAGAAGCACTACATGTCTTTCACAGTGATTTCAGGAATTAATTGATTTATGAGAAAAATTTCCTGATGTGGGTCCAGTCAGAGAATCCATCCTCACAATTGAGTTCCAGTTCACTGATTTGTCTGGCGTCATGACAGGAAACCTCAGTTAAGATTAAAAACAACCAATCGGGATCAATTAGCCAGTCAGAGGGGGAATAATGGGACTGTCAAGGTGTCGTCAAGCCTTGTCAAGCAGTCCGCCAGAACAAGTAAGGAGTAATAACAACAATGGCAAGTGCTGTAGACAAAGTAAATGCTGCTATTGACGCTGTTCCAATCACCATGTCTCCTCAATATCGCTTGACATTGTAGTTTGTTTCTACTTCACTGTGCTCCACTCTTTAGGTGTGGACATAAAATGACTTTAGATTCAGGCAAATACCTGCAGGTCAGTCAGAAGATAGAAACAAAGTGTAACAGAATTATATCAGACAGAATTGTAAGCTGACAGTTCTGTCTGGCAAGGCATTTCCTCGACTTGGTCATATATTCATAATTGTGGCCCCTTTCACTATGGGTTGGGTTGTGCTAACTTTGCATTAGCCACCTCTGTTGTGGAGATTCAGGAAAACACTCTAGAATGCGATAAGGAGAAAATTTTACATGCAAACTTTCAAAAGCTTAGTCTTGATTTTTTTGACTGAAAGTAAACACAGAAATCAGCACCCTGAATTTGCGATTGTAGCTAACTGCATGGGGATTGATTGGGACAGCTTGGTGGCTAACCAAACTATCTGGTGTTTATGTGTCAGGCTGTGGACTTCTGTCAGTTAAGTATAATGTTCTCCTTGAAGACGTAGTTGAAGATTTCTTTATGTTATCATGCTTCGAGGAACACAAAAGTAGGGCTGACCTTCGAATCCTTTTTTGAACATTCGAAGATTCTGAGCTCAGAACGAATTTAATTTGAAGCATTCAACAAGGACGGACGGGGGGGGATTTAAAAAAAAAAAAAAAAAAAAAAAATATGTATATATATATATATATATATATATATATATATATACGGTGAAAACGTAGTTTCTTCCAACACTAGAATTAAGATAAAAATATTCACAAATGAAAAAAACTAATGGTTGGTGATAAGTAGTATTTAACTTTTGATTGAACACTAAATTAAAACCTTCGGCGCATACTGCAGCACAATCAAACAGATGAGCAATTCAGAGCATCAGTGTGTCTCTGACACCAGACTCAGCGGACTGGTGGAACTGAAAAATACATATTTTACATCAATAAAATCTATTTTATCATTATTTTGAGTCACATTGTTGAAAGAATTTAGTCATCTATGTTCAAGCAAGATAAAAGCAGGTCTCCATTGTGCGTTGGGCTTTCTATTTCCTTGTTGGAGATTTTTTCTTTTTTAATTACTACTTACGTTTTTCAAGTGATTTCCCAAATTTGCTGTTGAGTTGTGATAAGCCAATTGCTTTTGGCAAATCTGGCACTCTGCTTTCTGGGGGTTGTCGGGGCATATTTTAAAGTGCAACCACACATCTGATGATCTCTTAGACATGTCTGCCAGCTCTGAGTGCGCTCTGAGCTTGTTGTCAGTATTGGACTGGTGGGGGTTAGTGTTGCGTTTAAGGCCTCACCCAAAAACAACGGGGGAAAAAAAGCGCAGAAGCTTCAAAAAAAAAAAAAAAAATCACAATCAAATCCCGTGCCATCGAACGAAGCTTTGAAGCTTCAAATTTTTTGAGTCAGCCCTACGCAAAAGCTTTGTGTCTGATAGAGCAATGCAAAAAAGTCTTCTCTCAATGGACTGTTTATTGCTGCTGATACTCTACAACAGTCTGTCAGACTGTCAGTTGGTAAAAACAGACATTAACCATAATATGCTCAGAGTGCCTCTTCCCTGCTATTTTGTAGTTGTTAATTGTGAGGTGGCAAAAGGTATCAAAACATCCACAGAAGGTTGTAAAAACAGCTGCAGTGTTATTCACTTCACCATCCAACCATATGCTTACAATACATTGGCTTTTACATCGACATACTTTTATATTTTTCACATTTAGTTTACTGATTTCACAGAATTTTGGAATTATGCTTTCGAGGTGGTTTCAGATTGATAGTTTTGATAGATTTGATCGTAAAAAAATTGAGCATCACTTGCAGGTTTTGACCTCTTAAGTCAGTTTGACATAGAGCACTGTAGGTTATCGCACAGTATCCCTGTTACCAACAGCAGTGAGTTGCCCATTGTCCTCATCCATGTCTCATCAGGGCACCTCATCCTCAGCTAACCCCCAGTAATTATTTGAGTGTTTGAAGACCTCAGAGAGACAGAGATCCAAACTTTTTAAGGGATGGTCTCAATGTTCTAGTTAGAGGTGAAACCATAAAGCTGTATGCCTCATTTTGGGAAGAGAAAAAAGAATCTTGTGATGAGGCATGCTGAGGTTCTTTTATTTTCTCAATCAACCTCTTTGAAGTAACATCATTTAGAAAGTGTATCTGGTTTTAAATGTGCTTGTGTATGCATGGTTGGTTGGCGGCAATTTAAATTCCACATTTTTTTCTCACCTTTTACAGTAGCTCACATTTTCTCGCCAAATTGCTTCTCTGTGAAGCATCTAAGAAGCAATTTGAAAAGGGGAGATTCCGTGACTGACAGTAAATTTTAGCTGCAGGACTGCAGCCACTCGTTAGTGTCAGAGGAGCCCGGCTACGTTATTAGAAATTTACCCTTTTGGCGTTGTGCCATAAATTGCGCGGGAGGTGAGGTAATAAAGTCGCCCTCTGGGAGAGACTCGAGCTGTATTTGCTCTGGCAGTGATTTGCACATTGGGCCGGAGGCTTGGAAGGTAGTCAGCCCTTAACTGCCTCCCATTCAAATCATCTTTCTGGAACAATAATTTGGCTGGTACAATTCAGATCCATTCCATGCAAAGTTTGACATTGTTGCCAGTGGAGTAGCATTAGACTCCACTGGTGCTTGTACTTTACATGTTACCTTTGAGTCTTGACTGCAGAGTGCTCTTTGTGAAACTGGTATATTTAATAAAAATCTAACTACAGCAAAACTGACAGGAGCTGCAAGTTGTTTCAACTTGTTATTATTTCATGCAGTGAAAATGTTATTGACCAACCCTGTAATGTGAATTATCCTCAAATGACGAAATTGAACATTGTTGATGTTGTTGGCGAAACAGATGCAACCTGAAAACCAGAGTATAAAATAGCTGACAATTTTTTCAGTTTATAAAATATCTTTTATTTTTGCCCAATAATGCCTATATAAGACTGCCTGCCCCAGATTTAAAAATTAAAAATACCATCATTTTCATTTATCTGAGCCCACATCTCATATGTTTAACAGTTTAAGTGGGAGATATAAGCTACTTTTCACTTTCTGCTGGCTGCCAGTTAATCCACAGACAACTACCTTGGTAGCTACTAGCTACATGAGGTGATCACCTACCCTCCATGCTTTTGGGTTTTATGAACGTTAAGAGACAGTCCACTCTCTGTCCTTTTAAATATTAAAATATAGAGTGGCTCTTCTTCCCTCAAGAAACCATCTTTGGCTCAGTGTAAACTGTACAGCTGAAAGAAAATCAAAATCAAGTGGAGATTAAAGGTTGTTTGTGCGGGCTTCCACAGGACTTAGAACTGTCACTGTCTTGCAGAGCCCAATGTGTCATCTTCTAAAATACAGTACTTATTTTGCCTGATTAGCAATCAAGAGCATAGAGATGATTATTTTAATAGTATGTACAAACAAAGAAAAGCAAAGATTACCAAATTTGAGAAGCTTAGAAATATTGCTTTTCTGCCACTTAAGCATTATTAATTAAGTAATCTTGTCTACTCAACATGAACATCAGTTATTGATAGCAGATTATGGACAGCAACAGTCAGTGTTTCAACACACCCAATCATACAGATTATATTATGTGTTTCAGCCTGTAAGACATTACATTCCCATAGCACCATCATGAAAACATGCAGGTAGCCACATAGGAGACCTTTCTGTTTTAATGAACTCTGACTGCTTTCCAGCTGAAGTGATGGTGGGAGGAGTTCCACAACTCAAATAGTAGCGGTTACTGCTTGTGAAAAGGAAACCTCCTGGCCTGGGCTGGAGTTGTGTTCCCTGAGCAATTTAAGATGCCTTCATATACTCCCATCACAATGAATATGTTACAGAGAAATCTAATTACTGTACATGTATGGTGTCAGGGACACTTTGCTGCTCTTAGTGAGCACACAACTCATTTAATAATTGGATTTTTGCCATGACTGAAATGCTTTTTCTCTGCGTAGGTGATTTACATAATCTATGAACAGCTATTGACCATGTCAAGGTTTTTGGTATACAACCTGGAATATAGTTTTGCTCATAATTTCTCTTGATAATGTTTTACTCACCAACTTCCTCATTGTGAGTGTGTGTAAAAAGGGTTGTAGAAAAAATTAAATTTGTCTTCAGTGTGTTGGATTCTGGGTTCATGCCAAGACAAAATTGGTGTTTGATCGCTTAGTGGATTGACAGAAAATTGATTGCCATCTTTTTTAAGGCTGTCATCATATTCTCTGGTTCCAACTTCTAAAATTTACTTTGTGTTCTGCTGTAGTGAATTTAATGTCTTTTGGTTTTGTATTGTTGGTCAGACAAACCAAAAAATTTAAAAACATCACCTTGGACTTTTGACATTTATCACTTTGCTTGGACTTGTCATAGACCAAAGCATCAATCGATTCATTAACAAAAAAATTAGCAGAAAATGAGGATAATTAGTTGCAGTTCTGCACTGGATAGATCTGCATGTCATCCAGGCATATTGTCATCTTCTAAATTTTCTGCAAGGCTTGGTTTTCATCATTAAGGTTATGTGACTATGTAAAAGCTTTTATCTTGCTCCAGTCCTGGCCCTGGGGCGCAGCTTAACTTTAGGGTTGTACTTGGAGGTTTGCAAACAATGAGATGCGCCTTCCCGGGGTTTGAGAGGAGGCGTAGGAGGAGAGACGTGAGGCAAAGATACTTGGTGAGGTAAGATAGACAGTCGCATGTGGGTGTTGTAAAACAAACAGAGGAAAAAAAATTTAGTTTGGCTTCTGTTTTGGAAGCTTATAGTCTACAGTACTTAAGAATATCACGATATATATCATGTACTGCGATACAGCCTAAAAAATGCTATTTTAATGCTATTTAATGCAATGCTATTTTAAGCCATGTCGCCCAGCCTTACCTTTAACGTCTGAAATACTGTAAGATTCTTAAAAAGGTAAAATAAAAAAAGTATTGTGTTTGCTGCATGCTAAGACTGTCAATTTTCAAAAATTTAAGTATGAATGAATTTCAAGAAACACATACTTGTCCTGTTTAATTTATACGCACCCCATGAAACCTAATGCATCCTCCTAGACTTTATATTTATGCATGCGGTGTGATACAACTACACAGTGTGTCATGACATTGTTGTGCAGCTCCAGTTGTGTTTCTGAGGATGAGTGTGGCAAAAAATAGGCAGTCAGATGTGGTTGTACAGTTTACTGCTTCTCAGATGGTTCCTCCGTCATGATTATCGGTTTAGCATAGCTTTGTAGTGTGTCCATTTCCTTTTTTTTGACTAGCTTTGTTTACTGATAGGTCAATAAGGCAGGCAAGGGGTCAAGCTGATAGTGAATTTTAAGGCCATAAGACATCTGAGGGGTCGTGAGATAATAAAGAGGATAGGAACCAGAATGCATCATTGTTTTTTCCACACAAGATTATGTTGATTATTTTCAGACTCTTCGCTAACCTTTACTGTTACTCCACTGGTTAGTTTAACCTCTTCAGCACTTCAGCAAAAAAATGAATTTGTATGTTTGTATAAGTTTTTTGTTTCTGAAAACTCTCTTCTTTTTTAATCATTGTGCTGGCTGCATTTCTCATCTAGAGTGTGTTCACAATGAATCAAGAAAGAGGATTAAGTCAGTCATTGTAATTTGTTGTTTGAGATCATTTTAAAATATATCCACTTTTCTGAATTCTGATGTAAACTCCTGTTATGATGCTAAAAGCTTAATGTGCAAAGAGTTGATGAGATTCTGTTTCTTCACTTCAAATCTGTTAATTTAACTTTTTATAACTTTTCTGCTTTTCACATGACAGTAGAGCACAAACGTTGATTACAGCATATCACTGACAGGTCAGCACATTCTGTAATGTTCTGTCATTAGGGTTTGCAGGATGAGGATTTTAACAGTTGGTAGTTGAAAGGCAGCGACTTTTAGCCCGGTCATTAAAAGTGCTAATTAGCTGGCTCATGAATAAACTGCTGCTTCAGGTGTTTCCAGCCTTTTATCGTACTCTCTGTGACTAATGTAATAGCACCACAGTACACAGGCTTTGTTTGTTTGAAGCTGCTTTTAGCTGTTTTTCAACAGTTGGCAACAAGTGATTTCTAGTTGTCATGTAAGATGACAATGAGAGGCGTGTGAGGCAGTTTAGCAGAAGTGGTGCCACCTGTCTGCTCGGGGCAGTTCACTTACTTTTGGTGTTTTTGGACTCTTTTCATGGCTCAGTGGGTGCAGTTCCATCCAGAAGCTTCACATAAATCTTTATGTTTGTTAGTATTGCCTCTTTATTGTTGGCATAAATTCCTCAAGTAGGAGACACATTTATATGCACATCAAAACTGCGACTTTAATGTGATCAAGGCAATGATGTGAAAATGTGCTGAGATTGTTACCAGCATATGTTATCCACTTGTGGAATAAACCATTTCCATACTATACACAAATACTATGCTGTTGACATGATGGCCACTTTAGTTATATTAAAAATGACTGTGCTATAACACTATAGGGCCAAATCTCATTTACTTTTCCCATATTTCATTTCATTTTATTTTCCCAAATTCTGTTTTCAGTGTTATTTTTTTTCCTAAATTTATTTATTTATTTATTTTGGTCACAAACTCTGTGTTTTCCATTTTAATTTTTATGTATTCTGAATGTCTGACCATGGAGTTGTTGAATATTTTTCAACAATTCAATAACAAAATATTAAATATTTGATAAATATTAATACATTTGATGTCACACACAACTGTGCAGCCACTTAAAAGTAAAAGATTTGAATTGTCAGAGACCCCTCAGTTGACTGGTATTGCTTCAAGTTGAGCAGTCGTTTTCTTTGTGTGTGTGCACTGTACTTCTGGAGACATTTTGGTCCCCAGATTTTGTAGTGGAAAGAGAACTCTTGACTTTTATGCTACTCTTGGCAAATATTGGATGCTGCGTCTGGACCACCCGTGCAGCACAGAAGGACAGGATTTGACACAGCATGGCCGACTAAGAAAAATAATTGGGGCCAAGCTCAGTCCCATCTCTGTGGTCAAACCAGGCGATTCTAACATTGGAGACACAGGCAGAGCAGAGCAAAGTCTCAGGGACAACTGACCCAGCGTTCCCCCAGTGTCTGTGGCCCTGCAAGTGTGTGTAGACAGGGCTCCAGACTAACTTTTTCCACTAGGAGCACCAGCGCTCCTTACTGAAAATTTTAGGAGCACCAACACAAAATTTAGGAGCACTATCTATATCGACACATTTCATAATTTTGTCGAGATTAACTGCATTACATATAATTTAGCAATAAACACAGACAACCCTGCAGGGTTCAACGCTAAGGTTTTTTTTCACTTGCCCGAAGTCAGTTTCTACTTGCCCTATAAAAATTGTTTAATGTAAGTGGCTATCAAATCACAAAGACTGCAGTTATTTTTATGTTATGTAATCTTTATTCACACTGTATCGTTCTCTCTCTATAATTTTGCGGCCTACTTGAGCCATGCCCACCTCTATTTATCCCCCCCCCCTTCCAGTTCTGCTGTATTAACACCAGGTTTAATATATTTTGCCTCCATCTCTCTGCCCTGCTCTACTCTACTTCAACGCTACTTAGCTCTCTCTCTACTCTACCAGTAGTAGAGATGCGCGGATGACGTATTTTTTCATCCGCAACCGCTTCTTAAAATCTCTATCCGCCCGCTATCCATTTGCATGAACGTTTTTTCACCAATTTTCAAAACCGAACCCGCCCGCCATCCGCCGATTAGTTTTTAGGTCTATTGAAGATGCCTCGCTATTAGTAGACCTATCGTCTTTTTCAAACAGTGCAGTTCATTATATCTTGCCAGTAAGCTGATGAGCAAACAATTGGAGCCTCAGTTGAAATGTTGATTTTTTTTTTATTTGAGTGCTTCAACCGCAACCCGCCCGAATTTTATTAAAATATTATTTTTCGTGGCGTCATCCGCCCGATCCGCGGTTTATCCGCGGTGTCTGCGGGTCCACGGGTCAACCGCGCATCTCTAACCAGTAGACGACCACATCCACCTGCTGCACAAAACGCACACAGCAGTGTTTCCCCGAGGATGGAGTTGTAGCAGAGGAGGTGAAGCACACACATGAAAAATAATTTTCACATGCGTGATACTCTTTTGTATGCTTGCAAAGCACAGCCTGCTGGGATGTTTCTATGTATACTGGCACCAGAAGGGCTCTTTAAGGCTGAGTACATACATTACATGTGTGCACAGTAATGAGCAGGTGAAATGTCTGTCTAGCTTACATATGAGGTGTCTCAAGATTTAGGAACATACAGTTTTATTGAACATAATAAAAGTAAAAAGTCACTTGACATGCTGCTGTTTTGTGCTATGAGCTATTTAAGTGCTGGAAGTTGTTAATAACGTGACAACGCCTGAACGCAACGCAAGCTCAGCTGCGCTGCTGTGCGAGCAGCGTGTTTGTCTGTGCGTAACAGCAGTCTGTTGTTATTTACACACTTTCCATAACAATAACTTTGTCAGCTGTTAAACTGCGCCGGGCTCAGGTCAGGTTTATCAGGAAAATGCGGCCCGAGCTGCTCACCTGTGTGTGTGTGTGGCGGAACTCTGCCGTGCGCAATACAGAGACCAGAGGATAAATGTTAACACGTGACCATGTAGAGACAGAAATGACACAATGACATAACACCATAAATAATACATTGTTAGGTTATTATATGAAGCGTCCGTCGCGCAAAATAATATCATTGGGGCGCTGTGTGCAGGACATTGCTGACTCTGGGAAACTGGCACAGGACCGACAGGAGTTTCTGGATATTTTTTTCTTGTGAAAAACGAATCTATAGTTCGTTTCATAGCGTCACTTTATGGTCAAACGACACAGCACTTTGTACTCGACACCGGCTCTGTGACCCCTCTCTGTCTAACCCCGCGTACAGTACACACGTAGGTACTAAAACTGCGGCACGTTGTTATGGTTACTGGCGCCCCCGCCTCGCAGTGCGCATCCAGACACACATGGCAGGCACACACACACACACACACACACACACACACACACACAGGGAGAGAGAGACACTTTCTTCCGCTCCTCCATGAAATGCAATTATAAATAGAAGAAAAAAATAAAGAAAAAGGGGGAGAGGAGTGGATTTGTAAGTCGCGCTGGTGCTCCTAGTTAAAAAAATAGGTCGCACGGCCTCCAAAAAAGGTCGCAAAATGCGACCAATTAGGCGCAGTCTGGAGCCCTGGTAGAGGAGCTGAGCCCTGCCCCAATGAAACACCAACACAGTGAGTAGAGGACAGAAGCAATGTGTCTGTCAATGACACCAATATGTAGCAGCTTGATGTGCTGTTAAACACACTTATAATGGTGGGGAAACCCTGATTTTTATAAACTGCATCCACATATTGGCAAATTCAACAGTAATTGGCATTATGCTGTTGATTTCATTTTTATTATCAAATCATAGCAGCCCTATAAATGGATATTATACATGTGCTGTGCTGGTGGCCATAACTCAAACTGAGCCTCAAGAATGATACTGCTAGTTGAAATATTCAAAATTGATTTTTTCTTGGCTTTTCTCAGCTGTAACCAACAAGCCCTGACTGGCTCATTAATTTCTTTTGTCCTGTGTTGCATTGGAGGACATTGTGTCCATCCACACTACAGTCAAAAAACAGGTTAATATTTCGGTATATTTTGTATTGTCATTTCCAAAGTCAGTGCGCATGAAGGATTGTGCTGTACATCCAGGAGTGTGCTCTTGCAAAATAAGAACTTTTTTGGCTGAAATGTAGGAAAGCTATTCCACACAGTTTCCAAGTTTGCAGATCACCACAGACATATGAATTCAGATGGTAACTTCTTGTGGATACATTGGTGAGGTAGAATGCACTACTCCATGAAAAAGCTTCACAGTATTCTAAGTTTCTCCTCTCCCTTTACATCCATAAACTCCCTCAGTACTGCTCGACTGTGTCCTCACCAGAAATTCCAGTGGGAATATGAAACCTTCCAGGTGTACTCCTGAAACTTCACAGGATTTCTCTGAGTCATATGTGTTATGCGTGTTTATGATAATAATGTTTGTGGCTGCATATAGCTGTAAATACAGTCCTGTTCAAATAGTTCAGTGTAGGTTTTCTTTGAAAAGATACATCTGTTAATACTCCCTATAGAAGATGAGGCAAATCCCTTTTATTGTTTGTGTTCCCTTATTGTTTGTGTTCCCTCCATTGTTCCACCACAGCACTTCATCTTGTCCAAAACTTACCAGTAATCTGTGGGTCGTGCCCAGTACACTTCCGACCGATCTCAGTTTGTGCCTTGGTTCACCACAATAGAATCCTTATTTCTTTTATTGCCCCGGTCTGCCTTTGTTGAGGATAAATCCGCTATTAACATCAAGCAGAGATCTCGGGTTGTTTTGTTGTTTGTGCAAGGCAAGGACAGAGGACTGTGGAGGAGAGCGCAGCAGGAAAGGACAGAGGGAGAGCAAGGAGATATAGACGGAGAGAGAGAGAGTGTACGGCACATAGCTGGTAGTGAATGGTTTCCATGGCAACATGATCGGGTGCTCAGACAGGAGTTTTAAAGAAAGGTGGCATTTTTGTCATCGCAGCAGGACAAGACAGGAAAGAAGGAAGGAAGGAAGGAAGGAAGGAGGGAAGGAAGGGGGGAAAGGAAGGAAGGTGAGACATTTGAGGCACCTTTAACTTCACATGGTGCTTCTGTCTGAATAGTGATAAAATAACATTAAATTATTGTATTGACTTGTATTGTCCAGCTTAAGGACAACTAGGGCTGTCCTAAATACCAGTTTTGGGGCATCAAAGCTTCAAGGGGGATGGGGGGTGGAGGGGAGGAGAGACGAGGGGCCTTTTTTTTTATAAAATTAAACATTAGTATTCAGTTGTTGCATGTAAAACAACATGACAAATTACAACGTATCCTTATAGAACGGCTTGTACGTTATCCTCGGAAAATGCACACACAACAGGTAGCATGATATCCTATGAAGTAGCGCACCACGGATGATGTTACATCTTTAACATAAAATTATGTAATTAACGTAAAATTACAGAGGTTAGGCTTAGGTGATTCAGTTACTGTGGTTAGGTTAAAAGAACGAAACATGTGAGGATGTACATTAAAATGTTTATATGGTCCCGAAAGTACGTCTCCAGGGTAAAGTCGGTGGTTTTGTGACCCATCCACCACCACATCCTGCCTCCTTAGAAGACCGCTCGTGACTGCTTCCTTGTTTACTCCCGTCAGCGCATTGGTCATATGATTGCAGCCTTCCGAAACACAGGGGTGATGCCCAACTTACTAGCTCATGATTTTGTGGGAAATGTATACATTTGGATGAATTACATTTCATGAGAATACATACAACAGTTTATAAGAGCAATCTGCAGTTGCATGGAGGTCGCAGTCATATTAGCCATAATTGTTCAGAAATGAATTCTTAATATATTTGGTCATCTCTCTAAATTCTGAAATTATTCTAGTAGGGTTGCAATGGTATGAGATTTTCACAATAAGATAACCATCTCAAAAAATATTGTGGTTTCACAGTATCACAGTATGACAGAAATACTATTACAGTTACAATGACACTTAAAGAAAATATAACAGAAGGGCTTTTCTAGGTTAACAAATGTTTTACTCTAACTTAACTTGAAACCATTTTTAATTACAGTATCTGAAAAAAAAAAGTCTCCCCGTTGACAATCACTACAATAAAGATGAGATTTTCAATACCGCCAAGAAGCAAATGTACTCAGTATGACAATCATCAGTTTCAATACTATCCTTGAGACTGGTATATAACTGCGACTCTGTATGCTAGAGACTTGACTTTATAACATCTTTCCAGTGTATCTGTAAGCCTGTCATGGATTGTCAAACTGGAAGCCCAGAACTAGGCCTGTCACTAAATTTAAATATCCTTTTCTGAGAATAACTAATAATTAACTTTAAAACATAATGAATTATGTTGGATTACAGCTACTTATCTTATGGGTATTTGGGACTTTGGGGGTAGTGATATAGATAAATGAAGCATTCGAATACTGATTAGGACATCAATGACCATGGCAATGATCAACGTTTCAAAGCTTCAAAGCATTCGGGTCAGCCTTAGGACAACTTAGTCTCAGTTACAGCTTTTCACCCTCATTTTAGTTCACTAGTCTCTCTCCATAATGCCACAATCAAGTTGATACTGCATCAGAAGTGAAGAGATAGAGGAGAACAGAAAGAGTGCAACAGAAAATGACAGAAATGACAAACTAATATCCAAATTAGATTGTTTGGATTTTTTTTTTTTTGTCAAACAATGTCGACATTGGTTCTCCTGTTTTTATGATAATTACTATTATTACTATCAATATTATTATCATTATTAGTAGTAGTAGTATTAGTAGTAGTGGAAGTAATAAATTATTTAGTCAGATTTGGTAAGTCTTGTTTATGTATTCTCTGATCAGTTCTCAATTTGCATCATATTTTTCCAATTTTACACTGTATTTTGTGTTTGTGTTTAGACATTTAAAACTAAAAACAGTGGCTTCTTTTGTCAAGTTAACTGAAAATGTTTTGTAGAAAGAACATGATTATATTCTCAAAGTAAGGTATTGGGATAATTGTCCTTCTGGTAGTGTTAGGGATGGAGTTTAATGGCATTTTATCAAATCCAAATCCAGCATGGAATTCACTCGTGGAATTTGAATCCCTTTAATCCCTTACTGAATTAAGTTTTCTAATTAGATTTTCTTTCAACATTTGCACATACCCAACATTATAAATAAGTAAAATTCAGAGATCTGTAGTCTCCTCCTGGCAGCTGAGAAGGCAGAAATTGTCCGGAGTGGCAGCCTTATTAATGTTCACAACTTGTAGCTACAAATCTTGTAAACAACATAAGGTATAAAATGTTGATTAAATGTGTCAGGCACGGTGAAATATCAGGTGTTGCCAGCTTCATTTTACATAATTTAACATAGTTTTACATTATACAATATTGATATAATATGCATGGCACTATAACTGGCTGACTAGAGATCTTTAGATTTAGTCACATTTAGTCACATAGTTTGTTGGTCTTGTTGAATTACAAAAACACACAGTCCACCTGTGGTTGTATAGTGATGCTGCAGAGTGGTGTGTTGTTGTTTTTTTTTTTACCTCCAAATAGCCTTTGACTGACTAGGGAATGTTAATGAGACAACAAAAAGTTCAATTTAACTGTTGCGAATTAATAAGCCATAGCTGATGCAGTCTGCCATTGGTGACATTTTAACTGGCAAAAGCAATGGTCAGCACCATCTAAAAATTAAATGTTGTTTTTACTTTTCTATTATTCTGCTAAAAGGCGAGGGTGCGAGGATGTTTGACAAGTAATCTGTTAGCAATGGAGCTCAGCCAATTTGGGCACCTGACCGAAAATGAACTGGACTATCAGAACCCAACCAGATATTAGTGATGCGTGGATTGTGAACTTCTTGGCTGTTACTAAAAGGGATGTTCCTGGCGACTAATTTCCCTGTCAACTAAATGAAAATTTTAATGAAGACGAGTCGACCAGTCTGTAAAAGGGAAAGCACTCAGAAAACAGTCAAAATTTAGCACTTTTTTTTTTTGTTCAGTATTTGAAACATTGTCCCAAAAATATTGTGTGCATTAAGAGCCCTTTGAAGCCTTTAATCTCAATCTTCAACAACCATGACGGATTTTAAATGCCTCTTTGCGCCGTGCGGTCTGAATGTGAACATGATGGCAACTCAGTCAAAAGTTAACCACTAAAGTTAATAAATAAATAGCCTCTGAAATATGGGGCACAATGAACCTTGCAGATAATCCGACAGAAATGATAGCAATTCACTTTAAAGTTAATAAAACAACATCTGATTTATAATTAAATTTCAGCTGAAATGAGAGGCATTTTGCACCATGCAGTATGAATGTACACCCTGCACATTGACAACAACTCACTTAACTGACCTTCACCTATCACTCATCTCTAATAAATAGAGCTTGAACGCATCACAACGTACCTCAATGAAACTTTGGTCAGCTGTTATTTCTGGCCACCGGTTGCCAAAAGCTAACGGCTAATGTTAGATAGCTCTGCTGGCAATTTGAACATGGCTTTGTTGTTCACAATTTAGCATTATCAGGGGACAAATAGGGTGTGTCCCCTGATGCCCGACTACTACCTTTTGTCCTGAGGGCATCCGGTGGAAGATCTCTATTGTCCCTGTGATGACAGGATGTTGTTAGTCTCGAGCCCTGCTTTTTGTCCTGCACAAAATTGATGTGACACAACAGAAAAAACACTGGCCACTGCCAACGGTGACAGTCATCTTCTGCTGATAGGCCTGTGGCAGTCAACATTGGTAGCATTGGTAGATACAGGTGTTTGGCTGAAAAATCAGGGCATCCCCAGTAGATATCCATATTAAAACTCATGTATTGTATTGCCACCAATATGTATAAAAAACACAAGTCACGTCTTACCAGATTAGGACCATGCTTACGGCTGAGCAAGCCGAATTTCAAAAATGAAACACTGTCTTAACACAAGCAACCATACAAGAACACAAAATAATCTAACAAAATGGTGTGAAATTTTCCAGATATAAGAGCTTGACAGTTATTGAAACTCTGCTACGAAGACATTCATTATTTATTGAAGTACCAGCCTTAGTAACACATGAGTGATATAGTTTCTTCCTAATCTTAGCACTGCTGCAATGATGAAAAAAGTGGAAAAATTCCAAGATGAATCTGATTTCCAAGAACGTCCTTTTTTGAGGGAAAACAACAAGCATACATATAAATCAGCAAAAGGCAACAGGAGAAAGTCACACTCAAATACATATCCATTTTTGTCGCTGCCTTGCGGCTTGTTGATATAGTTTTCAGAAATGGTACTGCTGCCCACATGTGTTTTATTAGGCTGTCGGGCTGGGGGAGATCAAGGGAGAAAGAAACTGTAATCTGTATGCAGGCTCACAGAGGCCAGTGGGAGAGGGTTAGGAGCTGGACAAACAGTCAGGCACTGGCGAGAAATATTTTTCATCCTTGTTTTAAGATTAGGGCGGAGTAATTTATGGCGACCCATGAACAGACCGCCTTCGAGAGTTCTTAGAGCAAATAAAATGAAAGATTGAGGAATCTTGTTATTATGTGCACACACAACTACGGGGAAATTCACCCATATAAAAAAGATTGGAAAACAGATTTTCAGATTAGCCTGCATTAAGAAAGCATGCGGGGAAGATCTTATGGTGAGAGCGGCAGACTAGTTCCTCGGTTTCCCCCTCTGATGTCCTGATTTCATCACCCCGGTAGAAGCAATACATCTTAATTTGCTACTGTCATCACAGGCTGGCCTCGATCTGTCAGTTTCTCAACCTCGGGGAGAGGTGTTACACACAAGAAGGACATCGGTTCAAAGGCAATACGACATCCGTTTTTTTGGGTTTTTTTTTTTTTTTTCTAGAGGGCTGGTTAGTTTTAGGTTTGATTGAAGTCTGTACAGCCAGTTTTGATTCTCCTGATGTTTTGGAATTTGTTTGGCGGAAAGTCTCTGCAGTGTTGGACCAAGCTAAACTTTGATGTCAGAAATGCATTGATAAAAAGGTGACTTTGATCATGAGTTTAGTCAACAAAATCGAGGGAAAAAAAAAAAAAAAAAAAGCTACAAAAAAATCCGAAACAAAAAAACCTGTGTAATCCATTTTTCTCCACGAGACATTTTATATGCTTATATGTTATATTAGCCTAATACCAAAAGCAGTGCCAGAATTAAGTGTTAGTGCTTTACATGATTTATTCTGAAAATATATGAGATACTAATTTACTAATTTACCATTATGTTCCAACTTTCAGCATTTTTTTTTTTTTGTATGTCTTGGTCTTGGCACGTTTCATCATTTACATATTTCAAACAAGGTCTGGCTGTTTTCACAAATTCTTAGTAGGTTTCCCTACAAAAACCATTGCACCCAAATTTGCACATATCCCACATATTTTAAAAGGCTGCAATCACGTGACCATTGCGCTGATGGCAGTAAACAAGGGAGGACTCTCAAGCGCTTGTAAAGACTTAGGTAGGGGTGGTGTATGGGTCACAAAAAAAATTGGACTTTACCCTGGAGTCATGTGTTTGGATCTGTGTGAACTTTGAGTCATTTTAAGGTACATCCTCACCATGCTCCTTTTCTTAAACCTAAGTACAGCAACTTCTATTGCCTAAACCTAACCTCCATAACTTTAATTACATAACTGTACATCAAGGGGCTAAAGTTATTTTCATGGGGCGCTGATTTGTAGATTATCATACAAACCATTCTATGAGAGTACGTTGACAAGATTGATTTTTTGACTTTATTAAGAAATTTAAATTCATGGCTTTATATTTGTAAAACGTACTCACTTAAAGATGAGAAAAATGTTTGTGATGTCATCCCACTAATGCACATGTGCAGTAGGCTACACAACGCAAAGAAGCTACGACTTTTTGGCTCACATGTTCTGCTTTCTCATAATACATCCATGGGCTAAACTTGCTGAGCACCAGCTCTTTCAGCTTGCTCTGTAGCTGAAGCTAAGTTTCCTCATAATAGTACACCAGCCCAACGTGATTTTATTCCTACTTTTCATATTTTGAAGCCTGGGCAGAAGCCCCAGTGTTATTATAATGATGGCAGGGGCAGTCATTGCATTGTATCTTGATGTAATAGGAATTGGTCAGTCTTAATAGACTGCATCAGTGGTTAGTCGCGTGATTCAACTCATGTTACTAAGAAAAGCTTGGCATTTAGGTTTAGGCAGTACAGTACACGAAGTGCTTTTTAAATCTGAGCAACATATTTTAATGCCCTAGGACTGTGACCAGGTTAGCCATCCAGTGCATTGTAATTTTAATCACCAACGACCCGTACCATGCACTAGAAATGTCAGTTTATTTTGCTTTCAACAGCCTGACACCCATTAACCGGTAACTTAACAGTTCATTTTTAAAGCAGCTGTGCGGAACTTTTCGTTTTCGTTGATTATAGCGCCCCTTTGGTCGAAGCGGTATGACACCCACAGCCTGGTGTCGTAAAGCTGGAAATTACCGCATGCAATTGTTTTGGAGAGCGAGAGGATTAACTAACGTCGGGTCAGTCCAAGTAATTAGTGGAAACAGCAAAATTACTCAGTAAATTCTCCTGTCGTGTTTCTGTTCTGATCTAATCTAATCTGTTGTGTATTTTGAGCTACTAAGGCTGCCTCAAGTTATTCTGGGTAATGTAGTAACCATTGTTGTGCCACTGGAAACAATGAGAAGGAATAAACAGTTAACAAGTCATCTGCTGAGTCCGCATTATTATGTGAAAAGAATACTCCGACGATTTGGGAGTTATGCCCTTTCTCTATCATTTTCATATTGAGACAGCAGTTAGCATGGCACTGTCAGTACATCTTGCGCGGAGGGATACACCGGTGAGCAACAGCTGCAGCTGGCTCTGGGACAGGTAGCCAGGTCACTCGGTAAATGGCAAACAAAGAGACGACACGGACGATATTACTCACCCAACTGAAAGCTGTCCATCAGCTCCTGCAGGCCTGGAGCATTTTTTCCAGTTCATCTTCGGAACATGAAAAAAAGTTTCAATTACGCCAGGATTAGTGATTGCTGCACAGTCTTCATTCCTTGTGATGCACTCTCTGCTGCGGTTTTCCTCCTGATGACATATCTCCCCAACGATGGCAGCACCGAATCCCACTATGTGCAGGAAATAGTAGCGGAGGATTCAGCCTCTCTCATCTCTGCTCAGCTTCCAACACATGGAGTTCCTCATCTGTGTGCTCCAGCTCAAACAGGTATGGCTCTGGATCTGTGTCCGCTACAAGAAACTCTTCAAAATCACGTTCAAAGTCATCCATTACAGCTGCTATAGTCTGGAGATATCGCTAGGCTAAATAAACAGCTGAGTTTTGTTTACAAGCTACGTCTGTGCCTGCTCACCGGTGTATCCCTCCGCGGATCACAGCGCAGGACGTACTGACCCTCTATCAGCGCAATGCTAACCGCTGAGACCCAGCCACTGGACGTACAGACACAAAAAAGATATCGATCATGTTGTCTCAATATGAAAATGATAGAGAAAGGGCATAACTCCCAAATCGTCGGAGTATTCTTTTATGTGAAGATACACAGTGAAGACATAACATAATCCTAACACAGCAAAGCTGTTACCTGCAACCTTCACTTGCAAAGCTAACGCTACTAACGTTAGGTCAGTCCAAGTAATTAGTGGAAACATGCTAACATGCTAACGTTACACACAAGTTAGTATTAAAGTAAGACCTGTTCATAAATGTTCTGGTGTAGCTCTGAATGTCTTATAAACTGAGGACAACTGCCTGCTGTGTATTTGTCACAGATAATTTTACATGATGCTCCTTCGTTATCCGCCATGACATCAAAAGTACAACCAAGTCCTCATAGATACATCTCTGGTAAAACTGTTAGGTGTTATGTGTTCAGCAATGCCCATTGCGTACTGAACACTGTAAACACGGCTCCTTCTTCTTCTGTGGTTTAATCGCTGCAGGCCACTGCGTGCGAACAGAATCACTTCCGCCTCGGGTGCCGTATTCTGATTTTCTGACTTCCGCTGTGTATCCGACCTGAGCTAGGCTACGCTAAGTAGCCATATAGAGAAAGGCTTTTTTGTCGCTGTTGGGTTCAAATAAATATGTGGATCTTCAAGGAGGGGTGATACGAACTAGGGACAGTTGATGACTTGGAAAAACAAGAGGCACCAGGGCTCAACACTCACACTTGTCCATGGCAAGTAACTCTGTGTTTAGACAAGTGTGATGCGTCATGCAATTGTCCAGTCGGGCAAGTAAAAAAAAAAAAAAAAATGTTATGAGAAGTTATCTGAAAATAAACTGTGTACTGTATCGCTGAAATGGAGCTTTTCCAGCTGAGCTGTGTGCTCAATTCGGTCTCTCCACCAAGCACTGAGTTGGACTGAGAAAAATCTGACATACTGGACACTATAGAATGTAACCCTGAGGTCACAGTATCATACATGAAACAGTGTTATTCATCTTTTTTTTTAAGCTCAGAAGCTAACGCAACTGCTGTGCCATTCCAACAAGGGCTCTGGTGCAATCATTTCCCTTTCAGTAGCCATCTGTGATTATCTATGGATTTTTCCATGTTAAAAACAGGTATTGTTGTTGTAAGTCATCCCCCAGAAGTTGCGTCATGCCACAGTCCGCGCAATGTGGAGTGTGTGTGTGTGTGTGTGTGTGTGCGTGCGCGCGCGTATGTATTCTAAATAGCCTATAGACCACCATTTTCTTGGTGTTTAACCAATTAAGGGTTAACCATTGACATCCCCATTCTGTACCGAGGTTCTGTATAACATATTCAAGTGCATGAGTCTTTATCAAGGACCACAACTGGTCATACATTATACATATTTTACCTCATTAGTCAAAGTTTATTGGTTATAGTTTGTTAAAATATATAGTGTGACACTCTTGATCATCTTAGTTGTCTCAGTTACATATTACAGGCTCAGCAAGTAGTCTGACATTTCCCAGTTCTTTTTTGTGTGTGTGTAGTTTACTTGCTTGATATTTGTAGCTACCTACTGGCATATCTCAGTCTCCCTTTGGCATCTCCTGACCTTGTTATGTCAGTCTCTCAGTCTGAAGCGAGGGAAATCTGGTTGCTTAAGATCAATCAGTCAGAACCCAAAATAGGGCACATACTTTCTCCTGTTGGCTCTCAACACAGTAAAAAAAAAAAAAAAAAAGTTAAAAAATATGTTTATTGGATCCCAGGTCAGAGGTGAAAGACAAACATTTCTTTTTCTCTGTGGTCTTGATATGTCAAGTCTGACTTGTGTCTTGATTTGAAGTGGAAGCTGAACTAAAGAGTTTTAAGCAGGTCATTTTCATATTGCAGTTTTAGTTTAAAAAAAAAAAAAAATTCCAACAGATTTTGGCTTTTCTCGCACAACCAAACCCTTTTAAAGCTGTTATATAACTGTTCTCTATCATAGGATTCTGTTTTATATTTGATTTTTTTTTTTTCCCAGTTTTTGATTGAGCCCTGTGGCAGACTTTTTCACAGAATGGCCTGCACTCCTGAAGGCTGCTTCACTGTACATTATCATCCCTCATAGTAACATTCATTGGGACTGCTGCCTAATTGTCAACTAAATGACATAGATTATGACGGGCATCACATTATCATACACATTCAGCGTTAATAAATTACCACATTATCAGGCATGCATGAGAAATGTTCTGATAAAGGAGCTGTCTCCTTTCTGCACCCAGATAGGAAGATTAAAAACTTGCTGTTGATCAAAGGCCGTATCTGATTGGTCAAATCGTAAAATATGCTTAAGTTCCTGACATGTTGTTCTTAATAACCCAATATTTGGAGACTTTATTGCCACAGCGCCGTCGTACAATTTTATCCATTTTAAATTGGCTTGCAGTTAAGAAATGATCGTCCTCATTAAGCCCTTAATGTGTGAATGGAGTGGAATATATTACCTCATAAAAGTTGATGGAAAAGTTGGCAACAGGATGGGAAAAAAAGTTTTGGATGATTCTTGGAGGGCTTTATTTTAGTGAGTAAGGCACAACTGAAGAGGTGATTCCATTTCTCTCTCCACCCTTTCTCCCACTTTGATACTGCACTCGGTATCAGACAGACAGCACTCTATACTTTTCACAGGAAGCCTCTTTCTCCCCATTTCTATCCACTTAAGCTGCCGCGAGGAGCAAACAAAAGAAATGTGCAGTAGGGGAATGTCACATTTCCTTCTCACCTTTTTTATTCTGTCAAGCACAGCACAGCTACTTTTCCAGTGAGATGTCTCATGAAGTCACCCGGTCGATCGTGTCAGAGGCGTTGTAGCATCTGGAGAGTTAAACCACGTGGATAAATGGGAAAATTATTTTTTTGCACAATGTCAAGACTAGCCTGAGGCTGGCACCAGGGCCATGCCAGACCGCTGTGAATGCCATACACGCCAGCCGCGCCATGTTAGTGAAATATTTACATGGTCATGAATTTTCACTTTTGCCATCTATTGCTCCCTTTGAGGAGCTTATCACCTATAAACCATGCAGGTGGTAAAAATAGAGCCCATTTATTATAAAATGGACAATGACACAGAGGTTTGGGGATAAAGAGGGGCAAAAGTTTAACAAGGCCTTGTTGAAGCACTGCCATGAGCTAAATGTTTAAATACATATTAATGCAGTACTGTAAAAGAGACTGAGCCAGAAGTGATTATTACATCTCACTGTGGCTGAGTTTGTAACTAAATCACAATTTGTGACCTTTCAGATTTCTTTCCAAAGCAATAGATTATGTGCAAAAATGTAAGTGCTGAGTTTAAGCAGAACACTGGCACAGCTAGTGCACATAGATTTATGCAAATAGCTCTTATCTAAGATCACATAATAACAACCTTTATCTTACAGAGATGTCTTATCTTAGCAGAAAACAAGAGGCAGTAATAATGTATTGTAATGCAAATTCAAGGTGCTTTATGTAGGGGTTTTTCAGACTTTACTAGGTTTACCAAACGTTTGCTATTCCATAAACATTTGCACATGTCAATCAGAGGAATTAAATAGAATCAAGTTTTTATTGAATTAAAAGGACTTTGATCATCCCGAGGAGGGCACAAGAGTTCAATTGACAAGTAACCTCTGGTACGAGGCTACTCCTCTTCAATTTGTTTTACATCTGGGTCAACTAAATCTTTACCAGAGGGGAATCATTTGAAGGTTTGGAATAACTTGCGTTTTGGGTCACAAATGCCTGTGTTGGCCCTCTGAAGAGTGTGTTGTTTGTGTTTGGTAGACACAGACATTAGACAAGCATATTGGAACGCATCCTGACAACACTGTGTGAGCTCCTCTTATTGTGATTAGTAAGAGATTGGCAGCAGCAAATAATTCAAAAGTAATAATGCTTTAAAGAGCAGTTGTAAGATGTTACCATGACATGGGGGATTAACCCCGAATGAGTTAAACTGTGCCTAAGTACTTATTAGAGCTGCAACAATCAGATGATTAATGGATTTAATTAATAATTAATTATTATTTCATTAATTAATCGATAAGCACAAAATTAATAGGCAGATGTTTTGATAATCAATTAATTGTTTTGGTTATTTTTTAAGAAAATGATCTTGTTCAGCCTCTCAGATTATTTGTGGCTTTTATTTGTCATATTTGACAGTAAATTGAATACCTCTGGGTTTTGGAATGGTTGCTCAAACAAAACAAGAAAGAGAAAACATCTTATATACTGATCAATTAAAAGGTGAATCCAGTTTAACAGGTAATGAAAATATTCATTGTATGCAGTGCTTTTGCTTTCCCACCATTTCAACTGACTGCTGTGGATCAATGTAGGCCCCGTCACATGCTGCTGAATAGTTGGCGACCAGCAACATGTCGCATGTGATCTTGTACATCCTCATTTGTATACATGATACAAACAACTGCTCATTGCTCCATAGCACTACCAATGGTCAAAAGCTGGGCACCTTGAATGTGTGATGTTGCAATGATTGATTGATTGCACTGATTGCATAGTATTCATCTCAAACAATCCTGAATATATATCTAACCATGCAATTTATAAATAAATAAATTACAGCCTCAAATATTAGTAAGTAAATGTTTTTTGTTGTTCACCCAGTCTGCTATGACCAGTAGCTGATGGCTCACGTAAGCCAATGCTACTAAACTGATTTCATTGAGTATTTACACTGACTTTATGACTCTAACATACTTGTGCTAATGTTGCAACATGTTTTACCATGACACAGATGAACATTTCATTTGGTTATTGCAAAAGCAAAAAAAATAAGAATAAACACACTGTGGCACACAACGCCTGCTTTTCAGCAAAAGTTACATACTGGTTTTCTCGTTTTAAGGGAAATACAATCTGGGTTGTCTTTGCTTCATTGACGTGTTTATCAGCCTTTCATAGTTGTTGTGTTGGTGCCATTTGCTTGTTCTTTACCAGCTCTACACTGGCGTCTTCGGCATTGATCAAATTAGTTTTTGGTCTTCAGTAACTGCCAAGATGGCAGTAAGTGGTAAACTTGAATCAAGGCTTCACAATGCTTATTTAGAAACTGAGAAGTGATGTCTTTCCTAGTTGATTAGCTGCTGCTGGCTCACTAATAAGGAAATAATCTGTTCGTATTTTATCACTTTTTTTACCATGCGGCATTGAGTATGCCATTTGTGTTTCTTTGGTTCCTTCAAGTAAGATTTATCAATTAGAACAACTGCTTTCTCCCTTCAGGGCAGCACGTCCTCTGAGAAGAGATTGTATGACTTCACCTTTTACCTGCGTCCTCCTTTGGGCTACCCTGTTATCCCCATTCTTTCTGCCTGTCAGTCCCTGTGTTAATCAATGGCAGAGCTGCCTGCTGCTGTTATTTCCAAATAAAAGTTAAGCATCAGCCACACATCTGTCTGCCATTCATCTTCACCCAAGTGATAGTGGCAGCCCAAGTGGCTGTGTACTGAAAGATATATTTATCACATACTATATCAAGGATATAACATATGCAAACAGAGCTCAGCAGTCTGTGCGTAGGAGGGCTCTGTCTTGTCAAGCACGCCTTTCAAGTTGCTTACTACTTGCAAAAACAAAGCTAAAGTAGCTGGAAGTTTAAGCAGCCACCCAGCCAGAAGGGAGGTGGTGTGACTGAATATGTGTGTGTGTTTTCAGGCATTCCTTAAATAGGGTGTGACGTTAAGCTGATGATTAAACCCCTCGAGGCTGACAGGTGAGGGTAGCAAGAGACAAGCGAGCAAGGTAGCAAGAGACAGCTGACGTGAGCGAAAGGAGAGAAGGTGACAGAGAAGGAGGATGAGGAGACTGAGGACAAGAAAAGATGGTGAAAGAAAGGTCAGCGTGAGAGAGGGCAAGAAGTTAGGAAGGGAGGACAAATTTGCATCAGGAGGAGACCGAAAGACAAACAGCCAGAGCGTGAGATGAGCCAGTCGATCTATTAGATAAGTGGCAGTAATTGTCGGCGAGTCTGGACCCAGGAGCTGCTGCTGATGAAGCTTGGCTTTGTTTGGTGCACTTTAATGTAATTAGCCTTAAGATAGTCATTCTCGATATCCAACTGCTGAAACGTTTCTTATTTACGGACTGTTTTGTTTTTATCAGTGAAGAGGGGCGGCTGGTGTGTGACTTTTGTCTTTTTTTTTTTTTTTTTTTTTTTCCTAGACCCTCCATGGAGCAACAAATATTTTTCCTTGAGCCTTCCTGAGTGATTTGGGGAAAATGCACAACCCTTCAGACAAATTAATTGACATGCCTCCCTGGTGTAGCACCAGCCCCTCCCCACTCATAGATAAAGAACAACCCCTTACTGCTGCTGTGCCCATGAGCAGGGACACCAAACCACAGCATTTGGCAGCTATCCAGAGGTGAAATGTGTACAATGAGGCCTCTTGCTCCATGTAATGGGACATTTGACTGAAGCATTCCACCTTAGATAGTATTTTACACTGCACACACTTTTTCCACTACAAAATTGTGCTGACCTTCAAAAAATTATTGTATCCTAAAAATACACAATGGAAGTAACACATTTAATCATGCTGTATTAGAAGGGCCTACCGTGCACACAGCCCAGAAAGCTAAAGAATAACTTATTCGCCATGCGTACTGGGAACTTTGTTGGTAAAAAGCAAGAGGCACGATATATTTCTTTAGCTGTCAGAGGCTTGGAAGACTTCCGAGCTTTGCGGTGGACCTGGGCACATTTCTATTTCATTCTTAGCAAAGCATCCTGCTCCTCTTATGCTTTCTGCACACCTCCCGAGTGTCTTTTTCTTTGTTCTCCCCAGGCCTTCGCTGGCTGACCAAGAGTGGGCATCCTTCCCTTCTCAATGGGAGATTTGCACCAACCACAAGCCAAGTGCTGGTATACTTTGGCAGCGGTTAGAAATTTTTCACTCACTCACTCTTAGTTTTTTTCTCCCCACTTCCCCTGGCCACAACAGCCAGTGTGGAAACATCATTTGAATATTAATTATCTCCTTCATGGCTTTAGCCAAAAACATGGTCCTGCAAAGATAGACAGCAGAGAGACTGGGCGTACAGAGGAGTGTATGAACAAACTCGTGTCATCATTAATGAAGTGGAACTCCACTCATAAATTACATTACTTTATATGTTTGTTTGCCTCTCTTTGCACGTAATAAAGTCTGCAAGTCACAGACTGTATATAAAGATGGTCGTCCTCCCATTGTATGAAAATGAAGCCATATTATCCCAGATATGAGTGCTGTAATCTTGCATTGTTGATGTCATTTGGAGACAGAGTCTGTGTACTTGTGACTGGGAAATGCACATCTGCTGGACTCAGCGCCATTGGCAGGGTTTCTGTTGGTGCACGTCCACATGCTCTGGAAGATTTCAGAGTCCTGGACAAATGCTAGAAATTCTGGTCAAATATTATCTGTGTTTACTGAGCCTAAAAACAATTGACAATCAGACTATACAAGGCATGATCAAGGTATCTAGATTCATGATATTTGATATAGAAAAAACAAACAAACAAACAAAGAAATCTTCCAGATAAATGAGTCTCGTCAACAGACTCACATGCATAATGCTATTTTAAAGATAAGTACATCTTATGCTAGCCAAGGTTCATTGGGGGCATCAGGTAAACACACTTTACACTGTGTTTTGACCGAATGCGCACTGGCAACAAAATCAGTGTGACTGCACTGTTTGGCCTGAGCTGAACATTTGTCAGATGCTCTGTTTTCATTTATTCCTGTTGTTTGCTTTGAAAGTGGCTGGACAATTGACGGCTGATTCCTGAAGTTAAAATGAAGCTTTTCAATGCAATTTCTCCTCCTTTCACAAACCTAAATAAGGTGGCAGCTGTTTGGAGGAAGATCGGCAGGAAGCTTAAAGGTTCTAGTAAATGACCATCGCTAATACTTGTTAAACCTTGGGCTACTGACATATCTCAGTCGCATGCACACAAACTGTCAAACATACCCCCTTTATTGAAGGTTTTATTGATTAAGTACTTCAGAAGAATTCATTTGATGTGTACTTTGTTTTTTTAGTTTGGCCCCTGACCCTTCCACTAACATGGAGGGGGCAGGGTTTATGACCTGCACTGCCGACAGCCATCATGTTGTTTATCTTTACATACAGTCATGGTCAAAATCTATGTTTTATGTCCTTGGTAGAAAGTAGTTCCAATGTAAACTGTTCATAGTGACCTCTGTGGACAACCCAATGTTTGTGCATGGTTAGATATGACTTGCAGTGTAATGTGGGTTAAGCAAACCTTTCAGCAAACTCAAATCCCATGTTTTGGCTTGCCGCGAGCCACCAGGATGCTCAGATGTGTCAGTGTTATTTGAGTTTTACCATCTACAGTTCAGCAGCAGTGAACTCACAGCAGCGGACCTAATGCAGCGTGTGTGTGTCACCTTCACACACTTGCCTTGCGACTGATTGAGCCCTGTAATGTGTTTCAGCTCGAGTTCCACCACGTGAAATAGCAGATTATGCTATCCAAATGAGCTGACAGTGCTGTATTCCACTATGCAACTGTAAATTGTTTTCACTTTACACATATTTGCACACGGAGGCCACCCTTGGGGTTACGAATTTAATCACATGAACGTGATGGAATATTTGGTACATTAGGCACATGTGGTAAAGCCATAAACAAAAGAAATGCATTCTTTTATGGTTTATATAATATTTTTGTCATCAGCTCTGTTTTTACAAGCAGTTGTAGCCTGTTTGAATAAAAAAATGAAACATAGACAGGCAATAAACTACTTGTTGACATTTTTATTTTACTGACTTAATAATTAGTAAAACTGCAGTCTTTCATGATCACTATGTTATATGGGGAAGTGTGATGATGGCAGTAGAAAATTGTTAGCTTTGTTTAGCTTCAGCAGATGCAGCACAGGCAGTAGAAAATGGATATTCTCTAGAAAAGGGAAAATAACTTTTGTGGTGATGGACCCTCTAAATTGGGATCAATAGTGTAATAAAATGACTGTACGTTTAATTTACTTCATCATAAAAGTGGAAGTTGCTTTTTAAAGGTTATCTTATTCCAGTCTCTCCACTGGCCTTCATAGTAAAGTGAGAGTTGATACAATTTTGGAGAATGACTTTTCCAGTATAAGAGGAATAAATATATTGTAAATCTGAATATCTGATTGATGGCAAATTTTATTGATTCATTTTATATGACAATAATACTACTTCTGGAGTCAAAACAAAACAAATCAAATAAATACAATGTCTCAAAGGATTCTTTGGTACAAGAAGCAGTAAAAAGTTAAGGAGCAGAGTGTTTTTGTATTCTGCTGTAAAGCAATGCAGGGCCAGCTGGGTGTAGCTTGAAGCACTGTATGCGTCCATACAGCTGTGCCTGCAGTGTAAAACAAAAATGCTGAACAGCCTCACACCTCCAAGCACATTATAGGTCAATATTTAGAGGATGCTCACGAGGAAGAGAGAATTTATTACATTGATTTCCAAGAACCGTATTTGCAAACTGATGTTTTTCTTTCCAGTGGAGCAGGAGGCAGTGCACTGTAAGATGGCTGACTCTGAATTGGTTATTTGTAGCAGGCAAACAATGCAGCAGACCATCAGCCAGGAAGCTAGCTGTCAACAGTAGTGAATTCATGTCCTGAGCCGCCACAATAGCAGTAAAACAGAGTGCCCTGGTCAAAAAGCACTTTCAAACCCATAATAAGACATTTTATGTACATCCTCTATACCCTTGTCTGTTTTGTGACACTCAGCCAATGATCTGATACAAATGAAACGCCGTAAATGCTTTTGTTATAGGCTAGACACTTAGTGACAATCCATGCAACCTTTTAATACATGGAAGTCTTTTAAGTAAAATATACACATACTGTATTTATTTCTGTACTCAGTGAAATAAAAGAAAAAAAAACTCTACTCTGAGTTTTACTCTGCTGGTATCAGTGTTAAAAAAAGGAAGGTCAGGCTCGGATTATTGGAGTTTTAAAATTCTCAACTGCATCTTGTAGAGGCAGAAATTTCATGAACGATCTGTTCGGAAACAAAAGAAATACCAACACTGCAAACTAAAAATAAGAAAACATCAAGATTATCTAGCCAGAAGAGTTACACTCCACCTTTGGCTTTCTTTCTTTTCACACATGCAAACTCTCACACCCTCTCTCACACACTCACACTGTCTCCCCCGATTGTAAAGGCGTGGGGTGAATCAGGGGTAAATCAGGCTGAACTTGCTATAATCCAAACTGAGCCTCAAGGATAATGCCACTGCAGTTTATTTCCCTATCACCATTAATGCTCATGGAATTCCAAACCCACCAGTATTTGCCACACTTAGAAGCTCTGACTATCTGCACTGCCAGATTAATCCCAGAGTTCATTGGCTCTCATTGTTTTTTAAAAGAATATAAAAAATCTCTTTGTAGTGTGTTGCTAGCACCACTGACTAATACGATGCATTATAAATGACCTTCATTATGTTGTTTTCCATCATAACATTGCAAAAAAAACAAATAAACAAAAAAAGTAGGATTTTTAATTTAACTTTAATGAGATGCACAACAGTTTTTATCTCTTCTTATTTAGTTATTCCTTGCAAAACATTAGAAGAGGGTAAAATGGGGATTCAAAATGGTGAGTGAGTGATTTGGGCATGCACAGTGATCCATGGTTTCTAAATGTGTGAGGTTTTAGGGAAAGACAATGATCTTGAGTCTGGGGATACACAGTGGTTTCTAAGGATGTCCAATGGTCATGGTTTCTGAGATTAAATATTGACCTTCATTGCAGTATGTTATCACCAAACATAACATTGAAAAATGACAATAATGTAATAAAGAGAGAATTGGGGATGTACAGTGGGTTCTAGGACTGCCCAGTGGTCAGCATTCCATAGATCTTTAAAAACTGACCTTTATTATAATAAATTATTTCCTTACATCACATTAGAACACCCCGAATACGCAGTCAGAGAGGGAAAGGGGTACATGATATTCTCTGGTGACACACAATGGTCTTGGGATGCACAATAGTTTTTTAGGGATGCACACTGATCGGAGGTTTGGGGATACAAAGTGGGTGCACAATCATCCTGCAAAGTTACAATGAGCTAAAGGCTTGGAGACGCTTAGTAGTTATTGGAGATGCCGAATGGGTAAGGAACTTAGATACTCAACGGCCTGTCTTCAGTCAGTTTTTCTAATAGCACAGAATAGCATACATAACAAGTCCTCAGTGCAACAGCATGCTTTTGACAGCTACATTTGAAATTATGGGGAGCTAAACTGAAGCACAATAGCATCACTGTGGCTAATATATCAGCAGGTTTAGACTTTTGTTTGGCACAATAATAACAAAGTCATATTGTCCTTTAAGAGACAAATGTACGCTTGGCTGTTGTGTTTCTGTGGACGTTGTTCAGATAACAGAGGCAGAGAATTTACATTTGTACAGTTATAATAAATGCACCAAATATTTCTTCTTTTGTGCGTTTGCCCTTCCATAAGAGACTGGAAGCATTGTGGTAGGTTTGGAGTCCCCGAACATGAGGCATTTGGCTGTGATGGACTTTGCAGTGAATCTGTGGCTCATTGGTAGAAGGTTAAGTGAGCATCTGCTGGTCTCAAAACATATGGCCATTAGGCCGTTTGAATGCCAGCGCAGAGGAGGGTGGAGGCCATTACTATTTATCTACCAGGACCTCATAATATAATCTGTACACAGAATTAATAAAAAGGGCTAGAAGGAGCCGTCTTGATTGCATCAACTTTCAGACAGACGAGGCATGGCTGTTTCCAAACAGATTGGTTTTTGAGAGTCCGCATGTAGCTGCCTCCTGATTCTAATCTCGCTTTAATTTATAGATTCATGTGTATCATTTCCTCAAGTGAATGTCACATCAAGCAGGAGGCATGACATCTATAATTCGATAGGACTTATCTGATATCTAACAGGCAGCTTTTGGAGAGACACACATGTTCAAAGGAGAGCTGGGCAGCAGGCAGGTAGATGTGATTGTATTCACAAAGATGCATCTACATACATATACTCATGCATAGTGACAGTGCACAAGATGTATAGGCCTGGTTTTGATCAGCATATGATTTCTGTCCTCCATTCACCATCCTTGTTGTCATTGTTTCTGTTAGATTTACAAACCTACTCTTTTCTGATGTGCCATATGTGCTAACAGATGTTATCGTCTTGGCCCAGAGGAGGAAGACAGACGACCTGTCTTCACAACTGAAGCTGAGAAATTGTGTTTTTCTTTTTTTTTTGGGTGGTGGAGCAGCACTCACATTTACATTCCACACCACACTTTTCACTCCAGCTGCCTGCACAATAACAATGGCTTACTCTCCCTCACTGTCGGGAGGCTTGTTTTTAAGGAGGGAAGAAACATTTCAAGTTTTTTTGAGGTAAGGCGACTACCGGCTGAAGGTCTTAACTGAAAAGATACGCCTTCATTTCTGAAGTATACACAAACACAGCTTGCCACACATTGTCAAGTCGAATACGGCTCCTGGCAGCTACGACAGAATTATTTTTATGGATCAAATTTTCAACAAACATAAGAAAGCACTCTTCTAAGTCCCCGCGGAGCTCTATTAATATGCCACAATCTTCCAGCATTCTTTCCGGACAATATGCCAACATTGCAATTAAACCGCAGCCTGCTTTATTTACAAGACCATCGCGTTTAATTAATGTGCCTACAATTCAGCAGCCCAAGCACCCCTCAAGAAAAGAAGTGCCGCTTTGCTTAATTACTGCAGAAATGAAATTTTAATAAAGCTAACAGAAGAACTCGACACGCAATCAGGAAGCCATTAAGTAGATGAAGGTAATCCAGCAGGACTGGAGTAAAATTAGAAATCAGCTGTGAAACAAAAAGCAGGGGAGCAACAAGGCCAAGCGCTCTGAAATTGACATTCGACTAAAGCTTGGCGAGATGTACTGATCAGACACTAAAAGCATTGTTTTTTTCAGAGGAAATTTCAAAGAGGATATGTAACTTCATCTCCATATTTATCTTTAGATCTAACAACTATATCTTCAACTTCATTTTCTCAAATAAAGCATGACAACAATATGATCACCATAAAGTTATCAGCGCCACTGAGAGTATCACCACTTCTTTCATTTTATTGCTCTTTTGAAAATGTAACACATCACAACTAACAACGTAGCATCATCTGCTATGATTTGTATGATGTGGCCTGTTAAAAGTGGCTGTGGCACCTCCGCTGCTGCTGCTTATGTGTCGATTAGAGCTGGCCAGGACTTGGACAAACGAGAATTTATATGTACAATATGACAAATAGCAGACATAATTAAGATGGATGTGGAGTTAGTTTGGCTTGGGCTGTCACAGTGAAACAAGCATTCCCACACAGGAGAAAGCAAATGTGTAGCATGGTAATCATCATCTTGGATGCGAGTCATGCTTTGGCCCCCAGGATAGTATTTCTATAAATTCCACGCCAAGGATAGGATGACTTATTTGTGTGAAAATAAGCAAACAAAACATGTTATTTTAGTTTCTTTATGAGGACAGTCATAACCTGCTCCACCGTGATGCAAACAAAAATGGGAAAATGCATATAATTTTTTTTTTCATATAAACTCTAGCCTGCAGTGTATGTTGCTTGTTAGAAAATCACAAAACCAATTGAAAGGGAGGCTGATTGCTGAAGGCACCGTGCCACTGTTGTCTCTCAGCTCTGCCAAACAGTAATTGTGAGTCATTATATGTGAATGTATGGCTCTATAATGACTGTAGCTTTAGAAATGCAGCAAACGTCTATGCTTAGTCACTGGCACTGGCAAAGTTACTTGCATTGTGACAATTTCTATGGTGCTTAACCAACATGTCAGGAAATAAAACATCTCAATTAAGGGAATGCTCTGCATGCAATTAACAGGATGAGGGATTCATTTCATGTAGTTTGCAGCATTAACGGTCTAGTTTGTAGGATTTAGTGGCATCTAGGGGTGAAGTTGCAGAACTGAAACTTCCCCTGTGTACCAAGCATGTAGATGAATTATGGTGGTCGATGCAAAAACAACCTGAACGGCCCTATGTAAAGCAAGTGTTTGGTTTGTCTGTTCTGGGCTACTGTATCTCAACATAGCGGACTCCATGGAAGAGGACCTGCTTTGTAAGTAGATGTAAATGGCTAATTCTTAGGTTAAAATAACCCCAACAATTCTTATTTTTAGGTGATTAGAAACTAATGAAAGCATAATTATCAATGTTGCATTCCATTTATGCCAATAGATGCCCCTGAATCCTACATACTGGGCCTTTAATGTGATTACCATGGTTGATAACAAGACCAGCCACTAATGCGCACACTAACATTACTGTCAGCGTGCTCATAGTTAATATTGGCATGGTTGTTGTGACCACAGATAACAGTGCAAATAACATGACACAATCATCTATTTATTGTTTTATTTTATTAAATTAACAATGAATGAGGGTGTCAACCATAATTATGGTTCTAAAATAATTTTTAGAACAATTAGAACAATTTTTTTTTTTAAAGCTTTCACTCAGGAGCAAAAGTCAGCTTTTAACTTGAAAGAAATTATTTTAATCATTGGTACTGACTGATATGAAACTTTTTATTATGATAACAGTAGTAGCCATATCATCCAGCCTGTAGACATACTAAGTATTAACATCTGCGATTTCTTTTCCTTCTGGATTTTATCTCTAAAAATGGAATACATATTCATTAATCTCTTGTCCATATGTTTCTAATTTACCTTTAGGAAGCAAGTGTTTATAATAATATGATAAGTGTATGTTAGCAAGATGTAACGACCACTTATTGAGTGAGACCTGTTCACAACCACAATGTCGTCATCATGTTTCTTTTCAAAAACATAGCCATAGGGATATGACACCATTCATGGGATGCTAATTCATTATACATTCATTCATAAAAACCATTGTACTAGGACAGGTAATTTTACAGGTGAAGATAAGACTTTATTGGTCCTGAGAGGGAAGTTGCAAGCTACAAAGCAGTATATGAAGTAATTCAAATTAGCTTCACTAATACTATCTGCAACACTGAAATGATGTACAGATCAATACATAATTTGATAATATAACAAATACTATTCTGAAATACATTTGACTAGGGATGTCGGCTGCCGATATTAGCAAAAAATGTGCATCGGCATCGGATCGGACTGCATGGAAACTCTGATCCAGTTTATCACAGGGTCTGATCCAGGTTTTTCGGCCAGCCCAGTGTTCTGCGATTCAAGCAGTCCATTCCAGTGATCCGCTCCAGGACTTACTATCATTCCACCAGGCCAGCATGCAGATGGCAGACACACATGGAGGGGAGGGTAGGAAAGTAGTGGTCAGTTTAGTTAACTGACTGTTTTCTGCTCTGGTTTTTTGAGAGTGATATTTTTATTTGGTTTACACTCTCGCTGTTTAAGTAAAGAGCACTGATGGCATTGTTTTGAGCACAATTAGTGAAATTGGAGCCATGGATGGACTATTGCTTGTTTAAACAGTTGTACAATATTGTGTGTTTTTTTTGTCCCCTCTGTTGGTCCCAGGAAACAGCAGCACCAGGCTGGCACTGACACTACTAAAATAACTGAAAAGGAAAGGCTGCATTGTTTGTGAAATGTTAACAATGTTTTGTGGTGTTAATCTATTTTTTATTTATTAGGAGGCCAAATCACAAGTGTGTGCAGTCTTGCTGCTATTTTATTTATTATATTATTTATTATTTCAATGTTAGACATTTTAAAGATTTTTCATGTTGATTTATTTTCTATTTATTAAGGGGCCAAAGCAGCCAAAGCAAATCAGGTATATTTTTTATTTAATGTTAATGTTCAGATTTAAAGTTTGTTTATTTAACCCTGTTAACAATAAACAGGTCAGTTTCTCATACCAACTGTTTTGGATCATTCTAACTTACCTGATTAAGTAGTTCTTCTTGTTAGAGTAACATAGCTTGATCAAACCTTTTCTAACATGACCGACAACAAAATAAGTGAATATGTATTATACGCGCTTGGATCGGATCAGTATCGTTATCGGCCAAAACTCGGGGCTGTAATATCGGTATCAGATCGGAAGTGAAAAAGCTGGATCGAGACATCACTACTTTTGACCATTTTAAATGAGTATTTATTTAGTATTTTTACACTGTGGTAAAGTCCGAGTACTTCTACTATCACATATTTGGCTGTGCTGAATTTAGTCAGCATAAAAAAAAAAAACAAATGTAAACTTTCAGATGAGCTGTGTTGCAAAATCTAATTTGATCTAAAATTCTGCCAGAGTTTAAATTGCTCATTGTGAGACAGCATTTGATGTGTTTCTTGAATGAACTGTGTCATCTCACTGTCCAATTAGCAATCAGGTTAGCTGCTCCCTTACTGGCATTAGCAAGCTTGGCTGGCAGGCTATCCTGGCTGGCTAATGCTAGCACGGTACCCATTAGCCTGCCAGCCATTGTAGCTCGTCAACAAATTTGCCACTGCCATCAGCAGCACCTATTTTATATGGATATTTGAATACATTTTACTCTGCCATTTGCTTATCTCAGTTGAGAAGGGAAAAATGTTCATTTTAAAGGAGGGGCAGACACATTCTAATGTGGAATGAGGTCACTGGGAAAGATTCTTTGTTTCCCAAGAAGTTGTTAAAAATAAAGAAATCCTGCTTAGATATTTGACAAAGGAACCATTTTCAGATGCACATAATGTACACTTTGTTTTCACATACATATCCACAAGGCAACTTTAATGAACTTAATAAATGAGGACGGATTTTGTTCTCATTCAGGCATCCTCTTTAGAATAAAGCAGTTGATCTTGGTTGTCTGTGTCATTCCTCCCTAATGAGCAAAGAGGACACCAGCAGCCTGTGTGAATTCAAATTATTTACGAACCTATTAGTCATACTGATCCTGTTTTGAACAATTATAATTGCCTGAAATAATGACATTCTTGCTTGCAGGACTTCACTGTGGGTAGAGCAGCTTTCCTTGATGAGGTCAGTGAAATATTAAGGTCAGTGAGCGATACTGGTAGAAAATGAAGGCAGAGCTTGAGTGAAAATCAATGCAGTGGCATACAGTACAAAGAAGAGTGACAGGGAATTATTGAGATAGAAACGCACGCAACCAGAGAGTGAGTCAGTCAGACCCAAGCCAGTGCAGAAGCATTTTCTTAACTGTCATCTTCAGTGGTGAAAAAAGTATTCTGGTCTTTAGTAAAAAAAACATAACCTCGATGTCAAAATAATTTGTAAGAAGTAAAAGCCTTGCATTCAAAACGTAATTACTTGTTATAAAAAATGACTGTTGACATTCAGAGTGTAATTGGAGGCGATATGGAAGCAATATTTTGATGTTTTGGCTTGTCACAGTGAAGCTAATTTTAAATACTTAAATACTTGTATACTGATAGGTAGGCTAATATGCAACAATTCAGTGCATTTTATAAGCTGATCATGTGTTTTTAATTTGAAATCTTCTGCAAAGTAAGTCATAACTCTAGCTCTCAAATAAATGTAGTGGAGTAAAAAGTGCAATGTTTAGATTAGATTAGATTAGATAGAATTTTATTTATCCCGAAGGAAATTCAGTTTTATTACAAAGTAATAACTCCAGGTTTATTACTTCACACACACTTGTGTAACGTGACACAAAATGGTAAATCTTAAATGATTTGATGTACCTTCGACATTTATGTACAGTACTTCAGCAAATGGCAGAGTTGAAGCATCAGTCCATGTTACATCTCACAAGGTAACATAGTCATTAAGAACCTTTATAAACCTAAAGTCCAAACCAAGGTTTGAATTTTTGTTACATTATATACATATGATGTGGTTAGTTTTGGTTTCACACTGTAATGATGCAAGTGCACTAAAGAACTCTCTCTATGACATACCTTTGTCCTGTCGTCATCACCTACATGAGCTGATACTTGACACTGATCGGTTTGAAGATGGACTTTCCTGTCCTCTTGTATCCCCTCTCTCATGTCCTCATGATGATAACTGAAACGTGTAGGAGCTTTTGTGAAGCTATTCAATCAGACTCATTAAACGGTTGTTTCCTCACTCTGCATGTGCTATTGCGGTTTATTTTGTTAAGTAGCCTTATTACCCACAACATACATTTACCACCACTTGACAGCTTTACTGCTAATTTCTCTGCTCCGATCACCAGCACCTCTGTGCTCTGAACAGCCACCATCACTTTCTCTGTTGCTAAACCACACACACACACACACACACACACACACACACACTACGAACTGTTGTGCTACATTACTCTTATCACATGAGGATAGCCACCCACAACCTCCTCTAATTGGCCCGCAAGTCTGAAAATTCCAAAAATGTCTTTACATCAGAAATTAACCAAAGCATGGTCCAGCTTGATCCTTATCAGACAAAGGTTCGACTGTTTGGTCCAGCAGAGGTTTCACACTAAATGAACTGATAATTTGTAGAATGGGACATGTAACACCTAAATAATGATAATAATATATTTATGTTGTCGGTTAGTGTCATGATTATGATTTTTTTCCATTTCCAATTTTCCAATTTTTAATTTTAGATTCAATGGTAATTTTTTAACTAGTTTGTGAAGTTATTAGGTGAAGAAAATACAAGAAACACATTTAATAGAATACAGTCCACTACAAAACTGCCACAATAAAGTGCATTGTCAAAAGTGGCCATGCAACTGAGTCAACACAATAAGAACTAAGGGCCATTTCATAGTTTCTGTGTCCATGTGTTCCAGAGGGTCCACTTTTGTGTGTTTGACAGACATTTACTCGAGAACCAGCAGTGTCTTCTTACTTTCACCTGATGTTGGCAGTACCCTCTTTTTACTGCTGGGGGCTGACGCAGATGCTAAATTATACTATAATTAGATCGGTGTGCGTGACCATGTTACTGCAGCTGTCCGCAGACGTTCAGTGCAGAAAGTAAGTCCAAGCCTTAATGCAGTAAAAACAAAGATTAGATCATTTTCTGTGTACTGCAGAGGTTATGTTTTTGGTTAATACCATCCAATGCTAACAGTGCATTGGCTCCACAAAAATGCAGATCACTGGCACAGTTAGAAAGAGAAAGAGTTCACCAAAGTTGAACTTGATGCTTGACTTGACTGTGAAATTGGTTCTAACTTAGTGTTCTAAGCAGTTAAACCTTTGTTTGCCTCCACTGAAGTGTTGCAACAGGGTTAATGCTTTACACTTGTTGAATGAGGAATAATTTACTATTCAAATATGCTTTTAGAGGTGCGTATTATTTGTCATTATTGTCATGTAATGCAGAAGACACACTGTTGTTTGCATAATTAACTATTTTTGAATGGATAAATAACTAGTACTGATATGTGAAATTCAAGTTCAGTGTTAGACAAAAGCTGTGTAAATCAAATTAAATCCAGAGGACTGTGACAATATGTGTGTTAATTAGCTTAAGTCATTACTGTGTATATAAATCAGGCAGATTGAAATCTTCCAAATGCATCGATCATATTTGAGTAATGCTGAGGACTGTTCTTATTGACTTCAGCCAAAAATGTTTCCTAATTCAGGGCCAACAGAAAAAGTCTTAATAATGAGCATTTGACATACACGATGCAGAAAAAAAATGTTAACCATTTACTGAGTTGTTTCTGCCTATTGCAGATAAACATGCCTCTATTAAAATCACTGCAGCTAAAGCCTTGAGGCTCAATGAGGAACACACATGTATGCCTCAAAAGGAGGAGGTGGAAAAATATCTGCAGTGTGGTCATGGTCCTGACTTCTAATCTTCTTCTGTGGGGAACTCAAATTGAAAAGAAACTCTTTGTTGCCCTATCAAAAAAAAAAAAGTGCGAAAACCTATGAGACTCAGTTGATATTATAATGGTTACAGCCAATAGGGCTTGGGAATGTTTTTTGACCTGCAGCTGTTTACCACAAGTTCTCTTTATGTTGCAGTTTATATATAGTATGTATGTACTGGAGAACACGGTCCTATTGGTATTCTACTTGTTCCGAGCAGCTTATTAAAAGGAGATTTTAAATGAACAGCATCATAATTCCCTCATGCATGTAATGAAAGTCACTTGATAGGTTTAGTCACAGGTGACAGTTAATATGCTGGTGTTGTGTTGTTTGGATTTAGTGCCGTTATCTACACTGGTGAAGTTTTCTGTTGAGAAACTTTGTCGCATTTGAACCAATGCAATTAGCTGGAAGCATAGTTGTTTACTGAAGTTCACTCATGTGCTCTGTGCACAAAGAAAGTCAATGAAAAACATAGTTTCCTTAAAGCTTATGACTAACTACCTCAAATGAGCCAGTGAGATGCTGCAGTGAAACTTTGTGTTCTTGTGGCTACCTTGTGTAGACTAATTAGACGAGGAAAAAATCATGGCTGCCACTGATGGAGACAGAAAACAAATGCACACAGGGAGAGCACCTGTGGTTGACGCCAAGGCAGCAGCCATGGAGTCAACATTTTGGGGGACCAAATATGTCAGTGGGTCTGCCCCTCTTCAAATGAATTTAAAACTTATTATGTTTTTGTTTTATATTTACTTATCACAAGCAAGCTCGTCCTCTGCCGCTAACTGCTAACAGCTAACAATCTCCTGCTGTAGGTTGCACGCATAACACATTGTAAAAAGCGTCACACCCCTCCTGCCCATGGTCCTGTCTGCTGGCTCTCCTGTTAGTATAGACCCAGATTTTACTCTATATACAGCATGGTGAGGCAGAATAATGTTGTGATTTGTAACACCCTTTGAGCGGGCCCCTGGTGACAGAAATTTGAATTACAGTAAGCTATATTGTATATACAGTACTGTACTGTACTATAGTGTATTTGAATTATACATGGTACAGTAGCCCAATTTAATTGGTAAGGTAATTTAAAAAGAAACAAGAAACAACTGTACTAAATTCTGAAACTGTCAAAATAATGAGGGAGAAAAAACACAAAAACTTGGTTTTAGTAACCCTTCACTTACAGTGATCAATTTGACTCAGACAAACGTGATCGCTATAAGAGGATAAGAGGTTAGATTTCCCTGTATGCAAAGACCTGCCTCACATTGGAATTTTCCACCAATTCATAATTGCATAATTCAACACCAAGTAAAGACAGTTTTGAAAGTTCATTTGTAATGGAAATTGTAGTAGTTTGCCATGATTTATTTAGCCGGTCTTTGACTTTGTTTGATTCTCTCATTTGTTTCTTTTCAAGCTTTTGTCTGTTACTGTGTTGCTCCATATTTTTTATTTTTCATTACTGAGCAGGAGCTAGAAACGCTGAACCCGTGTCAGCATTGTTTGCTCCCACGTCTGTCTTATCACAGATGTTCATAACTGAGATTAAAGAGGGCTGCAACTTTTCTTTTTTTCCTTGCTTTTGCTACTTTTACTCTTGCTTTTGTGTATTATTAATTTTTAACCACAGCACTGCTGCTATTGACTTTCTGCTCCAAGTCTGTCATTGTTTTTTACTGCCTATAAGCTGTGGAGCCTGTAGTCAGCTTGCGTTCTGAAAACCAAGGTTGCATACAGTACATTTGTAAAAACAAGAAGTCGAGAAGTTCAGTGGATAGGCATGTTGTGTCCTCATCAATCAGAAGTTCTAAAGTCGCTCAACTGAGGAGCAATTCAGGTTTTTTTTTTGGAAGTTAAGACTGAGTAATGTTTGAGCAACAGCAAATACTTGGAAAGGAAAATCGGAAAGCAGAAAGCTGATTGATAATATAGGTAGCTATATATGTAAGGAATATCTGAACATTTTTACGGATTTTTGTCTAATACAAAAGTGTAAGTATTTACTGTGGTTACATGATTGCTTCTCATTCGGAATGAAAGAAATCTGAATGAAATAATTCGGAATTAAAGTTTTTCCAGGTAGTTTACATGGGATGTATTTATTCTGAATGAGGGTTTACACGGGAGATCAGTTTAATTGCCTTTTAATTGCCTTTATTCGGGTCCGTGCAAGGTTTGGGGCAGGGAAGGCTTCTGATTGGATAGGGGGTGGGGCAGATGTTACATGTTTATGTTTACCGGAAGAAAACACTGTAGTCCTTGTTCCGGATAACAAGATGCTGTTCCTTCACAGTGTAGATGATTCAGAAGCCATATGTTCCATTTAACCTGAGTAGTGTTGTGATCGGATGTTACCATTTCAGAGTTACACAAATTATGTGCACCTATGTGCAGCACTTTGGTCGACTGCTGTTGTTTTAAATGTGCTCTCGAAAAAAATCCTGACTTGACTTGACCTGACTTGACAATGTCGTCCTTAGTGCCTTTTTCAGGCTTTTTTTGCTTATATTCTTGAAGCAGCAATACGACAACAACCTTGTTCTAATGATGCTTCGTCTGTTGAAGAGGAGAGGGGACGTAGAAGTTCGAAGAAGGGAGATAGAAGACCGTGCTTTGGCGAATGGAAACCGGTTAGCACAATGAGTCACGCACACGCTCTCCGTCATCACGCCAGAAGGGCAGAAAGACCAAAATGATCTTAAAGAGGAATACAAGTGTATACAAGTGCGAGAAATTCATTCATTTGGAATTAGAAACGGAATATTCCAGCCCCTTACATCGGATTGAATTTTCAATCACATTGGCCATTTTCATTCCGAATTAGGTGTTTACAAGATCACTTTTAATAGGAATGAACTTTCATTCCGAATGAAAGGGGAATTAAACTGTCCATGTAAATGCACTCAATGTTATAATTAACAGTTCTTCAACTTTTCAAAATTGCTTTTGTAAGCTGAATGTTTTTGCAAATGTACCATCAGCATCTCTTGTTGGCTGAATAGCTACGATGAGTCTGTTCAGTTATTGCCTCCTTTTACCATCATCTCTCTCTTTAATTTACTTTTAGCACCCTGATTCTAATTGTTCTCCAGCAGTCTTTTCTTCTCTCAGCGACTGAGCAGTTGCACATCATGTCAGAGCGGAGGGAGCGAGCAGACAGACATAAGCTAGCACCTCCCGAGAGTCACAGCCAGTAAATATTAGGTTAATTGCTCAAGCACATTAGCACTTGTTCCTTATGGTCGTCATTGACTTCCATTAGCATCAATTAAGATTAGCTTTCCTTTAATTCAACAAGACGAGAGGAGACTGGGTTATGTCGCTGAGAGGAGTCGAGCTCCGCTTCCTGTCACTCAGTGGAGGCGAAGAGACGTGAACTGGTGAGGCAGCGAAATTAAAAAAAAAAAAAAAAAAAAACGTTTCAAGGACACACTGAGGAGTCATGAAGCTTTCAACACAGATTAGCAGTATGACTTCATTATATTTGACATGCTATATTGCAGTATTCATAACTTAGATTGAACAAATAATTCAGTGCAAATGTTCAACATACAACTTCATAATGTTGTTTAACAATCCCTCAGATTTTCATTGTGACCTAAAAGAATACTTTACCCACAAAATGACCATTTACATATCAGTTACTCTCCTGGTGTCCCCTTAAATTCGTGAAGAAATGTTTGTTTTGCATGCTTTCATGGTCAGTGTAGAATCCAAAAAAGGCAAACATTCTTAATGAACTAAAGTCACTGCGAACCACATTAACATAAACATTATATTAACATTAGCAAAGTGATGTCAAAACACCTGTGTACAAACTCCAAGTCTTATGCTTAGTACTTCCCAAACATATAGTACAATATAGCTGTGTGTGTGTGTGTGTGTGTGTGTGTGTGTGTGTGTGTGTGTGTGTGTGTGTGTGTGTCTGTGTGTGTCTGTCTGTCTGTCTGTCTGTCCGCAACTATTCTCACTCTAATGGAGCAATTAACTAATATTTAGTGTGCATGTATATGACTGTATGCTCAAAAACCTCTCATGGTAGGGGCTCAACAAAACAGTGAAAAGCCTTTTTGGAAATCAACTCAGCAGAAAACAAGAAGCCTTACTATCTGTTGCCACATTTTGGCCTTCGCCATGGCTCAAAAACTGACATTCATAGAAAGGTTTGGTGTCATTTTGAACTAGAGCATCTGCAAAAATAATTCCACACCTGATATGTTATGATCCACTAAAATTAGGCATGATATGAGATGAAAGAAAACAACAAAAACTATAAAAACAAATTCGCCACCATCTTGATCCAAAAGTGGACAATTCACAGGTATGCTGTCCGGACTGGCCAAGATCAGAACTGGAAAGCTGCCACCTGGCCGAGATCTACTCTCTACTGAGTGCATTTTTCTTCTTTATTAAATTTATGAGTTTACTTTTATTAAACTGTATTTTACAGAGATGACACATACTACATTTTGAAGGCTGATTCTGATATGAGAGTGAATATATGTACATATATTTGATCTTTGTTCAGCCAATATTATAAAAGAAAGTGATTTGTATTTCTCCAGCAATTACATTATTGCCATATCAGACACTTTGGATAATATCTGAGCATTTTCAGCAAATATGACTGAACAGCACAATGGATATAAATATAATGTGAAAGTTTAGTTTTTCAGTTTTTAGTGGCTAGAAAAAGGTCTTGGAGGTTGGGTGAAGTTGCACTATGGAAAGAACTTCCAATACGACTAATAATTTGACCTCACTTGGCCCCGCTTTCATATGAACTTTGTGTTTTGAGTAGGAAGAAGTTCCAATGAAGACTGAAAAAAAGTTCACAGTCCATATCAATCCGGTCATCTAATGTCACCGTATACACTATAGTATACCACCACACTCAAACATTGCAGATGTGTAATTTGGCTCTCAGTAGGCAGATTGCCACAGTGACTTAGATAGATAGAGACAGAGAAAATGTGTCTTTTTTAGATATGACACTGATTTGTTAAATAGACTGTAAATTTAAGAAGTTCATCTCTTAATTATTCACCTCCAACTCCCGACCGTTTTTAATCAGGCACCTACCAATCATCCTAATATCTTCTCCATCCTACTTCAATCTGTCACTCAGCGTACTAGATGCCAAAACTCTGATAAGTGGGAAGGACAGAGGGTTATTGACATTGTAGGTAACACAGGAGGCCAAAATAACTTCCTGGGCAGAAAATGCGTTTCTGTTTGACACATGTTTTTTTTTTTACTGTGCTTTCCCAATTGAAGGCTATTAATAGAGATCACATAATTACATTCTATCAGTGAAGAAAATCATGTAAAATAGAGTGGTCCTGTGCACATTGCTTGAAGGACTAAAAGATGTTTAATTTTATTAAAGTAGGTGACTCATGGCTCCTTTGTCGTAAGCATAATTGGTTTTGACATTTCGTCACCGTGAGGGCTTTCATTTCGTCTTGAAAGTTGAAAACGGAAAAGTAAATTGGGATTCTGGGCTTTGACATCAGGGGAGTCAGTCATGTACTGTACATGCATGACTCTTTCCCAGTGAGAGATTTCACACATTTTGCCAAGTTGCCTATTGTGGCCATTCAGTCTTCTTGTGTGACCTGAATGTTTCCCTGCTGGCCTTGATTCTCCTCAAATCTGCAAGTTGTCTTCATTGTAGATGTTGCTAACTTTAACTGCAGTGTAATTTGGGGAATATTGATTTTATTCTCTCTGCATACTTTAACAACAAATGATTAAAGCTTATGCTGACAACACATGATGAGCACTAGCAATATTGGCAGACGCCAACCTTACACATGCATTAGTATTATCGAGAGACCCTCTGTCATGCCAAATGCCAGGAATGTCCAACTGCTTGACCACCACCTGAACATCTGATTAAATACTGTATAAGGTGAAAGGGACAGGTGTGTGTTGGTGTTCTAATAACAACAGCTAATTTGGGCTGCTTATCAACACTGTCAGCAATTGGAGCTACAGCAGCAAGTGTGACACAGCTCATGGAGGATATTAAAGATGCAATGTGTAATACCTGGCCACATGCTCCAAACTAAGGGGGGACATTTCACCTCCAAGCCAAATACCAATTTACAGCAAGGCAAGAATGTGCAAATTTTAAACTGCTGAAAGTCTGAACTAACACTGCTATCTTATAATCTTCTTGTGTCAATTTTAGAAGGAAAACAGCCAAGCCAAAGCCATGCATTGGCGCCATTTGGAATGTTTTTTCAGTACAGTTTGTGTTGTCATTATTTACACTTTTTGACAGCCTTTGCTTAAAAACAACAGTTTTTGTATTTTGGGATCTAGACCTTAAATTATCTCTGGACATATTTTGACCCTGACCAATTCCTGGATTGAGACAGTGATTTAAGATCAAAGTCTTGAACAAGCAACAAACAGTAACTACCCTTTCAGACACAACACAACAACTGCACCACTGTGGAAACCGATTATTTCCACTGGCTTCCACTGCACCACAGCATACTAAGCTAGTTAGGTGTGCACATCCCAGTTAGTTCTAGCTTTGGGTTGAGAGCCAGCCAACAGCAAGCGGTTGTGCTGATGACTTCTTTTAAACAATGAAATTCCCCAAAAAAGGTATTCATCTTGATTAGCTTTCTTTTAAGAAAGACCATTGTAAATATAAATAAAAGATAACCAGATGGTTCATTTATTGTCTTAAAATGTCAAAAATGTAGTCTTTCTTATTAATTCAGATTTTCTAATACTTGTTTTCATATACAAAGGTGTCCTAGATAGACATTCTGGTCTTGATTGATTTGTTTTTCCTTCAGAATTACACATTGGGTACCTGGTTAAAACCTCTTTTTTAAAAAAGTGTCCAGACAAACCCTTACAAAAATGTGTAAAATATTGATTTTCTGTGGTATGTTATCTTATTTGAATTTTGGCCTCTTGCTATGGTCCTATTGTGTTTTCCAGCTAATAAGTCCAGTTATAGTAAATAGTCTGCAGACATCTGTTTCAAATAATATATTGAAGCAGAAATAAAAAGCTTCTACTATAGTGTGTTCAAACTTCTATTACGTAATACCAGTAGCACTGGCTGTTGGGAAAAGAATGAAAATTAAATTGCCACCTTTCAAAAAAGACCATGTATGTGCATGTACTTTAAGTGGTTTGAGAAATGCTTTCAGGTTTCTTAGGGTATACCTTGGATAGGCATTTTAGGCACATTTTACAGAAATTGTAAGAGGAACTGAAAAACTGTTTTCAGTTCTCTGGCTGGCTGGATTGTCCGCTCGGGCTGCCGCACATACATGGCGGCACAAGATGGCGACTTCTCTAAAGCAAGGCCCACTATATATACAAGCATAATTATAAGGCTATGAAAACCAAACAAATTTTATTTTATAGTGATTATAAACTTATATAAACATATTAATGGGTAGAATATTCAGATTCAGATTCAGATGTGACAATAAACCATGCCAAATGTTACACACTGGCCCTTTAAGATCGATATTGACTGTCCTTTACTGACTTCTTGAGACTTTGTTTTTTCTGTGTCTGAAATGGAAGGCAGAAGGTCTGACAGAAGTCTACTATTTTATAGATAATCCATGACGATCATTTTTCATGTAGATGGTTAGATAGATATATGATTTTTCATACCAGGTCATTTGAGGCAGTTCATAGGTTTCTGTTCATTTCAGTGCAGTAAATGAATATCTACTTGTGGAGACTTAAGATTCAAATAGGCTTATGTGCCTAGTATGAAACAAAGTATCATCTTAGATTATGGATATTGTGATATCATATGTGTAGTGTTATAGAGGAGAGACGACAGCAGGAGATGGAGATCCTCTCTGTTAGACTTGTCAGAAGCAACAAGTTTATGAGCTTTGACTGCAGAGAAGAACTGTCTGTATTATCAATGGACATGCAGTTATTCACAGTCAGGCACTGAACTGATGTCAAAACACTGTTCATGTCCGGCACAGTCACCTTCTTTGTTGTAACATTTCTTATTTAAAAAAAAAAAAAGATATGCAAAAAAACAGAAAGTTCAAATTTCACCCTTGGGCCAAGAGCTGCTCAGGGCAGAGCACATTTTAGCAAGAATAATCTTCAATTTTGCTGTAAACAACAACTAATAACTCAAAGCTACCAGGAGGCCAAACCCAGTTCACCTATAGTTCACATCCATACAAGTGCTTATACAAAGAAATATTGAAACAAAGTGTTGCATGAGTTACATTCACGTGATTTTATGAGTTGCATTAGTATGATCATATAAAATATACCACAGTCTTTTCTTGGTTTCAGAGACTGCATTATAGTAATGCAATTTTCTAAACGTATTAGACTGTTCTAGCTGATCTGTGTTTGCCTTTACCCACTTGTAGTGTCTTTCTGTGGCCGCGCCTAGTAAAACAATACTGCATTTTGGTAGCTGTAAAGGAGTTATGACTAGTTACTGCTGATGAAAACCCAACATGTCCTTATTTTGCTGCTTCACAATAAAAGCTTTGCCTTTATTAGCTTAGTTTAGCTTAGCTTTCAAAGCTAAATCCATTGACTCAAGACAAGCCATCATTGGTTAAAGCACACCTTTAAGCAGGCAGCCCTGTTGTAATAGAGATGCTAATCCCTGTAGTGCTGAGCTGACGTGCCGAGTCAAACCAAGCCAGCACATGTGTGTAGAAAAGACCCTAGTAGTGTAAATTTTGTGTGAAAACACCAGAAGTCAACCCTTGTAGTTGCAATATCAAGATTTAGGTGTTTGGTCAGAAATATTGTGGTGTTTGAGTTCCTCCATATCGACTGACCTACTGCTGATAGATATTGCTTATTCCATATGAATCGTTAACCATTTTTGTCAGATATTATTATGTGTTATGTGGTTATGCAGTTGAAAAGACTGTTAGGAACAATCTTGAGCTCATGGGAAGGAAGGAACTCCTCACTCCAGTCATCAATAGAAAAACCTAAGGCAAGCTTTAGATAGTGCCCTATCACCGCCCACTTCACCTTGCAATAGTAATGACTTATTAAACCACAGAATCAGAACCAATGTGGAAAATTCACATTCCAGAGCAGCTCAACTATGATGTAGCCTCCAGCAAGGCTCTGAAATCCCAAAAAATGAAAATTGTGGTTGTGCTGAGCAATTTAGTGAGAGTAAAACTGAAGAATTAGATAACTATCTGTTGCTATAAGGGCTAGAAAGTAGCCGAAACAGCCTGTTCTGATGAAATAAACCTGATTTTCACTTTCTCAGATGCCTCATTAAAACTGTTTTTCTTTCAGTCAGAAAGTCCCCCTTATTAGTATCTCACTCATCTGCTGTTTTGTTTATCATAATGACTTTGCTGATTAGCACTGTTAACCAATCCGCAATTAGCATTTGCAGATGTATCATAATTGAACGTGTGCTCACATGGCAAAGTGCTACAGGCATGAAATTACCTTTTAGATATCTGCAGCTTCAAACACTCGGCACACATTTTGTTTGGAGAATGACAGAATTAAAGCATCGTTTTAACAGCAGGTAGGTGCTATTTCCTCTATACTTTCCACTCATTCACACTGCAGTCTCTTTTAAAGACAGATAAACACACATAGAACATCATGTCCTCACTACAAACTCTAAATGAGAATTGACCCTTGATGTGATCATGCAGTTTGTTGCTTCCATAGCTCCTTTACTGTCAAATGATTGTAGTTTGAATAGAAATAGAAAAGTGTGATGAAACTGGATCCATTAACTAATTACCAAAGGTAGTATGAAACTCCATTCTTTTAATTGTTCGTCAGGATTGCTGGGGTGTTGTGAGACAGTGAGGTGCTTCAGACAGTCAATCAACTGCTGTCCAAAAAGCAATAAAGTAGTGCTTCGCATTGATTTGAGGTTTGAAAGCCCTCTGAATTGATTTGAAGTCTTTCAGTCGATTAGAAACAAGTCGAAGGTCTGTCATTGAAGATTTTGAGCAACTATGTGCAGACCATGGTTTACCCAGCTTAAAAACTCTATACATGCTCTGTTCATGATGGTCTGAATATAGAAAATGTTCTGGAGCTTTCTGTTCTGCAGAGCTAAACAGGAAACAGGAGGAAATGGTGGTGTTTAGTCAAAATAGTGTTGCTGTGATATAAGCATGTCATTTTTGTTAGCTAATGTACACGAGTCCTCGTCACAAAGTAGCCTGAGGCTAAAAGTGGCTCCTAGTTGGCTGAGTTAAAAAAAGAAAAGGAAGGGGCATGTTGGGCACATTTCTGGTCTAAGAGTAATGGAAAGAATTTTAGTGCTTAGCTTCTAAGCCTCAGAGAAGGTAGAGGTAGTCTAAGGGTCTTTTCAAACCTTTTGCTCATTTGTTCTGGTGCGAATGAACAAATTGAGTGGGTGAATTGTTAAACTTGAGGCGTTTACCACTCAGTTTGGTTTCTTTGCACACAGAAAACAATTCTGTCCAATTGTTAATGCTGCTCATTGGTTAGATGTTTCTGGGGCGGGACCAGAATTTAAAGAAAGGGAAGAATCTATCTATCTATCTATCTATCTGCTGATCTGTCTATGCTCCTGTGTGTTGATGAATATTTTATTTCCCATTCACTCACAAAAACCAGTTACCTGTCAATCAATCACTGTAGACATAATGAGTTCATTCATTAAACATGATGTCATCCATAGCAATGGGGTCAGCCCCACCCCTCCTCTTAGCTTTGGAGTTCTCTCAGTTCCCCAGTGAAAGCAGCTTTCAGCTGCATTAGGAAAAGGTCTTCAGAAGAAACTGTTGGAACGTTAACCATCATTTAAGTGGACTCTAATCTGTGGTAACAGATATTTGCATATGCATGCAGAATCTGTGGACAACAGGACAAGATTTAGTATCCAAAGTCTTTCCATTTGTAGTCTAATTGTAGTCCAGCTAGCATTAATCAATCATGTTTGAATGGCAGGTAAACAGTCTGTTTAGAGAGGCGGAATGCATTTGCCAAAATAGTTTGGCAAATCAGTTCATGTCTGATGATGAGATAGCTTTATACTAGCTTGGACAGAGATAAGCTTAAATTGTCAACTCATGGAAGATTAAGTCTTTGCCCAGATAACCGCTGGCTACATCGTAGCAGCTCTAGAACTATAATGGCTTTATCGTCCTCGGACAAAAACCAATGGGTTCCAATGCTGAGAGGACTACTGGAAATATAAGATAATTTTTGCAGGCTTTTTGTTGGCTCCACATGTACCTGAAGAGTAGAGCTTGTCGAACTAATTGGCTGAACTGTGGGCAGAATGTGTGATTTGATGAAACATCAAATCTTTGCTGAAAGAATTTAACTCAGATGAAATGGGTGTTGGGTTGTAGTCAGTATGCACTGATAGGAATAGAATATTGCAATCAGTAGATGTGTTTCTCAAACTAAGTTGGACAGTCGTGTTACAGGTGCATGCATTTTATTTTGGGTGGCCCCTGTGGGAATTCAACCTCTGTCTATAGCAGTGCTGTTGCAGCAAGGCGCTTCAGTGTTTCTCTTTTATTACTCACTCTTCTTTGATGACTCTCCCGCAGCAGAGTGTCAGCGTGCTGGCGGGGGAACAGGTTTAGGAGCTGGGAAGATTTACTGTCATGGTGCAGGGGACAGGTTGTATGGATCCATTCTCTCAACTGCTTATTCACTACAGCAGCATCTTAAAACCAGCCCAACTACGTCAGCAGCCAAGTCTAAGGGCGGAAGAGTCCTAAAATATCTAGGTGGGGATATTGTTACTTATTTTACTTTTTCTAAGATCCACTGTTTATTTTATTTTATTTTATTTTATTTCATATTGATAAAAATAAAGAAAAAGTAAAGGAATTGTGCAAATCAGAATTACAATACAAAATACATTTGTAAACTATGGAACATTTTGACACTAAAATAATAATGCCAAGAGATTGCATAGCTTCATTCAAGCTTGACATTTCCTGAAAAATTAGGTAGGAAAGAAGGTAAGAAGATTGATTGATGGTTGGTGGGTTTTGTTAGTTTTGGACAGAGCCAGGCTAGTTCCGTGTTTCTAGTCTTTGTGCTAAACTGAGCTAATTGGGTGCTGACTGAAGCCATCATATTTAGCATACAGTGGTTTCAATCTTTTCGTCTAACTTTCAGCAAGAAAAAATAAGCAAAAATCCCAAATTGTGTCGAGACTATTTTACTTTAAAAAACAAACTTTTAGTATGTGCTTTCCACCAGACATATTTGTAGGCTTGATCTCCCAGTAGTTTGACAGCAAACACACCCAAATAAAAAGTAAATAATGTCAAATGTATGTTCAAGAATAAGGTGTACACAATGTGGATAGTGCCTGTAGAAACGGAAAGTGCACTGAAAAATAATATATATAAAGCAAAACTATCTTTCACAGCAAGCGGCAACCTCCAAGGCTGAAAAATTAAGTCAACACGGAGGTGCCCAAAAGGCAAAAATTGTAGTTCTTTAAATGGCAATTCGAAGAAGTGAGTCAATAGACCCCTGTGTTAAAATGCCCAACTTTACTGCAAAAATAAACATGTTTACAGTCTGGTACAAGAATTAGGTTTGGTCTCTATAACAATTACGACTACTGCACATGGGATGAGTGTTTATGTAACTCACCCCTTTACATTTTATTCAGACTTAAAGTTACGCATACTTAAGGGCATGGCTGCTTTGAGTGACAGGCTGTCACAATAGTAGTGTTCTTGGCTTATCACTCAGATCCACCCCTCGTTCCTCCGCAGCTCCACCCCTTCTGGCTCCAAAATATCAAGATGGCAATGGCCAACAGAATGAACTCAAGACTTCAATAAAAGCAGTCCACAAACTGATGGGTGAAGTCACAGTGGCTACGTCCATTAATTTATACAGTCTATGGTCTACAGTCATGCTAGCAACTCTGAGAGTATGTAGCCCTGCTTTATGCTAAATGCTAATGCTAGCAAAGCAACACACTTAAAATGAAGATGGTGACTTGCTGATACTTGGTAGATATTCATTTTGCTAAGTTGCACTAACACCAAGTATAGCTAAGTGTGATGGGAATGTCTGTTTTGAGGGTATTTGGTCCAGAACCAAAGTAATGGACAATTTAAAATTCTGACCATCCAACAGCTGTAGATAGTTTCAGTATGGACCAAAGTGCTGGTCCAACTGACAGACAGCGTTGGCATCCCTAGAGCCATGCCATAATTATGATTGAAATGAAATGCGTTTGGAGGACTAAGTTGTGACATTGAGAGCTCTCTTTGACACCTTTTAATCCAAGCTCAGCACAGACACATGAACACTCATTTAACATCTCAAAGGTCTAGACGTTTAATCCTTGTTTGAATTATAATGTCCACCTAGATTAGAAAAACAAAGAGCTGGATTTTACTTGAATTTGTATCTGCACCCATGTTCCAGTTGTGTAACAGTCACGATCAAGGTTTTTGCTCTCAATTGTGGGAAAGAGCCACAGGGTGGTTCTTAACTCGGTTTATGCTTATGCAACGTCTCTCTTCCATAATTAATACAACCTCTGAACTTGAAAGTCAATTTGCTCCCATAATAATTAACATTCACCTTGGCCCCTCAGTGGGGGTCAGGTCCCACACAGATGAACCTGACATTTAGTTCAAAGGAATATTAATGTCAGGGATGTATAAAGCACAGGGTCAGTCTGGCAAATAGATGTCAGCATGCATGTAGCTGATCTGAAAAACTGACTGAGGATGAAAAGGTGACAAATTAGATTCCCCCAAGGGATCCTGGATGAAACCTTTTTTTTCAGAAAGGTTCTCTGTGTGATCATGCACAGATATTTTAGGAAGCAGAGGGAGGGTGTAGAGATGACAACCGACTTTAATGCCGTACCCACCGTTGAAATTACCAAGATCCAGACTTTGGTATTTTTTCTAATACGTACAATTAAAGTTGTGAAATAAATGCCAAAAAAATTAAGTTTATATACAACAAATTTCAAACAGCAAATTGTATTTTCCTGGAACTGTAATGCTGGGCAAAGTACATTTTTTATTGACATAATGACGGCATTCAGCTTACTAACAACTACTAAAAAATGTTGATACTGAATGTATCAGCAAAATGTTCACTGCAATCTTGCAATATACTTGTAGTGACTCCCGCATTACTTTTTTATATTTACCTTTTTTATTAGCATTTACCAGCAATAACAGATTTTTTTCCTTCCCCTTAACTTAGGTGCTTTTGTTGTCCAAAGCCAACTACAGCCAGGGGTTTGGATTCAAGCCCGAGATCCTGGCGTCACAGTCCTGCCTTTACATGTTCACCATCCACCCTGACCGCTGCACATGAATGTAATATTTCATAACCTTGAAAAAAAAAGTCTGTGAGCATATTTTAGGCAACGATTATATTCTCACCTCAATATAATTATGAACGCAGTTTTAGTAATCAACATACATCACTTGTAGGTGACAAGGTTGGTGTGTGGGTGTGTGATGCAGTGTGTGATTGTTACTGAAAAATCTCCTCTCAACACAGTGGTTCCAAGATACGTCAACAATTTGAAGAAACTGGACAGGCAGCTGAGAATGACGGCCTGCCTGTACTTCATTCACGCCCAGACATAATCTAACGAGTAACTCCTGCGCAGTCATGCTATGTTGAACAGTGGCCATCCATACTGATGCCAGCATATAAGTTTCAATTTCACCTTCACAGCTATGTATTTTTTTTTATTGCATGATTATCTTAGTGGAGGTTGGTAACTTTTACATATAGAGAGGCAAAGTTCCTCCCCTTCCGTTGTCCCCCATGAGGTCCGAAGAATGGCAAGAGACAAGTAATATTTTTGATCCTGTTTAAATTGTGCCATGTTTCAAATGGAAACAGAATAGATTTAGGATTTAATATTTCCAATATTGCCGGGAACTCAGTTGTGGTGGAGAAGCATTCATTATTTTTCATTAAGTATTTTTGTCTAAATATATTTGTTATATCATTTCAGAACATGTTCACATTTTAATGCAGTTGCTTCCTGTACAGAATGGCATCATTGCAAATTTAATTATTCATGTACTGTGTGTGACCGACCACATGTCCTGCACAGATACTGTCAGTATGTTGTGCTGCAGAGGGGCCCAACTCATTGTTTATGGCCCTCCATCATTATGGCTCCGACAAAAGCTTATCGAATGCATCACACAGTTTGTGTCGGCGTCAGTCCATGGCTGACATCTGAGAATGGATCTTGTGTTGTGGCGACAGTGCCATTTTCCACAGAGATCCATTTGTGCACAAACAGATGTACTATTTGCATAATTCATCAGCAGCTTCTTTTGTGGATAGATTAAGGTAATCATTTGTTACAAGTAAATCTGTCTACCTATACACAGTAAAGGGGGAGCATTTACATGATAAAACCAGAGTCGTCAAAAAAAACAAAACAAAGCTGAAGAGTAAAGCTCACTCTGCATAGAGTCTGCTGTAGATCACCCAAACACATTCATTCCAGAATAGTAGGTATCCATATCCATTTACCTTTGCATTTATTCATTTGTGTACAGGATTTTTGTTATTGCAGAGTCCAGTGATTTAGTGCTGCAATTCCATAAGGTTTGGAAAAAGGAAAGAACAGTCATGATAAAACCACCAGAGACTAAGATATCCTAATTTTTTAACCCTATTTACAATTAGTATGAACTTCAGATCTTTATGTAGATTTAAAGACATATAAAGATGTAATGAAAAATCTATGTCAGTGTAGATGTAATTAGAGCTGGGCAATCATACGATCTCAATTCGGGATCGCGATAAAATTTTGATCAATTTCAATTATCAGGATGGGGCGTTTTGAATCGATATCATATGGCAAAAGTAAGTGCAACAACAGCATGTCAGAGTCTGCCAGTTACCGTATGCCATGCAGGCAGGATACGCCCACTTCTCATTGTAAGTTGAAGAGAGAAGTTGGAAAAAGGAGAAAAAATGAGTGAAACTGAAGTCGAGGACAGCAAAAATAATGCAGAACGTGAAAGCGACATCACTATATCATCTGGAACCGAAGATATTGTTGAGAAAAAAAAAGGTAACGTGACGTCAGTTGTGTGGATACCTCAAAAGTGACGAGGAGCAGATGGAGCCGGTCTGCAAAATATGCCGGCAATTGGTACCAACCAGGTCGGGAAACACCACAAATCTTTTCAATCAGCTGAGATGGCACCATCCCAGTGACCACAGAGAGAGTATAACTACGCGGCCTCCAGTTGTCCCGGCTCCACACACACAGCGTCGCTAGTGGCAGCTTAGCAAAACAACAGTCCAGTCATGTTTTGCAGCCACAAAGGGTGTGCCCCGCATTTGTACTTACTTATTTACTTTATTTTTGTACTGCCTCAACAGAAATTATTATTTTTAAGTTGTTTAAATATGTTGTTAACAAAATCAAAAAAATGTAAAATATAGTGAAAAACTGACTATTCACTTAGTTTGCACTTGTTTGAAAACATAATTATATGATGCTGTAAAAGCTTCAGTTCTAAGTTTCAGTGAATCTCTTGTTTCTTCAAGCTCCAATCAGGATGCTGTGTGTGACATTCTAGACAAACAAAAATCAACCCAGCAAGATAAAGTCTGCCAAACTCTCCTTTTTTCTATGATCTCAAGCGGCCTATCAAAAAACTACAGACATGTCCTTCCAGTGAAAGGAAAAAATTAGTGGATCTCATATAATCAGCATCACTTCAACAGACTTTTAAGGGCTTGCAGTGACGTTTAAGATGTTCAAGAATTTTATGATATAGAAATATTAAAGAAACTTATGAAGGCTTTTGTAGCGATCCTTAACTGCAATAGTCAAAGCAGTAGAAGGTTTACAGCGGCCAACCAAGCAGGACTGCTATCAAAATGTAGCCTAATGATACCTTGACTCCCTTCTTCTTTCTCTGACCCTCACATTACATGTTGTAGAAGTCCCTCAAGAGTATCACATATAGCTTCCCTTGACCTGAGATGCATAATGTCTCCCAGTTGTCTCCCAATAATGTTTTTTACTAGAACACCTGTTAAAGCCCATGTCTTTCACACTCCATGCTCGAGGTCTTCACAGGTCCAAAATGACAGACCTGAACCCTGGACCCAGGTAATTTGTTCTGTCATCTGATTGGTGATACAAGAGACCCAGTGCATGTCCACCTAACAAGCCTGTTAATTACAATTACTACAAAAATGCCCCTCTACCTTTAAAACATTGCATGCATACCACATGCTGTCCCTACTGTCCCCAGTATAAGCTGTATAATGTTTTTCTATTGTCTCTGAGTCTGTTGTTGTGGTGTGAGCTGCTGTCATGGCTTAGTTTCCCCAGCTTGGGAATCAATACTCTACGTGAGTTTAACGTACCATTCTCTGATTCACGCTACACACGAATGAAATAGTCTGCCACAAGTAATGCACTTTAACACTCTTACATTTTGTTGTTGCAAGAAGGAGGCCCAGACAGAAAACGTGCTGCTAGGTTTGACTTCTAAATACTTATGTTCTTGTAGCATTGCTCCTCCACTCCACTATGGTCTACGGTCCCCAACTCTATTAAATATGACAGGAGGCCCCCACATGCTTGAGCTTTACACTGCTGACTTGTATAATCAGAACAGACATGTCCTGTCATTTTCAGCCTTCTATGATTATATTGGCCCACATCCTGACAAAAAAATTCGAAGCTTCGGCGCTTTTTTCCCGTTTTTTTGGGGGGAAGCAACACTAACACCATCAACGAGCCACGAGCGCACTCAGAGTCTGGTGTCAGAGACACTTCTGATGCTCTGAGTTTCGCATCTGTGTCATTGTGTTGCAGTGTGCGCCGACAGTTTTAATTTAAGGTGCTCACAGACTCGGGCGCACTATAAGCGGAGCGTTGAGCGCACTTCCGCGATGTAGTTTCCAATAAAAATGTCCGTGAAACACTACGTTACCCCCAATTCTTGCACGTTTCTGTCACGGCAATGTGAAAAATACATGTCGAGCAGTGTTTTGAGTGACACTGGTGCGCGGAGCGGAGTCCACACGGTCGTAAAATCTGAGCTTTGCGCGCACAGGGCTTGCGGATGTCCGCTTTCGGTCTGAGCTCCCCCCACCCCCCAACCCCCCTGTCTTTGAATGCTTCGAATTATATTCGTTCTGAGCTCCGAAGCTTCAAATGTCCAAATATGGATTCGAAGGTCAGCCCTAATAATACACATTCTACATCTCGGAGGCGACGTCTTTCCACATATGGGCTTCCTTCGCCTTTCAAACGGGGCAGAGCTCCGTGGGAAACAATAGGAGAGAGACAGTCCGAGGGGGAACCGGGATCTGACACATCACCAGAGGGAGAAGCAGGTCCGTGGAGCTGTGCGCCAGACAAAAGAGCAAGTGCGTTGCACCAAATGTGTGCCACTACAGCGTCATTTTGGTTGTGAGCGTGCGTGACGCGTGTCTACATTGAAAGTAATTGGTTTGTGCGTGCAAAAGACGCTACATCTGAACGCCCCCCATGCACATAAAATACACTTTAACCAAGGCAGCGGCCAAAATCACCCAGGCGGCCCACCTTTGTCTTAGATAGGCAGGGAAAATCCTGCATAATGATAAACAGATCCAGGGCCTGATTGACTCTAATAGAACGTGCACCCAAACAGATCCCAGGCCAGGTCTTGGTTAGTAGGGTCCACGTAGAGCTGTGAAGACCTCTACCTCATGCCACCAATTTGTAACCACAAAAACATCATCTGGGTTTTTTCTCTCTGACTGTAGACGCTCCTTTCTGAGCTACCAGTACATAGGATGTAACTTCATGTGTAAAATCAGTGGAATGCCCCTTTAAATCACAGTCTGTTGAAGCATGAACCAAAAATGTCACATATCTAATATACACAGTTTTACTTCAATCTTTACCACAATGCAGTTTTAAATAAACAACATGGAATTAAATGGGTGTTAACATAAAAAGCAATAGAAGACAGATGAATATATTTGTTGAATGTAATTTATTTTGTTACAGTAGGTAATGGCGATGTTATGCAGGAGAGTCACGTTCTTTTCTTTGCATTCTAAATACAGCTAAGCGTGTTGAGAGTGTGACTTTGACACAGTGGGGTGGTATCTTTGTGTAAGGTATTACTGTAGCAGCATCCCGCCATGCAGCCTTTGTTACCACCATGCTCCTGGCCAACACCAATTGAGCAAAACTGAAGGCAAACACCACATACAAGCTTGTTGGCAATTTGTCGTGGGATGGAGCTTTGTGTGTGATTTAGTTGTTTGCTTAATATGTTTAGACATGGTGGGTCCATACTGAATATGAGCCACGGTACAGATTATTATGAGGCCGGTGATTAGCGCTGCACAATGTTTGAATTGAGATTGGGCACGGGCATGGCTTTAGAGGAGCAGAACACAGGGTAGGCGAGTCGGATGATGATGATTATATTGGAGCCAAAATGTTCCTCTACCCCACATTTCTGATCAAGCCAAGATTGTTTAGCCCTGGTGTCATTCTGGGAGATTTGTGGGTATTTTTCCACACCGCCTGGCATAAAGCAGTTTTCTCCTTGTGAGACGGTCTGCAGGGAAACGTGAAACACTATTTTCCAGAGAAAAATACAGTTCTGAGGATCCCAAAGGCTTCATTCACGCTGCCGGCTTATGCGATTATTTTCCTTTTTTTGTCACTTTCTAACCTGAAAAATACAACATATAATTTTTTTATTAGGGAATGATGTGTACTTAAATGCATGACAGAGATGAGATATGTTGATCATGTTGATTTTATTTATATATATCCCATAATAAGAGGTTTGTCACAGGTGGTTTTACAGTCTGTACAGCATAAAACATTCTCTGTTGTCTTAGGAGAGAGGCTTTTAGACAACAATAATGATTGAGAAATAGTCTTATCATATAACACACATATACTAAACTGAACTTAATGAGCACAAATAACTACTTTGCCCTAATAACAAGTATTGCGTATGCATCAAAGCCTGATATATTATTCCTCTGTGCCGTAGAGCTCCATCGTTGTCCAAAAGAAAAAGAAAGAAAGAAAATCAAAACCACATCACTGAGTCACACTGTTGCACTGGGTGACATGTTCCTTCATTAGCGAGAACACACACAGTGTAGCATCTTTTGACTCAGTCCCACATACATCGTGCTACTGCTGTAAATACCCATGAAGCCCAAATGTGGATTAATATGCGGCTGAAAATAGATACAGAAATACAAACAGTGCATTTGATAACAAGTAATGTTAACAGTGCAGCAGCTAGTGTCCAAACGTACACTGACATTTCTCTTTTGAAAAATGAAATCACATGTTTGTAGCTCAGAAGAAATGTACAGGATTGCAGCTGGGTGCCACAGTCAGGGGAGAGTGATCCGGCTGTACTCAATGACCAACAAGAAAGTGCAGACCCCACCTCAACCCCCCCTCCATTTCCATCGTGTTCATGTGCCCATTGGTTAGCTAATCACCGCAGTTTAGCGCTGTGCAGTACCCAGCGATGCTCATACACTGTTTATGGCTGATAACGTTGACCTAGCCTGAGGTGGCAAGACGGCCCATTAATGCTGTTAGCTCTGTCAGCAATGTTGCTGTTGTTACCACTACACCGCTAACTGCTATTTTGGCTCAGCCACCTCCATGTTTGCTTGTGACATCCAAGGTGACAGCCATGTGCTACTGAAAGTTTACTGAAAGTTTAACAAACATGAAACATAATTTGTGTATGTGCCCCATGATTTAGATTCATGAGTCGCATGAAAATCGTGCCAGTGGTTTTTCCATCAAAAACGAAAAACATGACCTCCTTACATATCCTTGTTTTTGGTCTTTTAATAGGACTTATAGATGGTAATAAAAGTTTAGAATACGGACAGTCTTGCCCTTAAACCTTTATTCATTCTTTACAGAAAGTCCTACACTTTCACACCAATGTGTTATATAGGCGTATATCCTGTGTCTTTACCTGGATATTTACCTGGGGGTCAAATATGTCTGTAAATACACATTAACATTAAGCCAACATATTATTAGCACAGATAAATTGACCTATTCACACAAGTTAGCTAACCTTTACGTACTATTAGAGCATATTCACCAATAATATCATCATTCCAAGTGTGCAGACTTTTTTTGTATTTTTTTTTTTTAGCAAGATACTATGATACACAGTCCACCTCATAAGCCATTGTTGAAAGTGGAGAGGATGAGGCTAATGCACCTAGTCATGCTGTAGCTGCTGCTGCTGACTAAGCAGCTCATGCTAGCACACATTAAAGTAGACCCAAAAATATTCAGAGAATTATCTTCAGTGATAATACAGTTCAGTTCAATTTTATATAACGTAGTAGGAAGGAATCACTGCTCTGTGTGTTTTTCAGCTTTGGGGTCCTTGACCTGAAAAATCTTAAGGACCCCAATACAACGGTGCCTTATTATTTATTTTTTTAAGCCACTAATATTTTGGAAAAGTTTTTAAGATCTGCAGTTATCATTTATTCATTAAATATTCAGTATAGTGTTAGTTCAAGCAGAGCACCAAAGTCACACCTGAGCTGCTACAGTACATTCATGCATTGCAATCAGTTTGTCCGTCATTAGCTGTTTGACACCAGCTGACTAATAAATCCAATCAAATTAATGCAGGTGTAGAGGACAGCCATCAGCGCTTTTTATTATCATTATGTTTATGTCATTGCAACGCTGTTAGTTGCTGCAGTTCTGTCCTCCCTCCTCCCCTTGTGGTTTTGTTATTGGTGATTTGACTTAGATGTAATGTTCATATACTGTATATTATTCTTTGAAAGCTCTCTAAAAGAGCAGAGCCTTTTTCACCAGATCTAACTGCATAATAATATGCAACAAATGGTCAGTTCCTCTGTGAAAGTCTTGCTAACTGAAATGTAGCATCTAATCTTATATGAGAGTATAAGAAACTGTCCACAGTAGAAATGAAGGGAAATGCAAGAATGCAAAAGGGAATTTATTACCACTGGAAAGTGCAGACAGAAATGATGCATAGAAAGCAGTTACTGATAAAATCATTGCCAGGTTTTATTTGCATCCTGAGGAATGAAAAAACATGGTGAAACATTCAATCAAAGGTGCATATGGAGATAAACAATGCCAGGTAATGAATATTGCAGATAATGTGTTGTCCATCACACCTAAGAGATACTGCACATTCACTTCTGCTTGCTTTAGTTTTCTTATCACAGCCATTTAGGATCCCAACTGGCAGCAGGTTGTTCAAGTCAAAAGAAATGTGATAAATAGCATTAACTCTTGATTTTGCAAAGGGTAAAAGTAAAAGATTTCTTTTACCTTGACTTGAATCCAATTTCACAAGGTTCACATTCAATCTGACTTTAAATGCAAATAGGACTGCTATCATAAGACTCTCAGAATACATTCCGCACATGCACCGCCATATCCATCACGTCCAGGCAGGTAAAAAACGCTCTTCAAGCAGGCAGCGTAAACTAAGCTATGATCCACTTGAAACACAGTGAACGTCAGATCGTCTCTCTTATTACAGCCTGTCAGACGGAGAGAATGACTCTGATCCGCCAATTGCCGCTCGTCAGCGCAGTTATTGAAAATCACCTTCAATTTGCTCCAGATACCAAGATTGCGAGGGGCAAGTCGCCGTGTTCTGTTTGATGTGACGATCACTCCGATCCCTCCTCGAGACAGGACGGAGGGAGTCAGGCATGGGGGGGGGGGGGTCGTCTAGAATCAGACAGTGTGGAAATATAAAAGACTGAGATAACAGTGCAACCTTTGAAAGTAGAACATGACTGAAGGTGTATGCACGCTAGTATACATGCCATGCATAAAATTAGGACTGTTCCTACAGCTTAATTGATTGCAGAATCGTGGAGAGAGAGGATATTGTGCCCAGAAATCACACCACATCAGGTTTAAAGGGCTCTGATGTTTCTAATATACAGCTCGAATGATTTCTCTGTACTGTCTGCAGTAGCCGTGAAATATCTAATATCAGTGACAGTAACTGTATCAGAATGTAATGCATCTGTCTGGGTATTAAGGTAACCCTGCGTTTTGTTATTCTGCACGTAAAATCACATTGCATGCTTTAGAAATTGCCTGTATGGGATGGTGCTTCTTCATTTTCAGTCTGACACCTCATCTTTGTTGCTGCTTTGAAAGCTTTACAGCCAGCAAATAAACTGAGTCATCTTTGTTTGTATTAGGGTTTTGTCCCAAAAAAAGGAGATTTTTTTTTTTCTGACCCTCGTTGGAACCCTCCTACTAAAACTTTTATGTATTCTTGTGGCACTGTAACCGATTCGCCAACAAAGAAAAAAGAAGGAATAGAAAAGCCCTGCTGCGGGCTTGTGCAGAGCTTCAATCAAAATCCTGGAAGCTAGTTGACATGCAGGGTGTGGAGGTCCCTGCAAAGTTATTGAACTTCTTTTTCTTTTCGTTTTTTCCTTTCACCAGCAGCTTTTTATATTACCTGGCAAAACTTCTCTTTCTTTTTTTTCCCCACCCTTTCTCTGTCCAAAGCCGGAGCCTGCGGTTTGAAAGGCTCACTGTCCCTAGATTAGGTTCTGCTGGTGTGTATGATCAATGAACCGGAGCCGGCTCGCGGTCAGAGCAGCGCGGCGGGGTTGCAGCTACATCCCGCCAAGTGGCTGGATGGTGATAAGTTCATTGTTGTGCCTCCTGCGTGCCCCAGATAAGCCCCAGCACGTCGGGAGCTCGCCGCAGCAGCCACAACAGCGGCAGCGGCAGCCCCAGTGTAAGCCGGTTACGGCTGGTCAGACTGCAGCGTTCTGACAGATTGTCATTCCCACCTCTCAGGGTGTTTAGTGCTAATTTACCAGCCTGATTACACAGGCAAACAAGTTTGCCGCTTCTAACACACGCTGCTTAGATTCTCAAAAGACACTGATGGCACACTGCATTCATACACCAGTATAAAAGTCATACGACTTGTGTTTACACACCCTATGAACAGCTTAATGTATCCAGGAAACAGGCAGCTCCAATCCTAAAGTGGATGTGAAAATCAGGGGAGGGTGAGCGGATGAGGAATCCTTTCCTCACTTTAACACAACTGTTGCTGAAACTCTGGAGGAGCTATCTGAAGTCTAAGAAAATAACGCTGATGAGGATGTCATCTGGGTTTTCTCTGCTTAATATTGGAGACTACAAATTTAAAACAAAGGCCTGCATTACAAACTGTTGGCATGAAGTTTGACAGACATGACATGGAAGACCTCAGGAAAAATGCTGTTTAGTTGGATTAAAGGACAGGTAAGACCCAGCTTTCTGGAGCTTGATCCATATCAGGTACTAAGACCCCGTTTATGCTTGGTATTTACGGTACCCTTTGGAGTTTTTGGACCACTAGTAGCACCATAGAGCAATGTTTTCACATGCACATATTTATTTTGTTATTCTATTGCAGTGCCCAAGGACACAGCAGATGAAATTAAATTAAAATTATTCCTATAGCTGCAAATGTTGATTATTTTCATTATCTATTAATCTGTTTTCTTGTTTAATAGATTAATCATTTGATTTTTTAAAAGATCAGGGTTTCTCAAATGAGGGTATGTGAAATAAAATGTATAATTACTATTTTAAAAAGGTATCAGTCATGCATTATGATTGAAATAATTATACTGTAAATAATAAAATAATGTAAATAATAAATTCAATACAAATATAGATGTACATTCACTAAAACGCATTTTATATTAAATATTCGTTTTTCCAATGTAATTATTAACTGCTAACTGTTACAACAAATGCAGTAATGTTCATGGTTGTGCTTGTTTAGTGTGTGTTTCTACGAAACATGTTTTGTGTCTTTGCAAAAAAAAAAAAAGAAAAAAAAAAAAGAAAATGTTGAAATGGGTTACATCATTAGATGAGCAAAGCTGACAACCCTGCCAGTTGTTTCACAGCATTGATATACAAACATATACCTGGAATATATACCAGAGGTACAGATGGTGGTAATGCTCAGAGAGACAAAGTCAGTGAAGAAGATAATTGCTAGCCAGTAAACATGGATGTAAACAACGGTGGAGAAAAGTGGGTTGTGCAGATGTTTTCTGTGTTAGGAAGTGCACTGTTTGTGCTTAATGATACGTGTGTGTTGGAAAGTAGTATTGAATGTAAACAGTAACTTTGTTAACAAGAAGTGTAGAACCTAACATTTAGATGTGGTATTAATACGTGTTATCTCCGTTTTGCCTGCAATGTGATCGCTTCTCCATATGAAAATTTGTTAGGCATGGCCAGCAGACTTGGCGCATACCCCGGTCAAGGGAATCAATGGAATAGATAGGTGTGTCATCCATCTTTAAATCACTTTTTGCAAGGTTAACTCCTGTTACTTCATGTAGCTGCTGCGGAGCAGCTTGAGCTAACAGGAAGAGGCAGAGTTAGGTGACACTTTCACTTTCCAGACTGTGGTCACGCTGTACGGATTACATTTACACCTGATCACAATGCATGCCAGACCACCTGCTTCAGGTGTGATTTGGCAAATTCAATCACAATGCAGATTGCCTTGTAATTGAGGGTGTAAATGAGTCTAAAAGTCAGGATATCTCAGCCTCTGCTGCATTGATGACTCTTGAAAGTCTCCTAACTTTGTGGAAGTGCTATACAAAATGTCTGAAGTACCTATTTTACCAGCACTTTTAAGAAGGGATACTCAGTGAATGTGCAACAGTATATCATCAGAAAGGAGCATGGCACAAAGTCAGCTTTAGCAGCATGAATAGATTTAGGAAGAAATAGATTTGCACCTTCTGCGAAAAGGTGCAAGCTTTGACTGTGAATGCAATATACTACCACCTTTTTTTTTTTTTTACAATGCAATCAATATGTGTTAAAGCCTGCATTGCTTTTTTTATTGGTATTAGCAATGTTGGGCCTTTATTTTTGAGTGTGTAGAACCGCCACACTCAACAGCTTACATTGTTATTCGATCCATACAGCATTGATGTTTTGTCTAAAGCCAGCCTTCCAGTGGCTGGCCATGCCTAACTGCAGCGAGGGGGCTCAACTGACTCCAGAGTCATGGATTATACAAATCGCTCTGCTTTCCTCATATCTTTGCTTTTTACTGAAGTGGGATAACACAGAATGGATAGAACAATGCATCAGTACAAGGGTTAGAGATTCACTTCTCTCCATGGGCACACTATTGTGTTAACTTGCCCATGGTAAAATGCTCAACTCTCACTACACATTAATAGGTAATACATGTGCTGTATCTTAGAATTGTTTTTATATAATTCTAAGTGTGTGTGCACATACATTTATAGTTTTTATAATTTATGTAGAATAGCAAATAAATGTAAATGATAGATTTGCACTGACTATATTACCCCTCTAACAATGGAAACCATGACAGAGAGTGTTTTGCCTTTGAAGGCGTATGTAGCAAATGCCACTTTTTTTTTTTTTTAGAATGAGCTGTTTATTATAGTATAAGGAGAAGGTCCTCATTTATAGAGATTGCCATGTTGCGCTGCCATGTTTTTACAGTAGCTCAGAATGGACAAACCAGACTTCACATTTTTACACCAGCCACCATAGTAAGAGGCCCATCTTCAACAAGTATCATCAGAGTTACACCAGTTTGTAACATGAAACTGCTTTAATCTTTTTACTGGTGAAATCACCAGGTCTGTTCGTTTTGGAGAGGAGAGACCTTTGCGGATAAATTGGCTCCTGCTAAAAATCCCCTGAATGTCTGGAACCTCCTGAATGTCTGGATCAGAAAAAGGCGAGCTACCCGTCTCTGACATGCCAAACAGCTTCAGAGAAACACTGATTTGTAACATAAAACCGTTTTATTCTTTATTTTTTAAGGGGTTTAACTACCTGGTCTGTTTTTTGGAGAGGAAGAGACCTTTGATGATAAATAGGCTTCTGGTAAAAAAATCAGTAATAGTAAACTCTGCGAGGATTCTAGCCGGGAGAACTTTTAGCTGGTTGCAATCTTCAGTGGAAAACTTTTGCACACCGGTTTTCAGAAAGATGCGTTGGAGGAGGAGAACAGCAACCAGACTTGTAGAAAGACTCCTGCACACTTTCTACAAGTCTGGTAGCTGGTTGCAATCTGCAATTCACTACTAGATGCCACTCCAATCCCCCGAAATCTTACTCTGTTCCTTCAAGCACCATTTTACAAAATATGAAATAAAGTTTTTCACACAAACACACACACACACGCACACACACACACACACAGACACACACCAAATAATGTGGTAGGCACTTGATACGTTCTGATTGTTTGCTTCCTGCATTTAAGCAACCATCTCTAGTGGAATCACTAAATGTCATTACATTAAAAATAAGACGAGTCACTTTTAAGACGTTTCTGGTGATAAAATACTGCAAATGTCAAATACTCATTCATGATTATTGACTCCAGTGAGTTGAAATTTGAGGTTATGCCATTTCTAACAAGAGGAAAAAAGAAGTTATGCTGCTCCCCACCACAGGGGCAATACATTTTAAGGGTTGCTTACCATTTTGGCTGTTGCCATCTTGTTTGTTTTGAGCCAGAAGTGACTATATTTGGATGAGAGGCTGGAGAACCTAATGCTAGCTGCTAGGTGAGTTAGCACACCGCATTTACAGCTATGGTTAAATGTGCTTTTTCTAATGCGAATGCTAATTTTCGCAAGCAAAAAACATGCTTAGAAGCATTGTATCCACCAGAAAAAACTTAGCATCCAAGTCTTTAGAGGGACTTTATTTACAACCACACACTGAAGACTTTTATAGGCAACTAAAATGTTAAATTTCATGAACTGAAAACAAACGGAAATAGCAACAGTTACAGCTACATATACTCTGTGATGATAAACTTTATTCCAGACTCCAGTCCATATAAAATACAGACAAAAACACAGACAATACAATAAAAACATCACAACAAGTAAGTTTAAAACACATACAGGCATCTACTCCAATGCTTCCAGAAGTATGACAGATATTTTGTGTCACTTTGTGCAGGCACTGCTAAGGCCATAATGACACCATTCTTTGACTGGCTAAGTCGACACATAAAACTGTAAATAAACAGCATGAAAAGTGTGCACATCACTGCTTACAAAACAAAACCAAGGTTGTGGCCGTATTAGGGACCTGTCAATGAACGGCACCCACCTGTCACTCAAAGCAGTCACAGCCTTTATTATGTGTAACTTTAAGTCTTAATCACATTTAAACAGATGAGTAATATAAAAATGAACTGGTCATATAGTTGTCATGCATAGGTAAATTAGCCATGAAGACCAAAATATTTTTTTTGTAAACATGTTTTTCTGTAAACATGTTTACTTGAGGATTGACTTGCTCTTGGCGCCAGCCTCAAGTTGCTTTTTTGCGGAACTGTAGCTTTTAGCACTTGGCTTTATTTCTAAGCCCTGGATGTTGCTGCCTCATTGGAAATACAAGGAGCCTGGGAAAATCATTGTTTTATTTGTTCTGTGGCTCTGGATGAGCTTTGTTCAGTCTGAGGAGTCGGTTTAGGCATAGGGTTTGGATGCAGCCATTCCATTGGGTTTTATGAGCTTAATCCATACAAAGGGATATAAATGTGGGTATCTCATCTTCTTATGTTTCTCTCTTAGTTATTCTTTTTCAAATATGTCCCTTGTGTTTAAAAGTAGTAAGGATGGTCCCACAAACAGTTTCTGGTCCAAACTGTGGTGGGGAAGTTCATGTTGTGGCATTGTGGTCATCCGAGTTTTGGTACCCAGACATTAGAGAGAGCTAGGAGACAATGAATTCCTTTAAATTCAGCTATGTACAATGGACTTGTTTGTGCCTCTAGCTGAGAACATATGAAAAAAAGTCAAGTATTGGCCCAGGCTTTGGATTTATTTTGCTATGCTTGGCTTCCCAAGCCTCGGGTATATCTGGCTACAGATGTCAACATCAGTCTCCTGACACCTGAAAGTCTTGCATTGTGTTCAGATTAGATTCTCTGCACTAACACACTATACCTCAGCTTACGTGGATGAAGACAGAAACATTTACAGGCCTTGGTGTGGTTATTTGGTGGAAAATAAGATTGAATGGTCTGACTGGTGGGGTGTTACCTTGCCTTCTACTCAGTGCATACCAGAAATGGCTTTACTCCAGAGTTCCACAGCAGATTGTAAGTTTAAATTCATGTACCCTTGCTTTCATGTACGGGTGTTCTGTTGTTTACTTTAATGTTCTAGCTGAAAGAAAAGAGGGAAACAAAACAAAGCCTTGGTTGCATTTGTTCATAATATTATTTAATTAAGTAGTTTACTGGCAAAACTGCCAGCACCATTGAAGCCTGAGGTTCTTGCTAACACTGTATATTCTTTGGAACATGATGAAGAACAACTAGTTATTCAGGCAGTGCTGAGGTACTTGTGCTGCTTGGCAGGCATGCTACATTGCCTTTTGGGAGCGCCAAGCAATCCCCATGGAACACCATGCGTAAGTAGTCAATGTGACTTGAGTAGCAGGGTCACTTTAACTGTTTTCTCTCAGCCATTAAACTTTTCTCTTCTCAAGTGGGACTGCAGGGTACTTGTCGTTCTGCCTGATGAAAAATGGACAGGTAAATTGGCAGAGTAAGCTACTGGAAAATATTCAAGTGGAATGGTTTGGTAATACATGAAAGTAATGCCAAAAAATCCTGCAGTTGCTCATTTAGAAAGAGACTCAGGACTTGTGTGGAGTTGATGTTGGATGAAAAAGTGTCTCAGACAACTGGTTACAAGGTTATATTTGCAAGCAAGCCTGTGGAAAAAAAGAAGAGACAGGACAAAACAATGCATGAAGTATGAACAACATATGAAAGCTGATCAAACAAGGATGTGAGTGAAATGGGGATTAAGATCTTTTCCACCATCAACACACATTTCTTCATCTCTTCTACATGGAGATTAAGCTGTTTTCCATATCCGTGGCTCCGCAGAAGAACAAATGGGTTAACCAATGAGACGTAACAGAAATCGTAATTGCTATTCGTCTCAGGATAGCAAATGGCTTTGGTGCTTGTTTGGTTCGTTGCACCGCGCGTGCCTCCTTTGCGGGGGCTGACGTGCATGTTGAATTAAGTCAACATCGAGGTGAGATGACTGCATTACAGGCGAGCGGTGGCCCTGTTTGAATGGCTGCTTCGTTAGTCTCATTCTACGTGGAAGCGATGCTTGAATTCATGCTACAGGTTGACTCGGTGGCTCTTTGTTCATGGAAGAAGGGGAAATATTATCCATTAACCAATTGGGAGGTGTGTTTTTGTGTCATTGGGAGTCTCATTTAAGGCTACATAATGCAGCACAGTTTTCCTACTGAGAGCTCAAGACTTGGGAGAAAATGTGTTTTTATGTTGTTGTGCTTATTTAAAGGGTTGGTGCACCCAAGTTATTAGGGTCTGGGCAGCTAAGCTGCCAGGACACTATTGTAATCCTAGGTACTCTTCTTCTTCTTCTTCTGAGGAAGTCATACTTCCCATGGATGAAAACTCACCAAACTTTGCACAAAGGTCCAGTCTCATGCCAGATATCCTCAGCTGTAAACTCAAGCCAATAGTCCTGATGGTGGCGCTACAGCAAATGTCTAAACGTCAAAACTTTGAAAATTCCTAACAAATCAACCATACGTGCTACAACTTCACAACTTTCATCAAACTGTAGCCCCAATACTGAAGAAACTTTATGAAGTTCATCACTCTGTTTTTTTTTTGTTTTTTTTTTCAAAAACTGTAAATCTTATTAAACCTATCTCCTCCCACAATTTTTTCTCAATTGACACCAGACTTGCTACAGAGCATCTTCAGACTGTCCTACAAAAACTATGTTTCTCAGATTTTTGATTGATCAAAAATTGAGCCTACAATGCATCAAAATGTTTGACTGTAAACGGTATTGTAAACAGATACATGCAAATTCTTGCTAAATAAATCTTCAATGTTCATGAAAAAAAAATTACAACATTCTAGAGTCATGGTAGATGATGTGTGGCAAATTTCAGAATTTTATCTCAAAAACTGAATTTTTGACAGCATTTTGAATTTTGCTCTAATGTGAACAATGGGAGCCAATGTAGAAATGGCAATTTTAAACATCAGATTTTCACTCATTTTCAAATCACTGATTGAGCAAATCAATCATTGTTACAAACAAATTACCAACATCTGCTGTCTAGATGCAATATGTATATTTTCAGATTTTTGTCTTAATAACTGAATTTTTTTTTTTTTACAGTGGTTTTAAATCCGCCTTTCCATGCACACTTACTCAATTTCTGTAGCCACTGTTGAGTTGCTACTTACCAATTAGCTCAGAGTGGTAGATGACCATCTGAGGTTGCAACGTTTGCGAATTCGAGCCTCAGCTGGTGCCGAATCCACATTGTAATGTAAACAATTTCTTGTGCTCCAGCTTATTGCTTAAAATTGCCTGAGCGTGACTGATCACTGTGCAGCATCTTCAAGTATCTTTTCCGCTAGAAAATCTGCCTTCTCATGCTTGAAAATAAACCAAACTTTTCACAAAGATACAGTGTCAATACTTCAGTGTGAAACCATCTGAGGCTTCTCATTTTGCACATAGCTCAACTAGTTAAACATCAGTTTTTCACTTATGAAGCAAATCAATAATTGTTAAAATAAATTACCAACATCTCCATGCTGTCTAGATGCAATATGTGTATTTTCAGATTTTTGTTTCGATAACTGAATTTTTAACAGTGGTTTGAGACCTGCTTTTCCATGCATGGACGGCTGCTAAACCTGCACGTCTGGCTTAGTCAATTTGTGAAACTACACATGAATTGTCACTGACTAATTAGCTCAGTGAGTTGCAAATTCTTAGTCTCAGAAGTTGTGAGTTCAAGCCTCAGCTGATGAAAAAGGCAGATTGTGCTGCTAAATTCCTAAATGTCTTCCAATTCTTCTGCTTGTTGCTCAGAATTGCCTAAAAATACCCGGACCCGACCCATCACTGCGCAGCAGCTATAATATATTTCTTGTTGTTTATTGATTACATGAAAAAACACGCCTTTCAAATAAAGGTGTGCCTAATACTCTAGATTTGCTAGAAATACCAAAACAGATGGCTTAATTTTTTTTTCTCTCTAAAGATATGTCTTTGGGAATTTTTGCCTTTAATGATTGAACAGCCAAGTGTGAGAGGGGGAAGACATGCAGCAAAGGGCCACAGGCTGGACTCGAACCCGGGCTGCTGTGGCAACAGCCTTGTACATGGGGCGCCTGCTCTATCCACTAAGCCTCCGATGCCCCAAACAGATGGCTTATATAAGATAGTTTTCTCAGAACAAGCATCTGTAATTCAGCCTTGCAAACAACATTCCACTCTGTATCCTCAGCATATAAGAATCAAAAAAAGCTATAGCTGCAGAGCAAGCAGTCCCAGCTTTATTTTATTTGCCTCCACATACAGTGATGCATTACGCCTCGACACCTTTCATTTGAACAGTTTAGCAACCTGTCGAAACCATTCGTGAAACCTCTAATCTTGGCAACAATACAATCCATCTGCTTCGTCTCGCTTTTAATGGGATTTATCAGTGTGGTTGCTTTCGTAGAAACCGTGCAGGATGTGTGACTTTCCACAAGCTGAATTTCTAATCACAGCCAAGTGGGGTCAGTCTTGTTGAATCTCATCAAACTGAGCGCTCCATGTATTTTACACGAGCTGCTGGCAGAACCTCCTGTGATCTCAGTTCACCTTGAAGTGGACCGTCCTCCCTCTTCCCCACCCCCGTCCTCCACGCTCCATGTCCCATACATAATCATCCGACATGAAATTTTAAAAGAAGAACTCTTCAAGCTACCGCAAATTACCATTTTCCTGCTGTCTCGGTTAATATGTGGAGTCCCGTGTTGGCTAGCTTGTTAGGGTAAGGACTGACTGTGATTGATTGCGCTGTTTCCTACCCTCATTCATGTAGAAAATTGGCATGGCTGAATGACGAACACCTTAAAATGAGCCCAGACGTGTTCCACGGGGACATGAGAGTGTTTGTGTGTCTGTGAATGACTTCTGCAGCTTTTGCTTTTGTTCAATTCATACCTTTTTTGTTTCACTTTTCCATTCCTTACACACAGTGCCAGCGGTGCTCAGATGTTGAAACAAAAGATGCAGCGACCCAGCTGTGTCGGTACCAGACAAATATCACGAAGAGTACCTGTTCACTCTTTTAAAATATTTTCTCCAGGCGTTTTTTGTTTCACCTGCTGAAGTGTTTTATTAATGAGCCTCAGGTCTGTTGTAGCACCGACATCAAGGTTTCTCTCTAATCGTGCTGTTTACTTGCTGGTTTCTGGGAAATATCCTCAGAGTCATCATGCCGTAGAAGTTTTTCCACCTCCGCTTGCAGCGTCTCTTATTGGCAGCCTAGCTCTGCCAACTGTGTTGTGGATGCTGGTGGTGGTGGTGGGCAGGTCTTTGATAAGGATTCTAGACATGTTTGGGCTGCTGCTTATACTTGCTTGTGTGGTTCACAGATTGGGAACTGTGTGGTGGGGCTGGGTGGTGGGGGGTAGCAGCAGTGGAGGGTTCGTACCCTGAAGTTTGAATTTAGATTCGACCTCCGATCAAAATCCCAGCTCAAATGTTTTTCTTTCTCTCCGCCTCTTTATCCCATCCACCTTCTACTCCACCGCTCTCCACGTATACTCATCCCATTACACCAGCTTCGATTTTAATGCCCCCCCACCCCTCTTTCCTATCTTTTCCCTCCCTCCTCGCGCTAACCAGAAGCTATGACTGAGATAGGAGAGGTAAGAGAGGGCAGCTTCCCCTGACACCGCATGAGGATGTGAGCAGAATAGCTTCAGCCCCCTCTTACCACCACACACACACACACACACACACACACACACACACACACACACACACACACACACAAACACTCTCTCACACACCTCTGTCTGCTGCTGTTAAATCCCAGTACAGCCACACTGCTCCACAGCCATATGGTCTCCTTCCCCTCCTCCCTCTCCCACTGGGCAAACAGGCCTCGGAAAAAAACAGACCTCTCTCAGACCGTTGTTAAGCTGCTGATCTCCCTTAAAACAAATCTGTTTGTGAATGTCATTACTTCTAAGAGCGACTGACGATGTCATCACAATAAAATCTCACCCATTCACGCATGCCATAATTTAAAACAGATGCACACCCTCTCGTCTTCGCCTCTTGTGTTTGCTTTCACTTTGCATTGTATACTAATTTAGTAAGACACAATACCTGCATGCCTGACAGGGGCAACAAAATGATATGTAAAAATCATAGACTGTAAATAATTATGGCAGTAGCCACGGTGATGTCCCCCACTGGTGTGTGGACTCCTGTTTCGAAGCCGTCTAGTTCAGCAATGTTGCGACTGCCACCTTGGATTTTTGGAGCCATATTGTGTGTATTTGAACAATAGGGTGGAGAAACCCTAATGCTAGGTGTTAGCTTGGTTAGCACTGCGCATTTACAGCTATGGTTAACAGTTATAATGCTAATGCAAATTTGTGCTGATTAAAAACAGGCTTTAGCTTCTTAAACCAAAATGTACTGAACCAGGCTTTAAATTTGTTTATTCTGCCGAAAAGTTGGGCATTTTAACACAGTCCATGGGAGTTTACTTGCTTTTGCCCCAAGTGGTTATTTGAGGAACTGCAGTTTTTGAAACTTTTAGCCCTGGATGTTGCTGCTTGGCAAAAATACACCCATCTAACCAAACTAAATTACACAGTGGGGCTGGACCAGAGAAGAGCATGCTATTAGGTTCAAGTCAGACACTTTATAGATTCACCTTAAATGCCTGAATTACATTCTGGTTGGGTATTGGCACTTATCCCCTAACAGGAAGTTACAAATCGAAATGTGAAAACAGCAGTAAGAGGGCCCTCCTGAGAAAGTCAGACTCAACAATAATCAGGCCTTTAGACTCTCCAATTCACTTCTTTGGTATAACATTATGCAAAACAGTCAAATTGGCAATAAGGAATGTTTGTTTTTATTTTTTGACGTCACATTGCAGCATTTCTGGGCAGTCTTAAAACTAATAAAAATATCACCAGCCTTATGCGTTATGTTTTTTCTATCTAAGACAAAAACTGAAACCGAAAATGAATATATCCTACTAACAAGTGTTGTGTGTGTATCCAAGGCCTTACATATCTTATTTCTCCGTGCCATGGAGATTCACTGTTGTCCAAAATCTATTAAAAACACATCAGTGAGTCACACAGACTCATAATGACATGTTCCTTTTTATTTTGAATATGGACAGTTTATTTCAAGTTCATCCCACGTACGCACCATCCTGCTGCCGTAAATACTAGAGCATGGTATTTAGTGTTAATCCACAGCTGAAAATAGCCTCCAACAAATGTACTTTGTTCGAATGTTTGTGCCCTGCTGTTTTAGGAAATTACAGAGCCTTTTTAAAAGATGAAACTAAATATTTGTAACCTAGTATGGACATTTCAATAGCCTTGGGTGTGCTACATAAATAAAGGCAGGTTGGAAAGAATTTACAGGCGTATAAATTCCCCTTTTAGTCTTTTTCATGAGAAAAGCTATCACTGAGAAAAATACAGAATAACATCAATAACTTTACCTGTTGTGCTACTTTTTAAGCTAGATTTAGTTGCCCAGTGTCATGATTTCTGGAAGGAGACATTGCTGTTGAGTTTTTTTTAAATGTACTTTTTGTTTTGGTGCTCTGAGCACCATAAACTGATTGCAATCTAGTTCCATTATATTGGAGAGAGGGCAGACATCTTTACAGCCAATATCTTCGGTACCAGGCAACTCACACCAACCTCTAGGGGCTTGGCTGAGATGGTAACAGCTTGCCAAAGCATGCATTGCTACATCTCGCAAAACCAAGCACGCCCAAGTGAAATACCAAGTATTTGGGGAGTACCTAACAGCAAGCACCCCTTTACACTGTGGGAGGAAGAATGTGTTATTTTGTCTTTTAAATGTTGTGCTTTACCACATTGATTGAAAAATTTTAATGAGAGTTTTTAGTGCCTGCTCCAAAGACTGCAAAAATAATCAATGTCGCAACCACAACGACCCCCTTTGGATTTTGGACTCCAGTTTTGAAGCCTCCAGTTTGGCATTTTGGTCGTCGGCATCTTGGCTTTTTTGGGCCAGAAGGGGCCATATTTAGGCAAGAGGCAGACACTGTGGAGGAGGAAGTGGCTATCAGCAGACAGCCTGTCACTCAAAGCAGTTCACCCTTAATTATGCATAACTTTAGACCTCAATGTAAATGGATGAGTCACGTAAGAATTCATCCCTTGTACAGAAGTCATGAATGGGAAATTAGCTCTTGATACCAAAACATGTTTATCTCAACTGTATAGTTGGATAATTTAACACTGGGGTCAATGGGGACTGAACTGCTTCTGGAGCTAGCCTCAAGTGGCCATTTGAGGAACTGCAGTTTTTGGCACTCATTGGCGTCATTTTTCAGCCATGGGGTAGTTGCGTGATCTGCTCACTACATTACACAGCTTCATACTAAAAGACAGACGCACAGGCTAAGGCCATCAGCCAAACAGTTGTATTTACATTCTAGCAAGGGGAGATACTATGAGTCTATAATAGAGGTATGTGCATTTTAACCTCGGAATTCAAGTGTTGCATGTTTCTAGGGCAGGCATATCCAAAGCAACGTATTCATAAATTACCACACAAATGTATGGCATGTTGATTAGATGCCCTCAAAATCACAAAGTGAAATAATCAGACTTTTATGTTGTTTTTAATCAGAACAAAGCAAATTAGAACTTTTGAAAACAAAGAAACAAAAACAGAAGATGCCACATCATTGTAATTTTCAAAGCAGCTACATTCATATGTAATTTTAAAACTCAAACAAAGCAGCTCACCCCCTGAAATAACTGTGTAGCACCACTGGATAGGCCTCAGCTGTGTTTTGAAGACAAAAGAAAGAAACAGGTGTCCACAGATAAAGGGTGGGATGGGAGGGTTTTTTTCTCCTCATGTGGATTGTAGATAGTGAAATACACATATTAAGGTTTTAGCAACAGGTGGTGTAAAAGAAGAGTGCTTGACAAGAATACAAAAAAGAGAAAGGACAACCTTTGCTCTTTATTCTGCTGTTCTGAGATTCACTTCTATACTGTATGTAGTTGTGCATTGAAAATCAATATCCAGACTTCAGTAGTTACTCAAGATGTTTTCTCTTTAAAGGTCTTTAAAACTCACATTTTTGTTGTTTTTTGGGGGTTTTAGGGAGCTTTATTTGTTCTTATTTATTTATCTTTTTGAAAGCAGCTGAACAGACTGCATGCTGTTTACAGATGGAGCCAAATTAAAATTCACAGCACAGTGCATCATAGCCCCGACCAGCATGTTGTCAGGCTCGGGAAAACTGGTTTCTATGCTGGGTTGAGTAATGACTCAGCATAAGATAAAACACCTTGAGCTGTATAAATCACTGCATGTGGCTGCCCTCTGTGTAGGCTGATAATCAGCACATGCTGAAATATGTTGTAAGGTGAAATTCAACTTACAAAGTAACTCTTAAAATCCACTTAAAGTCAGAGGATCAGAAAAACACTACTCATACAGTATGTGCCCACATTCCATACTCCATACAAATTATATGCAGTGTTTGAATACCCAAATAAGTGACAAAACTGAGGGAATAGGTAAATATTTTGGGAAATCCTTCTTGCTTTTGTTATCATTAACCTTTCTCCACAGTGGGAGTTAGATGTGACTAACGACTAGCTAGCAAGTTGTATTTTTTCAGTGATCTTACTTGGTACGTGTCCTGTGATGCTAATGCATTAAAATCTTAAAGGACGCAGTTAACTCTCTATCAATGGGTCCCAATGCTACATTGTTAACGACCAATCTGTGTTGAAACAGTGGAGTTGGGTAACTTTACTAGTTTTGAATGTCCTTCTCAAGTCACAGGAGCTGCTGAGAACGAAACTTGTGTTTTGGATGTTTAATTAACATATTATGCTGAGTATGTAGGATGTTACTACGGACATTCCTATTATTCACTTACATCAGTGACGATGGCGCTCTACCATCCAATGGACACGCCTTGTTTTTTCCCCTGATAATGCTTCATTGCGCTAATGTGATTAGGCCACTGGTCAACACTGTGTTAGCTATGTTTATGATGATCTGATGATGTTTATATAATGTAAATGTTTTACTTCAGTTGCTACCATTTTCTTACCGCACATATCACGTCTCATGTGAGACCAGCTTTGTTGTTGTTTCCTGTTTTGTTCTTAGTCACAATGAGTGAAAAAAATAGATTAAAAAACTATTCTCAGACTGAAAAACAATAAGCTTATTTCTGAAAATGTTGAACTATTAAATTTATGCAGTAACTTTTTTACATTTTTATGGATTAACCACAGAAATTCTATTTCTATGGGATTATCACAAATCACATCAGACTAATCTTTTACTGTGTAGATGATTGTGGTGCTTTTTATACTCAGCTCAAGATGTGACAGTTGTTTCATGCTTTGTACATAGGCTGTATGTAAAGATACATACAGTTTGTGGTTTTGTAAGTAAAGTTGTCAGATTCAAGATTATTTTTTTAACTCTCAAATTACAAACAGAAGTGTAATGAATAACAATTTATGGTTAAAAGGGGTTTAACTCTTTTTAATAATGGCCAGACACAGAATTGTTAGAAAGATGGATAAAGTGTAGCTTTGTGGAAAAAAAAGTGCATTCATGCATTCAGTTGCATCGCAATTCATTCTTACAGGATTTAGCGATGGCTAAATATTACCGCTAATAATAAAAACCCATGTTGATAACACCCCTTGGGAAAAAAAACAAAAAAAACTGAGAGATTTCAGACTGATTTATGTCTAAGAGTTGGTCAGCCTTTTTTCAGTCTTTATGCTAAGCTAGGCTAACCACACCTTGACTCCTGCTTTTTACTGAGCACACACAATTATTTATATTGATCTTATCATCTAACACTGAAAGAAGGCAAATAAACATATATCCCAATGAAATAGTTATAACTTGCATTTTATAGCATCTGTCAAGGGGCCCAAGTATGCTTTACAACGCAAGAAGATGAAGGGAAAGTAACGGTAGTGGTATTTGCTGAGAGTAACAAAATTAACTGAATCCTTAGGCCTTGGTGAAGAGGCAGGTTTGAAGTAGCTTTTTGAAAGTATTCACACATAGATGCAGCATTTCTGATTTCTGCCAGGAGAGAATATTCCTGTACATGGACGGGTTTGTGTGCTTACTACACTAAAAGTGGAATTATGTTGCTTCTTGTAGGTTGGTATATGTTGCTTGTGGCTACTTTGCACCTGGATTTTAGCAAATATTTTATCAAATATGCGGAATAACTTCTTTATGTAGGGATGTTTGTATAGATGGATTGTTGGTTTTCTACATACTGGTGATATGAATGAGAAGTTAAGAGACATAAGCAGAAATCCAACAAACAAAAAAGATCTGACTCACATCATTCTGTGCTGATTTTTGTGGTATCATTTCAGGTATGTGGTATCAGTATTCAGTATACTTTGTACTTTATGAGCGTTGCGTAATCATAATCTGAATAATCTCATATCCCGTTCAGAAGAATCTTAAATGTAAAGCTGAGATGTGCTGATATTACAGTATGTGCTATATTGTGGCCTACCTTATTGAGTGATAGTTTTCATGATCCATTCGAGCTTGGTTTCCATGGTGATATTGAGATTAGTTTGTTCATGCCACACATACAAACAGACATTTGCAGGAGAGGGATATCAGATTCATATGGACAGTGTATTGCAAATGAGGCCTTGGCCACACCTGTGCTCCTGTGAAACTCAATAGCGTTTGCTTTAATAATCTAATGGAAATTTTGACTTACAGATGATGTAAAAGAAACAAACACGTTTTTTAAAGGTCACAAAACATATTCAGATCAACATGTAGCCACTAAAGATAGGAAACGTAGAGGTTTTATTATAAAACATAAAGGTTTTATTATGTGAACGTCGTCCCCTAACCCTCTGTCAAGGCTAAAACGCTGTGTTTACTGTGTGAAATGGATACTTCACAGCCCCCTCAGAAATCAGCCTCACTTTGGTGTAGTTAGAGGACAGGCTTGAAGGACAACCTCCATGTGTTCACATTAGAATAATGATCTGGAAATTAGTACCCTGTCTCTCCTCTTCCTTTCCCAGCTGCTGGGCTCTCAGCTCAAGAATGTCGTGTTCTCTTTAATAGTCGTTTATTGCCTCTAAGTTTTGGGAATTCAGAATCAACAACTGCAAAGTAATTTCTGCTTATCGCCATGCCCTCTGGTGACCGCGCAATGTGACGATTGTTATCGTCGTCTCGGTGGAACAGAGTTCAGCGAGAGAAAACACTTGTGGCTTTCCAACCTCTGTGAGAGGAAGCGCAGACACAAGCTGCATTTTGTGGTGAGATTTGAGACTTGAGGTTTTCTATTAAGTTTTTAATACTGTGAGCATTATCATGTATTTATACATGTGTTTATATTTTGATTGGTGTTAATATATTAGATTTGTACTTGAGAATCTCAGGGTTAACTACACTTACTACTGTCTTTTCCTGTTCTACCCCAGATGCATTTTGTACCTCTCTTCCTGATTCTCCATTGGAATAAATGATCTCGTCCTCTATAGTGGTCATCACTTTGAGGTGGCTTCCTTTTCCCTCATCTTCCTGCTCTGTTATCTCCCTTAATCATCTGTATGAGAAATGCCATCTGATTGGCAAATTAAAGTTTAAACACTGGCTGCTCTAAAGTGCGGCAATCAAGAAATCAAGCAGCTCATTTAATGCTAAAGGAAGGTTTCAGTATTTTTGAACTTGGACCCTATTTTCCCATGTTTTTGTGTCTAGAGTGACCAGTGGAGATCGTTTTTTAATTGGTCCAATATTGAGAGAGTTGCAGCAGCAAAACAGGCTGCGATGTAATCCCTACAGGCAATTTATGTCGACTAATGGTGCTTGTTTTTGCCACTGAGAGGCTCAGACTGTCATCATAAGTGTCATACAACATTATGAAAAGGATCCCACAGAGGAATCAATCGTTTTTCTCTACCCTTGGCTGATCTGGGCTGTCTGTTATTATGCAAACCAAATCCCGCTCTGACTTTTCCACATTTTCTAAATCAGCTAAATATTCAGCTATGACATTGAAAATCTTTTAGATAACAGTAAGTTACGCTTTCTGTACTCTAACATTCTAACAAACTCTTCCTGGCACTTCTCCCTCCAACTCTTACTAATGTTTCCATCATTGTTTTTCTTGCAACAAGTCACCTCTCATGAGATTTGACACTACCTCTCCTGAGCAAGACTTTGTCACATAACATGCAGATCAGCAAAAGTTCAGAAAAAAATTTTCATTTCTCTTTATGTAATGTTGTCAGTAATTTTCTAATAACAGAGCCTGTCAGTGGCAAAAACAACCACTTTTAATGGTAGTAACCTTACAGTGCATAGACATTGCATTGCTCGTATTGGGATTACATTGCAGTCTGTTGAGCTGCAATGGTTCTCTCCATACTGGACCAATTTTGTAAACCTTTTTTCTCCACTACTCACTTTAGACACAAAAAGATGGGAACACAGGGTTCAGGTTGAAAAATACTCAAGTTTTCCTTTAAGTAAGAACCACAGACACTGAATCAGCTAGCCTTAAACATATCTTTGGACTGCTGCATAGTGATGTTACTATTATGTGTTTGAGGATCTTGAGGGTTAACGTTCTTAACATTGACATCACTGGCATCCTTGTACAAGGGGGAAGTTGGTCTTTCTTATGTAGCGTTCTGGCCTGTCCCCCCATTACACATTGGTGTAAACACTGGCTGGAATTTGTTAGGCATTGCTATACATATGTGCAGGAATTGGTGAAATTATGTGCAATACCCACGGTGCTGCACAGAAATTCAATCCCTGCTATAACACCCAGGATTTATAACTTCACTTGGACTAGCTGTTCTACTTGAAATCACTTAATGTCTTTAGCTTTTCACTTTACTCACAACTTGTGTTGTCCGACATCTGCCCATCACGTTGCATAAGCAAGGCAGAAAGGTGCATCTCTCAGACAACCAGTGATCTCTCTGATTATCAGATTTAAATGTGAAGGCTGTTATGTGGTCCTTCAAATACGGAACATGCACAGATTTGACTCAGAATGCAAATGATTATTTGTCACAGGAATAAATAATCAAGGCACATCTGATCATCTTGTTAGGTTATAAAATTAATTTGAAGGTGTGGATGAAAATTGATGAGATTTTATTGATACAGATCTCATGATTGATTCTGCTTATTGGTCCAGTTCTTTGTCGATCCCCTTACTGATTGATTCTTGTTCAATTTTGTGTGTAGAAAAAAGCAGGCCTACACAGGTTTTCAGTGTACGTGCAGCTGTTTTATGATTTCATCATCTAAAATGAGAATATTTTCCAGCATTTGTTTTCGTTTAGGTTTTCTTAGTGTAGAAAAATCTGCTAAGCCCGCCTTTGTGGCACTAATGTTATCATAGAAGGACATTTATTTGCAATAACGAACGTGCACTCTGTTGGGAAATGGTGGCACTCATGTGGAGAGTGTCAAAAACATAGCATTCCTGGAATTTGAGCCCATGTTGAGTAGAAAAAGGTTTCAACATATCGCTGGTGTTTCCACCCTTACTAGAAATGATCATTTTGAAGATCATTTCTCCCTTACGTTGCAAGTTTCCAGCAGTGTTGACCCATGAGTATGATGTCATTGCTTTGCACAACTGTCAGAAAAACATGCGGGCATGCATAAAAGGAATAAATAAGTTCGGAAACATACAATTCTGATGGATTTGACAGTTTGGAAGTCATAAATTAAAAAAGATTAAAAGGGTTCATTTTTATTTATTTTATTTCTGATTGATTCAATCCACATTTTTAAATAGCATGCATTTTTTTTAAAGACACATAATAACATATTTAGGACCTAATATATAAAGTTAAGCCCTTACTACTTCATAGCTAATGCTTACAACTTAAAGTATTTGTGAATTGAAAAACAATGGCTTTTCTACCTTGGATGTTATTACATAGGGGCTGCAGCTCTTTTGATTTCTAATAAATTAATTGGAGTGTAACTTTGTGAAAGTCATTGTTAGGTCAAATTCGATAGCAGTTGTTGTAGAAGATACTCATTTATCTAAGAATGTTGATAGTAAAGCCCAGGAACAGGCTTCACATTATCTGAGAGACCAATTAAAAAACCGTCAATGCAAGATTGCAGTGAGTTGCAGCAGCTAGTGGAACGGCAGCGAGCCCAAAGGTGACGTCAGGACTTCAGCCTCTATTCACCTCTGTAGTGTCAGCAGAAAAACTCGGAGACAGAAAACTTATAACCTGAACAAAACGATTCCACAATCTGCATGAAAAGATACCACTGGCAGTTAATTATCAAATGGGTTTTTTTTGTAAAACACATGAACTGACCAGTTAATATATCACTGTAGTGACAGTAGGCATGAAAAGAGTATGGTGACATTGTTAGCAGCAAGCCATAGCCTGAAAGTCCCAGAGGGCCTGTATGAATCTGTTGCAGCTCCAGTTTAACACTGAGCCCCTCGTCTTATCCAGAAGCACTCTCCAATAAGATGAATGATTTTATTCCACCACTGACACTTCACTGTGATGTTATTGCCTGAAACAGAACAAAACCTCCCCGCTGGGTGCTAAAATCTGACAGCGTTATATATTGCAAGATTCAAAAAAATGTGCACGGCATGTCCCTAAAACTGCACCAGGCAGACCACTTTACTGTAATTTGTTTATTTCTATTATGTTGCATTAATCTTGCCACGATTGGTATGAAATTCCTATATTATATTATAAACCCCCCTGTTTGGATTTTCTAATTATATCAGTCATGCTTGGATAAGCAGAGGTCCTCTTGTGACTTGGAGTTTTCCATCTCATTTTAAAGCAAAGCTCGATCTATACACATGTAAGCAAACCTGGGACAGCCACAAAACACACCCTGAATTCCCGGTAATCTATCACATTCTGGCAGTCCAAGTGCTCTGTCAATCAATTAGGGAATGGAAAAATGCTTTGTGCTGTGCTCCGCGGTGGTCAGGCCCACTTGTTTACGCTTGGATTAAAGATTAGGCTTTCAGAATGCTTAAGATAGATGCTATGTCAATTTAATTCTAAAAGAATTGAAACTCCTTTAAACTAAATGGTTCAAGCGAATCTGCATTCAGAAGGGGTACACTAATAATGCGGCCTAATCAGATTACTTTGATCCATTTTAATGCTGGTAGGTGGCCACTTTCTCTTTTCTATCTCTCCCTTTCCACCACTCCCTTAATCGCCTCCGCATTTTCTTACTCCTTCTTCCTCCCCACCTCTCCTTTATTTTTCTCCATCTCTCTGTCTCCTCCTCCCTCCTACCTCTCCGCTGGGTGGTACTGTACAGGGTCCCGTGCAGCAAGGCGGCAGTCTCATTAATCCCGCTCTCATGGCAAACTAGTCCCCAGGGGGAGAGAGCACACTTTTTAAAAAGTGCCCTGTCACACTCTGGCACATCATTTGCATTTAGGTTAAAACCAGTCGGGACTCTTAAATCTTATCTATGGGCAGAGGGAACTCCCTCTTCACTGCGGCATGAGGGCATCAGTTATTGTCAGGCCAAACCTTGTTATACTCTCACAATTACACACACACACACACACACACACACACACACTGCTGTGTCACAGGAAACGCATTAAGTGTTTTGGTTTGTAAACAGGTTATAATCTATATAAGGGTTATGGCTTTTTTCCAGCATGCAAGTGTTTCCTTTGCCAGTAATCAGTGTAATGGGCTGTCTGACAAAGAAGGTGGTGTTCACTCACACGGTGGGAAGTGAAGTGCTTGCCGGGCTTGCATTGTAATCTTATGTATGTGCAATGTGTGCACAAAATATTAATGGTGTCGGCTCTTACCATGAATAGTTTAAACCAGGTAAGTGCTTACATAGAAGGTGCACACAGAGTGAGCTCACCATTTACATATAAAACATTAGTTAGCTTGCCACTTTAAGAGAGCTTGGGAGATTATATATATATGTATATATATAAATTTAAATATTAAATATGACAGAGTAATTTATTAAAATGCTTTACAGGTAATCTGCAATTTCTGTTCATGCTTTAACCTCAATTTTACATAAATCCTCATGTACATTAGGATCATATCAGTTTACTGCTGTGTATAAATTAGCTGTGCAGACCTGTCCCCCTCAAACTACATAAATAACTTGAAGACAGTGATAGTCAAATACAGAGGACCGAAATACAAGACTATAGCTGTCCTTAAAGATCAGTCAACTATAATCAGGGCTTCACATCTGTACAGATGTTATTTTAACAATCATCCTGCTTAACACAAGTGTTTGTGTTGCTTAATACTTCAATAATTAAAACAGTTTGATGTTAATATGCAAAAAAACTATATATAGTTTATGATCTGTAATCAAGCTGCAACCTCTTAGGCTTAAAAATGAAGCCAGCGGAGAATGCCAGAGGCTGCAATTCCTTGAACGGCCACTTGAGCCTGGCTCCAGAAGTCAGTCAGTTTCCACAGACCTTGTTAAAATGCCTACATTTTCAAAAGAAATAAGCATGGAGATCAGCAGTTATTGATTCTATGCAGGCCTGGCTCATCTAGAACAGGCCTAATGTTTAATCCACTGCAGTACCATCTGAGGATGATCGGAATGTCATTAGTTTTGCAGGTATTTGCTTGTAAACCAAAGTATCAGACATATTTTGATCTAACAACGACACTAATGAAAAGTCAGGGAACCACATTTTAAGGTTCATCCTAAGGGCAACATGAATGTTGTGTTTAAGTGTATGGCAATCCATCTAATAGTTATTGAGATATTTCCCTCTGAGGCAAAACTGTCAACGTCATGGTGAAGCGAGATAAAAAAAAGTCAGGGGTGCACCGAAGTCAATAGGATTCATTTCTGAAGGAACTATCGATGTCTGTGAGAGATTATATGGCATTCCATTCAATAGCTGTAAATATATATAGTCTGGATCAAAGTGGTGGACTGATACTTGACCAACATAGATTGACTATTTCACCAGCTTGGCTAAAACTTAAGATTAGTATGCATCAAACTTGGTGTCTCTTCTGTTTCTTTCTACTGTATCTTCTTTTTGGCCACTGTTAATAGACTCAGCAGGGGTCCAGATATCCCAACAAGCTCCTAAAACACTAGTCCTCCATTTCCCGTAATGCAAAAAATCCCAGTCTATACACCCTTGTATGTATACACCTATGTCTTTCAAACAACACGCTCCTAGGTTGTAACACAATACTTTGATCCTTGTCTGTTATTATATGAAGGCATGAATTACAGTGAACAGACAAGGCAGACCAAACAGGTGAAAATAGTTTAATCCTGAATCAACTCAGTCCCACTTTGTGCAGGTGCGAAGCTGGTGTATCTCGATGCATGTTCCAGAGGTGTTGCACACTGTGTAAAAGTCTGTGATCAGCAGTAAAATCTTGCTTGCAACTACATCTTCGGCAGTAATCAGTGTAATGTTCTTGTGTAGCTTGGGGTTAGCCTGCATTTATATATAGATCTCTACACAGGATTTTGTAGTGATAAGTAGGTTTTGTGTAGAGAGAGCTGGATGTCTTTCATGCTTTACCTCGATGCTGCGCCGTCCCCTTCCCTTGGCTTTCCTGTCCTTGTTGTTCCTGTCCTAATTCACATCTCCCATGCTAACACAAGTGCCTTAACTTACTGCTTGAGTCACTCAGTTCTGGGCTCTTTCTTTTGATCAGGCCTAATCCTCATTATTATTTACAGGCCGTGATTTCTCCCTGCAACCATCGTTGCGCCGCAGCACGAATAAACCGGCACATAGTATGGACTTTGATCAATTATGGACTATTCGCTAATGGACTGTGTCCCTCCAGTGCTCGCCCACCATCCTTTTCTCTGCATTGTGCTTGCACTCTTTCTCTCTTCAGTTCATTGTGACATTCGTGTGTAAAATGAGCTTTAAATTATTTGATAGCTTGTATACCAGCAGAGCTGGCACAATATATTTGGGTAATGGATTTGTGTACAGCACTGGGTCATGCTAGCAATTAGTGTAATAGTCTATTTCATGGCAGAGAGTTCAAAGTCATTCCATAAACATTATAAGGATTTACACTGTGTACCATCTTTCACATGGCGCCATTAAATAGGGCCTGATCTGATCTGCAAATTCCTAATTAGCAATGTGATAGGGAATGATGGCCTAAGCTATCAACAATGGAAACTGTAAACTAGTAATAAACAAATGCAAATACACTAAATACAGTAGCTGTTTCCTTTAAATATGCAAGTAAAAGAATGTAGCATATGCGGAGAGACAAATTTTAGCATGTTAACCACTTTATAGATAGACTAGGTAGATAGAGTTAATGATCATTCAAATCCACACCGTCAACAATGCACATCAGGACCAAATTCCGTTGCATCTGACTCTCTGAATAAAATATGGATAAAACTATATGTTGTAAATTCTTAGTTTCATCATCTGTTTTCAGCTCTCTGATGATACATTTTCAGATAATTGATTGGGTTTTTAAATGGTTTATTCACCTTTTTTTTTTACCGTTTTGTCAGAACCTCTTTATTCTCCATTTTATCTGTAAATTTCAAATCACTAAGTTTTGCTAGTATTGCATGGTGATGATTTGAAAGTTACAGAAAAAATAAACTTTAGAATTTGTCTTACCTTCCTCATCCATCTTCATGTAGAATTCTTTTTTGAGGTAGCATTTGCAAACCTTTTACATTGTCACTAAATTGATTTGAAGAAAATATCTCCCTCATGTTTGCACTAGACCCTGTCTTTGAATGAGATGACAAACCTGCACCAACAGCCATTGACATGCACATCTTTGTTGATACATACAAAGAAAAGATGAGAAGTCACTCTCCGCACTGTATGAAAAAAAAGATTATTCTGCTAAAAGAAGTACTTGTGTATACAGCTTATCGTTGTTGTAAGGGAAGATGAGGTGAAGTGGTGGAAAACAGAAGTGTGTGACTGCGTGATGGACCAAAAGAACATAGAGTCAGTGGTAAGTGGCAAGAAAAGGAGAGGTTAAGACTAAGTATATAAATATGTTATTTGTAAAATATAGGAATCAAAAAGTTGATTTTTTTTGGTTGTAAACGCAAAACACAATTTAAAAAGATAAGAATTTTTATAAACTACAACTAAAGTACGTGATAGATGACATAGATGATAGTCAAGGACTAAAATGTTTACGGCTGCATTATGAGCACCGTTTTTGTGCACAGATAAGAAAATAGATTTGCAGTGATCTCAGCCTGTGGACCTTTGTGTGGCTTTCCAGCCTAGTAACATTGGTGTGCAGGTATTTTCTCTGCAGTACCTTGGTTGTTTGTCTGTTGTACTGACACACCCAAGACAAACTTTTTTTGTTGCCCCAGGTAGGCGCAGTTTCACATCAGCCGTAACACCATACACTACAATTGACATAATTTCCATATTATGTGAGACCTTTTGATATATTTTACGCACATAATGTTTATTCTGAAAAGCTGTCAGCTAAGATTGCTTTTGCTGCTTTTATTTCCTTTTACTTCTTAACAGAAGGTCATGCTGAATTTCAAGCAAAGTACTGTAAAAGTAAAGAACTTATATTGGTTCAAAGTGCCTCTGGAACAGAGCATGTAGCAGATAGCTGTTTAAATAAAGTCCCACAGTTCAGCAGGAATGCAGAGGCATCTAACAGACACTAAAAGGCAGATGTGAGTGTGAGTGACCTAATGAATTACTGCAAGAGGTAAGAAACGTACTGGAGCCATGAGGGTTTTGTATGTGAAACGGAAAGACGTCAAAATGCTTTATTGACCTTAGTATAGCTTTGTTGAAATACATTTGATACCTGCTTTGTCTGTGATGATACTGGGGATGTAATGGTGCAAGAGTCACGGTTCATTTCATATTCTAGTTTTGAAGTCACAGTTTGGTGTGAGTTTGGAACAATGGAAAAAAAGGTACATCCCTTTTCATTTACTTTAAATGTACAGTAATGTTAGTGCAGTATTTGACTCACACGACAATCAGCTTGTCGTGCAAACCTCAGCACACCTCAGTGGTTCAGTCTGAATACACAAATTGCTACAGCTCCAATAACAATAGGCAGAATCGAATGAATTTGCATTTCTATGTTAAATACAATAGTTGTTTCAACAGCATTTCCATTTCTACATTTCAATGTAGTATTGAGACATGCTACACATTGAAATATACTACTGAAGGTCTTGAAAATTCTTTTGTGCCTTACCTGTAAGACTGAAAGACCCTTTACCCATATTTAGCTCAGTTTTTAATCTAGATGTCTAGATGTATCTTTTGACCTCCAATAACCACATCACTGCTCACTGGGTATTGCTGTAAGTCCAGTGCAACCATGAAATCTGGCCAAGAATATCTGTTCCGTTCCAACAGCAGTCTATTAGAGCAGCTTGTTTGCAGAGTTGGAGGTGGGATTCAGTCTGTAGTCTTGGTTGCACTTTCTGTGATCTCTGTTTCGATTTATGTCTTCCAGTCAGCGCTCTTACCTCTCATGACTTATGAGCCTGATGCATCTTTGCTACTCTTCAAACTTACATAACAGAGAATCACCCATAAAGCTCTGTCATGCATTTATAATGTTTTCCATTTCTGCACCGTGTGTGTTTTGGCGACGTACATCACTAATATTTCAAACAGCGAGGAGTGCAGTGTCTGAGGAACTGAGGTATGACACAAAGCACAATGCTTCATATGCTCCACTGCTTCCATAAAATCACTGTTTACTCATCTTTATCTTTTGAGTTTCATCTCTTCTTGGGATTTTGTTCTTCCTATCATGGATTTAAACTCTTGCAGCTGACAGAGGGGTTTCAGGTATCAGCAGCAGTTATGGTTTGCACTGACTATTCATCAAATGCAATTGGCCACCATTTATTTGTACACCCTAGCACCCAAAGGTTCCTCTTGCTGTACAAAAGAGTGCAATTGGAAACTGTCATAATTTTGAGCTAAATGCTTCCTGACATTCTCACAATGGTAATTTTACCATGCTAATAATTATGTTTACCAGCTATGAGTGTAGGCATGCTAGCAGTAACTAGTCAGCACTAAACACAAAGCACAGCTGACCCTGTAGCATGACCCCATGGTGATGCAGATTGAAAAGTCGGAGGATCACCAAAGTCATCTGGATACATCTTCATGGCTGTCTATTTTTACCAATTTATCTAATAGATAAGTGAAAACTTCGACCTGCTGGTGGCACTGTTTAAAAAGTTAGGGGATCATCAAAGTCATTGGGATTCATCTTCTGGGGGGTATACTGTTGTTACCCATCAAATGTTACTGTGATCCATCCCATTGTTATGCTTTTTCAATGAAAAACAAAAATGTCAACCTCACAGTGTCAGGGATCAGCAAAATCATAACAATTTGTCCTCACAGGACCATGAATGTCAGCACAAAATTACATTGTAATGCATCAAACAGCTGTTGAGATATTTCAATGATAAACAAAAATGCCACCCTTGTGGTTGCACTTGAGGAAATGTCAGGGAACATGAAAATCGTGAGGATTTGCCCTCGGGGGATAATGAATTTCAGTACAAAATTAAATGGTAATCCACGAAACAGCTGTTGAGATATTTCAATAAAAAAAACCCAAATGTCAACCTCATAGTGACACTACGGAAAATGTCAGGGATCGTCAAAATCATAATGTTTCGTCTTCAGGGGACCATGAATGTCAGTACAAATTTACATGGTAATCTATTAAGCAGCTGTGGAGATATTTACATGAAAACCAAAAATCTGAACCTTGTGTTTTCACTCGAGGAAATATCAGGGATCCTGAAAATCACAGTGATTCATCTTGTACAAAATTACATGGTACCCCATCACATTGCAATATTAGACATTTATCAAAATGAAACCAACACCATGAGATGTCTGTCTTGTCTGTCTTTCTCAAATTCCACTGGATTCACTTTCTGATTTTGGCCATTGTTGTGAGGAGATTTGTAACAACCCCTCATTTAGTCCCCTTTGTTTGTGTGTTGTTTCTGGCAGAGATCTCTGGGAATTCAGAGGACATCCCTCTGGTGCGCTGGAGGCAGCAGTGGCTGGAGAATGGCACTCTGCTCTTTCACATCCATCACCAGGATGGCAGCCTGAACCTGCCTGAGCCGACCGAAGACCCGGCCAACGATTCTGCGAAAGAGGAGCTCCGCATCCTGCACATCTCTGTCATGGTAAAACTCCCTACTCTGGTGCTGACTGTTCACAAAGCAGCTTAAAATGGAAACTGCTTTGACGTCTAATATTACAATATCTTTTTTTTGACATGCAGTCAAAAGAACTTTTTAATTGGCTAAAATCTTTCATTTGAAAAATTAAAATGATAAAGGCAAGATATTGCTTTTCTCTCTTGCTGTTTTATTGAGATGAATATGGAATTAAATATATAAAGTTATTTTAATGTTGAGTTATTTTCCCTGAAGCTGAACCATTGTCAGAGATATCATCTTTGAGATAAGATAACATATCCCTTCCTCTTGTTTTTGTTTCCCTGTGTATTTCAAATGAAACAGCTGACTGCACACTTTTTCTCGGAGTAAAGGTTTTAGGGAGCAGATAAATCCTGTGGATGTCTGTCACGGTACAATAGCTGCTTTAGAGGCAAAAATGCATCATTTACAAAATGTCTCTGTGTCTTACATTAATCTTACGGGCATAACTTTTCATTGTCCAAATGTATAAGATATATATACCTTAAAAAAACGCTCTGCCACTGTCACTCAACTGGCAGATTCACATAGAATGGACACATGTCGAGTGCATGGCATGCACTCCAGCCTGTTTTTCAGCAGCTTGACACAGGGCACAAACATGTTCAACACAGTGTGTGTATGTAAAGACATGGAGGAAGCGATGGACTCTTATATTGAAGCAGTAGGTATCCTAATGATTAAAACATGAAAATAGATGTATACTCTCCCCTTTTTATGTCATAGAGACATTAACTATAGGCAGAAAATAATTCTGTATTTCTGTGTGGAACATATATTTATGAAGTTCCACATTTTGGTTGCAGAATGTAGATTTTCGCATGCCTGCACTGTATCAAACCTTATCTGCTATGTCGGCAGAGTAGGAAATGAATCCTTAGATCTCGCAGCTTTCTCCTCTTGCCTGAGGAAATGTATATTTATTAGATCTTAGATATGCCACACCTACTCCCAGTGCCCTTTTCCAGCCCAAAGACATTACAACTGTGCTTTGATGGATGATTTGTATTTTCAGTCATTGAAAGCATATTATAGCTGCATACACAAATGATTAGTCAGCTTGGGAAGACTTCTGCCAGCAGCTACATCTGCTGAACAGAGGAGGGGAGCCACACTTCGACACCCGCTGAATGTCACCGACCTTGGGACCTTGAAACAAATAACTGTCCTTGACTACCCTCTGCCTGTTTTGCATATATTAGTGAACATCAAGCCGATCCACTGGGCACACAGGCTTGAGTGGTGACAACATTTTTATGTGGAAATGAGCTAGCGCTGAGGTTCTGCTTCTTACCTCTTTGATTTTCCTCTAATCTCACCTTTTTTACTCCCCGCTCTATCTGCGTTTCACATCCCATCAACCTCAGGTCCGTGTCTTTGTGCTCCCTGCTCTGTTAATTCCTCATCCTGAAAGAGCTGCAGTGGCAGCGCTGCCACAAGGGTGTTTTCACGAAGGTGTGGGCAGAGAAGGATTAGCATGCAGATATGAGCAGACCGTGACAACAGATGGAAGCGGTGTTGCCGCTGCGCTGCCCAGGCCCCGCTGCAGCTTGCCACCCTGCTGGAGGCCCCGACCTATAAATCCAAAGCCGTGTCACTTGTTCAGCTCCTCGTGGATACAAAAAGGGTCCTGTGAAGGCTTCTTTACGGGCTTTTTAGCTCAAGCGCGCACCTGTCACTGGACCTCTTTCCATTGTATGTCTTGGAAGACTGCAGGACAGCAGCAGTCAGCACAGGTCACAGTCTGGGAGACGTGGGAGAAAACAGTGGGATACAGCTGTGAATGTCTCAATTGCTTGAGGTCTCAACATCTTACAAAATCCTTCTGGTATACTGTATGTTTATTCAGTAAACAGCAGGGAAGAAACAGGAGGAAAACAGCAGGAGACAAAAGGTGATTTCAGTTTAGATCAGCTTGTCTATATGTAATATTAACACCTAAGTAATGTACCCGCCAAAGTAATTGCAAAGCTCTGGTGGCATTGCTATAGCAAAATCAACAGTGCAACCTGTCTGGAGTTGCTTTTCCACAATGATTGTATAATATTATTGCAGGTCACTCTGCCCATGATGAGTCTCATAAATCCATGGTTGGACTGTTTGATATCAATTTGTGGCTGTCAGGTTTTGCAATGGATTTTAATGCTACCATGTGAGTTGTCAAACATGCATATGATCGGAAGCATGTCATCTGTTTTGCCTAAACTTGGTTCACAGCAGTAGGTTTTAAAAGAAGACTGTGTGAGCATTTATTCATATATTTCTGACACTGTCTGAATTTCCCTACATGCTTTCTGTAGTTGCCAAGGTTCCAAGGTGGTGTAGGTGGAGGTGCCTCACAGTGTAATCTAGAACCATTGTTTTGGACTGACGACTGAAGATTTTACCTTGTGTGTCTCATGATTGTCAACTTTCATCTCAAATAGCCCCAAATTGCTTAGTGTAAAAGGGCCTTGATTCTGACAAGGTTGTAAACAAACCAACAGATAGTCTGAATGCTTTTTAAAGGTTGAACTGAAAGCATCCCAAGAGTCAGTGATAATCCCTTATTGCATATAAAAACTGTCCATGCAATTGGCCAAAGTGGAACCAAAGTGTTATGTTTCTTTCTGTGTCTGAACTTCTGTCTTCAAACCACAGTCCCAGTTGTGATCTGCTTCGGTCTAAAACCTGAACTTTTGCCCCTTTACACCTCTTTGAGGCCAAACTGGATTGGTACTGCTGATTTGTATACTCAAAACCTGAAACAAGACATCAAGCTTTATTTTTTTCTTAATATACCCGACTGTTAGTTTGTCAGGCTCGTTTGTCGACACTCTCTTCTCCTTTTCCCAATAAGTGTGCAATAATGATTTAGTCTAGGGCTGCTGCCGTTTTCTTATTAAACTCAGTCCACTAATTGTATCCACAAAACTGATCACTACTTATCAAAGATGTCATTGTGTGAATATTTTGAGAAATAGTCAACCATATAATATGGTTGCAATTTTGATATCAAGGTATTTGGTCAAAAATAGTGTGATATTTGACTTTATCGCTATCGCCCAACCCTAATTTAGTCATTGAAATGTCAGAAAATTGGGAGAAAATATCAATCAGAGTTTCCCAGACCCCAAGGAGACATCTTTAAATGTCTTGTTTTGTCTGACAGTTGAAATCCTAAATACATTTCATGTGAAGTGATATAGAACAGAGAGAACAGTCAGTCCTTCCACTGGCAAAGCTGGAACCATCAAATGTTTGGTGTTTTACCTTAAAAAATGTAATTAAATAATAAAAATAAATGCTGATTATTCCCTCTTGATTGACAACTAAATGACAGCGCTACATTTAGGCATCTACATTCCAAAGTTGATAGTTTTTAACGTGTTAAAATGAAATCCTGCTTGTCCATTAATATTTCTGTTGTGGACTGTGTTTTACACCACTGTCACCATGTTTTTATCAGACACATGAAATGGACTTGAAATGGTCCCAGGTCTGCACATCCCAGCCAGCTTGGTTCAGCCAGGAAGCAGGATGTCCAATCTGCCACAGTTCACTGCATGGCCACTGTGCCCACCACGAGACTGTTTATGCCTAATGGATGAGTTGAGACTCCAGTATTTTCAGGCATGAAGACAAGCCAGACTTATTATTAGCCTAATCCTAAAGGGGAATCAGGTTCAATGAACTGCACCAAAGTAGGGTCCGAGGCCAGAAAAACGTCTGGTTCTCCAGCTACAGTAGGCTTACCTGAGATCTACAGTTGTAGTGCATTTATTAAAGGCAGTACTGATGATGATTTAAAGAAAAATTGAACCAAGAAGTGAGTCATTTTCAACAGTTGCACTGTTGTATTTTTGAAGTGTACTGTTCTAAAGTCAGATTTTTCCTCATGCAGGGCTCAAAGCTTCTCCCCGTGCATTCATATCCAACAAGGTGACTACAGTGTCCTCCACTGGCCGTGGCTGGTCATCCATAATAGATGACTAACCTTGTGTATGCCTGTACCAACACCAGATGAGGCACTGGCAGTTCAAACGCACGTCCTCAACTTCAGCTTGAACCCCACAGGCAGAGACGGTTGCAAAGCAATTCCCAACACAACGGACAAACAAAGACAAATAAAACCACCATACTGTATATTTAGAGCATCAGATATTCAATGTGGCTCGATTAGTTTATCCACTGAGACTCTTAAGCTCCAGTGTTTCGTTGCTATGCACAATTCTCCCCCTTTAATTTCCAAATTTTAATCAGCTGCTGTTATGCCACAGCCTCAATGGATCAATCCAATCAGCACATATAGTACGGAGGCATCCAAACTAAACCAAGTCAATAACATTATATGAAAGACTAATACAATTTTTCAAGCTTAGGGGTAAGATTTGATGTTTTGTGAATTTCTTTTAGTGCTATTGTTTTTTCCTCAGAGGCTATAAAGCAACTTTTTAATTTCAGCAAACATCATAGTGAAACCCAAACCAAAATGTAGACCTCCTATGACAAAAAGTCAACAAATAAAGAAGTAAAAGGACATCGTCCTGTTTTCAACATACAGAAGAGGCACGACTCTCTGTAGCCATCATAAACACTGCAGGTCTGGCCCACATAACTACTCACAGTGTCTGTTTTGCTGGATGCTGAACACTTGGGACAATATGGCCAGATTTGGTTTACCTAAGCTGTGTTAAAGCTCTTGTGGTACAAGTTTGCTGTGGATCAGTATTGTGAAACAAGCCCCTCACTGTGCTCACTCAACCCAAAAGGTGAGGAGCAGTGGAGTCTGTCAGAGCCGTATGGTGTCTGATGTTAATGGCAGCAAGTACCGCCAGGCTGCTCCATTGTTTTAGTCTGCTTTGCGCTGTCCTGAAATAGGAAACAAACAGATTGTAGGTCTGCAGAGGAACGTTATACTAAATCCTTAGAGTTAGTACATTACATGTACAGTCTTTTATTGTGCCAGCCATTGATGCTGGTCCCTTTATATAGTTTCTATCGTAACAGACGTTTACTTTTGTAGAGAAAATTCAGTAATTTTATCTCTTAGACATAAAAAAACATTGGAATTACTTTTACTGTTTAAAACTCAGGTAAAAAAGGCAGTGTGGGTTAATGAAACAAGAGCTTCTCCTGGCTGAGAGAGACTTTAAACCACGAGGTACATAATGTAACTACACTTCTGTGAATTCTCTGGATTCAGACATTGTATACTGACTGAAATGGCTGAAATGTGTTGCTTAAAGGTAACTTGGTTATTTTTCAAGCTTGGCCCTTTTTTCTATTGTTTTGTGTCTCAGTGACTAATAGGAATAATGATTTTTGAAACTGGTCCAGTATTGAGAGACCACTGCAGCAGGCAGCAGCAAAACAGGCTGCAGTGTAACCACCTGGAAATTATGTACTGTCTATTTACTTCAATTAAAAGTGTTTGTTTTTGCCACTGTAAGGCTCACATTATATGAATCTGACTTTGAGAGGGATGATAGAGATAGATAGATCCTTTTTTAGTTTTAGATCCTGCATATTTTACATGTACAGTAACTGGGTGAATTGTAGGTTTATTTCAACCATGCAAGGGGTCCTAATTTTTTTAATAGCAGGATATATTTTTTTTTTCTGTAAATTTTGAGTGAAGTGTGTTTTACAATGATAAAATTACTGTTTATTTAAATGGAGTCTGGCTTTGGAGATGGCAATTTCAGGGCTGTTATTGGTTAAACAAGAAGGATCTTCCTCTTTAACAAAAAGGTCTATATTTGTAGGGATCCTTTCCACAATGTTGTTAGACACTTAGAATAATCTGAGCCATGTCGCGCCAATTTGTGTTTCTCAGCTCTCAGTACTTTTGTAACTTCTAACTGAATCTCTGTGGTTTAGAGTTTAGCTAACCTGCTGTGGAAAAACACATGCAGAAAAAAATAACAGGGGACTTTAGCAGTGGATCAGCTTGCAGCTGAACAAGTAGCTCACTTAGACGAAAACACTGGAATATATATAGTGTATTGTCATTCAGCCTGAAAATACCTAGATATAAATTTTTGTCCATATCGTCCAGCCATCTCATTCAATATGAGCCCACATTTCAATCATTTTGTTCCTGTTAGTAAAATAGACAGGTAGATCCAGGTTGAAACTTTTCCTTTTAGGACAGGAGGAGAGGTAGAGGAACACTGGAGCAAGGATCTGACTGAGCTGTGAGTGTCAGCCGTTGCTGGGTATTGTAGGATGGGGTCGTGTGTGGCTGTGGTGAGCGTAAGCAGTCTCATCTTTAAACAGTGTGAAATGGGAATGTTCAAGCTAAAACAAGTTGCTCTTAAAAGATTTGTACATTAGCACTGTAGTCATTTTTAGATATAAGCATATGCAACCCTGTCTCCTAAAAGATGTGTTTTACTAAATACTAATATGCAAAAGGAAATACGTTTTGAAAGTAACTTAATGACGACCAGATTGGGCTATGTTCTGTGTCAAAATAATGAAGAAACATCTCTTTTAAAATAATCTGCAAACTATGAATACTGACAACCTCTGGGAAGTTGAATATTCTTTTGATTTACTTCAGGCCAACATTAAATAAATGAAATATTCAGAAATTCCTTGCATGAGGAAGAAGGTTTGGAACAACACTCAGATGTTGAGTAATATGTTTTTGCAGAAAATAAATAAAATATTGGTTAATTGAATAAATATAAAATATGGAAAGTTTTCCAAGAAAGATCTATTTTAGAAGATGGGCATTTCATAACTATTTCAACATTACATTTCTATTCTAGAAATACAGATGTAATTAAAAACTTCTTATTTGTCCAACTGCACCAAAGAGGAGGATGTTGCTCCTTCAGCACAAAGGGTCTCAAGCTTTAATGACAGATGAAGGAAGAAACTAAAGTCTACATGGATGGCTTTTCATTATATTAAATTATAGCCTCCAGATACATGTGTCAGATACAGTCAGCTCAGAGCATCTTGATGAAATCCTTATATATCTGTACAGATGAAGATTTTAGGAAGATTTTATCAGGATGCTTTGGTCCCCTATGGGTGTACACATATCTATGGCAAAGAAACAGGGCCGTAGCAAGGATTTAAAGAAGTCCAATTCATTACATCGTTATTACATTCAGTTTCAGTGTGAGTCTACAGCAGTTACAGTGGTATCACTTTCTGCTGTACCACAGTTCAGTTTACAGTTCACACTGCGATCATTTTGCAGTGATCTTTAAAAAATGCCGAACTAATAATGTGAGCAAGAGTCACAGGGATTCACACACACACACACACACACACACACACACACACACACGCACACGCACACACACACCAATATGAGGTGTCAGTCACTTTATGGGGTGAGATGGTCATTGTGACACAGCTTGGCTCGTGGGATATTGACATTCATGTGGTGACCCTCCTAAACCCATGTTGATAGCATTGATCGTATAAACCTTAAATCAATGCGGCCGCGACCACTTGTAAAGTGGTAGCCCTGGCTGAATCCCATCCTCCAGAGCAGCTCCCGGAGCATCACAACATGGCGTGTTTTTGAAAAGCCTGCCGAGTGAGACAAACCAATCCATAGTTTCCTTATGAGCTGTGAGGAAGGCACACAGCCCAAGTGCCTGGCCTGTTAGTAGTGTAGTAGTGCTGCTGAATCTCTGATGCAGACAACTGAGCACCATGGGTTTTTTTTTTTGGTTTTTTTTTAACAAAAGCACAACAACAAAATAAAAATCATGGTTTTGCAAAAATACAGACCTTCTTATATTAAAGCTGCACCAATCAATATTTCTATTTTAACAACGAATCAAATGACACTATTTAAAAGTCGTAGGTTGATAGAATTTTCTTTTGACTGGAGCATTAATGGTTGCTAGGAGCAGTTTTTCATGAAAAATAAGAATTACTTCCTCAAGTCAGTTTTTGACAACCTAGACAAGCGTGTCAGTCCCATAGACATAATTTTTGTGGCCATTTTTCTGTCACTGTTTTTAATGGATGTAGCTAGGTAGGTAGCCAGCCAACCAATTCTCGTTCACAGGTTGACAAATGTCGAAGCTTTGTCAAGTCCCTTGGTATTTTATAGTGCCACAGAGGGCACATTTTAGCTTCTCCATAGCCTCATTTCCACCAAGCAGTCCAGTTCATTGAGGTGACTGTGGCTCAGAGGTGGAACGGGTCATCTGTAATCGGAAGATCAGTGGCTTGATTCCCAGCTCCTTCTGTCCACATGTAGTGAAGAATCCTTGGGCAAGATACCGAACCCCAAATTGCTCCCGATGGCTGTTCCATCAGTGTGTGAGTGCATGTGAATGGTTACTGAGTAGCAAGAAAAGGTGGCACTTTGTATGGTAGCCTTGGCCACAGTGACTGTGTGTGTGAATAGGTGAATGTGACATGCAGTGTAAAAGCACTTTGAGTTGTAGGAAGACCAGAAGAGTGCTGTGCAAGTGCAGTCCATTTACCATTACCATTCAGGTTTGGTACATATTGTGTAACATTGTGCAAAGTTGTGGATGGTACCAATCCGTCCCCATTTTATATATATGATATGACATGATAGGTAGAGGTAGAGTATAATGACTCTGCACTCCAGCAGCACTACACCCTGGCTCTTCCTTGAGAAGGACTCAATGCACAAACCTGTTATTTTTAAATATCCCATGGAAAGGGATTGTCACTCCAGTAACTCCATAAAGGTGTACCAGTGCTATGGGCTGAAATATGTGCCACCAGAAACTGAATTTGAATCATTTATATTTGAATTTGAATTTCTAAACTTGAATAATTGCATTGAAAAACTGAATTTCAATCACATAATTTTAAATTGTATTGTTAATTTGAATCATTGCATTGAAAACTGAATCTGAATAGTATAAATTGAATCTATTTCTATATATCTTCACATTCAGTTCTCACAATTCAAATTCAATTTACAGTGACAGACATCCGGATAGTTTAAGGATGAAGGAAGAGCAATTGAGCGCAGATACACAGGACTCCTCTTCGGCCAATCAGCACCTACGTTTTTGAGCACGTAGAAAGAAGCGCTTGCTTTGATCCATAGACAATAGGCTCATTAGAGATGAACTGCGCCTCGCCTGAAAAGTAGACGAGAGCAGACGGCCACAGCGGGGGGCGGTGACAAAAAGCTGCGGTGAAGTCGGACAGTTTCCCGACAGTTTCCAGCAGCCTTCAGTCCGTACAGGAAGTCACAGACTGTGTTTACAAGGTCTTTAGTATCCCGGGTTTTGTGTTTGTGCATGTAAACACCATATCCCAAATTCAGAAACCAGGTTATGCCCTTTTCCCAGTTTCAAGAAACCTGATTTTGCCACCTGGAATACTCCGATAGAAGCCGGGATACTGGAGCATGTATACGCCTTATCCCTCTCTCTGATGGGGATAAGGTGCGTGTATTACAGTTTCCTCTGGTTTCATGAATGGTTCAACTATGTCACACAGCCGGCTGAAGGATGCCCTCTTCATTCTGAAGTTTTCTCTCCACTCTGAGGGCCCTATTTAGATGGTCTAAAGCGGACGGCGGAGGGCGCATAATCCATGTCGCAAGTGTCATTGCTATTTAGATGCAGGCGCAGTTGTCATTTTCACGCCCTGCGCCCTCGTCGTCTAACTAGCAAATGAACTTGCGCTCCTCTGGGTGTGTTGGTCTAAAAATGAGGAGTGGTCAGGTGCACTCATGGCGCGTTGCTAGTTAGATGGCGTAAAAAGTAGATGCGCCAGTGACCAACAAAAATCTGGTCTAAAGTCAACGCTGCAGTATTTCGCTGTTAAACAAGTTAGTAATATGCGTCTCTAGGCGGGTGCACAACGCGCGTGCACTGTGCTCAGACACATACGGAGCAGCCACACATATGCAAAAGATAACAAATGAAGATATGATTACAGTGTGAAAGGTTATTATTGTGCACATTAAAACATTTATCAGAAACACGTCTTAATGGTCAGTCATTAATCAGAATGATCTAATTGCAGTAGTAATGATCATCATAATCCGGGAGGTCTGCTCGCAGTGTCCAAACATACGGAACTGCTCAGGATGCTGGAGAGCGAGCTGGGCTCTCTAACCCCCGGGTTGAAATAAAATAAATTGAATAATTTACATTCATTTGTTGGTAGCGTTTCTCTTGTGCGTGCGCGCTCTCTCGTTCTCTCTCGCAGTCTCACTCTGTTTCTTTTCTTTTGACTTTTCTAAGATGACAGATGCTGAATATATACTCCCTATCTGATGCTGTGGCTGTTTGTGGCTGACTGAGAGGGATGTGAACTCAGCTGTGTTAATCAAATCAGGTTGGGTTTCCATTACGCGTGCCAAATGTGCCAAATGGTGCCAATCCCCTTTGATCTGACATCAGATGTGACAGGACAGTCGATACAGAGATACATTTATCGTCTCCTCAGCTGTAAAACGCTCACTCTGTCCAGTTGGTGGGTCCGCCATCTAACTAGCTCTCGGCCGTGGGCTCCAATCGCGCCTCATTTAAAGGGAATGAGAGGTGACACTCTCAATCTGTTGTAAACAAAAGACGTAAAAGATGTAACACACACCTGCGCTGGTTAAGTAGTTGTTCTTGTTAGAGTAATATCGCTTGATCAAACCTTTTTTAACATGACTGACAACAAAATAAATGAATATGTATAATACGCACTTGGACATAATACGTGGTTGCGGCCAAAACTCAAGGCTGTAATATCGGTATCGCATCGGAAGTGAAAAATCTGGATCGTGACATCCGTATTTGATATGAATCAGGGGCGTCGTTTCAGCAAAAGGTATAGCAATATGGCATGACGTCACAAAGCTACAGATGATGGAGTTTCAAAAATATGAACTTATATAAAACTTCACTTCGGTCTTTGACCTGTCAGAAGTACATACTATGCTATTTAAAACTGTTTCAAAGGACATGAAGCTGTTTCTCACATTCATAATACCTCATGTCTGCATGTAATGCAAGACTTGATGAGAGCAGTGAAAACATCAGACCTATTCTGGTGCATATTTCAGCACCATGGACAGCGAGCGGACGTTTAATTAACACCACCGACACGTGCGCAAAAGTGCAAACAGTCCCTCAAGGAGGGACAGCCATGAGACACTGAATGAGGAAATAATCACCTGGGTGTTTAATTGGACCGGCGTTTAATCCGCAAAATGGGGTCAAACCACTGGCGGCTATTAGGTGCCCGGCGGCTATTTGCCACCGGGCGACTATTTGGAAATATATGGTAACTCACATAACTCATAACTCGTAGAGGAGCAAAGTGGCGAACAATTTATTAAGTGCAATACAATGAAAACAACCAGCGCCTATGGTGTGTGACTTCCTGTACAAACTGAAGGCTGCTGGAAACTGTCGGGAAACTTCACCGCAGCTTTTTGTCACGCCCATTCTTAATCCCACCCTCAAATAGAAGATGTGGGCAGCAACCCAGAGGTCTGGAACTCACAGGGAGTTTTCACTACACTGTGCTGTTCCCCTCTACTTTAGGAAACATGTTAAACTGTTTCTGCACATGGTTTTGGCTTGCAAATTCTAATGTCATCATCTTTGTTTCCAAAAGTATCAGGCAGCTGTTTGCAGCTTTTGTTCTTTTTTGGGTTGCAAGAAGCACAACTCTGTATGTTAATGCCGGTGTGTAAATAAGTATTAGTTTACTAAAATGTTTATTTGATGGTAAACTATGAAGGATTTTCCTAAAAACAATTATAGAGTAATTCAGAAGTAAGTCCTCTCAATCATGACTTATGACCCACTAGAAGTGTGTGGTGGTGTATTTTTCTGCCGAGACTCTACTCTCTGCCTCTATTTTCTTATTCTTCTTTTTATGTTGTTATGTTTGAGACCTTCTTGGGCACAGTGTGCAGGTGAGGTTGGGACTTTATAAAAAGATAGAGACCAGGTGCCAGATTGCAAGCAGCAGGCATCCAAGAGAAAGCTATGAAAATCCTGGACGCAGCGATGAAGCGACGCAGATAGCGAGGCGAAACGTCAAGCGGACAAAACTGGGGTTGGCTTTCACTTGTGCTCGCGATACTATTTACAAACAGTAGCCAACAATTCCTGCATAGTATACCTTTAACAATTTTATAAAGTGGTAGTATGCCAGGGTTTTTTGCTTTCAGCTTGTTTGCAGCCCTCAAGGTGCCATGTAATGCAGTTTTAAACTATCATCAGGAGTGCATCATAACTTGGATGCTGCTGTTTCTTTTTCTTCCCTTTTAGCTGAGCTAACTAAATCGCACCACTGTTTTCACAGCGCTCCCATCTTTCATCTACTTCCACATGTATGATCTATGCTAATGGAGCTCAAATTAAACAAGCACAGTCTAACAAAAAATAACATCTATGTTTTAAGGTTCAGAGCAATGTCAGAAAGCTGGGAGGTCACAGGACCAAACTACACAACCATGTCTACATATCTGTGCTGTACCGGAGCTTTTTTCTGTCAATGTGTCTCCTCTGCTCTTGGGTCTGTGTTGTGCTTTGAGCTGTGTCTCAGTGAGCACGCAAAAAAGTCAGTTGGACTTGATGTGGCGCCAGCATCAAATCATTTCCACTCTGTGTTGGGATTATAGCGAGGGTCAGTGTCTTATAAAGCAGACTGCATGCTTTTAATAATCCCGACTTGCACTGGAGCTGAAATGTTTAAATGCTGTCCGGCTGGTTTGTTGTTCCTTTGCATATGTATAGGACATGACACTGGCTTTACACTTAAAGAAAATGAACCGTGGCCTTTCAGCTTCAATTTAATTTATTTCCAGACAACCCTGACTGAAAGAAAGGACAGAAAAGAAAACAAAACATGCAGAGGCAGCTGAGTATACAAATGCTGCCTTTCACTCTTTTTCCATTTTCTGGCTGCTGCCATACCTGCATGATAATGTTTTGCTTCATGGCCACTCGCACCACTAAAAATAAATGGACATCTTTCTACTGCCACCTTTTGTCACAATGTCTACCTTAACCGTGCTTTTCCCACTTCCTCTTCAGTTAGATGATATAATCAGCAGTCCCTGTAGAGTGGTCATATAACATACATACTACAGGTTTTTCAGATTTGAGTAATGAATAAGGAATAATACAAATATGAATAACTGATTTTCGAAATGTGTGTGAAAAGGCTCTTTTCAGGTGATCATCTCTTGCTTTTGCGTGACATTCTATTCCTCAGGGACAAGGCGTTCTGTCTTATCTGAACCCAAGGACTCAATAATCATCACAATCCCATACACTAATAGTAATTGAATATCACAAGGTTTCATGCAAAACACCTAAGCAATTATTTTCCTCGTATTCTACCGTATATTTCTAATTTTCTGAGTATTTGTAGAAACATAGTGAATTGCTAGCTCCCATTCACTGCCACCAAATGAATTAGTCACACCTGAACGAGTGCAGAAATTAGTTTTGGATTTGTGCAGATGATACTTTGGGAATGATAGTTGCTTGAACTGGTTTAACATTTGTGCCAAGGGAGATTCAGAATATGAATATAAGCACAGACACAGAAACCAGCTAAATTGAAGGGAAGAGAAAGTGTAATTTAACAAGACAGAGACAAGCATTTTACATAATTGGTGTTATTAATGTATAATTCATGTAAATTACATATGGATGCTCTAGCAGTCTAGCATAGTATGGCATATTGTGGCATAGTTAGGACTAATCAAGGAGCTGAACTCAATAGACAACTAGAAGAGTTAGTTGAGTGCAGATCTCCACCAGGTGTGTCTGCGGGCGTAGGCTGGGAACAGGGAGTGCAGGCCAGGCCGTATGTACAATGTGTAAGCATGAAAGTAGTAAAATGTAGGGGAGACAATATACAGGTTATATTATCAAGGAGTAGACAGGCTATATGTACATATAGAAAAATCCAGCAGCCCTAATGCTGTCCCTGAAGTGGTAATAAGATTGTCACTATGAAAACAAGATTCCATACTGAAGCAGTTGTTGATCACTTGTGGTCTTGACCAGGAGGGAGCAAAAAGAAGCACTTTCACTGGATGTAAATTTCAAAAATTGGTGTTGTTGTTGTTGTGTCTCATTAGTCAGACACAAAAAATAGGAAAACAGGGTGCAGGTTGAAAAATAAGAAACTTTTCCATAAAGTGCCGAAGTAGAAGTTTGCTAAAGCTTTGAGGTACATGGCTACATGTAGACTGCAGCTATTCATACTGGGCTGTTTACTTTTCTACAAGCAGCAACGCATCCCATCAGAATAATATGTAAGCTGTTAAAATACAGCCCTATAAAAATTCTACATATAGTGGCTTTAAAGGCAGCACAACCCCTGATGATGCACTACATTAAAAAAAAAAACTGTGATTTTGTAATGTCTTTTCAGCTCTTTTAAACAGCCAACTCCAGTGACTGCATTTAACTCCTAGAGAATAAATGTTTACATGACAAATGTCGCTTGCAGTTTTACATTAATGCCCTCTCACCACACAGACTCAAACACCATCATGGCTTCATGCTATATTAGCTTTTATGAAATATGCCAAATTGAATCAAATGATTCCAACGGTTCCTGTCATTAATACTCATTTCCAGTGAAGAAACCCTTGTGTGACATGTGTGAAATGGGGTTGTGACTTTCACATCTGTTCAATGTCAAAATCAGCACTGGATCATAACGTCTGTTGCTAATAATCCTCACAACATGAGTTTTATTTCATTGTAGGTATTAAATATTATATTTGACAGCATTAACCCTGGCTTCATGAGCTAGCATTATACCAAATGCATGAGAGGATTCAGAGTATGAAAACTGTCAATTTCCATTATTAATACTTGATATCCAATCCAATCAGTAGCCCTTTGGCTATGATAAAGAATATCATATTCAAAGCAAGAAACTTCCGTTTGCTATCTCGTAGCTGTCAGATACCCTCGATCTTTCCGCCTTCCTGCGTCTTAATGCCTCGCATCCAGAGACTAAGTGACAGATTGATAGCTCAGCTCTAATACCATGCCTGCTCTGTCAGACTGAGAAAGGCCATGTCTTCTCTCTTCCATTCAGGACTTACATGACAGGAGTGTAAGTCATAAGGAGCACTAGTGCCATTATAACATCATCCTCATCCGTTAGTAAGTGGATTATGGGGCTGGAGCGCTGGCATGCTTTGATGTGTGGTTTGGTTTTATTGGCTCCATAAGAGGACACAGTCCACTTAGTCCTCACTTTGATTCCAAGTAATGTCTGACATTAAACAGTTTTTCCATTTGGTCTGTATTAGCCTCCTCCACGCATGGGCGCTAATGCAGGTTGATGGGTTCGAATTACATTTGTCATTGAGGTAGATTTGATTGAGAACCATTTGAAGTACTTGACTTTTGACATATTGTTCCAGTTTACTTAGGGATGAATGAAACAATGGCGCTACTTAACATTAAATCTACGCTTTAATAGTTCTATATTATTATGCTCAGTTATCAAATTTGAAAATTCCTTAATGCTAGTCTGTATTTTAACAGATTAGTAATAACAGGAGCAACAATAACAGCATCAAATATAAAAAAGTGAACCATGAATTTTTGGGAAAAATGTGCCATAACTATCAAATGTGAGAGTAAAAGAGAAGTGATGAAACACGCATCTGTCTGCAATTCCAAAAACTGCATTTCAATCAAGACAACCACCCACCTACATGATTACCCCACAGCCCCTGCAGCTCTGACAGATCATTGCTCTAGCATCCCTCCCTCTTTCCCCTTGACTGTCTACAGCAGATGATTTTTAGACACATTTCTCAGTCATTCATCTCATTTTTAATCAATACAGATGTCCACAGAGGCTGCATTGTTTCTTACTCACCGTAACTGCGACCCAGCAACTGTCGGTCACATGCTTTTTTTCTCTCTTTAAATTACAACTCAAAACAAAAGTTATGTGTACAACTGTTTAGGCTACAATCAGAGGCATTCATTTCCATCATTTTTGCTGTCAGAAAGGATGAAAGACATCAAACTGTTGTCTTCTTGTTCAGTAGATTTGAATAGAAGGGTGTTGCCTAAATCCAATTGAATGTTACCTTACCTCAGGGTAATTAGGGGCAATTGACAATGTGGACTGGATCGAGAATCCGTTGATTGTGTAATAAAGGGACTGAACATTTAAATTATTCAGTGGAAAAAGTGTATTCAGCAGTAGTTTGCTTTTTAAAGCTGGATTAATATGTTGGGTTTTTTTTGCAACTGAGGGGGAAGAACAAATATTTGGCATATTAGGGCTTTATAAATTTGATATTATTGACATGTAAGCAAACTATTGACTTTATACCCAGCAAGCGGAAAAGGAGTAACATTAGCATTCATTTTTTGTGCCACTTACCAATGTCCAGTATTCACTCTTCTTTTAGCTCTGTTTCGATCAAGCCCCAGCCTCTGGACCTGAAAAATGAAGCAGATGCGAAAGTGCCAAAAAGTGCAGTTCCTTGAATGGCCACTTGAGGCTGGCTCCAGAGGCAAATCAGTCCCCATAAACCCCATGCTAAAATACCCGTTTTTACAGCAGAAATAAACATGTTTACAGCCTGGTGCAAAAAAGTTTTTGTTTCTAATTTCAACATTTATGACAACTGTACCAGGGATGAATTTGTAGCGTACTCACCTGTACAGTTTATCAGGACTAAAAACTATGCAAATTCAAGGCTGTCTGACAGACTGGCTGTCTGTGAGGCATTGCTACAGTCTATGTGTTAGAACAACCCCTACTCCTCCATTAGCTCCTCCCTCTCATCCCAACATGGCCACTCCTGGCTCAAAGAAACCAAGATGGCAATGGCCGAAATGCTGAAATCAAGGCTTCTAAACAGAAGTCCACACACCATTGAGAGTTGTTATGGCAGCTATGTCCATTATTTTTGTACAGTCTATGGTTTTGGTTTCCATCAAGTCCCAAGGGAAATATCTGGTTCTTCAGCTGCTTAAAGGTCTACTATATTAACTAACTAGCTAACTTATCTGTCTGCCTAAAGTGGGTTTATTGGAGCTAAAAATAGCTGCCTGTTACAGCTGGAAACCATATTGATTGGACTGGTGAGGCTGAACTAGGGCAGGGTATTGATGGTTTAATGACAGAGCTGGACCGTTTCAATGTTCGATGTGAGTTTGTTGGGACCATTTAATCCCTCAGTTTTGGATGTTATTCGCTGCTGCTGCTGCTGCTACTGCTGCTGCTGCTGCTGCTGTGTAAGCTTGTGCTAACTGGGCAGTTGTTGAACTGACTGTTTGCTGGGTGATGGCAGCAAGAGGAAGTTTGCTGATCTGGCAGGGAATTGGGATGGTCCCCATACCCCTGGTGGAAAAAGAATTGAATGCAAGCATTGTTTGACTGGAGATGTTTCAATACTACTTCAATACTACGTACTGGGTTACCTCGGTTGATACCTTAAAGGATATGAGTACTGATACTCAGCCCAAGGCTGAACCAAAACAGTGAAGAGATGAAAGACCAAAACACTGTGGAGCTGAGGGGAGCTGTAGAGTTTCGTGGAAATCTGTGCACTTGTCACTACGAGCAGCCCCTTTCACATCACATTAGTCATGTAAATTCAAAACTACTGATGGCGCAACTTTAATATTAAGTGTGTTAATGAAAACCTAACTCATATGTAAATAGACTCAGCTTAATATTGTTTATTCCATCTAAAAGGACGATTGAAGACCATATAACTGTGCACTCCCAGGAGCAGTTCTCTGGATCTGGAGTCATATGATGTCTTATATTGTCGGTAACACACTACTGTTCTTAGCGTACAGTCACTGCTTTATTTGAATAAGGGACTTAATCAGTGACTTTCAAAGTGCTGAAAATCTAATCGTTCCAAACCAAATTACTCGGGTCTCCTTTTTGACCACTGTGCATGCAGATTTATTGCATAAGTGGCCCATATCATGGTGTCATTTGTTAATGTCCTTGACTATGCAGATTGAGCAAACAACTTATGCAAATAGGCCTCTACTTTTGCCAATTTAAATTAATGTGAGCAACTGAAACCCCTATTTTTATTCAGCCTCACAATTCCCAATATGTTTGAAAAGGGATTTTTTTATGTAAATTACTGATTAAAATCCATTTTTCATTTCATCATTTCAGCTTATCTTTCCATAACTGTGCTTGTTTGACTGAAATGACACACAGTTTAATTCTAATTGTTTTTTTCTATCTGTCTTTTTAAATCTGTTTCACTTAAAGGGAGAGTTCACCTGATTATCAAAACAACATATTTTTCCTCTAACTTGTGCTATTTTTTAATAAATGTGAGCTGACGAATGTTGGAGATTTCAGCCACAGAGATGTCTGTCTTCTCTCCGATATAATGGAACTACACCCCATAGGAAGCGTTTGGGAACTGAACACACTATTTATTAAAGTTTTGAAGTGAAATTCTTTTCCATTCTTGCTTTATATATGACTTTAGTTTGCAAACAGTTTGGAGTCTCTGTTGTTTTTTGCGCTTCAAAATCCATCATGTTCGATGGAGGACAGGTCTGGACTGCAGGCAGGTTAGTCTGGTACCTGCGCTGTTTTACCATGAAGCCACGCTGTTGTAACACGTGCAGATTGTGGCTTGGCATCATCTTGCTGGAATAAGCAAGAACGTCCCTGAAAAAGACAGTGTCTGGATGGCAGCATATGTTGCTCAAAAACCTGTATGTACCTTTTAGCATTCATAATGTCTTTACAGATCTGAAAGCTACCCATGATGCCATCGGCACTAACACTCCCCCGTACCATCACAGATAATGGCTTTTGAAAAAATTTAAAATGTGGATTCATTAGACCACAGAACACTTTTCCACCTCGTGTCAGTCCATCTTGGATGAGCTCAGGTTCAGAGAAGTTGATGGTGTTTCTGTATGTTTTTGACATATGGCTTTCACTTTGCATGGCAGAGTCTTGACATGCATTTGTACATGAAGCGGCTTACTGCGTTTGCCAAAGTGGAATGGTATGTTTTTTCCAAAGTGTTCCCAAGCCTATGTAGTTATGTACTTTGTACAATCATGTTGGTTTTTAATGCACTGCAGTCTGAGCTACTGAGTTCAGGGGCATGCAATATTGGTTTTCAGCCTTGTCCCTTATTTTTCTAGATTTTTGTATCTTCTGATGATATTGTGGATCACGGATGTTAAAATCTCAAAAATCCTTGCAACTGATTAGAAAAATTGTGAGGAACTTTTTTTTTTTTATCTGAACTACTCTATACCTGCCAAGATTATGCTTGGCATTAATTGGTTACTTTTTTTTATACCAATTTAGCCTTGTATCTGTCAAATCGCATTAAAAAGGGAAAATAGGGGAACAATAGAAACATCTGTACACACCTGGCTGGAGGGAGCACCTACACAATTCTTTTGTTCTTATTTTACCTGTGATTCTTGGACTGAGAAGGATTCACTCTCTTTTTAAATCCTTCTCTCGTGGCAAATCCCTGCTGTTTTTCTCTTTTTGTGCTGTCACCTTGACATTTTCATAACTCGTTTTGACATTTTCCAAATTGCACAATGTATCTGATTTTGATTTCAGTTCTCAGCTGGGTAGCATCAGATTAGGCATGAGGATGTGGTAAATTGCACATATTGTACACGTCACATGATGGGCCCAAACTACAACATGTCTGCGGGTTATCTCATCATTCCTGTCACTTTCTCTTAAATATCCCTTCCAGTAACCTTAAAAATGCAAATAATGGGACTAGATTTAAAAAAATCAGTTAAATAAAACTGCCCATAACTCTGCTCTACATGCCTTTATTCATGGTAGAGATATGATCTGATATTCAAACTGACAATCGCTGTCTCTCTCCTGTGTTTCCACAGGCTGTGTGCTTTTGACTCGCCTTGACTTTGATCCATATCCTGCTTCCTGGCAAGATTCTCTGACACTGTTCTCGCCTTTTTTTCCGCTCCCTCTTTGACTCTCCCCCGCTTGCTGTCTCACTGTCTCTCGGTTTCTGTCTGATTCTGTCTCTGTCCCCCCTGCTAACCTGTCCTCAGGGCAGGCTCAACACCCTTCATCTGTCCATCTTGTGCCCACTCCTAATCCTCAACACCCTCAGGTGCTGGTGTGGATGCTGCCGCATCACTCAACCCCGCAAACCGTCTCATAAGGCATTAAAATCAGTGAAAAGATGAGTAAAGTGAACACGGTCATGTGACCTGACCTAGTCATCTGGTATCAGTGCTTCCTAGAGTACATGTTTGAGCTGATATTCAAAGCTACAATCAATTTTATCTCCCATATTTCCACAGGCTTCAAGCAGAGCAGTTGTCCTCATGACTTTTTGCTCAAGCCAGAGAGACAAACAGTCTATCATACAAGTTTTAAACAAACTTGCAGCTTAGCCAAACTTATTTGGAAAAGAAAACAAAGCCGAACTTTTTATTGAAAACATCAGTTAGACTTTACAGACTGACTTACTGGTTCAAAAAAGACCAGTCCAGACTTGCAAAAACAGCCCCTGTCCACAACAGTACATTGCTTAACGTCCTTAACGGTAAATTTGGTTCGTCAAAGATGCTATAAGAGCAACACAATACATAAAATAAGCATGGCAGAAACATCAGATTGGTCCATCAACCATAGGATCATTGTGTTTAACTAGTTATCTTTAAATGTTACAGTTACAGCTGAAAATGACAACAGAAATGAACAAGTTTTTTTTTTTTTTTTTTTTGTTTTTTTTACATGTCTCCGCAATTGAAATCAGCTGCCACTTGTCTGCCTAAAAGTACCTGTCTAGGTTATCGTAGTGTCACATTGATTCGGTCTATAGGTAATGGTCTTTGGTTGTCAAAGAAACAACACACTTGCTGGCATACAGGTTTCCCATCCACACGGCAGTCGAGAGATTACATCTATCAGAGCAAGCAATGGAAATAACTGTCACTCCAATCACAGACAGCTGATCCTGAGCCGGTCAAAAGAACTAACATCAAACTGTACAGTGAATGTAAGTACGCTCAGGTTAAGGCATCTAGTGGGACATGAATATCTGCCATCGTCTGATTTTATAGTCAGTATTTTAGTGCCCTTTGGCTTTGGGATGTCAGATGTCAGTATAGACACACCTACGGACTGAGCTCTCTTTGATCTCTCCATGCACCATGGCTTGTCATCTCCATGAGGTTGCCAGGCAACCAGTGGAGGTTCCAGGAAGTTGCTGCACCCGGCCAAAACAGAGTTCATCACATAACTCCTTCATTTAATCACAGCTTGTAATTTTAACACTTTGGTTTTTGTAAGGATTCAAGAAAAAACATTTTGTCCCTGTTTCCAGCCTATGTGCTAAGATACGGATGAGTGAGCAGTTGAATCATACTGTATGTTTCCATATTTGTGCTCTGAGTGGGTGAAGTTTAAACCAGAAGAAGGTGTGGCTTAAATAGTAAGTGGGTGGGTGCTAAGCAGAAGTTATTTTAAGGCTGAAATTGATTTGTGTTGATCAGAAGTTGCTATGTTTATAATTGTTTCGAAAACAATTTATAGAATCAAGCTTCAGATTATTTTTGATCACAAGAGTAAGAGAATTATAGAGAGTTATAGGGGGATTATAGTTCCTCTTTTCCTTTTCTTTGATTCATGTTTTGGAGTGGTTTCCACTAAGTAATAAAGGTATGGTTGAGCTGTGTGTTTACGTCACATCACTGAGATGTGCACACACCCTCTGGAGTTAGTTAATGAGGTGACGAGATTCAGGTGTGTGAGCGTGCAGAGTGAGAGTTTTGCTGCCATGTCATGAGTGCCGCTGAAGGACGACAGCCACACACACCCAGCCAAGCCACAGACTATTTGAGAGCGAAACCAGTTTGTTTGTTTTCGGATCCATTTTAACTACAAAAAACTGAACTATTGGGAAGAGCCAGGACGGAGCTCGTCCAATGGTGGACGAATCCCGATGGGTGGTCACCAAGTGAGGCGGTGGGGCTTCAGACTAGTGAATGTCAAGCTAGCTGCTAGCTGTCAGTGCTACATGGTAAAAGTGCGTTGGTCGACGGGCTGAGGCTGCTGTGTTGCTAACGATGGAGATGGAGCTGGAGTCGGAGCCGACAGTGCCATTATAGTAGGTGTATTAACATTAGCTAACGTTCCTGAGTGTGTAATGTGCAAGTTTGGCTTTGGCAAATTGCGTATTTCTTCTAGGTGTCCATTTTAACAGGCCAACTAGCCTACTAAGTATTGTACAGGAGAGGGAGCGAGCAGAAAAGAGGAACGATGATCCCCCTATCACTCCTAAAATTGTTCAGTCCCTATATTTTTGGTACTTGGTAAGCTTTATTTTCTAAGTATTTGGCTCAACCCTATGCTAAACTAAGCTAATTGGTTGTTGGCTCTTGCTACACACAATATCTATCACACAGACATGAGGGTGGTATTGACCATCCAACTCTCAGGAAGCAAGTAAATACATGTAACTACACCAACAAAAACCATGGGAACCATGCCTTTAATAGCCTGGGCATTAACCTCAGTACTTTTCAATGAGGATGTGGTCTATAGCCGCTGACCCTTACTCACATTCCACATGGGCTTAAAGTAGAAATTAGTAAAGAGCTGTTTTCTAAATATTTCTTACTTTGACTCAAGGTGAAATGACCACGCAGTAGCAGGAGAGCTGCTGTCATTCAGAAACACTGTAGGTGTTATGCACTAAATTGCATCTGCAACCTCTTTCAATTTTGCTGTTGGCATCACGACTTTGACTTTGATCTGTATTCTACTTGGCAAGATTCTGTGAATCTGTTCTCCCCTTTGACTTTCTCTTCTCTCTCTCTCTCTGTCTGTCTGTTGTTTTTTTTTTCTTTTCTCCCCCTTTTTTTCTGTCCCTGCTCCAAATGCCACCCTCCTCCCCTCAGGGCGGGATGATCGCCCTTCTGCTGTCCATCCTGTGCCTGGTCCTGATCCTCTACACCCGCAGGCGCTGGTGTAAACGTCGTCGTATCCCTCAGCCCCAAAAGAGCGCCAGCGCTGAGGCAGCTAATGAGATCCACTACATCCCCTCAGTGCTAATGGGAGGCCAGGCCCGGGAGAGCTTGAGGAACTCCAGGGGTCAGGGGCCAAACTCCAGCGGTACCCTCAGCATCCGGGAGACACCAATTTTGGATGGGTATAAGCAGGGTTTGGATGGATGGGGGATGAATGCAATCTTAAATGGTTAAATCCAAAAAAGAGCATGCAGTGGCTTAAAGTCAACAAATTGTGTTAGCAGAATGAAAAATATGTGGATGTGGTTTGTTAGTTCACATTTTACACTGGCAATGGGATGTAAAAATTGTTTGAAATTTAATTCCTATGAAGCAGCTGATAGAATGCAACGTGCACACAGCACACTCATTTTTAAGTGCAGTAGTCTGCAATTAGTTTGGAGGATTAAGATTATAAAACGCCGTACCTTATCAGTACATCCTGTCACACTTTGAAATCTTCACTGCTTCATCAAGCATGTTAGCTGCTTGTTATATTTATTTTAATTTAGATAAATCAAGATAATGTAATGCTAATTGATTTCCACCTCACCCCCAGGTATGAGTACGACATTACCGACCTGCGTCACCATCTGCAGCGGGAGTGTATGAATGGTGGCGAGGAGTTTGCCAGCCAAGTCACCCGTACCCTGGACTCCCTCCAGGGCTGTAATGACAAGAATAATATGGACCTCACACCTGGTAAGATGACTGACTCACAAACAGCCAGGTCAGGAAACCAGCGAACAGCCTTTAAGCTCCAATAATCAATCTTTTTTTATGTTAACAATGAATCAGGTACACTAGATGTAATGCTAAAGGGTCACTCGTAGTGACAAACACACAGAGGGTGCAGCAGGCAGTGCATGCCCAGCACCAGACAGCCAAAAACAATGCAGAAAAAGTCAGCAAATAGGTGATGAAGAATTCAAACTCCTTAATATTTCCCTCAGGATTTGGTGGACAGAAAACTAGAACTAAAAGGAGAGTGAATATTGGACTTACTGAAATTGTCAGGTGGCCAGACCCCAAATGAAGCTAATGTTGAGCCAAACCACAGACAGACAAAGGTAGCAAGAGGTGATATGTCAAATAGCTAAAGAGCCAGATAAGTCCCTTAGTTGTAGTGGAGACAAAAACTTGTGAATATAGACTTTTTTTTTGTTACGGCGGACACTTTGACCTGTCAAAGAAGGAAAAGCACAAGTAAAACTATTTTTTAAAGGATGGCTCAGTGCAATCAATACCAGTTTCCCATCACCACATTTGGCTGTGTCGAGTCAAACCATGCCACACCATTTTGTCTCTCCATTACAATTCAAGATGTGCAGAGCCATTCTGAGCCAAGCCAGAAATGAACCATCTCTGGAGCAGGGCCAAAAGCACGCCCAACCACCTCTAAGCAGGTAACAGTGACATTTCGCAGACTGCAGCCAACCCCCCTTCTCTCCCTGAGACAAGCCTGTGTGTTGCGAGGCTCAACTCAATTATCTGTGCAGGACACCGGAGGGAAAAGTGGTTTTTCAAGTCTTTGTATGTTCAGCCCTTAGTACTTTGTAGCCACTAATTGAATATTTTGGTTTGTACTTAAGATATCTGATTTATTTCAGTTTCATGTTTGCTTTCAACCATACATGAGTCTGTTAAGTTACTGGTGATTAAAACCCAATATCTCCATATTATGCTGCATCACAATAAAAGCTTTTACATAGCAAAGAAAAAAGGGGACTTTTATTGTGAAAAATCTAGAGGAAATAAAATGTGTTCGTCGCCAAATCACTGGAACTTTGTTAGCAGCTTTTTTTTTTCAATTAAAGCAAGTGAACTAATCCAGCAGGGAGGAAGAATAAAAGCAGAAACAGCCACAGTGATATGTTAGATGAAGTGCTGCAGACAACAGGCTCTTACTGCACCTCTGCAAATGCTCACCTCCAACAGGTAAAATTCTTTTACCTGCCATGCTGTGTGAGGAAAAAACACTCACTGCAGAATAAAGGGAGAGTTTAGCCTGCTGCTTTTAGACATCATCACTTAAGACAAGCCGCCATCAGTTAAAGATATAAGCAGGTAGCCCTACTGTAATGGAGACGCAAATCCCTGCTGCACTGGGCTGACAGGCCAAGTCAAGCAAAGTGTCCCAGTAAGCAAACACAGGACTTCCACCTAGGAGACTGGTGTTTGCGTCCCCCATGTGAAATGATTTTTTTCTTTTTTCTTTTAATGTGTCATGTGAGATACATCACATACATCATGTGACATAATCATGAACGTGTTACATAACAAATATAGCTGTTTTAAGCCAAACAGTCATCTTTTTTCTAAACTTCACCAAGCAGTTTTGTTGTTAAACGTAAAGAAGTTTTGGTGACACAACCTTAATGTCTTGTGATTTATTTTGAAAAGACTCCATGCATGGAATGAGCTGTGAGAGCCACCACCCCCCTTTTTTTATTGCTCACCACCTTTTGTGTTATTCATTGGAGATATGCTGACAAAGAAATATCGCTAATAATGCATTGTCAGCATAAAGTTTGTTTAATCAATGTTCTCGGTGAGAGTACCAAGGGAGTTAAGTGCTTCTTATTTTTGTGCTTATAAAACTTTGTAATCATTTTAAATCACAAGCTAACTAGATTCTTTGGCAGATGCTTTCACTTATCTCATTGATAGCCTCATTTATTTTCCTCCTACACAGTCATACTTTTTCAAAATAAAAACAAAGTAATAAGACAGTATGTCACAAGTTTACGTTTGCTGGTATTGATGAAGACATAGGATGCAAATTGTTTTCCAAGCAGGGAACAGTATAATTACATTAACACAGTTGCAGTAATTTAGATAATCAGTATGAAAACAAAGAAGTAATTGGATTTTTAATTAAATACCTTAATATGGGTTATTTTCTCATATAGGTGGGCAGTAATCATCTAAATGAATGTAGACCAATGGGTAAAATTTGAGTTTCACAAATACAAAGGCTTCAAACACTTTGTCAATGTAGAACACTCTTCTTTTTTAAAAAAAAAAAAGAAAAAGAAAAAAGAAGGGGACAGAAAATGAGACACTTGTTCCACAGTTTTCATAACCAGTGTAAGAACATGAGTTGTGGGACTGACGCAGAGAGTATACCAGACATGAATATCAAACTACAAGTATTATTTCAAAGAGTTTATTCCTTGAAATAATCAAAAGGCTTATGTACCTGCCAAGAATTAGTTCTAGAAGATCCTATTTTTCATAATCAGTGGACGTTGGAGTGGAGCACCACTCCCATGAGAATTACTGTATGAAGTGGAGCAGGTTTGATGAAGGTATACCCCCTGAATTTCAATTAGCAGCAGATTCATTCACTGCGTGGATTTATCAAGAGATCGGCACTCTCACACGGTGTTCTTATAAAATCCAAACAGCCCCTCCCCAGGTGATGGAAGCAGAGTAATCCTGTGCATTATGCATTTAAAATGGTTAATGCAATGGACTAGAGAAAGGGGAAATGCAGGCAGCAGGCCATGCATGGAATATTGAACAATATAAACAACAGCAGAGGTCACTCAGAAAATGGTGTTGGAAATTTGGACTGAAATAACAGAGATTTCAGGAAATGTTTTTGTCTGCCCTGACCTTACTTGTAAGAATAGTGGAATAGTTATGAATACGTAAACAGGTGGAAAAAAATGCTTGTTGTCAATCTATATTGCTTAATTCTTTATTGCATTGTTTGTCTTATTCAAAAGTTACAATATAGAGAATTGTGGGCATATAATTACATTACAAAGACTTGGAATATACTGATTAAATAATTACTCAGTTTTTTTGGTCATGGTTGGTAGGTTTTGTCTTAATCGCATTACCTTTTCATTTTACCACTTTTTCAAGCTCCATTCTCCCCCAAGGTTGTGCATAAACATTTTCTGTAAGGAATCAGAGACAAACAAGACTGAGAGCCTGCAGCCATGCTAGCAGCTCTGTGAGGCTGCACAGAGGCACTTTGGCGCTTTGAGCTAAATGCTAACATCAACATGCTGACACTCACAATGACAGTGCAAAAATGCTTATAATAATGTTTACCTTGTGCATCAACTTAGTTTACCTAGTCAGCATTCTAACTTTAGCATTAAAGACAAAGTTCAGCTGAGTCTGAGTCGGAATGTGGCTAGTTTGTTCAGCCAAATCATCAAAGTAGCTAAATTCATCCTGAGAGAAAAACTATGACTACCAAATTGCATTGCGATCCATCTATTGGCTGTCAAGACATTTGACTCACAGCCATGAATGTGGACCCTATCGTGGTGCTAGAGAAAAGGTCACCAAAAACCTTCTAGAGGGTCCCAAGGAAGTGGTGTTATTGTGGATCCCACTGCTTTTCTCGGCAGGACACCCCAGCTAGTATCTGAGTGCTAGTATTGACAAGATGTCCACGGTAGGCGAGACAATGCCAAAGTATTGATTCCAACCAAAGCTGTGACACTTTTTCAGACATCATCACAGGAAGTTTAATGCATTACAAAAAATATTTTATGAAATTTTCATGTATGTTTAGTGTAAAAATCTGAAGGTGGTCCAGAGGCTGAAGAGGCAGTCATGGCAGGTGAGAGGAGGACAAGGGCCTGTAAAGCATGATGGAGGATCCACAACCGTGGGCATGGACTCAGCAGAGCTCCTTCCCTTGCTCTGGTTCTCAGCATGAGCTGCAGGACCTGCTTCTCCTTTCGCCCACTAAGACTACTTCCCCAGCCTTGGTGAAACGTCCATCATGCTCTGCGGGCCCTAGATCTCCTCATGCCCGTTATGACTGCCTCTCCAGCACCGGTAAAACCTCCAGCATGGTCTGTTGGCCCTAACTCGCCTCTCACCGGCTGTGGATGCCTCCCTAGGCCCAGTAATCCTCCAGCTTGCACCATGGACCCCGGCTCGACTCTGAGCCGCCTGGTTCTATTTCACAGCCCCTAAGCAGCCTTCACCAAGCCCCGCTGACACAGGCCTTGCTCTCTTCCTCTGCCAGAGAACTAGCGGGAGAGTGAAAGGCTCAGAACATTTGTACCCTGTGATTTAAATAAAACAACATCGTCTCATGCTCTAACCAATCACAGCACACTAGGGCAGGACTTGCTAAGAAAAATAGTGGGATATATAATAACACCTAGAAGTGAGGTGCCTTGATGTCCACTGGCGCTCACGTTCCTAGCTGAGAAATTTTCTTGTTGTGTGTCACGGCTAAAATAAATGCTTTGTCTATTGACTTAAAAAATAAAACTCAGTTATTACCTCAAGTGCAGGTGATGCAAGCTTGTTGAAGCTAGCATTAATGTTACCTCTGTAAAACCACACAAACCTCATGTTGTAAATGCTAATGTTTGATTATAATAAATTGTATGTACCTAAAATGATACTGCCTCAAAATGTACATGCATTTATAGATATTAGAAATGATAATAATTTAAAAGAAGTACGTACTGTTGCATGCTGTATACACACGGTCCGGACGTGCTGCTTTCTCATTACATTACATACTGAACTTTGACCCTCTTGCTTTTTTTAATCCATTATTGTGGACATAAAACAAACACTGTCATCTGTTGTGCGGCTCAGTCGATGTGAAGAATGGTTCGCTGCGCAGAGCATTGTGCATCAGAATAGCCAGAAACGCATGTTGGCTTGCACACTGAACACTGATGTAAAAAAACACCCTGGAATCTTTTGCATACTGCATTTTACATACTATGTATTGTTACATAGTATGGTTATTGGAAAGCACAGATATTTTCTCTTTTTTTTTTTTTACTCCTTCCTGCTCAGGATAAAAATGTAACAGTACATGCATTTCTTTACAATTATAAAATAACCAAATACAACAAGCTAATCTTCACCAGTGCAACTACTGATCATATTAAATGCTCACATTAAGTTGCCCCCCCCCCCAACTAATGCCAGAGCACTTTACTCAGCCTGTTGCCTCCGCAACCTAGCGTCGGAAAAGTTAATGAAAATGGATGGATGGATGGACAGACTAATGTTAGATACAAACTTCTTTAGATAGGACTGAAGATAAGGTCATGTCTGCCAAGCTGTATGAAAACATTTCCCTTTTTGTGCACCTTTCTTGGAATTTTTATTTTACTTATCGGAGGATATGTTACCGTCTTATTCTGAATGAAAAAGAGTCTAACAGCTGAAGTTGGAACCTTCTCAAAACAATAGGAATCATTCTCAGGGGATAATTTCATTAGAATCCACATAATAGTTGTACAAATATTTCAGTCAGGATGAAAGTGGTGGTTTCATTACAAAAATCTTGTTCTGTAATATATTTTTTTTATTGTTTTCCTGGAACTTCGTCTCTTAATATTTACCAAAATAGATAATTTCATGAGTTTTAATTTCATGCCAGCTTTTCTCACTCTTTAATTTTGGCTGTTTGACTTCTCCCCCAGTAAACAACATGCTGGATGTGTCCCTCTTAACATTACTATACCTAAAGCTTGCTACATTGTGGTTTTAAAACCTTCAACGTGCAGCCAAGAATAACATGTTGTTTTTTTTCTCTCAGTGGCTGTTTCTCATTTTACAGAGAAAGCTTTTAGTTGGTTCCTCTGCCTCTCCTAGCTTTTATTTCCCAGTGTTTGTAATTATATCCCACTTCCCCACAGTGAGTGACAACACCAAGCTGGCCCTAATGAACAAATACAAGGACAACATCATTGCCACGAGTCCCATCGACAGCAACCACCAGCAGAACACCCTGCTGCCACACAACACCTCAACCAGCCAACGCAAACGTCTCTCCAGCAACACCCGTGGTGAGTCACTCTTTCCCATACATCCATCCTTTGACAGAAAAAGAAGAAAATAGATCGCTTTAAATGCCATCACTCCACGAGTCTACCCACCACCAGCAGCAGCACAGGAGAACATTGTTTTATTTTTATATACAGTACAGACACTGTGATTGTCGGGTGGAAGCCTGGTGACTTCAAAGATTTACCCCAAGTTAATTACTGTTATTTTTACAGGCCATTTTATTTTATAAAAGACATTCAAATTCAATTAAAAAGAAAGAAAAGTATAAAAACACAACAGACCTCAGAGTCAAACTGAAATTTGAATTTTCCTCACATGTTGCATAAGGAAATACTGTTAACTATAATGGCATAAGACTTTGCATTTTTCTGAAAAGGATAAAACAGTTTCTCGTCATATAAAAGTATTTAATGCCTTGTCTACACAGGAGGCGTTCCGTAAGAAGCACGTTAGCACAGCAGCAGCTTTAGTGATACTTAATTGTACACACAGGATGAGGTTAGGCTCAGTATTGACTGTGAGCCACCAGCATTTTTGCAGCACTCAGAGCACAACAATCATTGTATGCACATAAAACATAAAAGAAAGTAGATGTCAAGCTAAAATATACACTTTATTATTTTTAATCAATACAGCTGCTGTTATGCAGCCTGTGTAGACAGCTGTATTGATTGACAGATAGAGGCATATCTGTTCCTTAAGATGAGAGATGGACAACTGAGAAATGTGGTTGGACTGCCTCCTGCGTAGACACACAGTAAGTCCTGAGGCTCTGGGTGGGCATTTTCCAGAGCAGGACGAATCATGTTGTTAAGTTTATATTTCAACCAGAAGTGTTAACATTGTCACTGATTTCCACTACATATTATCGTTATTATTTTTGTAGATGCTATTTTATCGTTTAATAAGTCATTGGCAGGCAGTGGTTAGGGATGCACCGATTTATGAACATCAGTATCGGCTGATATTTGCCTTATTGACTGCCATCGGCCCATTAGCAAAAAAGATGACATTCACCGATGGCAGCTGCCACTGTTTTTCTGTTGTGTCACATCAGTTTTGCGCAGGCTATAAAACAGGGTTTGGGATAAACAGTGTCACATCTTCCCGGAGACAATAGAAAATGTGTTTGAGACAAACAGAGCTCTTCACTGGGATGACTTTTGGACGAAAAGACATAGTGAACTCACTATGGACGCATCAGGAGACACACCCTGTTGTTTCTCTGATGATGCGACATTGTAAACAACAAATCTGTGCTAAAATTGGCAGGAAGAGAGCTAGTTAATGTTAGCGTTAGCAACCGATTGCCTGAATTAACAGTTAGGCCTCACAGAGGTTATTGGGCAAAGGTACATTATAATGTGATTATGATATGTTCAAATTGAGTCTTGTCAAGGTATTTTTTTTTTACGTATTCATAAAATACATATTTGAGATAAAATTATGGTTTATTATATTTAAAAAAAAAAATAATAATTTTTAAGCACAAATTCTTTTGATGTTTTTCATATGAATGGAGGTTATATTAAAGGCTGTTTCATGCATTTTTATGGTTGAATTTGTGCTCGCTCAAAGATACCTTCAATGATTTTATAAGCTGAATATTTTAAAACTGTCTAGTTATTTTCTAGTTGTTATTAGAATTGCTATTTTATACGTCAGTATAAAGATTAAAGTTCCACAGATTGTCACACACCTGAGTGTGTGAAATTTGTTCTCTGCAGTTGACCCATCCCCTGAGGGAGCGGTGAGCAGCAGCAGTGCCGCGCTCCGGACTCGTGGTGATCTAACCCTCCCAGTTCCAACCCCCGATGCTGAGTGCCAAGCAGGGAGGCAGTGGGTCCCATTTTTATAGTCTATGGTATGACCCGGCCGGGGACCGAACCACTAGGCCACTGAGCTGGTTATTGCTCCAGAATTTCGTAATCGGTGCATCCTAGCTTGTGTTAGTAGACTTTTTTTCATAGGTCCAGATTTGGTCATTGCAAGTTGCTTTACTTTTGACCAGATTCTCAAAGCATGGCACAAGTTAACATATACTGTCACAGAGGAGCTACACTAGAGCTGAAATCACTGGCAGCACAAAACATTGGGTAACAACGTTGGCCACCAACTGGTTCAGACCCTAAAAGAAGCCTGCCTTTTATGTTTTCATGTTGTGAATGTAATTATGTAACAAATAATTTTTAGTGCACAGCTACACACATTATTCCAATCAAATAACAGTATCCAGGGTCCGACATTAATGGTTGCCCGAATGTAAGGGCAAGTAAAAATAGCTGGCGGGCCAGCAGACCCTGCGCAGACATGCCTGATCGGGCAAGCAGCACCGACTGGGATTTGTTATTTTTATTATTTCCTATCGCAGGGCAGGAATTATACCACGGCCAAACGGCCAGTGCTGTGGAGTCCCTGGTGTGTTACTGTAATGCCCCTCCTACCCATACGGCCAGTGTAGCATGCCCTGTTTCTTATGACAAACAGCATGGCAAGGCTAAGTTAACTTAACGTTACTGACACTCCGAGACAGGCACACACATAACGTTACCGGACAGCCTCTCAGTACTTAGCCGCTAACGTTCATGCCGCTAAAGCTCATGTACATCACTGTACCACAGAGGAACTTTTACTAAGGGTCATAATGTGCTTCTAGTGACTGTCAAATCGCCAGCGAAAGCTGTTTACACTGCAGACATGGAGATGGGACAAAGATCCTCTGTGAAGGAAGATTGTTCACTTTGCTCTGCAGCCAGGAACAATCTGGGAGGCAAAGATCCTCTCTGAGGAAGAGGGCTCACTTTGCTGCAGGGTTCACTGGCATTGGCAAAAGAACTGGAGTTGGTCCCCGGACGCTGCACTGCAGCTGCCCACTGCTCCCAGTGTATACAGTAGGATGGGTCAAATGCAGAGGTCAGATTTCATTTCAGTGTATGTTATGTGCTGAGAAAGGACAATAAAGAATCTTCTTCTAATAATAATTTCTTAATAACTAGGAGATAACAAAAGAATAAAGAGATTTCAAAGACTTAAAAAACAAGGGACATGAATCAAAACAACAAGAAACAAGATATATCCCAGTCATGCACACCCAGTTTTAATAAACTCAGTACTGTTTTTAGACACATATATTGTTTTGTCTTCATTCAATGTAATTAGCACATATTGTTATTGCGCCATTGGTTTTGACCTTGGTGCCCCACATTTTGGCCGTGATGCCCCAGTAAATTTGTATTTATCAAAGGCCAAAGTGGCCTTGCCCTAAAAATGACTTAATTCCAGGCCTGTAATCATGTATGTCCTCTCTTGTTTCTGTCCTCAGAGGGGCCAGTTGTAGTGTGCTGCTTTTTTATGTGCTGCTGCCTCCATTGGCTGAGCCTCTCTGGTGATGTAAGATATAAGTTATGAGCGAAAATATGCACCACACACCCAGAAAAGAACCTATTAGACAGGGCAAGCAAGAATTTAGATGGGGCAAGTAGATTTGAGAAGTACTTGCCTGGTAGGGCAAGTAGGAAAAAACCTTAACGTCGGACCCTGGTATCGGCACTGCTGGTCAGTACTAAAGACACTCACACCTAATGCAGAACACCACCATGGTGACATGCTGATTTAAATTTCAGTTTGACTTTCAGGTATATAAACTGCTGCCACATGGAAACCCTGACATTGATTCCTACTTATTCCAAGTTTCTTTGCCCAGCTTTATTGAAAATCTCCTCAAACACTGTGGCACACTCAAAAATAAATTGTTGCAAATGTGAAAATATTTTCATAAAAATGAGGCATGAGGTGGAAGTATTAGGTGTTCAACCTGTGGCAGCATCGTGATCAATGCCCAGCTGCACATATCTTTTATCTACAAAAGTTTATCTCTCACAGCTCCATAGCAGGCAAGAAATCACGGAGAGACAGTGAATACCACCACACAGGTTTAGTCACTGACAACATCGTGAATGCCCTTTGGAAAACTCCCAAGGACCCTGAGACATTTACAACTCATTGGACAATTATTGTATAAATAATACATAAAAGAATGCATGGCTTTGTTAGAGAAAAAAACAGGATAACTCAGGTCTTTGCGGGACACTGAGGATAAACCCAGAATTATAATCCATGTCATCCTGAGAGATGAATACCTTTTGAATAATGAATCAATGACACAGTTTAGTGTGACTGTGGTGTGAATGTGAAACATCAAACATATACATCTCTTTGTTCATTGTGGTCTTTTTGCTAACATGAATCAAACTATTTCTTTCCATATTCCCGGTGATAGCAATCTTTATTTTTACTCACCACTGTCATCATCACGATCTCCCAACTCTTCTCATGTTCACCTCTGCCTGTCCAAGCTGTGAGTTGAGTAGAGTGTAGGAGTTGAGCTATATGACCAGAGATTGTGGAATACAGGAAATGAAAAGAGAGAGAGGTTACAGCTGATGAAACGGAGAGACATTATCCCATTATGATAAACAAGAGGAAAAGAAGGCAGCGACATTTTCAAAATGTCATTTTGGAAATTTTCCGTTGACCTCAGACCATAATTCACTTTCCTCCACACTTGGCTGCACAGATACTTTATTCTCAGCCCAATTAAAAACAATTCTGTGGTGTTAGTCGCTGTGGAGAAGCTTCAGAAATAAACTTTATGTCTAGGAAAGAGTACATAGTGCACAGTAAATCAGAGGTCTTCTCCAAAATGTCAGGAAGGACTGTGATTGTAAAGCTGCAACACAGGCACGGAAGCGAGGTATCCATCTGCATGTCTCAGCCATATATCCCATGCATTTCTTCAAGCAATGATTCTAGGTATGTTTCATTCATGACTGGTGGAAACCCAACATGGCTCTTGGGACATTTTAGTTTCTTGATTTAGGTGGAAGCAGATTTTCTTTCTGTCTGACCTTCACTCATTTCAGTGCACACCTGCAGCCACCACGGCTTTCCAGCTATGAGAGCTCAAATCAGAGAAACAGAGAGGAGGAAAACAACATTCAAGCAAACCCTTTTATCAATAATAGAGGGTGAGAACAAAGAGTGAATGCCCCAAACACCCAGCAGAAAGCGACGCTAGGCACTGCTGGCAGCTCCAAGTGGCGGTGTTGGAATATTAAAAACTTCACTGCCCAGAAATCCTGTAACATGGTTTCAGTCAGCTGCAAGCAACACAGCAATGTTAATCTTTCCAGTTACTCTGTGAGTCTTTATACCAAAGTGATGAAAGAGTCAAAAAGTCTAAGGCTGTGTTGAGACATTATTCCTGCATACGCCACCCCCCTCTTCATTCATTTTAATGAGATCACTGTGTTGGCACAGCAGGGGTCCACACAAAAACGTAGGGTCATCTGGCAATGTCATCTGGCTACGTGCTGCATCGGCCAATCAAATTTTTGCAAGCACACATATCTAGTGATTACTTTGGAATATGAATGACGTAATTCTTGCGTTTGCCCTTGCTTTCAATACTGTAAAATACTGCATTATAATATTAATGAAGAGGGAAAGAATTTATGATTTGATTTATTCCAAGTTTAAGTATGTAGGCATTTTCTGACAACAGCCCCCTGTGGCTCTGCACATTAAGATTGTCTCTTTGAAGTAAAGCCTGACATAGTATGAAGTTGTTATGGTACTGCAAATGCTCTTGAGGAGATTAGGACAGATGGTTGTGGTATTGAAAGCATCAACCTCGGAGCCCTCAGCTCACATGGTGCATACCAACAGTAAACATTGGTTTCTTATAACAAATACTGTAGTTTAGTTTCCTAAACCTAAGTAAACCTTAATCTTATAATTGTTGGATAAAAAACATGAGTCATAGTCATAACAGTGATATGCCTTGTAATAGAGACTGACAAATACGGGTCTTGAAGTCTTGAAACTCACTGATGTATTATATAAATGACAAATTAGACTATTTTTTTTTTACCTTTTGCTTGATCTGTAAAGTGTCTGTAAAGTCTCAGTGGAAGACAAGAGTTGTTCTAAGCAGTTTTCAAATTGTCAAGCTAAGTCAGTAAAGTATTCATCCATGACAATGCAAATCATCTAGATAACAATAACTCAGGATTTTTGTACTTTTGTACCAACACATCACAATTTTCCCGGCACTCCTCTCCCTACTCTCGTTAACGTTTTCATCGTCTTCTTACAACAGGTCAACCTTTTGTGAGACCTCTCCTAGTGCAAAACTAAACAAATTAAATCAAGCGTAAGGTTAAAAAGAACGTTTATTTTCTCCATTGGGTCCTTTTCACAGTTACATTTACAATGTGAGCCTGTCAGAAATAGAAACAAGCACTTTAAATGATTGTTCCTTGATGGTGCCAAATGCCCTGAGTGGTTACATTTCAACCTGTTTTCACAGCTGCTGGCTATAAACCTCTCACTCAATACTGGACCACTTTTAAAAAATTTAGTCTCTTAGATACAAAAATAGGGGTCCAGGTTGAAGATTACAGAAGTTTCCCTTTAACGCATGACTCTTGTAAGTCAAAGGCCTACTAATGCAGATGGGCCACCACTGGCATTTATCTCGATTAAGGCTGGTCACACAAGTGCTCAAAATGGCAAAATTTGGCTCTAAGGGGCCAAGTAAGCGTGATGATTTCAACACACTAATTTATGTGGCTGGTTGCTGACCAATAGCAAACTGCTCTTTATACAACACTGCAGCTCCACACTCAGAAATTCATTAATCTTGTTACATTTTCTTTATTTTGACTGCAAGAATGCAGAGTATGATAGCAGGAAGTAACAGAGAAAAGAAATCCCCGCACACTCATTATATCTGTCGTATCAGATGTATCAGCTTGGTATATGAAAATAGATGGGTTTGCTTCCTAATGCACTCAACTAACTGACACGAACACACACGCACACACACACACACACACACACACACACACACACACACACACACACATTTTGAAATTTCCAGGTACAGGTTAGTGTTCTCCAAAGCCAGCTGCATAGAAATGAGGCTGTCTAAGCAGGCAATTAGATCTGCTCGATGCAGTTTTTTGAGTCGCTGTTGTTGGTGTTTCCAGTCAACTATTTTCATCTTTGTCATAAAATATGCACAGACAGAGCTATTGTTGCCCTCAGTGGACAACTTCTGTGCATGTGTGAGGAGGAGGCAGGTAAGGTAATGACGCTTTCCCTTTTTGCTGAAGATGCCCAAGTGCCTCTCTTTACGCTATATGTCAGCACATTTAATGGACTCCTGTGTTACTTCAAAAGCAACTGAAAGTACTGAAGATGCCAAATGGGAGACAGAAATGTCAGATGGAGCGAAGGGAGAGAAAGGAGCGGTCCCAGGCCTGTAGACCCCATCAGTATTTCATGATTATTATTGCTGAGCAGGTGTATAATTTATGCCTAATTAGTTTAGGACCATACAATGTAATGATGATGATGATGTCTAAATTAGTGGATAAGGTTAATGTTGAGTTATTGTACTTCTGCATACATAACAAAGGTCGCCTCATCTTAAACGCCATTTGGACAGGATTTATTCCTCTGGACGAGTAGGGATGATTTTAACACTACCTGCTCTGGTCATGGATTTTAATATGTGGGTAGTCATTTACCCACACCCCAGTAAAAATTACAGCTGCAATTACTACAGATTTGTGTGAATGTGCTTGTCCTCCTGTCATTTAAAGACCCGTATTTTAAAGAGGAAATCTGAAAGAGGAGCTACTTTTTGCCTTTTTTCACAGCTCAGTGCGAAATCAGACTTCTGTGTTAAAATGACGTCAAAAAAGGTTTTGCAAATGTGATAGATGGAAACATGTTAACACCAACATGTGGGCCTATTTGGATACCAGTGTGACAACAGAAAAAAAGTACAGCCCCCTAAAAGCTAATCAAATAGGCAGTTTTGATGTATTTGTATTCTCTTTGGAGCCCTTTTTTAAGGCCATATTTGTTCACATTTGGCAAATCTGCACTATAAAAAGTATGCTGAATTAGCTATTAGCAGTTCCTGGTGCAGTGTAGCCATAGATGCACAGACAACTATCACTAGGTCAGTTTTGATACTGAGGAAAAGTTGAAAACATGAGGATTCTCAGACAAGTATTTTTGATGGACAACATTTATGATATTCTCAGAAGCTAAGTTGCACTGAATGATATCAGTGTGTATTTCATGCGTGTTAACATATGGTTAACTCTTCTGCTCCGCCTGTGGAGGGTTTTTGGCTTTGCCCTGCTCCTACAGACCATCTCCTTGAATTCCCCAAGGGTTAAAGTGCCGCCGAGAACACTGAGCTAAAATGCCAAAGAGTACTATGCTCTGAGTGATTGTGATTCAGCTTCTGAGGAAGGTTATTATTGTCATTGTAGGTATTTCATGGTATGCAAATGCCGCCAACAAGCGCAGTCTATAGTTTTCTTTACAGCGCTAATGTTGACCTGTTACAGCAGTGAAAGTATAGGTGTAATCAGTTACAGTAACAATGGCTCCATGATTATTCCCATTAGACCATTAACAGCAGGGCCCTGAAACTGGTAAACCTAACTGGACTGCAGCTGGCATTAATATAAATAGTGACACCTCTGATTTTATTGATATCAAGTCAAAATGTGTGTTATTCCAGGGTGTAATTTGGAATGTTACCTTTTGGAATGTGGTGCAATTGACTTATGTTATTGCCAGTCTCAAATACTTCCAGTGTGTGGGTTTAAATTAGAAACCTTGCATACAGCAACTATAATACTTTTGCTGCTTTAAAATGCAGGTCAATTCCGTAAAGTCTATTGGAGTGTCGTTTCATTTTATCTTAACAGTCACATCTTTTTGTTGTTGCTGTTGTTGTTGTCTTTAGTCATTTCCTTAATTACATATCATTACTCCACTAGAAATACAACATTTACTCCCACTGCATTTGTTCCATATTATTTAACATCAAAGTCAATGCAGTAATAGAGTAATTAGAGAATATGATCTGCTGACACAGTATAAGGAGGATGACTTACCTTCTCTCTGAAACGAAGCAACAAGTACCATCTGTTGTCGATGCTAACAAACCTTGAAACTCGTCTTTCATCCTCTGTAGTTGGTCCTCTCTCTTCTGTGTAGGTTCTCTTTTCCATTCTTCCTTTTTTGTCTCCTGACAAAACTCTGTGTTGTTGTTTGGTATTGAAGATAGAAGTCTCCTCTTTTCTTTTATTATGTTTTATATTTTTAATTATTCTTTTATATTTTAGGTTCACTATTTCTACCATATGAAAGTCCCTGCTGTAACATTATTGCCATGACAACAATCAAATATTTGCAAACTTTTATGGTCCTGCAATAACATTTACATTCACTGTGAATGAGAAGATCTGGGAGTGTGGCAGTGTGTCAAAATATTATCATGTTTTTGTGAGTTACAAATTATAGAAATGTATTTTGACTGATATGTCCTGGATTTAGATAATATATACAAGGTGTGTACTTGCAGGATTCCTGGTAGGCTTGACAAAAACATTTGTAGCCAAATGTATTTTCTGGTACACCAAAACTAAAAGATAAGCCACAGCTTTAAACCTGTTCATCACAAGTTAGAATTCAAGGATCATCTCTTGTCATTTGTATTTGTTATAATACCCAAACCTATCGTTAATACCTTGGATGCTTCTACAGTGCTGATGTATCAACTGATGTATAAACAATACTGCTGTCTGTATAACTGGATCATATTCTTTGTGGACCTTTTCATACAGAGCCAAGCCAGTGTCATGGAGGGGAAAAAAGATGCACATTACTTCTACTGCTTCTTTTTCTCCTCACTGACTTGGTCAGTCCATATGAAATTTGGCACAGTGGTAGAGGGTCATGGGAGGATGCGAATGAAGCAATATTACATCAGTTGGCCAAAGGGGGGCGCTATAGCAACCGATTGAAATTGCAAACTTTGAATGGGTATATCTCATGCGCTGTATGTCGTAGAGACATGAAACTTGGCACAGAGATGCTTCTCCTCATGAGGAACACATCTGCTTTTAAAATCAATCTCTTCCGAGGAAGTTTGACCGATCTGCATGAAACTCTGTGAACACAATCTAGGGACCAATATCTAAAGTTCCCTCTTCGCAAAAGGTGTAAAACTTACTAAAACTGAGCTTCTATATGGCGATGAATATTGCGGAGGGTGTAGCTCATCACATAAAGGTGTATAACATCTCAAGGGTTTCACCCATCACCACGCAACTTTGTAGACATATGACCACACATGATCTGAGGGGACCCCTCCATTATTGACCCCATCAAACAAAATGGGGGCGCTAGAGAACTAACTTCTTATCTAGGCCTAACTGTCATATCGATTTTTACTAAACTTGGTAGATATGTAGAACAGGACAGAGAAATTTAACTCTAATTGGCAACTGGGTGGCGCTATAACAACAGAAAAATGCTTAAAAATGGCTAAAATGTGACCGATCGCTGTGGCTCCCCCTGTGGCCCAATGTTTGGGTTTTTTTCTAATTTTTGGTGTGACTAAGTCATGGTATGGTATGCTGTACATAATCACGGAAACTGTCAGTGTGACATTCTGTCAGTCAGTCAATCTGTCTGTCCGTTTTTCTCCTCACTGACGTGATCAGTCTATGTGAAACTGCACATTGAGGATTGGCATATTGTAGGTAGAAGGTGACAAAGCTACAATGGGTATGGACTAGTGTATAATGAAAATAGGCAAATAAATAATGATAGTAACTTGCTTACCAAATTGTGCTGTTGTATTTCTTGATTTATTCACACAATTTAACGGCATTCATTTCAGTAGTGATGTGAACACTTCATTGTCAGGGGGTTGATTGCTTTGCATTATTGTTAACACCCCTGCCATACTATAGCAGAAGTAACTGTTTTATTTTGTTGTGGCAGCAACAAAAATGGTATTGTGGTGCCTAGGAATACTGAATTCCTCCATCATCATATTCAGTGTATTTGTCAACCCCTTAAAACCTTTTTATTGTTGTGAAGATGCTACTAAGTACATTTCAGAAAACAGCAAGGCAGTTTGCTTTGTAAAGATTGTTCCATTGAGCACTTTTTTTTAACTTGAAAACAAATTTAATTGATTTAAGCCATGGGCACCAATTTAAGACTTTACTCCCTCACTCTTCATTCTGCTTTGTATATGTAGAAGTATGTTGAAAAGAACATCTATGGAGTCATCTTACTGCACATAATTCATAGCCTTGTTTTTAGAAAAAAATTGTACTTCAAAATGTTTATTTTTTTATTATTGCCAAGTTTTCTGATTTTTGAAATTTTTAAAAGTTAAGGTAAAAAATACAAAGAATCAGTCGCACAAAGTCAAATTTCAGTATTGCATCTGTGTTAATCTGTAACTACTTATGCTTTATCAGTTACTCTAAGTGACATTCAGCAGTGCATTTGCATTTACCACATTTTGCTCCTTTGCTGTCTCTTGCTGTCCTGTATTGTCAGAGAAACTTATTTTCCATAAAGTCAGTTGATAGTGTTGTTTTGGAGCAGGAAGCTCAACTTTTGCATCCTGAGGTCATACATTGCCAAAGAACTGCTGTGCTTGATTTGTGTCTTTGTGAGATTCATGTTGCTTCTTTAATTAATATTACTGGTAATGGCTGTATTTTTAAGTTGTTATCATTTGCTATTCCTGATACAAGTGCTGCTGCTGATTTGATGCTGTGACATTATTATCTTGTTGGATTGTTTGTTTATGTGTCCACCTCCTCTTGCAGGACAGATTGTCATTCTGGTGCCATTACCCTCTCTAACACGAGGCTCTAGCACCCTTCCATATTTATAGAGATGTGGAGCACTGGACATAATAACTTTTTTTGGTTTATAAGAAGTACTTGTGCCTGCTGTGCATGCTGAGTTGCCGGTGAGCATCATGCAGTGAATGCTTAGAGGGGTCTGTCTTGTTTTCATGGAAGCAGTGAGCGCAACACCTTTGGCTCTGGTTTAATAGTGAAGGCTGACGAATACCTGCTGTGTGAGATTTAGTCTTAATTCCTCAGGAGGCACTTTCACTCTCAGCTGTAAGCCAGGCAGGGACACAGCGTTATATTTCAAGTGCCATTCTGGCAGAAATGTTAAGGAAAATGAGGACACCCCTGCTTATATGATCAGACTTAACTCCATGTAGACATCATGCTCAAGCTGTGAGCTCTGTGATACTACTGAAAGCATCTAATTTGATAAACAACAATGTAGTAAACCTTTATAGTTGATGTTGTTATGTCACCTCATGCACTTGTTACATGACATTTTCGAATGTCTTTTGCTGTAATTGTTATTTCAGTCATTTCCAGCTGCAGAGCTCTGTGATAGGTTTTCTTGCACTTTTCTCAGAGGCTGTAAGGTACATTTTCACTTCTGAAAACAATTTTCCCCTTGTTCATCGCAGAAAGATTACATGCTATTGCACTTTGAACCACACATCACAAGTTATTCCAGTGTAGTACTTTTACATTGTAGGCATCAGTTCTTTGACGATATGTTCTCTCTTTTCTGAAACTCATGCAGCTTCAAAGCTGTCCTTGACAGCTCTGCACCATTCAGATATTTAGACAGCTACTGAAAAGCTTCATTTTCTGAAGTAATGAACTTAAAAATCCAAATTAAATGGCTCCCAAAAAACAGGTGCTTTTGTTGGGCTGATCTCGTTATTCAGCTGAAGTTGCAGGTTTTTGCTCAGTTTAATAGAATTGAGCACCAACAATAACTTAAAGCCAAACATTTAACTTAAGGACCCTGATATAAAGCGGCTGAAAGTGGCACAATGTGCGCAAAACAAAAAGCATCAGAAAAATCTGTTTTTGCTGTAAAATCACATAATTATGTCCACAGTGGCTTTAAAGTGGGTTGGGGGTGTCAAACATAATGATATGACTGGCAGTCTAATTAAGATTTTACAGCCATGATTGTGAGGATGTACTTTGGCACAGTGGTGCTTTGAGATAAAAATGGTAATGCCAGCATGCTAACACAGTGACAGTGTTAACATGCTGATGTTGAACAGTAATAATGCAACCCAAACACCAGAAAAAATGTAAGCATGGTACTTTAATGCAAACCACAAATACACTGCATTTGCACATTGTTATGTAGCAAATATGTTTTAAAATGTATGTCTCTTTGTATTCAGCAGTGTTGTGGTTAATATGTGGTAAGGTTTAGGCACAACAGCCAATTAGTTACAGTTAGAAAAAGTATTGTTTCACTGTTTAAAATATCTGGTTTTGTTGGCACATCCTTCACTGGAAAGGCAATGATGTCTTGGTAAAAGACAATGACTTTTCTTGACACTATCGCAGCTGGAAAAGAAGAAGAAAGAAATACTTTATCCCCAAGGGGAAATTCAGTGTCTGTGGTCATATACACAGAGGCTCAAAATACACACACATGCACAAACAGGACCTATACATACATTAACATTTGGGGGTTCTGTGTCTTCCTTAAGGGCACCCCGGCAGTGCCCAAGAGGTGAACTAGCACCTCTCCAGCTACCAGTCCACATGACATATTTGGTCCGGGTGGGAACTTGAACTGGCAACACAAACCCAAGTTCCTATGGACTGAGCCACTGCCGCTGACAGCAGCACAGTTTCAGTAAAAATCAGCTACTTTTCATGGCACTAACCTCAGTGGAAACAGCAACAGGTCACCAAAAAGCCACTGGAAATGCAGCGATGATTCCTTAGAAATACGACTTATCCGTTGTTTGCAGAAACATACAATACCAGCATTTTCTTCTGGCGACTATGCTGTATAATGTTGAAGTGTTCTCTGCATTAGATAATTTTGTTAACAATTAACAACAAAAAAACAGTACTGGTAAATAATGGAAACAGCACTCAGTGAAAAGGACCAACAAAATCATTTTGATACATCATCTGGGAAAAATGAATGTCTGTACAAGGTTTTTGGTAATCCATTAATTGTTGACACATTTCTGTAAGATAACTGAAAGTGTTGACCAGTTGATTGTGTTAGAGGAAACATCCTTAGGATGTGTCCTCTGGGGACTATGCATATCCCGCTTTTTTTTGACATTTTCTTTAAACATAATAATTTGATCGTTAATAAAGAAGAGGAATTATGGAATAAATGCAAAATATTGAATAAATTTCAGTACAGTTAAAGTCACACTGATATAGATTACACTGACACCAACAGCAATCATGGGCCCAAAAAAAAAATGCAAACCAGAATCCAAATGTTTACTGAATCCCAGCTGAAGCTCTACTTCAAGTCTCACATTAGGCCACGTCTTTCTTCATTAGGGACTGTTTTGATTAAAAATAATTGTAAGTGCTCGCAAATGGATTTGGACTCGCTCAGATGGATCTGAGGCACTTACCTTATTAAAGTAAAAACAAAATCATTGTCTGCGTTTTATATGCCTTTGGACTACACAAAAGTGTCAGTTTTATAAATGGTGTTTCTGGGCTCCTGTCATCGATCCTGCCTGGATGTGACAGCTTCTTAATACTGGGTAATTTTTAATATCCATATTTGTTGCTCTGAAATTTTTGCCTCTGACTTCTTTAGCTGGGTTTATTCATTTTACTGAGTCTGTACTCTCACTGGGCCCACTCAGTCTAGGGGGCACACTCTTACATGATCTGTGTCCCAAATCACGGATGCTTTCTTTGAAGTCTGCATTTCATCACTGAAGATATTTGAACAGACTGTCCTATTCCAAAGTCTTATTCAAATGTTGCCAAGAGCTGTGCCCGTAGACACATCTCCTGCTTTCGGCCCTTGGTATGCCACAGTCCATTCAAGCGAAGTTTAGGAATATGGGACCAAATCCTATTTACCAGTTGTTTGTAGTTTAGGTGGTCATGGGTCAGATTGTTCTAAAAAGGTGCCATGGGGCTTGCTGTACTATTTACTATTTCATTGGCCATTTGAAGCAAAATTGTTGGTGGTAATCTTGGAATCTTTCAGTCTAAGGGCACAACATTAGAAAAACAACATATTTATTTGGTCTCTGTAAAGCCAGTGTCTCATTTGCAGTGTCTCAGCTAGCCCAGTAGCTGTCTGTCGTCTGAAGGCGACATCTTCAAAGGCCACAGTCTTTAAAGTGGAGATGGCTTTGCTAGATGTGGGTTCCTGAAAAGCAGAAGACTACTGAGTCACTCGTTTACTTCCATAATGCTGTTTTCACCATGAACAACCTCTCTGCATCAGAAACTTGTGGGAGAAAACAGAATCATCGTAAGTGACTCACTGTTTTTCCAGTGCTCACATGGTATCTCTGTTCCGCCATTGTCCTAGATTACATTCAGATTACATTTACGCTACAGCGTCGCTTATGATGTGGCTTTGGAGCCTATGATTACTACAGCTATGACTTACATAGGTAGGACACATTATGTTTTTTGGGGTTGTCCATCCCATCTTATAGAATGTGTCAGACCCTTCGCTGGTGCAGTGGGCCCTAGGTTCCTCCTGGTGCAGGACAATGCCTGGCCTCATGTAGCTGGAGTGTGTAGGTAGTACCTGGATGACAAAGGCATTGATGCCATTGACTGGCCTTCACGTTCCCATGACCCAAATCCAACTGAGCACCTTAGGGACGTTGCGTATCGGTGCATCTGATGCCGTCAGGTACTGACACAGACTCTCCAAGGGCTCACAGATACCTTGGTCTAGGTCTGGGAGGAGATCCTCCAGGGCACCATCCACCGACTCAACAGAAGCATGCCCATTTGTTGTTGGGAGTGCACACAGGCACGCGAGGGCCATACACAATACTGAGGCACATTACAGTATGAGTTGCTGTATAAGTTGGATCAGCTCTTGATTTCATTTATGTGCTTTGATTTTTGGTGCGATTTAGAATCTAGCCCTCAAGAGATTGATGATTTTGATTTCCATTAACTATTGTTACATCATTTTGTTCTTAACAAATTATTCATTGTCCATCAGCAAAAAAAAAAAAAAAATGGATGTATTGGATTGGATGTATAAATTCATCAAAATCGGATGTATTATTTAATTGATTGTTGTTGTTTTTTTGAGCAGTGTGTATACTGTACAATGCCTATAGAAATATTCACCCCACTTGGATTTTTTCCCCTTTTGTTGCTTTTATACATTAAATCATGGTCAATATAATTTGGTGTTTTTGACAAGAATTTGCAAAAAAAAAAAAAAAAAAAGCTTCTATCATGTCAAAGTAAAAACAGATTTTCACAAACTAATGTCAATTAATTAAAAATATGTTGTGTAAAATAAGTTGAAGCTGTATGGGAGAGTAGCAAAGAGAAAGCCATTGTTGAAAAAATCTCATCTAGAATTCACCCATGAGACGTGGGAGTCTCCAAGGTCAATTGGAAGAAGGTTGTTTGGTCTGGTGAGAGAAAAATTTAGCATTTTGGCCATCAGACGAGATGCTTTGGCCAACACTAAACACTGCACATAACCACAAACACATCATCCTCATCGTGAAGCATGGTGGTGGCAGCATCTTGCTCTTGGGATGCTTCTCAGCAGCAGGCACCGGAAGGCTTGTAAAGGTAGAGGGGAACAGGAATGCAGAAAAATATTGCCAAATCCTGGAGGATAATTGGACTCAGTCTGCAAGAAAACTATGACTTTATTTTCCAGCAAGACAACTCCAAGCATACAGCAAAAGCTACACAGAAATGGTTCAAAGACAAGAAGGTGAATGTTCTGGAGTGGCCAAGTCAAAGCCCAGATCTCAATCCAATCGAAACTCTGTGGCTTGACTTGAAAAGAACTGTTCACGTCTGATCCCTGAGCAACCTCACAGAGCTTGAGCTGTTTTGCAAGGGAGAATGGAGAAAAATTGCAGTGTCCAGATGTGTCCAGGCTGATTGAGACATATCCACACAGACTTGCAGCCAAAGATGCATCTACTAAATACTGACCTGAAGGGGGTGAAAATTTATGCAATCATTTACCTTGTCCTATATATTTTCAATTAATTGACATTATTTTGTAAAAATCTGTTTTCACTTTGATAGTAAGGAGGTTTTTGTATGGCAAATTCTTGTCAAAAAAAGCCAAATTCTACTGACCATGATTTTATGTACGTATAAAAGCAACAAAAGGGTGAAACATCCAAGGGGGGGTTAATACTTAAATAGGCATTCTCTCTCTCTCTCTCTCTCTCTCTCTCTCTCTCTCTCTCTCTCTCTCTCTCTCTTTCTTCCCAGCCAATATCTCAAACACTTGGCAACTCACAGCAACAATGTAGACTTCATACCATAGGTATGAAGGAAAAAATATATATTTTATAATGTGGGGGTGATCTGTCTCTTTAAGTCAACTGGCTTGTTATAATTTTGTATTTATTGGAACATATTGTATGTTTGAAGAAGTGGCTCTGTCTTCCCCAATCACTGCATGGAGGTTTTAGTTGTCTTCTTTTCACTGCAGTGTTTTAGCAGCACACTGAATAATGTTCCAGAGGACTTTGTTCCCTGCCAGTAAACATTTCTTGGGGGAAATTGTGCAGTGAATATTGCTTTATTATCAAATCAGTCGTGTGAAATGCTGCTGAAACAATGGTGTCATCAGAAGAGCCTTCCCACTTGTGAAGTAAAGCAACGGCAACATCTGTGCTGTCAGATAGTCATGGCTGCCAATAATATTTACACTATGCATTCATAACTTCAGCGCATATTGTTCTAAAACCAACAATATGAAAAGCTGATGAAGCTGCTGTCATGAAAAAGTCCTTCTCGGTTCGTCACATTGACATTGCTGCCAACAGTGTTTTCATTCCCCTATTTTTTTTTTCGTTAGGGATCTTCTCCAGTTTAATCAAACGCTGCGTCTTGGTTGGGGATTTTAAAAGCTCTTGTCACTGAGCAACGTTAGCATGAATTTTGTTTCAGTTCACATACTGTATATCCCGCTGAGGCAGCAAATCTGTGCTGCTTTGATGGATTTTCCCCCTCACTTTGTGATTCGCAATCCGCTAACACTTGTAAGACAAGCTTCAATACATGCCCTCTAAATATAGCTAATGCCTCAGCTAAAACACACTCAGCTGAAATGCATTACAGACAGATTGAATTGTAAGAGCAGTTTTTGTGGCTCATCCTTAAGATCACATTGTAGCTTTAAATGACAGGCTCCATTCACTTGCCTCCTACATTGAAAAAAAGCATGAGACATTTACTATCTCACCCGAATGTTAAATGGAGAACGATTAAATGGTATGAGTGGGATTATCTCCCCAAACAAAGCTGTGCATTCCCCCATTTTTTTTTTTGCATTTATTCTGCATCCTTTCCAGTGGAATAGAATTGTTCATGGTTTGTGTATTTCTCATGAATGGCAATATGAAAAACGGACACACTGAAAAGACAAGAGTCATGTTGGTATTGTCCAGCAAGAGACCACAGCCAAATATGTGTTGTTCGTGTTTAGCTGTTTGTCGTCCTCATGTTTTTCATTTTGCATACTGTATGTATGTCATCCACTATTTTCCATCAATACTATCTAAATTATGTCTGCAGCCTTACCCATTGCCACATACCCATTTTCTCCTAAATATTCCTAAGTAACAAAATATCAGATCAGACCTAAAGTACCACCACCTGTGTTCAACATAAAGCTTGGTCAAGGTGCCACTGATAAAGAAATACTGAGAAATATAGTCTGTTTAAGAGTAGATAAGACGGTACTTTCTTTATCCCGAAAGGAATGTCCAAGATCCTTCAAGATAGAAAATAAATATCCGTAGCAGCTCTGAAAGGTGTTTAGACAGTAATTTCATTAGAGAATCAATCTTATATGATTGCAGTTTATTAAACATATGTGATATATCAAGCAAAAGCACTAAACAATAAGCAGTTCCAGCTTCTCTGATGTGAGGTTTTGCCAGTTTTCTCAATTTTATTTCATCATACATGTTATTTCTTTGGGGTTTGATTGACAAAAACAAGGAATGTGAAAACATAACTAGCGAGTTTTTGCTTTTCTCTGGCTGAACAATTATTCAACAGCTGAATTACAGTTCAGTCTATATTGACGTTTTTGACAATCAGCTGCAGCTGTGACACCTAGTATTAACATACAGTATATTAAAAGAAAATATGGATGTTAAAATAGAATAGAATAATAAGTATTTAGTCGTCAACATAAAAAAACAAGTGGTAACATGATAGCCATAGTAGATCATGATTCATGTTTACTGCTATACAGTAAAGCTGCAACTAATAATTGATAACTGGTCATCTTTTAAAAAAAATTCCAGGAAAAGAAGTGAAAAATATCAGATTCCTGCTCCTTAAATGTGATGATTGTTTTGTTATTTTACTCCCCTATCACAATAAACCGAATATCTTTTGGGTTGCAGACAAAACAAGCCATTTGAGGAAATCATCTTGAGCTCTGGAAAAAACCCTGAATAAAAACATTATTACCATTTTCTGACATTTTAAAGATAAACAACTAATTGATTAGTCAAGGAAATAATCAATAGAATAATTGACGATAAAAAGAATTCTTTGTTTCAGTTCTCTATTCAGGCAAGCAAAAATAACTTGATTGCATGATATAAGATTAAACACAACTGTCAATATACAGTATATTTGTCTGTCTACATATATTGTAATATAAATAGGAAAGTGTTACGTGCTTTAAACAGTATTCTAAAGAAATGTCAGAAGCGACATATCGTAGGACCTTTGCTGTGGGACCAAATAGAGACAAAGGGGGGGAGTTATGAGGATCATAAATCAGAGAGAAGTTGGAGGTTTAAAACAGTTTGAACTGGGGAATGAAGCTGTCACATGCAACTAACAACCAGACTGTACAACACTCCCATTTAAAGATTTAAAAAAAAAAAAAAAAGAAAAAAAAAATGTATTCAACCATGTAACCTATTCAGGTTGGTAGATTGATTAAATATTTCTCAGCTTGTGCCAGTAAGGGGTTGTTTGCAGGAGCTGTTGACACCATACATCTGTATAAATAAAGTGTGTTTAATTTACACTTTCTTGCTTAGATATTTTCTTTATATTTCAAGAGTTAAAAGACCTCCGTTTCCATGGAAACATCAGGGACAAGTACCGAACAGTTTATAGAACACTATTACTAATTCATAGTGCACTGTTATTAATTTGTGACAACACAATGTCTGTGGTATATATACTGGGTGCGGTTTTCCACTTGGGTGTCGTGTGCTAAATCTAAGCCATATATTTGATTACTTCAAAGTCTCAGTGAAACAGAAAATGAAGGCAGTGTGACGATTTTGTAAAGTCAAAGACAGAAAGAAGCAATGAGTTTTTGTGTTTCAGGCAACTTAGATGTCAGAGCTCAGTTGAACCAAAAGTGGGGGAAGTCATTATAAGATAGGGAAAGTTTTTAATAAGGAGAATCCTCTTTGGGGGTTTTTTTCTGAGCCCTGTTCTTTTTTGATGCAGGACTCAAACACGGGTTGCAGTAACTATCCACGTTTTACTAACAACACAGAGAAAATGGTGAAATAGACAATTTGAAATTACAACAGTTTTTTTGTGAAAAAGAAAGAAACAATCCCCATAATGATCATTTAATGATTTTGTGGCCATATGGATAGTAAGTTAACACAGTTATTTTAAGACAATGCATTTGTACCATCCATTTTTTGGAGAAGTGTATACAGTGGAAGAAAAGAGCTTCGAGAAACTGGATGGAGAATGCAGCTAATATGATATAGCAGCTTCGTCCATTGTGACCTTCCCAAAATGGACAATTGGGTTGTCTTAATTCCAAGGCCAGTAATGTCAAGAAGTTTCACTTGGTCAGTGACTTAAATTTACATGTTAAAGGTCACTGAAGTTGAACTCAAAAGCGTGTAAATTTGTCCTACCTCCATGAGAAAATACACTGATTTTAGACGTTCGACCAAAATAAGTTAACTTTGGTTCCAAAAATGTGCTGTTTTAAATGCTGATGTAACCAAATCCACGTAGTTCAGGCTCAAACGTATCCCAAACTATTGAAGCAGAAACATCAGTATGTCCTAAAATAACAAGTAGGCAATGAGATCAATGGTAGGCTTTTGTGCAATTATTTAAATTCTAACCATCCATTTATGCAACAGCGAAAAATGTACTGTAGTCTTAAATGAAGTCCTGATCTTTGTTCATCACTGTTAAAAATATGAAACAGTGTGTATAGTCATTTTCAATGGCTTATTCCTCCCTCATGTGTCTCCTGTTAGAGAGAATTCAAATTTGCTCAAACTCACATATTCAACTCACTTTTTACATTATTATATCACTTCTCCTTCATTGAGGGTATTTATAATATCCACTGTGAAAGGTTCACTTTACAAAGCAAACCTTGCCAGATTTTAATAAACGGCTCAAGGTGAAGTACAATTTGCTCAAATTGCATTCTCCCAAGGACTTCTTCAGCAAAAGGCCATTCACTTACAAAGCACAGATCAAAGGCAAGAAGCTGAAATGTGTAGACGCTTCTGCATCTACCTCTGCTGTAAAAGTTTTGTCTGGCTTCATTTTCTATGAGGACGTCATGACAGCTTTTCCTTTAGTCCAAGTCAAGGATCTATAATATTGTCCTCTTGTTGGTTCAGTAAATGAAATGGCTCCACCAAAGGGGGAAATGTTGTCTTCAAGCTTTTCTTTAAATGATGCATCAGCTTTCTGCTTGGCTTCCATCACCATTAGCCTACATTTCAGTTATTGCTTGAAGACAACGTTTCTGCTCTAATCTGTTTCCATGATGAATCCAGCATCTTTGGGTCTGGTTGCCCTTTTGCTGCCATCTCTATGAGGCCAACTTGAGGACAAAATTCCCCACCATTGGTCAAGAACTCTTGTCCTCCTCATTGTAGATGTATTTTTTTTATTTTTTTTCATGTGTGAATCCAACAGCGGGTTCAACTTTCTTGAACCCAGACGGTGACTCTGGAACGGAGGCAGACAGCGAGCCTCAGCTGGCCTTTTACACCGATCCAAACCGCAGTCGCCGGCGGAGTCGAGGTATGAGAAATGGTAACGCCAACAGCGCGTGGGGCTCAGGGGGTAAGGAGGACTCATACACCTACAGACAGTTTATCCCGCCGTCTGATGGTCTTACCATCGTCACGACGCATGACAAGTAACCTTTGCAGTGCATATAGCAGATGGATGGCTCCAGTGGTGTGTGTGCTCGTGACTCCTAAAGGAAATACATGGAATTTGTGTACACAGTATGCACATAAATGTGTGTTTAACAGTGGTTGTGAGCATGTCACACTGATCTCAGTGCATCCGCATACAATCTTGTTGACTGAAATCAAACAAGACGATGAGATCAGAGTTTCCAAGTGCAGAATATTTTGATATCGATTGCATTTGATGACACAAAAAACACCATATTTTGAAATAATATTACACCCAAATATTATTTCTGAGGAGGATCCTGTGCAAATGCTGTCAAAGTGAAGTGGTGCAGCACGCTTTATCTTTCAGCATGCCGTGTCCTTGCAGCTTTGATGTACAGTAATGGGGTACGGAAGAGAGACATAGGAAAAAATAAATAAATAAAAAATAAAGAGACAATGCCCTCAAAATAATAGCTGCTGTCAGAAGGCGTTACAAGCCTTCACAGTGCCTCTAAGCCAATTATTCCCCCGTCATGTGCACAGGTGTCACAAACATGGCGATGCCTCTAGAAGTGTAGCCAACACCTTTAATTAGAGCGAAGCTTAAGAATAGAATAAAGTGGCTGCAATGCTGCCCTAACTATGTTGTTTACATCCAGAGGAAAGGAATGATTCATGAGGCATGACGGGAGTATTTCTTCAAGTCAGAGGAATGATGAGTTGGGGGGGGGGAATTATTGAATTATATATATTCCACTTTTTTATGTAATAGCCAAATGTCTCCTGGAGATAATTCCTGCAATGTCATAAAAATAAAAGAAAATTAACTTTTTTAAAAAAGGTGAAATTACGCCCCACATCCAGGATTTCTGGGTAAGTTCTGAACTAGCTTTATACATAATACGATAGGTCAGCTTTCTACTTCGGCTTTTGTTTAAAGGATCGCCTTGGGCAGCTTTTGAATGAGAAAGTTCTGCCTGAGTAATTTAAAAGTGACAATATAATCTAGAGTTATTCTGCTTGTGCAAAAAATAACCTCTTCAAACAAAGTGTGAGTGGCTTTATTCAAGGTCACTGTGGGTTTTGTGTGTGTGCATGTATGTATGCATGCCCCTGTGGGTCACGTTTAACACTTTCTGTGTTGCACTCTGGAGTGAAAGAGATAAGGGCAGCATTCTCGCCCTGGCAGAGAGGGAGAGCGGAGGAAAGAGGGAAGGTTGCAAAACAACCTCTGAACTACTTTCATTTAGGCCCATGTCTCCTTTTTCCCCCACATCCCTGTGTGGATGTTAATACCCTTCAAAGGTAAACCTTATTTCTGTGCCACCGAGCTATGCCGAATCTAAACCTCCCAAAGGGCTTCAGGTTTTTGAACCAAAGGTCCTTTTCATGGGCGCTAAGCCCATTTTTTTGGCTTGTTTGTAAAATGACTCCCCATGTAAGCAGTGTGTGTGTGTGTGTGGCTGTGTGCATGTATGTCTATGATATGCAGGGGTTGTGGGGGAATGAAAAACGGTCACTGCTTCACATGTCTCTATCGTTTGTTGTTCCCACCACTCCCCGCTCCCTCCCTGTGCATTTGTTTCCAGCAGCAGGTTCCCCGCGGAGCCCCATCAATAAGACCACCCTGACTCTGATCAGTGTCATCAGCTGCGTGATCGGCCTGGTTTACTCCTCTCATATGTCCTGCAGCCTCTCAGTCCGGGTAATCCTACATGTGCCGGAGCACCTCATCGCTGACGGTAAGGCTTTACACTCAGATTGTGGATGGAGCCTCTGTGGGCGCTCAAAGCCCCAGGGGGCTGAGCTGGCATTTTTCCGCTGCCCTCCTGAGAGTTCAGCCCGCTATTTCTCTCAAACGGAGTGCCTGCGTTTTGCAGTCGAGCTGCCGATTTGCTTTGCACTCTCAAAGACAAAGGTAAATGCCAGGTCGACCACCCCCTCCCTGGGTTTCCCATGTGAGACCACACAACAGATGTGCCCTCAAAGCATCAGAGCACATTGAGGCCAGGTCGCAGTGACCACCCGCAGCAAACCCTCCATCACTCTTCCCCTTGTACTTTCTGATACGTTGAACCACCTCGCTAATGAATTTCAATGTAGCACCTGCAGAAGAAAAAAAAGCACCGCGGGGGCCAAGCACTGGCTCCTGCTTGCTCTTTGGCATTTTTCAGCTGTCACAGAAGTGAGCTGGCAGTCCAGATATATTATAGACTGTGACTAGGCTCACTCATCTATCATCTGGAGGTCTGATTTGATTCGGAGCGCTGCTGCTTTCCGGTGGTAGATGCTGCCCTGCCAGGAAGATATTAAAATTCCAGGGAGGCGTCCAGGGAGGGAACTTTGAAAGGAGAGATGAAAGATGGCGAATTCGCCTGTTGAATTACAAAACTGGGATCGATTTAGAATGTTTCCATAAATGTCTCCACAATCTCATCAGACTTGATTTGATGTCATGGTGAATCAGATGAAAATCTGGTTTCTACCACTGGGGAAAGAAGCTATTAATGCCAACAGCTGGGCATGTGTCTGCCTTCAAATACTGTGAGGGGAAACCACAGAAACACAGAGTCACACCTTTTTTCCTTGCCTTTCACATCAGAGAAAGTAATCATATTGAGATGTTTGTCTCTTTACACAGGATAACAATATCTACTGCTGTTCAGAATTCATAACAAAGGATAGGACAAACTTTTCTTTATGACTAGTCTTAAAAGGATCCTAAATTGTATTTTTGTGGAAACAGGTGTTTTAATACCATCTGTGTCTTGTCTGAAATATGTCAAAAATACATCCCAGACTATCATTTAGCTCATCCCAGTGGCTCAGTGGATAAAGGGGCATAACTAAGGCATACATGGGGACCTTTGTTGTATGTCATGCCTAGTCCTGGTCAAGGACCATCATACTATCGTCCTGGATGGCCGTCTGCCAGAACCTGAATATTTCACTCCATCAAGTGTTGCTTTGAGCTACATGTTAACATCAGCAGGCTAAGACACTTCCAGTGCCGGCACTAGTGCTGATATTTAGCAGGTGTGGCATGTTTACCATGATAGTTTAACCTGTTAGCATGCTAACAGGCTAACTTGCACCGAACATAAAGCAGCTGAAGAAGATGGGTGTGTTGTTTTTATAAATTAATTTAATTTAATAAATTAAATTTTTATACAACCCGTGATTCTAATTTCTAATGCATAATTAGCATTAGCCTAATTGGATTAGTTTAAATATAAAAAAAACATACAGAAAACATAAGGACTAACAGTTGATTAAAATGTCAAGAATTTTGTCGACTAAAATGTTTTGAATTTTCGACGACTGAAACTAGAGTAAAACTATGAAGGATTGAAATGACTACAATGCGACTAAAACGAATTAACTTTTTTGTCTCAAGACTAAGACGACTTGGCTGTCAGCTGTGGTCTTTGCTGTGTGTTCACATGCAACTTTTGGCTGAGACATGAGGCAAAGCAACAGTCCGCCTTTGTTGCCACCACTTCTTTGATGTTGGTGTAGTGTGTCTGGGCTTTCTGGTGGTAGCGATAGTACTAGATGAAAAGTCACAGGATCACCCCATTCATGAGGATTCATCCTATGGGAACCACGAATGTCTGTATACAAAAGCTCATGACAGTCCATCCATTAGTTAGTGGAGAGACTTCATTCTGCTCCAAAACAGAAACTGCTGTCGTTGCCATGGTTCCATTTCACTTCGGTGGCTGAAAAAACATTAGGAACAATGACCAAGAAAGGTCTCTTTCAATAAATTGTTAAAGCAAGACAAGTGCTGATGAGCTACACTCTAATAATACATGCTGCTCTATCTTTTTTTTTTAAACACAGTTTGTTTTGACCAAACTGGAATGGAAGAGACCTCACTTGCTCAGAGTGAATCATGTTTTCATATTTTTCTGTTCCTTTGCACCTGCCTGTCATTGTTTTTTTTTTCCACCAGGAAAGTGCCTACAATCTGGTGAATTTTTATTTTCAACATTGTCCCTGTAAGAACCTTTATGAGTCACTGGAATGTCAAGGTTTCATGAAATGGCCACCTACTACTGTAATGTGATGGTGCACTCTCTTCATGTTTCCTGTCCATCTCTGCTGTCATGTGTCAAAGATGGATTGCACAAAGACTAACAAATGAACGCTTACTTCAAAGTTTTAAGTCAAAAACTTACTGCTTGAATGCTTTTCTCTTCTTTTTGTTGTTTCTGTTTTGCATTGTTATAGTGTTTCAGTTATGAAACATTTTCTACTCATAAATATCTCATGTAATATTGCTCAATTTCTGCACAACAGCCCTATTCAGATTCTGACTGAAGTGCTGTACAGTGGTGCTTCAATCGGCTATTAAGCCTGGTGCCCACTCCACCTGCTCTAGCTCTGGAAGTCCTCCAGAGACATTCACACTTGAGGTGATGATGAATATCTGAATCAAGCTGGCTCTAGTTTCATATTCTATTAACATTTTTTGTTTCGTCAGAAGTCAGTTAGTACATTATTTTTTTTCATACAGCCACAAATAACTTACGTTTAATATTAGAATCCATTTCGTGATGTGAAAACAAAAATACTGCATATCCCCAATTGCCAAAGGCATCAAATAGGACATAAAATGTGCCATAAAAACAGAAACATTGCTGATTGGTGTCTCAGGTCTGAAAGTTTTTACGAGCAATTTTACGACACTCCACAATTAGACAAACAAGATGTGCCGGCCATTTGCAGTGTGTGCTCTAGTTTTAAAGGGATCATCAAAGGGGATGGCACTAACTAGGGCACACAGAGCCTGCCAAGAAGTCATTAAATATGCTTGGGTTAGCAAATGCCCAGTGCATCCCATGTTTGCAAATGGACAGGGCTTTGGTCAATGAGAGTTGCTGCTAATTTACAGAGATCACACAGTGGATAACTGTCGGTGTCAGGTATTACAGTGACACCTGCTGTATTCGGTGTCCACAAGCTGTGTTTTCGGGGGTGGGGTTGGCTGGTTGGATTTCAAAGTATTGCATATTTTTCAAGACTTTAAACTTTCTTCGGAAATGCAAAGTGACTTTAGGAGATAACTTAACATTTTCAAGTGTATTCAGTGTAACAATTCAATATCAACTTTTGAAGTAGTACTAATATCAGATAGATGTATATGCAGTTCTTGTCTCATTTTCCTCAATTAAAGGGACCATTAATTCCAAAACCTAAAAAACACATATTTGTCCTCTTACCTGTAGTGCTGTTTATCTATCTAGATTATTTTGATGTGAGTTGCTGAGTGTTGGAGATATCGGATTTCGGAGATGTCTGCCTTCTCTCCAAAATAATGGAACTAGATGGCACTCTGCTTATGGTGCTCAAAGCACCAAAAAAAAACAAAAAAAAAAAAACATTTAAAAAGCTCAACAGCAATGTCTCTTTCCAGATAGGGTGACCTGGTTACCCAAGATAGTTCAGAGACCTTGTTTTGAGCAGTATCATGTAGGAAATATTTTCTTTTCACCAAACTACAACAGCCAACTGTATCACTGTGCAGAGGGAAGTGGGCATCTCCTTACGCACGAGAGGCTCGTGCTCGTGACAGTGCTAGATGTTAACATTAATGCTTCCTCCTTGGCTGAGCTGTGATATTAGCTAGCTCAGTGGTGCTAGGTGAGCTAGCAGTAGATGCACACTTCCTTCTGCGTGTTGATACGCTTGGCGAGTGTAGTTCAGTAAAAGAAAATAGTTCCAGTAGTAACTGGGTCATGATTTGTGGAAAGAGATATTGCTGTTAATTTATTTTTTGGCGCTTTGAGCACCCAGCCTGTTCTCATTTCCAGGTCATCAGATACTCAGGCTTTGTCAGGAACTGTAGGCATTGTGGCACAGAGGCAGTATAAGAATTATTTTTGCGTTGAGCTGCACTGGGGTTTCAACTAACTCAGATATTTGGTGCTAAGAGCAACTGACGTAGTTTATATGCGAGAAAATCTGAGTAAGGTTGGAGGGAGGTGTTTATTATTCTAAACCTAACCAAGTAGTTTTGTTGTGTTAACCTCGCCACAACTCAACAATGTTAATCCAGGAGACAGCTGTGTGTCACATACAGACACTAAAAGGTGTCTTGTGAATCGGTAACGCCGAAACAGCATGGCAAAGTGTAAGTGCCTGGGAATGAGAATAATTTGGAGCACCACAGGCTGAGTGCCATCTAGTTCCATTGTATTCAAGAGAAAGCAGACATCTCTGTGGCAGATATTTCCAACACCCTGCAACTCGCATCAAAACAATCTAGATTGATAAACAGCACTACTGGTGAGAGGAATAATCTGTTATTTCAATTTCTTAATTGATGAGCTAACAGTACACTATAGCTCATCAATATTGTCAAGATTCCAACTCTTTATGGTCATATGTTTCTGTTCACCCCCCATGGTGACTGATTCAAATATGGCTATAGTGGCAATGTGAAGCAATATTGTCAAATCATAAAAAATTAAATTTCAAGGGCCCTTCAAAGCTGTTCACAGATGCAGCAGATTTGGTGACCTGACACTGGAATGCAACAATAATACCATTAAGTCCCTTTATTTATTGCATGAGTCCCACTAATAATGCATGGGATGATCAAGATGGAGGTGTGCTTTTTTGTGCATGTACCTTAGGAGTTCAGGGGGAAACAGCTTTGAAACTGTTAATTTATTCTGTGCTGTTGATTCTGCTGCTAATAATCATACAAAAATATTCAGTGACATTGTTGACGTGTTTTTATAACGTGAAACTCCAGAGTAGTCTTAACAGTATAAGAGTTTGAGGAGTGAATTTTTTATAGACTCTCAACTTTAACCAAGTTAATATCCAGTCACAGTCACCAGGGCGTGTAGCCAATTTAATCTGTGTGTGCCATCACCCTAAACATACAGTAATCAAATTAAACACACCCTGTATGTAAAGTCATTGGCTCAGCAAGAAATACATGAAAAGGAGAGAAGTCCATAACACAATTTCCCACTGCACCAACGGGAAGGACAAAGAAGACGAGGTTTATCAGTAAACCCGCAGCCAAACAAAGGCCTTCCTTTAGTTCATACAGTAAGCAGTCCAAACTACACTAACATGATTTATTTATGTTTGACATTGTGTGAACCTTCACCATTATAATCCTTGCAAATATTTATTCAAACGCCATGGGAAATGCGTACACAAAATTCAAACCTCTATTTTCTTCACTGGCGCATGTGTTTGGCTGCAGGGCAACAAAGTGGCTGCCTGTGGTTACTGATAATTACAAGCAGAAGTGTTAGTCTTGTTATTACAGGTATTGTTTCATTAAAATGTTTCTTGCAGTTTGAATATTTTTATCTTTTAGTTTTAGCTGTCAAGGTTTGTTGTCTTGGTTGGATCTCAGCTCTTGCTTTAATGATAATACATGCTAATAATTGGTTTTCAGATACCACAGTGGTAGCTGAGAAGGTTGTTTGAGGTTTTTAATGCAGTGTTTGTAGGAATGGGTTCATCTTGAAGCCAAATAAATCCTCAACTGATATTCTTGTGATCAAATATTTATTTTCTGCTTTTATCAAACTGTTTTATTTTGAAGGTTTTCTAACTCTAGGGTTTAAGTTTTCCTCACCTCGAAAGGATCTCTTGCCCCATTTCAGCTTAGAGTAATAAAATAATCTGCTCGGTGTCTTTAAATCAGCTGCAGGTATTTGAATTGCAAGGTCCAAAATATCCTGTGTCCCTGTCCTTCTTTTTCTTTTCATATTTTTAATAATTGTTAAAATGACACTTTCCCAAAACTGCAGTTATTTATTTAGTTTTTTTTTTACTGTGAACTGTTTTGTACTCACTGTCTTTCTCCTTCCCTCTCATTCTTTCCTTCTTTTCCACCCTCCCACCACCCACCATATATTCATCCACCTTCCACGTCCCTTTGTCCCCTTTCCCATCTCTCATTTCTTCCCTCATCCATCCTTCTCAGGATCAAGGTTTATTTTGCTGCAGGGGAGCCAGTTGGATGCCTCAGACTGGCTGAACCCAGCCCAGATCTTGTTGTACTACCAGCAGAATGCCAGCGGGCCCTGGGTTAGCGAGCTGTGTGGACGACGCCTCCTGGATCCCTGCGAGCACCAGTGTGACCCGGAGACAGGTGAGCCGAGAAAACAACATAAACAAGTATCAGTTCTGCGCTCTACCTGCTCGGATTGTTACCTTGGAAACCTTATTAATTATTAGTTGAAAGGCACAAGGTGTTTGCTCTCTCATTTGACTAGCCTCCATCACCATGTCCATGGAGGATACAGTAAGATAACAGTTATTTTAATGCTGGCTTTCTTTTTTTCATGCTTGCAGCTTAACCAGTAATCATACAGTAGGTTTTTACTTGGATCCATAGATAGTATTATTACCTTGGTAGTTAACTGCTTTTACATAATGACGGGCTGGAAGGAAGGAAATGTGACTAAAAGTAAACACTATGGTAAGAGCACCATCATCAACCCAAATAACAACCTGTGTAATTCTTCTGAATTAGACTGGCCTTCAGACAAACAGCAATGGCCATTAAGGAGAAGAGCAGTAAGATACAGAAGTCCTTGACCTATAAGTGGGTGATGCACTGACACTGTCTCTATGAACCAAATGTTTTTCCCATTTCTTCCCCATTTTGTCACCTCTTGTACATGCAGTACATTATTGCTTTGTATCTCAGAGTTCAGGCTTTTCTCATGCACTCTTCATTTGCATACCTACCAAAAGTAATTTGCCACAATTAGTATATTACCCATGTAATCTGGAGCCAGTAATTTGTATATGTAATCCATGTAATCAAGAAGACTAATGAAGTGACCAAAGTGCTGAGAGGAGGAAAAAAGGAAGTATAAAAAGCAAAAAGTCCATATACAGGGGCAGATTGGGTCAAACAAACACAGGACTTTCCCCAGGAGACTGGTGTCCATGTTATGTGAACTTTGAGTTATTTTAAGGTCCATCACCACCAGGTTTCTTTTCTTTAATTTATTTAATTTTTGTTGGGTATGTAACGTTACAGTATGTAGGTAATGTGACAATGCCCTTGTGACGCTAATTCATTAGATACCATATGAAGCATTATAAGTGCATTTTTCGTAAGTTAACAGGGAAACCGAAGGTTAGGGATACGTTAGAAAGTTACAATCTCAAAAGGAGATCTCACTTCCTAGAGACCAAACCGCGTCGTCTGTGCAACCCTGTCTCCTAGAAATTAAATTTTATATATACCTGACTATAATTACATTACATAGTGATGACAGCATTGCCGGGATTATTTCCAGAGACAGTGTTACTTTGAGTTAATGAAACACCACATTTCTGCCTGGAATTACAGGGCATGACATTTGCTGTTTTAAAGAAGTTGTATATAAATGTAATGTGGAGGATACAGGTCTGGCCTGCACTGTTCTTTTATTTGCAACCCTAGCAGAGACTGTAAAAAACAGTACATCACTTCACACACAGCCTAACCTCGATGGTGGACTGACCACTGCTGGGTGATGGAAAATACATCACTAATGTGTTTGTGATTTTTCCTGGGAATGTCACCACAGAAACTCAGTTCACAACTTGCACAACTTCTTGAAGAACAAAAACTTTTGTTGGTCTAAATCTGAAGAAAGCAAAATATTATTTGCAGCAAAGTGCCTCAAGGGATCAGATTAAAAAGATTAAAAAGTGAAGGATGAGAATAAAGTCATACGCATCGATGTGCAGGTTGCAGGTGGATATTTTTACATTGAGAACATACAGTAACTTTGAAATGCAGAGTCTTTTCATTATTAATGACTCCAGGGCTTGACCCATTATTAGTCGCCCAAAGGATTATGTTGCAAAAAGTTTGTTCTGTAAAACAGTGAATTAGTAGTGGTAGACATTGTGGTACACAGCAATGCCTTCCTCTGCATTTCCTCCTTGATCCAATCCATGGACAGTGAACATTTGACAAAACAGATAACAGCAAAACTTAGGCCATTAGAACCAGTTTAGAGGGTTCAGGCTTTTAAGACTTTGCCTGAGTAATAAGGGGTAAATTATTGAGCTGGGTTTGCCGGACACATATTTTGAACCAAACCAAACATGCACGCACAATTTGATCACATCAAGCAGTTCAATGTCATGCATCCAGTAATTACACCCCCCTTCTCTTTGCATGTCTTTGCTGCCATGTCCATTTATATTTTGAAGTATACTGTAGTGTACAGCATCAGCCATAATACCTGATGTCCATGGATACTGTTTTCATGGAAATTGGGGATATTTCTAACATAAAAGGCATGGAAAACTTTGAGAAGTAAATTGATGAGACCATTACTGATATGAAATCAACTAATTTGTAATGAACAACAGATACAGAGGAAAAATGTAGCGGCAGTCTTTTGGTGTGACAGTTATTGGCAAAGAAATGAATTTGCACATCTTCAATTCATCAAATGTGTTGGCTGTAATTAGAAAAAAATAACTCCTTGTCTACATCCTAATATTTTTCATCCATCAAGGCCATACAGTTTTGGATTTTAGAATTCAGTGAAAAATGGGAAGCTCCATCTTGCTGCCGTGAAACTGAGGGGACAATTTAAGAAAGCAGTTGCTTGTGCAAAGCTGGCTTCATGATGGCAACATGGAGCACAGTTTCATTGTTTATTCACTGGTTACTTGTACACTTGCTGTGGTAGGAGACAGAGGGGGCATTTGCCTGTCCTGCAAAACCCCTCCAGAAGTTGCAGTGTTTATCACTCACTGTGGCTCCTCACCAGTGAATCTTGTTCCAGTGCCCAAAACACAGCCGCAGCCAGTCAGCGGCTGCATGAAGGAGCCTCTTTAATTGTTTACAGGTGTGACCGTGCCTGTGGCTCATCACACTGCAGGGCCTGAAATGGAAAATAGATTGTCTGGAGCACTCGACCTGACTTTCCCCAGGGGAGCTGTCTGCGGAGCTGATCAATTAGTTTGCATGTCTACACTGTCAACTTCATTTGTACTCGAGGTAACAGCGGGGAGTCTGTACACAGCATCTAGTTTAAACTGGATGGGTTTTCTGAGCAATTTGGAAAAAAAAAGGTAATAGATAAATTAATTGTAGCAGATAAACTATAATGGAAATGAAAAGCAGTATGTGCATTGCTTTTGTCTCGAGTTACTGGAGTGGAAAAATATTTTCGGACTGAGATTTTGCAAAGGTTAAAAAGTAATTTGCCAAAATGTGATTTACCTGTCAGAGCTCCTTCAGCTAGTGTGTAATAGTGGTGTAATTGTTTTTGCCTGAATTGATTAAGTAACAATTAAATCCGAGCTATCAAAGTATTTACTCAAGGGCTAACAGTCCAGCACATTTTACAGCAAAAACACAACAACAACAATGAGGTCCCAGCAACAGTTTAATGACAGGAATAACAAGAATAGACAGACTTCAAACTGAATACCTATCAATAATAAAGAACCAATCACAGAAGAAATGAAACAGCATGTCTGATGGATGTAACTGGGTAATTATGTCAAAATAGCCCAACCAGAGTAAGGCAGAATTAAAGATTAAATCAGAATTATAGTTTAATTAAAGTTCAACTCATAAAAGCCTTTATTATTTGGATAGAAAAAATCTGGTGGATTATCACAGCTAAATAAATTATAAGTATGAATTTTACTTTCAGAACTAAAATACACTTCCATTTAAAAGTTTGGAATCGCCTGCCACAAAAGCTTTACTGGTTACAGTCAGATGGCTGAGAAGTCTAGTCTATATTTGTGAATGGTTTTTCATGCTTATAGGTTGCACAAAATCTTCTTTACAAATGTATATTATTATGTATGTAGGGTTTATATTGTACATAGAGAACGAAAGACTGTACAATGTTTCAACCAGACTGAATGGGCAGAAAGAGACAAAGATCTCTCTGTGCAGCAGTACAATGAGAACAGAAGCAATCACCAGTCATTGGTAAAAATGTGGGCAGATTTCAAAAGGAAATGTCAAGTGCACAATAATGCCAGTAACAAGCTGGAATTAACAACTACCACTTTGCCATAGCAAACAATTCTTCAAGCTTCACAACAGAAAAAGAAGGCTATTCCAGGGTCTGCACCATTGGAATATTAGCTGAATACACTATGGACTGCAAATCACAGTTAAAACTTTTTCAATCTAACCACTGAGTGGACTACAGAAGGCCAAAAGAAATATGGCTTCCAGAATATTTTGAGCCCAATCACACCTTTGTGTTACAGTAATGTTTGAGGGTCGCATACGCATTTCTGGTGTGACAAACTATTTAAAAAAAAAAAAAAAAATCAGAAAGTATTCTCCCTTGTCATGCAACACTGTGGACATCAATTACATGAAAGTTCTCCTCATTTCATTTTAACTGTTTTAAATGTTTCCATGTCAGTTATAGTAGCCATTATTTAAGGAAAGAAGAAAAACATCAACATAGCAGGTGATTCCAAACTTTTTATCAGTAATATATATTGTAAAACAGCCTCAGCTCTGCTGCCTTTAGTTTGTGTTCTGTACTTCTCTACCTTTGCACATCTGACATGGCTCCTTTGGCAGCAGTTTCTACTGAGCTCTATCTGCTCATACAAACTGCTGTAATGTGACTGTGAAGTCACATTTTGGTCAGGGGACGGCTGACTAGGCTGAAAAACATGATGAATGTGATGTTAAATCAGTTCGAGCCACTCCTCTCCTTGATTTGGTTTCCTTAATTAATCAGTTGTGACACATATGCGATCTCATATAAATGCACTTAGTTCTTCCACTTCAAAAACATAAATATGTGCACTATTCATATTCAGAATATGTTCAAATTCAGTTGGTAACATATTTAGTATTTACTTTAAAAAGACTAATGCTTTGTTATCAATTTTGTTGCGTTCATTTATCATTTGATCTCGAGCCACCATGTACACCAGTTACACTTCTTCTTTCTTACATTCTAAAGTTTATGTTGGCTTGGAACAAATATTGGCAACGCTGCTCGGCCCATTTTAACCCCTGGTTGTGCATTACGGTGCATGTGTATGCACATGACTGTATGCTTGTGTTTTGGGTACAGCAAGGGCCCAAGGAAAAAAATATTTGCATTGGGGCAAATCACAACTCTGTTATGCTGCTGAAGACATGTATAGCTGCAGCCACATTTCCTTTGTAGCCCACATGACATACCCTGACAATCTGCACCCACTAGTACAACTGAAACAGCACTACTGCTATTATTTGAACCCTTCCACAATGTGACTTTGTAGTGGATAAATATGCGGCTAATGTAACAATAATTTACTTTATAATTCATTACACATGAAGACATGATTCACGTTATTAGTAACAAGATTTAAGCCAAACCTTAATCGACTTTCTTTATCCTAACACTTCTTTGCAAGCAAATTGCTAACTGAGATTTTCCTTCAGGGCTTCCACTCCAAGAACAAGAGGCAAGGGGGCCTGATGCATCCGCCAGAGCTTTACCTACTCAATAGCTACTGGGGAAAGTAACTGCAAAGAACTTACATGGATACTCTTTAGTAACTAGTGCTAGCTTTCGATTGCTCCCGGAGAAAACAGAGGTGCCCTGTTTTAGGAGTGCAGTGGTTGACACGCTGCCTTTGTGCCGTAAATCAAGCCTTCATTTTCCAAAGAGATCATACCCAGTGACAGACAGAATTACATAGTGAAAATGAGACCGATAGGGAATCAATCTATATACAGATGGTGTCATTATTCTACAGCCATTCCATTGTGCCATTAAAATGTACTGCATAATTAATAATTGAAAGCAAAAAACGTGTCTATTTCCACTTTAAGGGTGTGTGTGTGTGTGTGTGTGTGTGTGTGTGTGTGTGTGTGTGTCACACAGCCTGTGGGACACTGAGGTTCCAGTGCAGGGAGTTTCACACACAGTTTTCTGCTTTGGATCTGTCATCAGATGTTCACAGAGGCTTTTTTTTTTCATCTTTTGTGTAACCTCGCAGCTGATATTTTTTATGTTAATGTAACTGACCTTTGACTCCATACACAATGGCAATCAGGGATCTGAAAATATACATACGCATCCCTCCTTTCTCACTCTGCATATAGTTTGTTGTGTCTGGTGAAGTAGCATAACACTATAGATGGATGAATAATGGGTCTGAGGGAGGGGTAGCTGTTCTGTAAGCTTGATGGCATGTCTGAGATGACTGATGGATTATACTTGAGGCATGTTGAGGAAAAGCAGCATGTCAATAACTTTTGATTGATGCCACATCATATACATTTTTCTTCATGACCTAAAAACTGAAAAAAAAGAAGAAGTGCAGAGTGAAAAGTAAATCCAGCTTAGCATAATACTGGTGTACTTTAGCATTTAATCTTTACAGGACGCTATGATTATTTTGCTTACAATTTATATCTTTGCACTTGTTACAGTGTTGCATGCAGATGCTGTCAGCTGAATATCTAAACAACTGATGTAAAATTCAGCTGGGGTTTTGAAAGCAGCGGCTCGGCTGTGATTGCTTGACCGACAACCCTTGGCTGATGACACATGATGCATGCTCGGTAAACACTCAAGTCTGATCCTAAAGTATGCAAAGAATCAATTTGACCTAGTTGTGATTACAGAACATGTTCCTGAGATACGAAAACACAAAAGACACACACACAAAAAATAATAATAATACTAATTGTAGAATATTATATGGAATACTACTGGAATTAGGGCCATGTGCAGCTACTGTACATAATGTTTTATTCAAGCCACACACCACATTCAAAGGCCACATGATGAGAAGAGCGTGCTGATAAAACAGAATTGCAGAGCATTTTGTTGTTTAACAAGCTCTTTATCGCTCTCTTCGCCAGTGAACACATTTTGATCTTCCCTGACTCCAAATTCACTATGAAGAAAATGGGAGCCTGTGAAACAGAATAATATAATACATCTTGTTGTTTTAACAAGTCCTTTAAAAGTCTTTATTTCTGCAAGTACATCACAGTCCACAGATGTCACCAATACTTGTGTGCATATATTTTCAAGGGGAGCCACCATGGGGTAATTATACACAAACTTTTATTGTTCAAGTCTCAAGTGACTTTGTGTTTTTAATCATTCTGAAGACATGAATACGGTAATTTAAATCCTGTCATGCATAATTTCTCAACTTTTCAATGTCTTGATCAAAGAACGGATTCAAAGAAAGACACTAAATATGACATGTTAACTGTCCCCTTAGAGGCGTTGATGGTAGACTTCTGCCTCAACAGCTTCTCACATATAAAAATAGCCCTGGCTTGAAGAAATAAAAGGGTGGTATAGTGCATAACAAAGGCTAAGAAACAACAAAACTTCAAATGAGTTTCTTCATGAAAAATGCCTTAATTTTCTTCTCATCAGATAAGTCTTAAATTAGGATCAGCAATCGTGTTGTTTGCTTAAATAACAATCAGCCTGAAGGTATAAGGAGCGTTTTTTTCCTTGATTTATAAACACAATATTAGGACTCAGATATTACAACTATAAGTTGGTCCTACCTGCTTACATTCATATCAGAATAATGGTGTCATGATTGTTTTTACAACCTTAATGAAGAAAAGAACGGAGTCAGAATGAATCATTTCAGTGTTACCTGGTGTCTCGTAAATCTGCCAGTGCGTCACTCAAATTTCGAGTGCAAAATCTCACATTTAAAGAGGAGAAAGCGTCTTCCTTGTTTTTGCATCCATTATTCAGCAGCCTAACTCTCCCCTGGGCAACACAGAGTGAGTTCTGAGACCTTTAAATGAATCAAAAAAAGCTGGGCCAGTGTGTCTCATGCCTGCCTTTTTCTCGGAATAATTTTTAAGACTCACCCACACACCCAAATCCACACTGTGCCCATTCCTTCAAATGATGTATGGACCAGCAGGACTGGCAGCAAGGCTTCAGTAATTGCATTGTATTTTTCATATGATGCATCCGTAATGAAGCCGTTCTGCATACGTGTGCTTATGTGTGTGTGTATTTGTGACAGTGGGAGTGAGTGAAAGTGTGTGTGTGGGCTGCAGGGAGATTGCGAAGGTGCTATAGATAGCCTAAATCCAATCCAAATTCCTGCTGGAGGAGATACTGATGAAAACCGAAATGTGCTGCAACAATATCTGTGCTGCTCCTGGAAGACATTAAACTAGATGCTGGATATTTTAACGCATGGCTCTTCCCTTCCTGCAGAGCCCTAAACCCGGCTGCTTTGGGGGCTGATGTTTACGGGCTGCTTTACCGCCCTCTCCCCGCTGTAGAATGTGTATATAAACCACAAAGCGGCACGTTGTGTCTCTGGAGACACATGTTTCCACATCATAACATGCTGACTTGATTAATGTGACTGCATAATAGATCAGTGTGTGGATATCTGCCTGATGAGCTGAATAATTTTGCGCACAAGTGACACAACAGTGCATGAAGGGAAACGTACATCTAGTGTAGCCGCTGCCGCCCACACAACAGATCAATGGTTTCAGGCTATTTACAGGAAGTTTGTACATTTTGCTCAGTCTGGTCGCCCTAAATACACTTCAGTTCTATATCTTTTAAAAGGTGACAAATAGCTGGGTGGGACATGATATTAAAAAAATAAATTAAAAAAAGGATGAGACTTAGAAACTGGCTCAGTGCCCGTATATTTAGCAATTAGGGAATGAAACACCTTGCAAGTGTAAAACAAGTTAGAGCTGAGTGCCATGACCTCAGAGCGCGATGAAACGGCAATTAAAGCAAGACGAGGCGTTTAGCATTGTTCAGCAGCTATGCAGCACATTTAAATGAAATGCTACAACCCCTGTCATCTCTCTGCTGCTCCAGCATTACTTTTTTTTTTTTTCTTTTTTTTTTCTGGACACAATTTAGGCTGTCATTCAACATATAAAGTTGCCTTTCTGATGTCAAACATTTCAGCTCTTTCACTGCACATTTAACAAAGCAGCAAAGTAGCAATTATGTTGAGAGCTACGAGGAGGCGTTTTTCATTTCCTGCGGCACATCATTCAGGTGATGTTTCAGGAAAAACATTGCATTTTACATACATAATTACATAGGGTTGGGAGGGCAGAGCATCTGTTTGAATAATGTAGCAAAGCAACTGTATGACATAATGAACTCCACCTTATTGGGACCAAGAACCGTAAATATTGGAAGTCATTACTGGCAGAGATTAGATTGAGTTTAAAAGTCTAATAATGATATATTAGCATTATTTATGTGTATTCTTGGGGCAAACAAACATTTTTTGAATAAAGGTCCTTAAAATTTGGATATTACATATATACTTTGCAGTTAATAAAACAACCTTGTCAGTGCTCTCTGGTGGACAATCTATGTATGGCACCTTTGGGAATGATCTCAACCTTTTGATTTTTCTGTACTGCAGTTTCTCGTTACTTAACATAGTGGGTCTCAGCTTGTGGGTCTCAACCAAAATTCCAACTACTTTGCCTTAGAATAGATTTTATTAAGTGTTTTTGTGAGAATCAAAGTGTGTGTGCGCATGAACATGCATAGTGTTTCTCCAGCGGGTCAAGAAGAGAAAGTCTCGGAATGCATCAAAAATCCACAGTGCATGGAGAACACTGGACAACACCAAGGTGCTAGTTGTTAAACTAAATATAAGTGAGCAAAAGTGCATTAGCATTGTACACTCCTGCAAACCACAGGTACATTTGTACATCATAATGCAGTGGATATGTTTAACTTTGTGTTTCAACCACGCTGTGACTGACATGTGGTTAGCTTTAGGCAAAAACTACTTGGTTATGGTTAGAAAAAGTTCATTATTTAAGCTTAAAATACCTGCTTATGGTGGCATAATCCCCTAAAAGCAATTTCTCACCACCGGGAGGGTGAATGCAGCGCGGAAATACGGCAAAACCTGCATGCAAATTTTCTGCATGACAACAATGCACACCGGGTTCGGTGTAAACTCACCACACTGACGTGTCTTCTGTTTTCTGTGTTCCATAATTTGAGGCCCAATTAGTACCCACTCAACAGAATAAAAGCTAGCCAGACAGAGAAAGTCCAAGGGGCAAGCATTAACTGCACAATACATGAAAAAATCAAACCCCTAGGGCTAGCTAGGGCAAGAAACATGAAAAATCTGCGAAAAACCGGAGTTCACCAAACTTACTTAGAAGACAAAACAAAGTCTGTTCACAATGGTTCCTTACTGAACCATTGTAGGGATGATTACCAAGATGTCAGACTATTCTTTCACTTTAAGATTAAGTGAGTTCTGAATGTTTTTGAACCTGGAGATCAGCACGCAAATCAAGACCAGTGTCACGGGCTTGTGCTGTGACTGTTTTTATTCTGATAGGAGATTTTGTCAACGGATTTCATTGGTAATGAATGTGGATGACAGAATATTAGTTTTTTTTATTTTATTTTTTTTATGTAAGCCTAAAGCATAGCTGCGTGCTAGCCAACAGAACATGGACCATTACTAGTATGTGGCATGGTCATTTTGAATCCATCATTCCCTCTTTAGATCTCGAGTAACTTGACCCAGTCCTAGAACTGATATAGACTCAAGTGAAGAGTGCACAAAGATTCTCTTGAATATAAGTGAGCTATCAAGTATACACTGCCTCAAAAAAAAAAAAAAATCACAAACTGCCTCGGTCATATCTTTTTTTTTTTTCTTTCAAGTAACATGAGCAAGAAAATCAGTGACTCTGATTTCCTTCAGCCTGGCAGGTACTGACAGTTGACCTTTTCCATTAACAGTAGTGTATAAGCCCAGGGCCTGTGCCCTTCACTTGCCTCCTATTGAGCATGAGCAGAGCATGTTGTACACGTTACCCCTGAGTAACCCTCCAAACCAAAGGTGAGGCCCCATCACTCATACTGAGCAAAGTCAAGGCCTACATTTCTCCTGGGAGCTGACAGCAGAACATAAAGCTGATGCTTCACTGTTCTTTTGCTAAAAGGCTTCACTCATCAGGAGGATGCCAACACAGAACATACACAGAATCCCTCCACCACTAAGTTGTTCTATCCCATTGCTGAGGTATTGGACATTGTAGTTTCTCTCTTTTTCTTTTGTAACATTTATCAAACAGATACCAGTAGATTCTCAGTGTCTGCATATCAAATGATTCCACTTTGGGTCCTGAACCCGGGGTTACAAGCAGTTTTAGATCATAATTGTGCCTCCATTTGTAGGCAGTTACAGTTGAGCAGTGTTGCATGTGATCCTATTAGCAATTGCCCCAAAATGGTGCCTTAGGCCTGAGTGCTAAGTGGATTTTGGGAAATCACAGTCCCACACAAGCTTTACTTTAGTAAATAATGACAGTGCCAAGTGTCTATTCATTAGACTAATCACTGATCTAATCACTTCCCATTTAGGTAGAGGATGTCATTCAGTCAATGGGACCAGCCAGATAACTGTGAAAAATACAAACTAAGTCTATTAAACCCAGACATTTGGAGTAAGGATACAAACTTAATTTGTGTATTTACACTTAAGGATGTCTGGCAGTCCTTTGCTCACTGTGCAATTAAGCTCCAGGAACTAAAAAGTTAGGAACTACCAAGAAACCTTTAGTTGTATTTGTGTTCCCACTGCGTTACAGGAACTGTAGAGATGGTGCAAATTAGATGGGCAACATATTGAAACATGATTTAAATTGTAATTTTTGTGGGTAATAAAACAATAGCAAAGCACCATTGTTATTCTGTTAGAAGTGGAACAATAGTTTGCAATACCAAAACATGATGATGGTACTGTGGAGATGTGAAGTGAAGTGACCAGTCGGCTCACCAGATAGAAATGTGAAACTGTTGCTCTTTTTAAAGTCAGAGCATTGGTGTTCTTGCTGACTGCAAGATGAGAGGAAAGCTGTTTTTAGACACAAAACAAAGTTTTTCAGGAGATGCTGTTTGGCCACAAGGAATAAGCGAACAGGCAACATCTCTGTGTGAGACACCTCAGACAGAACATCGAGTTGCTCTTATTTTCTTCCAAACTCTCTCCTTTCTACGTTTTTCTTTGCTCTGTTTATTGATGGAGTCATACATCTAAGCATATCAGGGAATGTTCACTTAAGTTCAAACATCTGTAATCCTTGTGGTCCTTTTTCCCTCGATTTACAGTGCTGTGTGTCTTTTTTTTTTTGTTGTTGTTGTTTTGTTTTGCATTAACACTGTCTCTAAATGTTGCCTCATTTTGGAAAATGCAACTGAGGCACATAATTGGTCCGTGTAACGCTTAGCAGTTCAAGTGTCTATATAAAATAATGCCAATTAGGAAATTGGAAAATTGAATACAGTTTTCTTAAATGCATTGGTATTTGTGTGTTGGGCTGCCTGATTTGCTAACTGCATAGCCAGTCAGATGTAAGGAGAGTCTGGCACTCCCTCTCAAGGAGTCCAACGAATACAATTCTTTGATTTTCAATTTTTTAATTAGAAAAAATAGAAAAGAAGTCTAAGTCATATATTGATCTGACAAACCTAAAATACAGTTCACCACATTTGCTTTGGAAGTTTAAATTTGTGGGCAACTACGATACTTGTACAGTTGTTGTTTTTTTGTTTTGTTTTGTTTTTTTTTTACTGTGGACATACATATTTCCTTTAAAAAAATATTTACACATTTAAGAATTTCATTCAATTTATTTTTTCAAATTTTTCAAAATCTTTAAAAAGTGCTGGTACATCGTGCAATGTACTGACTTATTGCATATCGCGACAGGCCTAGACTAGCGGTCTTAAAAACTGGTTCTAGCAAACGCTAAGAAACATAAAATGCAGTTGTTTCTCCGAATAATAATGGTGGACTAAGTAAGAGCTTTTCATGTATGTGAGTACTTTGAAAGGTATGAACAAATTTACGAGCTGACTGTAGGCCTGTAGCTGTAAGTCAAAGAAGCTGTTATGCCTGTGCTTGTATTAGGTTTATATGTGGAGCCATTATTGGAGAAGGTCTTTGGTTGGTTGCATTGCTGCTAGAAAAGAAGAAACAAGTTGAAGACAGGCCTGCTCTGCTGAAGGGCAGAAGCTATTATGCAGAATTAGAGCCATGGATTCTTAACAACCACACATACACACCACCCCCACCCCGCCAAAAATACAGGTTATGGCAGTGAGCCAGTGTTTCACATGTGTCCCGATCAAATGTGTCAGAAAACCAGCTGATGGTATGATGCACAGCAGGGAGGACCATTGCTTTTATTAGTTGCCTTTGGCCATTAACTGACATTTTTAGAGCAGCTCCTTTGAAGCGCCCCTGCTGGAAAACTTTGTGAGCTTTTGAAGTAATTTGGACAAAAATATGGCTCAAATAGCTGCAAATAAAACATGACTACATCATTAAAAATATGAGAGGATTGAGAGTCCTCTAACTGCCTTAAGAGGCTAATCTTTGGGATAGCTCTCACGGAGTAAAATTAAAGGAGAGGAGCAAAGGGAATTCTCCAATGAATTAAAAAGAGCTTGACTATAATGAAAACATGATTGAATCACTGCCTTCCTGTTTGCAGGAGAATGCCTCTGCCTCGACGGCTACATGAAGGACCCGGTCCACAAGCACCTCTGCATCCGCAGCGAGTGGGGGCCCAATCAGGGGTAAGTTATGATAATCACCTACTGATGGTTTATGATTGCTCATTACCAGGCAGAGGGAAATGGTGGAAAAACAATTTACAACAGGGAAATCCGCCTACACATCACACAAGGCCATTCATTTGGTTGAACAGATAAATCAAAAAGAACAGTGTTGTTGCCAATGTCAGTTACTATTCTGAATCAGACAAAACTGCTGGACCACCTGAACATATAATAAAGAGTTATTATACAGTTATATACAGTCACTGTGTGATGCATGTACTCATGGACGAGAGGCTTGTGCTTGTGATAGCGTAAGATGTGAACATTAATGGTGTCCTTCTCAGCTGAGCTGTAACATTACCTAGCTCAGTGGTGCTAGGTGAGCTAGCAGTAGATGCACTTTTGCTTCTGCACAGTGACACAGTTGGTGGGTGTATTTCAGCAGAAAGAAAATAGTTCCCACATGAAACTGCTCACAACAAGGTCTGTGGATTATCTTGAGTAATTGTATAATGCTTTTTGGAAAGAGACACTGCTGTTGAGTTTTTCAAATGTATTTTTTGGCACTTTGAGCACCACAAGCAGAGTGCCATCTAGTTCCATTATACAGGAGAGAAGGCAGACATCTCTACTGCTGATATCTCCAACACTCTGCAGTTCACACCAAAACAATCTAGATTGATAAATAGCACTACAGGTAAGAGGAAACATATTATTTTGATTTTGGGGTGAACCGGCCCTTTAAAATTTGAAAAACAAGTGTCACTAAAAGCAGCTTTTCCATGAGAGTTGATAGCAGAAATACATTTTTTGACTTTTCGGAGAGAGTTGGAGACCATCTGACGTGCTTTTATTCCCCCACATCCTGACTACTGTAGCTCTTGTATTTAACTCATGTGGGAGTCATCCATATGTGGCAAGACTCCTCACTGATAGCAGGAAGAAAGACCAAATCTCCTCTTTGCAAATACAGACTTGTATTTAATATTTCTTTATTTGTTTTTAAAGCATGGCATTGACTGGCACCAGAGTACATCTCTGGTCTCCTCAGTCCCTATTCTACCCTCAGACTCCTCAGATCCTCAGATCAGATATTCCTCATCATGTTCCCAGTCAAAGTTCAGTGACTGAGCATTTTTTCATCCCTGCTCCCAGACTGTGGAACAGTTTATGTTCACTGTCAGATATTACCCATCCACTGCCAATTTTAGATCTAAAGACCGACTGTTTTACAATTGCGCCTGAGTCCCTTTAATAATTGATATAACTAAAGCATTGTTTTAAATCTGTTCTGTTCTGCTTTTATAATGAGGCAGACTGCAAGGCACTTTGGCCAACACTTGTTTTTTACAGTAAATGTCTTCCACAAATAACATTTGACTTAATTTGAATTGACTTAAACATATTAAGCTTAAGAAAGTAATTACTAAACCTACTTACCAAATCTTACTGCCTGGCTGACCGCACTACATTATTGTGCTTTGTTTATCTATTTGTGAATAATTACAGGGGTAATCCGGCAATTTAATATTGAGTTGGGGGAACCACAAGAGACAGACTTTATTCGTTTATTTATTTTTAGGAGAAACATCAAAACTGAAGCAAGAGAGGCCGAGATTTTCTAACTCCAAAGATCCTGAATCCTACAATAACCACATTGTAACGCACAACACTTTTTCCATTAGATTTAATTTCTTTTTTGTTATAAATTTGTAGTCTCCATGCTAAAGCCATCTTTATGTCTAAAATTGTGCCTCTAAACCAAAAATAATTCAAGCTGTGGACTTAAAAAGACAGTTGTATGAAATTTAGCGCTACCAATAAATCATGTCCTGGCCTATGGTGAGTCAGTAAGGTTGTGGGTGCTTTATCATGCTTTTTGGTCCTCATCTCTTTGGGTGCAAGGTCACTTCTTCTATATTATAATAATGATTTCAAGTGATGACTTGATATCTTTTGGCATTGAAAAATGCTGTTTCAGACCCCCGTCCCAGGAAGTCATATAAACGCTTAATTGGGTTCACATCTGCTTGTTAAAAAGTCCTTGACATTTGGCTAACACATCAGCCACAGTGCCAACCACTGGGTGACCACTCAGGGTGAATGTGTAGGGGTGCTACTGATCCAGAAACTGCTCACACTCACATCAAAAAGAGACAGTGTCAACAGTTCCCTTTGTGACCTCATATACCACGGGCTTGCTGTGGGATTAGTTATTTACTTAGTTTATTAGTTGTCTTTCCCCCTGTACTCCCAGTTTTGAAGAAAATCAGAGCATACTCTGCAAAGACACACATTTAGCAAATGTCAGAGATTGTGTTATACCGTTAATTCCATTGTATCTGCCCTTTTTAAAATGTTATTAGTGCATTAGTCCATAGTCATCAATCTTCCAATTATAGCAATGGGATTTCTGTGTGATTAATGTGATGAAGTACCTCAATTTGTCAGGTACTTAATTGCCAAAAACAAACATTTCCAGCTGGCTGTTTCATATAGATTGATTTTCAATTAATTTTTCGGAGAATGTATATGCAAAATAAATGTATATGTACCTTGATATAAGCTTTTATCCAAATAGACCATATTTTGTGAAAACATAAATAGTCAACCCTACAATATCATTGAAATAGTGATATGTATTTAATCAGTATTTTGTAATATTTGATTTTCTCCATATTGCCCAGCCTTAGGAGTGAGGAACAAGTGAAGTAGTTAATCACTTTTGTATCTGGGGTTTAATAATCAGTAAAGCCCCTTTCCTGCTGCACAAAAAAAACCCAATGACGCCTGCTTACATCTGGCATTTCATTGTAATGGGAAAGGTTATAATCAGCATTCACATCTGGGTCAGATGACTCTGCAGTAGCAGTCACGGGTATTGATCAGCTCCGGGTCTGATTGGCAGTGATGGAAATAAACCACCTGGGTGAACTTGCTAATTTTAGCCCCTTTACTGGTGAAATGCAGTGAGAGGCCACCACAAAATACCGTCTGTCTCCATAGAAACTCAAGCACTGATCCAAATTTCAATCAGGAGAGACTTGTTTGTTTTTGTTTTGTTTTGTTTTTTCTTAGTAAAAAGAATATTAATTAACATGTGCACATAAGAATGAAAACTATGGAAAGTTTAAAGCAATTAGACCCTATAGAGATGGTATGATTTAAGGAGGATGAATCCATAGTCGAATAGGGAAGGTAGAGGAGGCAGTGGAAGTGGGATGGGGAGAATCGTAAATGGTTGAGCACAAAGAAAGTCTTCCTGATTGAACTTACTCTGAGCCCCATTAGTCTGCACAGATGTACGGAACAGTTTGAAAGAGAGAGAGGCCTCCATGCCGCTTTCTACTGATTACTAACCTCTTTATTGGCCTGTCTGTGACATCAAATGTGATACACCAGTTTGAAAAAAAAAAAAAAGCATACTTGTCTTCTGCAGAGCTGTTACAGCTGGCCAATCAGAGCTAGCTATTCCTGCTCTGTATATTGGACTTCATTTGATTTTAGATGGCAGGCTGCTTATCTTTACATTACAGCTAGCGCAAAATGGAACCTTTAATAGTTATAGCAGGGAATGAATGAATTGTGTGATGGCACATGACCGACAGAAACATAAGTGAATGGAATACCACAAAATTAAGTCAAAGTGTTTAATTTTGCGGTTTCATTTTAAAATTAAATGATTGATAAGTAATATCAACGGAAAATGAGTTGTGTTGAATTACATCTTGTTAATTATCTTTAAAATTGGTTAAAGTCAATCACAATAAAGTATATAGCAGTATATATAGTATATTATCTCAGTGGCTCATTTAGTTGTCATATATTTGTTTTATGTTGTTGTTTTATGTTTATTTATTCCATACTGTAATTTTGATGACAGGTTGTAAATAAACCCTAATTAGATTTATTCAAACACATCATGCATTATCAGCAAAACTGATAAACTGAACAGCGGTATGAGTTGTTTATTACCATCTTAAGACATTATAGTCATGAAGTGAAGATAAGTGCTACAGATAAATTATGATAGGAGAACTAAATTCTTGTCTACGACATCACCAGCAGGCAGAGTATGCCATTTTCTCTTTATTTCCTCTGTGTCTCATGCCAGCCTCAGTGCATGTTCACAATGTGGATTTTATTTGGTCTACATGTTTTGAGACATCTGAATCTTCCTGTTAGCCCACCCAACTGTGCACCTCTGTGTCTCATTTCCCTGGTGTTCTCCTTGTGTCCCCGTCACTGTGACAGAGTGGGCACCCTGGGGTGACTTAAATGTTTAATGACCACAGCCTGTGGCATGGAAGCGGCTCCCCTCTTCCTCGATGTTCTTTTTGCTTACAGTAGTGTAGGAGTTTGCTCAGAATGACATCGGGCCGCTGTCACTTCTCCTCCTTACACTCTCACTTTGCAGACTGTTTAGTCCCCGAGCTGCCACTCCCCATTAATCTCCATCATTCTCCCTCTCTCACTTCTGCCTCTTGGCATCAGTCTCGTCCCCTCGATGTTCCTCTCTCTCTCTCTCTCTCTCTCTCTCTCTCTCTCATTCTTCCTCTTTGTCTCTGTTTTTTCATGGTCTGCTCTCTCCATCACCGTCTGTCTCTCCCTCCCTTCTCTGTGTCTCTTTCTCCCATTCTGTCTCATCCTGTCATCCTCTCTTATCCCCTCCCCTGGTAAATAGATACGAGCCAAAGTCACATTGCATGTCAGCTGCCGCAGAACACATTTTTCAATCAGCATGTTTACACACAGCACACATCGTAATGCTGCTTGTGATTTGTGGGGCTCTGGGAGGCGGGAATGACTTGAAGTGAGACACTGAAACATGGCTTATGATTTTAAGGGGTTTAGATTAGGAGGATGGGTACACTGAAAAATTCAACGCTACTCTCTCTTTGATTTTAACGCACCGTTTTATTCTCTCCCCTCTTTTTTGTCTCTTCCTCTGATCTATTCTTTTTTCCACGCTAGTCCCTGGCCTTACACCATCTTCCAGCGTGGTTTTGATCTTGTGATGGGAGAGCAGCCCTCTGATCGCATTTTCAGGTAAGTGAAACTTCACAAAACTTTGTTTTCCCCGACTGCTTTTTCCATGGTGCTGCACAATGCATGCCACGCAAAAGATCGCACAGTCCAATAACTTGTTTTAATTCTGGTACACTAGCTTTGATTTCCTCTCTCTCTCATGATTAAGGGAGGATGTTGAGCTCTGGCTGCAGAGTGCCTTCTCTAGCTGCGTCTGTCAGTTCTGAAAGTCTTATGTAATGGAGTGAAAGATTAAGATTTCCAAATAAGAGAAGCAGAGGCACTTCATTTTTTCTCAGGTCAGATAATCATTGTGTTCTGATGAATGTTAGAGCAGCATGTTTGTTAAATTAAATGGAAAAGAGAGTTCAGTTGGCAGACAGCAATAATTAAAGGGGCTGTAATAACTTTTGTAAAAGTGTGATCACATGAACCGCATTGTTTTCCGCAGTGTGAGTGCATTTATAATCTGTCTTTTCTATGATGTCCCACCTGAGTTGACCGTGCTCCAGTACAAGAAGTCAGAAAAATAAGTTGCTACCAGTTAATAACAATGCATTATGCTGTATTATGTGCTTTCAAACACCGAGCAACACGTCCACAGATAGAAGTTGCACAGCCCTGTGCACAGGACTGTTTTATTGAGACACAAATTAGACAGAAGTGCTAATAAACAGTATATTGAAAGAGCTTTCAATACTGCTGATGCACATAGCAGCCATCTTGGATTTTGAAGTCGGGGTTGGTGCGGTTCCTCTGACTTTTCAAGACAGAAATCCAGTATCAGGGCGGGTTCCATGGATGTGCTGTTAGTTCTGGGTACTGGATCCCGACGCCACACCTATTTGGTCCAATGAGAACTGCTTGCCTGGCACGTACACCCAACAAATTTGCAGTGATGAGGCCCACTAAATATGTGCAGTAGTTTTTCTTCCTCCTGTCCCCACCAACTTGTTCTGGCTTTGCTCATAGACTTTAAATTTGAAAGAGTCATAGCCTTGGTTGCAGTTTGAGGTGTTTCTTTTATAATGGTGGTCATTGTAGAAAATGCTCTTTGGGCCACAGGTTTTTTTGGGTTTTTTTCACACCAATATCACAAGTGGACGCTGGGAAAATTGGAAGCAAGGCTGAGTGGCTGTCTTGGGAGCCTGGGGCGCGCTAGTTGAAATTCCTGATAAGGAACCTTGGATTTCCAACTTTGCAGTGCAAATGAAAGGCACCATGAAACCAGAGTGAATATTAACTTTTTGTAACGTGGTGAAAAAACACAACTCCAAATGAACTCCAATTCTGCCTTGTGTTTACTGGATGAGTAATGAGGCAACTGTTAGGTAACGAAAGTATTCGCTAACATATTCCCCAGTTCAGCTTTTAAAAGTGATTACCAGAACATCATTCATGTTCTGCAGCTTGTTTGCCTGCCAACAAGCAGCCAAAATCAATAAATGCTGTATTAAGTAAATAACCACACTAACATTAAGTGATAAGTAAAGAATTCGTCCTCATGTTAAACAATCCAGTAGCGTTTTTCCCAGTGTTTCGTGGCAGCAAATGTGCCTTTAATAGAGTATATGTAGTTAACAGGATTCCCCTTTCCTATGTTCAATGCCAGCCATTTTACACAGAAACATACAACACAGCACTTCTCTGTGACAGAGGTTCCTAACAGTGTTTGTACCTGCATATTTTTCACCTGGATTCCTGGATTGAGAAAGAGCAGATTTTTTTTGGGGGGGGGGGGGGGGGTTTAACAGGACAGAGTGAAATGGGGTGAGAGAGAGAGAGAAAGAGAGAGTGGGGGTTGACATGCAGCAAAGGGTTGCAAGCTGGAGTCGAACCTGCGACCGCTGCAGCGAGGCATCACCTCTACACATGGTGCGCCGGAACTAAACACTACGCTATCGACGACCCAAGAAGAAAGAGCAGATTTGACAGATCGTGTGTGACTGCCTTCATCACAAGTCCTTCCATGACAATACACCAGCAAAAACAGAAAAAGACCATTTTTGCTACTGCTTACAACAAAAAGGAAACCAGTAGAGAGTGTGTACAGCTCTTGCAGCTGTTGGCATTGTCTTTACGTTAGGAACAGAGAGAGGAGGCTGGCATCACGCTAATATCTCCAGGAAGTGCTTTGATACATCGCCCTCCCGACTAGGATCTTTTCTGCAAGAAGCCTTTCACTTCTCACTCCGTCCAGCCGTGCAGTTTAAAATGTCTTTGTCCTCAGACTGCTCCCACCCAGCCATCCATCCTAATTTAAATCTTTCAGCCTCAAGCTTTGAACTTCGCCAAGCAACCCTGTCGTCTCCAGGCGCCGGCAAAAGACCTTGAATATCAGCGAGCGCTCAGAGAGCCACGCCGCCATCATCTTGTTTGCCAAAGCACATATTACCATTAAACACAGGAGCAAATGAGGCAATTAGAATCACAGTGGTATAGAGGATAAAGTAAAACAAAGCAAACTCGAGGATGCATGCAAAAATTCTCCCGTGTCGGAGGAGATAAATGCTGAGAGTCAGCATTCAAACACACAGCGTTTGCCATTCGCACAGTATTAACCGTGGGGTGTTCCTCTGAGGGCTGCAAACATGTTTTCTACTCAACAACTGTTTCCTCACGGGAACTCTTAGTGTTTTCCACCTCCAGTTTCTCTGTGGGTGAACTAAATAAGTCATATCGCAGAACACTAGTCCCTAGTTGTCCATTATAAAGTAGTGCTCGTTAAGTGGCTGCTAATTTGTCGTGTGGTCACCCATATACGTCATGATGCATCACAGGGAATTTCAGCACTCCGGCTGTACACAGTCCCATAAGAGACAGTGAAATAACATATGAGAGAGGTGGTAACAGCTTCCTGGAAAATAATATGGGAATATTACCATTTTAATAGATTTATTATAACTTGGTAGAGCCAGTAAATGGAAAGACAACAGCACTTTGATCCACAGAAAACCTGACTTTGAAACAAAAGGAGTATTTGGGTGGATGTAATTAAGTGTTCCACTTCTACAATGGTTTAATCAGTCTGTTCTTAAATTGACTGGTAATGCATGCAGTTCTCACTATCTTCTGCCCTTTCCTTATGCTAAGTTAGCAATTTATTAAATGCAAATTAAACAATTGTGGATGAGGAAATGTGTTTAGTCTGCATAAAAATGGTTGTTAACCATTTGATCAACAAGTTCCCCTCTTTTGTGCTACAAGTATTTATGCATAATTCATCAGTGCTAATAATGCAATTCAGCGTGCACTGTTTAACTTAAAGTTGGAAGTATTACATTTCATCTGCAGAGTGTTTAAAAATTGATGATCTTCATTGACTCACAAATAAAGAATTGTTTTAAAGCTCCTCTTCCAGACATCTGTTGTTTACAGATTTATAGCTGTGTTTTGTCTCAGGGGAAACTCCTATTGGCCTTTTTTGTCAGGGTTTCTCATTTTGTATGCATTGCGTCCATTAGCACACAGTGTCCTTCTGCTTCAAGAAAGAGTTATGCAAAAAGGATAACTTTGCTCAAAGGTAATATAAATACCCTCCGAGCAACTTGATGCCATTATTCTAAATCACTGATGCAGTGAAAACATTCATCTTTGAAAAGTAGACATTTTGTAGTGACATGATTGTTTTTACACAACAGGAAAACTAGACCTTGATGGAATATTAACCCTAAAGGGGGGCTGCATCAGTTTTACACATGAACATCAGTTTGTTTGTCAGCAGTAAAAAATTTGTTAGCTCTATAGAGGAAAAGCAAAGTCAGTCTGTTGGTTAGTCGGTTAGTCGATCGACATCGACCCTAACTGAATATCTCAATAGTATGAATGCACACATTTTGAAATTATGGACCTATACTGGTGTTTGAAATAACAATTTTGCCAACAGTCAATACCAATACCATTTTTTTTCTTATATATAATACACCATGATTCCCTCTCTAATACCTATTTATTACTACTGTGAAATCTCTGTGAGCTGTTAGTCGCTAACTGTCAAGTCTTGCCACTAACTGCTAACAGCTAACATGTACTAGCACTCGTCTTTCATGGATTTGTTGTTCACAATGTATCATTATCAGGGAAACAATAGGATACGTTCCCTGAGGTGTCGATAGTGAGTTTACCGTGCCCTTTTGTCTAGATGGCGTCCCAGGGAAGATCTCTGTCCCAAATGTATTTTCTATTGTCCCAAGGATGCCAGCAGCTATAAGCTCGTTATCTCGTCAAACAACAGTGTGAATACAACCATTTTGTCAAACAGTCATTACAATCTTCTTGTACCTGCTCATTAACTTAAGCTTAGGTTTTTTGGCTGCTAGTCTGGAGCCTTGCTTTTTAGCCATTTAGCCTATGCATAATTGATGTGACACACCAGAAAAACACTGGCCATTTCCAGCGCTGAATGTCATCTTATTTGCAGATGGGCCGTTGCCAGTCAACAAGGCAAATAACATCCAATACCACTGTGTAGCCAATAAATTTGTGCCTCCCCACTCCTCAGTGATTAGATGGATTGCCATGAAATAATGAACAGACATTTTTAACTTAGCCGGTAAATTATCACAACATCTTCTGAATGGATGGTGACAAAGTTATGTAAAATGTCTTGTCAACTACTGTACAGGTTTGCCACAAAATTTAATGTAGACATCGGTGCTTTGTGAATGATTAGTAATCACTTTGTTTGTCAGGTCAAAAAGACAGTTTGCCCAATATTGGGCCAAAACTAATGACACTCCCATCAGCCTTGGCTGTACTTTCTGTTTTGTGCTAATTAGAGAATGTTAGCATCCTAACATGCTAAACCAAGACAGTGAACATTATAAACATTATAGCTGCTCAACATCAGTATGGTAACATTGTCACTGCAAGCATGTTAGGATGCTGATGTTAGCATTTTGCTAAAGCACTGCTGTGGCTAAGAACAGCCTCAAAGAACTGCTGTTGTGACTGCAGACTCCTCAGGGACGTCCACAAGGAAAAAGATAACTGAAACAATGACATTCTGTAGACAAGCACAGGCTGCTGCTTTGGCTGTGTTGGCAGTAAATTCAGATGGACTTTGGCTTTCATTGTTTGTATCAGTGTTACCCAGGAAGCACAGATGATGTGATGGTCACAGATATTTATTCTAGCTGTAGTTGCTTGTTATTATTTAGGGAGTAAGAAAAGGCGTTATTGACATGTCTGTTTCTTCAAATAATTAATTTCACTTGGATGGCCACAAGATAAAAAATGCCCATTCTGTTCACTACATAGGAATTTGAATTCATGAACTAGCCATTTCATTTATTGCACATTATTGAAAAGTGAACGCTATAGTCTGTGGTCCCCCCCACTGAGTCACACAAAGAAGGAAGCGTGCTCAGCAGGCGTCAAGTGCTGGTGTAGCGAGACAAAAGCCTGGTGTGGAAGCTGGAATTCTATCAAAGCCCTGCAAATTATACATCAAAATGACACTCAGGACATTTAGTTTTTAGCTGAATGTGTTTCTTTCCTCAATTTGAAAAAAAGCCCAGTCAAAATATTGTAAAAAAGTAACAAGAAAACAGTTTTTTAACTTGGATTTCAGTTAATATTCATCCACTTAAGATGGAACATGCTGTATGTATCAGCCATAGGTCTCATGGAATTTTGACTGATAGAAAGAGCTGGGAAAATAAAACTCCCCTGATATAAATACATGTGTAATCATGAAATAAACATCCAATGAATTGAATAAAGTATTCCTTATAAAACAGAAACAGAAAAACAAAACAAAACAAAAAAGAACAAAAAAAAGAAAAAGAAAAACCTATTTATTATATTATTTATTTTATTTAACTCTATTGACTCATTTATATATTTATTTTCTTATGCATTTATTTCAGGATTTATTTCATAGCTTCTTGTAATTATTCAGATTTTTTTTTGTAAATGTATGCATTTATTTATTTATTCCATTATGGGCGGGGTTCAGACAGTTCATAAAAACAAGTTTAGTTAAAAATACAAAAATAAAGATAAAAGAGAGAGAGGGGGAGATAGAAAGTACAGTACAGTAATGTAGAAATACATACTAAACACAAATATAAATGCAACACGTTTGTTTTTGCTCCCATTTTCCGCAGATTTTAATTAAAGATCTAAGACTATTTATATGTGCCCAAAAGATTTATTTCTCTCAAATTTTGATTGGTAATTTCTTTAAATCCATGTCAATGAGCACTTCTCCTTTTCCAAGATAATCCATCCATCTGACAAGTATGGCATATTAAGACCCTTATTAAACAGCATCATTACTGCACAGGTGTGCCTTGAGATGGCCACAATAAAAGGCCACTCTAAAATGTGCAGTTTGATCACACAGCACAATGCTACAGATGTCACAAGTTTTGAGGGAGTGTGTTACTGGCATGCTGACTGTAGAAATGTTTAGCAGAGCTGTTGCCTGTGAACTGAAAGTTAATTTCACTACCATAAGCTGCTTCCATTGTCAGTTCCATTAATTTGGTAGTACATCCAAAAGGCCTCACAACTGCAGACCACATGGAGCCACACTAACTCAGGACCTCCACATCCAGCATCTTCACCCGCAGTATTGTCTGAGACCAGCCACCTGAACAGCTGATGCAATAACTGTAAGAATTTCTACACAACCTGTCAGAAACCTGTCTCAGGGAAGCTCAGCTGTGTGCTCATCATTCTCACCAGGGTCTTGACCTGACAACAGTTTGTAGTAACGAACTTTTGTGGTTGTGAGGCCGGTTGGATGTACTGCCAAATTCACGGAAATGCCACTGGAGACCTTCACTTCACAAATGACAGCTGTGGTGGACATTCCTGCAGTCAGCATGCCAGTAACACGCCCCCTCAAAACCTGAGACATCTGTGGCATTGTGTTGTGTGGTGAAACTGCACATTTTACAGCAGCCTTTTATTGTGACCATTCCAAGGCACACCTGTGCAGTAATGATGCTGTTTCAGTCAGCATCTTAATATGCCACATCCGTCAGATGGATTGATTATGATGGAAAATGAGACTTGCTCACTAACACAGATTTTAACAAAAAAAGTCTCAGGCCTTTGACCTAAACCTGTGAAAAAATGGGAGCAAAAACAAAAGTGTTGAATTACTTTTTTTTGTATATTTCATATATTTTCAAACTCCCTGGAAGAAGAGATCTTGTATCTCAATGGGACATTTCCTGCATAAATAAAGGCTTAATAAAAAATAATCAATTATATGGCATTATTAAATCAATTTGATGTTGTTGTTTTTTAAAGATGTTTTTTGGGGGCTTTTTAGCCTTTAATGTATAGAACAGACAAGCGTGAAGGGGGTAGAGAGAGAGGGAGTGACATGCAGCAAAGGGCCACAGACTGGAGTCGAACCCGGGCCGCTGCAGCAACAGCCTTGTACATGGGGCGCCTGCTCTACCACTAAACCACCGGCGCCCGAATTTGATATTTTGAAGGCACAACAATTCTATTGCCTGTGAATATTAGGTTAGGAAATACAACATTTGCCCAATTTACTGTGACTTCCAGTATAAACCACACCTTCTGTGCGTCTTCTATCTGAATACAGATCCAGAGACAGATAATTTTGTTGATTGAACAGAAACAGATAAGGATGTGTTGCTACACCTCTACACAGCACATGTTTGATGAAACTTTCCAATCCTGCTTTAGATGGTCTTTTTTTCCAGAGTTTGTGTCATTTTGAGTGTCGTGACACAGTCGTTCTCTGTTTCCTCTGCTGTTGTCACTCGCATTCCAGTAACTGGACCTTGTTTCTTTGCTATTCTTTTAAAAAGCCAAACCTGTACCCTAACTCTTTTAATCCACCTCTCTTGCTCTCTGCAGATTCACATACACTTTAGGAGAAGGAATGTGGCTGCCGTTAAGTAAAAGCTTTGTCATCCCCCCTGCCGAGCTCGCCATCAACCCCTCAGCCAAGTGCAAGACGGACATGACAGTCATGGAGGACGCGGTGGACGTACGGTGAGATGACATTTTCTGGTACCACTTTCCACTTAACACTGCTTCTTTCTTGAGGTGACATTTCAGAGACATGATGATAGAAGCTACCACTAAATAAATAAAAGGTCCATAAGGCTGTGAAGTAAAAGAGAGTTTTGTGGGCTGCTGCTCCAAACTGAGCACTGCTAGAGCTTTGCATTGCTGCGCTGAAATATTACCAGGTGCCTCTGTCCACTTTATATTTTATTGTGTCTGATGAAGCTTCACAACACAAAAAAGTATGTCTCCGCTTTTTGATAAGTATTTCTCCTGACCATGTTTTTAATTTGTCATCCCCCAGAATGTAGCTTCATCTCACTGATTTGTCTCCTCACTTAATCAGCGTTTGTTTTTATTTACTATTGTTGCAGTGAATCTTAAGCATCCCTGTGGGGTTGATGCAGAGGTCTTAGCGGTCATGATTCAGAGGGTAATAACAATCTAACATCTAACACAAAATCAATTATGAAGACGCAGATAAACCAGAGTAAAAAAAAAAAGAATGAGAAGAAAGAATTACTTAGCAATTCAAAGCCATAAAAAGCGCTTCGATTGTTAAATGGTTCGTAACTCTCTGCTCTGTGTGCAATGACTGTGTTTGTGTCTAGGCTGCAGAGCGAGCCATAAGGGAGCCAAAACAATGCTGCAGTATTAAACTGGACTCAGCTGACAGCAGTGACACAATAGAATTACTTAGCCATGTAGCTTTGCTAGAAGAGGGGTGGGGCTTAAGGATGTGGACAGCCTTGTTATGAAAGGGGGATGGAATTCATGGCTACTTTTCTTTTTTTGTCACTCCCTAACCCTTTGTCTTGCTCTGCTGTCAGGTCAAATGTTTCCTTTACAAGCACTTTGTCTATGACTGGGTCATTTAAAAAACTAATAACTGGATGTCCATGAAATGTATGAGAAAGTAAATGGAATTAGCTCTAAAGAAAAAGTCTGTTTCTCTGGTCTGCAGCTCAAGTGAAACACAATCCCTTCAACTCTCTCATCCTGTTTATTTTTATTTAGACCTTCTTCCTCTTGTCTTACATTGTGGCCACTGCAAAAAATTTCTGTGACACAAAGGATATTACACTAACTGATATCCTGTAGAAAACTGAGGTGGCACAGAGGTCTTCCACTTTATTATTCAACATCTGTACGATGGCTGGCATGACGCTAGTTCAGCTGGTGCTCTTTCATCTTGATATTTCCCTCAGTTTTTACTGATGTTAACATTTGAGTACCTCGACCTGGCTAGGAAGCAGAGACAGCAGGAGTAGAGTTTGCCGACTGGTGAGTTAAAATGATGTACAGAAAATTGACTCGCAGCCACACACCACCACCGCCCAATGTGGTGGCGGCTTGAACCATCCTTGCCTACGTCACTCAGTCTGCTACCATGACTCTTCACTCGTTTGCTTTGCCCCAGCTCCATACCACAGGCGTATTAAGCAGGTTTTGAGCATGCACTGTATTAACACCGGAAAAGTAGGCATACTAAATAATCACTGATTTCTTGATGACACAATTTTCCCAAAATGCATTTTTAAAAGAAAATAGGGAAACTGCTGACAGCTGTAGGAAATTAAAACTAAACGTGGAACACCTCAGAAAACATAAAACATTTGGCTGTCTAGTTTAATTAGCAGTAATATTCTTAAGTCACACTGCCACTGACAATTGTCATTTCTTGTGTGTAAATGGTTATTTGTGTTAATGTATTGTACAGTACAATAACTAAAACAAGCAGTATTCTAGATTAGTATACAATGTGTTAGGGCTGGCACAATATCAGATTTTTACCTCACAATTATAATGGCCAAAAAAGTTCACAATAACAATATTACTGTGATGTTTAAAGCACATTAAAAAAAAGATAACAGCTTTTGGCAAACTTATCTTTACTCTGTCTATTGTGTGTTTTGTCTGTATTATGGGAAATTAAATAAAATCAAAATACGAGTGGGGAGGTGAAGAGAAAGTCTGTAGCTATAACTGAACAAAGTCCAACAAACAGAGCAGGCAACCAGATGCTGTGGGGGAGAAAGACAATGCGCTAAGGTACAGAACAGACACTATTTAACAGGTACTGGATTATTTACACAATATTATTAACAATAATCATCTTGAAATATCACAGTTATTGTCAATTCCAGTGCACCACAACACCACCAGACTGTATAAGGTGGACTTCTATCTGGCATACATTGTTTTCTTACTGTCCAGCCACCAATTATTTGTTGACTTCCGTAACATCACCATGGTGCCCACCTTGTGACATTTTTTGTGTTTTGTTTTTTAAATATTATTTTCAAAAAACAGATTTTTTTATGTTTAATTTTTTGAATAATATATTATTTAATAATATAAGATTATATTATTATATTCTAGAAATAATTACTATCACAAATGTATTTTTTCTTTTTCAGAGAATTAGCTAATTTTTCACAGTTTTTTCAGATTCATAACATAGCTGCCTACATTAATGATATGGCAGAAAAACAGTAAAGACTTAGTTTACTGTTTTGTTGGGGTTTTTTTTGTTGTTTTCTTTGGTATATTGATTTCAAATCTACCCCAAACAATTAAGCAACAGTATATAACAATTAGTTTTTAATTAAAATAAAGTAAAAGAAACAAAGTAAATCTGAACCACTGATATGAAAGCTTAAACCCAGCAGTTCAGAGCTGAGCATTATCTTATAAAACTAACTGTATATGATTCCAGTAGACCTTGTTTAAAGATAACAGCATCTTGGCCTTCCTTATTGTCCCTCTGTATGTCCCAGCTGTTACTACAGTCACTACTCATAACCTTGCAACGGACAAACCTTCACACTTTGAATCTATTTTACCCAGTGGTCAGCAGCATTATGAATCACCAAGAGCATTAGTGTGACTGCATGTGGTTTGACAGTATTATGTTGTAGCGTAAAGTCTGTGTGAACAGGATTAGTTTGGGAGAAGAGGTACGTTAATGTAATTAGTAGTGGGATTTGTCTTTTAGTGTATGCTGGAACATGCCCTGTCAACAAGTTAGTGTGCACAACCGTGTCAGATCCTGCCCTAATTTGCCGATGGTTATTTGCCCTGTGAAAATTATGTCAGGTAAAATTAGTCTCGCTCAAATGAATATCCCCATCATTTTTTCTCATTAGCACGTAGGCACTCAAGGAGTTTTTTTCTTTCCCTGCCAGTGGCTAATTTCAAGCCCTTGGATGACTGAGATATGAAGTAGTCCTACAGCGAGAATGCTATGAAATAAAACTGATTAGAAGAACAGGATTTAATGTGACTGTCAGTGCTTAACGCCTCCAGAAATACTGTATGTGCACTATGTTTTTCAAGCTCATTATCAAAAGGAGTGTGCAAGGTTTCTTAGAGCTGACCTTTGAAGGGACAATTCACAAACTGTAACATCTGGATTATATCTCATTATATCTGCATATGAGTTAACAGTGACAACTGTGGTCATTATAACTAGTGATTTTAAAAAAAAATCACTAACAAACAATGTACTGAGCATGTATTGTTATTTGACTTTGATTAGAGCGTTACATATATTTTTCCTCTGAACTGAACATTGAACATTACAGTTTTCATAACACAGTATTATATGCATTTAAACGATTTCTTTCAAACCAAGCTGAGACCAAATATTCATGACAAGACAAAAAATTTTTAGAACGTTGCTAAGAAAAGTTGCAGCGGTGCGACCTAACTGGTTTCAGCTCAACTCAGCTTGCCTTGTCACCAGTGGGTGGTTTTAGAACATAAGGCACGTCACCTGTTTGAAAAGCCAAACAGCTTGTGTCAAAGTCTACTGGTCAAGTCTGTAACAAACTTTCAGCAGACAGCGTGCCTGCTTGCCCTCCGTCCCCACCGACAATGAATGACATAAGATAAATACATTCCAATGACTCCTTTTTAAAGCGTGTTTGAGATGAAGGTCTCTTCCGAACTGTAAAGTGGAGGCGATTTGAAAGGCTGACTACGAAGTAACAGTGAAAACTGAAGCTTAGCTGAAGGATGAGACTTAGCTTGAATACCATTCAGGAAAGGGCAAAATTTATTTGAATTAATTTGTCTCCTACATAGGTTGATTAATTTTCAGACACGATTTTTTAAATAGTGTTAGAGCCATTTCCCTTTTCTCATGTTGAACTGAGATGAATATGGAAATGTCTGTGGTTATTCATCAAATATTATCTGAATGTATATAGCATCAAAACATGAACAAGAATAGGCTACATAATCATAGGAATGTGTGTGTGTGTGTGTATTTGTGTTTGTGTGTGTTTGTGTGTGTGTGTGTGTGTGTGTGTGTGTGTGTGTGTGTGTGTGTGTGTGTGTGTTTGTGTGTGTGTGTGATTAAAACTGCAGGTTAAAGCCATGTCTCAGAACAGGGTCGAAGTGGAAAAATTAATTTATTTACCCTGTGACTCATAGCCATAGGTAATATGGTGACATCAAATTACCAACATGGTAATTTCACCAATGTATAATTAGTGTAAACTACTGCAGATAGGAAGATCTGGGTTTGGTGGATTATCTGCAAGCGGCTTTTAAATGAGTAAAAGGACAATGGGAAGGTAACATATTTATTTTTATCTTAACATATTTTATACATTCTGACATACTGATCCCACAGCAAAACCAAAAACAAAATAAAAGTCACTAGAATGTAGGGCACTGGTTCCCATTACTGAAAGTAATCAGTGTTTGTTTCTAAAAAGCAGTCCAAAAAATTAAACATTAATATATATTTTATAGATTTCCTCTTCTTTCTGTGTTACTTCCTCCATCATCTTGTGACCATGGACTGTATAATATAATAGACGAGGCTACAGTGATGTTACTCATTGATTTGTGGACTCCTGTGTTGAAGCCTCGGGTTCCGCATTTCAGCTGTCACCATCTTGTTTCTCTGAAGCCAGAAATGACCATATTTTGACAAAATGGTGGAGCTGTGCAGGAGTGAGGAGTGGATCCAATTCATAGACAGCCCATTTCTTAAGCAGCATACTGCTAAATATGTGTAACTTTAAGCATTAATAAAACGTAAACTGGACAATTTTATATAAACTCACTCCCCATACTGTTGTCCCAAATGCTGAAATTAGCTATTGACAAAAACTTTTTTTTTTGGGCTATAGACATGTTTATTTCAGCTGTAAAGTTGGAGGTATGGGGGAATTGACTCACTTCTGGAACCAGCCTCAAGTGCCCATTCAAGGAACTGCAGTTTATGGCACTTCCATGTTGGCTTCATTTTCAGACCTGGATGTTGCTGCTTGCTTGTGACCCCTTAATTTTGTTTTAGGATCACGTGCAGGGATTAGGAAACACACATTTTCCACACATATGTCTGAAATACACTAATACACAAGGCTGTCCTCCTCCGTCGGCACTTCGACATTGGCAGCTTTTTGGGCGATTGAGCATGTTGAATTGTAGGATATAATAATTAGAGGTGGAGATATGAAACCCCTCGGTTGACAGGATGTACCACTCTCACACACCAGTACTTTGTTTATCTCATGCATTCCTCTGACTTCCGGTTTCCCTTTTTGCGTTATTTCCTCTCACGCAGGCGCAGAACATATGTGCTACTTGGCTGTCGGATGTAGTCTTTGTAGTGTGTTCAAATGCAACTGACACAGGGCGAAGTGAGGTGACTTTGTTGGCTTTCGTCACCACTAGTTCTTTGATGTCGGTTTGGTGTGTCTGCACCTTTAAGGAGGAAGTTAGCAACGCAGTGTAAAGAGTGACAAAGTCCACTTAGGATGGGAGGGAGAGTCACTGGATGGGGCAAGTATTTAGTTATATGAACTCAGAGCAATTTGAATATCAAAGCCATGCACACATATGTAGTATAAAGAAAATTCTCATGGAAGACATTTAATAAGCACAATATTAGCATAAAGTTGTGCTGTTAGATACTTGCCCAAAATATGTTTCTACCAGAACAACTGTTGTGGCATTTCCCTTATTATACTAAATATAGCCTTTGGGAACAAATGGACTAAAATGTGATAAAGAACAACTCCAGTAATTTAAGTGTCATTAGATCTCATTTTAAAAATTTGTAAATCTTGTCCCTGTCTTTTTTCAAAATCACTTTGATGTAAGGATTCATAGATACAGTGAGGAGAGATGTACAGGAAACTTTCTTTTTGTATTTCCCACCTCTTAACTTGAGTATCTGACAAGCATTGCTCTTGGAGATGATGCAGTATTTTTGAAATATTTGAATCCTGTTTGGTTTCTCCTGCTGAAGTTCCCTTTGTTTCATACTGCATTACTGTAAATTAATTCCGCTTTGGGCATGGTTTTGCAATTTCCTACCCCCCTACTCTGTTTACACATTCCAATTCCCCCTTCTTTTTTAACATTTCATTTTCATTTGGCAGCTTTCTTCAAGACGTTGTGTAAATAACTCATTTCGCTCTGATCTGGGATCTGATGAACGCTCTCTTCAGCTTTCCCCCAGGGCGGCAAGGAAACACTGCGAACACATCTCAAAGCTGTTGATTTACTCTGCTTTTGAGCTACGTTGCCCCATGTTTGACGATCATTTGTCACTCTGTCTTGCTTCCTGGCAGATGGATAAATAGAAATGATCCCTGATCTTCTGTCCCTTGATTTGCTGGCTTCATGGCAGTCATGACTCAGAATCAGCCTTGGTTCTTGTTTTCGTAATGTGTTTATTAGAGCTTTTGTAGCATTGCCTTGAGGTTGTATACAGAAGATGATCTCTGTGGATATAAACATGTTTATTATATGTGCTTTTCTTATATTTCAAGTTGTGAGGCGAAACAAGGCACTAATTGAAAACTCAATATTCCATTTCTCCTCTGCTCCGGCGTTATATGAAAGCTAATTGAGTGGATATTATAGGAAAAAAAATATTATTGAACTTCAAACACGTCAAAGCAGTAATCTTTAGAAATACCTTTACATTAAAATCGTTTTTTTCCCCCTGTTCTTGTTGATGTTAATTTCCACTTTTCACTCTGAACGAAATCACTAACTAATGCAAGTAAATTGCAGGGTATAACTTGCCATTTAAACCTTTGGTAGTACTTTTCAGGGGTAAATGGGCTGAATGAATGGTTCTTGTTTTGGCAAACATGTACTTCTATCCCTCCCATTGTTAAGCTGCCCATTTTAATGGTGCCGATAATTGAAGCTTACATTTATTGCCTCTTTTTGCTGCATACAGCTGTCCCAGACAAAATGTTAAATATATTGCAGGTAGTGCTTATTGCACAATCATGCCCTGTATAGGTTGTCAAAACAATATGTTTACGTATTTACTGTCTATTTTAAATATGTCCTTGTAACATTATGAAAGTTTTCTCCTGCTGAAACTACTTTTCCAACAGCAGATGGAATTCATTACTTTCAAGGCTGCACAACTGCATTTCATCTGTTTGGATACATGTTTACTGACATTTCTATTAGAGCATTTTTAACTTTTGTTAAAAATGTTAAATATAAATAGCACATTCTGATAATTTGATGTAGCAATTGAGCACACATACTGCAGCATCAGTTAGGTCAGATTAACATTTTAATTTGATAAGTACACATGGACACAGTGCCACAGCTGATTATTAGTTTGTTTTTTGTGGGTTTGAATCAGGAAGTTCCCATTATAAACTATTTCTCAAGGACAATTAGTATTCATGACTAAATAAGCAAGGTCATAGGAGAAAAAAAGAAAACATCTCTGGGTATTATTCATCAAAAGTTCGACACTCAAAAACTCAGTTAAAGACATAGTTTGGATAATTTGAAGCATGGTTGTATGAGGTACTTATCCATAGTTAGTGTATCACATACAGTAGATGGCGGTCGGCATGCCCCCAGTTTGGAGAAGCAGCAGGAGATAGTGTGTTTGTTTTGAGCCAAACTCACCCTTAAAAATGTCAGAGACGCTTAAAAACACAAAACTGTTGATCGAGGCAGCTGTAAACCAGCAGCTTCGGTGTTCAACAATGTTTAATCACTGTTTTTCTCAATGGAGTCTGTGTCTGAAGAGGACAATGTAACCACTTCAGTTTACCATTTTAAATTGATGTTTGACATTAAAATATTAAGCTGTGAGAATATTCTAAATATAGTGTACACTTATACTGGTATTTTTCTTTAGGTGTGACTTCTTTAGATGACTAAAATACATTTTGCTGTTGCTCCCGTCCACAAGAGTACATTGCTTCGCTTCCATGCCGAACTCCAGCCTACTTCTCCAAGCTAGGGCCACGCTGACTGCCATCTATAGTATGCAATACACTGACTACAGATAGGTACCTCATACAGTATAACGCTACCTCAAAAGATCTAAACTATCCCTGTAACCATCTTTATCAGAATTGTGTGGGTGAGGTTTCATCAGATTAGGCCCACAGTGGTCAAACATCCCATCACCATTTCGGACAGTACAGTAATAGACTCCCTAGGATGATTGATTTTGGGTACTCTCTGACCTTTTGGCCCTAGTTACACCTGATATCAATATGCACTTGGTATCTGGATCAATCTGGATCAATCTGGATCTGTATATTTTATGTGATTGATGAGGTGTGTCCTTGTCTACACAGGTTGCAGAGCAAAGGCAGCACATTTGCAGTGTAGCATCTTCAGTTCTCCAGCAATGTGTATATGGGTCTGTTCACAACACTGCTGTCTACTCAGATGCATTTTGACATTGCTTGCAGCCCAATACACAATTACTGCAGTGATGTGCTTAAAATGGAAGATAATAGACTGACCATGCACTGCAATTTCCATGGTTCACAGCAGGAACTGTTGTTGCCTATCATTTTCATTTCTCTTTCCCCTCATTTCCTGCCTGCTCTCTACTGAGGACACTCTAAATAAAATGACAAAAAATAATGTATGTGTACTTTCAGATGGGCATGAGACCGGTGACTGAATACATTTTGCATCCTGTGCAGAGATACAAGCAGAACACATTGCAGTTATAATCATATCAGATTGGACTGTATAGTGATGTAAATGCAGTCTGTACAGCTTGGCAACATTCTTGAGAAAAGAATCAACCAAACATGTTAAGAGGTTATAGAAGCCTTTCCCTTTCCCAAATAAATAAATAAAGTTCTGCCTACTTAATTTGCTTGTTGAGGTTAAATAATGTAAGTGTAACCAAAACAATGGCAAGCCTTGTTCATACCAGGTGTAAATGCAAAGGACCTTGATCTGAGGTCTGAGGCATCAAAATGTTTCTAGAATTGTTCATTTTTGTGATAAAAGCACCAAATTTGGCAGATGTGTTGACAAATATATTTAGAACACATCTGGATATTGGCAGGCAATTGAATCCTACCTGCCCACGGACTCGTCCCTTTAATTGGATCCATTCCAGAATGTCTTCTAAGTTAGACCATGTTACATGCCTCCTCCAAGTTTGGTGGCAATCGGTTGGACAGTTTTCATGTAATCCAAAAAATGAATGGAAGTGAATGGGCGGCCACATGTGGGTGGCCATGGACACGCCCCCTGAGTTTGATCAACACCAAAATTTAATGTATTCTAAGTTGGCATGTGTTACATCCCTCCACCGAATTTTGAAAATCGGTCAGGCAGTTTTTTTATAATTCTGCTAACAAACTAATAAATTGGGCGGCATAGCTAAAAAATTGTTCATTTTTGCGATACAAGTGCCAAATTTGGTACATTTATAGCTTAATATACTGGAATATGTTTTCAGCACCACAAATATAATTTAGTTAAAGTGAAAAATATGTTTCATTCGGAACAGGCAAGAGCTTTCTTCTGTCTTGCAGCCCACCAAATGGCTGCATGTCTCGGACCAGAGATGTCATGTGCCCCTCCAATGTTCCATGCTTTGACAGGCTGTGACACCATATCCAGCCTTGTTGGACATGGAAAGGTGGCAGCATGGTCAACATGGAAGTCGCTGCCAAAACTGACAGATGCACTACTGACACTGGCAAGTGGACCAAAGGAGATCCCAGATGATGCAATGAGCATTATTGAGAGGTTTGTCATACTTCTCTTTGACAGAACCAGCACTGCTGTACTGAGTTTTTCCGTGGAAAGAGCTTCCTTCTTACGTCATCTACCTTGGTGCAGGTGCTGGTTCTGTCAAAGAGAACTATGACAAACCTCTCAATAATGCTAATTGCATCATCTGGGATCTCCTTTGGTCCACTTGCCAGCGTCAGTAGTGCATCTGTCAGTTGTAGCAGTGACTTCCATTGGAAGGGCACATGACATCTCTGGTCTGAGACATGCATTTTCCATTTCATTTGGTGGGCTGCAAGATAGCGAAAGCTCTTGCCTGTTCCGAATGAAACATATTTTTCACTTTAACTAAATTATATTTGTGGTGCTGAAAACATGGTAACAGCAGCTTGGGTGGGTGACCAAAGTGTTCTATTCCAGTATATTAAGTTATAAATGTACCAAATTTGGTGCTTTTATTGCAAAAATGAACAATTTTTTAGTTATGCCGCCCAATTTATTAGTTTTTTTAGCAGAATTATACAAAAACTGTCTGCCCGATTTTCAAAATTTGGTGGAGGGATGTAACACATGCCAACTTATAATACATTAAATTTTGGTGTTGATTCAACTCAGGGGGCATGTCCATGGCTGTCCACACCCATTCATTTCCATTCATTTTTTGGATGAGGATTACATGAAAACTGTCCAACCGATTTTCACAAAACTTGGTGGAGGCATGAAGCATGGTCCAACTTAGAAGCCATTACATTTTAGAGTGGATCCAATTTACGGCACGGGTCCATGGGCAGGTAGGATTTAATTACCTGCTATGGCCACCAGGGGGCGAGTTTCTGATGCCCCAATATCCAGATTTGTTCTAAATATATTTATCAACACATCTGCTAAATTTGGTGCTTTTGTCACAAAAATGAATGATTTTATAGCTATACCACTGTTCTAAAAGTTTGCGCTACCCACTCAGGATGAGCTACCAGTAGGTCATCCTGTCAGACTATTCTGATGAACCTACTGAACCTACCTACTCTGGCAAAAACATTGTTTAGTAGCTACTCAGGTCAGATATGTGTAAGAAGCAGACATACAGCCTGTATAAATGTAATTATAAGTCGAGTAGCTCATTCTGGCAGGTAGGAAATATCTATCAGAATGGACCGTTACATCTGTAAATTTAATTAAAAATATGGTAGCTCATTCTGTCAGGTAGGAAATATCTATCAGAATAGTAGAATGGGTAGTTTAAAATTTTGGGCGTGTCCTCTGGAATTTTATTTTTCGCTTCGCATATGCGCACATTGTGTTGGTAGGTCATTCTGAGCAGTAGGTCTGTTTGTCAGGACACTGCCCCACTATCTCCAAAAACAATGTTATGCGCTGATAAACGAAGATGCGTCCACCACTAGGACCACATGGAAAACAGCCGCTCAAACTGAAGCCTGTTACCCTAGAGCAGAGGTCTTCAACTGAACAGGGAGTCTGCCGACTCTGACCATATTATACAGGCACTGCTGCAGACAGGCAGCCTTTTACCTCACAGCAGCAGCCCTGACCTGGACGCAATCACACACACGCGACGTGAACATGGCAAGTAGTAAAGCTCACGTTTAAACATGTAAATCAGGCCTATTCAATTAGTGGCCCAAAAGCAACCTCTAAGCGGCCTGGGCATGGAACGGTACCGAGACCCGGTGTTAAACGACCCGAGGCAAATTTAATCAAGACTGTGATACTAGCAAGCTCTGATGTCATCGGCGTTACTTTTTAAAGTTTTGGTTTCATGTATCAGCATTCTGCAGCCTCTCCTGCTCTTTGCATGTCAGTGAAGTTGGACATCAGTAGAGAGGCTGTGGTGCTGATGAGGGGAGTATAACTTACTAGGGCCGACCCAAAAAATTTGAGGCTTTGAAGCTACGTTCGTTGGCACGGGATTCGATTGTGAAAAAAAAAAATTGAGGCTTTGGCGCTTTTTTTCCGTTTTTTTGGGGGAGGCCTTAAACGCAACACTAACACCGTCAACGAGCCACGAACGCACTCAGAGTCTGGTGTCAGAGACACTTCTGATCCTCTGAGTTGGCATCTGTTTGATTGTGTTGCAGTGTGCGCCTAGAGTTTTAATTTAAGGTGCTCACAGACTCGGGCGCATTATAAGCGGAGCGTTGAGCGCACTTCCGCGATGTAGTTTCCAATAAAAATGTCTGTGAAACACTACATTACCCCCAATTCTTGCACGTTTCTGTCATGGCGATGTGAAAAATACATGTCGAGCAGTGTTTTGAGTCACACTGGTTGGGAGTCCGCACGGTCGTAAAATCTGAGCTTTGCGTGCACAGGACTTGCGGACGTCCGCTTTTAGTCCGCGCGGACCTCCGCGGAGTTACGGCATCGAATTATATTCGATCTGAGCTCTGAAGCTTTGAATGTCCAAATATGGATTCGAAGGTCAGCCCTATAACTTACTATTGTTGACAACAATTATGCTTGTTACTGTAAGTAAGTGCAATAAAACCTCAGCCAATAAAACTCTAATACTTTCCGGAGCAATCCGGAGATATCGCTAGGTTAAATAAACAGCTGAGTTTTGTTTACAGGCTACGCTGTCAGTCAGTGTGCGGCTGGAGATTGGTGGAGCAGAGAGGGGAGGAGGTACCCGCTAGACACTGTAAACGAGTATGTGTGTATGAATTGTGTGTTACACTAGAAGAGTTTGGGACGGAGTCTTTTACCCCCTGGAGTGTTACTGGAGTTTTTGGAGTGCTCAAATAAACGGGCCTTTTTCCCAAACACTACTCTGGTCTCCTGCTCGTGAGGGATTCATTACAGTATCGTAACATGGTTTAGATTTCTAAATAAACATTCACCTCGTCGCTAGATACCTACTCCTGAAAAACTTGTGTCTGTGCAAGGCTTTTTGTCCCTACGAGGCCACCGTCATTTACCCGACGGGAGGGGTGAGCGAGTGAGCCCTGCAATCTTGAATTTGACCACTGATGTCACTGTTTTCAACGCATTTTACACACTGGCCCTTTAAAGACAAACTAAGGCCTAGTCCACACGAGTATGGGTATTTTTAAAACCAAACTTTTTTGGCCTCCAGTTTTAAAAAAATCTGTGTCCATACGAGTGGTATAATAAAAATACTTCCGTCCACATGACACCGCAAATTCCACTATCAAGCAATGTAATACACGTGCCAAAGCAGTAGTTGGCGATATAACTCCTAACTGTAAGGCCATTGTAGCCAATCAGAAGGCAGTAAATCGTCATTACCGGAAAAACAACAACATGTGTACTATTATGCAGCAGGAGCAGTCTCCATAATAGCACACTCTTGCGCCTTTGTTGCTGGATGTGGTTGAGTAGCATTAATTGTATGGTACAGCCACAGAGTGCTGATATGCTGCTAAATAGCAGTAGGTCCATCCTCACACACACTGGATCAGGTAATAACACAGCTGTTTTCTGTTTACGTCGCACACTGTGGACGTACAATGGAGACGAGACAAAATAACTCCGGTTATCCTGATAACCTAATCCTAATAGTATCGAGTATCGAGTACCATCCTTAGTATCGGTATCAAGTTTGAGATTTTAGTGACAACACTAGCACTAATAGGCCATCACTCACTTTTGTTTCCACATTTATGTTTAAAATAGAAACTTTAATTTGAATAGCTTGCATGCTTGATTATCATGCAGTTGACAGACAGTGTTGATATTGGCATTGGTATCAGTTGACAAGATATGTTTATAATCGGCAGTGGCAAGGCCACCCTACTCACTGTACCTTTCACATGTTTAAAATAAAAACATGAATATATGAACCTGTGTATTGTTTGAATAGCTTAGTACTGAAAACAACAATAACAAGGTGTGTTTATAAATGGTACTAGGTCCAGTTTAATATAAAACACAATTTAATATATAATATATATAGTAGGGGGTCCCTGCTCCATCTCTCCATCAGTTTGGGGGTCCTTGGCCTGAAAAACATTGAAGATCCCTGCTTTAGAGGGCATGATGAGAACCCCTATAGCAAACAAGAGCACAGTCAACTGAAAAATAACACCGGAAAACTAGATGGAGCACAATGAACTGAAAAGTATTATACCGTTATAGAAAACTACTTGAACTACTAGAAAACGCAGGGAACTCAAGGCAGTGCTGTACTGGGCCATAAGAGTTTGTTTTTTTTTTTTTTTTAAGTTTATTTTTTTCATGCTTTGCTATATATTAACTAAAGGGGGTGCTGTACTAAGACATAAGAGATTGAGTTTCATTAAAACATTTGTTTTTGCATTCTTTGTTATTACATATTAACAGAAGGAATTTTACTGTTCACTTTACACATTTTGCTTTATTGTCTTTATTGTTTCTATGCAAAATTTCTCGATGAATTTGATGGCCTGAACTGTACCTGTAAATAACTGGACCTTTAATTACAGTAAAAATAACTTTAGGACTCAAGCCAGTTGTGTCCCCCAACTCTGAAATCAAAATTGTGTCCCTGGCAATGAGCATGTTCTTGTGAAAGAGGCGTGGTTGTTAATTACGAGCAACATCATCAGAGCCATAAATGAAGTACTTCAAATTATTTAAAATTTTGAGGACAGCAAAATGTCCACCACATTCTCCCTTTAACCTTGTCACATATTGACGTTAGGTCATGGACTTTCCATGTCCACAGGCGACATGCAAGGTACCCTGGGTACTTTGGTTGTTGACATTCTGGGACATGGTGTCAAGTTCTGCCTGTTGGATTCATTGTCTTCTTTTAAAAGACACTTCGGTTTTCACAGGAAATTTCCGTTTTCATTCACTCACTTTCAAAATAAATGCACTATGTCCGTACAACACCACAAATTGACGTTTTGTCCTTTAACAACAAACACACATGGTTGGGTTTAGGCAACAAAAAAAACACGTGTTTAGGTTTAGGAAAAAATAACAGGGTTAGGCTTTAAAATCTTACAAGACATGAACGCCACTCTTTTGGCTGAAAGTTGTTGTTTGTTGGACCCATCCACCACCCCTCCTGCCCCTATAACGACAAAGTTAAAGGACACCTTTTTTTGTTGGTTTCTGATGCTGCAAGTCACTGCCCAAGCACCGGATTTTGACTACTTTGACTACGTCATAGTCATCAGGATAAAAGGCTTAAAATGTATGTAGGTATTAACACATGAATGAAGTATAGAGTGGGGTTTTCTTGTTGTTTTGCTGGATGCTAAGCAAACTACTCTGAATCTATCACATTAGAACACTTTGAAGTACTAGACAGTTTCTGCTACCAAAGCAAAGAGTGAAAAAGTGGTTGTTGACTAAGTTTTATCTGACTGCAGTGTTGCATTTATAAAAACAGAAGCCAATTAACAGTGTGTTAATAACTTAACTAATGAACAACAATATCTGTTTGTTTCATAACAGGTGTCTCGTGTTATTCTGAGATGCAGTGATGGAATTAGAGTGGTAAATCAGCTATCAACCAGGGGGAAAAAACAAAAGTAAACTGCAGCTAAAATTATCATTATGTGTATAGTGCTGTTAACAATTTTTTCCATTCTTAAAAGCAAATTAACTGCCTGGAACAATAAAATGATTCTACTAATCTATAAAAATATACATTATTTTTATCTGTCACAGAGGACTTTTGGCCATGTCAGGATAGTTTTTTTTCCAAGTTATCTTAATTGGTCTGTGGTTGGGGTGCTGACAAATTGTGATCCTGCTCTAGAGCAGGTTACCACAGTGATTTATCCCAGTAAAAAGTGAGCCAGCTTCATAGTTCTGAAAATCCGGGGTTAACCCTGAAGTACCTCAATATCCAAAATCTTATTTCGTAGTACAGGTCTCTGATGTCATTCCTCAGATTACTAGTCCAGATACACATTACAAGTTAGTACGAGATGCATACGAAGTATTCATTTAGTGCTGCTGTCACATCAGGGATTCCTCTTGAACAATAATCTGGTCCGTGCAAAGAGTTTTAGACATTTCATTGCCAGATTTCTATTTGACTTCCTGTTGGAGTTTGTCATCTCCTGGTGTCTCATCACAATGTGCTTGGTTTCTGCCTGACCATTTCATTAGAGGCACAACATGTACACTGTTCACAGGACAAAGACATGCTCCCAGGAGAATGTACCCTTCACATTTTGGACATTCTGGCCACGTGGCTTTTCCTTTAGTACTTCCCTTTGGACAAAATGAAAATATTTTGGTTAGACTTCAAGACCTGCAAAATTTCCAGTATCATGACCAGCACTTCTGTATTTTGTGATGTGGTGAATGTTGTAGTAGCATCATCAAAGAGTAACCAAATGCTGCTTTTTTGTTGTTTTCTGTGATATTTATTGTTATATTGTTTTCCATACAATCATCGGATGTGTCCTGACTGTAATTGCAGGTCACAAATAATTCAGCATTTACACTTGCTGTGAGTTTCATCATCTGCTGAGGCTCTGTTCAATAGGTCCCCTCAGAATAAATGACAACAAAGCAATGGGCAATTATAAAAGAAAAATTGGTTTGTAAGATAACATCAAGTTGACTGTGAAAGGGAAGGAAACTCACTGTATTTTCTCATAGGAATAGAGGGGGAGTGCAGGGAGTTGGGGAAAGAAAAGTGAATGCCTGAGAGGTCATCATTTTCTTTACCAAGACAAAGTTCATGGCAATGCTATTACACAAGTTCTTGTTTATCATCACTATTCCTCTGCAGAAAAAGCTCAGTGATTTAGATTCTGTAAGAAAACACTGAGGTCCTCTCTGCTTTGTTCTTCATCTCCACCAATCCCAAACACTTACGCTGTTGTCCCTCTATTGGATGATCTGCTTATTGACCTTGCAAGAGCTTTACAGGGAACACAAAAATCACAGAAACACAAAGTGACTGCTCGGAGCAAGGTTAGGGCAATGATTTCATGGTGCGGTTTTAGCTCAGAAGTCCCCTTCTTTGCATAGTAATTGTGCTGTGAAAAGTCATAGCTTTTCTCATGATGATTACACATAATGAATTAAACATGCAGGTGTTTGTAATTCATGACAATAGATATCTCTTCATTAAGTGAAATAGAGAGCAGGGTGTCACAGAATGTCTTTCAAAGCAGAAGGTTGAGGGAGCACTTTGACAGGTGCACATTTTTTACCCCAGACACATGAAACATGATCTAAAGGAATGTGATATCTTAATCAATTTTAATGAAGGCAAATTGCATATTGTTGACAGTTTGGCATAACTAATGAATAATTTTACTCAGAATTGTCAGGTTGTTTGAAAGTGGTATAACTGACACCATGTGGGATATAAAGAAACAACTGTGCTCAAGAAAATCAAATTATATTTGATTTTCTTGGCCAAGTATCAGATCTCAATAAATGGCAATGGGGCATTTCTGTCTCTGCAGTCATATTATAAATTATACTCACTGGCCACTTTATTAGATACACCTGTTTAACTGCCTGTTAAGGCTGATAGTAGATCATCTAATCACATGGCATCACCTCAATGCATGTAGGCATGTAGACATAGTCCAGACGAGCTGCTGAAGTTCAAACTGAGCACCAGAATGAGGAAGAGAGGTGATTAAGTGACTCTGAATGTGGCGTGGTTGTTGGTGCCAGAAGGGACGGTCTGAGTATTTCAGAAACTGCTTATCTGCTGGGATTTTCATGCACAACCATCTCTAGGGTTTACAGAGGATCGTCCAAAAAAGAGAAGATATCCAGTGAGCAGCAGTTCTCTGGATGCAAATGCCTTGTTGATACCAGAGGTCAGAGGGGAATGGCCAGACTTGTACAAGATGATAGAAAGGCAACAGTAACTTAGATAACCACTCGTTACAACCAAGGTCTGCAGAAGACCATCTCTGAACGAACAATACGTTGAACCTTGAGGCAGATGGACGAAAGCAGCAGAAGACCACACCAGGTGTCACTCCTGTCAGCTAAGAACAGGAAACTTAAGCTGTGATTCACACAGGCTCACCAAAATCGGTCAGTAGAACGTTGGAAAATGGCTGGCCTGATGAGTCTCGATTTCTGCTGAGACATTCAGATGGTAGGGTCAGAATTTGGCATACATTAAAGCATGGATCCATCCTGCCTTGTATCAACTGTTCAGGCTGGTGTTGGTGATGTAATGGTGTGCGGGATCTTTTCTTGGCACACTCTGGGCTCCTTAGTATCATTTAAACACCATAGCCTATCTGGATACTGTTGCAGCCCTGTACGAGCAAGGTGTACCTAATAAAGTGGCAAGTGTAATAAATTGTACAATAGCTTTACAGATCTGAATTGCAACGCTGTGTGCCTCAGTATGGGCATCCAACGAAGTGAATGCAGTTGCTCAGAGTTGCAAAGATAACGACAGCACAGTGGACACAGTCCATAGTTATACACATAAAGTCTCCAGTTTGACTAGAGGGTTCACACAGCAAAATTGCTCATTTAACTGCTAAACAGTACACTAAAATATATTTATGTAAACATTTGAGATGAGAAATAGGCAACGAAGTAACAGAATCTTGATTCATATTTGACTAACATGATCGACAGCTATGTTAGGGAGTGTTTTCGCTTCTCACCTTGCTGCAGGGTTGTAGAAGTGAACTCCATGATGTGTCAGCTCACCATGACATAATTGCTGAATGTGGTTATAGGTGTAACACTTCTGACTACACCAGCTGCAGTCTCTCAGCTGCCCAGCAAGCCTTATTAAACGGCCCAGTGTATGCTCAAAACTTAAATCTGTCCTCATTAATAATAACAGGTAAATGGAGTACATTTATATAGCACTTTTCTTGGCGACAGCTCAAAGCCCTTTACACTACAGGCAATATTCACCCCATTCACACACAGATGGCCAAGGATATCATTCAAGGTGCCACCATCTTATTACATAATCATTCACACGCACTCACTCAGAGCCATCGGGGTTCAGTATCTTGCCCAAGGACACTTTGACAACAGGGATGGAAGCACTGACCTCCGATGGTAGACGACTGCTCTACCTCCTGAGCCACAGCTGCCCACGTGCACACGACTAAACAAGGCTCTCTTTTTTGTCACTCATTTCTGCTTTAACAGAGAGGAGTTGATGATCAGTTCGTCCTTTGACTCCCTGGAGGTTCTCCTGGACTCGTTTGGGCCTGTCAGAGACTGCACCAAAGACAATGGAGGCTGTAGCCGCAACTTCCGCTGCATATCTGACCGGAAGCTGGACTCCACTGGATGTGTGGTGAGTCATCTTTCTTTTATCAAACTCTGACTGTGAGCTGCCATACATTAGCTTCAGCAGCAGATCTTGACCTTTCCCTTAGATTTCTGCATAAATCAAATTCAAAGTACTCAAAGTACTAGATAGGGATTTTTTGATGTGATGCCTACGTATATGGCCTCTTCACTATTAGTTCATTGTCTAATGCTATATGAATATTCTGTTATGACTATAAGTGTGAAGTGTATCTACCTTTATAAATATTCATATAAATATCTGCAGGCCAAGATGACCCATATCAAGGACAAGCATCAGACCTGCACTCAGTAATGTGTCTGAGTAGACAGTTTGACTTCGCCTCTTGTCTCATATGCCTCTTAGGCCGGCAACACATTCATTACCTCCAGGTGGTGCTTAGCAACGAGGAAATGTAGCAGCCAGGTTTGTTTTCGTCTCCATCTGTCGAGGACTCTAGCAATACCGTTCTAGTTATTTGCAGAATCTTAGCGCCGTCTGCTAGTGTTTTGCTTCTCCTAAATCCCCCCCTTCTATTGATAAGCTGTCATGCACCACCCCAACCCCCTCCCCAACAATTTAATTTCTTTTCAAGTACTGTGATGCACTTGAGTAGAGCCTTTCAGGTGGGCTGGGGAGATGCTATTTATGCAATCCAGTATGCTTCATCTTATCTCTTATAATGCGACTCTAGGAGAAGGAAACAGCTTGTGAGATGTTTTAATGGGAAAATGTTTCATTTGTAGATTAGAGTCTATGAATGTATTTCCAAGCAATAGTTTATGTACATGGTATGGTAGAGATAAGCACAGATGAGTAAAAGTTATTTTGACAAGTGTGTAAAAGACATGAAGCACAATTATTTATCACTGCTTTGCTCTGTCATCATCATCTGACTTTAATCAGTAAGTCTGTGAGTGAAGGCTACATATAACAGATTCTTTACACTGTAGAACATCATTCAGGATTTTGAATAAACTACAGAGAGCCTGTTCGACTCATTAAGTTTAGAAGAAAACATGATCAGCATAGAAACACACTTCCCAGCATGCATTCTTAAGAGTTACATCCCTCCAGAAACCCTTTGTTTTTGTAGTTTAAAGAAAACATACATGATGAAAATGTGATGTGTCTTTACTGCATGTTAAGATCAGTCATGGTTGTTTTTTTACGATGACGAAAAACAGTATTTACCATGATAAATGTTAGATATAGAGCTGACTCTTGGCTGAGAAAATGAAAGCAGATCTGTCTGACTGAAGAGTTGTTGATTCTAGTTAATAATAATGGTCTGTGGACTGATTTTAAATGGCCTGTGGCTTGTTGACCAGAATATTATATATGGCCAACCACAAAATATTGTTTAATCAAGAAAGATCACTTTGCATTTTTGGAAGAATTAATGTGTATTCATAAACAGATAACAGTAAACAAGCAAACAAAAGTTACATAACAGCAAACATTTACTGCTAGGTAGCAGACAGCAAAGTAGGGGTGTAGCAGTGGTTCATTTTGTGCTGTGTTAAAACCACTAAGTGCTAGAACGCAGTGCTTTAATCTGTCCGCAGCCATTTAACCCTCCCACTACAACAAAGAGTTTTGAGTTTGTCTCATTTGTCAGGATTTTTTTTATGTAAATAAATAAATAAATGAATAAATAATAATATTATATAAATGTATATACAACCAATATGATGTAAGAAGAAGCTGGCCTCAGGTATCTTAACATTGTCTTGTCTGGCACCCATTCAAAATAAGTTTGGACACCCCTGATTTACGCTTAACCAGGCAGTTATTGTGACCAAAATGCATAGTTTGGTTTTCTGAGCCTGGTTATAAGATGAACGATTAATAAGATGATTGTCAAGTGTTTTTGTGATCAGGAGCAACAAAGTTCCCTGATAATTAATCATTATAGAGAAATTGGGCCATCCATCCATCCATCCATCCATCCATCCATCCATCCATCCATCCATCCATTTTCATCTGCTTATCCAGGGCCAGGTTGCAGAGGCAGCAGGCTAAAAAATGTATTCCAGATGTCCCTCTCCCCAGCAATGTTTTCCAGCTCTTCTTGGGGGACCTTGAGATGTTTCCATGCCAGATGAGATATATAATCTCTCCAGCATGTTCTGGTCTAAACTGGGGCCTCCTGTCAGTTGGACATACACGGATAACCTCTAATGGGAGGTGCCCAGGTGGCATCCTGATCCCAATCAACTAGCCCCTTTTGACAAAAAAAATGAGCAGCAGCAGTACTCCGAGCTCCCTCCAGATGTCTAAACTTCTGAACCGATCTCTAAGACTGAGCCCAGCCACCCTACAGAAGAAACCAATAACTACCTACGTTGTCATTCTTTTGGTCACTACCCAAAGCTCATGACCATAGGTGAGGGTCAGAACATGTAGGACTGTTAAGTCAAGAGCTTTCCCTTCTGGTACACCTCCTACACCACAACAATCCAGTACAATGCTTGCGTTACTGCTAACGCTCCGCAAAACCACGTGTCAGTCTCATGCTCCATTTATCCTCATTCGTGAACAAGACACTTCAAGTGTTTCGTTAGGGGTGGCAACTGCCTTTGTTCTAGAGGGAGAAATCCACCATTTTATGGCTGAGCCATGGCCTCAGACTTGAAGGGAATAACTCTTATACCAACCGCTTCACACTCAACTGCAAACCACTCCAGTGCGTGCTGAAGGTCACATTTTGATGAAGCCAACAGAACAATATCATCTGCTAAAAACAGAGACACAAATCTTCACCAAACTAGACATCCTCGTTCCCCAAGCTGCACCTTGAGATCCGGCTGTGCAGCTGTGCTTTAGGCTAAATGGTAACATCTGTATGGCAACATGCTCACAATCACGGTGTTAACAACTCCAATGTTTAGTTAATAATGTTTACATGTTTACCATCTTGGTTCAACGTGTTAGCATGCTAACATTTACTGAAATGTCATTAGTTTTGTGATTATTTGTTTAAGTGTTGGACCAACTGCAATTTTCAAAAGTCAGGTGAGCATTAATGTTACAAGTATTTATTCTCTGCTGATCATAGATATTCCAAATGCCATGGCAGTACGTCCAAGAATTGTTGAAATATTATATTCCAGTCTGAACTAACGTGGCAGACAACATGCATATTAATGGATGAGTATCCCTTAAGCCACAGTTAAGTGTGTTAAAACTGCTTCACAACTATTAACTGTAAAATGCAGCCCCCCCTTTTTTTTTTAGTCATTCTGTTGCTACTTCAGAATCTTGAACAGCTATAGTACAACTAAGCTTCATGAATCACCTGTCGGCACTTAGCTAGTGCAATTATGCTTCTAAGCTTTTTGAAAGCTTGGTTGCACAGTTCACCCAAAAAACAAATGCTAAGAAAAGCACCTTGTTTATTTCCTACAGGCTTGTAAATGTCACACACCAACGAATTAATTCTGCTTGAAAGTGCCAGCCTTTCACTGGCTGGTCTATCACAAATATCTTACTTGTCAGTCTAGCATGTTAGTAGGTAGAAATAGGACCCTGTGAATACTATCCACTATCTAAAATTGCTTTTTTCAGAATGGAGTCCACTGACTTGCAACCACATTGCACTGGAATGTGAAAGACCAAAATATCCATCCACTTGTTCATCTTGTATCAAGAGATGACAGAATGGAGATTCTGAGCCAGGGCTTTGAAGTCTCATGGGCATTTGCTTATGTGCTACTTAGTTAACACATTCACTTTTCCCCACTCTTCCCTCTTGAGGGATAGCACAATAAAAGTCTAGATATTTTGTAGTGATAGGCTTCCTTTACACATAATTACTGGATGCTTTTAAACAACAGCTTGTATTCTCCAGCATCTAGAGGGTGGCTTCTTTATGTTGCAGTGTGTTGCAAATCCTTGCCAAAAGCATCAGTAAAAAACAAAACAAAACAAAAAAAAAAATCCAATTTCTTCTCCCTGAAATTAGTCTCACATGGATCCAAAAAGAAACAGTGAAAAGATTTCTTGCCAATGCTTTGAGGTGTCATGAGACTTTTCTTTTGTATTCTATTAATTATTTATTGTCCTGTTATATCCCCATCCCTGTGAGCATGTTGGAGAATCCTGTGATATTTTTCTAAGAACATTTGTGAAAAAAAGAACAAAGTAAATGTCTGTACTTACTTACAGTACTTATCCTTTAATGTTTCTTTTTTCCCCCATCATTTTTGAACGTTTACTAAGCACCACTGTAAACGCTAATGAAACAGAAATTCATCCGAAGAACACCGTTATGATTTCACACTTCAGTAGAGCCTCATTGAGAACGAGTTGGACAACATGTAAGACAAGATGGAAAAAGTGATGAGAGCATCACTGAGATTTTCAGAAAGACCTGGAAATACTTTTTTAGAATAGGTTAGCTGTTAAATACATTTCATGTCAAACAAGGAAGCTCAAACAAATGCTGTGGGAAACATTTTTCGAGGTTTGTTATTTGAAAGAAAAAGATCGATCAGTAATAATCTGTTAGAAATTTAATCTATTTAGTGTATGTATAAGCATGTATGGGCTGTTACTTTGATCTACTGCATGCCACACCTGCCACATCAGAACACGGCAAATGTTCTTCATTAACCCAGTTTTTAAAGGTACAATGAATTCTATGCCTTGTTTATGACATATCTCCCACCTGGATTTGTGCATGTTGATTTTCAAACAGACTCACCTGTCTGCTACTAGTTACTAATAATTATATACATGCATTTAAATTAGGGCTGTTGATCAGTTGGCTTTAATTAATTGTGAGTTATTGCTTTTTATGCCTCTGCACCGACATCAGCCACTGCGGGAAGCATCATGTTTTTAGGTGGTCTCTTTGTCATGGACCTGACGTGTCAAAAATCCCTTGAGGGAATTTCTTCAAATTTGGCACAAACGTCCAACAAAATTTCACACAAATGTCTAAAAGAAAAAAATGAGGAAGTGATGACACTTTTTCTCCAAATAGTCAAAGATCAACTTCATTGTGACATCATAATGTTCCGCAAAAATACTTTTGTGGCCATCAATCTCATATCCCAGGAATTGAAGGGGAGAAATTTGGCCAGATAATGAATTGGTAACACTAATCTTGGGTGCTCATCTTGAGACTGTGTTGATTGTATAGATCTTATGTGCTGCCAGATTGCGTGTGTGTGTGTGTGTGTGTGTGTCTGTGTGTGTGAAGCATATATCTTTTAGAATATGTATCTTCTCTGTAGCAACATGCATATTTGCGGCGTTTTCTGCTGTCATTCATTCATTCAGCCATTCATTTATTTGTTTTGCTCATGTCCACATACATAAACAGTCTCAATAAAAAAATGAAAATAAAATTAAAATACACATTCCATAATCAAAAAGGAGCAGGGAGAAGAGAACAACCCTATTTTACCAGCCCACCATTTCATCCTTTTGAGATCACCTTTTGAGTTTCACATATGTCATTGATATATAAAATAAAAAGGTTTAGGCCCCAAAACAGAACCTTGTGGGACTCGATATTAAATCTTTAATAACTCCGATGTACCACCAGCAAACTGTACATATTGCTGGCTGTTATCTAAAGTTTAGAACTACTCCTCTCACCCCATATTTATATAATTCAAAAATAATTTGGAATGATCTATAGTATCAAATGCTTTATTTATATCAATAAATACCCCAATTGCGTATTTCTTGCAGTCTATCGCTATTGGAATTACTTGCGTTATTTTCATTAATGCTTGTCTGGAAACCATACTGACTCTCACTCAACAAGTCAATCCTTTCAATGAAAATATCTCATTTTTGTATGAATAATTTTTCGAGCACCCTAGAAAATTGTGAAAGCAAGGAAGCTGGTCTGTAGTTAGTAAAGCTGTGTTCATCTCCCATTTTAAGAAGTGGAATAACCTTTGCTACTTTCATTCTATTTGGGAAAATACCTGTATGAAAAGAAAGATATAACTTAACTATTTGATTATACAATCAATAGTCTTTTTCACAATAAACATGTCGAGCCCATCACTATCAGTTGATGCCTTATTTTTAGATTTTGCTACAGTGGATCTAATTTCAGTTTTACTGACCTCTCCAAGAAACATAGGAGCAGCATTTTACGTTTCTACTGGGATTCTGTGTATTTGCCTGTCCCAGGCCCAACATTTACTAAAAAAGAATTAAGATCATTTGGCGCTTCATCCATATTTTTTTATAATCTCATTGTTTTCATTAATGAGATTATTGGGCGGATGTGTAGATGCAGTTTTATTTTGTATTACATTGTTTAAAAGTGCCTCTGATATTATTTATGTTTTCATGTTTTATTATATTATTTTTTGGCTCATCTCATTATAATTGTTAACTTGTTTTTTATAGTCCTTGTATTGCTTTTCAGCAGACTTTGTTCTAAATTCTATGAAGTCTCTGTTCATTTTTTTTTTTTTGCACACATTTACAGTGTTTATCATACAATGATAGGTAGCTGTTCAGAAATGACTCATAAGAAGCACTTACCTCTTCTACATGAACCCCCTTCAATTCTTCTTTCAAGAGGTCATTCCTGAACCTGTTTATTGCTCCATCAGTTCTTACCCTTACATATCTGTTGCAATGTTCCTCTGTGTTACTCTTTATTTGACAATCATACATTGTGATTACAGGTAAATGGTCACTTATATCATTTATTACTAGTCCACTTTTGGCCGTATTCTCCATAACATTAATACAATATTATTGATTAATGTTGCACAATTCAAGGTTATTCTACTGGGCTTGGTGATCAGAGGGTAGAGCCCTCTACTATACAAACCATCCAAGAAGTCTGATGTTCTTTTATGTTTGGATACATTCAGGAGGTCAATATTAAAATCCCCACAAATTATATGTGTTTTACTTTCATTTAACCTGCTGGGGTCCTCCTGCTCCCTGAAGGGGCCGTCTGCCAGCCTGTTGAGTGCAGCGTAGACTCCAAGTCCAGCTCCCTGGCTGGAAGCAACATGTTGACACCGTATTCACATAGTCCCTCTGCTGTGGATTGGGGGTTGTCAAACACTTTGATTTTTCCATTTTTCTCAGTTTCAGTTTTGCAGCAAAAATAATGTGTGACTAGATCTTTCTTGCCTGAAGTTGCTTCCTTCTTGTCTGTATTTTGCCCACTCCTTGAAAACTTTAGTCAAAATATGACCTGCGTTCATTTACCCGAATCTCCTTCTTTGTCCAGGCGGCTTTAAGCACTTTTTGCTTCTTAGTGTAGTTTTGGAAGCAAACTATTATTGACCTGGGACGGTTGTCGTGCCCAGCGTGCAGCCCTGTTGCCTAGTGTGCTCTCTCAATGTGGACTTGACCGTTTACATCCAGATTCTCTCATATTAGGTTTTCCATAAACTCAATAATGTTATTTCCCTCAGTTTTTTCAAGCACTGAATAAATGGTAGGTTCCTACTTCAGGCACATCCCTCCATGTCTTCACTTTTTGCTTCCAGTTGTTTCTGAAGGCGCAGACTGTGGATAAGCACCTGGGTCATAGTGATTTCAGGGTCCTCATTTTCCCCACTTCTTAATTCTGCCGCATCCATTCTTACTTTCAGTTCACTAATGCCTTCTCTTAATTCATGCATTTCCTTCTTCAATGCTCCAAAGTTCCCGGCAGTTTCCATGCTGAGTTCTGTTATTTTTTGTAATTAATCCCATACCTTCAGGTTGATTTTCCTCACGTGGATTGGTTGCTCAGAGTCCAGCTTATCTCTGTCTTTCTTTTGTGCTTGTCGGCATTGACATTTTTGTTTTCCTTTTCTTCCAAAGTTAAAAAAGGCTTTAACTCAATCACATGCTCTTAAATTGCTCTGTAAATTATTTGCAGCGCTTTTGAGGTAGCTCTACCACCGACAGCCATCTTGAATTGTCATGACCACATATGAGTCTGGACGGACATGGATAGAAACTGTAACTGCAACTTGACTGGTTCGTAGAGACATACAACCCTGAAGCTGCGATTCTAGTTTCTTTATAAGACTGAAGCTTGCAATAATGGATATTTTAATATGAAATCAAGAAATTGATTAGCACAAAGGAAGAAGATTTAAATTAAGATACCATTGTTGAATGAAATCACCTTATTTGAACACAGATTCTTTCCTGTTTTACTGACTATCAGTGCAAATAATTCCAGATTCCATTCTTTCTCGATGAAGTGCCCTGTGACGCCCAAGTAGTCATTATTCACAGAAGTCCAATGATCCCCTGTGAAAACAATGTCCTTTGCTTGCTCGAGCATGTTCATCCTCCATGGCCTCTTGCCTTCATACAATGAGTGTATTGTTGACATGAGGGTTCCTCTTGAGGGTATATTATAAGAGGTGTCTCCTAGTACAATTCAAATGATTTCTCTCACCCAGTCATCTTCCTCTGTGTTAATTAGATGGCAGTTTTTAGCTATTAATTTAGCCCAAGCATTAGTTACCATCTCACTTACAGGTTTCAATACTTGCCCATGAATATTGCACTGCTTTACTGAAGATTGGCTAAGTGCCGTAGTTTCGGAAGAGTATTTTGCTTTTCAGTAATATGTCAAAAATGAATTAATTCTGTGGTAGTTAAATTCAACTTTGCAAACATTGCAAATGGTTTTCAGTTTTTTTCCCACTAAAGATCTGTCGGGCACCTTTTAAAGAGACGCTTTCCTCCAGAACCTCCATCACTGTCCTTATCTGTCTTTAGCCAGTATGGTTCATTTGACAGGAAATGTTGGATATGTTAAATATTTCAGATTAATCACAAAAATAAGTTTATTTTACAGCGCTAGCAGTGAGGGACTATATTGCATTTTTTTTTTAACATGCTGAAAATGGGGACATCTAAAGAAAGATATTTAAACAAACCAACAGAAAAGCAAAACTGAATATTGTAAATGGAGCAGGAATAACAACAGACAGAGGGGATAGGAAGTTGTTTTGTTTTGTTTTTTTGCTCAACTGCTGTTTACAATCTGCATGAACAGGCCAGTAATTGCATCCTTTTGATAAGACATCAGTTGCATTTGGCCGCCTTTACCTGCTTTTTCCTGCTTCAGCCCTCCCTCTGTTTGTTTGTTTTTTGCATCTTATTATGTCATTCCATTTCTTTTTCATTTTCTGTTGTTGTTAGTCATTTTATTTTCTGGTTAGGCCATTAATGATATCAATAGGTTATGGCTGTATTGCAATTTCGTGAGCACTAGACAGTATTTCCCAGGTGAAGTTGAACTGAGGCCTGAACAAATGAAATCATATTACTTCCTTAGTTGTTCTACAAGCCATATTTTCTTGGCCTTGTGATCTCATCCAAGCCCTGGACTGCATTCTTCTGAGCTCTCCTTCATTTGCTGAATCTACCTAGAAGTCATTCCCAGGCGCAGCTGCTGCTGCCTTAGTAAATCAGACAGTAATTACAGCCAGATAGAGAGCACAAATTGAATGAAATTGGCAGCACAAATGTGCCCTGCACTTTTATTTATGTAAATCTGGCCCTGGATGTACACAATTATCAATCACAAAGGAGATGTAGATTGGGAGAAGCAGGTGTGTTTAAGGAGTTTTCAGTTGGGATGCAGATTATGTGGTTACAGCTTAATTCAGAAAGATGGACACACTGGTTGAATATTTGCTGATTTAATTAATTTTGATTTCTTGTCCTTTTAAGAACAGCTTATCACAGTTCCTAAATTGATTGGTATTCTGTTTGAATGAGACATGTGGTTATGCTGTTTGTCTAACAACCACCTCTTAGCATCATCGCAAGTCATTGATCTTCACCCACACATACACACCTCCTCATCCTGTCCATCACCGCGAGGCGCCGCTCCCAGCTGCCGCTGCATATATTACTGTGTGTTTTAGTAATTATCTTGTGACTGTGGAGCTTATAAATGAGCCTCTCATCCATCTAATCAGGGTGGTAAACTGGCTGGGCCCCAGCGCTCTGATTCCACCCTAATCAATTAACACCTTGTCTGAGTCCGCGCTGCCAGTAGCTGTCCTGTCTATGTTTAATATCTTTTCTTGTGTGTGAGTCGACTGATGCTGGCGGTCCGTGCTGACCGACCCGCTCCGTCTCGCTGATATATTGCACTCCTGGGGAGAGGCAGCGAGTGGCGCCTGTGGAAGTGAGAGCATAATAATCACAGGATGATTGTGAGATTAATTAGCTTCGTCTTGTCACTTTTCTCCTCTACAAAATGGTGGAAAACAAGGATGTTGTTGACAGAGCAGATTGCTACCAGGATGGAATGATGAGATAGTTGGGCGCCATCCAAACAGCTCGTACAGTGTTTGTGGGGCTTGATATATAAACCTGCTGCATGCAGCAAATGTGGATCATTGGTGCTGTTCAGGGCATTTTGTTACTGTTTGCTTACTATGTGTGCTTTGTAGAACTACACTGTGGAGAAAGAAAGGGTTTTGTGTACAAGGTAAAGAATGCAACTGCGTGATTAAGGCTGTTGTAGTGACAAAAACCATGTGCAACCTTGAGATTTATGTGAATGTTCCAAGTTCAGTAAATTACATCTTGTTTTCTTCCTGATGGGATGGACAGGATATTCACTCAGTTCCGTATTAACAGAATTGCAGAGGGCAGTAAAGTGCTGTGAATAGTACCAGGGTCTAAAAATACTTCATCACAAAAGAACTGCATTCAAAATGTTACATGAATAAAAATGCATTAGTATTATCAGTAAAATGTATTAAAAGTATCAAAGGTTAAAACACTTATTATGCAGAGTGGCTGCTTTTATATATCTATATATTACATTATCAATTTTTATCACTAACAAATGTGAAATAATTTTAATGCTGTAGTTCTTCAATGTAGAGAACATATTAGATACACCGTACACCACTGCATTTATAAGAAGTGCATAATGTAAAAAGTAACTATATCAAGTTAATGTAGTGGAGTAAAAAGTATATTCTCTCTTAATTGTAGTACAAAAAGTACAAAAAAAGCAAACACTCAGTAAAATACAAGTACCTCAAAATTGTACCTCAAAAATACAATTCTTGAATAAATTTACATAATTTTATTCCAGGGCTGATTTTAGGTTTAAAAAGTTAAAGCAGATGATTTGCTACAACAGTGTTCTCTTTTAAAAGCAAACTAAAAATGTATTATATAATTACCTCCGCCAAGGAGGTTTTCGCCGGCGTTGGTCTGTTTGTTTGTCTGCAAAATAACTCAAAAAGTTATGAACGAATGATGAAATTTTCAGGAAATGTTCATAATGGTACAAGGAACAGATGATCGGTTGAAGCAAAGTGGATAAAATAATAAATAAAGTCTATGGTCTGACAGCCTCAGCAGCAATTAAGATGGTGAAAATAGTGCCATCTGGTGGCCAGAAAGCACGTCTTGTCCTACTTGCTAAATATTGTTGTAATTCTAAAGTTGAAATTAATGTTCTGTGTTGGAAAAAAAAGAAAGTGAAAAATACAAAAAAACATATTATATTTTGTGTTGGTGCAAAATAAAAACAAAATAAATACACCACAGTGTCTCCATGGTGAAGGCATATATAACCTAATAATGATAGTAATGCAAATAACCTAATTGTAATGCAGGTTGCAAAGTCTGATGCAGAGGGGGAGGGAATATTACTTACTTGGAAATGAAATGTGCTATATAAATAACATGACTTGACTTGCTTGTTAAAGTAATGAAAAAAAAAAAAAAAACTTCACCGATTGGCCTTCAGATCAGAATATGTATTTCAAGTTTGCAGTTTAAGTGGGATTGTTCTGAATAAGTACTCAAAAATATACACGTGTGTAAACAGCAAGGTGAAAAACAATTTCTTTACATATTTGCCTTAAAGAAGGTCCTGTTCAGATTTCAGGTTTCTTGTGGATTTTATCCTTACTTTTGTTTCACTGTAATCTGATATCAGGAGGTGAGAAAATGAAAAATTACCCTTCTTATAATTTGTGTGGATTTCATTGGAGACCATTAATATTAAGAATATACACTTGCTGGGAATCCTCACTGGGACTGATTCGTAAGCGAGACATGAGCATGGTGTAAACGACTTGTCATCCAATCCACACTGACGGCCTCTTTCGTAAATACTAGCAGCAGCTCCCGGGGAGCTGACCGGACAGCAGCTAGCGGCTCCATGGGAAGAAATTAATAGTGTGTATATGTATTGATTCATTGATTTTATTTCCCCACTCACACAGCAAGTGAGGAGAATCTGCCTGGGAGCCTCGATCAATCAATATGGTTCATAAGTTTAAAACACACATAGCACAGGATACTTATGTGATTTAAACAGCTGTCTGCAGAGTAAGCTTTACTTAATGTGAGATAAAGGTAAAGATAGACCTGAGGCGTAAAAAAATGCACAAGGTCACAGATTCAGTGTGGATTGATAGATTGATAGATTTAATTAAATCAAAGCCTGTCTATTCGTAGACTTGCAAGTGACAAAGATCAAAAACACCTCTAAAAATGCTTTCAGTGTAGACTGGCCATGGGGAATATAGTAGAGATTTCAGTTTGGAGTCTTGGCCAGTTTCCTGGCAACCAACCTGTGACAACAAGGCTCCAGGATGTTAGCATGTTTCCACTGTTTCCAGTCTTTGTGCTTACCTAAGCTAACTAGCTGCTGGCAGTGGTTTCATGCATACCATACCAACCTAGATACCACAAGAATGCTATCTTTCTTCTTGCCTCAGTGTCTGCAAGAAAACAAATAAGTGTGTTTCACAAAAGGCCACAATATTGCTTTAAAGGAAAATTCTTGTATTTTTTTTTTTCCAACAAGTATTACTTGTCTTCTACAGCTTTCAAAATAAACTCAGATTTTGAATGAGTGATTTCAGACGCTTGTTCTTTTAGCCTGACAGCCAACTGGGGTGACCAGCTGGCTGACCAAACTTTAGACAGAAACACCCTGAACATGTGGCTAATATTATAAGAGTGTATTATCTTTCTAATGTCCTTCTGAATAGCTGTTGGGACAATTATCTGCTCATGACTAGAAATTAAAACATATAGTGTCCCACAGTTCTACTCAGAACCACTCAGATCTTCTTGGTAATTTCTGTAAAAAATAATTAGTAGACCACAAAAACACTGAGTAATTAACCAAATGATTAGTGTTTTTTTTCCCTACCACGCGTCACACTCAGCAATACCAGTTCAAACTAGATCATGTCACTTTTCATCCAAGCCCACTCAGACCATCAGCACAATACCAGGACAGGTTGCACACAAAATTACACAATCTGAAGTACACATGATATACAGCACTACAGCAGGAGCTTTTTTAATAATAATTCTGGACAGCACCATACTGTATGCTGCAGGCTAAAGCACTTCTTCTCGCCACTTTGTATTGGCGTACTTCCCCTTAGGCAGCAAAAACCAATCTTGACCGGGATCACATTTTGGGACACTAAGCAGTGTTGAGTGGAGTCAATACCTGGCAGTGATATAGCTAGACCTCAGCCCTAAAGAGGAATAGGAGCACATTAGATTGTCACTACTGATGTTTTCTCTCCTCGGGTCATTGGATTTATGTGAGTATGTGTTTAGACTCAGAGAGAAAAGTGTCTGCTGAAGATCAAGTACTCTAGGGGTTCATACTTATTGGGAAATTGCTGAATAAAATGTGTTTTGCAAGTATTTTTTATGATATTAGCGAAGTGGTTTTCATTTAATAAAACATGTTCGTACACTGTAAAAGAGAAACACTGTTGTTTACATGCCATCTACATGCAGTGCTGTAGGGTAACTGTGGGTAGAATGGTTCAGTTACAGACATAAATCTAGCAACAGATATAGTAATTCTATTATGTATTCATGATATTGTTACCTTTACAGTATTCAAGACATTAAAATTGGCAGTTATTTATATGTACTACCAAGGGCGTAATTCCCACTGGAGATGGCAGGAAAATGTCCCCCTCACTTTGCAAAACCCTGTTTTTGTTGTGTTCACATGTACAGTTTCACTTTGATTTCTTTCATAAAATCCCTATCAGCAGTCTCCCAGTTGCCCAGCTGATAAAATCTAGATAAGCAGGAAGAGGTGTCGTAGATGTCAGTATGCACATCTTCATCACCTTCAATCATTACCATTCACTCACGGCAATTAGGTTTTAGTGGCATTATCTAGGAGTGATTTTTTTTTTTTTTTTTTTTTTACCTCAGTGATTGTCTCTCAGGTAACATTAAGGTTGCTCTGTTTTAGAAATTTTCGAACTGCGAGGTTGGGAACTGGGAGAGTTGAAGGGAAACTTGTTCATCTCTTCAGTGTTGCAGCATGTAAAGAAGAAGCTAATTTTCATTACTTTGTATACTGCTGGGTAGCTTAAAACATGATAATACATAGGGATGCACCAAAATGAAAATTTTAAACGCTTGGCTGAATACTGAGAACAGAAAATCGTTGTTTAGTTTTTCATTAGTTTTTGCAGATGAACACCCTCCAGATTAGTGTTGTCATGGTATCAAAATTGGGACCTACTGTACGATACCAATGAAAATATCACAGTTCTGAGTAGTATCAGGATACCACAGGGAAAATGAGGCTTGTGCCTTTTGTCATTTATAAAAAGATAAATCACTTTTCTATAATACATCAGTGATATTTAAATGGAATAAATTACTTATTGACTTATTCATACTTCAAAAACAGCATCAATAAGTGATTAACATAGGGGGGATCAAAATAAAATAAATAAATGAAATCTCAACCAGCCACCCTCCTCCCCTGACAAGTAAAGAACAGTCTCTTCATAAGTAAAGAACAGTCCCTAAAGTGCGGTGAGGTTTGTGGGCCGTTACCTGCCACAGTGACAGAAATGTGAACGGCTCGTTTCTCCTCTGACACGCCACATACCTGTGTTTGGCTGGCTCGGCTGTTCAGGTACTACTGGGCAGTCATGACGCCAAGAAGAGGATATTATTGGAGCCGACTTCTCCATCGTATTTGACAGGAATATATTATTGTCTGTGTCTGTGACCCCCATTCAACCCACAACCGGTGGGATTCGCCTATCATTTCTGCTGGTGGTTGAAATCCGTAGGCTGCTCGCACAGCATGCTGAATGATTTAAGCCTGTTTTGCTCGTTCAAAACTACTTTTAGTCGCAAATGCGAGTGCGGTGACGGACGGATCGCCACACTGCCGACATTTTACTCCGTCTGTCACCGCACGCTGTTTGATTGCATTATCAAAACACGCCGCTATTATTCGGCCTTGCTTTTAACTTATTCCACCGAATACCGAATGTGTGTTTTTTTGCAATATTCGGCCAAATATATTCAGTTACCGAATATTCGGTGCATCCCTAATAATACATCATTGCTCAATGGTTTATAATTTTGAAGTAATAAGTATCTGCAAAGTAACAATTAACTAAAGTTCATAAATGTAGTGCAGTAAGAAGTATAAAGTTTCCCTCTGAGATGCAATGGAGAAGTATTAAGTATAAGTATAAAGTAGCATAAAGTGGAAATACTCAACTGAAGTACAAGTGCCTAAAATTATACTAAAGTACAGTACTTGAGTGACTATACTTAGCTACTTTTAACCCCTGAAGATGGGTGCAATTGTGTCGGTTTCTGAGGGGGCAACGTGTCAGACTTTGAAAACCCACCCTGCCCTATCTCATTGCTGGAGGTTACTTGCAGCCTGAGGAGGAAGACGTGCAAGCATAAAGCCTGATTTACAGGCAGGGGTTGGAAACTTTTGATGAGTGGTGGTTGCCAGAAATTGAAGAGCTGCATGACTTTTTCAATTGTCTTTTAGAAAAAGCTTTTAGTCTTGATTAAATGCCTCGTCCCTTTTACTAGCCTGGTGTGGCTACACATTTGACAAATAAATGTCTCAATTAGAGGCCTGGTGTGGTTGCTAAGCAGTTCACCTTTTTAAAAAACAATTTTTATAGAAGTTCTTTGGATGTATAGAACTGTTTTGTTGACTACCTCAAATTATGTGTCCATTCCTTGATTACCCTGTAAGTTATTTATACTCCTTTGGTCCATAAATATCCTCAGATCAAAAGAATAAGAAGGGGTTTTCATAAAAAATGATCCAAGTTGTGAGTATTGTTTTAACAGGATAAAGTGGTATTGTGTCTGTATGCTGGATGCTGTAATCCTTATGTGCCATAACTCTCTCTTTCTCCGATGCACTGTCTGTCGGGCTAGATCAAATAAATGATTCATTGATATATTATCTGAGGACTATTTTTTAAAGAAGTAATATTCATACTGGTTTAAAAAATTAAATTAAAAAATCAATTTAATTGTATTTCCCAATAGTATAGTATTAAATATATATATATATATATATATATATGTTATGCTACGTTATGCTAATTGAAAAGACAGAGATTTTAAACATACTTTCACTGAGAAGACAACAGGGATGCATAAAAAGGTGGTGATTTCTGGCCTGAAAAAGCATGTTGACCCGCTGTTCAAGTTTTCTGTTAAAAAAAGAATGTCTGTTTTTATATATAGTCAGTATTTTCTAAAAAGACGCTAGACTTGAAAGTCAATCAGAGAAAAGGTTGTAAAGCAAAGTGTTCTTTGTTAACAAGACATAAATACAACATTTTTTATTTACATTATTTCCAAATGTTTGATTATACAGCCATGTCAAGATTTGAAATGTCATTCATCCAAAGGTTTTGCAGAACTTGACAATGTAGTATTTTTTTCTTTTTCAGTGGTAAACTGTACCCTCAAAACTATAAATGAACTGTGATAAACTGATGGAAAATTTCTGTAGTGTGGAGGTCTACTCAAATGTCTTCAGTCATTTAGTGACCTGTAAAAGCATTTCAGGCATTTAAACATTATTAAAACAATAAAAAAAATAAAAAAGCATATTAACAGTGATTGCCAAATTATTCCAGTGAGGAGTTGTGGGAGTCCTTTACTGACTAGTTTGTCAGTGCACACCATTGCTGTAGCAATCCCTGACCTGTATTTGACTTTGACTTTGTAACCTCAGATAATCCTGTTGAAAAGTCTGGTTCCCCATAGACCAAAGAGTGTCTGAAAACAGCAGAAGTTACACCATCTCATTAGTTCACGGAACTTCAGACTTAAACTCCGACTTCAGCATTCACTTTCCACACAGTATAAATAATGCTTGTCTTTTTCAAAGCAATATGTAGCGTCTTTTTGTTCGGGATTCTGCACACAGTAACAAGGTTCTTTTTAAGTTAGCAAAGAAAGTTTTTCTCACCACTAATTTACCGAGGGAACCTTCTATGAAATGGAAAATCTCACATTCTTTAAGTCCATAAAGATCAATAACTGACTCATAAATCACTTTTGAAATACTTTGAGGGTAGACTTAGTCTACAGTTTCAACACAGAATTTTGATCATTAAAGTTTGAGATGAAAAATGTCAGATTTAGTGACACTGATGTTACACCACAAGCTCCAGCATTCAGTAAATGAAAAGACCTTGGGTCATGGAATATGATCTTTCTTTTCAAGAAGGGTCTTCAGTTGCAGTGTGCCCATTTGGCCTCAAGCACCCTCCCTGTTGTGTGTTTTGCACTTTGCTGTGAAGGAGGTGAGAGAGGTTATGAAATGTCCAAGCTTTTCTGCACTCATCTTACTCACCATAACATCCACAGGAGACCAGAGTGAGGAGCTAAGCACTCTGGGATAAGCTGACCTTTGACACGCACTGCTTATCTCATCACACTGGCCTGCGAAAAACTCTCTAAAGACAACTTTCTCTATTAGGAAACATGAAAGGAAAGTGGAAATGTTGGAATAATGTTTTAGGCTACAAAATGTGATTTCTCTAACAGACCTCTTCAGAATAGATAAGTTTCTCTGTGAACTTGACACAAACGCTCCTGTGGGCTTCTCTGTCTGCACAGCAGAAAAACCTTTTAAGTTCTGGCAAATATATCATTCCAGTTCTCCATTTGATATATCAGTCAATAAGCTTTTTAATGCTTGCATAGGCCCATAACAGGCTGTTTCATTATAGCTTGAAGTTATACATGGCCTTGATATACTGTTCATGGTTACCATAAGTATTGCAAAGGAAAAATACTGTAATGTACTGTAGAGCAAACTACAGTTTTATGAAAACACAATAATCACTCTGTGTGTGTGTGTGTGTGTGTGTGTGTGTGTGTACCTTTGATACCATGAAACAAACAGGGCATAGTGATGTGTACTGCCTCTAATAACATATTGAATGTATTTGTGATTGTGAATCTTTGCATCTTGCTATATAAAAGTCATCCAAACTGAAAGACTAAATATGTCATTTGTTGTTGGCATCCAGAACAAGCTATATGAGCAGTTTTGGGTCTGATGTCCTATCAGCAGTTTGACATTGTTTGTCATTTCCACCCCACAACATTTCAAATGACAGTTACAAACATGATGTCATAATATCACATGAATCATACTGATCACATTTGAAGCGATACCAGTACTGGTTCCGGGACCTGGAATTTAGTATCAATACCCCACAGTTCCTTTTTGGGATATGAATAAAGAGAAAGAAAAGGAAATAGACCAGACGCCGAAACTGTCACTGAAGATCGGCGCTGCAGTGGCATTTTTGGCAAGCTGGGATGACGATGTAGTGGCTGATGGAGGGGCCAAAGGAGCAGCCATGGGGCTCCGTAGCCACCTTCGGGTCCGTTCCACTTCATGGTTGACACCCATGTTAACCGTTGATAGGGAATGTGATCGAAACAACATTCTTGTTCAGACTAGCAGCCCAAATCCCAAAGTTTTTTGGCATATCCAGACAGAATCTAAATTCAATTTACAAATTTACATATGAAAGGTGGATTTTGAAAACCGGATCCAAAGCACATTTGGAGCTAATTTGAAATGCTATTCCAAACAGATTTCTAAATATGTGTTTCAGTCTTGACACTCTGACCGCTCAAATCGGATTGCAAACCATCTTTTGCATCACTTGCAATGTGCCACACAATGAGTGTCAAAACCAGGGTGATAGATGTGCTGAGAAGAAGGTCAACATGGAGAAGAGAACAACAATCTATGGACAGATGCTGACAGAGTTCTGCACCATAACTAACATAACTGCACGATTATTTGGGGGCAAAATGACTGACCTCCATTTCTCAAGTTTCTGCAGTTAAAAACCATCACCAGAGTAGCTTCATAGTCACCAACTCCTACATTGTTTCCACAGCAACCTATGCGGAAAGGTTAATTATGTCTGGACACACAAATCTGATCTAATCATTACATCAACAGTAGTGTGTTATATGTGGAAAGTCTGTGTTAAAGGAGCTATATGTAAGAAATCTAAAGCAAGTAGTCGTAAAATCATCCTAATATGTCACAGAGACTAAGGAATAATGTTCATATAACATACTGATCTCACCGACAACAATAGTGCAGCCAGAATATTCACATTTAAAAAACATTTTTACAGTCTGCATATCATGTTTATGTTTTGAATTTGTGTTTTGGCCTGTTGCGCCACCCACTGCTGTCTACTAGTCACATAGTCACACAGTCAGTAGAGTCTCAGCATCAGTTACAGTTACGACTGAGCTACAGCAGCAAGGCAAGCAGCATTAGCAGTGTCCCGGTACATAGCATTAGCAGCCGGCTCCTCCTCAGCTGTATCCCGGCAGCAGCATTAGCAGCAGAGAAGCCGGACTTGTTCGAACTGTCCGCTGGAAAACTGAAGATCAAGGACGTGGTGACACGGCTCTGCCATGGCAGCCGGCCGTGGGCAAACAAATCAGTCTCCAGCGTGCCGCTGTCCAGCATCCTAGAATCTGTAGGGGAGGGGGGGGCGGACGAGTGCAGTAACCGTTTTGGCCACATTCTTACATACAGCGCCTTTAAAGATCTGATTTGAGAAACAAATCTGATTTGCCCGCAGTCTCAACAATGTCTCAGCCATATACTTTGACCATCCATCTCCAACTCCTATCTAAAGGCAAGCACTGCTTGATATTTGAACAGCGTCTGAAACCTCTTCCTCCTCCCACACCTGTCCAAGCCAACAGGCTGGCAAACACTCGCGTCACATTTACCAGGTGGGAGAGTATACTGGGTTTGAACTTCCCTCTTGGACTTCCTTTTTTCATTCTTTACACGACATGCCATCTGTACAACCAAATGCGACACTACAAATCCATTTCAGGAAACACTGATCAAATGTGTGCAGTATTATCCTTGTATTTAAACAACATTATAGGGGCTTCCTACATTATTTTACGGCTGGCTTTTCATCCCCCCCATCAACTGTGGCAGTTCTGGTAAAGCTTAACACTGTTGCCTTCCAACATGATTGGATGACACTTGTTATAAAGAGATCTCGTTGCCATGTTTTGTTTGGGACATACCCCCAATTTAAGAGGTTTGGCAGTGGTGTAAAGGCCTCTGTATGAATCACAGTCAAGTGCGTGTCAGATCACCTGACAGCATCTGAAACCTCCTTTCCGATGGCGAAAAGGTGGGGGCCACATTCAGTAGTTTGTAACTTTCTAAAACAGACAAATGAACAACCACCCACACTTTACACAATGATTAGTGAGATGTGCGGATGGGTGAAAGTAGCCAAGATCTGAACCCTCTCAAGCTTTTTTCCCCCCATTTCTCATACATGTTCTTCCATCACTTCAAAGGGACTGTCTGAAGGTGCGTGCTGTTATCCCCATTTGTACGATTTATGATGTTGAAACTACAAAGGCACGCAAAAGGTGCATAATTCTTGGAGAGAGATCAGGGAAGCAGGAGGAGAAAGCTCTTATGGGCTTTTCACTTTTTAGAATAAGCATTAGAACTTTTGCTTTATACCTTCAGACATGGTTGGAAGACAAGTTGGGGCCAAGTTTGCTTGAAGCATACTTAGGCCTTAATAACGCCATGCTATTGCCCCTGCCTTCCCTTTTCCGCCTCTGAGAGTCAACAGTCATTATTCGCACAGCCAAACGCGGTCCTTGTCAGGACCACGTAAACATAAGTTGCTGTAGGCCTTTCAACAAATAAGATATGCTGTCATTTTCTGGTGAGGCCCATGTCTAAATGAAATAAAACAACATAAACAGCTGAATTCTCCCAGGCACAGACATAGAAACATAATAAGGCAGTGCTACAGAGTTGAAACCCTTAAGCTACTTTTGATATGACCTTTTCACTGCGCATATTATAGACAAGCCAGAGACATGTCAACATGAAGTCATTTAAAGGATTTTAATATACCAAACATGTTTTAATGTTACAATAAAAATCGAATATGTCGGAAAATACACTATATTGAAATATCTTGTTTCATTTACTTGCCATAAAAACCATTGCAGACTATCCATCATCACAAGCAAGTCACCAGAGGTGACTGTTGGCATTGTAGATTACTGCAAACCACAAGTACATTAAAGTTCTACATTTCATTGGTGTCATATCAACATTTCTAAAATGACATAGAATATGAGCTGACATTGTCATTGGGAGGTTAAGGGAATGGTGGACACTGCAGACCACTGTCTGAGACCAACAAACAACATAACGGATAGAACATGATAGTGCCACTAAACAGGGCTGCTTAGCAAGATATTGCTGTATTTTCCGCTGAGACAGTGCTATGAAAAGTGGTTGTGTTTTAGCGAGATATCACTGTGTTGTGCCACAAAAAACAAACAAACAAACAAAAAAAAAACAGAACCATAATCTTTTTTCCAACTATAAGAAAGTGGTTGTTGTGCCTAAACATAACCACACATTAAACACAGCTTTGTGTTTAATGTGAAATTTCAATATGTGAGCTACATGATAACTTTATAATGTAACTTATTTGGTTTGCAACAACGTACAGTGCCAACATCTTTTTCTGCCATTGGATGATCATCATCTTCATATAATGCATGCTGTAACATTTATTATTACTACCATTATTTCTAAAGTGGCTTCACGGTAAGTGAAAGAAAAGATTTCTTGAAAAATTATTAAACCAAATCAAGAACAGAAAATGTGATTGATTCATTTCAGGTGGTAGTTCCCAGAACAGAGTTAAATGGATGAAGAGCTTTTGTCATGTCTTGATCAGAAGCCTTTGAGCAATGATCAATATTTTCCTAGACACTGAGTTACCTTGCATTACCAGTCCTCTATCATTGTAGTTCTCCACCAATCTGCCTTTCAGACAAATTTCAAAAGTGCATTGCTTATCCAAGTGCTCTCGCAGGGATTTGTTGCTGTTTGGCAATGGCACAGTACTGATTCCCTTAAGCCTCAAAAGCACTGCAGGAATTTATCTCCATTAAAAAACAGGATTAAAAGGCATGGTGGTTCAAGGGGTTTTCTAGAGCAGGCTTTGTGCTGCTAGCTTCTTCTACAGCAGTGCAGACAGTACTCTCACTCACTGTCCGGTTATTAAATGGCCTAAGATAAATGGTGATTGCTTTGCCTTCAAAGACCCTTTTGCTAGTGTGGATGGTCATTATCTAGTGTCCTGTGCATCATTTGGAGATGAAATATGCCCTTTCCAGTCAGCTGTAGATATATACTGTAAATGCCACACTGGCGGTTACATTCCAACAAGATTAACTAGGACACACTGATCAGTACAGTCACTCACAGTCACCTACTAAAATAGTGGAAAACATCCACAACCTGCAAGGTATCTACCTTATTCAGTTTTGGAAAGCAGATACTCTTTCACCATCTCCCCTTTGAGAATATTGTCAGTTGCTCAGAGGCTTTATAATGTGAATGTCTGACCTGAGATTGAAAGGTTGAATGTCCACAATTGAGACCTGTGAAGGTCTCAACTGGTGTCGGCTACTGCACACGTCTGAACACAGTTCTCTACAGCAATCATTCAAAGGCTTTTGAATTGTGCAACATAACACTTTGACCTGCAGCAGGCAACAATACAGACGCTTGTCAGTTTGAAAAGATGTTGATGTGTGCCACGATTGAACCCACAGTCCTGGGTTCTTTATGTCACTTTTTTCCTTTCATTTTGTATCTGAAGGTGCTTCTGCTTCAATCCCACCGAGCTTTTGAACTCTTAATAATGTAGAATGCTTTGAATGGGAGGCAGGATTTAAAAGTTCATATTTTTCCTAACCTAGAGGGTTTGAGTCATAGTGAAATCGATAGCGAGGTTACCAACCTTTGCAACCTCAAATTCCAAGTGAGAGCAAACTATCTTTAACTCAGAAACGTCATATCATGTTTGTCACATTATGGATAACATTTTAGATCAGACTGCAAGATTCAAATAATGAAACAAACACAAATATTCCATTATTCTATGTGAATAGATCACCCAGAAGCTAAACTTTAGGAAGCACCTGTGTTTGCTCTCTCCACCGAATCCTGTCAAGCCTTTCATGTTCATCTGGATTATTTCCTCATTATGTCAGTCATGCTGAGTCATTAAAAGTATTCCACCTGTCATATCCACTGACTCGGGAAGAAAAAAAAAAAGATAGAGAGAAAACAAGGAGAAGTTTTTAATCAGATAAAATTTTGAAGGATTTGGGGACTGTTCACTTGGGGAGTGGTTTTATACAGAGGATTATCAATGATTTACCCAGGATTATAGACCAGATTTGTGGAAATCTCAAGTGATAACAATCCACAGACAAAGACTCTGGCAGGCACATATTCTTAATGATTATCATCCTATGGACAGCTGGAAAATGGCCCAGAGTTATCAGTATCTCACCATGTCGGAAGCCTATTATAGCAGTCAATATCTAGAGATATCTGTAGTTGGCAAGCTACACTGCAGCGACCCGTCAATACAAATTCTTCTCGCTCTACACCACACATCCACACATCCATTGATTGCACTGAGTTTCAGTGATTTAAAGACTCAGATGTGTTAGAAGGTTCAATGTCTCATGTTTTCTTTGCATTACAGGTAATAAATTTGTCACAATGGCCACCCCTCACAGAGTGACACAATCAATATCAGTTTATCAAGGGAGCAAGACAAGGTAGCACTCTTTCAACATGTTTCCCCATTCTTTACTGGTGCCACAACAAATGTGTCACCGGTCCAGAGGTCTTTACTCCAAAAGGTAGCAGTTATCCGTTAGATCAGTCATCTCCCAGCACTTTTAGCACATGCATTTTAAAACAGTTGTTACATTTTGAATATGCGTACAACAATTTAAAAACTAGAGATGTAACAATATCACTTTTTCCTTCCCGATGCCAATTCCGATCCCTGAACCTTAGGTATCTGCCGATAACGAGTACCGATCCGATACCAGCACGTAAAATTACAATGGATGGGATATGAATTATTTTGTGTCTCAACTCCTAAAACTCTATGTAAAATATTAGGAAATAAATACATAATAGTAGAATTAATGCCATAAAACTTTTTTTTTTAAATTATTATTATCCAGTGTTGACACAGATCAAGACACAAGTTGAAGTGCAGCCACACAATTTGGTAAAAAAGTCATTTTAAAGGCTACAGTAGAATGTTTGGCTTGTATGAAGAAATACAAAAATTTTCACCAGAAGAAAATTAAAAAATAGTGGCGTAGCTTTCACTCACCACAACTACAGAGGCTACCAGCTTAATTTGAAACAGTCTACATTATTTATCATTCCCTCTGTTTTTTAAATTTTTACTTTGTATGCGCTCCAGTTGCCTTGACAAGTTAATCATTTCAAACTCAACACTTCCAGAACTTGTTTCAAAATAAAAGCTCCTTATAACCTTGGCTGAGAAAATCCCTCCATTTTCTAAATAGGCTTTTATTGTGAAACATTTACAGGAACTTCGTTGTGGAGGACACAGTAGCATGTATGTTTACATACAGCACTTCAAATGACACTACTGCCATCTGCTGGCGCTTTTTATGTTACTACAACAACATTTCAGCTGACACATGAACAGACACAGTGACGTTGTGAAAGACGACCAGGGATAATTAGTGTGTACCATCGTGTAGTGTGTCATGTCTGTCGGCCAAGTCATGGCACGATTTTATGACTCCACAATCGTGTAATGTGACATAGTGACTTTCAGAACGGGCAGAAAAGTCTAAAAAAAGTAAAAACATCGCATGTCCTGCAATGTGACTATCGCACATGCACACACCGTGATGGCGATGTTCAAATGATAGTGTGCATGGTATCGGATTAGTCATAGGATGTACTCGCCGATGTCACATTTTAGGCAGTATCAGAGGCAACTCTATTAAAAACAGTGTATGACTCACATCTCAGACTCAGCAACAATAGTGACAAAAAAGTGTGCAGACAAAAGTTAACGTGCAGCGCTGTTCGTAAATGTTCTCAATAAAATGTTGAAACTGAGAAGTTTAGACTATGGGCCCTAATGACGCATAGTGCGTCCAAATTCACACCCGTTCCTCTCTGTGGATTTCTCCACGACAGTGTGTCATAGCGAGAAGCCACACATATCATGTGAAACCGCGGAACTGTAGCTTTCTAACAAGACCAAGCACTTGTCGGTAATCCAATGTTTTCACAGCGAAAAAAATTGATAAATTTACAATAAAATGATGTATAACAGAGCTTTCATGCAGCTTTGCACACACATTACTGTTGGATGGATTACTCGCGAATGCAGCATCGCACAGAAATGCCACGCATATCACATGGAAGTGCAGGACCACACACATCATTGTGCTGTCATCCCATTGTGCTATAAATCCAGATCAATTGTCTACAAAATAAAAACCTGACAAATTTCTTTACAATCCATTATACAGATCTTGTTATCAGTCACTTCATAAAGTGAGGAATATTGTATCTTACCACGTCTTAGGCTTGCCTGTGTTTCTCCTTGTCTATTGCTTTCAAGATGCAAATATCTCCATATTGTCCAGTTTACACTCCATCAAACTTTGTATGACAAGACCAGCCACTTCACCTTTGCGCACCCAGACAACTGCAGCCTAATTATGCATGCTGACAGGGCCGTAGTCACCATATACATTGAGGGGGACACGTGCCCCCCCCCCCAATGCCCAAAATGCCCCCCCCAAATATATAACTGAAACTGAAACAAATTTATTTTGGAGGACATCATTGCACTTGGTTGACTATTTTACTATGATCTTAGAGGTAAATATTGCATTCTTTCAGATAAAACACATTTTTGACTTTTGAAAGAGTCAATGGAATTTCTTGCACCATGTCTGCCTGGCACAAACCACATGTTTTGGACAGCTGTGAAGTGACAGAATGTCCCAGCATCATGGTTCTTATATTGCCAGATTCCAGAGTCTCCACACTTCATACAGTATATGTCAGAATGTCTTTTTCCAACTTTTGCTATGGTGAGATACATGCAAAAATGTCCGAATTTAGGCACACAGATTTGTTTTTTTTCATTGATCTAAAAAATTAATATAAAATACGGGCACATAGTAGGACATAAAATGATGGCAAATCTGGTTAGCCCAGATTGTCCTGAAAAAAAAAACAAGATATAGCATGTGTATTTAGCCTTTATAATGACTGTGATATGAGCTTAAAAGTAAAGGCAGTAAAAATACCCCAAAAAGGCCTAGGGCCCACAGGGTTAAAAAGTACCGAAATAAGGTACCGTTTGGTACTGGTACCAGTACCATATCGGGTCAATTATGAAGGGTACCCAACCCTAATTAATATGATGATTATAACCATTTTTATCTGATTTGGGTTCTTGGCCTCCAAACAATGAGAAGGCCCAGTAGTGAACTGCAGTCTTACATTTTCCTTGTGTTACAGAAATACCTAAAGAAATGAGTTTCTTGTCATGCAGTTAAGAAGTTCTACAAACTGTAATTTCTTCTTAATACATAACCGCATATGTATGGAGAAACTGTATGAAATGAGACAAGTTTCTGGTACTCAAAGCTTTCTGGTCTCCATTTGTAGTCCGGGTAGTGCTGACAAATCACATTTGAGTGGCAGGTATGGTGGAATCCATTGGTTATAATCCGATTTAGCTTTTTATTTGCATTTTCAAAATGTATCTGCATTCATATGAAGGTATCTGTTTATAGAAACTAGCCAAAATGATTGGTGCACAGAAGAGAAAATCTGGGTCTGGATATCTGCTCGCTACACCTGAAATATCGGGTGCTGCCCCTAGAGCAGAGATACTCAACTCATGGCTCGTGGGCTAAATCTAGCCTTTGATAGGGTGTACAGTGAAAGAGTGCACAACAAAAAAAAACAATCAACAAAATAGAGCTTGTTTGTCAAAACAAAAAAAAAAACAAAGAGAGGAGTGGAACCCCCAAACCCCCCCATCAGTGGTCTGGTGTATTCCTCAAATGTCCTTAATTCCTAGAAACACCTCTGCACATACCTGACCTGTGCGGGGCTGCTGCATTTGGCCCCTGGCCTCCTGTTATTTCGCAAAAGTGGCCCCTGGGTAAATCAAGTTGAGTATCCCTGCCCTAGAGGCGTGTTGTTGTCAGGCGACTGCCAGATGGTTTTTGAGATTGCACAAACTATTACAGATTGAGAGACCCTCCCCCCGAATCTGAATGTATGATGGTGATACACAAGTGGTAGACCCTTCATACTTTGTCTGCAAAATAGCAGTTTGTCACTATGCATACTGCCCGTCACAGTCAGATAGGCTAAAAGCTGCAAAAACTATCAACAACTGATAAGACAAGTGGTATTTTATCTTTTTTGTAACCACAAATAAAGTCTCATTTAGCCATTTATATTTAAGTTTGACTTTGTTCTAGGTTGCCAAGATCAGCATCAACCCTGATATCAATAAATGTAACCCCTGCCCTGTCTACTTTACATTATCGTTCATTGTCATCATGTCTGTTTTCTCTTGGCCTGGCATTTTCTTTGAATTCTCCAGAACCTGTTATTTCCCAGTTCTCCACAAGATGTCGTCACAGTGCTCCAGCCTTTCTCAGGCACCTGATCACCACACCCACCTACACACCTGCTCTTCATTTCCTGATTTGCTCTCCAAGCATACTGTAGATACCCTCTCTCTAGCCATAGTGCCTTGCCAGATCATCTGTGTTGCTTCCATGTTATAGCTTTCCAGACTTTTCCACCTAGATCATCCTATCACTGCGTGCCTGCTACTACCTGGTGTCTTGTGCCCTAGTTATTTGGATTTGTTTGCATGTTTAGACTGTCTTCTTGTTGCTAAATGTAAGCCTGTTGACCATTGTTTCCATAGTAGGTCAATTTGATTTGACCTGCTCTGCATACGTGTCTATTTGGTCCCTTTTCAAGGCCTCTCCCTAACATGAATAAATGCATGCTGCAGTAGCTGATTTATCTCACTAGCTAAAATAGCAATGGTAGCAAGCATTAACTTTGTCAACTCTTATCATTAATATACTGTGGCACAAGAAACCTCTTTAAAACTTTGCTCCCTCCACAGTTTCCTTTCCCTCCATCTGTTAAGCTAACGATACTTAAAATCAAAATTACTTTTAACCTCTAGGTGCTGATTTGATGAGCTTCTCTTCATGTAACCTATAAAGCATATGAGGAGGTGAAGAAATTGAAAATGCCTTAAGTTATGCAGGGAGGGAAAAAAGTTACCTCTTAGTAGATTTCACTTTTTGAGTAGTTCTTATTGTAAAGGGGTTTAAGACCTAATAAATGCAGTGATTATATTAGTGTGTAATCTGGTAAGGTACCTCAGCCACACTCTGCCGTTTCCACCTCTGGATCAGTCATATTTTAGCAAACTGAAAGGGGAACTACACCGATTTTCAAAACTTGTACATGTTATTCACCAGGTCCAAGACATTCCAAACATATTAGCAGACATGAGCAACTTGATTACAAATCCAAAAACTAGAGTGTTAAATTAAAAAAGTATAAAGGTATAAATGGTACAGTAAATTATGTTCTACATGATGCTGAGAGCACACAGAGGATTGTTCTGAGTATATGGGTAAATTTTCTGTTTCACAACTGAGAACACTATAATAGAGTAAAGCTCATTTGGGTATAAAAAAGGAAAACAATTGTAGGTCAGCAAAATCAGCCTCCCATTCACTGTCTGTGGATCAGCTCCAGATTTCATACCCCGTGAGACCACAAGTGTCTGCAAGTAGACACACCACAAAGGGCTGGCTTGAGATCGCCAGCAGAAAAACAGAAAATGTATGCTTGAATTCATCTGTCATACGGGCTCCGATTGAAAGAAATAGACAACAAAGCAAATACTCACAGTACAAATACTTTTCCAGGCTTGAACTAATGTTAGGCTCCATGTGAATGACAGGCTAAAGGAAAATGTTGATCATACTAGATCTTTTGAGATGTACGTGACAAATCAGTTCTAATGCATTTAAACAAATGAAGATCATTGCATTTCATAGTTGTTACTATTGACATCTGGACTCATTACCAGTAAAGAAGGTAGAATGTACCACCACAAAGTTAGACTGGAATCCATTGTAAGCATGAGAGATTTATTAGCCAAATGAGCCACCTCAGCCCTCTGATGAATACAGTGGGCCTAAATAATAAAATAAGCAGATGCTGATCCCTCAGAGCTTATGAGAAATCAGCTGCCTAGTCACTGTTCTGAGGGCGCTATGCCTTGTTAAAAAGCACTCCATCAAAGTTTCCTTTGAAGTAATAGCTGACAGAAAACATAATGTGAATTTGACTTGACATGTTCCTGAAAAAAATTGCTTGGGAAATACTGAACAAGACTGTGGAAGGAGGGAACCGGGGTGAATTCAGGTCTCACAGCTCTTTTGTGAAGTCACTCAAGTACAGAGTGCATTTCAATTAAGAAGTTGTCCACGGCTCTGTAAAACCGTCAGAATGCATTCGTTTTATTAATTTCTTGAAGTTTATCTATGGCACTCATTGCTGTTTCACACATTTCCAAACTAAAGAATTTCATTTCCGTCATTAAATATGAAGACAGTTCTCTCATAGATTGTATGGAAATTGGAATTTAAACCCGTAGTATTGCCTCATCTCTCTCACCAGAACAAGGATCCTTTTAAAAAGGCTTCATTATAGATGACACGAGTTGTCTGCCATTTCATCACTGTTCTTGTCATTCCCTGTGCCACAGTAAATAATCAAGTGGCAGTGCTATGGAAAGGCTATTTCTTTTCTAACTTATACAAGATAAAACTTTAAAACTCCCTTGTAAAAACCGAGTATTGATTATGCAGTCAAGAATTTACCGACTGTGGCAGAATGTGTAATGAGGTAAGCTGGGGAAGCAGCACTGCACTATCCTTGCATTAAGACACAACAATGCCACGTCACCTGGAACAGTAATAATGTTGATGTTTTCTGATACTTAAGTGCCGATCTTTGTCTGTGTGCATGTTTTATGGCTGTGCAGATGGCAAGGTTGGTTAGTCTGCCCAACACTTTGGTCCATATTGATTTACCTCAACAACCATAGTTTGCCATGGCATTTTGTGCAGATTTTTACGCTCCCCAGAAGATGCAACTTACTATTTTCTGTGATGTCCTGACTTTTCCTTAAGAGCCACCATAACTTTGACATTTTAGTTTTTCAGTGAAATATCTAACTGTTGGATGGATTAGGATGAAACTCGGGACAGATATCCATGGTGCTGAGATGATGTTCCCTCATAACTTTGGTGATCCTCTGACTAAGCCTGTGGTGCCACTGGCTGGTTGAGATGTGTGGTTTTGACTGAAATATCTCAACAACAATATGATGATTTGCTGTGAAATGTGGCACAGGTATGCTCTCAACAGGACAAATGATACTAACTTTGGTTGGCATTTTCTCAATCTTTCAAGTCAGAATTTCAAATTGTTTGCCCTGTGACCAAGGTACATCTGAAAAGATTTTGTGACAAATGACACATGGGGACAATTTTTGTTTCTAAGAGGCTTCATGATCCTCTCTCAAAAGATTGCTGAATGTCTCAATGCAGACAAGTCAATGGGAAATACAACATCCAATTCTCAACATCTTGATCACAATATTGTAACATTATTGTAAGAGCAGGCTGTATGTACCTTACAGCTGAACCAACTGGATGGTGAAACGTGACGGAGGTAAAACATGCATCAGTGGATCCTCACCATTACTACACTAGCGTATGCTGCTGTACGCTGAGTAAGATGAGTCGACACACCATTTGACTGTTTTTATAGCTGGCAGCGGCAAGACCGGTGTATGTATTACCACGACCACATGCTCCATACAAACACAAGCAAGTCAAGAAATATTGATGAGACAGAGAGCTGATATATCTTATTCAGTCTTGCACAAAATCTTATTGGGAAGATTACTGTTCATACAGGCAATTATCTGTCACCTAGGTCAGCTACAATGGCCTTTTCCCTGTAGGTGGACATTGTTGTTTGTTTTTTCAGTTGACATAGTTCCCGCCCTGGCTTACAGACTACGCGTATCAGATTCACATTCTAAGCTAGGCTACTTCTTGAATTTTGGAGAGGATGATTGAGCATGAGCAACTGCAGATGGATACAGTTTGACAGGCACCCCTGGCTTATAATCAAGTGTATGGAAACATTGTGACTTCTGTGAAGTTAAAGGGGAAGGGACCTGAACATGAACCACACTAGATGCAAGTAAATTCATCTATTTTTTTTAATTATTTATTTATTTTTTTAAATTATGGATCATTACTATATTTTAATAGTGGCAAGTAATCAAAAGAAGCAACAAAGAGAAAAAAACAAAACCATGTATAAAAGTCAAGAATTTGCTGCATCAAGATGCATTGATAATTGTTTACCAGTCACATCATAGCCCCAACCCAATTATCACAACAAATGTTTGGCAGTGTACATTTCTGCAAACCACTCATACATTACATTTGTACATTATTATGTAGTGGATATGTTGACGTTTCAACAGCGCTGTGGTTAATGAGTGGTTCGCTTCAGGCAGTTAGATTGTTTGGGAAAAGATCGCGTTTTGGCTTAAAATACAGTTTTGGGGGGCACAGTCCCCACTGGGAACACATTGATGCATTGGTAAAAACAACTGCTTTTTGTGGATTAAATAGCTAAAAAGCTACTGGAAAACAAGGCTCAGAGGGTGTCTCTTCTTGGCCGAAAGGTTTGATAGGTGGAATTTGAAAATATAGCATATTATCTTCTCTACACAACATAACCTTATAGCTTTGCCCTGGATGTTGCAGATGTGATGCCTAGATGTTTTTATTTGTATCTTGTGAGCACGTCCTCTTATCCTGGTCTGGGGTAAGAAGTTTAACCCAACGTTAACTGCACAGCTGGGCCCTGTGTCACTTATACAATGTGTGGTCTAGGTCCACATAAAGACTGTGGTGATGGTTGCTGCTCCTGCTGCTGGACCTCCTTTGACTTTGACCAGTTAACTTTTGCTTGATTTGTGTAGTTGCCTACTCCACCATAACCACCAGCTACCGGTAGCTGTCTCTGACTTAAACCAGGTGTGCCCAACTCGACCCACGTGGTTTAAGTCAAGCCTGGCCAAATTTGTCAACATAATCCTGGGTTTGATTTTGGTTGGATTTGCACTGATTTCCCTTTTTCTACATAAATTAACAGACACTTAACTTTCACTTTCACTGTGTTTGGTGCTCAGAGCCTCTGCCACAGGTGCTCTGGATAGCCAAATTGTATATTTCAACAGTGTGCTGGAGCACACTGTTGAAATATGGTACTGATCAAAGCTCTAGTGACCAGTAATGAGTCAGATCCCTCCCCTTCTCCTTTTGTGCTGGCCCTCCGGTCTATTCTTACACGTGTCCTATTATGATAAACTAAAAATAGTTTTTATAACACACTGCTGTCACATTCCCTAATCTGAGTCCAGCTTTCTCTGATTAGAATGCACACTGTGGCACAGTTGGGCAGAGACTGACAATATAATGATGATCAATTGATCTGAAGATTTTTTATTTTTTATTTTTTTTTGGATAAAGTCGTAAACTCCAAACAGTCTCCATTTTTTTAAGACCCAATGTTTTACATACTTGCTTGTTTGTCTGACCAACTCAACGCTGTCCAACATCCTACCATATTTTTTACAATGGTAAAAGATAAACTGAAACCAGCCTTGTTTACCTGATATGCTTGTTTACTGATAGTGATCAACTTATTGATAAATCAGTTATTTATTTTAGAACTCTTAAGAAACTTTTGGATTGCATGAAATTTGTTTTTCACTTCCTGTGTTTTTTATTTGAACAGAGATAAAAGCCTGTACCATTTCTCCTTCTGTTGCCGCCTCCTGCTATTATTTAGGCAGATAATATGACAATTTTACATGAAACATCTTGCCATGTGCGGCTTTACAGACTAAGCCCAGTGTTCACACAGGCTGCACTAATGGGAACAGAAATCTGACTGTTTACATTCTGTGGCACAGATGTTATCGGGTCTGTTTACCTGTCCCATCTGGGATTAGTGTTAATGTGGCAGCCTCTCACAGTTTAGGCAGCTCTAAGGATGTAGTAAAAATCTGTAATTGCTTACATTAGTCATTTAAAAACACTTGTGCCTCCCACAGTGCCCTCCAGGGTTGAGTCCTATGAAGGATGGGACCGGGTGCTACGACCACCACATTGGCATCGACTGCTCTGATGGTTTCAATGGAGGATGTGAGCAGCTGTGTCTCCAGCAGCTGGCTCCTCTAGAGGATGACCCGACACTCTACAACATCCAGATGTTTTGTGGGTAAGAAATAACAGATTCACACTTTATATTTATAATTGTTTATTGTTATATTTCATAACACACTCAAGGCTGAATACTGTCTTTTACATGGCATCTTGTCCTGTGAAGGAAACGTAATACCTGCACACTTACCTGATGCAACAAAAGTTTATTTGAGACAATGTTTCAGTTCTTCTTGGATCTTTGTCAGGTCAAAGTTTATGAAAAACTGAAAGCACATCAGTATTTACACATAATAGATACCAACAGGCTGACAAGCTCTATGATGGCAGGTATGGTTAACCATCGTAACCACCCAGGCTGGAATAGATAAATTGGAATAAAACAAAATTAAACAAAGGCCATACTACAAAATATTAAACATATATCTTCATTATATTAAATTCATCATCCCATATATTAGTCTACATCACATAAGTTCAAAAATGTATTAAGTTAGAGGCCAAAAAAGAAGACATCTTAAATACATAAATAGAAACTGGGTCTTAAACGGCTTTCTAAAACATAGCTAGGTCTAATTCAAATAAGGAAAAAAATCCTACTAAGGGAAAAAATGGTATGACAAACCAATAGCTATCTCTACAGTATATATTTTCTTGATTTGCAAATGGAGTATCTTGACTACTTGACACTTAATAGGCCATTTGAAATAATACGTTTTGGAGTCATGACAAAAATGTCCCTAAATGTCAAGTGCAAAGTAAAACAGCTAACCTGGGTGATTAAATTCTTCAACATATAAATGCCTGAGGTTTTCATAAGAGTCTTATAATTTGTACAAGAACAAATAGCGTCTCCGACACAGTTTGGCATGTCTATGCAGGCGGCTTGTCCACCACCTGCTAATATTTGCTCACCTTTTTTTCTCTTATAACTTCAGATCCAGGCATTCAGGAGGTTTTTAGCGGGAACCAAATTAGCTGCAGAGCTCTCTTCCTATCCAAAACAATAGATACAATGATTTAAACTGGTATAAAAACTGATTAAAGGAACCTCATGTTACACACCATTAAATTCGATGCTGCTCAATGCAGATTGGCTTCTAACTACTATGGCTGACGTGAAAACGCAACTGGTTCTATGTGGAGCCAGTGTTTGTTTTGTCCTTTCCAGGCTCCTGTAAAAACATGGTGGTGCAACATGCCGATCCCATAAACTAGGACCCGCTCCCAGGGGTGTGCCACATCATCTCACTCACAATAATACCAGTATAATTATTGATATCATATGAAAAATTCATATTGCGATATGCGTGATTTTTCTACAACTGTTGACATATTGGTGACATACTGTCGCCCACGGCAACAACAAGCATGGCTGAAAGCAAAATTACTACTGACTCCACAGTGGTTCCAAAAAGAGGAGCAGCTTCGGTAGTGAAGAATAAAGCGTAGCGTGATTAGGCCTTGGCATCTTTATTGTTGTATGAACGGCCCCAGACTTCTCAGTCTTCCAGCGACTTTCTTTTTTGTCATAAACCTTTGGTAATGTCAACCTACGTGACACTCATGGCTCTACAAAAAAACAACATGTATGTAAATATGCAATAATTACTGTAATATAACAGCCTGTCAGAGGTTACAGTGTGATTAGAGGAGAAATGGTAGAGCATAAAGGTCCAGGTGGGGGAAAAAAACAAGGATTTTGCTCAAAGAGTAGAAACACAGCTTGAAGTTGCCCTATCGCACGGGCCCTATTCAGATCAGTCAAATGTGGCATGCAAATTCTTAGAGCAGACACCAACTGACCAATGTACTGTAGCAGGGCCCATGCTCACGATTAACACCTGATTGTCAGCAACTGGGGGTAACAGAAGCTCAAAACAGGAGTCAGTGGCAACAGCAAAAAAAAAAAAAAGCTGTTTAGCATTGGCAGAGAAGATTTGGCAAATTTTTCATGGGTGCAACCCACATACTCAGCTCTGCTGCTCATCCCACAGATACATGTTCTTTACAAATGTGCCACCATTTACAAGGGAAATAAAGCACAAATAAAATGAGATTTATGTCCATGTCTGTTTCAAAATTCTGTACTAAAACAATATGTCAGATTTTTTTGCAAGTCAAAAACTTTAGTTTGAAACCAGTAGTACATAAATTGTATACTATTTCCGGTGAAATATTCTAGTATGCAAACACTACACACTACAGTACACAGTCATAAATATCCCGCTCCGTTTTTTCTTGGCATCTTCAGTGACATTTTATATACAATATATGCTTCATTTGTAATGCAGATCAATGCCTGAATATCTCAAAAGTCTTAGGACAGCAACATATAACTAAGGCGTTTCAATGGTACTTTCAGCCAGTACAGGGAGTTACCCTTAAAGAATTATCCATTAAAGACCAGAGTCTGGTGCTTGCTGTGTGCTATATTAACAACCTGCTCACGTCCAGTAGTGCAAATCAATTCTGAGATCCATATATATATATATATATATACTGTGCAGGTAGATTTTCTATTTTCTCACTAAATTTGCTTGGTTAGGGCAGAGCCGAGCTAAAACTTGCCTGCTAAAACCAAATAAAAAATGCATCAGTGTCACACTAGTTTGAACAAAACAAACAGACTATTAGTTAGAGAGCACCCTTAGTGGAGTTTGGAGTAAGGGAGCAATTTTGTGGTGGTCGGTCCTCTTGGTGACAACTGACAGGCGTGGAGGCAGTAAGTAGGGGTGCCCTAAAATAGGGAATGATAAAAAACACAAAAACATCAATTAGAGAGCCCTGGCTTTCCTTTTCCTTGTCCTCTCCTGACAACCATTCATAATTTAATTCAAATGTAATTTTGGGGAAAATATCCACCTTCCTGGTGTAACGCTATAGTGTCAGTTTGCGTCAAAGTAGCGAGTGTCACAGTTGGTAATTAATGGTTGTATTTATATTTATAATACATGTGAGCAGGGTGATTTTACTGTTACAAGTCCCAGTGATGTTATACTCTATCAGCACTCATGGAATGCCTCTCATCCAATCAAATTACTCAGTCGGAACTAACTGTTTTATAATACATATTATACATATATATATATATATGCATGCACTGTATCTAGATAGATAGATAGATAGATAGATAGATATGGCACACGTGTGTAAATTAACAGTCCCCTTATTCCAAAAGTGGTAAAGAAAGCAAGGGGAGAACATTTAATAAAGCCCTGGAGGGTGGGGGTGGCTGAACCTGGGAGTGGATGAACCCAATTAAAGAGTACCCGCCCGGACGGGACGCTCTAATACCAAAGCGAGCGCGTCCACAAGGAGGCAGGGATCATTTCATTGGTCAACAGTAAATCTGGCATTATATTGGTTGGGGGATTTTGACAGGGTTGTTACACAAAAAAATCCAAGCGCAGGGCAGAAATCTGAGAGCAGAAATTCCGCAGGCGCACAGAAACAGTTTTAGCGCGAGGAGAAAAGCCGAAGCTCGAACAGGAAATCTGTGCAAGCAACATGGTATCTGAGTGTGAGCAACATGGTATCTGAGAGCGAGCACACATTTTGAGCAGAAACAGATTAGATCCAAGTGCAAGCAGAGGTTATTTGAGTGCGAGGGCAGGGTTTTTGAGCGTGAAATCAATAAATAATGCTCTCGAACTGATAGGCCACTCTCTTGAATAACGATAGGGATAAAGCTCCATAAACAGGCAGCTACTTGCAATGCGCCATCCTGTAACATTTTGAAAACCTGCCTGTTCACACCAACGCAACTAGATGAGATGGTGCAACAATTCTATGCGACAATTCTTTGTGCTTCCGTTTTGATTTCCAGCTTTTCAGGCTTATTTTATGACTAAATATAAATCGTAGCTTCTTAAAAAATGAATGAGGGCAGTGATAGTGAGATACTGGCTACACTGCATTTGTAGTAAAAACGAACATTAGACAGACTGTATTCATAATCAATATGCCACAATAATATAGACAACCAGCAGCAGCCCACCCCACTGTTTGACTGTGAGGATGGAAACAGAGGGCGTGGTGGGGATGGAGCATCTGCTGCAGCAAGCAAATACGCCATCTGCGGTCGTTTTGACTTGACCAGCAAACTTCACTACAGGCTGATTGGCTGTAGAAACAGGTGACATCCTTGACGTTCTAAAACCAGCCAGCCATTTGACCAGCTGAGTTGCAGGTGACACTAAAGCGGTTTCATGTCATCGTGAATCATTAGTCTGAACTGGGCTTTAGATGACCACACGTTCATACAGTAACCCAGTGTTTCCCATACATCAGGCTGCCAGGTCCCTGGGAGCTGGGGTTCGTGCATGCTGGATTCATGTTGCTGTGGCCACTGACTTGGAATCCATCCCTGGAGCTGCCGTCTGATCTGTAGCAGCGGGTAGTGAGGATGAGGACACAGTGCGATTCAAGGCTCTAACCTCAGTTACATGAACAGGAACTTGCAGCTATGAGCATTTGGCTTACAACTTTCTCTGCAAGATTCTGCCATTGAATCAGGTTTTCACCAAAGGGACGTGCATGCACAGTTGGCATTTGTAGAACAGGCAAAAGGAACGCTTTAGCTAGAGCACATAATGTAACTGGAATTACTGCCGCTGTTTAGTGACACTTAAGGTGCTGTTGGCAGTGGCCTCTCTTGCAACAAGCACAGCTCTTTGCAACTATTTCATCTTGGCATTGCGGCTCGTTCTGTGTGTAAGGCAACCAGGAAACTACAACGAGGAAAATAATACAGGAGCTAATGATACTGTACAGGTATAGTAGCAGTCTGTGGTGTAGAGGCTGGTAGCATCGAACGTAGCTGGGAGCAGCAGAGTTGCGCCCTGCTGTCTGAAAGCACCTTAATAGGCCATCGTTACAACAGGATATGTAATTATGTTTATAGCTCTTAATTGTAAAACAGATCCATATGGAGGAAGTATGCATGTATAGAAGTAGAGGCACACAAAAAGTTCCTTTGATCATGAAGCCTAATGTAACTTTGCATAATTCCCAGGTGAACTACACTGCAGACTGGAGTCTCTGTTAACAGTGACAAATGAGCTAGCTGCATTTCTTTATAATCAGGCTTAATAAGTCTGTAAAACCCGAATTAAAGTTTATTTTCTTTGTGTTTGGTTCTGAGGCTTTGACAAGCCTAAACTCCTAAGGGGAACATTGAATACTTATACCACAGAAACATTAAACACAGGGTACTGGCTGAAATTCTCAGCTGACATGTTTTATACAAAAGTGAGTAAAACGCTTGTTTACACCTAAGCAACTAAGTCCATTTTCTTTCTGTCGTTACTCATGCTGGACGCTGTTACAGAGTTCAGGGTCTTCTATTTTTCCCCTAACTTTTGTCACACAGGAGACAAGAAGTTGACAATGCATTTCACCTCCTGCTTCTGTAACCTCAATCTTCTGGTTCAAAGAAGGAGATCTGTGTTTTGCCAGAAGTCCTTTATTACTCCAGCGGCACAGACATACTGAATGCACTTTTGCTGTCTGTGAAAACAGAACACAGATGATTGGACTCATCACGGTCCTCAATGTCCACCTCTGACAAATAAAGGTTATTCAAACTGAAACAACTCGCCTGGCCTTGGTTATGACACAAGCTCTGTGACAAAATAAAAACATTAACTGGACTATTTTTTCCAAACCACCACAGGATGCATGTGAATGTTCTGTGCAGTAACTAAGTAACATTTATTTTCACATTCCAGGTTATTTTTATCTGTCCACAAATGTTCAGTCCATGATTTGAGCAGGTGAAATACACACTTCAACAAATATCTAAATAAATATCTAAACAAAGTGGATGCAAGTCTCCATAGAGGGTGGTTTCATATGGAGCATGAGTATTTTATTAAGTGTAATTTTATTATTTACGCCTGTGCTTCTGTGTCACACATCAAATTGCCCTTTAAAAAAAAAAAAAAAGTCCATTACTGCAGTTCACAGTTTGGATTATGGTTAGATTATGTATGTGACACATGCCTCATAATGTAAAGCCAGTAACCATAGCTGTGTACTTATGAAACTGATTAAATCCCTTCTCTGGACTGTCAGAACATGTACAGACTGATGAACATCTTCCCTTACGCTCCAATAGTTTTGTTAGGTCTAACTTTCATTTTGGATTTGGGAGCAAAGTATATGACATTAGGTTTAGAAGAATAAAACATGGTTTGGCTTAAAATAAGTAGGCCATGTGACATAACTCATACTTCATGTGGCACGTTAAAATAACTCAATGGAGAATACTGGTTTGACATGGGACATGAACCCCAGTCAGCAGGATTAAAGTTTATTCCATCCACCACCTGGAGCACAAGCCCAGCATGAGGCACGATGTTCTGGGCCCAAGCCTTATTTAAAAACTCAAATTTCCATTGGAATTATATTTATTTTTTCTCGATATTAAAACGTTTATTACAAGCTAAACTCAACTAATGTCTTTATAGAGCTGATAACAGACATCTCACTATATAATGTCAATCCATGTGAAATTTGGCACAGTGATAAAGGTTCATGGAAGCATGCAAATGAAGCAATATCACATCAATTAGCAACCGACTGAAATTGCAAACTTTGAATGGGCATATCTCATGCCCCGTATGTTGTAGAGACATGAAACTTCGCACAGAGATGCTTCTTCTCATGAGGAACAAATTTGCCTCAAGAACCCATAACTTCTGGTCATATAGATTTTCCGACATTTTGAAATTTTTGAAAAACACTTAAAATTGACCTCTTCCTAGGAAGTTTGACCGATCTGCATGAAACTCAGTGAACATAATCTAGGGACCAATATCTAAAGTTCCTTCTTGGCAAAAGTTGGAAAACTTACTAAAACTGAGCTTCTATAAGGCAATTAATATTGCGGAGGGCGTGGCTCATCACATAAAGGTGTATAAGGGGCTGATCGTTATTTAAATAGGACCGGGGTATAGTTGGGACGTGATTATGATTTTATTTTTTCCTTAAACCTCCCCCAAGCATCCAAAAAAACCGTTTTGGCCCCCCCCCTGAGGGATTGGAGAAACATGTATGTTTCTCCAATTTATGTATATAAATTCTTTCAGGCCAAACGACAAAGAAGGAGGAGAACAGTTCATACGCATACTCGTAGTCCAGCCATCCACAAGGTTTGCTCTCACCAGTGGCTGGGAGCAGCAGCTCACTCAGCAGCCGACTCAGAGCTAGAAGTTTGTCGCGCAAGTTCTTAAGGGCCGTCCACACCAAGAAAGATAACTGTAACGTTAACTATAACGATAACAATGGAAGCATCCACACCAATGAACGATATCGTCGTGTTGCTAGGTTACGCCAAACACACACTGCTCGGTGCGGTCGGCAGGGGAGCATGGTGATGGATAAAATGGATATTGGTGACCTGTTATTGCTGTATGTTGCGAGAAAGAAAAAGAAAACCAATTTGCCGCTTGCTCCACCTGTCTGTCTGTCTGTCTGTCTGTCTGTCAGCTCCATCTGTCATGAGACAAACATGAATGAAGACGTGCAGTTTATTGTGTTTCACCGGCGACGAGCTGTCATGACGCGCGACAATTACGCACGGCTGCGCGCTCTTTATAACTCACTGTGTGAACCTATGTTAATAAAGATTTGCCCCCCTCAGTAACTTCATCCTGGCTCCTGAATTTTATGAATGGAGGGGAAAAGAGGAGACGTATTCCCCTGCAAAATGTATTTTATTGCAGTTATTTACCCGGTATTTGTGAAACAAAGTCACTGAAGTTAAGGTTCTGTCACAAAACTATTTTGTTACGGATCTTTGCACATTTTTAAGTGGGTATATGGAAATCCCGGACCTTTCTTAGTGGGTACACGTGATGTGATGAACGTCTCGACCTGTCATTTCGGATGGATTTTGATTGGCTGTCAGTGTTTCTATCGTTCATCAAATCGCTCTGAAAGTGATCCAAACGATATCGTCCACCACTATCGCTGTCGTTATAGTTGTAGTGTGGACGCTGCCAAACACCTGAGTTTAGAACGATTTTTAAAACTGTATTTTTATAGTTATATTTATAGTTATAGTTCTTGGTGTGGACGGCCCTTTAATTCTTTGTCGACTCTGTAATAAAATTAAATTTGTCCAGTGTCTCATCCGCTTTTAAGGTCTGCAAAGACACTCTCAAATTAGCATGAAGGAAACTTTCCTTTCGATACACTGATTTCCTCACAGCAGCCATTATGCTTGAATTGTTTGTGTTCCGCGGTCGTCTTCTTCTGCTACTCTATTGGGTTTTCCGGTCAGTGACGTGTGCATTGAAAGTGACGTGTGCGCAAGTGGGAAATACCATTGTGGACCATGCAGGGTAACTTTATATAGCGGAGTATAAACTAAAACCTCTGAGTAAAATACGAATGGAAAACAAACAAAAAATCATACAAAACTTAACAAATTAAAGTTGCATGACCCCCCCTGAAGCCAAAATATAAACCATATGCCCCCCCCCAGTGCTCAAAAAAAAGTTCGGGAACCCCCCCCCCTGTTTTGGACCAGCCCCATTTGCATATAAATATCGATCAGCCCCTAACATCTCAAGGGTTTCACTGATCACCGCGCAACATTGTAGACATATGACCCGACATAATCTGAGGGGACCCCTCCATTATTGACCCCATCAAACAAAATGGGGGCGCTACAGAGCTAATTTCTTAACTAGGCCTAACCGCCATATTGATTTTTACTAAACTTGGTAGATATGTAGAACAGGACGCCTCAAGGTGACTGGAGAAATGTAACTGTAATAGGCAACTAGGTGGCGCTATAACAACAGAAAAATGCGACCGATTGCTGTGGCTCTCCCTGTGGACAAATGTTTTTTGTTTGTTTGTTTTTTTTCCCTCTAATTTTTGGTGTGACTAAGTCATGGTATGGTATGCTGTACATAATCACAGAAACTGTCGATATGACATTCTGTCAGCCAGTCAGTCATTCTACCAGTGTGCCCCACTTTTAAGTCAATACAGCATATAAACACTAACTATCTGCCTTTCAACATGCTACCTTACTAATGTACAGTTTTAGCCCACTAACTATCCCACTATTGGCAATGGTACTACTGTACTTTCAATAAAGCAAGCGTACTATCAAATTCACAAAAACTCTGTCTGAATACATTGCTCTTCTTAATGGGTTCAGTTGATTATTTAATCTGCAATCTCCTATTACCTGTATCTCAAATACACACCGTGTGAAACTGTACGTGGGCAACTGTGCACTCAGTGGATATGGACTAGTTTATGACAAAATCTCACAAACCTAACCAACCCAATAAGCCTGCCTACCCAAACAAGTGGGTTGGGTTGGGTCCAGTTTAGTTCAGGCAGAGAATCCAAGCTTTAGTCATCTGACTTCCTCCACTACTGCCCATAAAGGACCATAACTGTTTAATGCGCTGGTAAAGACATTTTGAACTGACTAGTCAGTATAGCAGAGCCCCTCTAACCCACAGCTGTCATGCTGATAACCACTGAAAATGCCCATTTAACCGAGTGTTAACATTTAAACTGAATGTAAAGATGGTGTAAAGGCATATTCTCTGCTGCTAACAAGCCATATATCTGTGTTATCACCCGCATATACGACTACAGTTTGTACCTTTATAGATGTGGAAATCTGCCAAGGTCAAGTTTCTCTAAGTTTTACAGGAGGAGCGGAAAAACAAGGCAATTATTTTTGATTATCTCGGTTGTGATCCTGAAAACAGCCGTTATCTAATTGAACACAACGAGCTGCTGTTTCTGGCTGTCATCTTTACATTAAACACCATGTTGCAGCCACAGCATATATACAAACTGCTGTTTTATTTAATTCACAACAGCATTCTGTTGTTGTCACTCTCCACTGTGCAGATGTGTCTAATCCTCCACTGGTCCCACTGGAGACTGGCATTAGCTTTGAGACATTTGGCATCCAGGAGAGAGAGCTTCTCTCCGTGTAAATCCCTGACAGATTATCTTTCTCTCTTTAACCCCCAATCCCCATTTTTCTCCCTCTACTTCGCCTGCCTTTGATTCATTTCACAGAGTATATTATACACCGAGATGTCAAAACATCATCAATATGAAAGAGCCTTGAGAGGACTCTCAGTGTTGCTCTCCTTTTTTTGAGATGGAGGATTTTGTGCCAGTTGAGTAGAATTGATTTTGCTGATTCTACACTGTCGAGTTTTGAGGTCTGAGTTGTGCATATTTTTGAACCCAGTGAAAATGCAGTGGAAAATATCTCAGAATGATCGTTCAATCATGAGATTTAAATCAATATTTTTGACTGCTCAGTCTGCTTGTAAATATATTAATACAGTAGTAGCATTAAGAATTGTCCCACCCTAGTGCGAGATCGGCACACCTTTGCTCAGGTTGTTGCACATGTGGGCCGCAGCATGACGTGTTACAGTATAATCTCATTATCTGTGTTTATCACATAAAGAATGGTAATTATTTACAGTTACAGTTTTGAGGAAAATGCATTATTTACAGTCTTGAGATTTTGATTTAAATTCTTGAATTCCGCACAGAAAGGCTCCCACACCCTGGATTGAGCCGGGAACCTTCTTGCTGTGAGGCGACAGTGCTAACCACCACACCACCGTGCCGCCCTGAAGATATCACTTTTGTTCAATATTTCATAATAACATGCCGGCTGGAGAAAGTAGGCATACTGGCCACACAAGAGCAAAGAGTTCTAACATAATTAATCTTAATCAACTACAATTAAATTAATTTGCTGGTGACAGCTGTCCCTGTGGCCAGTGAACTCCACACTGCTAATCATCTAATGGTGGTGTTATACCAAACAGCTTTTTCAAGCAATTCCACTGTCACGAATTTCCAATATTGGAGTTTGTGGAGTTTCACCACAGTTGTGGCACACTCCCGTGATCTCTGTTGTTTGGTATAAAACTCAGTCTGAGCTGTTTTAAGTCAGTCTTTTTCTTATGTTGATGTTTTGACAAAATCAGTCATTTAAGTTAGTTTTTAGTCTGCGCTCATGCAAAAGCCGAAGTTCAAAAATGTCGACATTGTCAACAACCAACAGGTACTGTATCTGTTTTTGCGGACGCCTCCTGGTGTAGTATTTTACATCAAGAGCATGTTGGACAATAATCTCTAAACAACACTAATTTTAGTCTCACAAATCGTGACCCTACGAGATATTCAGTCTTTGCAAAATCTTAAAGTGTGGGACTAAATGCTCTTTAGATGTGAGAGGGTGTCAGATTTTTGTCTTTTAGTAGTACTTTAGTCTTTTCAAGGTCTTTTGGTGTGTGGTGGGCGAAAGTTTAGATTTGCAAAACACAGCTCTTGCAATTTAAAAATTTCACTCATTCAAATTGTTTTGATGGGAAAACATCACTTATTCCTACTTACGGTTAATGTGTCTGCAGTTTATAAATTTAGTTGGTAGGCTCTCGCAGGAATTAGTATTTATCCCATTTTATGTTGTGCTGAAACTCATATGTAGTCTATATCCAGTGTCAAGAGAATTAGTTCAAATGGCAGTAAGATGCAAAATGTGCCTCATCACAACACTGACTTTCACTCCTAATAAACAAGGCATTAGAACATGTATTAAACAGTATGTAATAGTATTATTATTAACACAATGAAGAAAAACCTGGCCAATTGAAACACAACTAATTACTTGTGTTAGTTTGTACTTTGAACCAAAACAGTGATACGTTCCAAGACAAAATAAAATGTGACCATGTAGACCAGAGACAGCATGGTATTGATCCTTTTATCTGCTATAATCATTTTACACTCACCAGGAGACAGCAGCTTCCCGTCATACAGCTGAATATCTCTTGTAAATGATTTCACAATTGGCCACCAAATCACCACCCTTTTTTTTGTTTTTTTAATTATACACTTAACTTTAACCTGAAAATGTTCTTATTTTACTCACTGCATACTGATTATTTCCCTTTAAAGGCATACTTCAACGCCAGAATTCTCATTTGTATGTCATTTACTCCACCTGAATGTCTGAGGAAGGTCTCGTCACCATGGTGAATGGAGAATCCAAAAAAAAAAAAAAGGCAAACTGTATTGATGAATTGAAGTAATAGGGGTCCACTTTCAACAACAGCAACACTATATCAAAACATCCATTTACAAACTCTCACACAACTCCAGCAGTACAATCTAAGTCTCATTTATCCAGACATATGCTCAGTACTTCCCAAACACATGCAATATATAACTGACATACAATTATTTGGGGGTGAAGTGTTCCCTTAAAGAACTGTGATAAAATAATTCAGGAAACACAGAGAAACAAGCAAAGTAATAGACAACAAAGGCACAACAGCTTTATTTGAAGTTATATCACAGTTAGCAGCAAGGATAAAAAGATGGGAATATATGAATCACTCTAATAACTCATGTCACTTCAGGTGCATCGAGGACTACAAGCGCGGTCCAGATGGGAGGTCATGCCTGCCGCTGTCCGAGGCCTGCACCGAGGGAATAGACTGCGGGGAGGCAGCGGACATCCCTGCTAACCAGACTGTGTTCGGAGACCTTTTCTACGGATACAACAACCACACCAAAGAGAGCGCCTCCGGACAGATCCTCAAGGCCACGTTCAGGTAAACACACAAGCTGTTTGTGAAGTGGAGCATGTGGGACATCGTTCTGCCATTTGTATCTCAGCAGGGAAACAGTTTGGCAGGGTTTGGGCTTCTGGCTCACACAGTGGTGATATACCTGATAAAACTGTTTCAGTCATCATTCTTTAAAGTGCTTTGGGTAAAAGAGTCTGAAGTGGCAGATGCCTCATGTATATTACATGTGTCAACAGTTAAAGTCGGATATGGAATTGTGAGTGTAGATATGGTCCTCATTTACACCTGGTATCTGTGTGTGGATCTCTGATGTGGAGGAGAAACATGTAAATAAAAATCTGTACTGCAACACTGCTTGCCTTGACCTGGGAGTGGCATGGTTGTTCACCATTCAACCAGCCCTGTCTACTGCATTTGCATATTTAGATTTTATTGCAGGCTGATACACAATAACAAGAATGCTGATTAAATCAGGATATGTGCAGGTCTTGAAAAGGCTTTAAGCATTTAATCGAATTAACTGTAAAAAAGGCGTTAGAAAGTATTGAAGGCATTGAGAGTCTAAAATTAAGTTTTCATGCCTTCCTGCAGTAATGCTCCTGTAAACTGAACGCTGGGGTTGTTGTGACGGTGGATTGGGTGCGTAGGAGGCAGTTCAGTCCTCTTTTTTTTGTGGAGATTCAGGCAGCACCATCAAACCTATAGCAATTACTGTCACCACTGCCACCTACAGCAGGTAGGAGGCTCATGGTGTCATTGTGGGCAAATGCCAGATACAGTATTTACAGAATTAGTTGATCCATTCATCCATATTTTGTCACTTCTACTGATCAATGTTGTTTTAATTGAAGTAAGTGTAACAAATAATTCTAGGCCATATCTTTCATCATACGTGGTTTTAAAAGGTCTCATTGGTGAACCCTCAAGAAATTCTGATAAGGTATAAATCCTGTGATCAGATGTTATTATCCACAGAACCTATCAAAATGAAGACTACGTTTTAATGCAAGGTTTAAACAGTAAATGACAGTCGTCCTGTATGAAGGACCAGTTTAAACACACAGGAATTCTAACAAATGCCAGAAATTTTGTCCAAAATTGAATTCTTCCAGGGAATTAGGGTTCAAAATATGTCAGTGAAAACTAAGTGGCTTCATCAGACATGCAGACATCCATCACTGAATCACAGTGCAGTGGTGCATTCAAGAGGTAGAGCATTGAGTTCACAAAATCATTGTAGTGTTACAACACAACAATGCTGCTGTGCTTCAAACTACAAAAACAACACTATGAAATAGAAAACATTTTTCTTTGCTGCCCAGGTCAGCACTTTATAGGTAGTTGTAAGGTGCAATAAAACCACACAAAGATATACTGCTAAGAGGATGTGCTGAAAAACAGCCGATTAAATAATCCCTTTTTTGTTTGATTTTTTTTTCTTTTTTCTCACTTTTAAGGGTAATTATTTTCACATACTCTATCAAATCTGAAAGATTAATCAAAAAGAATAACTCTGTGTTATGATTAGTGATCTGCAGCTGTGTTTGAAATCGGTGTTGGCTTCCGTGGCTTCCCTTGTCAAACAAGTGATACGTTCCTAGGAAGCAAACATTTTGAAATGATGGGAAAACATTTAACCCTACTTCATATACAGAACATGCAAACACCCTTAATGCACTTTTTTAGGATAAAAGATTATTCTGTGTACATACTGTACATACAGGTTACTTTTAAGAATGACGGCTGCAAAACAAATTAAATACTTCCTTTCTAGCAGTCTTGTTTCACTCACAGGGCATAAAAACAAAACAACCCACCACTTTGGCAGTGATATAGGTGCGCAATGCACCCTTTAGTGTCCGTATGACACGCACAGGGCCTTCAGCCAACTCCAACCCAAAAGATCTGTGATAATTATTAGACAATTGGAGCAGCAGATGTAGTATAAGAAGCAAGGAAACCCACTTAGGGTGGGTAGAAGAGGAGGTAGATGTGTTCAGCAAGCACAGGACTTTGATCCTGGAGACCATTGTTCTTGTCTTGTGTGAAACTTAAAGACAGCATGGACTTATTTTGTTTATTTAGTTGACTAACATGACAAACATCAACCATGATCTTTTCCTAACCCTAACCAGGTTTTGCTGCCTAAACCTAACTGCCTACTGAGTGCATCAAAATACAGCACAAAAGGCTACACCCTCTACCCAAGCATCACATTATGACAACTTGAAATGATATCACATTGTTCCTAGTATGTATGCTAAATTTATTGAAAGACTAACAGGCAAGCTAAAGGTATGCTCAGTTACATGTCTTCCACTGGTGCGGAGTGCAGTGTTAGTTTCCTGAGCACTATGCATCACAACCTTTTAGACCCTCTCAGGCTGATATGGTTTAAATCACACAGTGGTGAAATAGAAACAGTTGTGGTTCATATGTAATGCAGGATGAAAAGGCATATCAGACTGAACCAGTGTATTTAAAGGTTATTTCATTATGAGGAAAGGAGTTTCAGATAGATTTTATGTCAGTTCCTTTCCAATAAAAAATAGATAGTGATAGTAAAGACTGCCTCTGTCAGGGTTTGTCCTCCATAAAACAAGAGACATTTCCCCTAATCTCAGGCAAATGCTCTGAGGAGAAATACAAAAAAAACAGACCTCTTTGGAGAGGCTTATGGATATTCAGCCACACGGGTCCAAAGACATATGCCGTATTCCTTTCATGATTTGCACTGGGTTTGATGTAGATGGTAGAGTACTTTGAAGGTGGTTAATTATCACTGTCCGCATGCTGCAATCATTTCCACTGAACTCAGGAAGCCAGAAGGTCAGCAAAGTCATCTGCAGTCCAGGAATTTAATTTGGGCCGTGCATGGATTCCGCCGCCCGGAGGCAACTCACCCACTTAGGGATCCACCGCTGGAGTCGTAGAGAGGGAGGGACGGGTGAGGCTGGAAAGTTAATATCATCAAGAATCTAAGTCTCAAATGCTCTGATCTCATTTGAAAGTGCTTGTGAATGGAGAGCGGGGTCTCAGGCAGACTTTGAAGAGCACCAAATGCTTCCTGTGCAGATGAGGTGGTGGGAGAGGAAGGGAGACTCTTTTGGGAGGCATGGTTAATGCAAGGCCTAATTATAAGAGATGGCAGCAAATGAATTAAAGCTGACCAGGATCCAGTGTGCTGAAATTGAATCTAATTGGACCAGATGAACGTTTGAATGTAAAATGAACAAAAGTTACGGGGAGAGAGCATTCCAAATGAACACCAAAGATCCGTCAGGGGTTTGACGTCAGTGGTGAAGTCAATCTAGGAGCTTTTTCAAAACTAAGAACACAAATGAAAAAGCAGAAACCATATGTGACATGTGAAAGCCAGCCTCTGGCAGTACTTGTGTGGTATGTGGTGGTAAATCTGTCCCCAAGGAAACTAAATGTCAAATTTAATGCCGCACAGCAACTGCGCTGCTGGTCTGTAGCAAATGGATGAATGCTGTATTTTAAAGATGTATCAGATTAGGCTCTCCAGCATGCTGCAATAACATCAAAAATATTACATGTTAAACAGAGTAACTGTTAAACGGGCATTCCGCTGACTGAACATGTCAATTTTCTAGTCATGAGGGGTATTACTCAACCTGTGAAATTACTTTAATGACTTGTGTGGCTGAGTTTTTCGAAGTCACGGAAAATTATTCAAGATATATCTCTTGAAACTTTAAACAGAGAGCCTGCATGACAAGCTTGACAGATATGAGCATTAACCAGGCACGAAGGATCTAAGAAAGTACACCATGGGGTTGCATTATGGGTATTAGTCCAGGTTGAGTTTTTGACATTTCATCAAATCTGAATTCAGTATCAAATCCAACAGTTTGATTCAAGTTCTTTATCAGGTCCTTTCTTGTTTTTTGGAAATAACTTATGGTATCAATTATAAGGTTGGGCGATATGTTTAAAATTTCCAACTGGCCACCGTCAGCCCATCAACCGGCGGTTGCCAATGTATTCGGCAGTTGTGTGTGTGGCAGAGAAGAAAAAAAAAGAGGGGAGATGTTGCATTCATGTGAAAAATCAAAAAGTGACTTCTCAGTATGGGATAATTCACATGAATGCCAACTCATGTCAGAAAAACAACTCTGCAACTCGGGATCTTCCAACACCACATGAATACAGCAAAAAAATGCAGCGTGCTTTGCGAGCCCACTCATGTCCAACATGGCACGGAAATATCTGTGCATACTAGCAACAAGCACACCGACAGAGAGGGTGTTTAGCACGGCTGGTAACATTGTTAACCATATGCACACTTTGCTTAAGGCAGATAAGGTTAACATGCTCGTTTTCCTCTCCAAAAACATGTAAAAACATTGTGATTTTGAGTTAAAGACAGCGCAAAGGGACTTTATTATTTTATGTGATTGTGTAATTTTTGCACTTTATTTTTCTAGGGTCCTTCGTTTATATTTACTTATTTGTTATTATAGATGTAGGAAATATTGATATTGTGTAATTTATAATTTATTTTGTGGCATCATTTATTAAATAAATGCTCACGGAAATTCTCCACCATTACATATATGTAAAATTTGATTTGATTATAAACAGTTTATTCAGGTGCCTACGTTTTCACCATGAATACTGCGGGGTTTGATTAGCTCAGTATTAGCAAAAAGTGACGTTAATAAGAATTATTAAACATAACCACTTTAATTAATCGTCCAGCAATATAATTTCATAGTCAGACCAACAAAACCTCTTGTTGAAGAGGTCTTGTTGGAAATCTTGTCAGAAATCATTAATTATCAGTTGTCAATTCAAATAGAGCTCAAGTAGCTAGAGCCTTTGCACCCATAAAGTGACTGAATGTAATCTTACAGAAAACCAAGATGACGCCTTTATAGACAAACATTTATTCTAATACTACTGAAACAGGAGACTAAGATGTAACAACAGACAAGACAATGAGTAAATGCAACTATGAGTGGAATGAAATGAATACAGCGATGCATAATGAATGAATGAACGAATGACCAGAGTGAACCAGATGAAGCAGTGAGCAATGGTAAGATAATTAGCAGAGGAATCTTTGATATGGACCTGTGAAAAGCGCCATTCAGAGAGAGAGGCATTGGGAGCAAAAAGGGAAACATCTGAAAACTTGGGGGAAATCCTAGTTTTATCTAATGCTCCCTACCATACTGATTAAACTAAACATCAAACCCCAGCACAGGAAAATTATGTTGTTTCACCTGAGTTGTTGCAGACCAGAGAGAAAATGCTCTGGAGGGGGAAGAGGAAAAGGCAGCACTGCTCCTTGTTGTGAACTGCTCTTGGTGCTGTCCTTCTCTTCTCCTCAGTCGAACTCCTGGAGCCTTTGGGCGCTTTTGGGCGTTCCTGAGCCCACATGGCAACCTTGGTTCGGATGATCTTGGCCCTCCAGGTCGGTCATCGTCACACACCCAGTGTGGGCATGCAGGAGTCTGCCTTTCTTCAGTCCTGACCTTGTTGGTTCAGGACACAGGAATTAGGCAGACTTTGTGGCATGAAGTTCTTTCTGTTGGGTTCTAGCATGTTCAGTTCTGCCCAGGATGCTGTGGAACTAGAGAATACAGTTAGTCAGTGTGCGGGCTGGAGATTGGTGGAGCAGAGAGGGGAGGGGGTACCGCTAGGTACTGTAAACGAGTATGTGTGTATTAAATGTGTGTGTTACACTAGAAGAGTCAGAGTTTGGGACAGAGTCTTTTACCCCCTGGAGTGTTACCAGAGTTTTTGAAGTGCTCAAATAAACTGGCCTTTTTCCCGAACTCTACTCTGGTCTCCTGCTCATGAGGGATTCATTACAATATCGTAACATGGTTTAGATTTCTAAATAAACATTCACCTCATCGCTAGATACCTACGATTGAAAAACTTGTCTGTGCAAGGCTTTTTGTCCCTACGAGGCCACCGTCATTTACCCGACGGGAGGGGAGAGCGAGTGAGCCCTGCAATCTAGAATTTGACCACTGATGTCACTGTTTTCAACCCATTTGACACACTGGCCCTGGTGTTTTGAATCAACTATATAAATAAATTTTGATTTGAACTAAACTTTACAGTGCTTAACACAGTCCTCCACCGCCGACTAGTGTTTTGGAGGTGTAACTGCAGAGTGACCCAGACACAGCACCGCAGAAGTAAAAATAACGTGCAGATTTTTTTTCCCCACGACTAATCGATTAGTTGAAGATTATTTACAACTTTAGTCAACCAAGATTTTCTTGGGTTGACTACAGTCCTAGTGATCAGCTAGATCATTTTAGTTGGGGAGACTCATTAATCATTTTATCTTGTTGGATTGCAGTCATAGTCATTTAGTGGTGTTTGCAGAGCGATTTGTCCTTTCCCTTACACTTCGTATAAGTAAAAAATACTATCTTTCAGACAGGCCTGTACTGCAAAGGCAAGCTCAGCAAAGCCATGATATCATTTGGTTATCTGGCTTCACTGACTCTAAATTTGGCCTACTGAGTAACCAGTTTGACGAAGCTGGTTATCGACTACCTCAGTCAACTTTGGGTTTTTCGCTCCAGTCACGAGTGCATTTGGGTTATAAGGGTGGGTTTGTTAATTACGAGCGATATCACCATCAGTACTTCATTTATGGTTTCAGTACTTTTTAGGGATAGTGAAAAATCATTATCGGAGTGAAATGTAAACGATATTCTATAATCTTATAACATAATAAGCAGCTGTACAAACCTTAGAAATAATTTCCTAATATGAAAAATAGGCAAAAGCTTAAAATACATGTAGGTATTAATATATGTATGCCTAAGGTACAATATGAGTACTTTTTGCTGTTTAGTTTGATGATGAAAAAACTACTCTGATTATGTCATTTAAAAACAGAAAGTAATGGTAGGCTGTGTCTGAGAGTGGAAACATAGTTAATGACTAATGAGATATTTCTGACTGAAATATAGTATTTCGAATAACGGGAGCCATTTAACAGTGTATGGATTATTTTTCTAATAAAAGACAATCTTTTTTTTCTGTTCTCATCACACAGTTGTTTCATGTAATTCTGAGCTGCAGTGATGGAGTCAGAGCCACACTATCAGCTATCACTGCAGGGAGAAAATAAACTTGGCGCAATTAAAATGCAGCTAAAATCATCATCATGTGTTGAGCGTCGTGAACGATCTCTCCATTTGTTAGAAGCTCTGTTTTAAAACCAGAGTGGAATAAGAAACCTTGGAACAATAAAATGATTCCACTGTGTGATTAAAAAAAACAAAACACTTTTTTTTTACCTGTCACTCTGGACTCTTGTCCATGTCTGGCATGTCTGGAATGTTTTTTTCATTGATGTGATTGGTCAGAGGACGGGATGTTGACAGGTTGTGATACAATCCTCAAATTAACGTACTCCTGAGCAGGTTAGCTGTTCAGCATAAGTTACCATGGTAATTTATCCTGGGAAAAAATGAACCAGCTTTGTAATACTGAAAACTTAGGGTTAACCCTAAAGTTGCCTCGCTATCTCCAAATCCTGCTTAGCAGTGCAGGCCTGAGGCAACAGCTAAGTTCCTCACAGAATGAATGTTGATTAGCCAGAGCTCATTATGTGATGCCAGTCATGTTTGTCATTTTGAGCCTGAGAAGTGACTGTCAGTGCTAACTTTACCTAAATGTTTGGTATTCTGCTCTGTGCCAGTGGAAAAGAGTTTGATAAGAGATTTGTTACTTACAGAGAAATTGAGGATTTGATTCAAATTGGTACCAGCTATCAGACCTCAGCCCTAATTAAAGGACCTGTAGGATCCAGTGTTTTTGAAGCTTAACTCATGCTAGGGACAAAGGCAGGACATGGCTTCTGCTACATCCACTGCAACCATTTTTTCTTTTTTCTTTTTTTTTTAATTCTTTTAAGAATCTGTTTCTTGCAAGAGCTGTCAACTAAATTGCTGGAGCACATTTCAAATATAAAAAAAGAGCACAAGGGAAAAGTGTTCTTTCCCTTTTAAATGTTGTACAGTAGTTTTATTGGCTTAAATGTAATTCTCCTTTTGAGAAGTCTCTGATGCTTTGAAAAGGCTGTCCTAAACACTGGACTCAGTGGCTGGATATCTTAATCACTCCCACTCCTTCCACTTTCCGTTAGACAGTAACACTGAGGACCAGGGAGTGTGCGGTTAACTGACGCTGGGTTAAATGACCTCTAGTCAGAAAAGCTTTCAAACTTTGTAAAATTCTGTTATTTCTTAGAGCCTCTTGAGGCAAAAGTGCAGAGTTACAATGCGCAGCCTTCAACAGTCATTGACTTAGTCACTGATAACTATAATATGCAAGTGAAATGGCACTGTGGCCTGTGTCCTCCCATATCCTTTTTAGACGTACTGTTTGCCCTTGAGTGAAAGCAAGCGAGAGAAATGGAGACGGAGGGGGGAGTAGTAAGGAAACCTCCATGTGATGTTCACTGGCACTTCGACAAAAGCCCCTACCCTGCTGCTCTGGAGTGGCACAAAGCATCTGTCTCCATCATTCTGTGACGATTAAAAGTCAAATTTGAATATTGTGTAATCATCAGTGGAGTTTTTTCCCCCTTCAAACCAGTGCCATCATTTTTGCTTTTTGAAGCTCTGTAAAACACATTTTTACATCTTCTTTTGTTCTCCTTATCCCCTACCTCAAACAAAATCCCCTCCTTGTCCACCGAAAATTGAAAATTGTAAACAGTCCCTCCAAACGTAGGATTGATTCTAATGTTTTATTTATTTGGGAAAAAATGCCTGCATGGGGGGAAAATGGATCTTCTCTGTGGCCCCTGCAAGGTTTTACTATTTAGTCCTTCTGGAGCAACAACAGAAAGAGGGAGAATAAAAGGGAAGCAGCAAGTGGTATAAGCAGGTGCCCAGCGGCAAAATCCACTTGCACATGGAAAAATAGCCAGGGCACTCAGGTGTGCACCCAGATGCATGCTAACACTCTTATACACACATGGCTGCAGTCGTTGTGTGGACCCCTTGTCTGCTGGACAGCCAAGCCCTGTCAGCTACATCTCATGAGAGCATCATTACACACACACGCAGAGAGCTGGTTTGATTCTCTCCTCCCAGCATGGCTTCCTCACGGTTCATCTTTCAAGCTCAGCAGCCCTGAAATGCCTCTCATGTTTTTCGGAAGCACACCCGGCCCTGCCCGTGCAGGAAGCTCCCCCTCCTGTTCACAGGCAGACTTGTTATTGTCATTTCAAGGCTTATTTATTTGATTTCCCACCAGGTAAAATCCAGTCGTGTCATTGTCATTGTCATTGGCAGCAGACTTGTGGGGGCATGAGATGATTCTGGTTACAAAGCAACATGAGATACGAGTGCCTGTGCCCGGGAAGGAGGTCCTATCACTGTGACATCTCGGGAGCTCTGGGCACGATACGATCTGTATTCATATTACAGAGCTCAGTGGCAGGGTCTCTATCTTCCTGTCTCAGCGGGAGCCAGTGGACACCAGTAATGAGATGTTAAAAGCTAACCTCCTCTCATTACTCCTAACACTGTCCCCCCCTTCTCCTCCTCTCTATTCCTCTCTCACACGACAAGCTCGGAGCAGCTTTTAATGAATATTTTAGCGGCCTTTGTTCTCATTCTGGTGGCTGCTCAGGATCAATGATTAAGACCAGGCTCCCACCTGACCCCCCACCCCCCACCCCCCACACACACACACACACACACACACACACACACACTCACTACTTTGTGCGGGTATCTCTCTTTTTTTTTTTTTTCTCCCTCTTCTTTTTTTGGCTCACCTCAGTTTACTGTACCACTCCCCTCAGGAGAAATACCTTCACTGACTCAGTTAATTAAAATATGAAATGTGTCTGAGAGGGTGGGCTGGGAACTGGTTTTTGAGGGCCGTGATTGGTTCTTATTGAAAGCTGTGAGTTTATCCAGTCACATAGTCAAGGGGATCATCGTGAGCAGAAGAGAAACTTCACGTCAGCTCTCTCTAGAAGAGACTGTGTCTTTTTTTTTTTTTTTTTTTTTTTTTGGCAAGTTTTGGCAGTTTAACAAAAGTTCTTTGAACTGTAAGAGAGATTTCCCTCTAAGAAAATGAATTATTACATCCTTACAGTGCCAGATGGCTGTTAAATGTTACATGTCATCTTCCAACAAAATTAACTATGAAAATTGTCAGACAAGAATACAGCGACAGGAACTCAATCAACCCCTTATTTCACATGGCGTGCATCTAAGAGAGAAACCAAAAAATTGAGCAAAACAACAAAGATTGACTCTAATGTTCTTAATTTGTGTGCTTTTGAAAACTGAAGGCTGAAAATACGCATAATTGCTTTCTGTAGTAATTGACATCAGTGTCAATTAAGTCCCAACTCCCATCACTCTGCAAAGTAATTTTAGCAATAGGCAAATAAACTGTTTCAATGCAAGTTGATAATACATATACAATGTGTAAGAAAGAGCAGTAACACTGAATATTCCTCCATTTTTGGATAAGTGCAGTATTCCCCTCCAGAAGCCAGATGGATGGTATAAACTTTGTGTGCACATATAAAACATGCGTGTGCCCTTGCCCCACACATGAATATGAATACCTGGTGACCTAACCCAGTCACCAAAAAAATGTAGGCATTGTACGTTTTGCAAACCACAGATGTATCATATATTTGCATGCTATCACAAGATGCCCTCATCCCAGCTCATAAAATGGCGCCACTTAGTGGACCTAAATGTCAAAATATAACAGGGGTGTGTCAGTTTTGAACATTCTGGGAAGGCTCGCTGATTTATGCCTGTCACACGCATTATGTGTTTTGAAAATATACTCCTGTTTTCAATAGAATTGTACAGCTTCTGCTTGTTGCAAACATACAGTCTTTTTTAAATAAACGTATTACGTACGTAAAATGCCTAATTTTTTCATTTATTTCCTTATGTTCATGCAACAAAAGTGCAATGTCATGGCTTGGCTTAAAATAAGTACGGTTGCTACTGATGTAATGTTATGTCATGTAACATACAGCATGTGACATACATCACTACCGTAGCATGGTACACTTTGTTATGTCTGGAGTTAATTTGTCCCATCCTCTACCCCTCACTCCCATCCAATAGGGACTTTCTTGCATTTTACACTATGTACTTGCCACTAGCATTTCAAACTGCCACCGGCCAATGACTTTCATTACCCCACGAAAGATGCCTTTGTACTTCATTATCTCATATGGACATCCACTAACAGAGCCCTGGTGTTTGACAAGTTTGGTTGTCACATGCTGCGTCAACAAGTGCTGCCCGGTGCGTATCATACCACTGAAAAAGGTGCTGTCGTTTATTAAATAGCGATGATGTGAAGGTGGTGAAGGAGACTCCGCTGACACCGTCTTGCTTGCATGAAGAAAAGGTTTATTACAAGAAGTACAGCATCTATCAAGCACCTAGGATTGCCTGAGAGAGAGTTCAAAGTCAATATGAACTGCTCTAAATAACAGCCACACAAACCCTACTTAAATAGGGTCTTGCTTTTGTGGAATGTGTGACAAAGGTGAACATAGTACAAATAGACATTCTAGTTGACTTCACCAATTCCTTTGCCTGGCCATAAATACCTCCTTGACCCTGACAATATATGCTTCAGGACCTTGGGCCCATAGCTGGTCTTCTGTTCCAAAGCTTCAGAGTAGATCTCAATACACTACAGTGTCCATGTGCATCAGCATCTGATGCTGAGATCACTGACAGTGCGGTGGTATTTGACGGGTTAGGAATGAGAATGGGCTGTATTATGTAACAGACACTGTAAATTTACGTTTCAACAAAACTGTGGTTAACATAAGGCAAGATTTAGATGCAAAAATCACTTGTTATGGTTGGGAAAAGATCATGTTTTGGCTTAAAATAACTTCTTGTGGGGGCACAACCCCAGCTGGAAAAGTGGCAGTGTCTCCATACAAAAGAACCACTTTTCGTGACACTATCCCAGCAGGAATTGCAGCAATATCTCGGTAAGAAACAATCAGTTTTATTGTTTGTTGGTCCAAACAGTGGTCTCCAGCTTGGCAGGTGCCTCGCCTAGGTTTCAGCCCATCCACCATCCTCTGGGGGAGCCCTTCTGTGTGGAGTTTGCATGTTCTCCCCGTGTCAGCGTGGGTTCTCTCCGGGTACTCCGGCTTCCTCCCACAGTCCAAAGACATGCACATTGGGGATTAGGTTAATTGATTACTCTAAATTGTCCATAGGTGTGAATGTGAGCGTGAATGGTTGTCTGTCTCTGTGATAGTCTGGCGACCTGTCCAGGGTGTACCCCGCCGGTTAGAAAATGGATGGATGGATATGAAATATATATATACAACAGAAATTTTAATAGATGTATTCATAATTTGAGGGCTGTTTCAAATGCAGATAAATCATTGATTATACTTCTGATTTTAAATTATGATTAATTAATTAAATTATTTTACAGTAGCAATGATAAAAGGTAGGTGTGATTAATTAGTGGTATGGCTGCCCTAAATATCCACAGCCCTGCATAGTGACAGCTGCTCTGCCGTTAGAGAACCAGATGCAACACAGTCTGTGAAAGTACTTCTTTGCTGTTCGACTCATTGACAGGTCTGATCAGTGGTGGAGCAGGACAAGCACTGATTTGCAAACAGATGTTTAAAGAGATACTTCGCCCACAAAATAAACATTTTTATAGAACTTCCTGACAATGTTACCTTGAGTTTGTTTTTCTTGCATGTCTCAGTGGTGAATGGAGAATCCAAAAAGAAGGCGGACATTCTTCATTAAGTGAAGTCAAAGGGGACTAGCGAAACTACATCAAAACATAAATTTACAAAATCTCACACAACTCATTCAGCGTGCTCAGGCATGCTCAGGTTGTGCTACTTGTATGCAGAATTGTTTTATATTGGACATTTTTTGCAAAAATGCATGTGTTTGGGAAGCACTGAGTATGTGACTGGATAAATTAGACTTGGATTATACTGGACGAGTTTTTGAGAGATTGCAAATGGATGTTTTAATATAGTTTTGCTGTTGTTAAATGTGGACCCTGATTTCTTAAATCACTAAAGAATGTTCACCTTTTTTTGGACTCTCCATTCAACATGGAAGTATACAAGATAAAAGCTTCTTCACAAATTAAGGTAGTGCAGTAAGTAACTGATATAGAAATGGCAATTTTGTGGGAAAAGTGTTTTGTAAGGCTATTTCTACAGCAACTCATGGCTGACGGTGGAAGTGGAAATGAGACTCATATGTACACTAAGCCACATGCATACATGTGGCTTTATAAATCGGATGAACATATATCTTTGTGTGTACGCACAGTTTTAGTCATGAAGAAGTGTTGTCCCGAAATTGTGCACTACCACCCACCCACATCAGCAAATAAACACAACACCAGCAGCTAAGCTTGCATTGTTTTTATGAGCCTGGTTTTCTTCTAATTACCCTCACACCCCTGGCCACACCATGACCATGCAAATACAATGTCAACGGAATGATGGTATTTGACTCAACTGTTCAGACACTGTTTCTACTCCAGCCAACGGCTGCTGTTGCTCTCAAGCTGTAACTTTCCCCAAAGCAGCAGTGTGTGTTTTATAGATGGTTGTGTATGCCTTTTAATTTTCACAGCTCAGGCCCAGAACACACTACATGAATCAAATACTATATTATGCATGGTGTATTTTAACTGGAAAACTGTCACCAGTGTGAACTATGAGGACTTTTCATGCTTGTTTAATGGCTGCTGCTATGTATGTTTTAAAGGGCCAAGGCTTTTATCACAGATTTTAATAGAAATACACTTGTCTGGAAATGGACAGCAACTGAGAAGAACATCCATTTAGGCTAATTGCAATGCTTGAGATCTTATTTGCTTAATTTAATAGCTGGTGTCAGATATGGTTACTGGAAAGAAATCTTCTCAGCATACAGGAAGTGGTCGTTTGAAATTTGAGAGTGAAATAAACAGCTGGAAATGAATCATTCATCCAAAGATGTTTCCACTCACTCATTTTATCTTCTCTCATCCCATGGGTATACAATTGGTTCAGAAACTCACAGACCAGTCATGTTGGTAAACTGAGCATGCTGGGTGTAGTGTACTGATGGTATATTAAAGGACAACTCTAATTTATCACCAGCCAGATTAATTGTTTTCTCCTGCATGCATCAATGACAATAACAGAGCTAGTTGCTGAGATGTGGAAATGTGGTGACGTTGTGGGGAGACAATCAGACAAGTTAGCTAAACCGACATGGAAGAGAATGTTTATACCCAAACTACCCCTGTAAACATCCATCACAGTTTACAGACCGACTCAGAGATCAATGAGGGATAATTAGTGACATGCTATGTGCACTCACTTTTGGTTTTACCCTTTAAATGTTTTGATAATGGCTTGGATCCATGTTAGTCCTATCTGTCGTCATTGTAGCAAGTTGGCAATATTATTTACAGATCTCAGTAACTGTTTTGGTGAGCATTGACAAAAGTGGTTGAAATGATGACCAAATTTGTGCAAATAGGGCCCACATTATAATACAACTAGAACTACTGCATCATGGTAGTACGCCTCTGCAAGCCACTCAAGTTGCAATTACAGTTTACATCCATGTCTGTGAAAACATGGATACTTCAAACGCATCTTTCCCCTCAGCAGCACAAAAGATCTATAAAATCAGTGCAGTTTTCATGATTAGTGTCACCAGTTCACTATCTGACCGAATGTGTTGCCTTCTGTTCCTCAGATATGAGGGTACATCGTGATGTCACAGAGTTGACCTTTGACCTTTTGGTAATGGAATATCATCACATCATCATTATAGATGTTTGATGTTTTGTCATAAATATTATGCATGAATATTTCAGTTATGTCCAAAAACACATTTTGTGCCTTCACAATGACCCTTACTTTTGACCACCGAATTCTTCTTGAGTTCATTATTTCCCTTCATTTGTGCCATATTTGAGGAAATTCCCTCAAGGCCTTCTTGAGATATTGTGTTTGGGAAAATGAGATGGATAGGTTGATAGCAACCTTGTCTATTGACCACCAAAATAGAATAGAATAGAATCATTTCTATAAGACTATCATATGTCAAATGTATTTGATTTTTGGAGGCAGCAGCTTTATAAATAAAAAAAAACCTCTGGCTGCCTAATGCAGTCACTAATGTGCAAGGTTGCTTAGTACTGTACATTTTAAAATGATGAGTCTGCAGTCAAAATAATCAGAGGACTATTGATCCCTACAGGAGTAAAATAAAGATATATTCTCATCAGCTCTAGTCCCGAGACACCTGAATGACTTAAGTTTCTGATTTATTGAAGCCATTCAGTTATGGAACCTTGTTGTGAACCCAACTGGCATTGAGACAAAGAATGATGGAGTGGACGAAATGAGTGAGTTCAACCAAGAGTCACTCACAGCAACAGACAAATGAGGACATCAGCTCTCAGACAGAGGATGAGTCACGTTGCAGCAGAACAAGCAACATAATGAAAAATGGCATGCATAATGTCAGACTTTCTCTTCAATAAGTGTTCCTGCATAATTGTTACTGTGTATTGATCTTTCCTTAATGATGTGCCAGAAAGTGTTGCTTTACAATCTCCCACTGATGAGAGGCACACTTATTTATTCATCTTTGATCTAGTCTGTCCTTCCAGCTGTCATTCGTTCATTACAGTAATTCTCATCTGACTCCTTCACCTTTTATCTTTCATATAGTTTGTCCAAAATAATTAATACTGTAGAGGAAAACACTGTCCTGTATAATTATAATAATAATAAAAAATGGTACCAGCAAGTACATCAATACAAATATATATATATATATATATATATATATATATAGATATATATATATATATCTATATATATAGATATATATATATATATATATATATAAAAAGTGATATAATATTTAGTATGGGGTTTAAAGAATATCAGTACCCACTACTATTCATGGAATTTCTAGTCTGTCATGGGATTTTTAGAGTTGAAATCCAGACTTGGATGAATTCAGTTTGTTTAATTATTTGGTGACGTTACATGTTCTTACAAGGTTTTCCAAGTGAGTCTCATAGCAGGAATGTGCTACTGTACAATTTATAACATTTTGCAATCCAGTGCACACATTCTATTGGTTTTGGTGGTCTGGGAAGCAGAGGTAAGACGCACGAACTGCTTTGAAGGCTTGTGACTAAATCACTGTGCACGCAAGGAGAAAGGAAAATGGGTTTAGATACTTTGCGGGAAAACGTGATTCAGTTTTTCATCAAATCAATCATTGTGACAACTGGGAGCACACGTGCGAGCCTGATTTCCACTCCCACAGTTGCCATGGATGTAACTGCACTTCTTCTGCTGCCTTCTCCAGCACTCTTTGAACCTGACAATGAAAGGAACGGCAAAAAAAGAGGCATCATTTCATTGATCTACCCCTGCCATGTTGGTGACACATGATCATTATGCAAGGCTGTGGCTATTTATAGAATCCATAGTATTTTTAATTCATCATGTAAACCATCTCTGGCTTGGACCACACTGTACATAGTCATAGACATGGGCTGACAACTTAAATAATATTGTATTATTCGTGTTTTGTCTCTTCAAAGTATACTTGAGGCACAGACATTCTTCCTGCACATTTGTTGAAATGGTGCATGCATGGTGTCCGTACATTTGTTCAAGATGTTGGATAAAACAGAAGTATCCACATTTTAAGTCACATGACAGACGCATGAATTTTGGCATTAGAGCTACTGTTTAGCAGCGGGTAGCCTAGTTTTTGCTCTGCTTAATTAACATCAAATTTTAAAAGGACACTAAAAGAACTTGACTTTATATTGTATTATATTATAAATATAGCTTCTTTATACATCCACTGTCCGTCCTTTTAACTCCCCTGTCATTATTGTTCCTCTTTGTTTCTTTGCATCCATCCTGTTTGCCTCTTTGCGTCTTGTTTCTCTCCTCTCTCTATATTGGATGACTGAGTGCTTCTGCCTCTAAATGGGACCTCCCATCTTCTGCTCTCTGTTGACACCAGGCAGAAGAACTTTGCCAGAGGCATCGAGCAGCAGCTCCCAGATGGCATGGTGGTTGCATCGGTGCCAACGGAGGTCCAGTGCCACGAGGAGCTGTCGGACCCTGTTCCCGACCCAGAATACCTCACAGGTATGAGACCATATTTCATAGTTCACTCTGCTAGCTCGCAGCTGTGCGATACCACTTCATCACCGGCCTGTCGGAAATCCTCATTACTCAAAAAAAAAAAAAAAAGTCAACTTCTCAGGGCTTGAAAACCAATGTGGAATGCTGTTTGAGTAGCCCAAGGTGTTTGCTGATACATCTGACATTTTAGTCGTCATTTATCATGTCTGGGCGGTGCGCCATGTTTAGGGTGAGAGTGGAGTTATCCACTGCTACAAACTTCATTCATATGGGTCCCAGTGTGGATAGTGAAGACCCCTAATGGGTCCAATGAAACCCAGGACCTGAATCCAGACTGGGTCCTGGCAGGGTTTTGTTTCAGCGGGTCTTACCTCTGTGTGTTAATGTTTGTTGATACAAGTAGAGTCACTAGAGGCTGTGATCATGTGTTTCATGTTAATCACACCAGAATGTGTGTTTTGAGGTAAGGTTCCTTGATAATTGGTGGAGCACCCTGCTGCTGCCAGTGTTGGAGTTCTCACATGATTTGCAAACCTGTCTCCTAGAAATTAGCTTTATTTATGACCAATTTGCAACAGCAAATATGTTTGAAAAGAAATAACACTGCCCAGATAGTTTTGTATCACCCAAAATACTGTGAATAAATGTATTTGGGATGATGATACACACTGATAACATATTTGTTTTCCTACAGTATCCACCACAGTATAATACTTTATCTGGTTATAGCAACTAAGGGATAATTAAACTCATTTATGATTTACAGCAATTGGTTAAGGCCTGTAGTCTAAGTACACTTGAATATAGACTTATAATGTTTATTTTCCTCTGTTAATCATTTTGAAAATATATTTTTGCACATTACATCTATGAAGGGTTTGGGTTGGGTTATTTGACATTTTGTACTATCAAGTTAGGTTACAAGTCAGGTTGCTGTGTTTCTTCGAAATATTTTAAAATTTGGCTTACAATGATTAGTTTTGTTCTTTTCTGACATTAAAGTTTGGTTGCTTGTCCTGTCAGGTGAGTCAGAAGTAAAGAACAATAAAACACAGGAGAGCAGAAACTTCATGCTAATGATTTTGGACTGCATTCAGAGCTTTCACTCGCGGCCTCGAACTATTGACCCGCATTGCAGACTTGTGCTTTATTGTACTGTGTCAGCATTGTGCAGTGTTGTCAGATATCCAAAAACATATTCTCAGAGATCAAGCTGACCGTCGGCATTTAAAGGGGAACACAACCTACATTAAGAATTCCCATATGTTATATGCATGGCTTAGGAAAGTTCAATCAGTGTTTGTAAATATGAGCTGTTCTCTGTCAAAGCTAGAAACTAGAGAAATAAAGCCTCTTTCCCACGGCACAAAAAAAAAATACTGACACCTGCCAACGACCAGCTTGTATTTAATGGGAAATGTTACAATTAGCATTCACTCCTGGGACAAATGACTCTGCAGTAGTCATGGATATCTATCTGCTCCAGCTTCGATCAACTTCGATCATCAGTGATTGAAATACAACACCCCGTAGGATACAATCCAAGCAGCGCTCGAACATCATTCAAATTGTAATTGCCACAGAGTTTGAAAGAGAGACTGAAGATAAGAGATATAATAAATAAGTAACCACTGTAACATTTTCACTGGCCTCCATACTGCTTTCTGCTGTTTACTAGCCCATCCGTGACATCAAATGTGTCTCACCAGTAACAAACAGAAAGGCATATTCTTCTGCTGCAGAAGCCAGTACACAGCTCTGGTCTACTGGCAGTGGTCTCCTGTTTTTCACGGATTAGCATACACATGCTAATTTTGTTGCCAAAAAAGGTATAAATGGCTCTGTCTGGAGCTGCTTCATGGACAATGAATAGGAGACTGAATTTGTGGACCGGGGATTGCTTGTTTTCTCATTTATACCCAAATAAACTCTATTCTATTGTAGTGTTTTCAGTTCTGAAACAGAAATTGTGCCTATATACCCAGAACATTCCCCTGCGTGTTTTCAGTGTCAACTAGAGCAACTTCCCCAATTTATTGTCTATGGAGCAGCTCCAGACTTTATACTTGAAAATACAAATTTGAGTTTTAGCACTCAGGTTTTGGATTTGGGAGACTTTTGTCCATGTTTACTAATATTTCTGGACTTAGACCAGAGGAATGATATGGATTTAGAAAATGGCCTTTAAGCATTTGAATTAATAAATGAAATCCCCCATGTGCCCCAATCATGTCCCTATACTCTTTTACTATATATATATATATATATATATATATATATATATATATATATATATATATATATCTATTAGTTTATGACTTTGAAAATGAATGAATGAAAAATGCTGCTCGCAATGAATTACCTGCGAGCATCACCAATGTAAAGAATGACACTCCAAGTTGTCTGCTGTTTCTCTCAGTGAGACTCACAGGCAGCTCACACTCCTCAGCTCGCCAACTCAACTCAATAATGAATGTGAAGGGAGAATAGGTAGAACATTAGCAAAATCATTTTTTCAACTGGGAAGTGTGTGTGTGTGTGTGTGGGAGAGGGGGGCGGGCAGTGGGTGGGCTGTACCGCCACTGTCGGGATTCATTAGTCGGTGGCATCAGAAGCCATCTCGCTGTTCTCTTCATTACCAGTGCAGCACATGGCAGCGATGTTTGAGCTGCCATTAACACAGAGAAAGAAAGACAAAAAGAAGAAGAAGGGAAATCTTGGCTTGCTATATATAAAGAGATTCCAGAAGGCCAAAGATGTGTATCCCTCCATCTGGATGCCTCATTATCTCCTGAGTTTGACCTCACTTTGTTTAACATAGTTTTACAGTCTCAGTTTCTAAATGTTTGAAATTATGCAGAGCAATCATAGACTCAAGTGTTTGACTGACTAGTTGGATAGAGAAAAAAGCTCCGTAAAGAACCATTCCATTTTGACAGAAGCTGAAAATAATATTTCTCTTATTATTTCTCAGTGCTGGCATTTAAGTTGTAGAACACGCAGGACTTTTATAAAGAGCAGGCAGCTGTAATGGAGAGGATATCCTCCCCTGCTCTGCCTGCATAAGTAATAACCTTTTTGTTCGTGTTTGGAGTGCGGTAGAGAGCACTACAATAAAGAGTGTAGAATTAATAATTATATTTCAGCATATTTCCTGGAGATGCTTCATTCAGGCAGCCTGCTGGCTAAACTCATTCCAGGCACCTGTGTAACTGCCTCTGAATTGCTTTACCACGTGGAAAGCAGCAGATTGCAAGATGGGTTTATCGCTTGTTGTTGATGTAACAGCATAGATACAAGGCCAGTCAGGACAGCAACTCAAAACCACATCATCCGAGGTTACGTCTGAGGTGATGGACAATCAAATGACGACGGAGCGGCAGCGGTTCCAACCGCCGTTTATTGGAACTTTCAGAGGATATTAAAACCGTCTAATCTAAATGGAACTTCTGCTGTCACGTCCCTGAGCCCCTGTCCTCCCCTCCGTCCCCCTTCTTTGTGCACAGCTCAAACCTTTTTATCCCTACATCGCCCCTGGGCCCACAGTGCACAGGGGCCAGAACAGAGGCCGACGCAGCAGCACTTCTCCTCTCGTGCGTCTGTGTTGGGCCTTTGCTGCAGCAGCCGTGGGCTTTTATTGAAGAGTAATATCATGAATTGAGATATCATTTCAAAGCATCCAGCGGGGAGCCACAGAAGCACACAGTGTACTCTGGGGCACAGTGGTGCAGTTTTCACTCTGTTCCCAACCAATGCTAGAAGTGAACTGATGCTAGAGGGGGCATGAAAAGTATAATGTGGAGGTCCAAAGAAAAGGGCAAAGATGTGACAATCCATCTTATGTGTAGAGACGTCACATCTGGACCTACCTCTGTTCCATTAGCTTCTGTGTGAAAAGTGTCCTTAGAGCTTACTGTCTATATTTAAAGAGTAATAAATACCACAGCGCTACAGTTGGATCAGTATGAGAAAAAAAAAAAAAAGAAGCGATCCGGTTTTTGTGAAAAAACGCATCAAGCCGGTTATACTGGATTTTCACCAATTGGAGGCGCAATTGACTCATTTAAAATAAAAAACGACATAGGACAACAGAGTGACAGTAACACATTGTTTCTTTTATTCCTTACAAATAAATTTTGCAGCTTACACAATCAGTGCAAACAAGGGTTGCTTCCTTCGTCTGGCTCAAAGTCAAAGTGTTGACATAGGGGCGTCGGTGGCTTGGTGGTAGAGCAGGTGCCCCATGTACGAGGCTGTTGCTGTAGCGGCCTCGGTTCGAATCCAGCCTGTGGCCCTTTGCTGCATGTCACTCCCTCTCTCTCTCCCTTTCTCACTTGTCTGTACTATCGATTAAAGGCTTAAAAATGCCCCCAAAAAATATCTTTAAAGAAAAAAAAAGTGTTGCCATAGTGGCGCATTCTTTGATTTCTTCGAGACTAAATTGTCCGCCATTGGCGAAAAGGCAGACACAGGTGCTCACAGACTCGGGTGTACTATAAAGCCTGGCTTACACTAAGGATTCTCGGGCTGATTTGACCCAGATTCGGCCCTCCCAACAATCGGCTGAGAAATCGCGTCTCGGACCTTAATTGGCCCCGATGTTCGGCCCAGATTATCTGCTGTAAAAGAAGCAGACGGAGAAGAAGAGGCCGGACGTAACGTTACCTAGAGACAGAAATGACAACCACGAAGGAGCAACAGAGCAGCAGGGTGCATTGGACAGCAGAGATGGCGTTACTTCCTCTTGCCTTTTTCGCTGTACAGAATGGCATGTACTGTTGACTTCCGCTTCCTTGTGAGATGACGTACATTACATGGTGCACCGCTCCCTGGTCGGATAATCTTGATGAAATCCTGTAGTGTGTGCTGGTCATTATTTTCAGATCTTGTAGTGAGTGTGCAATGAAGATTAGATAATCTGTGAAGATTCTCGTTATGTGTGTGATACAACCTGATTTCAAAATCTTTTAAGATTTTTAAAATCCTGTAGTGTGAGCCAGGCTTAAGTGGAGTGGACTCTGCGAGGAATGTCCGCAGTCATTCGGGCTTCCATTGTTGAGCGCACTTCCGCATTGTAGTTTCCTGTAAAAATGTCCGTGAAAAATCCCCACGATGTGAAAAATACATGCTGAGCAGTCTTTTGTGTGACACTGGTGTACGGAGCGGAGTCCACGCAGTTGTGCTTTGCACGCACAGGGCTTGCGGACATCCACTTTTACCGGGCGGACCTCTGCGGAGTGTGCTCTGTGTATGAGCATCCCGAGAAAGCGGTCCAGTCGGAAAAAAAACAACAACAACAAAAAAAAAAAGGTCCAAGACGGAGTACCCAGAATTGGTATTACCGAGAACTGACCCAACCCTACACAGCGCTTGCAATTAGAAGCTGAAACCTTTGTGATTTGAAGTTAATTAAGTTTAACGGCATTTTGTTTGTTTGTATTCAAAAACTTAAACCTCTTGTGAATTTATCCAGAGCGATGTGCAAGTATTAAACATTGTAATTATTTCTCCATTATTTATTATATCTACCTTTGCTCTCCTCTTCTAGCTGTTATCTCTTCAGTCTGAATAAAAACAGGACATTTAGTTTCTCCTCAGCTCTCTCAATATATTATACAGCAAACAACATGAAGCACACAATATTCATCAAAAACTTCATAAAGGTTAGGCTGAGGCGACTGATAATGCAAAGCTGAAACACATTTCCCTCACAGCTCAATATTGCATTTGAAGGTGAACATTTTAAACAGCCACCCACGTCCTTTTTTATGTTTGTTTTCCCTCAATGTCCATTATACTATTATTATTATAACAGCAAGCAATTAATTCAATTGATCCACTGAATGTACAACAATATGTGAAATCTCCCATGTGTTGAAGCTGCAGATTTTTTTTATTCCAGTGATGGTGGTGAACATAAAAATAAAATAATGAAAATTGCTTGACAAAGGATGCTTCACTCAAGGGTGCCTTAATAGCTTTTTTTCCCCCTTTCTTTTCCCGGAGCTTTTAACCACATCTCAAGCGGATGGAGTTTTCTGATTTAAGATAGCTCAGATGTTGTCACGTGACCAACAGCAAACAAACACAGTGGCAGCTAAGGAAATTGTTCACTGAGGAAGCCTGTGATATGCTGGAGAAAACACTCACTAGGTGGATGTTGGATTGAAGTGGTCCTTTTATGTTCGTTTTGAGATTCACTTAACTTAGGGTTTCTACTAGAACATGTTTATATGCTTTAGTGGTCAAAAACATTTATATTCCTTATACCATCTGTGCTGGAAGCTATTTTGCTTTTTCTAGTATTGTGAAAGCATGACATGGCATGCTCTCACTGTAATTGGCTTGTACTTGTTGCCTTCATTGGTTGGGTTGGTTAGGTTTAGGCAAGAGTTGTGAGATTGGTTGGGGTTCGGGTAGGAATGTTAGAATAAGCCATTCAGAGGCAGAGTATGGCAGAGTAGAGCAGGTTATGCCTTTGGTATTCTTAGGGATGCCAATTTGCATGCTAAAACACCTGTATCCACTCTCTCGGAAATGCTCCGTAATAATGCCTGTCTCTTTAATCCCCGTCTAGAAAATGCCCGAGTCCGCTCTTATTGGTCAGCGTTTTTGGGTTTCTCACACCTTAGTATCATTGCCGCCATGGCATGACTGCAGTGAAGTTGGTGGCACTTTACCGTGTAAAATCACCAATAAAAACGTAAAAACACAACCAGACATGTTCCAGCAGGGATGTGATCCAAAGCTGGTAAGAAATAACATCGGCAACCAAGTTAACACATTCCCCTGACGTCAACGTGTAGCTTCATGCTTCAATACTTGCAGTAGCTTGCCTGGAGCAGATAACCATCGAAAGAAATCCTGCATAATTTGACGTCACACTTTAGCCAGAGTAGAAAAAAAACAAGTAAAAAAAAAAAAAAAAAAAAGAGTTTACTTCTACATGTGTTTACCGCAATATTTAAAACTTGAAAATGAACATCCTTCATTACAACACTATATATGACAAAATGTGATAAAGAATAATAGGTCCTCTTTTAATTATTTTGTCAAACCACCTTTTTTTTTTTTTTTTTTTTTTTTTTTTTTTTTTTTTTTTGGAAAATAATGCTCATTGTATGTTTATTTCCATGAACACTTTTCCATCATGCCACAGTCGCTAGTTTAAGACTTTTAAGGGCCCGGCAAAAAAAAAAAAAAGAAAAAAGAAAAAAATAGTAAATTCAGATTTTACGTGTCTACAACTGTTGTTGGAAAATATAAAGGATTCAGTTTCTGACAATAGCTCCCTAACACAGTGTTATGGCTATGGTGTTGGATGGCGTGAGGGAAGAAGGCACTACCCGAGAGCTGTTTTATATTTAAGATGTTTCTCAATAAACTGACAGTGTCCCACCGCCTTGTCAGAAATGATGTAAGTGTCATATAAATGCCTCATGAAAGCTGACAAGCATTCACTCAGTGCACTCAGTGGTGCTTCAGGCATAACAAATGTGTTACATAGTGGAGTTCATATTTTGGCCGTGCACTTATTTTTATGCAGGAGGTAAACAGAGTAACGGAAACAGCTTATGATATAATGCAGTCAGGTACAATGGCCCTCCACACCTTTCATGTTCTGCTAAGTGTCCTTCAGTCTCAGTTGTGAAGTTATTTTATCACTGGTAATCTTTGCAGCTGCATTTATTTCTGTGTTTGACACATTGTTGTGATTTTCCTTCACCACATCACATACTTTAACCAGCCCATTACTGCTGCATCAGCCACCAAGGCAGCAACAATGTTTCCTGTTTCTTCCAGAGACTTGCTTTGTTCTGCCACAGAAACTTGTTTATGAAATAATGATTGATAGAGCTCTGTTATAGCTGACGCACACATACTGACAGTTTGTATTCAATGTATGACTCATGTGTACCTGCCTATTGTGATTCATGGGGGAGGGATATTGGATTTACCGTCACTAAATCGCAGTTACAAAGAACTCTTCACAAGCTAGTCAAAAGTCTCAAAAATTACAATGGCATTTACTGACCAGAGGATATCTGCCATTAGCAGAGTGATGACAAAGCAATTGCAAGTTGTACTTCACCGGCACAGGCTGAAAAAAAGTAATATAAGCTTTACGAGTTTTGATTCATAATTTTTCTGTGTTAATTTTGGCACCTATTTTAGACTTAGTCTTAGTCTTTCGACAAAAAAATGATGTTTTAGTCAAATTTAAGTTATTTCTTCGTTCATAGTTTTGGTCCAGTTTTAGTGGAACAAAAAGTCATATATTGTTGAGTTCAGACTGTTTACATACAACACAGCTACGCTCAAAGTACACTCCTCCACCTACAGTACCTATCAGTGAAACAGCAAACAAAGGACCAGATCTGGGCGGCAGTGGCGCCCCAGAATTTTTTCAAATGGGTGGCTAGATGCCTTAAAAACACAAATACACAGCTTCAGTTTCAGTAAATTAATTGCAAGGAACAAAACATATACTAAAAACAAGCCATGTCAAGTTTAGGGGAAACTCGTGGGTACCCATAGAGCCTATTTTTATTTAGATATATCGAAGTGAGGCTTAAAGGCACCCCTTTAAAAATGGCCATGCCAGTTGTTCCCTTGCCAAAATTTAGCCTAAATTTGGAGTGCTGTTATTTAGCCCGCCTTCCAGCAAGCTATACTACTGTGAGTGGCCACCTTAGGTTATATTTTTTGACAAGATAAATCTACTTTTGGATTAGCTTAAATACCACAGCCTCTTAAAGACACTAATAGCAGTTCAGCAGGGAGGCAGCAATCCCCAGGGTGGTGGCCCCCGCAGCTACTCTTTGGAATCACCACTGCTGCTTGAACTCTTTTTGGAATCAACAGATGTGAAGCATGCTTCCGCTGCTGCCATTCAGTGGCTAATAAGCGGAGCTAGCTGCTAGTAGCACTGCCGCAACCAACAAACTCCACAAATCCATCCAGCGGCTGAAAACTGACACTAACAGCTGACACTGCTCTGGTGTGAGTGCTTTGTAGACTAGCAAAAACATCCTGGGGCTGACTGTTTACTGGTGTTTACCTACCTGTTAGTGCTCAGGGGTCATGCAGCATTAGAACATAGTCCCATCTAGTCTCTGCAACAAAAACATACATTTCGGCATAGCTTCTTTATCAGAGATCAAATTTTGTTTGTCAACATCTCATCTTCATCATTTGAAAAAAGGCCTTGACACATTTTCTGTGTTAGTTTTGGTTGATGAAACTAACACTGATTTTTTCCCTGTTATTTTGTAAACTGTGAACAAAACAGAACTAAAGGAACAGTAGAGACTTGCATGCATCAGGTGGACAGAAACACAACTCCAGCTGAGTGCCAACATGACCAAAAACTAAATTAATGCAGGTTTAAGGTAGTTCCTGACAAGGACTTGCGTTCCAGCTTCATATGTATCTTTCCCTGCTCAACCCACAGAATGATTAATAGTATTAGGTAAATACTGAATATGGGTCTCCAGGAGCTGGACTGGGAACCACTGTGGCTTCTCTCTTTTGCCCATTTAAAGACATAATTAGTGATATATAAGTTGTGCCGACTCCATACCAGGAGACAGCAGAGTTAACAAGGGGCAGACATGAGAAGACCAAAAATGTACTAATATGATTCCTTTTTTTGTTTATTTGTTTACTTGTTTTTAGCTTTCAGTCTTACCACTAATGTGAGATGGAGCATGTTTCAGTTTCAAGCCCAGAAAGTCTTTGAAAGCCAGCTGGAAACATGATCATTGACTCATTGGTACTGATCAACAACCCTTTCACCCCTGCGTGGATATATTATGTCATTATGTTCTACAGGGCAGTAACAATTTCACTTATTGGCCCTTTAAAACAGATGGCCCGTCATACGCTCATTGGATTTATTCTTATAAACATTTGCTACCTTTCAGCTGTGTGACAGCAAGTTGTGTGAAGGCAAAGGAAAAACTTGTTTCAGCTTAGAAATCTTGGCCGGGAAAGTGGTGGCACCATCCACATGAAGTCACCTGAGGCATCTTCTCACCTTACTGCACCTGTTCTCTTGGCCTCCACATTTCCACTGAGCGCACACACACAGCCATCCAACGCAGTGCTCTCCTGCCCCAGCTCGCTGGCTCACCGCCACTTCCACTCGTCTGCTGGCAGGTCGTCAGCGTTATCGCTGTGCCTGCAGTTAATTGCAAGGCTCAGGTAATTGTCCGTGGGGTAGACAGACGTGCAGAGGCGGTGGCGGCAAGAGGAACGTCTGTTGAGCCGCGATGAGCGCATGCCACTCCTCCGTCCCTTGCTGATTCGGCCAGGTTCGGTTGCTATGGTCAGTGTATTTGTCACAATGTCAGCACTCCTTGTTCCAGCCCTCTCCGGCCCTCGCAGGGGTGAAATCATTCATCTTCCTATTCATCTCCGGGCTTGGAAGCCATTCATCACGAGGCCAGAGACCTCCATCAATTATTCCGATGGGAGAAAGAGTGAGGAAACGAAGGCTTTGAAAGGCAAATACATCTTGATTTAATTGGAAAGCAAGTATGCTCAAGGCTGCTAAGCAGATTTCCCCTAAGATGGAGCTTGAGAGGTAATGGCGCAAAAGAGACAAGACGAAGGGAAAAATAAGGAAAAAAGAAGCCAAGTGTAACAAAGATGGAGGAAGAGATGATGAAAAATTTAGTAGATGAAAATCAGAGCAAAGAACAAATATCTAGGAGAACCCAGCGAGTGAATGAATGACAGGCATTTGTCTCTGCAGTCTCCAGGCAGAGTGTGAGCTGAGCCAGGATGAGGGAATCCATTGGTGAAGGTTAAAAGGGCAGCAGGGGGGGCTTGACCCATTCTCATCTTTCGCTAGCAGCCATATAATGAGTCTGCCTCCGCTACCTACAACACACACACATCACGTCTGTGTCTTTGAATGGGTGTCTGTGCGCCCACGTGGCTGTATGCTCAGACGGATGTAGCACAACAGAGAACGCCAAAGGTGAAATAGTCGCCCCTGACAGTCACCACGGCTCTGCAGCCGATCCCCTGTCGTTTTTCATCAAAGCCACAGATTTCTGCTTATGGTTCGGAGAAACAGCTGACACAAGAGTTTAGGTGCTCAGAAGAGAAGTTTCAAAAGAGAGAGACAGATTTGAAGAGTGCTGCTCTGGATATTTTTTGGAAGTTTATACATTTCGGGAGGACACTTTTTTTATGTTAAGTTTTGTAGCTCAAGGTGTAATACCAAATCCAAGGTTGGATTACCTAGTGGGCAAATGAGGCAACTGTCAAGAGGCCTGACCTCAGGGGCCCCCGATTTCCTGGTTTCTCTTTTTGGTGTTACTGGGGTAATGTAATTAATCCCAAATTTTACTGGGAATCTAGGCCAGTACATTACAATTAAACTGAAATGTTAAGGGTCCCAAGGTGTCTCCTGTATTTTTATCTAATCTTTAGACCCTTTAGATCTTTAGTCTAAAACTAGTATCGATGATAGTTATGCTGCACTGTGTGCCTCTTTGTGCTGGGGTTTAACACATGGTCATTTGATCACATGGTGTGAATTGTTAGATACATTTGTGATCCCAGTCCTACTGACACACAGCAGACCTGGGGCAGGGTATCATTACAATACTGGTCGGTTTCTGAGGCTCTGTGCAAAATGTAAAAATACGTGTACGGGGCCCACAGCCCCTAACCCTGAGGTAGGGGTGGGCGATATATATCGTTAACAATAATATCGTCATTGTTGTTTTAACGATGTGCAAATTGTTATCGAGTATGCAAATGACTTCACAAAAACAACTGAAAACACATGTTGAAACCAGGTTGAAACCCCAAACATTCACTGAACAAGAGTTACGTAACTTGCGTGCAGCGGTACGTTGCAGTACGTCTAGGTGGTCACACTCTCACTGGCACCTTCCCGGCAGGTCAGCCTGCTGCTAAACAAACATTAGCAGACAACAAGGCAACACCACCAACACATGCTCCAGCAGCTTCGGAAGACGTGCGTCAACTGTAGGGATAGGTCCCAGCCTGTCAGGTGGGAACTAAGGTCATGCTGTATTGTGTTGCAGGGGAACAATTAAAGGGTTGCTTAAGTACTTGAAGCTTGCGTGGTTCATGGGTGGTTTGCGGTTATACCAATAAATAACTGAACATGGTGTCAGATGTAAAGTCAGACGCGAGCGACAGTACTAGTGACTTAGTCTGCATGATGAGATGGTGAGGGAGAGGCTTGTGGTGAGTCTGTGGGACAAACGGCTATCTGAACAGTTGCAAATGGACCCAGAATTGACGCTACAAAAGGCCGTCACTAGAGTCAAATGGAGAGAGCAGGTTAAAAAAAAGCAGCAAGAAATATTAAAACAATTAATTGAAACAATTAATGAGCTATAACTCAGGCTGTTAAAAACACATATTTAAAAGAATATCGTCTGATCATTGTTATCGGCAAAATTCCCCAGAATATCGAGGGGTTTTTTTTTGTCCATGTTGCACACCCCTACCCTAGGTCATTTATCTGACCACGCACATACCACCACAATCTGTCAAGTATCACAGGAGTTCCATTTATATCTGACAATTCTGCATCTCACAATGTATGTTAAGCACCACTGTTCAATGAAGGAGTTTGTGTCCCACTGCACATTTGTATTAACGGTCTATTGTGTAGAATTCAGTGGCATCAAGTGGTGAGGTTGCAACATCTCCCAAGTCCCAAGTGTGTAGGAGAACTGGTGGTCGTCATGAAAATACAAAGTGAAAATACAAGTGTTTAACTTCACATTCAAATTACAATTCTATTCTACCCGTACGCTCTTTTTTATAAGCATCATATAACATGATGGGGGGGCCTTTGGTAACTTTCACACTTCCCAAAAAGCATGTAGCACCCCACACAAGATCGCACGTTGATAACAGCACCGCGGTCTTGATTAAAACCACCAGGCAAAATTCAGTTTCTTGGAGTAAGGCTCTTTTCTTACTGACAAGATTTGTCTTCTTGCACTGCTGCTGATTACATCACAGGAGCATCTTGCCACTGGCACATCTTTTATTCCTGTGATTCGCAGTGTTTGGTATGTATCTGTGTGTGTGTGTGTGTGTGTGTGTGTGTGTGTGTGTGTGTGTGTGTGTGGGAAAGCAAAGGCGAGACTTGCAAAGCTTTCATGATTTTCTATCATGCATCCCCATGAAATGTGAAATCTTGCCAAGAAAGTTTGTAAATCTAATTTCTGATATCTTTTCACACCGCGTTTGAGGGTTTGAATATATATGGGCCCAGAAACACACTTGAGCTGAAATGTATGAAATCACTGTTGGATGAACTTCAAACTTTTTCTATTAGAATTTGACTTGACATTTATGCTGAAAGGTTAAGACGCAAAGTTAAATGCCAATTGTTCCAAACTCAGCTCCTATCCATTAATAAAACATGGTTATTGGTCCGGATTGCAGTTTAGGGTAATGAATATCATTGTAATCAGTGCATTTTAATATTTAGAGCCTTGATTGGATTTGAATTGATCTTGCAATCCATCAGAAGTGAGTCTCTTTATTTCTTTATTTCTTAGTCAGAGCAGGCTTGAGTTTTCTTCATCAAGGTCATCCTTTGTGTTACTGTATTCCCCTGGTCTTGTCATAATTCAACCTGGCCTCCCCTCGGGTTCTGCCCACAGCCTCTCCGCACACTACCCACGTTACAAGCCTTTAGATATGTCAGCACAGAGATGCCATATAATCTATATTTTATAAGGCCTTGATATAATTGGTGGCAGTGAGGGAAGGTCATGCCTTCAGGGGCCTTCGTCTTTCTCCCAATGGTTTTCAAGACAAAATCCTCAAACAACAGCCCTCTAGTCAAGATGTGGATTGGACAGGATGAGGCAGATGAAGCAGTGAGAATGGTGGCACTGTTTTAAGGGGAGTGGAGATGCAGCGGGTGCTGGAGCACAGCAATTATTCAGCGTGTATTTACTTTGAAAAACATGTGGGGGCAATAATTTATTCAGCACATTTTGGAGCGAATTCTTAAGTGCGACAACAGTCATGGCTCATGGGGCTGATTTGGTGTCAGAATCTGGAAAACAACTGGTGAATTTTGGGGGTTTTGGTGAGATGAAAGCATTAAATGTGAAAAGTTTTTCGTCAGTTTTGCGTCAGTTGTCTAGTGATATAATTGCGATGCAGTAGAGCTATAACCTTTTAGTTTTTTGTGCTGTATACAGGACAGGCTCACTGCAACAGTTCTGCCAGCTTTTACAACCACTTCATTCTGATGCTGCATTTGTAAAATTGCCTCTTTTTAAAACATTAAAACCCTGTTGTGTATCTTCCCCTCTCCTCTCTTGTTTCTAAAGTAGCTTTAATGAGATTTATTGACATGGATCTGAAGAAACAATATTACCAAAGCCGTAGGATGTTACAAAATTATATAATTCAAAACAGAAAGCAGTGGATAATGTATAATATTTTTTTGACTTCTGGTGGTTTAAACTGAGTGACCTCTCTCTCTCTCTCTCTCTCTCTCTCTCTCTCTCTCTCTCTCTCTCTCTCTCTCTCCTTTCCTCATTAGTTTATATTTAACTCATATTTATTCTATTATCTTTGCAAATGAGAGATTTCTTCACATAATCACATCAAATCAATCGCCCAGTCATTTATGTGCAGCAGTATTTAATTTGAAGCATTTACTCATCTCCGTTAAGCATATTGTTGCAAATTAATCAAATTGAAACAAAGACATATCCCAGTGTTATATTAGTAAGGTGAAGTTTTGAAAAGGAATGAAAAAAAAAAAAAAAGAACACAGGGCAGTTCGTTTTTCACTTAAAGTTCCAGTCAACTTCATCATCCTGTTTTGGCAATCACTGATGCAGAGAGTGTAGAGCCAGCATCAAACCACACAAGACTGAGAAACATGCAATGTAGACTTGCAACAAGACACTGTACACATACTGTGTTTCCAAAATGGCTTCTTTGAGGCACCTTTGGATGACCGGCACAGTCATCCACAGACAGACAGTTTCACCAGATTACATACAGTAACTATTTATTGTGGTTGTATTGGCTATCACCTGAATCCACAGACTGTATATGAAAATAGATGATACGTCTCCACTAAGCTCCACTGTACAAAATATCCCAAACATGGCTGCTGCCATCTTGCATTGGTGACGTCATTTGGAGCCAGAGTCTGCACAGCCGCAGTGTCCAGTTTCCGCCCAAACACTTGTCCGACCAATCATGAGCACACCCATTGGCACACAGCCATCAATCATGATGTGAAACCCCCTTTTTTTAGCATCAAATAACTAATTAAACACAAACTTACCGAGAAATGAACACCTGGAGACACAACAGCGTGACAAGAACAAAGTGAAATGATGAAAAACATCTTTGGAAAAAATATATTTGATGTGAACTTTGAGGTATTAGTTTGGGCCATGTCCCATCTGCTAACCTGGAGGGGGTGGGGTTTATGACCTGTACTGCGGCCAGCCACTAGGGGATGATCAAAAGGTTTTGCTTAACTTTTGGGGAGCAGACATGTCATCTATCTGTACTGTGATGTATTTCTCTGTGAGAATGGACTATAAGAGCAGTGTATAGTTACAAGAGGGATTTTAATCAAGTCCTTCACTGGTCTGCAGGCTTACTATTAAGCACAAAGCTACAGTGGAGTCTACTTCTGACCCCGTCATTGGCTCCATACATACCTCCCTCACTGTTAGAAGAAGAAGAAGAAACCTTAAATCCCTGAGGGGAAATTCTGTTTTTTCACTGTTGTCACACACACACAGGCCTGTTATACACACACATGCACCAACGGGACAATACATGCTTTAAGTGGAGGGACGGGGCTGCCCATGGACAAGCGCCCAGAGCAGTCCGGGGTTTGGTGCCTTGCTAAAGGGTACCTCGGCAGTGCCCAGGAGGCAAACTGGCACCTCTTCAGCTACCAGTCAAAGCTACCAGGTTCATAGACTGTGAATTGGGAAAAAAGTTATAGACGACAATGAGAGAGCACCCACGGAAATGCTCTGAGTATATCAGTACATTTTCTGTTTCAGAGCTGAGGACACTACAGTAGAATAAAGCTCATTTTGGTACAACAAGGAAATCAGACATTCTGTCAGTGCACAAAATGAGTCTCTCGTTTATTTAATGCAGACAGACAGTTTGATTTCTGACAATATGTTTTTGGATATCTGACAATACTGCTCTATGCTGACACACTACAGTAAAGCACAACTCTGCAATGCGGGTTAATAGTCCAAAGAATGAATGCAGTCCAAATCACAAGCATGAATTTTCTGCTCTCTGGTGTTTAATTAATGTTCACTTCTGACTGACCCTGACAGAATAACCAACCACACGTAAAGGCCAAAAGATGAGAATACATATAAAACTGTACATCAGTGAAAGCCAAATTTAATAATAATGTTGCTAAGAAACAAAGCATCCTGACTTGAAATGTAACTTGATTGTACAAAATGACCTTTCTATGAAATGTGCGGATGTAAAATAACTCAACAGCTTTGTGTTTGAGTATGAGTTAACATACATGACTAGGAGCAAATGTCATGCACCCAGTTTACCATCAGTTCCCGACTTCAAGGCGTGCAACTTAGAATGCGATCACGGGCTAAGCTTGGTGGGTGCATTTGATCAGATCTGTGGGGAGGGGATCATGAAATCTTATTCTAGGTGGTGGAGTATATGTGCTAGTTGGATGTAGAGAAATGCAACCGAGGCCCATTATAAAATAGTTTTATGACAAAGTAGTAGAATCTTCTATGATTGTTTTAATGACATTATCCCTGTGGTGTCCTTAAACAGCATTAGAGGCAGCTGTAAACATATGTGTATCCTTGAACTTAAGCTCCAAATCATAGCAATGAAATCCAGTAATAATATTAATTGTCGGCTAGTCCTCCCTTTAGTGCATTGATGATATTAAGTATAATTATAATTGCTTTAGATGTCTTTGTTTTTACCTTAAGTTGAAAGGACACAATGCCATTGTCAACTACTGCCTAAGTGTTAGCTGAATTGTTGGATTATGGGTTTTTCCTAATAATTTGGAATTCACAGACACATCACTTATACAAATGTAGTCAAAGTTTTACTTCCTGTCACATATATAGTAGTCACAGCTAATATTTGTTTCTTCCTGGCAGTAAATATGAGTGATCAGTGTGCCTCTGTGCAAAAGTCTTTTTGGAGACATAGATGTTGAATTGAGATTAAAATTATACAAAAACAAAGAGGAATCATCCTCTGTGACACCTGCAGTACTAATTCAGGGCAGATGGAGGATAAACGATGAAATATCTTTATGATCCTGTGCAGAACAAGTCTCTTTATCAACAGCTCCTGGTCTGAGTTGTTCATCTTCAGAGGTTGGTGAAGGGCATCTACAGCCCATCATTTCACCAGCTTTGTCATCACTTCCCCTCCCATCCACTCCCCTTCACTTCCTCCCCTCTCCGCCCTGTGGGACAAAAAGTAAACAGTTAATGCTGACATAGTAGCTTCTATGCCTTTGTTTGTTTCTTCAGTGTAATCAATCAGCCTCACGTGCATACGGTATAGTCAGACATGAACACACACACTTATTTTCACACACAAAAACACATGTAAAATCGCTACAAAACTGCGGCCTTCACATCTCGACTGTGCTGTGCTTTGACCCGTTGATGTTACTGCACTTTAGCCGCACTTCCTCGCCAAGGGGGTTGCAACAGTGCAACACTTCCTGTCACTTCGCTCTTCGTACGGGACTAGTTTTATGCTTTGGCAGTCTCCATGGGTCTCTTTTCTTAAGTGCTTCTGTGCTTTCAACTCCCCTCCCATCTCTCTGTCGGTCTCTCTTAGTATTTTTCAGTGTATCGACAATGTTGTTTGCATTCAACCAACTACAGCATGACTAGATATTCAAAAATGCTATACAGTAGTACATACAGTAAATGCACAACTTTGATGTAGTGTGCAACAAGAAAAATAATGTATCGAGACACAACGTAGTTGCACTTTCCCTGTGGATGGACTTGCTTGCCTCATTTTATTTATTTATTTTTATTATTTATTTTTTTAATCCAGGCTTCTGCAGGCTTCTGACATTCTCACAATGAAAAGTACTGCAGTGGGCAGTACTTTTCTCCCTCATGCTCGGTCAATTAATTTTTCACATTGTTGTTAGGGTAATAAAAGCCTCTTTGTGGCTTGCCTGTGTCAGGAGCTTCACAGAAACAAAACTAGGACCTCAAAAGTCCCTTTTGCCAAGCCTGTCTCCTAGGAATGACGTTGTGAAATATGTTTTGTAAGACTCTTGATAGCTGCCAGGATTATGTTTCCTGCAGTTTGTTATTTTGTTTTGTTTTTATGTTTTTGTTATTGTCTCAGTCAGGAAAGTTTTACATTTGAGTGCCAAAAAGGATAAGCCAAAGACCGTGGTTTTGGTGAATACTGAAAAAGTAAAACAATGTACTTTCTGTGTTGACTTTTTCAATATTTAACTAAAGTCTGCTAAAAAAAAACAAAACTGAAATGACAGTCTCCTCCTTACCATAAGCTTAAAGTTATAAGCAGAAGAGGCATTATGTTTCTCTCAGAGTGTAATCACTGTTAATTTGTTGTTGTGTAAAGATGCTTGAATTGTCATAATAAAAAGATGCAGAGGTGGAAAAGAAGGTTAAAAATGTAACAATCTGACTATTTTTGGTCATTTACTTTTGCTTTAAATTTAAAAGCAAATCAAGTTTAGTTTCTCTCATTCACTTGCCAGCTCTGTTAATCACTCGTCCCCTCCTGTCTTGCTTATATATTCAAGCTATCAGCTCATTTGCACGCTATTTTGTGTTTTTATATGATTTGAAAAGGTGACAGCCTAACTGCTGGGCTGCTTTGGTAACACATTGTTTGAAGGCGTGTACATCAGACTGAAATGACACCTGCCATGACCATGAAGGAGTCTTTAGGAATATTTGTATGTGCTGTCATTTAAGCTCATTTGGTCAATTATGTCAATTTTAATGTCCTGTTAAGGAAGCTAATTATCTATGTATGACATTACATTAAACTGTCATGTGTAATTGGTTTTGACATTTGCTGTAATAAGAGCATTAAAATTGTGCCATGAATATATTTCTTGACCTCAACAACAGTGGTATAATTTTAACCAATATGACATTAAATGTTCTTATACTTTCAAATGCTTTAAAATACCCAACACAAGTAGAATTTTTTATTTAGTGTATTTGAACAGCTTTACATTTCATACTTAAGACATGATAATAATAATAATAATGATAACTAGTCCATAGCCACTGAGTGGACAGTTGCCCATGTACAGTTTTACAGTACATGGGCAGTACAGTGGTGTGTGTTTGGGATACAGGCCATAGGAAGTTGCAGATTAAATAGTCAACTGAACCCATTAAGAAGAGCAATGTATTCAGACAGAGTTTTTGCGAATTTTTGTGAATGGATTGCTTTATTGAAAGTACAGTAGTACCATTGCCAATAGTGGGGTAGTTAGTGGGCTAAAACTGTACATTAGTAGTTGAGGTAGCACGTTGAAAGGCAGATAGTTTAAGTGTTTATATGTTGTATTGACTTAAAAGTGGAGCGCACTGATAGTTCACACTGGAAACACAGATTGACCACGTCAGTGAGTAGAGAAACATGGGACAGACAGAATGACTGACTGACAGAATGACACACTGACAGTTTCCATGATTATGTACAGCATACCATACCATGACTTAGTCATACCAAAAATTAGGAAAAAAAAACAAAACATTTGTCCACAGGGGGAGCCACAGCAATCGCTCGCATTTCAGACATTTTTAAACATTTTTCCATTGTTATAGCGCCACCCAGTTGCCAATTACAGTTAAATTTCTCCAGTCACCTTGAGGCGTCCTGTTCTTACATATCTACCAAGTTTAGTTAAAATCGATATGGCGGTTAGGCCTAGATAAGAAATTAGCTCTCTAGCGCCACATTTTGTTTGATGGGGTCAATAATGGAGGGGTCCCCTCAGATCATGTGTGGTCGTATGCCTACAAAGTTGCGTGGTGATCGTGAAACCTTGAGATGTTATACACCTTTATGTGATGAGCCACACCCTCTGCAATATTCATTGCCTTATAGAAGCTCAGTTTTTGTAAGTTTTCCAACTTTTGCCAAGAGGGAACTTTAGATATTGGTCCCTAGATTATGTTCACCAAGTTTCATGCAGATCGGTCAACTTCCTAGGAAGAGATTGATTTGAAATGTTTTTCAAAAATTTCAAAATGGCAGGAAATCTGTATAACCGGAAGTTATGGGTTCTTGAGGCAGTGTTCCTCATGAGGAGAGGCATCTCTGTGCAAAGTTTCATGTCTCTACGACATACAGGGCATGAGATATGCCCATTCAAAGTTTGCAATTTCAGTCAGTTGCTATAGTGCCCCCCTTAGGTCAACTGATGTAAAATTGCTTTATTCGCATTCTCCCATGACCCTCTACCACTGTGCCAAATTTCACATGGATTGACCAAGTCAGTGAGGAGAAAAACATGGAACAGATACACAGACACTCCCACACACACACACACACACACACAGAGTTGTCATCATTATACAGTAAGATAATGATAATAAAAAACTTGTCCACTATAGGATTACTTGTCAATTTCAATGATAATGGTCTCATGGCAGCCAGTGTCACAATCAACCACATATGTGTGTATGTATGTAACGTTAACACATTAAGTACATGACAGGTATCTTGTCAGTTATGATGGTTTGATGACAGTGTCACGTCAGTCTGATAAACAACTCTATAAAGTATTACCGCTGTTTTTAACATGAAACAGACATTAGAAATGTCTTTTCCTCATTCTAATGATGCAATTCGAATCATTCAGTGTTTGCTGATTGTGTGAATGCAGCGCTACACAAGTTTTAAAAAATACGGACGTTTCGAGGGCCAGGAACTGTCATTGAAGAACTTTCTAGATTATGGTTTCTAACAAAAAAAGCTCCCGCTTGTGTGCCTGCATTAATGAACTACTAATGTCCTTGGACCTCCAGATAAGTCAAGTGGATTAGTGCTTAAAATGTTATATTGTCAGTCGAGGTTATTGTTTAATTAATGTTGCAACAGCCTTTATTGTTTCTGTTCTTTATAATTTAATTATATTTTCTATTAGTAACTTCATCAGGTCTGAATTTTCGGCTCTTATCTGCTGTCAGGAGGTGTTTTAATTTGCAGGAATTCTAATAGAAATAGCTTGCAGTGTAAACACGAGCTGTTGCTATAGCCATTTCTGTTTATAACCATAACTCAAATATAACATCTGAAGCTCAATTAAAATTCAATTTTGAATACAGACCCTCAATGGTAATCACGTTTAGGAAGGCTTTTAATTTATTCCTTGCTGCTGATTAATTGCGTGGAATTGCTCCAGCCATTTCCTGTGTTAAACGTCAGTTAATTAGGTGACAAAGTGGAATGGGATAATTAATACAGCTGGGGGTCACAGGAAGTTACCGAGGGGAGGGGGATCAGGCTGGGGGGGTCCCAGTGACACAGACCTGCCTGCCGTGTAGCCACCTGCAGCCCGCATGGGCAGGGCGCTTGTTTTAGACCTAATGAGAGTCGAGGTTTGAGTCAGAATGCTCCTCTTCAGAGCTCATTTTTTAATATTTGAAAAAGAACCGGGCTGCAGTGACCACTCGTGCTACAGCGGCACAGTGCTGGGTGGATAAATAATGACCCCTGTGATCCGCTGTAGAGCAAGCCTCTCTATCAAAGGCTTCCGAGTATGAGTTGTTTGTCTTTAGAGGAAGGTGAAGGGCATCTAGAGCCCATCACTTACGCCAGTTTCGTCTTTATCCTTATCCCTTACACACACACACACATACACTTGTGTGCACAAGTATGGATTCCCCAGAAGGCAAGCTGGTTTTATGCCTCAGCGCCAGCAATAGCCTTAGTTGGAGGCGTAATTTTTTCAGGTTGTACGTCCATTCGTTCGTTTGTTAGTTCCATTCTTATGAACGCAATATCTCAATAGCGTCTCAAGGGAATTGCTTCACATTTGGCACAAATGTCAACTTAAACTCAATGATGAGCTGATTAGATTTTAGTGGTCAAAGGTCAAGGTCGCTGTGACCTTGCAACCGTCTCATTCCCATAAACGCAATATCTCCACAACAGCTTAAAGGAGACCTATTATGGTTTTTGGGGTTTTCCCTCTTATTTATATATCATTTTTCTGCATCTGTAAGATCTGCTAAATGGTAAAAAAAAAAAAAAAAGTCCAGGCTAAATGGAGTCCTGTCTCCCCACGGAGTTCCTGACCTGCCTGAAACAGCTCGTTTGAATTTTCCGCTTTCTGCGTAGTCATTTCATAACAAAGTGCAATTAGCATGGCACACAGTGCTCCTGCCAGCCAATGAGCCGCACCCCAAACGCACCTGCTCTGAGCAGAGGCAGAAGAGAGAGGCTGCAGAGTTTGAACCATTGAGGAGCTGTTGAGGAGACGCCATGTCTTGGAGACACTGCTTTCTTCATTTTAACCAAAAATGTGGTTGGATTGTTTTTTTAATATAGAGGTCCAAGGACAGTATAATGAAACCTTAGTGTTCAAAAATGAGTTCACACAGTTGTATCTCATTACATGTCATAAAAAACGTACTCTTCTTCAGTTCTGTGCCATAAGTGTCCATAGTCATACCTGTAAATGTTGTGGACGTTCTGTGAAGTGTATGGCTTCAAACAGTCAGGCTCCAGGCCTGGATGGTGTCTCAGACATGTAGTATGAACTGGAACCTGGTTCATTACCCAAAAACCTAATAGGTAAAAAAGAGACAAGACATACTGTTTAATAAGTAAGCAAATATAGACTCAAGAGACAGCATTACTGCATAGAACAAATACTGATCCAGGAAGCAACTTGTGTGTTACTATGAAACTTTGATTTAATATAAATGATATGGAGAAAGTGTGATACATTGGTACATTGTTACATATTGTAGATTACAAAATGGTGAAGATGATTATAAAATGCAGCTGTATTTTAGTAGAATGGTTTCAGTAAACAGGACAGCTAAGACATCTGAATGTAACCAGTTATTTGTATTGATTTGTTTTTGTATAATACAGAAATCTGTCATCTCAATCTGCTGTGGTAAAATTGATGAATTCAGGGGTTAACCTTTTGTGGTTTTAACAGGGAATGTGTTAGAAGCAGAATTTATATTAACCTTGGTATCATTACCCAACAAAAACTACATTAGCCTGATCATAGAAAAGGCTGCTTACATAAAAAAAAGAGTTATGCTTTACACCCCGTCATGTAACAGCTGAGTGCTGCTATTGGTGTTTCCACGTTATGTAGTAATTGACTATATTGTTAGAAACCCTTTGTACTCTGTTACAGACGTTTTCAACTTCATTCAGTCAGAAGACAGATATACAATTGTTAGCATAACGTCAGATAAGTAACAGTTATCAAGTTACAGCTGAAATATAAGACGGCTGCAAAATAAAAACTTAACACTGTGAAACATCCAGCTCCAGTCTTTGTTTTGAAAGTGCTTCGGAGTCTATTGGCTTGTGTTTCTTTACTCAAATTGATGATGGCGGACGGCCGTCAAAAAATAAAGATTTCTGGAAGTGAAATCACAAAAGGCAAGGGGCGTGACGTTTCCTAAGTGTTGCACCAATCAAAACAGACTGAGCGAGCTGACCAATCAGAGCAGAGGCAGAGGCGGTGATTTTTTTTAATGTATATATATTTTTTTTCTGATGATGTTGGCCAAACCCTGAGTTTATATCACACATATGACATAAACTTTTAGACTGTATTAAGCTATTTTGAGGAGGGTATGGGTTCTGCGGGTACTCCAGCTTCCTCCCACAGTCCATAGACATGCAGACTAGGTTAATAGGTGACTCTATAGGTGTGAATGTGAGTGTGATTGGTTGTCCGTCTCAACTCACAGCCCTGGGATAGTCTGGTGACCTGTCCAGGGTGTACCTTGCCTCTTGCCCATTGTCAGTTGGGCTAGATTCCAGCACACCCGCGACCCCTGATAAGTGTTTATGGAAAATGAATGAATGAATGTCCATGCACACTTGCACACTTAGCCAAGTAAAATAATGACAGTAAGTTCTGAAAGGGCTAATTAATATAATATGCATTTGGAACTGAAAAATAAAAGTGCAGTTTATTTAATACAATGTATTATGAAACTTTACAGGACAAAGGATAAATAAACACAGTGGGAAGTATTTCCAGTTGCTTTCTCTAATGTGAAAATAATTATGTAAATTGAGCGTTGATTTACCTTAAACATGCTTAAACTGTTCGTGTTTATTTTTTTACACCTGTCTCTCTTGAAAAAGAAGTCATGATCTCAGTAAGACCACTTCCAATGGCTCATGAAATGCTTCAGTGGATCTGGCTCAGGTGGGTTGGCTGGGTTCAGCACAGCTTTGTGTACACAGTCAACATTCATTTCTTTTCATTTACTCATACCAGTAAACGTTGTATATTTTCAGATTTTAATTAGGCACAGAAAAAGGTGTTAATGAAAGCAAACTGTGTTGTCAGCTGTCTGTTCAACACATGCATCAGGACTGGGTTTATTTATAAAGAGAGGGGGAGACCTGCGTGGGCAGTGTTTAAATCCAGAAGAACGGGGCTTTTGAGGCAGGCAGCGTGGCAGTGATTCATAGTTCAACCCAGAGTCCCTCTCTCCCCAAGTCCCTCATAATTAAAGTCTAAGCATATGGCCCTGTGACCACGCAAGCACAAAGGTATCTGCTGAACTTTTTTGGCATCTTATTTTGAGTCGCTGGCAACTGTGTCCCATCAGCCTTTCTTCAGCGCAGTGGAAATGAAAAGCGTGTCACCTTGAGTTGTCACAAACCACATCTGCCACCCTAATTACCATGTGCTTAGGCTTATTGATAATGTGTTTGGCAGTTCGGTTTGTTAGTGGTTAGTTATATTTGTCAGAAGAAATGGCTCCACGGACACAGCCATCCCTGCCATACTCTATTTAGTCATTGTTACGGTTATTATACATATGCTATGATTCTGATCTTAAACAATCAGATGAGGTTAGTTAAAGGCACCAGAAGATAAAATTGAACGGTCAGTTAGTATAATGGTGCTGTGTGCAAAATGCAAGTATGAAAACTTGCATCTTTGACTTGCAAATGCTCTCAAAGTGTAATGCTCAGGATGTTCACCAATTTAGTTCAGCATATTTGCATGCTAAAATTGGCCACTGTAATTAGCATGAAACACACAGAGCTTCGACTGATGTGAAATGTCATTACCTTTGCTAGCTTTTGGTCATTAAACCAAAGTACTCAGTAGTAGCATTAGATAAAAAGTCAGAGGATCATCAACACAATTACAATTTTTCCTTTGGGGAATATGAGCCAAATTGTTGCAGTAGATCTCCTAGTTGTCGAGACTTTTTACTCTGAGCCAAAAATGTCAACCTGCTGGTTTCTTTACCAACTTTTCTGCCAACCCATAAAGAACACACTGAGATGTGTTAATGGATAAGGTTAAAAGTTTCACCTGCTGTTGGCACAAGTGTCAAGTCAATTCAAGTCCATTTTATTTAATAGCCCAATATCATAAATATTGACAATCTGTACAGCATTTGGCACCCTCTCTTCTTGGACCCTTCCTTTGGATATGGGAAAACTCCCCCCAAAAAAACTTTTAAGGAGAAATAAACAATGGAAGAAACCTCAGGAAGAGCAACAGGGGAAGGATACTTCTCCCAGGACTATTGTACTGACGTGCAATACGTTGTGTGTACAAAGGAGACCAACATAATGACATTACGGTATAGAAAATCCATGCGACAAAATGAAACATAGCATGTGAATATACATGAAAAAGATGGATCCAGGAGGATGTCAAACAGCTTTGTTGCCAATCAGCTAGAGCCAGATACACACCACCGCATCTCAACCATGTAAGCTGGAAAGGAGAACAGGTTACACTAGTGTTGTCACGATACCAAAATCTTTGTTTCGGTACCCATACCAATATGAGTTTCGATACTTTTCAATACCTTTCGGTACTTTTCCAAAGGAAAAGTCCTTTTGGCTACAAACCATTAGAACAAAAAATAATAGGGGTGTAACGGTACCAAAAAATTGTGGTTCGAAAGTATAGTTTGGTTGCTCAAATGTTTCACCAAGTTGGTGTTGTCTCGTGTTGTCTCCCTTTGTGAGGCAGACTTTCTCTTGTCTTTTTTCACATGTGCCAGCTGCGAATGTTGATACAGGTGTTGTCATACACACCACTTGTGCAATCTGTGCTCCAATAGGAACAAGAAAGGTGTTTTCGTGCATAAATGAGTAAAATAAATTAACTAAATTAATGAATTGAATCAATTTCAAAGTACTGGTACTTTCCAAATGCAGTATAGTGCTGTTTGGAATACTGTAGTACCGCGGTACTATTTTAGTACCGGTATACCGTGCAGCACTATGCTATGGTTATGTTACCCAACTGGCATTGTTACTGTAGTTGCAAACTGTCAATGCATGGCACTTAACTGTCACTTAAAGCCACCATGCCTCTAATTATGCATAACTTAAAGCCTTAGAAACATTGTAACATGAAAGTTATGTAAAAAGTCACCCCCATACGAAAATTTGAGCCCAAAACAGTTCTTTGGCATAGACATGCTAATTTTTGCTCTAAAGTTGGGCATTTTGGGGGTTTATGGGGGTTGACTCACTCTTGGAGCCGGCCTCCAGTGGTCATTCAAGGAACTGCGGTTTTAGGCACTATTATGTTGGCTTTATTTCTCAGCTCCGGAGGCTGCCAGTCACATAAATGCTGTTTGGGAGGACTAGGAATGACACAAAATGACCAGAGAAAAGAAGCCAGGAAGAGTCACAGTGACCACACTGCCTGGAGGGATAAGAGGATTCACATGACATAGCTGAAACCCCTTTTTGCACTGACAGTAGTTCACAGCAACCCTAATATCAGCTTTGGACATGGTCTAAATGTTGCTTCAGAGGCCACCAAGGACATTTTCTGGTTGAGCATTGTCCATAGGAACAGTAATGTTAGGATTAGTGTAAGCATTTTGCTGAGAGTACCTGCCTGAACGGAGTTGAGCACAAGTGGGGAAGTCTTGCATTATGATAATTCTTCACAGTAATCTTTCTTTGCCTTGAATTATGGAAAGCATTTGGCCTAGGCTCTAACCTAACCATCCCCATGGTGTCTGCTCATCGTTTCTGAGCGCCAACATTTTGTTCCAGCATTTTTTTTTTTCCTTTCTTATCAGAATTGTCTGGGGAGGAAATCTGTGCTGTGCTGTATTACATTTAGTTTCCCATTAGATTAGAGAATGGGCCTGCTGGATAACTCCTACTGTTCCCCCCTCACGTTCTTTGCTTCTTCCTCACTCACTCACTTCCTTCTCTCTTTCTCACTAAATCATTCATTCCCAGACTTATCCGAGAGTGAAATGGAGCACAGGCCAGGCTAGTTAATGGGGTTCTATGAGCCATAAGATTACTTTCCTACCTGAGCTCATTCCAATGAATCTTCCTTAGAGAAGCAACTACAATAACAAACCACTTCCAGCCGTATGGCAAAGTTACAGGGGGACTGTTGGGTGTTCAGGTTTCCATCAGCTGTGTGCTCTCAATGTCGAGCATCACCAAGCCCTGCACTTGTCTGATATTCTCTACCACTGCTCCTGATGGGACAGAGTCACAAATGTTAACAAGAGAACTCAATTTACATTCCCCAAGAAGCCTAATTGGAGCTGGAGCAAAGATGGTGGGAGGCTTTTCTTTTGCTGACATTTTGGTTCACATCCAACAACACTCAGTGTGTTTTGGAGAGTTTCATTTCCTGTCCTACTCATAATACGACCTATTGAGCAGCTCCAGAAAATAGAGTTGTCTGCTTTGTTAGAAAAATTTATCAGCTTACTGCCATAGCCTATTTTAATAGTGTTATGGCAACAACGTATCTGTAGGTCAGGGGTTAGTGGAGTGGAATTAAATTATATTATATTTTAATAGTATATTCATCTTTTTTTCAGTAGTAAGATTCTATGGATGGATGGTGTTAATGGAATTGAAATCAGTGCATTTATTCAAGTACTGTAGCTAAGTGCAATTTTGAGGTACTTGCTCTTTAATAAGTCCTCATTATTATGCAACTTTATACTTATACTTTACAACACTTAAAGGACTGGCGCATTCTGATCTGTCGGTTGACTGGTTGGTCAATATGCTCCTACCGATTTTTCACAGAAAAAAATGGCAGTTGTTGTTCAGCACTTGCAGATGTCATTTGTGATGGTTGGTCTTTGTGGTCTCCACTGTAGTTGGATGGCTAGTGACATTGATGAGCAAAGTGTTTCACCCAGAGTTAAACATTTTTTCTCAGACGTCTTTCTGCACAGCCTCAGAGATCAGTTCTTCACAAACAGCAACTTCTTGCCATGTGCTGTGTCATTTGAACACACCTCCAGTTTACTTGTGCCGCTGCATAATGCATGGTGCAGGAGTTCCAAAACCCCCACAGATGTGAACAAAACACAATTTTGATCAGGAAAACACCAACAAGTAAAGTAATAGTATAGTTTGTGCTCTTCTTTACATCACTTTACATTTAAATTTCAGCTCATTCTCATTCCCAGGGCATCACATACAACTGTTTGGTCAGTGGCCGTCAGTGTCTGATTCTGATGCATGAGGCCCCCTAGCGTCTCTAAGATACACACTGGGCTTTCTACTGGCTCCAATGTCAATCCATCCCCTGTAATAGTATAACGCAGTGGTTACCGACTTGTGGGTCGCAGTCCAAAAGTGGGTCGCAGATCCCTCCTGAATTGACAACAAGTGACTCATAAACATGTCAAGTTTGTAAAAAAAATATTTTGTTTTTGAATAATGAATTTCTGGCACAGAGGTTTAATTTTGAAGTGCCTTTTCTGCTGTAGAGTGAGTGACTTATGGGCAGCTGTTTGACAGAGATAGCAAACACATTTGATGACATGGCCAAACGCGAGTATGACGCTAAACATAGAAAACTTTGTAGACCTTGAAATCATGACTAAGGAGGAATCTGGACCCTGTGGCTGGAACAGTTGGGAACCACTGGTATAAAGGATGAGTAGGACAGGATGGTGGTGTGGTAGATGGGTCAAACAAACACAGGACTTGTTTGGTGTCTCGTGTGAAACATTGAGATTTTTTTTAACTGTTATGTAGTAAGTTGGGAGTAAATGTGTTGTTTATTTTGAATAAGCAGTCAAATAAACTTCTTATAGTTATAGAAGAGTTATAGAGTTATAAAAGATTCTGTGGAGGGGACTTGCCCCCTGGGACTTTGTATATAATTGCACAACAAAGTCATTCTGTGTGACAAGGTGCTGGAAAATTAGAAAATTCAGGTGCATGAAGAGAATGAGAGGAAAAAACTATCTTACCTTCATGCAGCTTAACTTGGTGTTTTATCTTTCCATTTGAACAATGAAAAAGCAGACAGGCTAACAAAGATGGATCACTGAGCAAAAAACTCCAATAGTTGGGAATTGAACTCTGGTCCTCATTGGGGGATTCATAGAGGGACTGGAGAGTTTACATCCCAATGGACTACTTCACGCAGTCTTTCACAGAGCTGGAATATTGATTCAGTTTTGCTTTGATTTATGTAACTGCTATGCACCCTAGGCCTGGCATTGTCCCGCCTATAGGAGTCTAAAATCTAAAGCTTGTAGACAGCTCTGCCTTTATTCTCTGAGAATACACTCACCGGAGGAAATAAAACTGCTTTAAAAACCCATTTTCAGCTCTTATGTATAACATGCAGTTCTGTGCCCTTCATGAGTTTTACGCTTAATATTGTCATTATTCACACAGTTAGCCTTATTAGACTCCCCCACCATGCATTTAATCTGCATTAGTTTAGCTGTGACCAGTGTAGCCCGTTCTTTCTTAAACTCTACGCTGAGGAAAAGTTTTTCTGAGGCATTTTGAGCTCCAGCATTGTTCAAAGGGGGTAAGACTCATGCCATTCCCATTGTAGACTTGTATGGTACAATACATGCATCCTAAATGTATGCATCATACAGTAAATAAGTGGAAATCACTATGTAAAGTAAATCAGGTAACCAAACAATGAACCTACTACGATGTGATTTGTGGTCTGCCCAACCTCTATAAACAGATATCTGCATATGAATGCAGACTCTTTCATCAAGGGGGCGAGATTTTGTTGTTGGAAGTTGCCGTTTGCAGTCCAAGTAGTATTGACCAGTCACATTTGAGTTTGCTTTGGCTGCATGCATGTAGGAGAGCGAAAGCCAAATTTGTTTCTGGACCTGTAAGTAAGAAGACAAAGTCTTAGTCTGGATATCTGCTGGCTGCACCTGAACCCCCCCAAATAGTTGTCGGTAGACGTGACATTATCATGATAGCCAATGCAGATTGGTTCAGAGATTGAAGTTTGATGAACCAATTTTGAGTCGAAAAACGAAAGAATTAGAAAAGAAAAAGGAATGGCACCTGAATTTAACCAGTCTCATCAGTTCTTCCTGATAGAATCAACCACAGTTGTTGTACTGTTCACTGGGTAAAAAACACAATCTGTGATCCAGCTCCTATTCTTAAGGGTTAAACCACCAGTTCAAAACTTGAGTTTGCATTAAGCCTCGCTCCCAAACTGATTGACTGATACACACTAACATTAAAACAAGGACTGAATCAGTGTATGTATTTTTTTCTAATGTTAGAGATTTGTTTAGAGACACGGGAGTCATACAGACCTAACATTTCAAAGATACCCAACTGACAAACATATTTTTTCATTCGTAACAGGTGAGAATTGTGAATATAAAGTTCACATGATTACAAACATACTGGTTGGGAATTCAAAAGTAGTAAAACCAGTCCTGTAACAAATCCTACCTATTTATTGGTTCTTTAAGTTGTCTTCACCGTAAAAGAGATTGTTATTCAAGTATTCAATGTATTTCACATACTTTTGTATGCAGTACTTTACTGTATCCAATGAACAAAATGTTAAACGTCTTAGAAGTACTTTTCAGTATAATGCACCACAAATGTACAGCCAGGAGGCAACACACAAACTGCTAAAGTAGCTGCTAAAGATAGTATTTATTACATGTCTGTTGTATTGCATTGTATTGCATTACATTGCATCATACAGGTGTTTGTGTGTTTCTGGCCAGTTAGGGTATTTTTATGTTGCAGTTTGTCAAAGAATTCCACAGACTGTTGGGTATCTCAAAGTGTTACACACACTGAAATCCATGCCTTTAGTAAATGATGGGTACGCTCACCTTATTACACTGTTAATTCATCCTGGTCCCAGAGGTAGGGCTCGGCGATATGGCCTAAAAAGAAATCTCATTTTTTTTTCACAAAAAATCCCAATTCACAATTTAAATAGTTTTTTTTTCACCCCCTACCTAAAATCAATTTGCAGATGACAAAGAAATTGTTCAAAACAAGTTTCAATTTTATTTTGTTTAAATTTTCCCTTCTGGGGTTTAAGTTACATCAACAAGCCACTAAAAAAAAGAGATGGCAAGCCCTGCCTGCTATTGTAAACAGTGACAATGTAACTTTTCAGTAAGCATTATCTATTTTCAAAATGACACAATGCACTCTAAAACTAACTTAAAAAAATAAGTAAAACATAAAATTATAAGACCCTTTTTTGAGGTTGATAAAATAAAGTGCAAACAAAACTCTCAGTTACCTGAACATGTTTTGCATAATAAAGAGGTGCTTGTGTGGTAAACAACAAGTATTTGGTCACTATTTTAATTCCCTGAATCATGTTCACTAAATTAAACATCTGCATCAAATAAAATTAAACATAAAATTTAACATCTGCATTTAATAGTAGCCTTCCATTGTAAACAACTGTGAAAATGTAACTTTTCAGTAAGCTTTTCTAACTGACAGTGACATAAACATAACATAAAATAAAATGTATGTGACCCTTTTTGACAAAACATTTACAGAAGTTTAACAGCTTGCTATTCAGTATCCAGTTACCTTAACATATTTTGCATAAAAAAAGTGCCTGATAACAAAATTAAACATCTGCATTCACAGCATTATCAACAGCATCAAATAGTAGTGCATGAGCCTTGGAAAGTTAGGTTGGTGGCGCTTCCACCAGTCAAGTGGATCGGTGTCTGGGTCAACCTCAGGGGTCAATAAGTACGTTGTCAGCTCAGTCTCTATTTTCACTGCCTCTGGCTGGTCAGGAGATGACACTGGTGCATTCTTCTTGAAGACGGCAGCTAAAGTCATTTTTTTTTTCTTGGGCAGAGGCTGTTCTTCTTCACACACCTGCACAGCTGTGACCAGGCTGCTGTGGTGTACTCTTGTCAGCAGGAGCAAGAGACATGAGTTCAGTGACAGCTCTTTTTTGACTTGTTCCACCTTGTCTGGGTCAATGTAGGTTGTACGGAACCTTGCGTCCATCAGTGACGACATGTCCAACAGGTCATCCTGCACACCGTTGCTGTATTTGTCATCGAGGTACTGCATTATGTTTCCTTTTATTGTTGCAGTGAGCTCTGTGTCTTCTGCCTCTTGCTGTAGGAGACTGGTTCTGAACAAATGGAGCACCGGTTTAATGCACGAAACGCTGACATATTACTCGCCAGAGAGTGCGTCAGTAAAGTCTTGGATTGGTTTCACAACTTTATTTATGGATTCTAAGACTTCAAGATCTTGCCAAGTATTTTTTCATTAGTTTTAATTTTTATTTAATATTTATTTATTGTTTTCAATTCAGTTTAGTTTCAGTTAGTTTCCAGAGTGTGTTTCTTTGTTTCATTTTATTTTTTTATTGTTTAAAAGTATTTAGTAGTTTCAGCATTTTTATTATGCACACAAATGTATGCATGTGCGCACACACACACACACACACACACACACACACACACACACACACACACACACACACAGTAGCATGTACTGTGTATACCATTATATTTAATCATGCAGATTTTGTGGAAGTATATGTTGGTTTGATATAATGCATCACTTACATCATGCATTAATTAGGCTTTCCATGTCTTTTTCGAATGGGAAATATATTTCACTTGATTCTTACCTATAGCACAGTTCAATCTGTGTCCAAAGCACTGAAGGCTGGGCCACTCATTGTCTCATTGTCAGAGCTTTGATCATGTTGGTATTGCTGTCAGTGGTCATATAGGTGAGTCGGTCATCAGCAAGATTCCACGAGCTCAGAGCGTCTTTTAGCCCCGGGCAATTATTTCCCCTTTGTGATCATCGGGAAAGTAAGCCGTTTGGAGGCAGATGCTTTGCAGAGTCCAGTTGTCGCTTATGTAGTGCACCGTTAAACATAGGTAGGGCTGCATCATTCTGCTGGACCACAGATCGGTTGTTGCGGAGTAGAACGACACCTTCCAGCTCCGTAGCGTGCACTCCGCACTCTCTGATCTACGGGAGCCCAGCAGGCAGGCGTTGATGGCAGATGTTGATGAGAAAATCGATTTTCATTAAAACAAATCGACATTAAGTACAAATTCGAATTAATCGATAAAATCGATGTATCGCCCAGCCGTACCCAGAGGTCGTACTAGCAAGGTAATATTCCTTTTGAAAGCCAAAAAACAGTAATTCTGTCCTCCAAATATCTGTGAAAAATCTATGGCATTCCCTGATACACCCGGCCCCCAAACTACAAGGCTCAGTTGTTGTCACCTCATCATTGCCATATGGAGTTGTAGAGTAGTAGAGTAGTAGTAGAAATACTACTATTACTACTACCAATACTACCAGGCCATAAAAGTAGTTTATATTATTATTCAGTGTTTGAATGTGTTTATTTTTAAATTTGTGTAGGTGGCATGTAAAATGGGGTGTAAAATTGCTTGTTAAAATAATGCATCAAATTCATCAGCTTGTAGGTTGTCACAAATTCAAAAATGTAATTATAATATTGCAATGTAGCCATCTCTATTTCCATCTGGAATATGATTGAGTAACAATATGAGGTCTCACTGATGTAGAAAAACTTGTCAATCTTAATGTTGTTAGGGAAACAAAGTAAAGAAAAATAAACTTGATGAATCCCAGTTGTTCTTGATTATCTAAATTTAATTACAAGACAAATCTGGTATCAGAGAAGCCTTTGGCATAGCGCATGTGCCTTGACGGAGACAGACTAAAAAATTAAAGTACAGAACAATAATTTCTGCCTGAGTCTGATTTAGGGTTGAGCATTCACGTTTGAAGAGTGTCACTCTTCAGAAGTTGAAGACCAGCACGACAATTTCAATCTATGCTTCGGCAAAATGTTTCTGTTGTCTCCATGGAAAGTAGATACCTCCTGCATTGCTTAAAGGCCAAGTCTATTTTTGTTGTGTTTAGTGAAGTGTAATCTGTACAGACCGCTGTTCAAATCTCACGAATATAATGCTGAGTATTTGTTTTTAATATATTAACTATATATCTATTTTGATCATCTTTAAATATCTTTTAGCAGCAGATTTTCCCACTTGTTACAAAAGGATGGGAAATAAAATCCAAGAATCAATACATACACAGTAATTGACATGACATAAAAACTATGTCCTAAATGTCTGCTGTCACTCAGCCTGGTGGTAGCCGCTGTCCTCTCAGCTTCGAAGGAGCTGCTGCTGATAGGTGGCTGCTTCCATGGTCAGAGAGTCTAAATCCAGGCTGGAGTCAGTGTGAACTTAAAACTGCTATCTCTGCGGTGACTATAGTAACACTACCAGTCACATGAGGGGACAAAATATGAAGTTGTCCACAACATAACCAAATTCTCCACTTGAAAAATTAAAAAATGTCCTTTTTGTCAAGCAACACTTATCAAAAGTGTTGAGCTTCCAACTATGAATTAAGCGCTATTCAGTTAAAGTCTCACATCTTTCAGATCCTCATTTCATCATGTCAGTAGACAAGAATCATAAGGCCTGATCCCCATACACTCCTGAGCCCCATCCCTCCGTTTTGGACATTCACATATAGAGGAAGAGGGTCCTGATTCTTGTTGGGATAGAGGGGTAGGGCAGAGTGTTAGGGCTACATGGCCTTTCAAACAGGCCTTTAGAGGCATGGAGATTTAAAATCATTGTTACCATAGTATTATCTTTGTTTAATGTCGTTTCAGTGTAGTGTGGTCTTTTTTTCTCTATGACAAGCATAACAGAAACATTGCTGGTATGCCAATGTCCCAGTTGTTTCTTTTGATTTGTGCAATAGAGATTTGAGCCTCTAAACATGAAATTTGAAAAAATACGAGGGGCACAGATGCTTCTCCTGTCGACTACATGTCAGTGCACAAATTCAGAATCAAACATTTCCCTATGATCAAAGTCCATCACACTTACAATACATAAATACTCAGTACATATTGAGTACCTCAAAATATTGCTTGTTTCAGTGCTTGAGTAGATGTCTCCACTTAACTCAACACTCAACCAAAGGTATAGCTGTTCTGACCAGAGCTGTGTAGAAACACCTGGAGGCCGTGGCAGTGTTACATGACAGCCATCGGCTCCACCATCAACTGCTTTTAAGCAATTGATGTTTATTTATTTATCTTTAAAACATTTTCCCGATGTGTTTTTGTTATGAAAGGCATTTCCATTCCCTGCATTTTTACAAAGCAAATGAGTTGCAGTACACAGCACAGCCCTGACCAAGCTGCTTCCCTTAAAGGCTCTGGCACCGACTGCATGGAGAGAGACTGTGAACTTGGGATGTTTGCAAAGTGAAGTTCAGTCAAATTAATCATTCTGTCAGACAATGAGAGCAGAGCACCCCAGGGCTAAAAGGGAGACAAGGCCTTTCAGCGAGAAGAAGAATACGCTGCGCTACTGTATATGTTTTGGGCTTGTTATTCATTTTCACTAAAGGAGGCGGGGGCTGGGGATGGGGAGGTTATGTAGTGGTGTGCTCTCGCTCTCTCGGCGCCGGGGAATATATCTATCGTTCCGGGGAGCCATTTCCCATAAGAGGGGATAAATGGATGTAGCTGAAGGTGAGGACAATGCAGGAACATCACATTTAGAGGCTTATTCATCAAGTTCATAGGTGGTGTCAGACCTCTGTGAAATGTTGCATTTTCACAGCATGCTTGTAAAGGAACTGTTACTGGCCTTGCACACATCCCAGCACTCATCATGCTTCATATCTAATTTGCGTCACCATGTTTAAGCTAAAAATAGATAATTCAGGATTGCATTGCTATTGCTATTGCTAGCTCATCTAGCAGCACTGAGCTAACTAATGTTACGGGTCAGCTGAGGAGGATTTTCTTGAGTGTCCAGGTCATGGCGAGATAGGGCATTAAGCCTTGGCAGAGGTCTGTGCTCTCTGAGTGCCCTTCTAGCTCTTACATGTGCTCCATGAGCTTTTGCTTTACGCGTTCTGTTAGGTTTGCAGAGCTGCCTACACCCTTTTATTGTCTTACGTTCATGTTTCAATTTATCTATCTCATACATGACTGGAAAAATCTCTCAAACGCGCACACATGGTCTTTCTTTTCACCTCTTGCTCCCCTCCTCCGTGTCCGTAGATGCAGAAAATGTGTCTCAGTCACAAGCGTTATTCAGATACCTTCTGCATGTGCTTGTGAACAGGGTAGGGGCAGTCATAGTGATGTATTGCTGTAATCCCACCGCAGCAGTATGACACGGCTGTCAGTTGCCATAGGAGACGAGATGATAAATTTTCTGCTGCTCCGCTAATGGTCCCATATAAGTGATGTTAATGTTAAAGGCCCAATCCTGCATTCTTATGCAACAATGAGGGGGTCCTGCCTCTAACGAATGACGAGAGGCACTTTCACTAGCTTGGGTTTTATAATTTGATTTATAATTGATTTAGTTTGTAATGATGAAATAATTTTATGTTTATAGCCATTACCAAAGGAGAAGGGAGGGGGATTACTTTTTCAGTCCAAGTCATGTTCACTAACAATCTGTGCTCTATCACGCCATGCTCTATCTATAATTGATCTGTTAAAAAAGAGGCTGATTGGTCCTTTAACGCTAACCCATCTTAGAACTGCTTGGTCTCTCCCACAGCAGTGTGTGATGAATGTTTCCTCATTCTCATGTATCCTATTACAATTTAATTTACATGTCCATTTGTTGTGTTTTGTCTGCCACTGACTGTGTGTTGCCATGGATGAGAGGTTATTGGGCGGTGGAGCAAGATGCATGTATGTCGTTCGATCGACTGTGCAGTGCATCAAAGTGAAAAATGTTCATACATGGGTGACATCCTCAGGCAGAGGAGATGGACATTATTGATTTGAGCAGGAGATAGTATTGGTAAAAGCAAAATCAATATACTGGGCTTCAAAGGAACACTATGTTACAGCTACATGAGAGAATACCTACAGTACAGTACAGCTTTTGCTTAACTGAAGAGTTTTTTGGGTGTTTTAGGTAGGGTGATAAATCTTACTGAGATTGCCAACCCTCACTTTGCCCTCTGCGAATGATTTTTTTAGACCATTTAAATATTGAGAGTGCCATTGATGTTATTGCACCTGCTTGGGTTTAATCATCGTAATCATGAATAGGCTTGTGCCGGTTTGAAAATTTTCCAACCGGTTTGATAATTTTCCAACCGGTTTGATTTAAAGCCAGATATCTAACCAACCGATATATCATCTTATATACCTAATTTTATCACTGGGGGTCGCATTTGAGCTATTTTTCCCATTAAAAGCCCATTATAAGTGTAATGCGCTTCCAGTGCTCTAGGTGGCTGTATTAACTGCCAATACACACAAGGTTACACAAGAAGAAGAAGAAGACGCAGAAGGACACCAAGGAACCTTCCTCTGACTCCGCTCTCTCAGTGGAGACACGGCGGTTGAGAGGGCCGAGCGAGAGGACGTTCCTGTTATAGTTCCAGCCCCCCAAATAGTACCAGGAACTTCTTCAGTGGAAACGGGTTACTAGGGCAACAAACTGAATGACTGTTGACTCCCTCGCACTTTCCCACCCCCAATGAAATTTGATCTCTCACAGCAGACAGCTGAGCGGAGCGGAGCTGCAGAGTCCCTCTGAAGCCTGTGAGACAAACTAAACAAAACACGGCTCCTCCACTTCATTTATAAACAAACATAAACCTTATTAAGTTGTCATAATACATGTTACAATGCAAGATAAGTTGAATATAGTCCCTTGACATGCCGCAGATGTGAAAAGCTTTTTTTTTTTTTTCTCCTCAGTTTATCCGGTTGACATGAATTGTGAATAAAACCAGATTAAACCAGACTAAACCGGTTAAACCAGAAAATGGCACAAGCCTAATCATGAACAAAAAAGCAACCCAGAGAAATGCTAAATCTTCGATAACCCAGAAAAGGGAATGAACCTTTACATATTTGAAGAGACAATAGCAATAATACTCATGTTCTTTTTAGTACCATTCAGTACGTTTACATGACACTTGGAAAAAACCCAAAACGAATTATTGCCTTAATCCGACTGTAACTGGACAACTGAAGTGCATGTAAACGTGTTACTCCAACTAATATCAGAGTTCTCCAACTCCAATTAAGACACCCAGATAATGCGATTGGAATTCAATTTTTTCGAGTTAAACTAGACAAGCATGTGGGCATGCTCCACACCCCCGACGCTGGTGTGTGACCCTGGAACAGACAAGACATGCTATTGTTGTAGCCCACCAACAGCATACGGCGTACTTGTTTGCCTCTCAAAATCACCACGAGGGACAGCGTGCACCTTATTCGCACAATCAGTAACGCATACATTACATAGGAGATGGACAAAGCTCTACAATTATCCATCTTGCTGTTGTTCGAAAATGCCGGTCTGCCACCTGACTCCAGTTGTTTATTATTAAGTGATGTAATAGGTCAACCAGAAAGGAGGCCGTATTAACCTGCTGAAATGACACGTATCTCCACCTAGTGTGAGGAGGAGGACATGTTCATGTCAGTAATTCGATTTTCTCAGTTGCCTGTAAACTGGGACAAGAAAAGTCCAATTAGACGCCAAAATCGAATTTTGAGCATAGCTCGATTGAGCTGTGCATGTAAACGTACTGATTGATAGTCTGAGCAATCGCCCTTCCTCAATTGCATCTGAATTTCTTTCCACCAAGAAATGCATTACGTTTGCCAAGTTATTCAGTAAGAAATTCAAGATACTACATCAGCCATTAAAAGTTCATGTCATGCAGAAAAAATGAATTACATTTTATAATTGTGTGAAAGAAATATGTCAAAATTAACAAAATACGATGCTAGTGACTGCTGAACTCTAGAAGAAATTGAGCAGCATTTTAAGCTGCCACCCTCTGTCTTGTTGCTCAACCAACAAGCTTTGTTAAAAATGTTTTCAGCTGGCGACAGATTTATTGCAGAATAGCTCTCTTTTATCAGGTAATTTTCCTAAGCCTTAAAAACTGTAGTCATCAAACCTCTCCTAAAAAGAGCAGTCTGGATCAGGGGTTTTCTCTGGGTCTCAAAAAAGTGAAGCCAATGTGAAAGTAACTTAAACCTGCATTCTTTTCTAATGGCTGGCAAGAAGCAATGCTGCTGGTTGTAAACAGAAGTTCGATTTTATAGAGGTGTTAGAGAAAATGGCTCTACTTCAGCTGATATTAACTTGATAAACATTTTTCTAAAGAGTGTATGGTCTCAATCAAAACTCTCAAGTGTTTTCATTATGGCATGATGTTCATTTAATAAATTATTGTCTCATTTAGATTAAAATAGACAATAAGATAGGGTATGCTCAGTGTCCTCAGGTTCTCAGTCACTCCTACCCGTCATCGCTCCACAGCTCCACCTTCTCATCCAAATATAGTCCCTTCTGGCTCCAAAAAAACAAGGTGGCAATAGCCAAAATGCCAAACTCGAGGCTTTAAACCAAACCAAACCAAATGGGTAAAATCACACCGGCTATGTCCACTTCTTTTATACATTATTTAGTCCAGACACATTTGTGATTACCAAGTAGACCATTATCAGACCTTGCTTTTGTAATAACTGAAAACATTGTCTACCAGCAATAACTTTTTAACCTAAAAACAGTTACTTTATTATGTTTCAATAGCCCATATTTACCTTGTTCTGTGACCAAGCAACTACAGTCCCGTTGTTTGTCTTCTCAAGGTAATTGAACAAGTAGATGACCGGAGGTGCCCGAACCTCCTCCAGCTAAATGCAGACAAAACTGGAGGGCTGAATATTAACTGTCATTGCCACTCTCTGTCACAGGAAGCCACCAACTAACTCAGGAATCTTGGCAAAATCTTTAACTTAGAGTTATACTTCAACACCCATGTCAAATCAGCAATAAAGTTTGAATTCTGCCATCTTACAAACATAGCAAGAATCAGAGCAATGTAGACAGGGATTAGAGAAACTATTCCATTCTTTCATTTCCACTAGGTCACAATATTGACTCTGGAACCCCTCCAATCCCTTGTCAAATCCATTTGGGTTCGGTATACATTTGTGAGTAAAGTTTAAAAAGCAATACAAATTCAAATGGAATCGGTACTTTCAATTGGTTAAATAGACAGAAACAGTACAGTTGCAGCCTAATTTTTGTTTACAACCCACCTGCTCCTGAATGTGTATTGTCATTCCCAGTGCTTTAAATACAGCTGCTGCTGTCATGAATGCACAATGCACCATACAGCACTTGCATGATATGCACTGGGCTTTTAACAGCAATACAATCACGTCTGAGGAAGTAACATAGTAGAAGGAGCAAGAAAGTCTGAGTAGGGTGTATCGGTCAAACATACACACTAGGGCTGCCACGATTAGTCGACTAATCGATGACTAATTGACTATTAAAATAATCAGTGACTATTTTAGTAGTCGACTAATTGATTTGAGTAATTTTTCATAGGAAAGTACTATAAAAGTACCCCAAAATACTCTTATTGCAACTTCTTATGTTCAGATATTGGCAGCTTTACGCGCTCTTCCATGACAGTGAACTAAAACCCTTTGGCGTGAGTATGGAACAAGACATTAGATGATGTAATTTTGGGGTTTGGGCGAGACAAACCGACATTTTTCAACATTTTTTGATGAAATGATTAGTTGACTAATCGAAGAAATAATCGACAGATTAGTCGACAATGAAAATAATCGTTAGTGGCAGCCCTAATACACACAACTTTTACCCAGGAGATAGCTGTTTGTGTCTTTTGTGAAATCTGACAGTTGTCACATTACATAGTGGTCATGTGACATACTGTATATTTCCAAATAGTCGCCCGGTGGCAAATGGCCACCAGGCACCTAATACCAGCCGTCGGAGTTGACCCCATTTTGCGTATTAAACGCCGGTCCGATTAAACGCCCGGGTGATTATTTCCTCATTCATTGCCTCATGGCTGTCCCTCCTTGAGGGACTGTTTTACGCATGGGTCGGTGGTGGTGCACATGACTCGTGCATGGATGGACAGCCATGTATCTAAAACAGGTAATACATCTGGCTACATCTTTCCCACATCAAATATCCGTGATCACCTTGACCTGCATGCGTAAAAATGCACACAATTCCATGTCCTCTCACGGCGGATGCTGTGATTTGATGGCCCGGTATCATTATAGCCCACTCTTATAAGACCCAATAATAATAATGATAACAATCATAATATCAATGATAATAATAATAATAATAGGACTCAGGGATCAGAATTCGGGATGGCAGACTGTCGGAGTGGCTAATTTCAGTGTGACGGCCTGTGACAACTGGGGCTTTACTGGTATAATGCAGTAGCACCACCCAGCGGTGAAGCCTGTGTACACGAAAAAAATGACACTCTAAATGTTTAGAGATTTTTGTACATTTTTGCACTAAAAAAACATACTGGACAGGAACTGTAACCAAATAATGACCTGGTGCAGGTTGGTGCAAAAAAATAAATAAAAGCCTTGAGCAAATAGTCGCCTGGTTCTTTTAAACACTTGGGATCAGAATCGATTATTTGAAATAAACTCCCTGGCCACTATTTGAAAAAATACGGTACTTGTTAAGTTACTGTAACAAACGTTATTTTATTTTATTTAAGCAGACACAGAGCGTGACACTTCCAAATCTGATGCTAGAGGGGTACCTAGAGTGTCATAGTTTGGAGCAAGCTGCTGTATATGACAAAACCCTACACATTATAACAGATATACCCTGCTTATTTTCCACACCACATATACTGCTGACAAGGTAAGCATGGCCTTGGTCTTGCATGGCGATGTTGGTCAGTTGATCATGGAGATATCTTAACAACTGTTTGATGGATTGCTATGAAATATTTTACAGACATTCCTGACCCTGAGGAAAAGTTGTCATGACTTTGGTGATCCTTTGATTTTTCCTCTAGCGATAAGTTTTTACCTATCCTGTGAAATGCCTCATCATCAACCTGATGTATTGCCACAAAATTTGGTACAGAAATTTATGAATGATGAATTAGATAATGGCTGATGTGGTTTTGAATGAAATGTGTCAACGGCTGCTGGGTAGATTGCAGTGAAATTTGGTACACACAGTCATGTCCCCTCAGAACGAAGTGTAACCCTTGAAACTAGTGTTTAAAGCAAGCTTGCTCACTTGCTCCTAATACTAAAAGTCCCAATTCAGAACTATTACGTTAATCAAAAAAGTCAAATTATTGATATGATTTGCATCAACAACATAACTGTAAGCCTCTCACTGTTTAAAACAATGTTACACAGCTTAAATGATCAGCTAGAGAATCTCTTGGTCTTGTTAAACTACAAAACTATGTTGCCCGCTCGTATTCATAGAGTTGTGCTGTGTGATATTAATTGGTTTCTGCTGATATAATCTGCTGCTGGCAACGTTTGTCTTTTTAACTGCTTAACTAGGAGATCAGTGCTGGCTAAAATTGAGAGGCCTGCTACCTGAATCTATTTCATATTGCTCATCTTACAAACAAGGAGAGAAGAGATATGGCATTGGCTTTGGATCTCAGCGAGTATTTTCTCAGTTTGGAACCCGATCTTGTTCACAGAAAATTGATCGCCAACAGTTTTGATAATTAGTCATCCTTTATCATGTAAAAACAAAACAAATATTCACTAAAAACTACTTGAACAAATTCTCTTAGATCTAATTGATTTTTTTTGTCAAAATAGCTTTCTTTCTCTAAAGAGAGAGTTGTTGTGTCTGATTGAGTTTCGGCTGTGACATCAATATAATCAGTTCTCAATATGCATTAATCACGCCCTTCTCATTGTCAGCGGGGTATTTAACATGTGATAAAATGTGAATATTCTTAATTACAGAATATTGTGAGAGATTGGAGATTCTAAATCAAGGCGTTATTATGCCGTTGTACTGTGTTACAGCTTTTTCATTCACTTCATGATCTTTATGAAATGTTGATGAGGTATTAAGGATCTTGCATGCTTTCGTTGTGTTTTTTAATGTTTTTTTTAGACATGATGAACGGCAATGATGTGCCAAAGCTTCTCAGATTCAGACTCTACCCTGTTTTCATTTTAAATATACCGTTCTCCTTTGGTTTGTACTTCATCTGAATGTTATCATTTTCAGTGTCATGCAGGAACCTTGTGCTTCAAAGAGAATGTTGCGAAAAATTGATGAAAATTGGTTTTAGATTTGACACAATTTCTTAAGAGGAAAAAGTTAGAGGCGTCTGGTTGATGTGGAAATATTCATGTTTAATATAAATGTGCTGTATATTCAAGTGAGATGTTGGCCTTCGCTTTCATCAAACACTGAAGACTTCAGCCTGCCTTCGACTATATCGCTATTTCTGAATAGATTTTATGTTAATGTTGCCATATCCTGTGTGTTTTTCCGTAGATCCGGCTCCACTTTGATCTAACACCGGAGACTTTGCTTGCTACTCTCACCTGTCATCTACTATAATATTAATATTTTGCAAATATTCTTCGTGGTTCTTCAGGTAAAGTGGTAAAGTAAACAAGAATGAGATGTAGAGCCACCCTTTGATCTAGCACTGAAGACTGCATTCTCCTCCACTATAGGAGTAAATAACATATTAATAGTACATTTTTCTGTATGGTTTTACAGGTATTGTGGTGAACTCCCCTGAGCCACTCTTTAGTTGAGCACCGAAGTCTGCTTCAGTAACAGTAAATTTGTTTTTTGTGTATTATTGCAGGTATGGTGAACTACAGCGAGGTGTCTGGCTACCCCCTCGTTCAGCACTGGAGTCTTCGTTCTGTGCTGTACCACGTCAAACTCAATCAGTGGGTCCTCTCTCAAGGTAAATCACTGTGCGCTTCTGGCAATTCATTATATATATCATTTGTTATTACTGATTATTTATTTATGCTGGAGGAGGCCAGGCCTGGGCCTCTGTAGCATAAACTCTCATGTTCTCCATGGAGAAAAACACCACCGTTGGCGATCAATTATTTATCACATTGTAATTAATGTGACACATCAAGGTTAGCAGCTCATCATAACAGCTTGGGTACTTGGTTTTTTTTTTTTACTTTTGATCAACCATGTGATTAACGGGCAGACTGTCATCTATTGATTTGGCAAGCAAGTATATCTTGTGCTTAAAGGAGCAATAAGCGAAATTCATCATTTCTAGATTGAAGGAATTAAAAAGTTGCTATGTGAAGAACTAGAGGTGTAATTTCATCTGGAGTATAGCATGACCTCACACACACTATCTCTGCGTTGATCTCCAGCCCCCTCCCCCCGCCACCCCACAGCCGGTTAGCCTCCACTAGCTTCCCAACTAGCCCCGGCTCCCTGTTTGGATCCAACCGGAGCACCGAACCCTGGTTCATTATTCAGGTTAATGTGGGAAGAAGCAGCAGGTTTATCGGGCAGCTGTTTATCGGGTGAAGTGGAGGCTGCGGAGGAAACACCAGGATGGGTTAATGTCTGGAGCTTGAGTTATTAGCGACTAGGTCCCAGCAATGGGTCAGGCGTTACGGTTGTGTTAAGTGAGTAAGTTAGCCAGGCAGCCCAGCTAACATTTCATTAGGATTGTAAAATGTAGCCTCCCTGCAAGGTTACATTTTTGTAATATATTTGCTGAGATGGAGGCGAGGCTCAGTGACTAGAGGAGCTGATAGAAACGCTCCATAGCTGTTAAGTTACTCCAGTAGCCAGTGGCGGCCGACTCAGCTAGTGCTAACACCGGGAGCTAACGCTAACGTTCCTCCTCTTCTCCATGAGTGAGAGTGATGTTTTAGCCTAGCGGGCAGCTGGCTCGCGGGCTGCACACTAGGCTAAAACATCGCTTCAGGTTAAAGTGGGAAGAAGCAGCGGGTTTATCAGGCAGCTGAGTGAAGCTGGGTGAAGTGGAGGCTGCGGAGGAAACACCGGGATGAGTTAATGTCCGGAGCTGAATGGGTGGGAGATGTGGTGAATGTGTCCAGCAATCACCGACTTGGTGTAAGGCTCTCGAGGGCCAGTGTTCACTTCCAGTTTTAATGTGAAGCCACACCCTTTGAATTTTTTCTAAATCTAACCATGTGCTTCGACTGCCTAAACCTAACCACTTGTGGATGTTAGCTAAACATAACCTTATGCATTTGCTGTTGAAGGAAAAAAAAAACATCAGTTTACTGTGTTGCACCAATATAGTACATTGACTTTAAAAGAGACTTTATACAAATTGTACATACACAAGTGTATTTTGAAAAGACAAAATACATGTAACAGGCTGAAGCTGACACGGCGTCCCAGAACATCAACAGCTGACATGCTCAGGCTACCTTGAAGGTCACATGGCAATGTGGAAAATGCACGACCAAGCGACGAAATGTGACCAGGTCAGAGTGAGAATATGTTGCGAAATTCCTGTTAAACAGGAATGCTAAAATAAAATGCTGAAAAAGATGAGAAATAGCCAACCCAGTAACAGAACCTTGTTTTTGTAATGCATGAAACAGTATAGCACCCACTTCCTGGTCACAAATTGTAGTAGAACAATCAAACAATGGACAAAAATATGTCTCTAAAGACATTTATAGCAAGTTATGGGCAATGCAGTCACAGAACTTTTTTTTTTCCATCAACACAGCTTAGTTTTACAGTTTGATCTGAGATTGTAAGAGAGAAAAGGGGGGTGGCTGTCTCTCATTCTGCTTCTATACTCTTGTGTCTGTGGTGGCAGCAGGTATACAAAAACTAAGCACTATCTGTACTTCGAGCAGCAGCCATTGAGCCTACAAAAATCTGCAAAATGACATCAAAAGAAATAATTTGAGTTCACACATAAGCCAGGAGCAAAACTGGCTAAAAATTGGTGTGTGTCCCTTTAGATAGCACAAAAGTACTTGATCAAACTATAATTAAAGTGAAATAAAGTATAAGTACATATCATGCAAAACGGTCCATTTCGGAATAATAAATATTATATGATTTAAATATTAATATGAACTATATACACTGCCGGGTGGCAATCAAGTCTTATCTTTATACAAAAAATACTTCATAATGTTTTTTGTTCATTATGTTTAATATTTATAGTCTTAATCTGAAAAGAAAGTAGTAATGAAAGATGTCAAATAAATGAAGGGGGGAAAAAAATTTAATATTTCCTTCTGAATTGTCATGGATTAAAAGTATTATTAGATGGAAACACTCAAGAACATTATAAGCCTCAAAATTGAACCGTTGGAAAAGTACAACAGGTTATTTTTTGGCAGAAGATGTTTGCTTAAGAATACACATTTCCGAATCTGTTCTTTTCAGCAGCAGTTTTATGGCAATAAAGTTCTTGAACATATTAAGACCATCGCCACAGGGCCCACTGCTAGCAGTTTTGTAATGTGGTGTTAAAAGGTTCAAGTTGCGTCCATTATATCAAATTAAACCCTTGTTGAAACAGTCAATTATGGAGTGATTGTGGTGTTGCTGCTCAGCTGCACTACTTAAAGAGAACCCTGAAAGGCAATAAATGGGTCGGGGTCAAGTTCCCTTTAATCACAAATTAGCAAAATGTCACTTCAAAAGGGCACAAACTAAAAAGCTGCTCAACAAGCAGTGCAGCCAAACAAGAGAGCCACAGAACTGTAAGACACGATGCCCACTAACATCTAATTGCAAACTCAACTCCTCTGTTAATTGTATAATAACTCATAATAATTTAATAGCCAATAGATCTAGAGACACACATAGTCTCAGGGTGCTTATGAAGACTGATGTATCCAAATGAAATGAAAATAAACCAGGATAAAAATGAGTTTCTCTCAGTTAAAACCGGAGAGCTGCTCTGGATAGCACAGGTCTTCAACAGTAGACTTGAAGTTGGGCTTTCTAGGGAGCAGACAAACCCAGAGCCTAATAATGGGGTGCTAAAGTTAGGTTACTGCCTCACAGAGCAAATGCAAACACCTAGTCGTTAGTGTCAGTGCCTGGAGGAATGGATGTTTCCTTTACTTAACCTGAAATAGAAAAGCCTTAAATAGATGAATAGAATGTATAATGGTGGTAAGGAGAGAAGTGAAAGTGTCAGAGTGTGATGAGTGATGATAAAAGACTCAATGGGACATGCGATAATAACCTGTGTAGAAAACAAATTCATTTTCATGGGGCGTTGTTCTGTATATCTGTTGTTGTACATATTATTTCAACATTTCTAAAATGATGTAGCCCTGATTAGATTTATATGAGCTGACTTTGTGTCGGGAAGTGGAGGGGAAGGTGAATTGGGGTGGCAACTCAACCCACGAAGTTGTTATATACCACCACTTGCTCAGTGATTTCGTCATCAGACACTGACAAGAAAAAAAAACAGCCGTTTATGGTGGTATGGTATGCCCCCATCAGTGTATAATGCTGCCGGACAGCTTCAGTTTGAAATGCTGCTGCATAACAACATGATTTCAAGAGCTGGAAAATCCCTGTCAGGCTTGTATGAGGGGAGGTGGATGGATCCAACAAACACTGGGCTATACACCTAAGAGCACAGTATTTCGCTTCATATATGAATGTTAAGCCAAACCATGATGTTGTTCTCTATACCTAACCATGTGCTTTTGTTGCAAAAGGAAATAAACATGAATGAGGTGTTTTACAGACTTAAGTTACCTGGTCGAGCAGACACCGTACATTTCCTGTGAAAACTGAAGTATATTTTGAAAAGACACAATGCAAACAACATCATTTTTTTAAAGGGACATTGTGTAACATTTTCAGTTATTTATTGGCAAAAATCGATGTCTGCATTCATAGATATATCATCATTGGTGTATTATTACCTCCACCAATAATCTGACTTATTCTCGTAAAAGTAGAATTTCAGATTTGTTTGTACATTGGACGGGCAAGTGGTTTGGGGGGTTCCATAACGTTTCGCCATCTTGAGAATATATCCGCCAGTAAGACACAGACAGCCCTGGCTTCTGTGGCTTCTGCGTTTTCGTTGAGAGCCAGGCCAGCACAGCCAGCATGGTGAGGAGGGGGTTTGTCAACTCGTGTGTCTGTGTAGGAGCCTGAATGAATACTCCATGTAGTATCGGATGACATGGTTTCATCAATGTTATCATAGCTTTTTGGTGCACAGTGGCTGCCGTTGTTGCAATACGCGTTTGAAACAGTGAGGCGCTAGATGGGAGAAATTTCTACACACTGTGGTTTAAGGGAGACATCGGTGGCCACTGACCAGGTATGTTAGGCCCAAACATTATCTTCTCATAACCCATTGTAATAACATACAAATGTTGAATATCTATCTATGGTTTTGTGGAAACAGCCACTGCCAACATTTATTTTGTTGATTGGGCTGTGACTTTATATACTTAAGCAAGAAATACATGAAAATAATTTAAGTAGTATGGTTAATGCATATATGTACAGCATTCCCCCACTTTACAAATTTGAATTTTTGGGGCCTTTAAGTTAATTGTTTTTAATGTTTTACTCTGCACTTTAAGTGACTGCAGTATGGTTACACACCTTACAATGTTAAAAACAGTGCATCACTTAGAGAGGAAAGTTTTTTGCAAGTTTGAGCACTTGCCCACTGAGGTGCTTAGAGTTGTAAACACATCTATTACTCTCCGTTTCAGCCCTCCATCCAGACTAAAATGTTGTTTTTCTAAAATGGAGCTTTTCCAAAAGCAGTCTCCAGAGTGTGTAAATCTTAAAACACCAGCTTGGTATATCAGGATGTCCGAGGCAAGAGGAGCTTAGTGAGTGGGAGGCTGCGCGCTAGTCTAACTTTCTTTGTGACTGTTCATTTTAAATGTCAATACAATTGCATTGATAGCGTAGTTGTTGTCATAAACCTGGATTAATGATGAATTGGTCAGATGACATTGCAGTTCTAAAACTGTGATTTTATCACTGCAGTGCAGCAGGTTGGCATTAAATCACTATTTCATACTCCGTTCTTCGTGTTTCAACCTGTCATAATTTTCTCTTTGGCGTTGTGCAAACAAATAAACAAACGACACAAGGAAGAAAATAAGATATTGCAGAGAAACACGTCTCAGGTCTGACTTTCACATTCTTTCCACACTGTCTGTTCCCTTATCAACCAGCACTGGTAGTTTATTACATTAAAGCCCAAGTACACATGCTAATAAGAGCACATCCATTATTTACTGGAAGCATGTGCATGAAAGAGTGTGTGTGTGCAGCTGTGTGGTTTCGCCTGTCCCTAAGACATACAGATTATAACAGCTGTATCATAGAAAGGAGGTCTGCATTCAGAAATATGTACGTTATTTCATTTTCCCTGTCTCTTTCTCTGTCTCTCTGATAGCCCATCATACATCACAAAGCTTTGTATCCATAGCAAGACCAACATATTCTGACAGCACCTGCCATGGAAACTTCACAGAATAAGATAACTGTGGATAGGTATTTAGTCAAGCAATACTTCTTCTGAAGGCTGCTCCTGGCTGCTGACACATCCAGGATTATATGAGTATTTCCCGACGGGTTTCTCAGTACTAAATGTATTATTCTATGAAAATATGTTTGCTTCTTTTCTTTTTATTTGCCTCACTAGATAACTTGGGTTGTTCTGTTGGCAGTGTTTTAGAGTGAAGTGAAAACCTGTTGAAATATTACATTTATTCATTATGCCTGACTTGAAGGAAAGTGTCGTTTAATAATTTGGATTTTTGTCATGTTTTAAGTGCATGCATTATTTATAAATCCATCATAAATAGTTTCCTTTCTGATAAGTGCAGCCACCCTACTGTAAATACAACCATGACACCTCTAATGCATTTCCAGTGGCGCTGCTGTGGTTTGAAAGTGGCTGCCATGTCTGCTGAGGATACAGTTTCTATTTTCCCTTCGCTCAGAAGCGACTCGGCAGCCTCCGTCTTCTTCTTCTTCTTTTTTTTTTTTTTAACTCCCATTTCCCACTTTAGCTCATCATATTTCAACAGCCACCGGAGGGGGGGAGGCTACTGATTTTTACGTCTGATAGCAAAGCCCCCATCGCTCATCCTCACTGCGCTCTCTGTCTCTCACTTCAGTGGTCCCCTAATTTAATTTTAGAGGAGAAGTAAGAACGAGCGGAGCGTGAGTGCTGAGATATTAATACTGCTTCTCCAGGAAATGATAATGATAAATTGCTATTGCACTTTTGCTTTCCAATATTTACTAAGATAGTATCCCAGCGAGCACATGGTCATTTTGTTATAGTTTGGTCAATGTATCATATCAGACATGCTTTCTCATGCACTTTATGTTCTGCTTCTGCAGCTTGTCAATTGGGTTCACTCAAATATAAATAACATTATGAGACGTGTTCTTTGCTTGTTTTCATTTATGTCACCATTACCCTACCTTAAGAATCTACAGAGTTCTGTGCATTGGTTTGTAGAAGTCCTTTTATCCCACTGTTGTGAGTAAAAACCTGTCATTTCAGCTTAGGTCTCTCCTAGGACACAAAGTCCCTTAGGGAGATTCGCTGTCTAAATTAGCTATAAAAAGAATCCTTAACCCTGAGGTTTTTACTGCCACTTATCCCCGTCTAAATAAAGAGGGAAACGCTAATCTTTAACCTCTGAGTCATTCTGACGTCTCTCTGCTACACAGCAGAGGCTGGTGTTGTCATATCCAGTTAGAAATTAGGCTGCCTGTGACAAAAGTGGCGTCTTACCCATTTGCTGATAAAGATTCAGCAGGTTGTTGAAAGACTTTTTAGGATTTAAAAAAAAATGCACAGTTGAAGGCAGATCTCGTCCTGTCAATAAACAATAGTGAAACACTCATTTTGCAGAGGAAGACTCTTATAATCATTACCAAAAAAAACAAATAATTATTAATCAACATCTCCCAGTATGACAAGACCCATACATGGTACAAATCATGACACTGATTTCAGAAAGAGCATAAAAGCAGGGACTGTTTGGTTTCCTTTTAACTCCTGAGAAAGCATGGTGGGAATGTTGAGCAAGAACAAAGAACACATGCTTAGCGTAACTTATCAAATACTAAAATCTGGTCAGTGGCTGCACACGTCAAAATATGACGTGCTAGGTACTCCTCCTCTGTCAGTTATGGATGCCCAGGGATGGCATGTCAAGTTACACTCAATAGATGCATGGTGCCTTTTCAAAATACACTTCCATTTTCACATTAAAAGTGCAATTTATGCTCATAAAATACATACTAAAGCATATTATATGTCTTCTCGAAATACACTTCAACGTAGATAATAACTTCTACTTCAAGTTTACTTCCTTAGGTTTTGGCAACAAAACCACTTGGTTAGGTTTAGGAAAAAAAACATCATGTGACATTCATGTAGCGTGCAACACGTACTAGCTCACTACTTTGTTATGAAAACTTTACCCGCCAGAGTAATATTTTGAAGTTGCCAGCCACTGCCAGCATTTTTGATCATATTCACTAAACTTTCAAGACCCACAGAATAATTTGGTTTGTGAATATGTAAAAATTATATATGAGAAACTAAAGAAGAGACATTCTGCTTCTGTCACTGTCACTGTCACTGTCATTGAGATCCTGTTTCGTCCCACCAAACCCGTTTGCTTATTCGTCCAGTTGGATTCAGGATGTGGGAGTTTGAGTCCAACTTTTCCGTTAGTGGCAGCATTTTCGTGCAGTTTTCAAGCCGCTACGTCTTCTTCCGGTTTCCAGCGAATCTTCTTCTTTGTTTGTTCTTGGACATAGCAGTTCTATTCTATTCTATCTTATAAGAGTGAACACACGGAATTGCCGGAGTGTCTGGTCAATGGCGGAGAAGTGTTGGGAATAATTTGTATCACAGTATTTTCAAAGATTATGGCAGTTTCACGGTATATCACTTTATGTATAATTGGTATATCATGGTATTTTTAAATGTTTCATTGCATGACTGGGCCTTTATATAGGTTTATAGTGCCTTATTCTACTGTCAGAACTACATAGGATACTTATAAAGGTCAAAAAGCTATCATGTATATGCTGAAGTCTTTGCTTAGCACAGGTTTGCTTGGCCAAAATGCATGACACTGTTGTAAACAATTTTTATTGTGCAAACTGTACCGTAGTAAAAACAGAACTTAAAAGTTACAAGATTGTTTTGAAACACAGCAATCAAGGCCTTTAGTATATGCACAATGACACTAAAACATTGCGTCAGGAACTGCCACTGTCCGATGCGTGCCAAACCACTGTTAAGGGTGCCCCTGTGAGGCCATGTCTGATGCCAATGGCCACTGACCAAGCATCGATATTTGACGAATTGGGGGTGAGACCGAGTTGGAAACAAAATAAGGTTAATCAGTAGAGTTGGGCAGTATCCAAATTTTGTTACCGTTAAGGCCTGAACATACTCGAGTGTACTATTAGCGGAGTGAATAGTACAAAATGTGTGAAAATGTGTGCTATAGGCCTACAGCCTATCCTCAGACCATGACGGGTTGGTTTATTTTTTAGAGCCTACCTTTAGTTTGAAAAGTTCACCCTCTCCAAGTCCCAACTGTTTTGACCATCAGAACAGGCTACTCCTCATTGAAAATGACATAAAAACAAAGTATAATGATAACTATAGCAGCATTCTATGCTTAAAAACTATTCAAGGTTTTTCGCCAGCAAACCAGCATGTTTACTTTTTCCATCTGGAGCAGGGCACATAGTGGATTGACAACTTTGGCCGCGGTGCTGAATATGCGCTCTGACAGAGACCTTGTGGCACAAATGCACAGGTACTTTCAGGCAGCCCTCGACATCAGAGGAAATAACAGGCTTGCGACAACAGGCAGTTATCTCTGCTCCTGCTCGCTCCTGTATGGTGCCGACCGGACCTGCCACCGCATCGGCTTTTCTTTGAAGGAGACTGCATGTTTTTACCAGTGGTTCGGGTTGCACTACATGCTCCTCCAGTGGACCTGCTGCTGCTGCTTGCAGAAGTTGTGAAGTGGGGTTTTTTGAGGGGACCAATTCGCTTGATGTGCAGCTTGCCATATTTTCTTCTCTTTCTCGCGTCCCAGCTGTCACGTGATGACGTCACATCCAAAAACTTTATCAAATATCAACAGTTGAGGGCAGTTATAAGAGAAACACTTATAGCCTACTATTAATTGTAATAGTATTAAATTGAACACTCAACCACACATACATAGGTGCTGGACAAGCCCCCATTATTTAGGCATTAAATAAATTATATTTAATATTATATCAGGCCCCTATAGGCCTATATGGGGGGCAGATTTTTTTTTTTAAATGACAGTAATGAAACTGATACCGTTGCTATTTTTAGATACCGCGGGATACCTTATTACCGTATTATCGCCCAACCCTATTAGTCAGGAAATGTCTAATGTGACTGCACAGATGCATGAAGAGACCTGAATACATTGTTGGATGGCCCTCTTCATTCTTATGAAAGTTTTTCAGTGGTGTATGAGGCCAAAGAAGTCTGACTTCCTGTATGAAAAGTGATCCAGATCTTCTGCATCATTAGGCCCATAGAACAAGTGCACCAGAGTCACCCGTGCAACTAACTTCCGTCAGATGAGCCAGCTACTTCCAGTTTAGCCCTCACCTAACTCAAATGGGGATGAATGATTTAATAATGTAGCTCCTCTGGACTTTCTGAATTCAGACTGAATTTGTAGTTGTACAAAATGCCATTTTTTTGTGCTTGTGACACTCAAAAAAATGTATCCACTTAGACATCTTTTTCCCAATGAAAATTTATGGGGTAAATTTTTTGGGGGCTCAGTGACATGCACGTGCAGGACCTGAAAGTTGTAGTTACATTGTTTGGCCACTATACTAAATTAGCAACAAAGTCCGGTGCACTTCTGGGGGACATGGATAACTGTAACAAAAAAAACACTTGAGTGGTCACTTATTCTCATACGTGATGGACAGCTGTCAGCAAAGCAAGGATTGTTGACATAAAAATAGAGACAGTGTTGCAAAACAGAGAAAAAATTGTAAACATAAAAGTTCTCACATTCTGTTTGAAATAGTGGATGCTTAAAGCTTTAAGAAAAGTGTGATATGTTTTTTTTCCTGTCACAGGTCTTGCATGCTGCATTATTTATTTATTCACACCAAATCCTGTCTTTACCAGGTGTAATGAAATCTATTATACACACTCTTATACAACTCCTGAGATAGTTTTAATTTCAAGAGGATTTCACTGATCTCATGTGAGCTTGTGCTGCTTCATGTCTGTATGTGGTCACTGTGGATACTCAGCACTGTTTGGTTGAAAGGGTTCATGAATAGTAAGCAGCTGGCTCAGATGTCTGCTAAACCCGTTTAAGACACTTAGTGCCAGATGCCTGACAGACACTGCCACTTCACCGACTGTAAATTCAAATGCCTACAGTATGTGCAGCTAATCAAGTGAGACAAACCTGGATTAAAAAGAATAACGGGGGTCTTTAATACTTAAGTAGACATCTGTGTCCTAAAAAAGTTTACTGCCGCAAGAAATTACATTAACGACATGTCAGTTGCAGATTATTCTCATAGTCTCTAATTGATATAAGGTGACACAAAAATGTGGCAAACAGTGATTTAACTTTACATTTGATTCAACTCTGAACCATCATGAGACAGTTTTATACGAAGATTCAAATTACTCTGGTCTCCCATGAATACAAACATTTAGCTATGCCAATAGTATTGCTCTGCAGCTGGAAATGTCAGTCTTGTCTGTCAGTCCACAACTTCCAGACTGGTATTTTAATAACTGTTAGAGAGATTGCCACTGAGTTTTGTAAAGACATTCATGGCCCTGAGAGGGTGAATCCTAGTATATCTAGGGGAACCCTGACCTTTCCTGTTGTGGCACCAGCAGATCAAAGTTTTCACTTATCCAGTGGAATATCTCTTTATCTACAACTAGTCCATACCCATTGGTAGCTGTGTCACCTTCTACCTCTTGGCATAGGTATGTCAATACGTCAATATAGCTATGTGCAGTTTAACATAGATTGACCATGTCAGTGAGTAGAAAAACATGGGACAGACAGAATGACTGACTGACAGAATGTCACACTGACAGTTTCTGTGATTATGTACAGCATACCATACCATGACTTAGTCATACCAAAAATTAGAAAACAAAACAAAACAAAACAAAAAAAACCATTCAGCCACAGTTGGAGCCACAGCGATCGGTCGCATTTTAGCCATTTTTAAGTATTTTTCTGTTGTTATAGCGCCACCATGTTGCCTATTAGAGTTAAATTTCTCTAGTCACCTTGAGGCGTCCTGTTCTACATATCTACCAAGTTTAGTAAAAATCAATATGGCGGTTAGGCCTAGATAAGAAATTAGCTCTCTAGTGCCCCCATTTTGTTTGATGGGGTCAATAATGGAGGGGTCCCCTCAGATTATGTGTGGTCATGTGCTTACAAAGTTGCGTGTTGATCAGTGAAACCCTTGAGATGTTATACAGCTTTATGTGATGAGCCACGCCCTCCGCAATATTCATTGCCTTATAGAAGCTCAGTTTTAGTAAGTTTTCCAACATTTGCCAAGAGGGAACTTTAGATATTGGTCCCTAGATTATGTTCACTGAGTTTCATGCAGATCGGTCAAACGATCTAGGAAGAGATCAAGATATCAAGTTGCATGTCTCTACGACATGCAGGGCATGAGATATGCCCATTCAAAGTTTGCAATTTCAGTCGTTGCTAAAGCGCCCCCCTTTGGCCAATTGATGTAATATTGCTCCATTTGCATCCTCCCATGACCCTCTACCACTGTGCCAAATTTCACGTGGATTGACCAAGTCAGTGAGGAGAAAAACGTGGAACAGACACACACACACACACACAGATTTTTTGTCATTATATAGTAAAGATATGGATTGGCAAATTATATTGTACAGACATTTATGTTTCCCAGATAATAAATCATGTAAGTAACACCTCATTAGGTTGTGCCAAATCTTAGAACTTAGCTGCTATCGATCTGATGATAGTTTAGCCTCTGGGTGCAACGGTCAGTATTCTAGGGTTTCTGGTGTAGCTAGCAGATATCCACATAACTGATATCCCAGCCAAGACTTCCTCTTCCATGGGCTGGTTACTGTTCAGTAATCCCTATAAACATACATATGCATTTGATTGCAGGTAATTTTTCAAAAAGCAATTAAAATACCAAAGTCTGTAAAATGATTGATTTATGTTATTTGGACTCAAGACTGTCTATAAATGGAAACCAGAATGTTTCCGATACCAAAGTCTTAATGCATGGCCTACAGATTTTGTATTCCTATGCATATTTCTGAGTTCAAGAATTCAAGTTTCAAAGGCATACGTACCAAGTCGAAGTCAAGTTTAATCCATCATCAGTGTTAGTCAAGCAAGTCTCAAGTCCTCAAATTTGCAACTCGATTCGGGCTTGAGTCAGGTCATGTGATTTGAGTCCCCCACCTCTGTGCAAGACTTACGACAATCCCAACAGGCTCAGCTCTGTGTATAATGCCTGTAACACACCAAAATACGATGATAAACATCGGCCTAGTAGCACTGTCACTGTTAGTATGTTAGCATGCTGGTGGAACATTTAGTTCAGAACACCACTGTGCCTCAGCCTCAAAGTGCTGCTCCACACAATAAAAAATAATGTTACAGATGATTATAATGATGGGGAATGGATAGTTTGAGAAAAAAAAAAACACACAGCCAAATCCATTAGTTACTAAGCATTTTAGCATTTAAAAAGATGACACTACTAGCTTGTCTAAGATATCATTAAATATTTTCCCCACATCTACTGCTTGCATGGTATTTGTTCAACAACCTTCTCTGGCATTTTAAATAGACCTCACATTCTAGGCTTCATTTTTTCCCTTAATTGAAGTGACCCTTAATAAATGTAGCATGCCACTGAGATGATCAGAAACTTAAGGTAATATTATACATATTGTGGGATATGTACAGTGGGAATATACAGTAATTCAATGAAGTAACTCTGGAATTTTATTCAGTGGTGTACAATAGTTGTCGTAGGGATTCCCTTTAGCACACACCAAGGCAGCACCTATATTTATCTGTGATCCATGCAAAGCCTGTGAGACTCTACAGCTCTGTGTGCCTCAGTGATAAGACAAATCAAAAAACCTACATCTTAGGTAAGAAAAAAGAAAGAAAAAAATCAGAGTATACCAGAAGACAGGGAGTGGCAGAGCAAACAAAATGCATTCCTGTATTTCCCCCCTAACCCTGAACTCCCCTTTATTTATTATTTTTTTTATTCCTCTCCATTATTATTAATTTTTTTCCCCCCTCCATCTACCCAGCCTTCAGCTCAGCCATCCATTCTCTGGACGGGGCGACGCAGCGGAGCGACTTTGTCTCCATCCTCAGGGAGTTTGGGAATCACTATGTGCAGGAGGCGGTGTACGGCTTCCAGGAGTCCTGTACCATCTGGTACCCCAACAAACAGGTCCAGAGACAACTGTGGCTGGAGTACCAAGACATCAGCAAAGGTAGGACACACACACTCACACACAGTGAGTGCTGAAGATATAAATGAATACATTTATAGTGATTATTGGCCTTGAGCATCAAGGTTCAGGTGAACATGTGTGTATGTGACTGTGTGGGATGCATTAGTAACATTAATTCCTGCAGTTATTTATATATTCATTGACAGGACGGATTCATAATCTGTTACCCCCACAAAATACAGTGCATTGAGGCTCATAATGCTGAGTGTGTCGGTGCGTATGTGTGTGTAGGGGTTGACTGGATTATTCTGCTACAAATTTAGAATTGGCAGGACTCTTGATCATACTTCAGTTGCAGAGTAAATGCTTGCCAGGAGACTTACTTAAACCTCACATGGGACCTCTTTTAACAAAGCTCTTCTCTTGTTCCCTTTCTTTTTGGTGTTACCCTGTTGTAGAGAAATGTAATGGGCTCCCAGAGTGGCAGTCTTGCAGAAATGCTCTCGAGGCCCTTGTCTAAACCATGAGTTTATTTTTCTTTATTTCTTCTTTTCTACACTCCATGAAAGCACCCCTCGTAGATTGTTTTGTAAGATCCTTTTTTATCGGGTTCAGGTGGTTGTGTGGGCACCATAAACCATGCAAACACACACAAAGAACCACAAGATTTCTCATTTCTGTTTGACCTCCAAACTTTTTAGTATTGCCTGAAATGTGTCTGTAAATTACTGTAAGCTGCTGTTGGATGGATGTCTGATAAGATTCAAAATGTTACGAAGATGCACTTAGATTAGACTTAGATTTTTTTACTACATAGACACACTTCAGATTTATCACTAGATGTTAGTGGTTATTTAACATCAGCACCTCTTCACATGGATTTTATTTTCATGGCCACCACCCATTCTCAGCCCCCTCACACAACACGCCTATCACTAAAATTAATACTAAAGTGGTCTTTGAGAATTTATTGAAATGGACTTACAAAACACATAAAACAGATGTTATATTTATGAACTAAGGTCAAATAAGCATGATGTAAATTTAGGCATAATGTAAATGTCTATCCTCAGTCAGTTGTCACTAATTTATTTAAACTAGGCTATGTTGCTGTTTAGTTTAATATTTCGCTTAAAATCCACAAGAATTACAAAATGCAGCCTGCTGCCATATATAAAAAAATATTTTTTAAAAAATGTGTTAATTTGTGAAGTTTATTTTGCTTAGCAATATATATAAGTATCATAAACTTTTGTTCTCCACAGTTAATTTTCTGCAAAATCCAATTGGCTTTTTGTCAACGGAATCAGGGTGATGATAACTTCCTGGTTGGCCTACAAGTAAACACCATTCATGCAGTGCTCTATTGGCACTGTTATCAAAAACTCCAAAAAAACACCCAGCCCTATTCACTAGTGTGTTAAAAAATGCTGAAACATGTACTTACTGAGACATTAGGCTTCATCACACCTGCTCTCTGTTGTGAATACAGCGGCACTAATAGCTCTTCATTTATGTTCATTTACCAAATGAAAGTGAAGCTGGCAATCATACCTTAAATAGTCAGACAGCAGATACTTGTTCAATGACCTGTTTCCAAGAAAAGTCACAATAAACACTCATGTGTAGCAGCGGTTCTGTTAAATGTAATTAGAAAGATTAGAGTCAGCTATGTAAATGACAGCTACACGCTTTCTTCAGTTTTGTTTAGAGAGATCAAAATGTGTTGGCATGTTACATCTGTGCGTTGTCTACACTATGTTTGTCACACATTATAAACCATCTGTTTGAGTCTCACAGTAAAGAAGTGAGCATTGTAGATCATAGTGTGTGTAGCATTGCACTATAATCACCATTGTTCTATCGCGAGCAATTACAGTAAACTACACACGCACTCTCCAGAAGCACTTCTACTTAAGTGAACAATCAAAGAAGCAGCATCCCTGCTTTTTGTTTTATTACTCAAAATGCCAGCATATGTCAGCCATCCGTCTTTTTGTTACCTGTGCTCGTTTTCTCAGAGTCGCAGCAGAGATAAGTAATAGCCCGTCTCTCCCCGCCGTTTCACCTCAATGGCTCCAAACTGTCTGCAGTCGTTTCCTTTGTTTGCCTCTGCCACTTTTCTTCCCCTCCCTTACTTTGTCCAAGGACACCCCTGCTGCGCTGCACTGTCCGCTCCCAGTTACCTCTGCGCTGACAGATGGCATTAGATGACTGAGTTTTCCCACCCTCATGAAAAGTGCATTACTCTTCATTTTCAGCAGCTTCTGACACACTGGTTGCAGACGCTGCTAAAGTGATTCAACACAATCAAAAACTGCCATGCTCCTTCTTCTCAGCTCCTTCTTTGTAAACTGTAACTTTGAGTTCCCCCCCACAATTCATGCTCAATTTTTTGCTTGGATTGGTAGAGTGAACTTGCACTTTCTGACAACTTTTCTGCAGTCTTTCATATTATATATGTCTATATACATTTACTTACAAGTTGATACAAGTTTATATATTTATTATATATAAGATATATATATTTTTTATTATTAGATAAGTGCCACTTTGTACACACATATCAGGAATGTCCCATCGGTGACAAAAGACTAACAGAAAAACAGACCACCAGATTTGTATTATTGGGACTGATTTAGAAAATTTTAACATGAGTGAAATTACAATACATTTCTAGTAATACTTAATTTTACATATCCTGTAGTTTCATGTGATTTTCTGAAAAGGAACTGAAATGGAACTGTGTTTTTCGGGAAGGTTTTAGAATACAGACTGTTGTTATGCATCCAATTAATGAATTCCAGTGAATCGCTGCGTAACCTATTTTTAGTCGGTGCATAGCAGGTTGGCTGAACATGCAAAAATGTTACATTTGAAGCATATGAATTAACATGTTCAGAAAAATCCAAAGTAATTTGGCAATAAATTATTAATGAATGAATATTTACTTGCAGTGGGTGAGTTCTTAAAAGTAGGTTTCTCTGCAGCAGCTGGAAACTCAGCTACTTAACTTAATGAACTTAAATAAATTCTCAGAACTTTATATTTTCCCAATAATTAGTGCCAAATTGTAGAGTTCTTTACAGGGGGATTTCTGGGATATTACTTCAAAACAATGGACATGTGAAATAAAGCATTGCCCAATTTGCATAGGAAATTAACATAAATCCAAAAGTCTGCACATTCAGTACAATGTCCTGTAAAATCACCACTGTTAGCACTGCTTGATTTATAAAACGCAACACAATACTTCTCCTGTTCATAGTAAGAATAATTACTTAGAATCTTAATTAGAATTTAAAATTTATGCACAGCTACCTCTACTGCATCTTTCCTTTCACCAGTTTAGACCAGTCTATGGATGTAACAGTATTTTCTTCATCCTGCATTCCTGTTGTTATCATCCCCCATGTTGAAGAAACAATAAAAACATCAGATTTGGACCATGTGGGACTGAAAATCTGATTGTCTGAACTGGTGCAAAATCCATCCAGAATCTATTTTTCCTGACAAACAGAGAGCACAGTGATTACGTTGTGCTGTGAAGATCTGGAATGATTCAATCTAAGTGGGTAACTGTTTCAGCCCGACGCAGGCCCATCCGTTTCTATGGGAAAGGAAATAGATTCCATTGGCAAAAACTTGAAATCAGGGTCATCTTTCTTAATCTCTTCCTGGCTTCTTTGAAACGTCCTGGCCTTTTGGAGGGAGTAATGAGCTCACAGGAGAGTTTGATGATCCATGTCCTCGCCCTTTGCTCCAAATACAAGATGTGCCCGACTCCCTCCATATTCAGTGAGAAGCCGAGCTGATCATTTTCTGCATCTTAGCTGCCTGGGGCACAGCTGCTACCTAAAGTGTTAAGGCTTATTTATGAATATGGTTAATGATTATACTGTGTATCAAATGGCAACAGATTTAAAGGAAAAAGATGTACTTAACAGGATACTTTGGACTGCATCAGCAGAGAAACTAAAGCCTCCTGTTACAGAAAAGTTTCACCTTGTTTGTGTCACTTTAGCACCCAAAGCCCTTCATCTGTATGAACTGCAGATATTTGGTTTATATGATGAGGAAAATCTCATTCACAAAATCAAATATTATGTGTGCTCTTTGGAAACAAAAGGAGAAAAGCTTTTGTGAATTTCCCATAAATACAAAACGACACTGTTGCCTAAAACAGCAGCTCCTCCAGCCCGGATTTTCACTTTAATACAAAATCAATAAAAATCCCAGGTACTGTGATATTTTGTGGCAATTGTGCATCGACTGTGAATTATAACTCAGCAGACCGGAGCCCAGCAGGTGAAAGAAGCACATAGTACGCCACGGTCTGTAAAGTTAATTGAAGACTTACACCAGTTGTTTCCTAATGAGCCAGGAACTCTAAAGGAACACACAGTGACAAGTACACACACACACACACACACACACACACACAGATATTATTGTACACAAACACAATGCCTGACTATCATGGATGTATCAGTCATGTTGTAGACACAGGGCCATAGCTCATTAACCGTGGTCAGTCTGTGTGTGTGCCATGTGTGTGTTTGGCCATGATGCCTTGTCTGGGTGATTAATAGCACTTTCCCCCTGCGCTAGGTTGTGATATGAGTTTCCTATTGTCAGACAAATGACCTCAATTACCACGCCAGAGATCAGACACAAACAGCAAGAAAGCCACTGCTGCTCTGTTCATGTTGCAACGGTTTATTACATCAAGGAAACGCTTTTGATTGGAATGTTAAAGCCCTTTAAAGTCTGTTACAAACAGCTTTAGTTAGTTAGCATGTGGAAATTCAGTTAATACTGCTTGTTGTAGTCTCCACATTGCTGGGATTGGTTGTAGAGAACTTTCATATAATCCTACCAACATATCTACTCTAAAATTGACTGTTGTGGTGCTGCACTTCTGTCACCAATCTTGGTACCCATTGGCTGTCAGCTTGATGTTGATAAGGCACCTATTTTGTGGGTTTTGTTGTAGCCAATTGATATTCAGGCGAAGATGTCCTCTTCTGTGCGGCAGTCATTTTGGCTTATTTCAAATAGATATATGCAAATGAATGTTGATCTTTTTTTCAAGAGGTAATTTAAAACTTTTAATTGTCAGACAGTAGCCAATAGCTTCAGAGGTTGCGTTTAGGTCAAAGCATTTTGACCCTTTTGCCCTCCTCACGGACTGCTTACCTGCCACTCAAATGTGATTGGTCAAGTATACTTTGATCTGGTCCCATGGCAACTCAGTTGCCATAAACAGTGTTGGACTTGTACAATTCTGCAAATGATAGTCGGCTACATATGTATATTTTTATATAGCGGATACATTAAGCTTTATGTTTCGTTATAACAACCCTGTGGTAACGTCTCAATCATGGCTTGAGAGGCCATTGATATCTCATTAAAAGATAACCACTTTTCATGGCACTGTCCTGGCTAGAAAAACAGCAACTGTTATAGCTGCTATACAACACCCATGTTTGATGGATAAAAAGCTGCTGGAAACACAGCAATATTTTGCTATCTGGTTTTGTTTGTTGCTCTCAAGCAGTGGCCTGACGCACCATCTACCATCCCCTCCATCTCTGGATGACAAAAACAGTTCATTTACTATGTCAATTCAGAAAAGCTGATATGATGCATACAAAGTCAACGCTTTCCACTTGCAAATGGGCTGCCTGTTGCTCACAGATTCTGCATACATATGTTTGATGTTATTTATATATTAGTATTATTTCGTCTTCTATTTGTGAGCACAGTGGATCATTGGAAATATTGGACTTACATTCATCATGTGGACAGAGACATGACTCAAAGTGATTGCTAAAACTGTATCTAATCGCAAACTGTTAGGCCACAAAACAATTTAATGCAGTTTTAAGCAATGTCATTTTGGTGCTGTTGTAAAATAAACTGATCTACAGCCTGATGTCTTATCCAGTGTTGTGTAAGGACTTTTGCACTTGCTTACTGTAGCATTCTAAATTAGATTACTAAATTAACAAAAACAGGATGGGACAGTGCATATATTGGGTGACGAAGTAAAGGAAAAACATGAATATAATTTATTAGTGGAAAAAAAACATATAAAGATGTTTCGATACAGCATACATCATCAAATTGTTTGGTTGGTATGAAAAAAGATGATGTGAATCATATACAAAGGTCTTCATTGTCACCAAATCTCCAAAATGGTGCTCTAGTAACCTGCAAAGGAGCGCTGAAGCTGTTCTGGAGGTTCCACCACATTGACAAGCCTATTTATGTTGTTTGTTGTTTCAAGTTTTCCCATTTGCCTTGAAGTTGATCAATCATCAAAGTGCGCCTCAAAAACTGCCACCAAACGATTTAAAACCTCTTAAAATAGAGGCGATATCATACCAATCTCTCAAGATTATATGTTTCTATTCTTATAATCACACTCATGTCATCCCACTGTGTGGGCTGTTCAAAAATGTTTCAAACTGCCTCCAAACTTCTTTAAAACACTCCTTAAATGGGGATAGTACCAAAGGCATCTCAAAGTGCCATCAGAAACACATGCAGCGGCCGTGAATATGATTAGCCCTATTTAGCTCGCCTCATCTCTGGTTCAGTTAGTGAACTGTCACACAGGGAAAAAAAAATTGTTAAGACCAGTTTGCTCGAAAATAATTAGATGCTTTGGAGTTCTGTCAAAACACTCCTACAGCAATTAAAATTTGAATATGCTTCAAAAACACCTAAAGGTGACATTATGGAGCTTGTTAAATTGTTAAATGTCAGATCAAATTGAAAATACCATATAGGGACAGAAATATTACACACAAGCAAAGGTGTGTCTGCAGCGAACAGACAGCAAACCGTGTCGCTGATACTTTAGTCTCTTCTTATTATATCAATCTATCTTTCTTTATCTACCTATCCACTCTACCTCTGTTTTTTCTCTCCAACTCTGGCTCTCCTTACTTTCTCTCTCAATTAAATCACCATGACCTCCTTCCTCAACCTCATCACCCTCCCCCACCGAGTCAGGCGTCAGCTCTTTACCGACCTCCAGCGCAGCGTTGCATGCTGGTATGTGTGTAAGTGTGATCACCCTGCCAGCAGCCAGGTAAAAATAGGTGCCTTATTTATTCTATTAGGGCCTGTCATTTTAACAAAGAAGCAGCAAAGAAAGTCTCACTCTGGGGCAATGGAGAGGAGCACAGGGGGAGGGGGAGGAGAGCGCTGAGGAAGAGCAAGAAAGACAAAAAGAAATTATTCGCAAGTGGCCCCGACCTCTGTGACCCCTCTACACCCGTACGCAACACACACACCTCAGACTAGCACCGCCACCACCTGCCCTGCCTGGTTTGCAGCTGGAAAACATGCAACGCTCACTACTCTATATATACTTCCCTCTCTTTGTCTCTGTTACATGCATCAGTTGATTGTGGTGATATATAGAAAATTTAACATTAAGAAGCAACATTTCTTTTGCTAAAATGTTGAGCTGAGTAATACAGTCTAAAATCTGGATCTTTTTATTCGTGCTTCTTTCCTGATCACAACTCACAAAGTGTATTTTCATTTTTTAATACATTAATACATGATATTTCCTTTGTTCTGCTGGCTTACTTACATATATGTGTCTGTTTTAATTACATTATGACCAGTAAAAGATTCTTAGATGCCTGATCTCACATGGTGAAATAAATATATGCCGAATAAAGGGCTTACAGCAGCAACATTCATTATTATTTGGAAATGAAGATGAAATTATATAAAGGGGTTAAGACACTACGTGTAGAAAATGACATATAGATAGGAGTCGATACTGTGGAGTAGTTACCACTTCAGTCTGACTAACAATGTGATTTTGACCTAACCAATCAGCAGTGAGTGGCGTATACGTTGCTTTGATGTCACTTTTCAGTCGACATGGAAACTGTCTTTGCTGTTGCTAGGAGCAGTAAATTTAATGTTTGTCATGTCAAATGATGATGTGTGTTGATTTAAGAGATGTTATTTCTGTAATATCCCACCTACAAGAGGCAATATTTTACTTTCAGTCCCTCTATTTAGCCTTTCTAAACAGTATATAAATGGTTAAAGCTTGGTTTATAACTAATTTTGATGTGGCTGTAATTAGATAACTTTATTAAGTTTTATTAATGTATTTACATGACTGTAACTTCCCCTGTGGATACTCATAAGTGGAGGTTAGTGTATAAACTTGATGGATGACAATCTCATAAAATGCAGTAAAAAGAAATATTGTTTATTATTAAACAATAAATCATCGGGATACATTATAACTGCTGAGAAGTGTAGTAATAGAAAAAACCCCAAAACATCTTCTTACCTAAATGACAGAATGGGCCGTTGGCCAGTAACTAACGGTATAATTTTTTTTAAACATGTGGTTTACACTGAGACACAGTCAAAATTACATGGTTAGGTTTAGAAAAAAGATGATGCTTCGGGTTGAAATAAGAAAATGTGCCACAGAATTTAGGTGATTTTACATAAAGATGTTAATTACTCTGGTCTCTCAGGAGGTGGCCAGTGGCATGTGTCTAGAGATGAAATTGCAAGTTGTCTCTCAGCTAGTACACCACTTTGGCTAGACTGAAATGTCTCAACAACTTCTTGAGTGATTGCCAGTAAAGGTCAGACAGACATTCATGGTCTCCAGAGGATAAATCCTAATGATTATTTTTTTTTGTATACCCTGAGGAGAGGGCGGGTTAAAGACACAAAATGTCCAACTAGGCTGGTCACGACAACTACTTGTTTTGGATTAGGGATGGGAAACACGATCAAAATTCGATCAATTGTCGATTAATTGATATTTATCGATATATTGATATTTCAAAAGAGAGAAAACAAAAGAGTGCAGTATAAACTGTCACCGCAAGAGAGCACAGCTGCCCCAGTTCTGAGCTTCAACCCCCCAGGCCAAAGAGGAAGAATGGCGCGCATGCCCAGTTCACCCCTGGGTGTTTACAACCGTTGCCAGCCAGGGGTTACAGGCTTCAGTTTTCAGCAAAACCTCCGTCTATCAATGGCGTAATGTTTTCAGAGGCCTCAAGGGAAGCCACCAAGGCTTTGGAGAGCAATGAGAGCCTCAGCCTGTTTATGATTTTTTGCCTGGCATAGGTCTGGCAGGGGGGCCTTGTAGGCACAGCTGCTCGCTGGGGCTGTAACATTGTGAGGGAAACACTGCAACTATCAAACAAAATTATTTGTGATGGATCAAAATCCTTAGCAGTCACAATCAATAATTGAAAATTGATGCCCATTCCTATGTTGGATGTTAAATAATCCCAGAAATATTTGTGATAAAACATGTTATTGTCATTTGAGACCAATTTATGCCACTGATACGTCAATATAATACCATAATAATGTAACTATGTCCTTTGAAAGAACTTGTAAGTTGTAAGAATATTTAGACATTGAAAAATAAATAAAAATGAAAAAGTTTTTAAAAGTACAAAACACCAGTTAAAGTATACATGAAAGTATGAATACAATTTTAGTACCTCTATGAGAGTAGCCCAAAATTAACCAAGTTGTATTTGATACAATATTTGGCCTATACACAAAACAAAGTGATGCCTCTTGTGATTAATAGACAAACTTAGCAAAGCTCCAGGAAAACTGCAGTTATCTCGATAATCTGGCTGGTGCGCTGCAGTCAGCCCCTGGGGATAGATGGCTTGGGAGCTGAAGGATGAAGTTGTCGAGGATAAAACTAAAAACAACTGACTTTCTGGATTGTTGCCAAGGGTTCCCAAGCTAACAACTATCGGGACTGTGTCTCTTCCTCTCCAAAAGAACAGCTGCAGGCTATCAGTAAGATACGCTGCTTTATTTTTGCTTTGGACTCGGCAATTGCTGCATCAAAGCCTTATACTGACGTCAGCACAATGATTGATAACTCAGTAACTTCAATATCGTGACAGGCCTAACGACTACCTTATATTGTATTATAAACCATTTTGCAAATGTTTAACGAGGTTACTGCTACTAAGTGCTTATCAGGGGGACTTATGTTAAAGTGTTACCATTTGATACATTTGATTTATCTTCAAATCCTAGAAATAATTCATATCAGTACAGCTTTTCACTGATGACTGTTTTTATACATTCTAAGTTACTTGAAAGTGATTGATGTGGTCTTGCATCAGATAAAGGACTGGGCTAGTTTCAGTTAAGTTCTGTGCCACCCTGCTATAACATTGGTTTCCAGAGGATTGAAAGTTCCTGTTTATTTAGTCTGCAGATTATCAAACAGATAAATAAGCAGAAATATTCTTTGGCGTTCTTCCAGTGTGTTACCCTGTTGGTTGACTGCCCTTTGAGTGCTCCCACTGCTCCCATGTCAAGCCAGGTATAATACTCAGAAAATGTGAAATGTTTTCTGACCAAATGTCATATTGTTAGCCTTTATCCTAAGGCTATGGAATCTACAATAAATATTCTACACGTTCACCGCTAGGTCATGGTCTCCAAAGGATCGTCAGAGTCTTGCACTTCTCTGCCAAGGCCACAGTGTTGTAATATTCTAGTTTGATATCTTTTAGAGCAGATCCCCAATTGTCAGCGGTAGACTTTTCATAGAATGTTTCTGTGGATTCTTTTCCCTCAGCATTGTTGCCTGCAAGCATAGGTAACCAAAAGAAAAACAGCCTCTTTCTGTAGCAAAGCAGGTAGATATTGCAAAACCTTGTTTTAAATTCCCTTTAATAAGACACACAGCAGTCACTCCAACATGGAGGTGTTCTGGAAAACATTTACCCCATATAAAGAAGAAATAAGTCATTGTTCGGCTTAACACAAACTGTATTTTTACCCTCTAATAAATTCCTTATCATATCATGTTACCTTTTTTATCACTGTATATTCTGACAGGCTGCCACAAGCCATAGCAGATATACACCAGGGACTTTTAATTCCAGTATCACTGTAATTATCACGCAATGCAATAACAAAAGAGGTCAGCAAACTTGTCTCATAACATAAACATGATATTTCTATAATGAGTTCAATAACCACAGAATACAATAACAAGATATTCATCTGCAGAGGCAATATTTCTGCCGATGTTTTAATAGAATCCTTATCAGATCATTACTGATGAAATTCTAAATGACAAGACATGAATGTTAAACTCTCTACAGCAGAGATGTTATTGAAACTTGTTATACTTAGATCCATTGAGCTGGCTTTGCATATGAGTTTTAACACTGGCGACCTAACAGAACACTCATTCACAACTCCCAAGTTTCAAGTTTATTTATTAATTTTTTAATTTATTACTAGGCTGTGCATATCAATATTTAAATTTTGTTAAAATTGTACTTTATACTAAATTTCATATTGTTATAGAGCTAACAGTGTTATCGGTTTCAATATTTGATACATTACGGCAGGGTTATTCAAATGTATCATTCAGGGGGTACATTTTCAGAAAGCTAAGGGCCCAAGGCCGAACATTTCTCTGAGTTATTATTCACATTATGTTTGTACACTTGACACAACACACCACCATATTTTCAATACTTTTGAGTTGTGATATCACAATTTATGTTCAATTTTTCAACAACCTCTGTTTACAGCTTCTCTTGCTCTGTATTGTCTGCTCTGTGTAAACAGCCTGTGGTTCAGTCGAAGTTTCACTTAATTTTGTCAAGTGACTGGTGGTCTCAGCCGAGTCATTTGTGTCTTCCCAGTCGCACTGAGGAATGCATTGGTTTATTTTTTGCAAAATTTAAAAAAAAGACAAGCAGAATAAGGTGATTTTGACACGATTTGTTAAGGTACCATCTGAAATTTAAAAAAAAAAAAAAAAAAAAAAAAGGAAACATTTCGAAACCAGTTGTGTGGTTTTAAAGGGATAGTTCGGGTTTTTGGACATGAAGTTGTGTGAAACGCTGACCATCTGTAGCTCTGATGTGACGGTGTCGTTACTGTCTACGAGCCTCATGCTCTGAGAAATGGCCTGTAGCTTACCAGAGAAAAAGTAGTTCTGAAGATATAAGGGGGACACGTAACCAAAAGGTTTTAAGCTACAAAAAGGTATGCATGTGTTTTGTTACACTATTTCAATAATTTTAAAACATCCCCACATTACGTCAGACCTTGCAATCAATTGGGACTATTTTCTGGCCAGTATCACTCCACCATGCAGGCTCGCAAGACAGCACGCCGACAGAAGTCAATTAGACAGTTCATCACCACGCCGTGCAGGTGCAGGATAGCAACGGCTAACGAAAACTTCATCGGCTGTTTCCAACAGAGAACCAGTAGGCTATTATTAGTGAGGAAGAAGATGTACTAGCCCTATATATACCTACTACTACAGTGTGACCACCAGCTCAGGCTCACAACACACCCTCATCAGCTGCTGTGGGTAAACAGAGGAATACCAAAATGGTGCGAACTTGTGATTTCTCCAGCTGTGGAAATAAAAACATTGCCGGCTCCCAGTTCTATCGGTTTCCTGTTACAAATGTAACCCGTGGCTAACCCACCACCACAACAAAGCAGAGACTGGTCATAATCACACATGAATTCACATTTCTATGTGACTAATTACTCATGTCATAGATTTAGGAGTTAGCCTAATATAATAAACTAAATGCCGAGGGTAAAACAAGGCTGCGTATAATGTGCTCTCCACAACACAACAGGCTATTAGTTCAATCAAACATTTTGTTTTACAATCAGTTACAGACATCGTTATACAGACTGGTATTAGGTAATATCTCTCTCTTTGGGCACAGCAGTGCGGAAATTGCGTTTTCTCTGTCCGTCGGGATCTGTGGGCAGCTGAAGTGAGCTTGACATACGCACAGTTGCTTCACCCTCGCTGGCTTGGTAGCGAGGTTCATCCCAATTGACACAAGCCAAAGTTGCCTGCGGGTTACATCTGTAACAGAAAACCGATGGAGTTGGGAGCCAGTGATGTTTTTATTCCCACAGCTGTTCACACCATTTTGGTATTCCTCTGTTTACCTACAGCAGCTGACGAGGATGTGTCGTGAGCCTGAGCCGGTGTTCACGCTGTAGTAGTTGGTATATATTAGGGATGTGAATCTTTGGGTGTCTCACGATTTGATTCGATTCCAATTCTTAGGGTCACGATTCGATTCAAAGTCAATTCTCGATTCAAACGATTCGTGATTCAAAAATTGATACAGTGCATAGTGTGTTAAGGCATACTGAATGACTCATTTTGAGCTGCTGTGTCCCAGGGAGATAATAAAACCCAAAATGACTCCAAACTCCTGCCTTCATTGAAGATGGGACTGGCTGAATTTGTTGCTCCTCCATACCTCCTGCCCCTCTTCACAGTAGAGTTGTGCCGCATCTTTTTTTTTTTTTCCAAGCTTGCTGCAACGCTGTGTACGGAAGCTGGTGGGGGCGCGCAGAGAGACGGGGGAACGTTAATAAAACAATCGATCTTTGAAGTTTGTGAATCGATTCAGAATTGTGGATGATTAGAATCACGATTCTTAGGTGAATCGATTTTTTTCCCCCACCCCTAGTATATATAGGGCTAGTACATCTTCTTCCTCACTAATAATAGCCTACTGGTTCTCTGTTGGAAACAGGCGATGAAGTTTTCGTTAGCCGTTGCTATCCTGCGTACCTACACGGCGTGGTGGCGTGCTGTATTGCGGGCCTGCACGGCCTGCCTGATACTGGCCAGAAAATAGTCCCAATTGATAGCAAGGTCTGACGTAATGCGGGGATGTTTTAAAATTATTGAAATAGTCTAACAAAACACATGCATACTTTTTTGTAGCTTAAAACCTTTTGGTTACGTGTCCCCCTTATATCTTCAGAACTACTTTTTCTCCGGTAAGCTATGGGCCATTTCCCAGGGCAGGAGGCTCGTTGACAGTAGTGACACCATCACATCAGAGCTACAGATAGTCAGCGTTTCACACAACTTCATGTCCAAAAACCCGAACTATCCCTTTAAGGCAATTAGGCCTGAGTTGAAGGGTTTGTTGTGGCAAAATATCTGTTTTTTGCATGACTTCCTCTTTTTTATTGTTTTAATCTTATTTATTTGTAAACAGAACTGGTCAGCGGGCCAGACTGGCTTGATAGGGAGGCTGAGTTGGCCTGCTGGTTGCCAGTTGAATAGGCCGGCTCCATGGTAATGTCATTATCGTACTGTTTTAACTTGGACCAAATAAAATTACAAAAGGACTGGCATCAACATTCACTTTAAGTATCAAAGTATTAAAGCACTTCTGATGCAGAATGGCCCATTTCAGAATTATATATCTATATATACACAGTTAAATAAATAATGTTGTCTGCCTCTGTGAAGTGCATTAAAACTGACCGGATTCGACAACTTTTGGTGAAAGTTTTGTACTCACCCAGGCTTAGTGGACTGAACCGAGGCATAAAACTCACATAAAATGTCATAAAGCATGACTGCCGATTGTGTATTCAAATCCGTGTTCTTTTTTTTTGGCAGAGAAAGTCCGTCACTATAGTACTAGTAGTAGCAGCACAGTACAGTATAGTACAGTAGCCCATTTTGTTGTCTTTTTTGTATTTATCTCATCTTTCTCCTCCTTTATCACTTGAAGCTCTTCGACCAGGTGTCAGTTCCTTGTGCTGTTTTTCGCTTGATTTTTTTTCTTTCCTTCCCCATTTCTTCTTCTTCAGCGGCATCCCATTCCTCAAAATCCTTGAAGCTACACTCTAAATAAGTTAAAAGAAATGTTAAAATCAGCCACTTCTGTTTGTGTTTTCCCTCCCTACCAATGCTGGGCTACATACCAACTGTGTAATGGCCATTGCTACTAGCAGCGGTCATTACACAGTAATATCAGACCACATGTATATATATATGTGTGTGTGTGTGTGTGTGTGTGTGTGTGTGTGTGTGTGTTATTGAATAATTACTTCTGATTACTTCTGTACATTAGTGTGGTAAAGGTAGAGCTCACTTGAATTACTTTAGCATATAAGGGATAAAGGGATATAAAGCTGGCTGATTATCAGCCACTAGTATGTGTAAATAATCTGTGGTAAACTTCCCCTCATCTAACCAGTGCCGATATCTCTCTGCTCCTCCTCCAGCGAAACACTGCCATAAATCTTTATCCCTCTAAAACCTAGACCAAACTCTGATCAGAAATTAACACTAGGCAGTGCTGATCAAAGGTAAAAAAAAAAAAGTCACTTCATTGCCTATTTCTCATCTAAAATGTCCATTAGTAATACATTTGAACGCCCTGTTTAGCTGTAATAGTGAGAGTTTCTGAACAGGAAGTGCCGTACTGTTTTTCCTGCATAGTGAAAACAGAGACTGAAAAAAACTGAGATCATTCAGTAAAAGTAGGCAGCGCTGGTCAAATATAAACCAAAATTCTGTTACTGAGTTGCCCATTTGTCACCTCAGATGTTTTCAGAAACATGTTTTAGCTTACTGTTTAACTTTAATATGTGATATTGATACCACCTGGACCGCCATTGTGTAAAATGGTCGAGTTTGCATTATGTCACCCACCAGCAGGAGTGGTGTTGTAGTTCTCTGTTTTCTGTGGTCATGCAGCAACAGTTTCCAAAGTATTTGCATCTTTCTACTTCCATAGACAGCCCAGGTTTTAAGTGTATGTAGTGAAGGTAGTGTCTTGGCCTAATTGCTGCTGGCTGTTGGTTATGTAATGTGCTGGTCTGCTGTGATTTTGTGTTGTTTTGTGTTGTTCACTTGCAGACTGCATTCATAACCTGCTGTATTACTGAATCAATCAATATCAGTGCAGGTCTTTGACTTCTAAGCTGATACAATTGATATAATACAGACATACTGCAATACGTTACAGTCTCTTAGCACACACTTTTGTTTGATTCCCAACATGTTTAAACTAGACATTTAGAACATTTGCACTATTTAGTTTTAAACTATACTATGGAAAGTATGATAAAGACCATTGATAAAAAAGATTCAATTCCAGTTATTTTAGATAGCTGGGTTGGAAAAACACTTTTTGGTGGCGGCTGTCACAAAGGTCTGCAGTAAATTGGTTGGATAAATGGCTTGTTAGAAAAGGGCAGCGATACGGTGAGTTTTTTAGCTGGGGGCGTGCATTTTCTAAATCACACGCATTCAAATTGCTGCATCAGGATATTGAAGATTCTTTTATGTTTTTTTTTTTACTGATGAGGTTTTCGCCCAACCTCTGTCAGCTTACTGTAACAAGACGAAGGTCTGGCAACATGAGATTAGAAATGAAAAGGCAGAAGAAGTGGGTACTTAAGCAATGAGAAAATCTACCAGCCGGACAGGACAGCCACCGGGACTACATAGACAAAGAAAAAAAGCTCCTCCTACGTGGATTTAATATTAAGGGAGGAAAAAAAAAAAGAAAACATGCAACAGCACCAGGCAGTTTCATAAAGAAAAAAATAAGTAAAATAAGGAGGTTTCACATTTACTGAATGCCAATTATTTGTCTCTGTTTAACTTGTTTACTGTTTTATAGGATGGTTATTTATATAATGCATAAACAACAAATTTGATACAGGGACAACATAAGTGTGGCTGTGGCTGATGACACCAATGTGTTTCGGACTGTGGAAACACGCGACAGCCGGGGCTTAATATTTTTTTTCCTGACCTCTTTTTTTCACTCCTGACAAACTTACTGTAAGAGACAGATGAGGTCAAGGAGTGACAGTAAAGCATGAGTCCAGTCCAGCCTTCAGGGAAAAAATATGAGAGAGTGGGGAGGGCAGAGAAGAAGGTGAAAGAGGTGAGGAAAAAATGAAGTCATTAGATAAAAGATGGACAGAAGAGCTTGTTGAAGAAAGTGCAGACTTCCCAAAAAAAAAGGGAGTAGAGAGAGTTTCATGAGACCATAAGAGGGGGATACGAAAGAGAAAAAAAGAGCACGAGAAAGACAGAAAAAGAAATAGAAAAAAGAACAGATGACAGCAGAGGAGGCGATAGGAGCAGATTAAAAAGAGTAAAAAAGAGGTATGACAAGCCGGAGGAGGAACAGTAGAGATGTTGTGGAGAGGAGGTGAACAGTGGAGCAGCTGTGATTCGGAGGCAGCAGAGAAGATCTTAGAAGGTGTGGGTGGAGGTGTTGGAGGAGATGTCATCTGCCTCTCCGAAGCGGAGGCAGGGTGATAAATGTCCTCTGCTTGTTCAGTTCACCAGACAATTACAGACAGACATGGAGCAGATGTCTGCTAACTCCAAAACGTCTTTTCTGCAAGTGTGTGTCCGCGTGCGCTTTCAAATGTCTCAGCCTCGGCGTGTCAATCTGCGCATTTGTTTATGTGCGCGTGTATCGAGAGCGTGTCCGTGCTTGTGTGAGCTTTGTAATTGTAAGAAAGTTTGTGTGCGATTCTGCAGCAGAAGGATAGAAAAAGAGTCTCATCCAACTCGTCAAGTCTAACGAAGTGGAACCGCTCCAGCAGCGAAAGTTGAAGTCGGAGATGAGAAACAGATTGTCCGGCCGCTCTGCCACAAAACTGGTTGATATCGAGCCTCGTCAGCACATTCACAGACAACTCGGCTCACTAGAACAGACAGAGCCAAGAGCGTATCGGTTTACATGCAGCAGGATTACAGAAATCACATTACCACAGGATTATCTGAAAATAAAGACAGACAAAGGAACATGCTACTGGTGCTGAGCAGTCACTAATCACATTATAGATACTTTAAGAGATGATGGTGCTTCTTTACATAATGTAGATTTGCAGTAAGGCATGAGACTCTGGTGCAGAAAATGATTTTAATGCCGGCTTGTATGGAATTTAGAGTAAGTTTTACCGCCTTAGAAATTTTAAGACCATGTCCTATATAACCTGTTTACTGAATTGCTTTGTCAGTCCAGGAAATGTGACGTACTGTACAATATACACTTCTGCAGGTCAGAAGATGTCTGGGACTTGAACACGAAAGACAGGGGTTTGTGTCCTGCATCCTGTGTGTTGCTTAAGTTGTGGAATGTTTTTCTCAAGTACTGAGTAACACTTTCAGTTGATTAAGGATGTTTTTTATAAACTGACACCTAAATTCATTGAAAATGCCTATCAAAGTTATATCCAAAGTGAATGGAAAGCTGTGCTCGTTCCATTTTAGCACATGTACATGCATGGTCTCATTTGAAGCTAATGCTCTGAAGTTTTTTCCCCAGAAGTCAAAATCACTGTAAGAGCTTTTGTCATTGAGTTATATAAGTTTTAACCCACTGGAATTTTATTTTATTTTTTTTTACCCTCGTCTGAATCTTTTCTTTGAAAGATGCCCCAGATGACTAAAACAATGGAAAACAGTATGGGATTATAGCATGAGGTCTTACCTTGACCAAATTCAAAGTAGATAACAATATCACAGAAAATAAATATTTTACACATTTTTCTAAGAAAAAGAGGGTAAAACAATGTGCTGGATATGTAAATATAACTGAAAAACTAATCAGCACAGACAGAATTGTCTCTTAAGACAACAGAGGAGCCATTTGTTTGTCATTTCTGTTTAAACCACTCTATGATGCCAGGAACAAGCTCAAACCTCGTGTGGAGGTCAAGGGTGTCAATAGCCCTATTCGGATGGGATTAGTTTTACATAGGTACGTGGGGTAAAGTAATAATTACCAGAGATTTTAGTCCCGTCTGAATGTGCCATGCCAGTAATCGTTACCGCATGATGTTAGGAAAAATTACAATGACTTTTACCTTCTGCTAAAGGGTCCCGGACAATTACTTCAGGTAATACTTATCCCGTGCGAATAGAGCAGCAGTAAATATGTGTGTTAGGGCTGTCAAAAAAAATCAAAGTTAGAAATATATTTAAACATATATATATATTTTATAAGTTTGAACCTAAATTTGATAATTCGAATATCCTTAATAATTAATTAATACTATCAATAATGTTATATATCATGGCGAATCCTGTTCGGGCGGAAATGGCTTGCGCACAAGCGCAGCCAGAGAGGGATGCAGCGATGGAGGGAAAGGCACTGACGGAGGAGCCCACTGCGCCAACACCACCCACTGCACTGTCCGTGATGCGTGACCTGTTCGGGGAGACATACAGGGAGAGTGTTGCACCTGCTGCCTCGCTGCCTACCCTTTTTGAAGAAGAGATGAAACATTACCAGAATGAGACACCACTACGAGCCGTTGTTAGAAAATATTCTAACTCAATTTCATGGTGCTTTTGACAGCCCTATCATACGCACATGATGGCAGGAGGGGACGGTAAGTGCGTGAATGGATTTACCCCTCCCACTTGTGGTAGTTTTACTGATATTTCTTATCCCGTGCGAATCGGCCAGTAATATTACTGACGTCCTGGGTAAAGTGACATTATCTCACATGCCCATGTAAAATTAATCCCGTCCGAATAGTGCTATTGACTACAAGACCCATAAGCACTTGTGCCAGTCGCTGGCTGTTGATATGCTATAAGACCAAGAAGTGTGAGGGATGTACTTTATTATAACACGGGCCCTCATTGGCTATCAAGGCCATAGCAACAGTAAGCTCCTATTAAAAGGTTAGAAGTTCCCCACCATTTTGACAGTGAATGGTCCACACATTTACATGGAAACAGAAGAAGTTATGGATAATAGGTGAAGAAATATAAATGTTTGAAATTGAAAGTGTTTTTGTGGATTGAAATGGTCTGCATCAACTGCAAGTAACATAGGCTTTGAAAAATATGTTATATAAGTAGTTTATGAAGCACCAAATAATATTAACTGGCCCTACCATGTGTTTTATTGGTGATCTAAAAAAATAGTGTTTATTTGTTCACTGTTGATGGTATCTGATTGTTGTATTGAACACATTTATGAAAAGAAAGTCCACATTACATGCAACACTGCACTCAGACAAACATAGTGGGAGACAAGAATAATGGGATTACAAAAAAAAAGGAAAGACAACTCAGCACTGACAACTCTTTTTCAAAATAAATTAATGATACAATATTGAAAATGTTGGGGTTAGGGGTACTTTGGGGCCCAGTTTATCAGTTGTAACTTAACAATAGCCATTCAAATAATGTTTGCATTTGCTTTAAAAAAACAGTTATTAAGCAATTGTAAACTGTTATGACGATCACCTGTATTATTACAATGGCCACCCAAATACCATTTACAGATGCACGCAGTATTTATCAACTATTTAAAGGTGTGGTATGGTACTAGGTACTATTTTAGTAGCGGTATACCGTGCAACACTACCAGGTCATTAAATGCTTTGGGTTGGTAGCTGGACCGAATTGCCAAACTAGAGCATCCACAGTTGACCCATCTATGATTGCCATGTTTATATGTTTATACAAACCTTTTCTTGAAGTTTTACAAATCATTTAGTAATCATTAGCAAATACTTAATATAATAAATCAAATATTATGTGTGCAACAATAACCAGTAAAAATAACAAAAAAAAATGTATTAACCATTTCATTTTTTTTAACCTATTAACTTAAGTTTGATTAAGTATCAATCGGTCATTTACTAATGATAAATATTAAATGTTACCAAATATGGTATCTAAATACAATTTTGAGTTAAAAAAAAAAAAAATAGTGTCTGCTTTATCGCAGCTCATCTGTTTGCCTCTGATCTTCAGTGACTATCAACTAATCACTTGCATTTTGTTGGACTTTTATAAGGTAAGGCATGGGTGCATTATGGTCTTGATATTTTTCAGTGAGTCACCCAAGCACTGCATTCACAAAATACACTACAGCTTGAATGTGTTTCCTTGCTTGACTGCATATGATACAAAACGTCCTCTATACTTGTAATACATGCATTTCACTTTAACATTTTCTTTTTCAATTAATAATTATGCTAACCTGGCAAGCAAAATGGGATTTTCTGAAGTGTACATAAATATGCCTCAAAGTCAACTCAAGAACCTTGAGAAGCAGAGCGTTAGGAGCATAAATATACATAATGTAACTGCAGGGCATATACATTGCAAATGAGAAAAAAAAAACCCTGTTTGTTCTTAGATAATTGTGTATCTTGCCTCAGGTCTGTGCACATTTCAGATGTTACGGTAAAGAAAATTGTGTGTATTACAGTAACTTCCAGCAATGGGTTGTCTGAAGAAACAGAGAGTGTGACTTATTGGACAAATCACAGAATCACTGTGTCTTTAATTATGGGTTTTAGACAAATACAACAAACTACACTGATCAGCCAAAACCACTGAGAGGTGAAGTGAATACCATTGATCGTCTTGTATCAATGAAATGTTCTGTCGGAAAACCTCGGGTTCTGACATTCGTGGTTTCCACCTGACATGCTCCACCCACCTAAACACTAGTGCAGACCAGGTGTATTTCTGTATTAAGAGTGTGTTCCTGTAGCCATGAGATAGTAAATTCTACCTTTTAAGAGTAGACTAATCATCAATTTATTGTTTCAAGTAAGGCTCACAGCAGAAACTCTCATCATATCCTCATGGAATGATTCAATCAGATTGTGAAGTCCACATACTGCAGATGTGGTATTCACAGGCACCTACAGTTCTGCAGATAAGCATGGATAGTTATCCCATATGCTTGTGTGCTCACACTGATGTGCACGTACAACCATAGACACAAAAAGGAAGAGCTGCCAGCCTTAAATCTGCTATCTACCAGACAGCTGTGAGTCATTTTACCTTGCTCAGCAAAACAGCCATTTTAGACAGGTTTATTTCATCAAAAGTGGAAGCCTAAAAGATATCATAAGGAATGAATAGTCTGTCTGAGTCAGCTTAGTGTTTGATAACTTGGGGCATTTTAAGTTTGGAGGGGAAGGATAGGCCGGGTAGGGACTTGCTGCCCCTGCGGTTTGAATGCAGCATTTCACAGCACCGTATCAACTCTAATAAAGTCTTGAAAGACATCTTGTATATGCAGAGCTCTAATGTATACTATATGTCAATATAACGGTAGATGAAATATCATACAGTATTCTTGCACTGCATGTCTACTCACAGATGAATACAGTGCACACAATTCACAGCTGTTTTCTGTGTAATTGAACTGAGACTGATTAAGATATGAGGTTTCTTCTTATTTGTAATTCTTAAAGATAAGGACACTCAAATGTGTATGTGTAATATTTGTTGACATAATTCACATTTGTGTCAGTCAGTTTAACATACGTACGCAATGTCTTGCACATCGAAGCATTAAGATGAGACCATCGTCACCAGAAAAACAAGAGCTCAAATCTTCAGCGCTTCAAATGTACTACACTTACAAGGCTTCTTGTGCAGCCTTGCCTCAGAAAATACCATAATAATGTACCACCAGCAAAGCAATGCCAGACAGATTATGTTTTTATCAACATCATAGGGGAATATTACACTGGACTGCGTGTGGGTTTTGTTTCTATGACAACATTAATAGTAGCCGGGTAGCTGACAATTACACAACAAACAACAAGCTTGCAATGCATACAGTGACAGAAGGGCAGCACTCCGGCTCTTTGGACCTATGTCTTTTCTGAAATGATGGCTAAGCATTCCAAGAATTTGGAGAACATTGATAAATGTGCCACGCGCTACAGCATGTCACTGAGGAAGATGGTGGAGAATATTGAAGTCTCCCAGTATGCTAAATGTACCTGTTTTGTCTGTGGCAAGACCAAGATAAAGAGAAGGGTTGGAGCTGCCTGGACTTAGAACATAACTTATGCTGCAACAGTGAAGTCCGCGGTCAGGAAACTGAAGGAGTCGAAGGCCCAGTAAACCAGTGGAATGATCACTAGTGGATTTTGGACTTTTTCTATAATTTGACCAACAGCATCCACAAATAGATCAGTCTAGACAATAAAATAACAATAAAACAAAAGGAAGTTGATTGGGGCATCAGATCTGGAGATACTCCTGGGTCATTTTTAAAGGGAAAATTTGCCAGCTCTTATGTGGATGTCCAGTCGATGAAGCATTAAATTCCTTAGTGCATGGTTTATTGACCGAGAATGCTGAGATTGGAGCTGCAAAATCTGTTTGTCTTCCTGCATCCATTGTCGGCATTTGATGTGACATTGACGTTGTTAGGGGGAAGGAAGAACTATGGGCTGTGTCAGCTTGGAATGGGTAGTCAGGGGGTTGCTCTAGAGGCCGCTCAAAAGCAGATGTTCCTTGTTGTCTTCATTCAAATTGCAAACTAGCTACTTTTCCAACAGCGAAAATGGCATCCCAAGATATGAGTACAGAGGATGAATGGAGCAGAGGAGAACATTATACATGATACAGTTTGCCTAACTAGGATATTCACCAGTACACAGCCAAAGAAATGCAATGGTGAGAAGCCGTTAATGGCCTCCAATGCCATGAGGGACTGAACCAATCCACTGCAGTGAATTTCAGCATTTCTTGTTCAATGCTGTTACCACCACCAATCTTGAGGGAGCCTATGAGTGTATTACAATGCATGAAAGTTTTTCTCCTAACCTGGACAGAGGCGTCCTGAAGACCTTCTCCAGGATCCTGAATATAGACTGGAAAAGACAGCCAAGACCAGCAGAGCGGAGAGGACAGTAGACTATTGAGCATTTTTGTCAGCTAAGGCTATGTTTTGAAGCTTGTCTGTAAAGCATCCTGGTGCATGTAGGCAAGGAAACTTTATTTTTGTCAGTTATTATTGTATGCACCAAGAAATAGTTTGCTTTAGTTTACTACATTTTGTACCATCAACACTGATTAGACATCCATATAAAAGATGGTGATTTCCCTTAACACATATAACAAGAGGCTTTGTATTGGCAGTGCTTGCATTATGTAGAATAACTGACTAACAATGCAAGGCAGCTACAATTGGCACAATTTATACATTATGCTGTCAGCAACAGTTGGATCATAATGAATGTACAAAGAGGAAAGTGTGGATATCCTCCTTCCTATTATTGCTTAATATGCAGTCTAATTTTCAATAAAACAGTGAATTGGTATTTCTTAGTAGGAAGAGCACACACTTTGCTTTTCTTAAACTTGAGTAAATTACGCAGTAAGACAGAGTCTGACATCCCTTCACCTTCACGTCCTATCTGAAATACACTACTCAGTGAAGTACAGGCGGCGAGCCAGTAGTGATTCATTATGTATTGTAGCCCTCCTTGTGTTATTCAGTATTTTCTAATCATGTCCCACATGATCTGTTTCAGTCTAGCCACTCGAACATCCACTCTTCTCCACAGAAATTTAATTCCACTCTCAGCTAGTCAAGGTCGTCCCGCAGATGAAATTTAAACATTTTATTCTCCTTGGCGGGGACACGTGGAGGAGGAGATGGAGGAGTGGAGAGGCAGCCTGCCTGGCATCACCATCAGTCTCCCTCCTTTCAACACTTTCCCTCTCTTATTATTCTTGTTTTTTTTCTTTTTCGTTTGCCAGAAAAAGGAGCATTTTGACCTGTTTACTTTCTTTTCTTTTCCAAAGAGTGAGCTTTTTGTTATTTCTTTTTCTTCTTTTTTTTCATTTTTTTAATCTTTTTTCCTTCCCTCCTCTCCCCTCTGAGTCCTGCCTGCAGGGAATTCTCTGTTAAATGTTCTAACTCTCGCATTCTTCACACTCCTGCATTTTTCTGTCATCTTTTTGGACCTCTTCCTATCATTTCCTCTCTGTCTTTGTCTTGCTCATGACAGATTAGACAGCAGATATGCAGGGAAATCATTTTATGTTTAGACCTAAACTCTTTTGGTACTTTTTCGGGAATGGAACACTGCACTTTGTATGACATGTTTGATGCAGTTATAAAGTATATTTTAATGACTGTTATTAGGAACAACTGGACTACCAGTAGAGCATGAATGACATGATCCAAGGTAATATGTAGTCTAATCTGTCATAATTTAATATAGTGTGCGCTTTGAGAACTGATATACTATTACAGCGTATTAGAGCTTCGTATACAGGGTCTACACACAATTTAAGTGAGGGCACATCAGCCAATATGAGAGCAACATTGTTGGCAATGGAAATAATAATGAAAATAGCACAAGATACAAGCACTAAATTAAATGCTCAATTCTTTGTTTATTCTGGTTCATAAGACCTCTACTTAGATTTAAGTCAGGTGGAGCTAAGCTGGCGATTATGTGAGCTCACCAAACTCAAGTTACCAATAGAAATGCTGAAGGTGTAAGTTGTCCTAAGAGAGTGAGGGAAATGTCAATTAATGCACAACATACACAAGACTTTGAAAAAGGCTTTCAAAAGACTAAAGTCTGACACCCTCTCCCATCTAAAGCAGAAGGGCCAGACTACAGCCCATAATGTTAGGAGAGAGCACATCTTAAAAGACCAACATGTTTGACACAGGGAGTGATGAACGGCTTATCAGCTGTTTCTGACGGCGGCGACATTCAGAGACGCTCACTGACGGCCCGACACTGGTGTTTAAGGGCCTTAATCTTATATACTATAATTATGACAGTCCAGCTGGTCCTTTTTGTCTTTTTTTTTTTTTTCAATAAATGTGTCAGACAATGTCCTTTGTGTAAATTATTTTGCCCCTTTTTTCAGGAGAAATATAACTTTCAAAATCTGGCAAGCATTTGTCATTATTATATGTTATAAATGCTTAAAACAGTGTGAAATAACAAAAAACAGTAAAAAAAACGGATTTGAATTTTCAGCAGGTTTGTCTTTATAAACAATTGACAATGTCCATATGGAAAAATGAACACATCACAAATGAAACATAACCTATTTTATTTATTTTGTCAAGCAGTTGTGTTTGCCTACAGCTTTCAGTGTCCATGCTACAGGTTGTTGTAGCTGTTCATTTACAGGCGTTTTTTAGCTGCAGTGAAAGTCTCTGAAGCAGTTCCTGTCCAGCTGAAGACAGAGCCCAACCTTGCACTCCTCACACATCCAGGGTGTGCTCCTTTGCAGAGACTGCACTGTTTCCTCCCCAGGCTTGCCCTCTGTCTTTTGCCAGTGTCCTCTCTGCTGCTGGTGCGGACAGGAAAGTGGCCTTGAGTGGGGGGCTTAGGTGGGCCAGTCAGTGGCACGGCCTTGGCCTTGGCCACAGGTCCCACTCCGTCCCCGCCTTGTACCAGTGCCGGTGCTGGTGGATGGCTCTTCATCAGAAGAATCTCTAAAAATATAAAGATATATCATAAGAATAGATAAGATGTATCTAAAAGAAAAAAATGTTCAACAGTATAAGAATAGGAAAAGTAATAAATATAACAGGTAAAGTAAAAAACTAAGCAATAGTAAATCAATTTGAGACAAAGCCAAAATGAAAAAGTACACTAGATATTGAAAAACATTATTGTCATAAAGCTGGAAATAAATATCCAGTGTATACAAACTGTATTACTTACTGTGATTGAGATGGTGACACTCCTGTCTCCTCCTGTTTATTCCGCTGTCCACTTTCCTCCACAAATCTTGGTGGGACTTTCCTCTGCTTAGTCGATCTCCTCAACATTTCAAAAATTACTATCAAGAAAATCTACGAAAACACGAACTACTAGCCACAGTTTCAAATACTGATACCGAAGGGCTTGAAATACCACAACAAGAAATCAGTTATTCATCCAGAATAACTCAAATAGTATTTACCTGTTCTAGACATTCTAATAATCACAAAATATATATATATTTCAGGGATTTTACTTACTTCAGTGTTGATATATCCAGTTCAGTAAAACAGGTAGATGTACATCCATGAAAGTTCACAAGTTGTATGAGTTCATTGCCTTATGGCCTGACCTATTTACACATTTACCATCCAATGGCATTGCAAGGCTAAACAATAGGATGTAATGACTATTTAAATATGGGTCTTGAAAAAAAACCATTCGTAGGTTTATTTTTGGGACAGCTAAAAGTTATGTTGTAATTTTACAGTGGGCCTTACAGGGTTAAGGAATATGACATTTTGTATTGTTATAAATTAACGATTCCTTTCATGTCCGCAAAAACACATAAGACTAGAACCACAAGATACAAGGCGTCATTTGTTGACAATACTCCAATACGGTTAATTCAGCAACAATAGAATCTATAAAAATGTATTTGCATACAAACTTATTGTTTTGGATTTTCTCACCTCAGTTCGCTTCCAGCCTCCATTTGCTGCGCTGTTTTAGTGGGAGAAGACTGAAAATGCAAACTGTGTAAAATACTGAGATTTTTCACAAAAATCAGTGCTGTTTGGTGGATCAGGTACACGCTGAATTAAACACAGACTCTTGTTCACTCCACAACTCTTACTCTTCATCAGGGGAATGGACTTCATGTTCTTGGGCCTTCCCGGAGATCCCTCCATGTTTACTGTCTACTCGGTTTGCTGCTGCTTATTAGGTGCTGGAGAGAGGGCAGCTATTGGTTGCTGTCAATGTTCATTTCATTGAACTTCAGTATTTGCATGAGCCAAGATTAAAGATTGGGATTTGGGATAGTGAAATAGCTTGAAAGTTGTTTGGTGCAAAGCCAGGAAGCATCCACAGTGTGCTAAGAGGTCAGACAGTATTAAGTGGAAACACTGTTGGGTGTTTTGTGATGCATTTTTCAAGTTAGCAAGTGGCAATTTTTGAACTTTTGAACTTTTTGAAGGTCATTAAAGTTTTTAATGACTAAATGCTTTTAAAGAGTGACAGTAACCTTGACCGGGAGTTCTTCATTGATGCAGTTCCTGGTGTCACATTATTGCTGCTTCTTTTGAGTTGTGCTGACACAAACTACATAAAAAGGAAAGCCTTTTGCTGACAGAGGTAATGAAATGTCAATAAGACTGCAGGTCATAAATATACCTCACTGCATCGTCTATACACATATACACGTATACACATACTGCTTCAGATAATGACAAATTTCAGTCTTATTTGCGCAGATACACACAGAAGAATCCACAGTGCCTTCTGCATATTAAATATTAAACCCACGCTGTGTGGAGATGCACCAGTACTGAATTAAAGTCTTTGTCTGTTGCTGTGCTCCCACCTCCGCCACCTCCACCCCTGCAGTACCACACCCCATCTCCATCAGTCAACCCAATTTTCTTGACCACCGGCTTCCTCCAGGACATACCAGTGTGTCGACACTGATGGGTGAACAGGCCGTTTGTCCTGTGCAACATGGCCCCTCTGCTGCTCCAAGCTCCAAACTGCAGTATTCATGACTTCTTTTCTCATTTATAATTCCTCCTCTCTCTGTCCCTCCTTTCTTCTCTCAGCACTTAGTCGTGCATATTTACAGTGCTAAATCTGCTTTGTTTAATAAGCAGAGGAGGAAGTCTGTTTGGTCCGATCGCAGCTGGAAATGGGTCATTCCAACCTGAATGGCTTCTTATTAGGTCCACCTTTTTCATTTTAATAAAACAAAAATCCTTCACAATTTAAATGTGACTTTGTTGTTTTTTTATGATATTGTAAAGTCAGTGTGTTTGATGGAGTTTGATGAGAAGCACTCTTATCATAGAATTGGCATTTCCTATAAATAGCATTCATTTCACAGTGGATTTGTACAGGCTGGCAAACTGCAAGAGTTTATTGGACCCAGCCTCCTCTTGCTTTCATTAACTAGGGATTAGGCAAGCCCTGTCTGTGTACTGTGCTGGATAGTATGCACGTTCATTTATGATAGTGTATGTGTGAATGTGTGTGTGTGTGTGTGTGTGTGTGTGTGTGTGCTTTGAAGACATTTTCTCAACTTACAGAGTCTAGCTGGTCTATGATTTAATGAGGACGTGTGACAGGAATATCTTTCCCAGAGAGACAGAAAACGGGAAGGAAAGAGTGAGCGAGAAGTAGAGAGAGCGATATCAAGGACAGTTGGAGAAATATCTGTAAAGTCAGCTGGGACGTCTTAGTGGTAAATCCATTGCCATCCCCAGTGTCTTCACAAATGTCTAAAAGCAGCAGCTTTGCCAGCTTTGTAATCTGCTTCCTGACTTGAGTCCATTTTAATTTGCAATCAAGGCACATTACTGAGCTGCGTGTGTGATGTTGCAAATTCTGCCTTTCTGTATGGGATTTGTGTGTATCCGCACACAAGTGAACCTCGGTAATATAATTGCTTCTTTTAGTTCTCACTGTCATGATGATCAGTTATAAAAAGCAAAAGCCCCACCACTTTTACACAGTCACATACTGTTCTCCTTTTAGTACGGAAGGATTATTAAAGCAAGGCTATGTCACTTTTATATAGGACTTTGTTCCTGTTTCAAATGGAAATCCATAAGCAATAATACACACCCTTGCTCATTTCCCAAAGACCTCTGTGCTTTGTTCTTTGACTGATGTTCAATTCTGCCATCTTTCTGGGAGAATATTAACTGTGGATAAAAATATTGCCACACCACTCACTGCTGCTCGAGCTCATTACTTTGAACACATGGTAAAAACTGGAGGCGACTCAGATGAGTGTGTCAACATTTTTATGAACTCTGATCCTAACCTCGGGTTGTGAGAGGACAGTGCTCAGAGAGGTTTTAATTTTAAAATCAATCTTAAACTGTAAAGGGGACAGGAATAGAAATCTGGAAGGTGAGAGGGACATCTGAATCAGATATATTGGGCTACATTTACTACAGTATTAGTACCATAATGTCTTAGCATATCGGCAACCAAATCATTTCATGTAAAACTTTATTTGCATGAATCAGTAAGGTCATTAGTTTGTCGTTGGTTGGCAGTAAGAGACTGCAAGACACATGAGAGCTACAGACTTTGAACTGCTACACACATAGACATCACCAACTGCATTAGCTTTCTAGCACATTAGCTTTAAGCTAATGTGGTAGCTAAGATAACGAGACCTAATCCTAATTAGTATTAGGGTTGGGAACGATTAACTGATACAACCGGACATCCGGTTTGACAAGCGAGAGATACGGCTGCGTCGGTAGCTATACGAAGCCATGAATCCTTAGATGAATCGATTGTAGAGTCATGGATCGGGTATTGCAAGACTAGCAATCGGTTGACTGGCTTTAACAGTTTGCATCTCTAAAACAACACGAGACCCAGCGGCATGCTCCATAGCAGGCATTACTGACAACGATAATGGATGTAAACATCAGCGCCAGCTTGACCGGTGGAGATGAGGAACAGAAGCTAATGCTAGTTGGATAAACCAGAGAGCAGCCAAGCCGCAGCAGAAACTAAAGGCGAATCCTGCCGGTTGTGGGTTGAACAGGGGTCACAGACACAGACAGAAATATGTATTCCTGTCAAATATGGCGGCCATAGTGCTCGGCGGCGCAAAATAAGGGCTTACCGGCGACCGAGAAGCCCGACTCCAGGTCCAAGAAGTGTCCAAGAAACGAGCCGTTCACATTTCCACAAACCTCACCGCGCTTTAGGGACTGTTCTTTACTTATGAAGGGACTGTTCTTTACTTGTCAGAGGAGGAGGGTGGCTGGTTGATTTTTATTTTATTTATTTATTTTATTTTGATCCCCCTTTTGTTAATCACTTATTGATGCTGTTTTTGAAATATGAATAAGTCAATAAGTAATTTATTCCTTTGACATATCAGTGATGTATATAGAAAAGTGATTTATCTTTTTATAAATGACAAACACAGAGTTTAGCAAAAACAAAGAAATAGTCTGACATGCTGCCAATGATAAGCTGCTAGCCATCACAGTCCATGATATCAACTAATAACAGGAGATGTCAGATTCTGCCCCTACATTGCATATTATTTTATTCTGCTTTATGTTTATATTGTACGGCGTTATGATAAACTTAATTCCAGACTCAAGTCCATATAAGATACATACAAAAACACAGACAATACAATAAAAACAACACAAGTAGGTTTAAAACACTTAAATTTTACTTAAAGTTTACCTTCAGTTAAAGTTTAAAACTTCTTCTCATTTTTATATTGATACAGCAACAATGCTTGGGGATGCGGTCTTTTAAAAAAATATAGAATTCTTTATTTTATAATGTATGATTAATGTCTACATCAACAAATTTTAACTATAGAATCATATCGAATCATATCATTCCTACACTGTATTGAATTGTATCAAATCGTTCTGTATTAAAAATATATTGTTTTTGAATCGTATCGTAACCTGTGTATCTAGATACGTATCGAATCATCTATCACAGAGAGATTCCCAACCCTAATTAGTATCCTATCATATCCCTGGCAATGTTGGGGAGTTACATGTTGTAAGTAATTAAAACATTTATAAAGTAAATGTAGTTTTAATTAGTTAATGAGAAAAAAATGTAATAAAATAACCATTATAAATAAAAATGTTGGTTATTACAAAGGGGTTACAATCAAATTATATTCTTTATCAATAAAAAGCTTAATTGTAGCATTTGTTGTTGGCGTTTTGGGATGGCATGTCAATTTAGGCCTGTTATATATATTGTGTCTTTTTCAAATGCACTTCCGTTTTCACATCAAATGTAAAGTTTCTGCTCATTTGAAAAAAGTAATTTTCAAAATAAACTAACGACGTTGATAAAACACTTTGTGTTTATGTTTATGTCCTTGTGTAACGCATGCATGTTGTTAGATTTTTAAAAACAAAACAAAACATGGAAACATTGTTTGGCGCCACATCATACAGGAAGCAAATACCAGCCTCTTGGGTCAAAGTACGGGGATTGTTGTACTCATTCATCGCCCCTCCCGCCTGCCCTATAGGAACTTTCCGGCTCCTTATATTACATCGTTTCCGGAAGCATTTCAAACTGATGCCGTTCAGCAGCATATTAAACTGCTGCGACAGGTGCTGTGCAGCCCACTGGCGGTATATGATACCACTGGGAAAGGTTCTGTCCGGCTGCACTAAAGACTGCCTCTTGTCTGCCAATTAAATCATTGTGCACTGCTGTAAGCAACCAAGTTCTGCCATGCCTTACAGTAGAGTAAACAGTTAAATGCCTAATGTCAAACCTGAGGATACATCTAGTTAATATCACTGCAATCAGTAGCATATGAAAAGTAAGCAAACATTAATTAAATGTAATACGTTGCATTACTTTGATGAAGTAATTTCAATAGTTTGATTGCTTTTTACATTTTAACCAGATAACTAGTGATCTGTAAGAGTAATTCACCAGACACTGGTCCCTGGTTAGCTAAGTTAGCTTCCTGAAGTATCACTTTTTCCAGTACAACGAATGTCACATCCCTACAATCGTGGCACCCAGTGTGTGCAGCCCACAAGCAGTTTAGAGAAGAGGGGCCAAGTTTGAATGTTGTGCAACTTAAAAACCCCTGCATAAGTCTAGGATAACGCTACTGCAACATTTTTCCTGGTCTGCAACTTTATTTGCTGAATGAGATACCTTACAAACATTCATCATGAAAAAGTGCACTGCTGGTGTCAGTTTGCAGACGAGCTTCCAGCATAAATTAGTGTATTTTCTGTATTCTTTTTCCTTCTGTGCCCCTGCCAGCTCAACTGTCACTCAAACACAGACAGCAGCACACCCACTCAGATGCTTGGAAGCTGTTTAAAAAAAATCCCTGTGACATGCTTTGTGACAGCAAAAATGTTTGACTAAGTGTCATTTAAAATGGACTCTAAAGCCCATAACATATATAGCATCGCATATACTATGTTATCCATAACATATTTGGCGGCTGCAGCATCTCCGTCTGTGGATTGGCGGTTCAAGTCCACCAGGTGACCAGTCAGTGCAGCTTGTGGACTGGCAGCTGGAGAGGTGTCACCTCATTTCCTGAGCACTGCTAAGGTGCCCTTGAGCACGGCATTGAATCCTCCACTGCCCGGGGTGCTACATAGCAGCCCCATCACGCCGATGTCATTGAGGCATGTTCTGTGTGTGCAAGTGTGTGTATTTTGGACCCTATACGTGTGTAGATGAATGAAAATAACAGAGTGAACAAAATTGAATACTCTTGAATAAGGAAGGTTATCAAAGTAGTTCTTCTTCCTCGTCTTTGTCTTCTTCTTTGTCCAAGTCTACTTTTCTTCTTCTTTGTCTTTGTTCTTATCCTCTTCTTCCTGGTTGTCAGCATGTCAATCTGAGGGTTGATCCCTGGTCCTTGTAGTCCCAAGTGTCCTTGGGAAAGACACTGAACCCAAATTGCTCCTGATGGCTGTGCCATCCATTTGTGAATGTTAATCCGACGAGCAGGTGCCATCTTGTATGGAAGCCTTTGCCACCTGTGTATGTATCTGTGTGTGAATGGGTGAATGGTGCTTATGTTGTTGAGTGGTAGCTAAGACTAGAAAATGCTATATAAATGCAGGCCATTCATATTCTAGTTCTTCTTTTTTCCTCTGATACCCTTACAAAACAATAGGCCAAGTGACAAATTACTGGGAAGTGTAATCTCACAAAGCAAGCCGGCAGATAGCTGGTAAACACTGGGTGACACCAGTTTAGTTTCATTTTCACTTCAAACAAAAGATAAAATGCCCTGAATGCAGTTCAAAGGCATGTAGTTTAAATGTAGGCAAGACAAACAACAACGACGCTTACTTGTACTCTCAAAAGCATGGAATATTTAGTTTCCCCCTGTCAAAGGTGAGATAGCAACCCATGAATTTAAAAAGTCTATAATAGAGAAATGGAATGATATGACTTTGAAAGCCAAGTTTTAAGTGTTTACTTTCAAACCTTAAACCTGCAAACCTTAAAAAATACAACCTGGAACAATGTAACAAACTTAAATAATTGCCCTCTGGCACAGATAAAAATACAGCACATGAAGCATGTAAGACCTGTTGTATGATAATACGCACATAAATGTCAACAGATGGAAGCACATCAGATAAACAAGAAGGCTTTCCAAACACTTTGATATCATGATTCCCTGGATAGATAAACATACGAGCTGGATAGAAATCCTTCTGATTATTCATTATTGAACATGGTTTGGCGAGGAACTTTGCGAGTGTGTACACTGCAGAGATTGAAATATCTCATCACTACAACAAGCTGTATACTATGATTTATTTATTTCAAACTGCCATATAATGGAGAAACATATTTCTGCATGCTGTTGTTGACAGCTTCAGGCACATTTAAACTAATCTATATAAATATTAAAAGGGGATTGTTACTGCTGTTTCCAGTGAATCATTGGAGCACATTAGAGAATCCCCATGTAGCATGAAGCTGAGGTTAACTAGTTTTAGCATTCTGTGTTCTTTTCCCTCTCAGCACGCTGCATGAATGGGGAACTTGACCCTACTGTTGAACACATTCTTCACTTTTTGCTTTAAACCGAGCAGTGATTAGACAGAAGACCTCACATACACAGTGAAGTGCAGACAAATTGGCAACTGGAATTAATTAGACTGTGTTCCACATTCAGCATGTAGATTGGAGGCATTGCTTGGCAGAAAAGATTGGCCGGGAGAAGCTTGCTTCTGTCGGTTTTGAATCCCATGGACTAAGTGCGCATAAACATGACTGTCAATATGTGTTTGAACAAGGTGGCTAACCAGTGGAGCTGTTCAGTGATAAACAAGAAAAGACTGGTTCTGGCAAGCACCTAGTTATAATACAGAGAACCTAATACAATTAGAGAAACATTTCCTTCTGGACTATTGCACAGACAGACATTCTGTAGGCTGATTCATCAACTGTCACACTTTAAATGTATTACAACATCATTTCGCAGACTTTTCAATCCATTTTGCATAATATAATTAGATTTTTGCAGCCCTTTTCATAATCAGCATAGTTGGTGTGTGTCATAGTTGAAAATATTGCCAAGTCAGTGCCTTGTGCACACGTTCCTGCCACCCGGCACATCTAGTTGGGTCCTTTGCTTAAGCTCCAATCTGTCATTTTCTTTCACTTTCTCCAACCTCAGTTGAAAAATGAAGTTTGTTAGTACCGAGTGTCAGAGTTCCACCATGCAGTTGATCATTCTGGATGCTTTTTAAAGTCAGCATTAGAGGCAGTGCCAGTATTGGACCTTAGGTTGGATGAAAGCACTGGTCAAGTGTTTGTCAGTTTGAGTATGTGAAAATTATATCAAGATATTGATCATGGATATTGATTCTGAGAGCTTTTGAAGCACAGTTAAGCACTTCAGACAATTTTCCTTGCCTATGGACAGACCTGATATGAATGCATACCTCCTGCATTAAATCCTGCAATTTATTGGATTTCTGACAGCCATTTTTTGTGTGGAAATTACTTATAAAAACAGGTGCAAATGTATGTGTCGGTACAGTAAATGAAAGCTGTGTTAAAAAGAGAACTTTTAATTAGCTTGTTTTTTTAGGAACATCAGTGGCACAGATGAGGTGTGCCAGATGAGTTCAAAACTAAAGGTGATCAGAGTCCTGGTTGTGTGGGCATGAAACCTGAGCATGAACTTAGTGTTTACTTAGCTCCTAATGAGAAATCTTTTACTTGCATTTTGTTTACATTTCACTTTTGATCTCTTTACTTTTTCAGTGTTGCTTCCCTTAGTAAATATTTTCAGTTGTTTTATTTAATGAGCATTTTCCTTAGCCATGCTACAGCCATGGCTCTATGGAAAGCAACAATCTGATACATACTGATAATATAGTGTTTAATGGAACAGTACTTACAAACCCTAATGGCAGTCCCATCAACCTTAGCTGTACTTTGTGCAGTGATAGAAGAAGTACTCAGATCTTTTACTTCAGTAGAAGTAGCAGTACTACAATACTCTGATACAAGTAAAAGCTCTACATTCAAAATGTTGAATAGAAGTACAAAAATATTAGCATCAAAACATACCTAAAGTAGCAAATGTAAAAGTAGTCATCATGCACAATAACACATTCCATTTATCCGCAGTTATAGACAAAAAACTGGGCAATTGGAAATTCCCAGGTAACGCTTTTGATTTTTATTGATAACCTACAAAAAGACTACATTTAGCACCAAAATGATAATAATAATAATAATAAATAATAATAATAATAATAATAATAAGTATTTTTTTAAAAAAAGGTAAATAAAAAAATGAATATGAAATACCAAATTCATAACGAATACCTACCCATAGAAACGAATATTTGAATATCCGAATATTTGGGCACAGCCCTAAGTACAAGTACCTCAAAATCTGTACAGTACTTGAGGAAATTAACTTAGATACATCCCATCACTGACTGTGTTTTAAATGCGTGTCTACAATGTTAGCATGCAAACATACTAAAATGGCGATCTTGGTGAACATAACCTGCTAAACAAAAAGCATGGTAATATTGTGTTTCTGAGCATGTAAGCATCATAACCACTATGACATAGTGCTAGTTTCTATATCTACTTCACCACAACCTTGAAGGTTTGAGAAAAAAAACACCATCCTTGATTTTGGTTTTCTTTACAATTACCGTTATAGCCTCAAAGCTGTAAGCATGGCTGCTATTCTTTCAGCAACACATTTTGATTTTTGATTTTAGAGAAATGCTTCCACTGAACTGTTTGATGACAGAACATGCCTGTCAAATGCCCCCAGTCACAGACTGTGTAATTACACAATGCAGTGGTGAACCAGATGTTAATTGCAGGTGCACAGATTGAATAAAATGCTCATTTACATAAATCTGGCCCTGGATCTCTGTAACTCTCACTGTGTACTCTGTTCCATTTTTTTTTATTGTTATTTTTATTTATTTATTTATTGTTTGTTTGTTGTTGCTTTTTTCTTAATAGAAATCATGATCTATCATTTTAATACAAACACTGTTTTCTGGCTTACCTAACACTCTAATCCTTATTCTGCCACTGGTCATTTTGAACAGTTTCTTGACAGCAAGAGAACATATTGAAAACTTGAGTTGAACTGTCAAAACTCCTGCTTTGTTCCAGTTGGCCCGCTAATTAAACTAAGAATGAAACCTTTTTGCCCGCGTGTTAAGTAAGTTCAGGACTGCAGATTGGCTCTTTAAGTATTTTAATTACCGCTCATATGGCGAAGGCTTCATGCTCCAGCAGCGTTTTTGTTGCTGAAGATTGAGATGGTCATGGATGAAAAATTGCTGAAGTTATAGAACGCAGTATAATGGATGAGTCACATGGAAATACGATGAGATAGTAGATTATGATGATGTGTGTGTCTGCAGCTGTGTGTGTGTGTGTGCCTGCCTGCCTGTATGTGTGTGTGAGCGCGGTGTTACATTAAGCTGGTTCTGGGATCCACAGTGCAAATGAAGAGTGATGACAATGCTGCACAGGAGGTTTCATCTGTGTGTGTGTGTGTGTGTGTGTGTGTGTGTGTGGTTTCTTGAGGCCATTCCCACCTCCCTCATTGCTCTTCACTCAAACGTCTGTCCTCTCTTTCTGTGTTCAAATTAAGCGACAACCTCCATGGCTGAAAAATGAAGCCAGCCCAGAAGTGCCATAAACTGCAGTTCCTCTAATGGCCACTTGATGTTGGCTCCTAGAGTGAGTCACTGCCCATTGACCCCCATGTTAACTAATTTCCCCACTCATTACTAGTGGTAACCTAAGTAGGGGGCCTGGTTGGATCCCATGGCAACCCCTGTGCAATTGCTACTGCTTTAAAGAGTCTTCGATATACCACTTTGTCTTCATGCTAACCTAAAAAATGAGTGTGCCGAAGGCTCTTCGGAAAGGGGGCTAAATAGCGCTCCCAGATTAGGCAAAATTTTGGCGACGGAGCAACTGACCTGGTCATTTTCAAAGGGGTCCTTCAAACTCTCATCTGTAGATATCTAAATGAAAATGGGTTGTATGGGTACCTATGAGTCTCCTTTAAATTTGAGAAGGCTTGTCCCCAATCGTTCCTTTACAGTCAATGTACTCCTTCAAATGAAAGCTGTATTTAAGTGTTTTCAAGGAAAAGAACAACCAGCCTATTTGAAGAACAATGAATCTCACTGGTCTACCATGTATACAGATACATACACATAAAAAAATGATTGTTGTGGACTTATAAAGCTAATTGTACCTGTATTAGCCTATGCACACCAGATATTTAGTAATGTTAACTGTATGATAGGAAAAACAAAGTATATCAGTATGCGACTCTTTAACTCTCATGTTGACTTAGTTTTAACTTGCCTATATACCTCAACAGCATTATAGAATTACTGCAATTCTGTTATGGCTTTGGGTTTAGGTGTGCCACCCCTGTATTTACATCACTACCTATCAAAGCCAGTGCCGGTAAATACACGTGACTACTACAGAGTCATTTGACCCAGATGTGAATGCCGGTTGTAATCTTTCCCATAACATACAAAAGCCACATGTTAGCAGGTTTAAGTGTTTTTCTTTTTTTCTGTGCAGTGGGCAAGGGGCTCCTGCCAACCATTTAAATTCAATATCGGCTTAAAGGTAGGCATAGTTAAGGTTGCATCCAATTTGAGTGACAGACTTTCTACATGGCATTGCTACACTTGATAAGTCAAGTCCAGCTCCACCCTTTCATCCAAACATAGTCACTTCTAGCTCAAAAAATCAAGATGACAATGGGTTTCAAAACAGAAGTCCACAAACCAATAGATGACGTTAGAGTGGCAACATTGATTAATTTTTACAGTCTGTGATTCAAAGTAGTGGAGAGATGTTGTAGTCCTTTGTTTAAAAAAAAAAAAAAAGAAATTACAGCTGCAGTGTAATTGTTCTGTCCCTTTTTGTTACTGCTGCAAGTTAATAGTTTCCTGTTTCCACAGAAAATCTCTCTCCTCCCCCATTATTGTATAAAATGGAAGAATTAGCTTTCTGCCCTGGGGATTGTGTGTGTGTGTGTGTGTGTGTGTGTGTGTGTGTGTGTGTGTGTGTGTGTGTGTGTGTGTTTGTGTGTGTGTGTGTGTGTCACAGAAAAGAAAGCCTAGAAGCCTCAAAGTGACACGCCTGAATATGTATGTCTGCATGACTGTGACACATTTAGGATTTCATATATTTCACAACACACACACACACACACACACACACACACTCACACACACTCACAACCAGTTCTATCCCATCCCATGCTGCGTTGTGAGATAAGCCAAGGATGACAGTGTCAGGTGTGTACTTATGTACCAGATGGAGCCGAGAAGGTAACGTTTCATGTTTAACACACACATTCTACAAATATATTCAAATGCATTCATAATGTAAAGCCATGTTTCACAGTAAAGTTTCTTGTGTAGAGAAGCAAAATCTAGCCAACAGTAAAACATATAAAGACACAGAGCATATGGCTGCTTTGTGTCATCATCAGGGAATCTGCCTTGGCATTTTCACCATCGTCCCTGTGGTGAATGAAGGTAAAAAAAAAAAAGATTATTTACTAACAATAGCTTAGATGGCTCAAACATGTGTTTTTTTCCTTGTCCCATGACAGTCAAATCAAATCTGGTAAAATCTTTAGATTTTAATCTTTGGATTTTATTACCATGCTGTTTTTTGTTTTGTTTTTTTTCACCAGAAAAAAGTTTAAGGTAACACAGCTGAGTCTGTCACTTTGTTTAACAAGGAAGACACTGTGTCAGGCTTTATGATCTGTGCATTCTTTGTCCATGTAAAGTTAACGACAGCTGCCACTCGTAATTCAGCTTTAATAGAGGGGAAAGACTGATTTAAGAACATGACATTTTTTGTGATTATTCAGATAAAAATAATCACAGATGTTAGTTAGTCCCATGATTCTTTTTTTATGTCCCCCTGTGGCAGATAAAATGTTTTATTTCACCCATTAAATCCTTTATTGACAGAGTTTTATTAGTTGTTCATTGTACATATGAGTTTTTGGCCTACGTTTAATGTGAAGCATATTGCGCTGGCAAAAAGAGTAAATGTCAGCTTTTTTACCAGTTTCAAGAATTAGGAAGCCTTTCTGTTTCTTCTTGTTCTTCCATGTTGCCCATTTGAGGTCCAGGACACTCTAAGAGTCAGCTTATCTTTTACCGATTTAACTTACCGACTGACCCCATTAGCAGTATTACTGGTACAAGCTATCATTTCCAGCATTGGGAGGGTTAATTTTAAAGCACATTCCTTGACAGATTATTATGTACATGCTCTAAAATGTAATGCGTACGATATTCCATCGCTCAATTAAAAGTACTCTACATACTTTGGATTAATTGTGGAACACTTCAAAATCATCTTGAAGAGGTCATTTGTCAGCCTGAGTGTCAGGCTGAAGCTCCCAGAACCTTCAGTCTAGACCCACCCCCACCCCCGGTGTTCATTGGTCCGTCCATCGTTTGGATGAGATAAATCGCAAATTCATTGCAATATGCCAGGCCAGAGATGCAAGCCTACTCAATTGAGTGGGCAGGGTCTATGGTCTGGAGCCAGGCTAGTCATTTGTCTGGGTCTAATATTCCCATGCTAGAAACACATTCCTGACAATGATGGTGTCATCGCCATGTGGCAGGCACACTGTGGTACACAAATTGCTGCAATTTTTCATTCATTTTTACTTATTTATTTTTTTTCTGGGTTTACATTTACTTATTTATTTGTAATTGCAATTGTGTATGGGAAATCCCGGCTTAATTTGGGGAATATCTACATATCTATCTATCTATCTATCTATCTTATATATGTGTGTGTGTGTGTGTGCGTATATATGTATATACATATATATGTATATTTGAATCTTAAATACATAAATACTTGGGGGGAAAAAACAAGCTTTTTTTTTTTTTTTTTAAATATACACAGTAGGCCATATCTCAACATTTGCTTCATTTAAGTGAAGAAAATTAAAAGAATAATTTATTTATAAAGATGACATTATTATTCAGTATCTAAATGTTTAAAAGAATCTCACAGGTTAAGGGCACGGACACCTGCACACAAGCTTAATTCACTGAGCCTTCACTCTCTGCTAAACAGCATGAGAAAAGTGAGCAGTTAAAAAACAAACAAACATACACAAAAAAAACCAATACAACAATGGCCAAGCATCAGGGAGAACAAGACTCTGAATTTATTAAAAGAAAGGACATTAAGTTTGTGTGATTGATAAATATTTAAAAACACATAATACAGAGACAGAATCAAATCCTACAAATATCAGGAAAACCTATCTCTGAGACAGTATTCAGCAGAAATAATCTGCTGAAACTTCATCCAGATCTCTAATTTAACACAGCCTCCTGCACTTACTGTACTCACTATGTGGGTTAATTGTACAATTTAAGTACTGTGTTACCTACTGTACATGTGTGAATGATGCACATTTTGTTGTTATGGCTGGCAGCTGCCGCTATTGTAGATGTCGAGCATACATTTAAGTAAAGTCTCAAAATGTAAAGCTTGTCATTAGAATTATTAAAGTAACATTTATCAGTTGTTTTGTGCTGCTATTGTTGTGCATTAAATACATGGAAAAGCCATAATGTGTCACTAAGTCAGGGATCGTCATTTTACTCTGATAGAAAAGGGCTCTCTTAGTGAAAAGGTCGGGAACCACTGACTGAAAGAATACTTCACTCAAAAATGACCATTTGTATATCAGTTACTCAGCCTGTGTTAGGTTAAATTTGTGAAGAAAACTTCACGGTGAATGAAGAATCTAAAAACGGCAGAAATGTTTGAAGGGGACTGCATTTAAAAACAGCAAAACTAAATCCACATATCCATTTCTGACACTCACGGAACTCATGCAGTAAGTAAGTGACTGGATGTATGAAACATGGACTGTACTGCACAAGTTGTTTGGGAGTTTGTAAACAAATGTTTTGGTATTTTTTCCCTGTTATAATACGGCGTCCCTCTTAAACTTCAGTGCATCAGGAATTTTCTCCATTTTTGGATTCTTCATTACCCATGAAGCCATAAAAAGAAACAAATTTTTCCTCACATATTCAAGGTAACAAGACATGGGTAAATTATATACAAATGATCATTTTGTGGGTAAAGCGTTCCTTAAATTACTTAACTTTGACTCAAAGCAGGAAAAGCATAAATATTGTTATATAGAAAATGTGTAGAAAAGTTCGGAATGCTTTTCGTCTGAAAGGGATTGGGGGTTGTGACAGTTTCATCTCTGTGTTTGTTGTTGTTGTTAAGTCATTTCAAATCATCACCGTGTGAGTGGCACGGTTTGCCACTTTTCATAACTTGTCAAGTGAGCTGCGAGACTCGTGAAAGAATTGAAGTGGGAAATTACCTCTTTTGTTTGTTTAGGGCTTTACATAATCATGAGGTTAAAAAGAAGAACAGATGCAGGCAAAAGATAATGATAAAATGAAGCAGAAAACTGTTCTCTGCGCGGAAGCGTCTGGATTAACACATCATAGCGAACTCAAGGTCCTGTGCTGAGGGCTTGTTTTATAGGTAAGGTATATACATAATTCTGTCAGTTCATTTTTACCACACATAAGCATGCAAAAAAAGACCCAAAGCTCCCCAGTGGGATGAAGCAAGTGTGATGATAAAATCTGTTTGACTACAGTTACATTTCATCATTGCTTCTTTGTTCATGCAGCTGCACCAGCATGACCATTGAGATGCTGCGCTGCCGAACAGTAACTCCCACCCATATTTCTTTTTCATCAAAGCAAACACGTCACTAACTGAGCCCTGAATTCTATTTCATGGGGTTAAGTGTGTGTGATTAGGATATAGAGCACTTAGTTTTGCAGCGACATTTCAATTAAAACACTAAATAAAACCACCATTACTAATCCTCACCACGTGGAGCCATTGAAAAGAACACACACACACACACACACACACACACACACAAAATACACACATACCGGTACATTAACTTTCACTTCCATATGTAAATTGAGGCCGCAATTAATTTGTTGATGAAAAACCATTCATCTTTAATTATTTCTTGTTAAGTTGGATGTGTCACCCTCCTCCTGCCAATTGCTGTTCAGCATCCGGATTTTGCAGGAAATCAACGACACAGAAGCTTCCACTATCACACACACACAGCCGTCACCTTAGCGTGCACACACGCTTGCTCTCACACACAACAAAGTATACCCTGTTAGTACAAGCATGGTGTCATGCTACTAAATTGCCCCCTACAGGCCAAAACCACCACAGCACCTTTAATAAAAGTAGTGTGACTGAATATACTGTAACAGAGCCTGGAGGTGCCTCAGCCAAATCCATTTCAATGGAATTATGAATATTAAATATGGTAGCAGTCGGAGACCTCCCCGTACCCTCCCTCCTTCCTTTTGTTTGCTAACTGAGCTGTATCAGTCCTGCTAGTTTATTTTCACGTCTAATTATCCCTGCAGAATGCAATGAGAGCCGAGACTCTCCACTCTATTCTTTTGTTTAATTACGTCTGAAGATGAGGCAGGAGAGGGGAGGGCACACACTCGTCTCAAGAAGAGGACATTTGACTTCCCAGGGCTTTCTGTTTTGCATGCAGCACACACTCTCAGTCTGAATCAGGCACAGGCTACTTTTTTTTCTGAATCAATTTTATTGAATTAATGAATATTGTCAGTGTCCTGCAGAAACCTCGTATATTTAAAATTACATGTGTTGCTGAACTAAATGCTAACAGTCTACCATTACAGGAATGTTGTGGAAAGTAAAGCCACTTAAAAATAATGCACACGCCTTTTTTGCGGAATCATGATTTTCTCATTTTGGACTAGCATAAATGTTTTTGACAGAGATTTACAGTTTATATTATATGACAAGTTGATCTTCTTTTCTGGTGGTATTTTTGCCTTTAATAGAGAGGGACAGAAAAGGTACAGTATACAGCATATGTGTAGATTTGGGGGGAGGGTCACATGCAATAAAAGAGGCCTTAATTTTACAAAATTTGCACCACAGGCACAAATTGATTCATGCGTTTACACCAGAATGGTTAGGGATCTCCCCCGCTCCCCTCCCACCATGTGGAAATTAAACCCACACCCTTGATGGCAAGACATGAGAGGAGAGAGAAAACGGTTGACATTCAATTACTAGATTACAAAACTACCATAATTACATTGTCATTGTCATAACATCTCTCAGAGCCTGGATGCACCAACCAGTAGGCTTCTAGTAGGGAAAAAGATTATTATTTGAGTGTGATAGATATGTTTGTAGTTGTAATTAGGGTCGGAAATTTTTTTTTTTTTTGTTTTTTTTACTATCTGTCAATGTTTTTTTTTTCTTGTCGACCACTCGAAAAATTTTATCTGCTTCTTTTGAAATCTATGCATAAAATAAAGCAATAACATTTTGATCATAATTCACTGTCATCTTTCATATAAACACACACAGAAAGCTACATGCCTTATACATAAAGTCGAGTGTTTGAATTACATCATAGCTTCCAGAGGGAGCCCTGTTTTTCCAGGGTGGCAGGGTACTGTACACATGTACACCCATACATGAATTAACCTTTAAAGAATATACTATCGATAAATTTCAGTTATAAAGAGAATATTTAGCTTGGGAAACACAAACAACATGTACAGTAACAGGTGCGCATGTTAGGCGATGTATTGTAGTGCATGGCACATGCCACCAGGGGCCAGTCCTTTGTTATGGAACAGGCAGCTGAGCTGAAAAAGACGATGGCTGCAAGTGGTGGGGATAACACTACAGGACTAGTAAAAAAACAAGAAAAAAAATGCCTCTGCCCCTGTTTGCAAGTATTGCTGCATACAACTTAATATTGAGATGACTTCTTCCAACAACAAAAGCAGCTCATTAGCCACATGATTTTATCCAACACTTCATCTCCGTTAAGCCCACTAATGCATCTTTATCTACCAAGGCAATTAGTTATAGGCCCTTGAGCAAGGGCTCTTATTTCCTGCCTGTTCATTATTCTATGAGACATAAGTATAAAAACTAATTACATATTAGAAACACAGCATTGTAGGCATTGTAGAAATGTTAAGTTTCAGCTCGTTAGATGCCTTCGGTGTTTTTCAAAAATCGATTTCTAGCATTGGTTAAACACTGCGTATCTATGTTTACCTCCATGTGCAACAATGGCGAATGGTTAGGTTTAGAAAAAAACACATCATGGTTTGGCTTAACAGGGGAATTCTGGGTGAAAGTCAACTTCCCTTCTGTCTGCTTTATAAGGATTTTTCCGCTCTTTATATTGCATTGTTAGTGGTGGCATTTTAAACTGATGCCATGTATTGTTATGAACTGATGCACCTTTTGCAGCGGTATGATATGCCGCTGGGTACCATTGTAAAGTGACGCCGCCCACCAGCATATTATATCATTGGGAAAGGTCCCTTTTTGTATCAGTGTCAGATGCAGAATTCACTGACAATATACTGGCAGTACTTGAAGAGTTCAGAATGAAAACATGTTGGTCAAGAAGGTACTAGGGTATAAAAAACAGATACCTCTTCAGCCTAGAGTGTAGCTCAATCCAGTTATTTCCAAAGCTAAGTAACGTGTCTTTCTGTTTGTTGTCCACCAAAATGGCAGTTGGCTTGAGGATTTCACTGCCGGAAGGTAGGGTATGGTAACTTTAGACTTTTGATACACCACAGTCACTAACTAGAGGTTATAGCTTTGACCTACTGGACTTTACATTCAGGACACAATGAAGGCCCAGAGTGCAAAAAGCAGGCACACAAGGGTGTATCTTACACTCAGGATATGTCTCCTTCTCTTTTCTGAGATCCTGAAATCCTGTTTCTTGTTCTTCTCACTTTTATTGTTCACATCAGTTTCTTACTTAAAACTTAAATTGTGGGATTAACTTCTCTCTCAGGAAATACTGTATGTCGATTTATGTGTAATTGCACAGTGAAATAACACAAGCAGCAGAGAAGAAGAGGGGCGTCTGGCCACATGATTGTATGATTTATACCTTTGTGAACTGTTGTCAGCCAATTAGCCATGGTAGCTCCTGCTGGTTATGTTTACAACCAACAAGTAAATTGATCCTGGGGATTCAGGTCTGGCTGCAGTTTAAAGGTTCCCTGTGGAGATTCAGATAAATAGACAGACAGACATATACCTTATTTAACCCTGGGGGCATATCACAGCAGCAGTATATGAAGGAACCACACGGTAGACCTCTAGCAGCGCTATGCCGCTGTTTTTCTATCAGTGGTTCCCTTTTCTGTTTATCTTGTTTAGGCACATGAGGATGGTGGCATGATACACAATCATACCACTGGTGTCACATTGATCTGCAGGGTGAGGTAACACACCGAGATATGCAGCAATGTGCCAACAAAGGCAAAGAAGAAGACGACTGCAAGCTACTGTAGTAAAAACGGATGTAAACAATGCAGGATTTCAAATACTTTAGAAATCGGCTTTGCAAATGTTTCATGAGGGAGGAAATACATCCAACACATTTGTTTGAGCTCAAGGACACACACAACGCAGTTTGGTTAGTAACACAGAAAGTAAATATAACTCTGTTTGTTTACATGAAAACTCCACAGGGCACCTTTAACAAGCAGCCACAAGTGCTTTGTAGTTTTTTTTTTGCCCTGGGTTTTGCATCACAGGCTATATGCAACCTGCTCTGACTCATTGCTAAAGGTTGTTGGGGCTTTAAAGAGACTGAAGAGAAGGCCTGCAGACATTACTTAGGGCTGGACAAATACATCACAACTTCGGCATGATTTTTGCTCTGTGTGACATGTGTCCCCACATCTGAAACCAACCCACACCCTAGCAGTTATGCATGAAGTGATGGTGCACAGAGTGAATGGTAGTGTAAACTTGGCATGTACGTACCAGTGTAAACAGGAAGCACAGAGGTTGGTTGTTAGTTACAGAAAATACTATGCAGATGGTGAAAAGCAAGACCAAAGATTTATTTGCTTGGACTGACAATAACACACTAATATAAGGTGGTCAAGGTGGCAGAAAACCAATTGGGAATCGTTACAAAGCAATTACAATGACATATTAGAGGGGTATTAAGAACATTACCCATTGCCAGAGGAAGCCATGACAATGGAAAAGGAAGGATTAAATCACAAAAGGTATGTTAATCCAGCAATACTGGTTTACTTGACACATCATGATTTATAAGACCCAATCAGGATGCAAACGTGGGTGTCTGTCATTAATTTCAAATGCCTCACCTGGACTAAAATGCGACCCTTGAGTATTCAAACTAAAACAGGTTTCCAAAGGTCTCTGTATTAGGGATTCCAACATGCTGGAGCAGGTAGGGATGCACCGATCCACATTTTTTCAACTTCTGATCGAATCCCGATACCTGAAGTTGGATATCTGCAGATATCGATACTGTTCCAATACCAGAGCTCTGTTTGCTTTAATATTATTATGATCATTATTGTTGATTTTATATGAGGCTATAATAAACTCCTCTCTACAGGCAAGTATGATATGTACGTATGTATGCATGTATGTCCCAGAAAGCAACTTGGGGTAAGTATAAAGTCAGAAAAGCAAGAAATCCTGTTCACAGGAAAAATCCCATCCTGAAAACAAATGTGCAACTGTAAGGGTTTCAAACTGATTGTCAATATTTATTAAATTCCAAGACAGTGTTAAATTACTAGTGCATTATACACTATCAGAAATGTGAACGGCTCGTCACATATCTATGCGCCGCCACAGTTCAGCCGTTCAGGTACTTTTGGGCAGTCATAACACTCACGCACTTGCGATTGGACTTTGATCTTATCCCACAGTAGTGGTACCTGAGGTACCGTAGTACTACGGTACTCCAACATTATGGTATCATATGTGCTGTCGTGTTTTAGTACCGCGGTCAGTACAACACTACTATGTAGGAATCATCATATCATTCCAGCAGACAACATGAAAGCACAGACGCAGCTGGATCGGAAATGTCCGATCCACGAATTACGTTGGTATCTGAACCCGATACTGGATCGGATCGGCCCCATCCCTAGAATTGGTTTGACCAGTCACATTGGCTCCTCTCATTCCCTATAAAAGAAGCACCCTCCCCACTGTGCATTGTGTATTGTTGCACAGGGTCATCAAAACACCAACAGGTGCGAGGGTGGGAAAACCCAGTTGCACCTTGGGAATACGCTGCACGCAATGCGGCTGCATGATATTAAAATTCATAAAGTTCCTTTGTCCTTCAAACATCAACCTGAACTCCAACAAGAGTACCCAACAATGTTAGTTTATGAATGAGACACAACAATGTACTACCAATACCAATAGGTTTTTTTAAGATGCACAAGTGCTAGTATTAGCAGTTTACCTGCTTGGCTGCAGTGTCAAAAGAATGGCTGAAGTGTGGTTGAGTATACCACCCCATCCTCTGCTGCACTACGGCTCTACTACCTGCACTGGCTCTAAATTGTGCCACTGAGTGTAAAATGCTGATGCACAATATTTGCATATTAATATAATTTGAGGATTAATTGGTTGGTCAGCTCAACCAGCAGGGCTCCGGTGGCCTCGTACCCCAACCAGCCAGCAGAATTTGCCTGGTGAGCAACAAGGGCACAGTCCCTCACTGGCTTCCCACCAGTTGTGCAGCCCGGCTGTGCTGTTTCTTTGCACCAACAAGGCACTTTATACTCTTAATTTATGCATATGGATTATAGCCAGATGGTGCAGGATTTTGAGGTCTAAACTTGTATTGGTATTTGAAAATTTGAAAAATCTGATTATGATGTATTGGGCAATATGCCCCTGTCAGTTTTCTTTACCAAACCCATATCTTTTTTTTTTTCTTTTTTCTCCCTTATAAATGTGGACCAAGATGTGTACAGGGCAGAATATTTTACACTTGACTTATTTACTTGGTGCTGCTATATAATGGAAATTATAAAATGATGTCATAGATGTAAAAATGATCTTTTCATTTCTGCACTTTAGTTTTTTGTCATTTATACAATGTCAATAATACTTGTAATGTATCTGTGAGTAGGACATATGTCTGTTCTGAGTTACTTTCTATTATTTGATGACCACAAAACAAAGAGCAAAATCACGTTTACTGTTCTGTAAATTATTTATAATTATGAGGAATTTCTATATAAATGAATGTGCTTGTTGCTTCTGTTCTTATTATATGCTCCTACACAGAAGAGTTGTTGTCTAGCTTATGCTACGGATAACTTATTTTCAGTAGAAAGGTGGTCTAGAGGTCCACTGGCCATCAACTGACAGCAAGGTTATATTTTTGATTTCTTTAACAGCCGGTGTAAATCCATCTCAACATGAAAGACAGTCATCTGTTATGATGCGAATCACTGACACTTCACTTTGCCCTCTGCAGTATGTCTGACAGCTGTCTGAAGGATGTACATTTTAGTAATCAGCATCCAGAACAATTTCAGGAGATTGTTGCAATTCTCCACTTTATGAAACTGCTGCAGACAGATTCAGGATGGAGCTGCACCACATGCTGCGTAGCTAAAAGCAGCTGCACTGATGCAATGGTTTCCTCACTGAGCAAACAACAAACATTGTAGCTGTTATTTTACTGAAATCCACTTTGAACATCACAGAAACTGATTGCTCATGTCATCGTCCTCCAGTGACACGTTTTGTATTTGACTTTCAGAAGCTGATACAAAACATTTAAAAGGCATTTTAACTGCAAAGGAGTCATTTTCATTCATAATGTGTGCCTCGTAAAGAAGCTTTAGTGTCAAAAGCTTTCGCTTACGGTAATTCTTGCTGCATGGGACAAACTGTAGATATACTTTAAGAGTGTGACAGAAACATCTTGAGGCTGTTTGGGTCATATAATCCAGCAGGCCAAAATTTTAAAGACTCACTCATAACCACTGATATATTATGTTTACAAATAAACAGTGTGTATATTTTACAGATGTTACCTGTAAAATCTTTTTTTAATCTAGCTTGATGGAAAATTACATTATATGTTGAACAGGCTGGATTTGATCACGTATAGATAGTGTTCCCTCTGATTAAAAATAATACGGATTTCCTTTATTATGTCAAGCAAACAATAAAAAAAATAAAAGTTTCATTCATGGTGTGTATCTCGCCCCATGACTTATGACAATCTAATATTTTTTCTACCTAAGCCAAGGTGTCCATCAGCATGCTTTCAATCTCTTTTAGATGAGAGTCCCCCTACTAAATCCTAACAAGCTGACTGGCCTTGGACAGAATACTCAAATTCTGAGCTGAGAGATGGCAGCTGAGATCTATGTGTGTGTGTGTGTGTGTGTGTGTGTGTGTGTGTGTGTTAGGGTTTGGGCGGGTGGGTGTGAGTGAGTGAGTGAGTGTGAGGTGTGTTTTGATTAGGTTTGAAGTCTGTCATTGACTCAAACTTGTGGGGTGGTACATCCACTTCCACTCTGTGGCGGTGATCAGCAAAATCCAAAAGAAACGAGAGAGAAAGCTGCTGCCTGCAGCTGTTCGAACAGACAGCTGGATTTAGTCAGAACCAAACTCATACAAAGGAATCATGTTTTCCCAAAGGAGTGCAAGAAGATAATTTGATGTAACTAGACAAAGATTTTGTTCTAAATCACGCTGTGGTGCATCATGACTTCTTTTCATTCGTGCACCAACCTTGAGTGTGACAAACCGCTGCCAACTATGACAAATAGGTGTGTGATTTTACTGTGATTAAAGAAGCACCTGGGTTGACAAAATCAAATTCCTCCTGTCAATTTGATTGTGTCTGTCCTTGTAAGAAAATGCACATTCATCAAAGACTTTTACACAGTGACTTTTGTATTTCTTTGATACTTCTTTTGCCTACACTCCAAAAGTTTTTTTTTTGTTTATGTTTTTAAATGAAGCATGAAGTGCAGTTCTTTCCTTTCTTAAATGTTAGATGGCTGTATGGACAACAGAGTTGATAGAATTTCTGGTGAGATGTAATAAGATTATATTTCATTTTATCAATGGAACTTAAAATTCTAAAGATGGTTATACAAACCAACAATCACCTCACTTACCTCTTATAATTTATATATATGAATTTTTCCAAAGCTTTTAAAGTTGCAGTTTATTCTGACATTTCCAATGATGTTGATTCAATATGAACAAGTGTGAGGAGCTATTTCATGTGCCCTTGGTTCTTAAGGTAAAATCCCATTCATTTTCTCTATAGACAATATTACACGACTCAGAATCGGAGCCACTACAGCTTGGATTGCCGTGACGCTCTCCTGGGTAAATAATCACCATAAAAGATTAAGAACGACTTGTAAAATGACTCGTTCTTTCAGAAAAAGTCAAAGATACAAGCCTCTGTACTGTAACATCAAGGTTGATGTTGACCACAACTCCTAAAGGGCATTCTATGAAAGACACAAACACAGCACTTCTGTTACGTGCTCTGCTAACAGTGGCTGAAAAAAAAAGAAAGAAAAAAAGAATGCATCCAAGTTGTCCCATAAAGTTTGTTTTTTATTTGAATAGTATCCTAAAAGCTTATCAGTGGTTCAGCAGCACAAAATGTAATCAAATTCTGAATTTTAAACAAATTGTCCCTCCAGAGTTGCTGTAGGGCTGTGGTAGGTGAGGTTACGCCGTTAAGTGTGGCTGTGTTGCTCGAAATAAAGAAACAAGTGGTGGCACGCTGAACCTGTTGTCTCGACTCCTGTCCGTTTATTGCTCATCAGCTGCACTCAGTTAGGCGAACCCGGACGCTCGGTTACAATACATTGGAAAGTGGAGGCAACAATAAACAACGTAGATGAAAAACCTGGCCATTTTTGTTGTTTTGATTCCTCCAATCTTTTATTACCGATTCCCTAGCTGGAAGCTAAAGATTACACAGTTGAGAAAACACAGCCTGTGGCTTAAATCATCACTTTACAATTCTGGGTCAATTTTGGTTAAATTAAGCATCTATGGTGCTGTGTTTTGATCTCATTGCTAAAGAGTGCCTCTTCTCCATGGCAATGGGGGACTCTGTCAGACCAGAGCATGTAAACAGAGTGGAGCAGTGAGAATTTCTGGTGCTCACACATTGAGCTGTTTGTTCCCTCTGCTTCTCTGCTCAAAGCCCCTCCAGGCCACTCAACTCAAATCGCCCACCACTCTTCTCAAAAAAAAAATTACAAAATGAGCTCCACAAATTCTTCTAGTTCTCTCCCAAGCTATTTTAAACATATGATTTCATTTCATTTAAAGCAGCTGTGCGGAACTTTTCGTTTACGTTGATTATAGCGCCCCTTTGGTCGAAGCGGTATGACACCTACAGCCTGGTGTCATAAAGCCGGCAGTTACCGCATGCGTTTGTTTTCGAGAGCGGGAGGATTAACTAACGTCAGGTCAGTCCAAGTAAATAGTGGAAACAGCAAAATTTCTCAGTAAATTCTCCTGTCGTGTTTCTGTTCTGATCTAATCTAATCTGTTGTGTATTTTAAGCTACTAAGGCTGCCGTAGTAGCGTGAGCCTCAAGTTATTCTGGGTAATGTAGTAACCGTTGTTGTGCTACTGGAAACAATGAGAAGCAGCTGTGTACGTTCGGTGTAAGGAGGAATAAACAGTTAACAAGTCATCTGCTGAGTCCGCATTATTATGTGAAAAGAATACTCTGACGATTTGGGAGTTATGCCCTTTCTCTATCATTTTCATATTGAGACAGCAGTTAGCATGGCACTGTCAGTACATCTTGCGCGGAGGGATACACTGGTGAGCAACAGCTGCAGCTGGCTCTGGGACAGGTACACTAGGTCACTCGGTAAATGGCAAACAAAGAGACGACACGGACGATATTACTCACCCGACTGAAAGCTGTCCATCAGCTCCTGCAGGCCTGGAGCGTTTATTCCAGTTCATCTTAGGAACATGAAAAAAAGTTTCAGTCACGCCAGGATTAGTGATTGCTGCAAAGTCTTCATTCCTTGTGATGCACTCTCTGCGGCGGTTTTCCTCCTGATGACATATCTCCCCAACGATGGCAGCACCGAATCCCACTATGTGCAGGAAATAGTAGCGGAGGATTCAGCCTCTCTCATCTCTGCTCAGCTTCCAACACATGGAGTTCCTCATCTGTGTGCTCCAGCTCAAACAGGTATGGCTCTGGATCTGTGTCCGCTACAAGAAACTCTTCAAAATCGCGTTCAAAGTCGTCCATTGCAGCTGCTATAGTCTGGAGATATCGCTAGGCTAAATAAACAGCTGAGTTTTGTTTACAAGCTACGTCTGTGCCTGCTCACCAGTGTATCCCTCCGCAGATCACAGCGCAGGACGTACTGACCCTCTATCAGCGCAATGCTAACCGCTGAGACCCAGCCACTGGACGTACAGACACAAAAAAGATATTGATCATGTTGTCTCAATATGAAAATGACAGAGAAAGGGCATAACTCCCAAATCGTCGGAGTATTCTTTGATGTGAAGATACACAGTGAAGACATAACATAATCCTAACACAGCAAAGCTGTTACCTGCAGCCTTCGCTTGCAAAGCTAACGCTACTAACGTTAGGTCAGTCCAAGTAATTAGTGGAAACATGCTAACATGCTAACGTTACACACAAGTGTTCATAAATGTTCTGGTGTAGCTCTGAATTTCTTATAAACTGAGGACAACTGCCTGCTGTATATTTGTGTTCATGGTCACAGTCACAGATAATTTTACATGATGCTCCTTCGTTATCCGCCATGACATCAAAAGTACAACCAAGTCCTCATAGATACATCTCTGGTAAAACTGTTAGGTGTTATGTGTTCAGCAATGCCCGTTGTGTCCTGCTTACTCGAAGAACACTGTCAACACGGCTCCTTCTTCTGTGGTTTAATCGCTGCGGGCCTCTGCGTGCGAGCCGAATCACTTCCGCCTCGGGTGCCGTATTCTGCTTTGCTGACTTCCGCTGTGTGTCCGACCCGAGCTAGGCTACGCTAAATAGCCATATAGAGAAAGGCTTTTTTGTTGCTGTTGGGTTCAAATAAATATGCGGATCTTCAAGGAGGGGTGATACGAACTAGGGACAGTTTTATTAATGGTAAAAAGTTCCGCAGAGCTGCTTTAAAAGAACACAGCTCCTATGTAACTCTTTGAGCTGATAAAACAGTCAGACCACAGGTTATTAAGTGGTATTATTAAGTGATTTTTTTTTTTTTTTTTTGTCATGAAACCAACAAGTACAAACAATAAAATTGTTTCTCTTTGTTATGAGTTCTTAATTCAGACATCGCTGCCGTGCCATAACGACAGACATAACATGATATCTCAGATCCAAAGTAAAAAACAAAAAAACAAAAACATAACTGGTGACTATAACATAAACCTGTAGGATTCTGAGTAATCCAGGATATCATTTAAAGAAAAATTGAACTGGGAATAGAGAATGGAGGGAAACACTTCTGGTACCAGTTGCCCCTCCCACTTCAGGACTCTATGGCAATATGCAAATATTGCAACTCTTAAATGCAACAGAGGGATCCTGTGGCCATAAACTGTGTGTTTGAGGCCAATGACCCATCAGAGACCAGAACCAAAAACACAGCAGAGCAGCAACAAGAAACCACACAGAGGGTTTTTGTGTGCTACATGCTGAGTATCAATAAGCTACACCTGAACTGACCTGGACTGAAGTAAGTATATGTGTCACATACACCAGTTGATCAAGTAACTTCATGAACGACAAAAAATACTGTATTTTACCGTATTTCAAAATGAGTAACGTTAAAAAAGCTACTTATTGTTATTGAGTTATTGAATTGGGTATAACGCATTACAACATAACATAACATAACATACTTTGATTACTTTTTGCAGTAACAAGTAACCTAACGCGTTAGTTTGCTGTTTGAGTAATGAAATACTTAAGTACATGTTCAAACAAGACATCAGTTACTTCCATTACTTTTAGAACGCTGGTCCTTCAGCCCCTAAACAGCAACAGCTGTCGTTTGGTTCTAATAATGGAGATAAGTACCTATCAGTCTGAAAGAAGCCACAGAGCTTGTGGCTCGCTTCGTGGTCGGAGAAATGCCGCCGTTGTCTACGGTGGAGTCTAAATAGGTGGAGTAGGACTCGCTGACAGACATATTTCAGACTCAGGACTTGTATTATGCCTGGTACACGCTACACGCTGGTACTCACCAATTATCCCCGGTCGTCTTTCACAGCGTGTGTGATGTCATCGGGTTATTCTTGTCCTATTTTTTATTACTTTGACTATTATTTGAGTCACTGTGTCTGTTCATGTGCCAGCTGACATGTTGTTGTAGTCACCTAAAAGCGTCAGCAGATGGCAGGAGCTACATCTGAAGCGCCATATGTAAACTATCGAGCTACTGTATCTTCCCCAGCAAGTTCTGACAAATGTTTCAGAATAAAAGCCTATTTAGAAAATGGAGGGATTCTCTCAGCTGAGGTTTTAAGGGGCTTTTAATTTGAAACAAGTGTTGAGTTTGAAATGACGGTGCGATATGTTAACTTTATGAAGACAACGGAGAGGATAAAAAGTAAATATATAAACACAGAGGGATTAATAAATAACAGACCGTCTATAATGTAGTTTGTTTCAAATGAAGCTGGAGCCTCTGCAGTTGTGGTGAGTAAAAGCCCCGCAGCTATTTGTTAATGTTATTACTTTATGTCCGACTGTGAGGATGTACCATTGTTTGCTAGCTTGATGCTAATGACAGTAACGTTAACTCAGCGGGTTGACAAAGTGCCTCTGCTGTTTCACACCATCATTTCCCCCTTTTACTCTGTGTGGTAACATCCCTAGAGGAAATATTAAAAATGCTGGGGTGTTGTTGTCATACAGTGTCTACGGCAGCAGATCGTTGTGTGTTTCTACTGGTCAAAGTGACCAAAAAAAAACAAAAAACCAACTTCAGTTTGCATTTGAACATTCTCATGCAGCAGATTAATTTTGTTTCTTTACATTCTACAAAGCTGTGGTGAATGTATAATTAGGTTTAGGCAAAGCTACTTGGTCATGGTTAGGGAAAGATCAAGTTTTGGCTTGAAATACCCACTTTTTATAGCACTATCCCAGCAGCAAATGCTGTAATGCTTTGCTAGAAACCAACCACTTAAAACCCCAGTTAAAACACAATGATGGGAACCTACGTTTGTTGGCTAAAATGCTGCTGGAAACACAGTGATGTCTTGCTAAAAAAAACACCCAGTTTTGTTGTTTAGTGGGCTCGACGGGGGTCTGCAGTGGTTGACAGCCATCTCGCCTCACACCGTCCATCACTCCCTCCACCCTCCAATGACAAAGTCAGCACATTCACAGTACTATATCACTTAAGAAATGTGCTTTGCAGAAACGTACAAAAACAGCTTTTTCTTCTAATGACTGGGCTGTTTAGCATTTCGCATGCAGTCAGAGTTAGCGTAGCATCAGAGTCACCTGTGTAGGTAATGTGTAGCCGTTTCTCAAATAATTAGGAAAAAAATCACCCTTTGCAGTGTTTTTAGTACGGGACTCTAATGCCCCGTTAAATCGAATTTAGTAGCCCAGTTTGCTTTGTACTCTGTTCTGCACACAAAAATACTTTTTCGTCCTGACTTGAAAAGTTTCTCCTAAAACAATTATACATTTTCCAACACTATACAGAGGCTGGCATTCTCTTAGTACCAGTTAGACTAATTACTGTCAATCACACATCAAAGACAGCACCCTGTTCTGACCTTTTTCTTTTTCTTTTTTTTTTTACAATGTGGTGATATTTTAAAATTCAAACATCTGAACCAGGAAATAATGATAAAAATCTGAATAACAACAATGTAAAAGCATGCGGCAGAAATTTATGGCTTTTCTAAGAGCTGATGGTAAGACCATCAATACAGATGCTTAGAGTAATTACTTGCCATTCACAATTTTAAGTACATTTTACAACAGGTGCTTTCAGTTTTAAGGAAGTGAGCAATATAGCAACATAATGACAACATAAGTCAATTTTATTCATGTTTAAAATCTACATGTAATAAATAATAATGTAGTTTAGGGAGTAACAAGTGATGATTTTAGGTACGATAAGTGAAAGATGCTGTATGAAAGATGCGTTGTGTACAGAAATGTGCTAATGCTTGGATCAGTTTGAGCATGCAGCGATGCACATGCACGCTCCGGAACTTAACACTCAAGATGCACATATGCAGCAGTGGGCACACCTACCTCCAGAGGCATGGGTCCATATCACTACACATTTGTTTGACAGTAGAACTCTGGCTGTTTGATATTTCTGAGGGTTTCTGTGCAACATCAACAACTGAGGCATAAATATTTCATGCTTTTCCCTCCCGCCACTGGAATTGTGATGAGCGCTGGAGGTCCACAGGGTTCAGTTACACCATAAAGATCAGACCTCTCCATGTTTACACAGTCGGAGAAACTCTTAGTCGTGTGGACCGCACCAGAGTGAGGGGATTGTAAAAAGCAACATGAGCTGGCCACACCTGTTCTTTTGGTTCACTCAAAGTAGTTTAGCTAACTTTCTACCAGATGCTGCGTGTGTGTGGGTGATAACCGGATTGCTGAAGTGTGTCAGTGTGATTGGAATGTAGAACCAGTGATATGACAGGTTCGGAGTACATGTTCACAAGCTTTTCTGTTCATATCAGTTTTCTTTCTGCCTTTATCTTCCTTACTTTACTAGTTTCTGTTTATTTTGTGATATTAGCAATGCAGAAAAGGCCTCAATACCCTTTATCACTAAAGGGCAACAAACACAGATGTTTTACACACATCACACATTTCTATGTAAACCCACACACTAGTGGCTTCAAGAGTCACATCACCATGTCAAGAAATGCCACTCTGTCTATCTCCCTGCATTGATGCACATTGGTGCTTAAGAAAAGCGGGAACTTTATCACATTTTCCACACACACAGGTGGTGGTCTTCAGGGATTTTCAAAGACTGGCACAAATGACCCCCCCTCAGATGAAATGAAGGCATTATAATAATGCTTTATGAACTAAAATCCCCACAATGCTTTGAGGGATCCTCTTCAAGGTCCTGTAAAATGAATCTGAATTCTCTTACAATGCCTATCCAAGGCATACCCAAAGTAAATTGAAAGCTGTTCTTGTTCCACTTTTAGTACATGTACATGCATGGTCTCATTTGAAAGGTAACGCTAAGACGATTTTCCCCAACAGTCAGAATCACTGTAGGAGCATAAGCCATTGAGTTTTATACATTTCAACATACTGAAATTATTATTATTATTATTTTATTTTATCAGCGCATGAAGATTTTCTTAAAGATGCTGCAGATGACTGACTACAACTACAACAAAAGATACATAACAACACTTTGAAGACAGTCCAGTCCAGAGGATCTATAAGGAGTTCAAATCTGCTTTAGAGCTTTGGAGCGTCACTGGCTAAAAAAAATCCATAAGCCTCTGCAAAGTTTGGCGGATCATTGGCACATTAACTAGCTTGAAACTACAGAAAATCTCGGTGACATACGTTCCCTCAGCTTAGGTCCTGGTTGGCTATGGAGGCCAAAGCAACAGCACCGGAAACTCCTATTGGCTCAAGTGAGGTGTCAATGAAAAGGCCAGAAGCTTGCCTCTAATTTGAGGTCCCCTCCGGTTGGTTGTGTGCACACAGGACAGAGAAATTATGGAGAAATATGCTTGAAATGATGAAACACCAGTTCATGTATATCTATAGATATAATAATATGAATGGATTATATATTTTTGCTGAATTTAGATCATCTGGACCACTGCTGGTGTGTGTGTGAAGTGATGTGGGAGGTGTGGAAGCTGTGATTTGGTCTGGATAATTTTAATTTGTTTGTGTTTTGTCAGACAGAAGCATTTATTGAATCTGCTGTGGTGGTTGTGTCTTGAAATGGTCAGCATTAATGGCACCGCAAGCATAGCTTTTGAACAATAAGTTGTATGAGTAAACCATTTAAACAACAACAACAAATACAGCAGCACCTTAGTAGGGCCACTGGCGAGCTGTTAGATTTTAACAGTTTTATAAACAGAAGATATAATGTTACCATGTATTCAGTGGGCTACAACTTGAGCTGTAATTTAGTCAATGTTTGTTTACATTTTGGCAAACTGGCACCACCCCCAAAAGTATGCCAAATTTGCCATTACCAGTTCACTTTTGCGATCTATCCATGGATGTACAGAAAAGTATTACTGGATGACTTTGATATCAAAGACAAATTAAAATGTGATGCTTCTGGAACAGTTTTTTTCCATGATCTGTTACTGATTTTACTTAACATTATTCATAATGGAGAATATGCAGAGATAATAATATTCAGATGTGACTGCAGTATGACTTTGGGAAGGAGTCAGATGATTGATGCAAATTGCAGCAATCTGGCGACAAGGGTTTTAATGTTGTAACTGCCTCCATGAGATTGTCTCAAAGATGCTGCTGATCATGGTGTTACAAAAACTTCCTGTTGTTTTTATGCACATGTCCCTTTTACCTCACAATTAACTTTGCCTCTCGTTTTTTCCTCCATTCTCCCTTCGACTCGCTCATGCCGCCTCACAGTTGGATCATATCCGGTGTACCTTGACTACTACCCCTGTCTGTGCTGCACATCCAGTATGTATTACAGATGTTACATGATGCACTTGGAGAGCTTTGGGTTGTTGACAACAGGTTTTTACTCAAGCTCATTACTGTCTTTTGTACCATAGTGTATTTATTTTATACTAGGGTGGTAGCAAAGAAGGAAATAAACATAGCATTTTTAAACTGCACTGTACAGGAGTGTATTTTTCAGATCATTCAGTTTACATCAGCCAGATGGTTTCTACAAGGTGAAATTACCTTAAATCATAGTATCCAGGTGGTGTCATGTTAGTGTGTGAACGCTTAAAGAGAACAGAAGGACTAAAACTGTCAGTCGCAGTCGTGCATGGCAGTGGACTGTGGCAGCCAGCAAAATTGAGTCACACCAGTTGGTGTTCACAACGCCTTGAACTGAATCCCAGTCTACCCAGTCTGGTTGACCAAGCATGTGGCAAGAGCTAAATATAAATGGGGAAGAAGCATTTTGCATACCAAAAATGGACACAAACATCAAAACATAGAGAAACGCTGTGAAAATATTTTGCTTCCAGACTTCTGAATAGTTGCCCACGTCAGAATTATTTTCAGCAATTCATGTAGGTCTGATGACGTGCTCACTGATGGCTGTTTTCCGAGTTGGAAACACAACCAAGCCAGTCAGATCTTTGTAGGTGGAATTAAGAATGTAGATGTCATCCCCAGAACAAAAACAACCACAGCAACAATGGACCTTTGATCTGGTTGTGTACCTCTCCCACCCTTTGGATGATCTGAATATATCCATGCTTTTTAAATTCAAAAGTGTAGTTGTTTTTGACCTTTACCTTTGTTCCTCTGTTGTCCATGGTCAGTGACACCTCGGTAGTCAGTACTGACAAGTTGTATTCGTGTTGTACCATGTCAGGTGAGAGACAGTATATCTGTGCTCTATATCTCTTGTTCATAAGGTTATTTATTTATTTACAAGTACCATAGTGCATCTCTAACTTTATTCCCTCTGCTCTTTTTTTCCAAGAGATCACTGTGAATGCTAAAGAATAGGCTATGCATGTAGAGTATGCTGGTGAGTGGGCTGTTCACTGTGTGCTTGCTGGTAGTATATTCAATATGATATCATATGATGACCTACAATGCAAGGAGACCTTGCTGTATTGTATTGGACACAGGGTAACATGTATTTGTTGGCTTTCTGAACCCGTGTTGAGCATTTAAAAAACTCTTTGACCCTATGGGTCAAGGCCTTTGGTATATTGTACATGTAGTGTGGACACATGGTAGCAAAAGGTTATATAGTCCAACTTTTTCCAACTGTTGCCATGACAGACTTGAAGACAGCAGCAGATGAAGCGCTCATGTGGGTTGCAGTATGATGGTATCTATGAAGGGGCTCTTTGGTCAGGAGGTGCAGTACATCTTGAAAAAAAAAAAAAAATCCAAGGCAACTCTTCTCTGGTGCAAAAGTTAAAAGGCCTTTTATTAAATGGCCAGTTCATGATGAACATTAAAAACACCAACATGTTTCAGCCATGCTCACTGGCCTTCATCAGGGAATAAAACTGCAGGGTTCACAGGTGGCCTAAATGAGGCCCTACTCAGACATTGGTGGAGCCAATCAAAACTGCATTTGCCGAACTGCAGGCATATAAGCAAAACTCCCTTTACACAATGCACTTATAAATAGAAACCTGCATTACAGGGCCAGTAGGCAAACAATGAGAAAAAAATCACAATAAACCATTAATAGGTCAAATTCTACAATATATGTGTATATATATATATATATATATGTATATATGCATTCAGAAGCAGAAGAAACATATGAAAATTAATAGAATATATACATAAAGCACAAAAAAGAGACAACCAAAATATGAAAAAAAGACACTAAATATATGCACACAGATAAACGAAGCAGGGACCCTTTACATAGGAAGTATTAATTCACAAAAAATGATATTTTTTAGCTCCCAACAATTGTAAAAAAAAAACAAGATAAAGATTGAGGTAAAATGATTAATGTGCTGCATTTAGTTTCGCAATGATGCTCTCGTTCTGTCTTGTGTTATAAAATCCTTTGCTTTACAGCAGTGTTACTAAGTTATGCACTTTCTCGCTATATTCAGTGACTTTTCAAACTCTCTGGTGACTTCATTTCTAGAGATAACCCCCTGTTACCCTGACCACTGGAGGTGCAGATGCAGCCTGTTGAACAAGAGGCAGAGCTCTGGGGATGGCTGCTAACATTTCATTTATGATGGCATCACCCAACTGTGTCAATTAGCAGAAGGAGATAAAAACACTGGAAGGCCAGTCTTTCTCCCCACAGCATTCAAGCACAGGGTTCCAGCGGATCCTTAAAAAGTCTTAAAAGGCATTGAATTCATTAATCTAAAAATAAGGCCTTGGCATTGGCATTAAAATGTCTTAAATCAATCTATCAAAAGTCTTAAAAATGTTACCACATGGTAAGTAGGATTTTATGATTGTAATTAGTCTCAAACCTAAAAATAATAGGTAATATTTTTTTTTTTTTTTTAAATAACTTGCCGAATAGCAGTAACGTCACACAATCACGAGGGTGGAACCAACAAAACAGTGATGTGTTTATTTCACGGTTCTGTTCTGCTCTCATCTCTACCGTGCCTCCACCCCCATCTCGGATATCAACAACTAGGACAGCAGCACCAAATCTCTGGACAAGGTTTGGGTGTATGCCTACGCTAAAAGCAGAGGTACTGTGGTATCTGAACACTGTGACAAAACACCAGTCACACTAGGGCTGTCAATAGCACCATGATCCTGGTCGGCTCGTAGTGGTGTGTCATTCTGGTAACGTTTCATCTCTTCTTTGGTAATGTTTCATCTCTTCTTTGAAAAGGGTAGGCAGGGAGGCAGCAGCTGCAACACTCTCCCTGTATGTCTCCCCGAACAGGTCACACATCGCGGACAGCGCAGTGGGTGGTGTTGGCACAGCAGGCTCCTCCGTCAGCGCCTCTCCCTCCGCATCCCTCTCTGGCCCAGCTTGACAGCCCTAAATCACACAAATCAAATGAGGAATTTTTTTCATTTGTGTTGATTGTGTCGTTGGTCTTAAATTTCATTTCAAGTGGCATTAAAAAAGTCTTAAAAAGTTTTAAATTTAACTTGCCTTAAGCTGTATGAACCCTGAAGCAGCCTCCCACCACAGATACAGAGAATGCCAAAGAAATATTAATGCTAGTGTCACTGCAGAAGCCAACCACATTCGCGCATACTGTAACTGCAACTTATGTCATAGAGAATACAGAATTAAAGCATATGGCAAAGATGCTTGATCCCAGCTTGAAACTGTATGTTTATGCAAACCACGAATGCGTGACATTTGTAGGTTTCACGTCAACATTTCTAAAGTAAGTTGGTATATTAGCTGGCTTTGTTCTCGGGGGAAGGAGGGGATAGTGGATGGTGGGGCACCTAGTCAGGATGGCTGCAAAGCTGCAGACTACTAGTAGTGCTACTGGTCATAGTGCCAAAGAAAGCGGTTGTTTTTACTGAGACATTACTGTGTTTCAAGCTGTGATTGTGCCCCCACAACTGGTTTTTTAAGCCCAAACATGACCTTCTCCTAAACATAACCAAGTGATTTTTGTGCCATTGTTGAATTTATAAGTTTCAAAGTATTCTGTACATAATGAGATACAAATGTAATATATCTGTAGTTTGCAGAAATGTACTGCTCAGTATAAACCAGTGTAAGCTGCAGTTCAGGAATTATTAACAGGTCAGAATCTTATGATGAGCAATAACGTTACATTACTGATATTTCTGTTGGTGTTTGAGTATCTTAACTATTACAGTGAGAGTTACTGCCAATGAGCCACCTACTGTTGACTTATATTTAAAGTTCAAGAAAATCTATTGTTAAAAAGACAGGGTTTTTTTTAACGTTCACTAAATACAAGATGTTTCCAAAGTCAGTGTGTAATCCTGTTAAATAATCCTGATCTCAACAGTGACCAAAATAATAGTAATTATGATTTATTCCATAATTGTGCAGCCCTAGGCAGAGGTCAGGACCAACTATATACTCTGGAGCAGAAAGATTGTTTTGTTCAAATTTGCTAGCTCAAATGTTTTTGAAACAGGCAGATGCTATTTCCACCCAGGTATCGGTAGCCAACAATGCTATATATAGCCCACCAGGTGTATATTCCTGGGCAATCTAGCAATGTCGAAATGTGACATTAACACAAACTGGTCTATTTATCTATTCAGCTAAAGTTTGTGTACACAGTGTACATTCATTCAGCAGCTTTTGTCATCCTAAATTCTGAAAATAATAAGCCTGACATTGAATCTCAGTCTCCTGTGTGAAAGTCCTATACATCTTACTCCCTCCATAGACCCGAGTTTCTGTCAGTACATTTGTGAGTTTTTTTCTTATAAACGTACCATGTTAATCTCAGAGAAAATCTGAGATTGGCCAGTATCCACCCTAGCTATGACCTCTTTGCCCTAATCCTAGCCATTTAACCTCAACATGTCAACATGATAAGTACTAGCCAATCACAGCATACAGTGGGATCCATAATAGCCTGCTGTAGGGATGGGTGTTAATAGCCAAACAGCCGCAGTGTGAATATTCTCACCTGGGTAAAAAATAGAGCCTTTGTTTGTATGCGTAATTGTGAAATAAGCCTTAGACTGTTAACATGTTGTAATGTAAAACTATTCAGACATTCCCTTAGCAATACCTTATAGGACTCGTTTTCATTAAAAGAGTTTGTGTTTGACAAAACACTCATGAATCTGGAGTAGGCGTGTGGTGGACTTTGAAGCTGCGGTTGCTGTCAGCCCCTTCACCCAGAATCGGCCTCTGAAAAGCACTCCGCTCCTTTTTATAGGGAAACTGTCTGAAAAACTTAGCAGCATGTTTGCCGCTCAGGCTAAGTTGTCACTGTTTATTACTGCAAAAATAAACTTTCCAGAGAACACCTGTTCTTAGACGAATGGGAGCAGAGCTGATTTTTCAGTCTTCATTTTGATTAAACCTTTTTTTTCCTTCTTTTTCATTGCAACTTGTAAGTGAAGAGCAAAACTCATAATTTCTGAGAAATGTTGGGATGAGTAGATAAAAAAAAAATGTCATCATTCGGGACTGAATGTTCTCTCGAGAATAAAGTCAGCAACATGGCTTCAAAGATGCAAATCTCATCCCAACACGAGGTAGTACATCCAGCTCATGAGTTATCTAATAGTCTGTCGGTGCAACACAGAGACCTACACCTTGTGTTCATCCACCACATCTCGCCTATTAACTAGTGTGATTAATTGCCTTCTCACACCACTGTGCCAGCTTCTGAATCAGATCACAGCTACAGGGCCACAGATTGGACAAACGCTGGAAGAGGATAGATGGGAATGTTAATGAGCAGAGTACCCGCCAGCCTTGCCACCTACCTACTGTCCTGATGAGGGGAATGAAAATGAGATGGAGAATGGTAAAAAATAAAGATAACATCACCCTAGCAGCAACATACAAATTCAACTGTGGTTTTTTTGTGTGCTTGAACGTGGATTGCCCGGCAGTTTGGTGCATGGAGAAGAGATCGTGCTTACTTCTTTGCCTGAGCAGATTTTTATGTTGTTGTTTTTTTCACTTCTAAATCAGCAAAATTCCTCCAACTTTACTACACTTCCCCGTTTTTCACAGTATATCTAGGACTCTTTTGTTTGAATATGTCCTTGCTTCTTGAGAGCCACAATTCCCAAAATGTTTTATAAAACACACAAGACTAGGATAATATCTTAAGATTCTAGCCCCGACTCCCACATTAACCTTCACTTCTACCTTTGTTCTTACCTGACACAGTGTGATATTAAACTATGTGCATTGTGATGCAATTTGCATGAATAAACAGAGTGCAGAGTTGGTGTGTAATGACCTATGAGAAGGCTGTAGGCAACATAGTCCGCGGTGAGATTCGGAGGAAGTCTGAGGGCATTCAATGTTGAATAATTAAGCTGCATTATCAGGTATTAAAATGTGCAGGCATTAATGTTTAATATATCTCCATATGATGCATGAAAGAAGGCTTATGATTCTGTAATAAGAATCTTTGCAAGGTCAGTACTTACAAATAGTCTTTCAATATTGCAAACAAAGGTGCTTGAGACACCTACGCTCAGCCCTGTATGTAAGACAGCCCTGATTATAAGAAACCTCCCCTCATACAGCTTTCTGGTTTAAGATGAAGCCTTTAGAAAGTTAAAACATACTTAATGACAAAACAAAGCAGGCCTGCATACCATATTTAAATAAATCATCACATTTAAAGTGATGATACATACAGTGGTTACAGTAAATCAATCAGTAACTAAATAAACCAGCCTAGTGGTCTTTAGGGTACCATAAACCTGCTGACTCAGCTGTGATTTCACCTTAAAGCCCATGAAAACGCAGTTTCATATCCCAAGTATTTCTCCCTAATATTAAATATTCATGACTGAGTAAACAACAAGTTTAGAAAAAACCCATAGTTATTATTTATTAAGAGTTTAATGCTCAAGAACTATTTTCATCAGTAGCACTGTGTTAGCGTGGATTAGTCCAATTTGATTGACAGTGGTCTGGCAACATAACTGTCATCAGACCTGTATTTTTCAAAGTTGCTTAATCCTGATTGGTGTATGGAATAAAATGGAACCTTAAAACCAGTGATAGGAGCACAGGCAGAAAACGCATATACAGAAGGTAAGATAACCAAAACTGCACTAACATTGGCACAAAGCTATGTTCCCACACAGGACCACTTTGTTCATAGTAAGAGAAAACCCATGTTATGGGCCTGTGCTTTGATCTAGATCATGGTTGCAAGCTTTACAGATGTAGCTCGGTGACAAGACTGAGTGAGTTGGGTGACTTTATGTCTCTTCTTCCTTTGTGTCCTTTCTTACAGTATGTTTTAGTTTGAGTTTTCATCACCATTGATCACCAAATGATGTATTGGTAGTAACTCACTTAAGATAATTCTGTAACTGCCACTTGTGGCCACAGCAGCTGCTGGTATCTTCATACATTTCATATAATATCTTTTTTGTATGATATCTTATGAAATAGCGCCATGATATCTCATAATTAGTGTCTCCGCTAGTTAGGTTAGGTTTTGAAAATGTATCATGCAACGTGCTGGTGTGACATGGTGTTATGCTTAAAATAACTCATAGCTGACTTTTGGTTTCACACGAGACACAAACCCTTGTCTGCTGATTAAAAGTCCTGTGTTTGGTTGACTACAGACTGGAACGCATAGGTCAGGTGATAATATCTTCTTGCTGCATGATTATGTGGGTTATAAACAAATTATGGTGCATTACTTTTTTAATGTATAAGTAAGAACAGTGACTGAGAACAGCTTGTAGCAACAGCTGTGTACCTTTATCAGATAATAATTAAGGGTGCACTCAATGTTTTTTCAACCTGCATTGGAGGGATGAGACAGCTGACACGCTGCTTGCTCTGTTGTTGACTCTGGTCTGAAGTGTAGTTTCATACATTTCACTGATAAACTGATACACCAGTGCATTACACCAAATTATACCAAGTAATTACCAGAGAAAGTTTCTACACTTCACTGTCTGTCAGTACAGACACTTTTCTTGATCACCCACCCTGTGTACTTCTCTTCATTTCTCTCTTCACTCTCATTTTTGGCAAGTCTATTAAATGACAATTAACATAACTGAAATAGTTTCTGCAACTGGTGGCAGTTCACCAAAGCCATGCAGCTTCCATGTCCAACCCCGGTCGGAAGGAGGCTCATGAAGGAGACTTGGCTGCTGCATATTCACAAACTCGCTGTTGCGAAGATGCAAGTGTTTTGCTCTCCTGTTTAGCCAGTTCTCCTTTTTGAAAAAAGGGGCATCATGGCACAGCAGTGGTTAGTGTTGTTGCCTGACAGCAAGATGTTTCTGAGTTTGAATCCACCAGAGGGCTGCAACCTTTCCATGTGGAGTTCACATGTTCTCCCCAGGTGCTCCAGTTTTCTTGCCTCCTAAAACATGCAGGTTAGGCTGTTTGGTAGCTGTAAATAACCTCAGCCCGGTGGTAGACTAATAAGCTGTCCAGAGCGTACCCCACCTCTTTCCTAAATTGAGCTTGGATAGGCTCCAGCAACAACCCAGGATATACACTGTAGGTATACAGCAGATAATTGATGGATGGGTTTCCATAAAAAAAAAAAAAAAGATGCTGTCTTATATTCAGGCTAATGCAGGATAAATCATCACAGTCCTCTCTTCCAAATGTCTCCTTTCCCTACAACCCCCAAGAAATACTTTGACACTTGTCCAATTTGGTGCCCAGTGGAAAATCCAGACAGTAATGCCAATGAAATAATGACCCTGTAGCCTTAATAACTTTCTTTTGACCACAATGATCCAATTTCCAGACCTTCTCCTGCCACCTTTTTTTCTTACTACATGAAATTTACATTACTATGTAGACACTTAAGTTGAAGCCACATTTGAATTTTGTATGCAATTTTCCAATAAACATTCTGGTTAAAGAAAATCCTACACTGTCACTACAGTTCCCCCCAAAAAATGTCTGGCAGCCATTATTACAGGAGCTAGTTGGCACTGCCTCGAAAGTATTAGAACCCTTCTGCAGGTCAGCTCATTGAATTCCTTCATTAATCCCATGCTGCTCGTTTCTTGACGTTCCCATATGTCTTTTTTTTTTTTTTTCTTTCATCTCATCAGTCCTTCCCTCCAACTGTCTTTACCCATTTTTATACATTAGCATATCCTTTGCTCACATTGACCCTATAGAGAGCCGTAAGAATCAGTTTTCACTGTGGAGCTCCCACAGAGCTCTTTTCTCTCCACTCACAACCCAGTGCTGTTGATTCCCTCCAAGGCTTTAATCTTTTATTCCCTCTCTTTCCTCCAACCTGCATCTTTCCTTCTCCCGTTCACCCGCATCTCCCTCTCTCTTTTCCTCTTTCCCCTGCCCACATTTGCATATCCCAGGTGTGGTATCTTATGTGATTGATACGCTCTTTTTCCTTAACGCTAAACTGTGTCCACCTTTATGTTTAACTGTTAATATTTTAAGAAAGCACTTGTCTTGCAACTGACGTTTCTTCCCTCCCTCTATCCCCCACACTTTTTTTTCTTTTTCTTTTCTTTTTTTTTAACCAGCCTCTTGTCTTCTTTCTTCTGTCTGAATTCCTTCACTTCCTTCCTCTCCTCACCCTCCATATGCTGCCATTTCCCAAGTGGCCGTATCTCGGGGCCGTTGGAGCCTGAATGAGATGAGATGCTCAGCAGGTCCTACACACAGTGGGAAGGGAAACTATCCCACACCATTGATTCACACGAAAGGCATTACTCTTCTATCCTCTCACCTTACCTCCTCTCTTCATTCTACCTAAGCTCCTATTGAAGCTTTCAGAGTTGCTCTAACATCCATGCATTTGCTGCACTCCCATGCTCCTGTCCACCAAGTGATATACATCTGTATGCCAAAGGCATGAGAGGCAGAGTGTGAGAAAGGTGGGGGATTATGCCTCTCCTTACCTGTGTGTGTGTGTGTGTGTGTGTGTGGGTGGGTGTGTGTGTGTGTGTGCATGTAGGTTCACAATGATTCATGGAGGAGAGGAGAGGAGAGGAGAGGAGAGGAGAGGATAGTAAGAGGAGACAAAAAATTGCTGTCGAGAAAAGAGAATCCTGGACAGAGAAAGGAGACAAAGTGAATCAAAGATGAGATACTACAAGAGAATAGGAAGGATGAGAAAAGAGGAGAAGAGAAAGTAAAGTGAGGGGGAGAGAGGAAAAGAAAGGAGAGAAAATTAAGGCAGATGAGATTAAAGGAAAGATAAGAAGAGGGGAGGAAAGGAAAAAAGAAAAGGACAGATGAGTACAGGAAAGTAGTGGAGATTAAATGAAAGCAAATATGAGAAGAAAGGTGATGAGTGGAAAGATAACAAAAAGAGAGGGTAAGAAAGAAAGAAAGAACAGACAAGCACAGGTAAAGAAAGGAGAGAAAAGGAAATGAGAGGAAATCAAGCAAAGCAAACATGGGGAAGGAAAGATGATGAGCGGAAAGGAGAGGAAAGGAAAGGAGATAAAGGAAAGGAGAAGTAATGAAGGAAAGCAATGGTGTGAAAAGGAAACAAAAAGGAAAGGAGGGAAACAGAAAGGAGAGGTAATGACAGGAAAGCAAAGGTGAGGAAAAGGAAGACCAGTAGAAAGTAAGGAAAGTAGAAACAGGAAAGGAAAACAAAGGAAAAATGATAGTGAAAGAAAATATAATAATAGAGGAAAAGACAAGAAGGGGTAATAACAGGAGAGCAAAAGCATGGAAAGGACAGAAGACCAATGGAAAGTAAGGAGTAAGAGAAATGGGAAAGGGAGAGGTAATGAAAGGTAAGCAAAGATGGGGAAAGGGAAAATTAAGTGAGGAAAAATCAGAAAAGGATAGATAAAGGGAGGGGAGGGAAAGACGGAAAAAGAAAGGAGAAGAAATGAAAAGAAAGGAAAGCTGACAAGTGGAAAGTAAGGAAAGGAAAGGAGACATAGTAAAAGATGGAAGAAGAAAAGATGACAAGTATAAAAATTAGGAAAGGAGAGGAGACAAAACGGAAGATGGAGAGAGGAGAGGGCAGGACAGAAAAAAGGAAGGAAAGGAATTAAGAGGGAAGGAAAGATGTCAAGTGGAAAGATTAGGAAAGAAAAGGAGAGGAGAGAGAAGTAAAAGAGTACCAGAAGAGGCGAGTAGGGGAGGGAGCAGTGGCTCTGAAACCATAAGTAGGCCAGTGGAAATTTCAGAGAAATTGATTAGCATTCAAACAGACACAGTAGGCTGCAGGGGGTGGGGGCTGTGGTGGGGGTGAATGAATATTTATCAGAAAATGTCTTCCAATAGCTGGCACATAGACACACCCAAAGGCTGTGGAAAGTGAGAGACAGAGAGAGAAAAGACTGAAACAGCAGGGCGCTCCAGCTCCAGAAGCACAAAGAGACAGAGACTCAGAGACGGAAAGACAAGTGTTAGAGACAGACAGAGAGGACAGGCAAGAGAGTGACTGACACAGAGTGAAGGGTGTAGAGCTGAGGGCTGGGCTCAGTTAACACATCCACAGGCTTCACCCTACTGCTATCACACTGCTAGGTGAAGAGATAACAGGCTCCACCTGACTCCACTGCACATGGTCTCTCATGGTGTTCATGCATATGTGTATGTGTTTATTACTTTCACCTTGCCCAGGGATGTTTTGTTGTATTTTTCCTCAGCGATATCCCTCGGGTGTGCCCTTGCATTAATTAGCAAGATTCAGCTGCACATGGCTAGATGGCTAGAACCAGAGCACAGCGGCACAAAACCAGCTCCCCATCTCTGTTCCAGCTCTGACACCCTCAGCTTTATATGATTATATATTTGAACCATAATAACGTATTATATTGTAGTTACAATATATGTATTCCCGAGGTCAGATAAATAAAAACAATGCAGCAACTGCAGTTCAAAATGAGCCGTTTATCTTAACTTGGCCTGCTTTTGTGTTAAGCGTGACAGTCAGTAGCCAGTGGTGTTTGCCTTATTTGTTCAGCTACAGTAGAAAGCTGCATTTTCTTCTCATTATTTTTACAATAACAGTGGTTTATCTTGGTGCTTGATCCCTTATAGGTTTGTCTCACAGCCCTGTTCCCCAATACCCTCACAGTTCCCAGCACCTCTGCTCTGTCAGCTGAGAAAAAGTTCATATTCTGCACATTGTTTGAAAAGTATTGCTAGATAGTCACCACAGTACGATCAACCTGTGCAGCAAACCTTATTCGCCCTTCATGTTCTAAATAATAAAGTAACTCAAACCGCAAAACGGATCAAAGTACCTCAAAAATAACTTATTTGTCCAATAAGGATGCATGTGGCTATGGTGACATATATTTGGTTATAGTGAAATGTGTGTTTTAATGTAATAGAATCAGTTTTTATTTGTCAAGTCTAAAATCTTCCTAACACAGCAGTTATGTTTTGCATATGTCAGTTGCATATGTTAGTTTGTGTAATGGTAAAAGACAAAGCTGCAGATTGAAGGAAAGTATCATTTACTTTGGTAATGAAAAGAAGAAGAAGAAAAAAGTTAAAATTAGGTTATTGTGCAAAGTACATATTAATTCCAATTTACTGTATAGGTATTTCTACGGAGCTAAGAATAGAAATAACCATGTGCTTAGGAGTTAAACAGACTGAGCAGTGGGCCGTTTTCAATACGCGCCTGTGTGTTAATACATGAGGAAGTGCTTATGTTTGTAATAGTATAATGCAGCTGTAGTTTGGATACATGTCAGTGCGCCTGGTGTGAAAGTAACTGCCATGGTGATTCAGTAGAAGGTATCTTATTAACATTATGTGACAATCATTTACTGTATGCATCTGGTTCAACCTGTTCTCATTCCCAAGTCATCCGATATCGCTGTGTAGTGAGTGGTTTCAGCTCGCTCAAAAAGGCACCTTTTGTGGTGGTATGATACACTGCAGGACAGCGTCAGTTCTTAATGCTGCTGGACAGCATCAGTTTGAAAGGCAGCCAATAAAAATGTCTGTCTGATACACCGCTGGGCGGTGTCCATTTATAATGCTGCCAGACGCTGTCAGTTTGAACGCTGCTGGTAACAACTTAATATAAGGAGGTGGAAAGTCTCAACCATGAAACCCAACCACATACTTGTGTTGCCAGAAGGAAATGAACGTAAATACATAGTGTTTTACTGATGTTATACGTTTATTTTGAAAAAGACTGCATCTAACAAGCATAAAGTGTAAGTCTTGTGAAAACTTACGTGTATTTTGACAAGACACAATGCCTCTAACAGGCGGAAATGGACACAGCATCCTGGAACATCAACAACAGACACAGGAGGATACTTACCACGTCATATGCTGATGTGAAAGTCCACTGACAAAACAGTTATTTGTGATGAACTGGGATGAGAAGTGGTTGTCTGGTTAATTTACCCATTCTAATAGCCTAAGGGCCCACACCAGACAGACATCAAAGAACTAGTGGTGACGAAGGCCAACTGTTTCGTTGCCTCACGTCACCTGTGTCTCCGCTAAAAAGTTGCACTTGAACACCTCATAATGATTATAGCCAATGGCCAGTTATTACGTATGTTTTGCACCTGTGTGAGAGGAAATGACCAGCAGCAGGTGGCTGTAGTTTGTATTCGTCATTTAAAAAGGGAAACCAGAAGGCTGACATGATGGATTTAAGATGCTAGTTAGCCAGTTAGCACATTAACAGATGTTGAAAGAACAAATGATATTTACTGTGCACTAGACAACAATAACACAGCCAATTATGAACTGTTTCTGCTAAAGAGCACAGTGGCTAAAGAAATAATCATACCTAAAAGAGTACGTTTGATTCTATGTCATGCACTATAGAATTAAGTTGGGGTTCTTCCCCCCCTCACTTTCCTTTCTCTTCTCTTTGCACCGAGCTTAACTGTCAATCAGACTGATTTCATTCACCAATGGGCTTTGCCGGGTCGGGCAACATTTCAACTTGCTGAATGGGCTGAGAAGAAAGTAGACAAGGGTCAACAAGTGCCAACAGTGTGGGACATACTGCAAAAACTAGTGCGACAGATTCTCATTGACAACCCGACCTTGACCTATAGCCGACCATTGGCTTGGTATGACAGAGCCCTAATTATTCAGGAAAAATTCTAAGGCAATTGATGACATAGATGAAGGTGAAATCATGCATAGCTCTGAGAAGTTCCCTTCCAACATTCTATTCTCTATTATTACAGGCCAGCTTTTTCTTTTGTATCTTGCCTTTTAAGTTAAATTCACATTCAAGTGCACCACATAAAGCTCACAGCTGATGTCAAAACTTATCTAACAGTCACTTTTTTGCCAAAGGTATTTGCTGCAGCACTGCTTTTACTCCCTGGGGGCAATTGTTAGGAAAATGGTGTTTGTTTTCACATCAGAAGAAATGACCTGGACACCTGTTGATTGAGATGGTTGGGTTTTTGCAACAATTCATTTTCACTTGAATCAAAGTGAGCAGTTGTGGCTGCTGCAGTTTAATGGAGGATAGATGGAGGCAGAGATGCAGGGTAGCTACCATAGAGGCTGAAGGCAGAGTCCTGCTCTGTAAAGTGAACACTAAGCGGGGGTCTGTTAGAGATGAGGAGAGACTTGCAAAAGTAGATGCGACTTAGAAAATGTCCTCTTGCCTTCCTTCCACATCACAACTCATGTCACTTCTAGATGTTTAATTTCTAAGTTTCTGGTATTGTCCAGTATGGTGCCATGTTTTAAGGAGCCAGTGTTACCATCTGCTAGAGGCTCATTTCAGCATATTTAGTTTTGGCCTGGCAGTGGATGTGTGTGCTGCCCATGTGGATGATGGTACTCGCCAAAGTCCAGTCTCTCACAGCACCACATTTCTTCATGTTTTACTGTCTTGGATGCCTTCATGTACCAGAAGTCAATACTGGTGAGTTGTGTTCATTTTACTTTTTTTGTCTCACGACCCATAGCATACTCAGCTGTGATGGTGGAGCGTGCATGTTCACTGGAGCCCAGGAGGTAAGGGAATAACTTTGACTCTGCAATGTCACTCTGCTGCAAATGCAGGAAGATTGCAAAGAGACTTAAACTCACAAGTGCAGAAGTCAGGTAGGTGAGTGAGCATCTAGCATGTATGACTGTCTTACACCCTGGCTCAGACCAACAATTTTTCACTTACAGTTATTGGTGGCTTTTTAATTGGGCCATGATCTTTCCCTTACCTTAACCATACTTTAACTAGTTGCCATGTGCAAATTTTGCACGAAATGAATCGACTTCAAACACTAAACAAGACAAAAGGCATTTACACACTATGCGTGTTTCTTTGTGAAGTTAATTCACATGTCAGTGTGTTTTTTTCAAAATGTTGTTTCTGTCATTTAACAGTTTCAGTATTTTAACAGGGAACACAAATATTATGCAGTGATTAAAGCATCGTCTTTTTTTTTGGTGACCAGGGTCGATCATTTTAAGCTTTCGCACTGTGAATACAGGTAACAACCAATCGCACTGGGCCTATGAAAAAAACAACAACAAAGGATGCTCCATAGTCAGAACCAAGACTGCAAATTTCATTACACCTTTTAACGGTGGCAAAGGAGGGGCATACTATGTATACTCCTTCCGTTCTTACCTTTCTCAGTAAAAGCCCTCCTCATAAATACTGCTTAAGTGTTTACAAGAGGTAACTCAAATTCAATCAAAGCATTTCGCTAAAAGGAAACTCAATGGAATAGCTTACAGTAGTTAAGGCTAATATATACAACTTACCGTAAAAAGACTGCCAGATGCTGCTTTGGGTCAAAAGAATCCTGGTTGTTGTTGCAAATTCACATCACTGCTGGCAAATCTATTTGCATCAAAACCTTTTGTTGAACAAGTGGCCCCTTTCACACATGCACTGCAAACCTTAAATTATCTTGACATTACCCAGAGGAGCTGTATGTGAGAACGCAAATGTCCGAATCAGTTAGATTGAGCATTAAACAGACTTAACCCTGCCAGTTACCGAATATAAAGTCAGTGTGATGTCGGATTGAGCCCATGTGTGAATAGAGCAGGTAGTGGTCATGTGGATGACATTTCTATTATGCCACTCGCACAAAACTGGAAAAAACAAACATCCGCAGGTAAAGAAAAAGGGTCATTTACATAAAGGTGACAACAAAGCCGTCTTAGTGGAGAGATGATTAGATTCGGTAACTTCTGTCAGTCATGGCTGACACTGAACTCATCAGACAAATTTAAGGGATGGCAAGAGACTCTGTTGCTTATAACTACTGTAAATGTCTAACTGTCTATGTGATGGTGGTGTAATCCGCATCGTGTCCTGCCCCCTGCATGCTTTCCCCAGGCGACACTCCTCAACTAAACCTAATGGAGTATTTCCAGGAGGTGAGAACGCTTTTTACACAGACAATCGTTTGTTGTGTGCTGCGAGTGTGAAATAGAAACTCCAGACACTGTCCGCATCTGATTCTCTGGATTCTGTCCGGAGTTCATATGAGAAAATGGCTAGTGTAGCAACTGTCGCAAATCAGCAATTCCAGTTTAAATAACTGCAGGTAAGTATTTCATATTTTCATGTTGTTTTATTCATCATTTAAACTATACCTAGTCACAACAGTGCTAATATCAGCATGTTAATATGCTCATGATGAAAGCACGTGGATGTTTAGGAGGTAATTTATATGTTGTTTCCATCTTAGTTTAACATGCATGCCAACGTTTTCTAGGACTGAACACAAAGTGCATCTGAGGTTGATAGGAATGTAATTAGTTTTGCAGGTATTTAGTTATTATCAAAGTATTTAACACGATGGTGGCTTTAGAAGAAAAGTCAGGCATTACCAAAGTTATTACAGTTCATCCAGATGGGGACACGGATGTCTGTTCCAAATTCTATGATAATCCATTCAGCAGTTGTCAAGACATTTCACTCTGAACTGAAAATGTCAACCTGCATGTGGCACTTAATAAAAAGTCAGGGGATCAGCAAAGGATTGGTCTGGAATATTTTTACATAATTGTGAAACAGTAAAGCCAGTTGTTTAGATATTTCAGCACTGAAGTAACAGACCAAGCAACCCAGTGACTCACTGTCCAACCTTCCATCTGTAGTCACAGTGCTAGCGTGGCTGCAATAAGATGCTGTCATTGAACATCACCCGAATCATCCAGCATTCTGTCTGGCAGGGTTGGCTCCACATACAGTAGCAGCTCCGCAAACAGGCTTGTTAGAACCAGTTGAAAGCTCTTTTTACATGACATGATAGCCTTTCATTTAATTTATCAAGGGAACGCTGACTGAGCATACAAGCTCTTTCCTACATCACATACTATAGGCATTCATCTCTGGGGAAATTGAAGGCAAGTTATTACAGACCCTGTGACTTTAGTACAGACTACAGTCATTCAATTTTTCCTCCACAGGTTTGGGGGTTCACTCTTCCAATCAGAATCCCAGTTCTCTAATCCCTTGGCTGCAGCTGCCTTACTTAGCTTGTCAATCCTAAAAGCTACTGAAAAGCTGAAATAAATGATCATGTCCAGGCTTTTACTGCTCGGAGACTCTCCGCTGTATCAGTCTTTGCAGTTCATCCTTACATGAAGTGACAATATCATATATTCCATACATTAAAATGGGCTTTTTACATCCAGCATTATCAGTCTAGATGGTTTTGTCCTTTCAAATCATTATCATTGAGAGGAGGAAACATTGGTTCCCTCATCATATGGAATTGGTTCTCTGATTAAATGAGCTTTCATCATCTCCGCCACACACCCCTCCTCCCTGTCTTTGTCACTGTGTGTGTGTGTGTGTGTGTGTGTCTGCAGTCAGATCATCTTCCTTATGAAGTCATCCGGTAATGAGGCGAATCACATTAGATGAATGGATAGGCTGACTAATCGCATAAAGCCTGTTAATTGGATGCATATTGTCATGGCTAACTGTTATAGCATCATAAAGTCGGCGGCGCTGTCGAGGGTGGGGCTGCTCTGAGGTCGCATAAGCAGCACTAACATGGGAGCAAATAGGCATGACAAATAAGTGAGGGAGGAACCTACGGGCCTTATGTCGTGCGCTCACGCTCTCTCTCCTCTAACTCATCATCCCCCAATAATCATTTTTAATTCCAGACTCGAAAGCGCTTCCTGCCTGCCACTTCTCCTCTCCCTGCCCACCTGGGGGAATTTCATCAGCCTTTTCTGCTTAATTACCTCAAAGACGCTGTCAATCTCACCTAATTATAACTCAATTCTCTACATTCTGTCTCAGAAGGGTGGGCTCTGAATTGAACCGTTAAAATCCAGTTTACTTCCATGACCTCTGGAACTCCCTCGCATAATAAGAGCAGATGTTACAGTTGTCCTCAAAGGGAAATCCTTCCCTAAATGTGGTCTCGTTGCGACCCTGAACGCCTCATTTAGTGTCTATTAGCATGGATAAATAGACAATGCTCAAGGAACCATAACAGTCCTAAAACTCCTTCTCTGACACTAAAATTTAAAGCAATTTATGCACAATAGAACAGCCCATTACACATTTGAAAATTTAGTTTTTTATCTCGGCAACGCTATTTTTCAACTCTACTCAAAAATCTTGCATCTTCTTGTCAGGAAGTCAAAAGTACTCTTGGATTATCTGTGTTTGTCACTATAGAATAAAGTGAAGATTATGAAGTAAACAAAGTGTAGTCACAAGTTTGTTGTATGTAACCAGGAACAGAATTCTAGCACAAACATTTACAAGATAGAGCTGGTGTTATTCCTTATTTTTGTCATCATTGTCAACAAATTTTTAGCCTGGGAACCAGATGAATCTGTGAAATCGGTCCCCCTTCTATTCAGCCAGATTTCCAGCCGGCCTGCCCCAGACCTGGCAAAGTAACAACCATTTATTTAATATGGGACAGGTTCGATATGATGATTGACAGACGAGAGCCACAGGTCCAGATTTGAAAAGTCACATGTCATACAGTGATTGGATGTAATTGCATTTAGTCCACTTCATCCACAGAAATGCACCAGGCTCATGTAACTCACATCAAATTGTCAAACTAGGCAGCACTGATCGAACTTGAGTTTTTCTCACCTCAAATGTTTTCAGAAACACATTTCAGTGTACTTATAAGCTGTAATTTGGGAGAGTTTTGTGACTAGCACCACTTTTCCATGCTTTTTGTTGCTGTGATTGGTTGTAAGTCCATCTAATTGCGTCCACACTCATTTTGGACTGTGCTTATTGATAATGGCCCCTGAAAATAGAACATGAACTGAGAGGTCCCAGACTAAGACCATGCCAGACGAACAAATCCCATGACAAGATCTAAACCAGCAATGTGTTCTCTCATATTTCAGTGCTTCCACACCCTGTCTCAGCCACAAACCCATTCATTCTTTTTGAACATGCAAATATTTAAAAATGTCAGACTTGCTGGGGAGACCGCTGTTTGTTTCTTGTCAGTAGCCATTGTTTTACCACAACTACAGCCATTTCCAAATCTTTACTAAGAGATTATTAATGCAACCTTGACAAAGAATGTTCCGTCACCCTTAAGTTATAATGTTGAAGATTTTAATTGAAATAAATGTCTGTTAAGTCAGTATCTATCAGCACATGAGGTAACACCATGGTGACTGAGCCTGTGGCCCAATGATAGAATCCCTTGCAATTGCAGTGTTACGAACTTGGCATCATTCTTAGGCAAAATCACAAATGGTGCACGGTTAGTTTTCCATCATCCAACCATGATTGGTCAGGGTAGGCAGAGACATGCTCCTCTCACTTGTGTGTGTTGCAAGTGAGTGTTTACTGTGGCCACACAAACTCAGCAAAGAGTAATGACGAAAGACAAAAACAAGTGCAAATCCACTGTTTGGATCCATGGAAAGTGAAAACCAAAAACACACCTGTAATTACCTTGTATTGTCATTTGTGCCACCAAAGAACAAAACAAAGTTATTTTCACCACAACCATGGATTTTACCAATCCCTTACCAAGTATTTTTGTCACCTAAACCTAACCAAGCCTCAAACACAGCATTATTCTGACAAACGGTGATATATATGTCTCTTTCTGGATGTCATTGACATATTTTGTCATCTAATGTCATCTTTGTCATGGATTCTTTATTTGTATCAAATGTATTTTTTTATTATTAATAAATGCTCAGTAATTTCCTAAAACAGCTGTGCACTGTAGTTTTAAACAAACGTTACTCAAGCAGGAGCCTTATTTCAGCAGCAGATTTATACACTAGTGAGTATTTAAAGCAGCTGGATGGTGTATGTGGGATTGGCTGAAAATAGACTACAGTGCAACAGTGTGGCTCATTGATGTGATGTTAATAGTTTTGTGTACAACCATGGAGCTTTATGCCGCCGAAGAATATGATATATATCAGGCTTTGGATACACACACAGTAGGTGTTAATGGGATCAATTCATTATAGGTTTTGATCTCTTCATGGGATTTCCTACAAAGAGAAACGAAGTATCACCAGCAATTTCTAGAGATGCAAATCCTTTATCAAAATAGACAAATGTTACAGGAAAAACATGGAACTTTAGGAACAGTTGTTCAGTGGTGAAGGTTTTGACAAGCAGCCATTTCTGTGTGCACTTAGAGCACTTGCCATTTTTAAGCATAAAATCAAGAAACCTCTACGACCTATTCTGTTTTGTTCTGCTCAGGGTAGCAAAATAGCCCCGGTGAATCAAGTTTCAGCCTGATCTCATGTTAAATTCATAGTTTATTTTATGAGAAGTAATGCGCCTCTGTTTCATATATTATATAAATGGAGTGAAACGGAGGGCTGACCTTCTGTGACTTAAGCGCGCAGTAGTTTGGATGGGAATTGAAGGTGGAGGTCAGTGTTGAGGATGAGCACATAGATTTGCCTTCAGCTAACAAATATCAGTGAGATGTTTAGTATCTTCTAAAGAATATATCCTTTACCAAAACACTGTACAGAAACTTTGAGATTGTTTAATGGTATTATTATTTTTATTACTAATACTAAGCTTAAAAAAATGTCACTTGGCCACTTAAAGCTGGGTAATTCTTGCCTCTTTTTCACATAAGTACTTTCTTGTTCATCTTTTTCATCTCTGTATCAAGTGTCCCTCAGCATCGTCGTTAGAAAGATGAATAGTTTTTAACCTTGGAAACATTGCTCATTTAAAAACAGTGGGCCCATCTCCTCAACACCACTTCTTTATCTCTTCAGCCTGTTCCTGCATAGTCTCTGCAGGAAGTCTGCCTTGTAACTGTTTGCCCTGCAGCTTGGAGGCAGTGACTAAGACCTGCATTAAGTGCATGAGCACAAACACATGCAGTACATCCTATACTTGTGGCATTACACCTCTGGACAGTAAATCTTTTAATAATCACTCCAATCGCTGCCATGATGCATCTGTAAATACAGACTGATAGAATTATCTAGTAGCTCCATATCACAGATTGTATCTGCAGGAAGGTAGAACTGAACTGACATGTTATCATACAAAACCCAGTCTCTCTAATAGCTGCTGCAGTTGCCAGCACCCTCGAGTTCCAAGAATAAATTAGATCCTATGCTTTTGAGTAGCCTGATATTTACTAGGAACTATATAAGATGATTTGTCTTCCAGTCATATTAAATTAAACCGATTTCACGATATCTGAGTATCATAACCAGCATGTTTTGAAGCAGTGGATGGAGGCTCCAGGGGGACTTTCCTCCAGACAATCAAAAACAAGTCAATTGTGTTAGAGAGTGATTAGAGTTAAACTTGTATTCTTCTAGCTATAATGATACTGCAGCTATTGTGCATGATTTTCCATTTTTACAAAGAGGATAAAAACACCTTTGGACACTGTATTGTTGTATCTACAATAGACATTTCCTACAGTATGACATCAGTTGAGTGACAGCATTGCCAGAAGACTTAATATCAGTTTTAATGATGCGTTGCTAACTAGAAAATTATATTGTGTAGAATGTTGATAAAAGGCATTTTTACCCTTTTATATCACATTGGCTTTTAGCGATGTGAGCTGTCTGTCCACTTAGAACAATAAACATTTAGGAGGACTTATTGAGCTGTTAAGTTTGAGTTACTGTGGTGAGAATCAAACAAGTCAAGTCGAGTCCTTGCTTTAAGTCAAGCAAGACAAGTCAAATCATTGCTCAGGTAAAGCAATGCACATGTCAAGTCATATGAAATGCTCATGATCTTACCAAATGCCAAGCTAACAATTGACCAGACAATAAGCTATTAAGTTGGCTCAAAACACACATTCACGTACCTTTCTTTGTAGGTTTTGTAGTGATGGATGAAGTTGGATGTTGTGGTACTATCAGCAACAATATAATCCTCAAATCTAAATTTTCTTATTTTGGGACTAGACCCCTCCATGAAAGCTGCCTTGTGTGTTGTCCTCTGCTGGTCTGCCAAGTCCCTGTAGGCCAGGTTTGTGAGCATTGCACTAGAAATCACCAAATAACTTCTCAAAATCTAGAAAAATGCAAATATTCAATTTTTAAAAAAGTCAAGTTGTTTGGAGTCATGTCATAGTCTAAGTCAAGTCTCATGCTTAATTTTGCAACTCATGTCAAGTCATGTGACTCAAGTCCCCAACGTCTGTAAGTTTGTACTCTTCTTGAAAAGGAGTGTATCTTTCTAGTGTAGGTTGTCTCTCTTTGATAAATCTGAATATGGTGGTGAAAATGACCATTCACAGGTAGCCCTGTAACTTTAACTCTCTGTACATTATATTGTGATTAGTCTCACTCACCAGACCTTTCTCAAGAAAGGAAAGGTCTGGCTGGGCCAACTCTCACTTTAAGATTGGAGACAATCGGCTGCTTGTATTTCTTTCAACCAATCACAATCGTTCTGAGCGGTGCCACAGCAACGGTGCAAAAATATTGCCAGGGGGAAACAGGTTTTGGTGTAACATGCCCACAAAAATATCGCCTATAGGATGTGAACCATGGCAGAAAAATGGCTACATCCCTGCAAGATCAAATACCGCAAAAGTTAGTAAAGGACGTGGAGGTGGTAGGGCGTCCACTCAGACTACATTGTGAGTTGACACAGGAAGTGACTGCCACTGTGTTTTTTGGAATTTAAATTAACAAAAAAAGACCTTTGACCTCTCATTCTATGCTACGTAAACTCTGAGTTGACGTCACACAACATGTGATAGAGTAAAGATGTCCAGCACAACTTCACCTACATCGAGGTGCATGGAAAAGGGAGACAGACCACTTGTGGAATACATGCACAATGTATAATTTTACTGTTAGACCAACCTAACCAATGCAAGGCTTGTGGCCTTGGATGACCCTGAGGAAGGCAACAAGCCAAAACATTTTGGTCTGACAATGAAGTTGCTCTGTATACTACAAGTGTTACCAGAGTTTTCCTTCCTCAGATGCTTCCTGATAAAGACACTGGTTTTCTGTTCTCTGCAGAAACTTTATCTGTTATATGCTGGAGCTCTCCAGTCACATCCTGTCTGCATTTTTAGATAAGCGCCCACAGCGTTTCTTAAACTAGTTGCCAGGCTATATTTATGACAAACGGACATTTCCAAAATACATTAAATGTCTAATCAAATAAGGCAACAGATTACACTGATCCTAGAATTAGTATTTGTTGTTCTGTTGGAGGCCTATCAGATGCCTCTTAGTGAAAAGACAAGTTTCAATGAGCATCAGTTTCTTGTCTCTTTTACTTAGCAGCACAGAGACGCAGAATGACATGAGCAAGATGAAATTTGCGAAAAATCAAAAGGCAGTAATGAAGAGAGCTCCGCTTGTATGCCTTTCTATTAGCAATCATTAGCAATATACTGGCATATTTTCAGATTTCAAAAGAGAGTGGAGAAATCACACAGAGCAACACCTTGCGAAACACGGACCATTTGGTTTATTTACACACACACAACCCCGTTGGGGGGATTAATTTGTTAGAAACAGCATGGTTCTCAGAGGGAGACACAAACAAACACAAACAGACCTGATTAGCACATCATGATTAATGATTTTGACAGCTAATTTTGAAACTCGCACAGAAACTGTCAGTCTGCGTGCGTGGACGTACGTGCTTGCGCATACATTGATCAAAAGTTTGTTGTGACTCACAGCTGTAAGATAACACTCAGGTTTACATTTTCGTGAGTGATCAGCTTAATCTAAAGCTTGTAGGGGAGAGGAAGAGGATGTGAAGTCTTAATGAAGTGTGTGTGTGTGTTTGTGTTTGTGTGTGTTTTTATATACCATGCATAGTAAGAAGGAGAGACGCACAATGGTTAATGCATTGACACAAATGAGAATATTAGACTAACTTTGCTGCTTGAAATTGATCTTTCAAACAGCTTTCATAATAGCGTTAAAGATAATAACAGTAGCAATGATATCAGTACCACAAACATTAGCAGTAGTCATAGAACAAACAGCAAACAACTATGGACTGAACTTCTACCCTATTCACTTTTTTCCCCGTTTTGTCCAAATGTTCTACCTTAAAACAAATGGAGAGTTGCCATAGGGAGCACAAAAGGTGATCACTTTCAAAAACAAAGCTGCACCTGCTGATTCTTTGGCAGAGCAAAGCACTTTCAAAAGTCCAGAGAATGGTTTAACTTTTCAGATCAGCTCAGTTATTTGTGGTTGTTATAGTTTAATATGTGGAGATATCTTTGTTCGCCATGGTCAGATAGTGTTAAATAATGTATTTGTTGCAGGCTATGTATGGCATATAATTCCAGTTTGAGGTATCTACAACGTCATTTTGACTAGTCATAATTCAGTTGCAGATATCTATAATGTCATTCTGGCTATCTGAAACTCAATTCAAGATATCTAGAAAGGACCATGTAGATATCTTCAATTGATGATAATCAAAGATATCTTTAACTTGAATTATGACTAGTCAAAATTAAATTATAGATGTCTCAAACTGGAATTACAGATATCCACAATTCAGTTGCAGATATCCGCAATAACAATTGTAGATATCCGCAACTACACTGGAGATATCTATAATGACAAACCCCATACACATGAATGGCAGAAATAGTTTGAATCTTACTAGTCAAAACTAAGTTGCAGATATATGTAATTAGAGTTTTAACTAGGCAAAATTATGTTGCAGATATCAGTAATGAATATCCAGTCTAGTGATTAAATGTTAGAACGGCTTGCCATAGGCTATGGTGTAGGCAAAGGGATCAAACACAACAGAGCAGCAGGAGAGCCAAGTGGCCTGTTTTCATGGAAACAAAGCATGCATCACTCAGTCCTTTCTCCACACAGACGTGCCATGGCATGCGATTTAAGTTATCTGCAAAAGCAAGTGCCTTCAGTGCATAATCCAACCTTGATAAAACAGCAAATGGTAACAGTTCATTTTTTAGATTAGGATTTTTTATACAAAACATATGAGCTAAAAAAAATATGATGGAACTAGCAAGAAAGCACTTTTTGCTATATAAGTATGCTATTTATATAGCATATTTTATTCCAGGTCACTACACCTGAGCTACCATGGATGTTCCAGCCTTAAACCCTATGTAGATAGTTTAAGGATAGAACATTATTAAAAATAGTTAAAAAAAGACAAGTAAATAATACAATAATACAATCAACAGTTTTAATAAATAAGACATTAAAACCATAAAAAGACTACAATAGAATTAAATTAAAGAATGATTAAGCCAATAAAATGACCCAACAGGTGGCTCATAAGAAAATAATAAACCACATGAGTAATAACTGAAAAGAATTAAGAATGAAATAAAAATATAATAATGAAGACCAGCAAGCCCAATAGTGTAAAATTAGTAATAGCCTGAGCTGATGGCGGCCACTCTTCACAGTTCTTGTAATTTCCAGCAGACGTGCAATAGCATATTTCAGAAGCATCCCAAGAGCTAATAAACATGCACACCTCATCTATTTTTGACTGAGCAGTGGTGCCTTGCACAGAGCAGATCAATTTCCCCTGCTAACAGGCAATGTATGCGACTTACAGATAGCCGACAGTATAATTATGAGGATGAATGGGATTTAACTCATCAAAAAAAAAAAAAAAAAAATTAAAAACAGAAAAAACAAAAACATATGCGAAAACCAAAAAAGTCTCAGTGTGAATGCGATCTCATGGCCAAAACAAATTGGTAAATGTACCTTTGTACATTCCGGTGTACAAGTCCAATAAAAAAAAAAAAAATACATTTTGTCATGTATGAAATTGAAGTGCATTTTGGAAAGATGCTGCAGAGCTTAGACCATTCTGTTGGATGATTGTATTTTTAACAATTAAAAAACAGCTACAAACCTTTGATCTATGTTGTTCATAAGTGAACTTTTAACAGTATTAACTTTGTCTGTAGGCTACAGCACAACAACGTAGGACAAGTAGGAAAATGAACACAACAGACAAAAGAGGAACAATTCAACAACATAGCCCTCTTACTTATGGTAGAAGCACAAATGTCACTGCCGGTGGAATTGTCCCTCCCAGCTCACTTACAGTCAAGATGACAGTGGCAGTTCATCTCGTATCATAGATCAGAACAGGTCATTTCATGTACCTAGTTTATCTGCAGATGCTCTGATTTAAAGCCTGTCCCAACTTCTGTAAGGATGTCAGTTTTTAAACCAAGATGAAGGCAAAAATGTGCCCTGCAACAGACTGCAGTGCTTGTTATTTTTAGCCAAGTCAATTTACGGAAAACTTGCAGCCCCTACAGGCTGGTTAAAAGGAGTGAGTAGTCAGCAGTTAATGACAGTATAAAACAGTCAATAAAACAAGTTTTTGGTAGAATCACAGATGTGCACACAAAATATTAGGCTGATTGGTCCAGTATTTTTTGAGATTAGTCAGTACAGACGGATACACAATCACACACATAGGCAACCAAATGCATGATCTTCTCCAGATTTACGCCTGGTGGAAATGATCATAATTCAATAACACAGTATAACATATAAGTCCTAATCATGAGTGTTTTACTGTTTTTAACTATTTTAAGTACATTTTGAAAATAATACCTATGTACTTTTACCATCACACCATTCCCTGAACAGGACTTTTACACTTAATTACTATGGTAAAAAAGACATACCCACTCCTAAGACAGTAGTTGTTCAAAAGGAGCTATGGGTGGGATATAACATTTTATGTTGCTGATAGATTTACAACAATAAGCTTGTAATGAGGCCAAAATCAGCTTTTCACACCATTCCAGCTCCACAGGGGGCTTGTTAACATCAAATTGTCTCTAGGTGTTTACCTAAACTGCATAGAATATAGATGAGTTCCAAGCACAATTATACTTCAATGTTTCTGCATTAAAAGAAAAACACAAAAAAAAACCCAAAACAGTTCTTCATTACAACGGAGCAGAAGAACTAATGTAATATGGCACAGATAGTGATACTGCAGGGGCTCTTATATTAAGAAGTAATACACCATCCACCAGCACACTGTGTGTCAGGATTGGTATCATAGCTTGACAATGATATCTGGAGCTTCTCGGCGGCTCAGGAGAATAGACCTCATTGTGCTGCGGTGACGCCACAGATATGAACATGGCTCACAGTTCATATTGCATGCAGCACCGTCTTTCATTTTGTGTGTCGCTTGTTGTGTCGAAACTAATGCAAGCTGATAAAAACAAAATAAAAATTCTTGTCGTATTGATATAAATAAATAAGGAAGTGCGCCGAACAGATACTCACGCTGTCTCAACCCCTGCAGAGCCACATTACAGACTTCCTCAGCAGCTGTGCAGTGGTCTCTGTAGGTATTAAATATTGATAATGGTGATGCACACATGAATACAGTATGCTTATAACCACTGGGGATGCTTGGAGATTTTGGAACCAGGAGATATGAATCTGGGCTAATAAACAGTGGAATTGTTTTATTATTTATTTACTTTCAGAATAAGCCCTCTACATAGTAACATCCAAGCAGCCCTATCGTCTCAGCTGATAATGGAACTTATTGCCTTATGATCATGTTATAAAATGGTAAGATCGCCTGCTCTTTTTAAAAGACTCATTAAATGAATGTCAAGTTGAAAGCATAGGGCTCCTCCTTAAGACTTCAGTCTGCCGGAAAGATGTAGATGAGTGGGAGAGGAAAGGTTAATTAAGACATATATATGTTCAGCCATGACGCACCAAGAGAGCTACTGTGCAGAATTGAAAAGAATTAAATGTTAAAATGCCCAACATCCCAACATTTTTTTTTAGGCTCAGTGTTGATCACATGTATGTAATCATTGTATCAGTAAATTATTATTATTAAATTATTATCTATTGACCAGTTACAGCCATTTTATTAATAATCAGGACTAACCACAAATGATATATTTCATTTAATAGTGTCCAGGGTTGTGTACCAAACTCTGTACTTTTAAGGGTACCAACCAAATTACATTACTACTACCATGACTGATTCACGTTTACTCAATCAGTGCTTAATTTTGGTACTTGAGAATGCATCTGGGTGAGAGAGTATTGGGCGATTGACTACATCTCCCCCTGCGGCTTTTCTAGTCCCAGACAGTGAGTCAGGGCAATGGTGAGCCGAAAGTCAAATGATTAACTTTTCCGTTAGAATAATCACAGGGCAAGTGCACAGACTTAAAGTACGTCCCATATGGCTCAGGATTGTAACTTGAAGAAATGCCCACAACAAGTAAAAACAAGATAATAAAGTGTGGTTTGTGAAAAGCAAGGCTGGCCAGGGCAAGTGTACTGGTTGAATTGCCTGAAAGCCAAGACCCCACAGTACCCGCAGCTAACATCTGGCCTGCAGCTAGCGCAGAACAATTGGTACCATGGACCATGAAACTTTAAGCATGACATAGACATAATAGTTTGATAAGTTGTTGTTGGCGATATATAGGCTTTGTTCACTGTTGTGGTTGATGTTAGCACAGCATTTTTACTTTACCATAGTGCAAAAGAGTAGTGTTGGTTACTAGTACCTGGAAGTCGGTATCACTTCAAACGTGAACAGTACATAACCCTCATGGTGTGGTTTGGTGTGTTGTGTCAGATCACATTAGATTAGATTAGATGTTTATGCTCTAAATATTATTGTATAGCTGTATTTTATTAATTGGGTGGATGCAAGATTTAGATTTCAGAAGGATGGTCAAAATGTGTGCATCTGACCTTTAGTCCCTGGTAAAACACAGATATAGTTCTTTTTCATGAGCTGCTCTCTGCTTGGTAAAGGTCTTCGTCTTTTATTCTCCACACGCCCAGTGTGTAACACAGAATTTGAAGACACAAACTCAAGCCAACACGAGTCTTCATCAGTATTTTCTCAGAAGCATTTTTCACTTTAGAAAACTATATCCAGACCAACAGAAGACATTATACAACTGATTTACCTCACATTCATTTTGAAGACACTTTTGCCTACATTCACTTAAAATACCTTCTTATGTTTTGTCAAGCAGCAACCTCCAGGGCTGAATATTGAGACCAACACCGAAGTGTCAAAAACTGTAGCTCCACTAATGGCCACTTGAGGCTGGCTCCAGAAACAAGTCAATCCCCATCGACCCCCATGTTAATACAGTTTACAGCCTGGTACAAAAAGGATTTGGTCTTTACAGTTTGTTTTTGTTTTTGTTTTTTTCTTAAATAACTCACCAATTTACATTTTATCAAGGCTTACAGTTATGCATAATTAAAGGCCTGCTGCTTTGAGTAATAGGCTGTATGCCAGAAGTGTCCTCTGTTTCTCAGTCAGATCCACACCGTACTCCGCCACAGCTCCACTCTCTCGCCCAAATATGGTCGCCTCTGGCTCTAAAAAGCTGAGATGGCAACAGCCACGATGCCAAACTCAAGGCCTCAATGTGAGAATTGACAAACTAATGGGTGACATCACTGTAGCCACATCCATTATTTTTACAGTATGTGGTTTTTGTTTTGGGGTTTGAGAGGAGAGAATACATGTACAAGTAGCATTTTTCCTAGTTCTACCTCACAAGCATCTTGCCTGAAAAGAGTACAGACTGCTGTGCAATATCTTGGTGTCTCATAAACCTTCAAAGTAGACTTCCTGTTTTTCATCTTCTATATGCCCGTAACTGCTTACCTGGTTGTTTTTTTTTCTCTCTCAGTGGTGCTATTGTCCATCTTAAGGCGTCTGACTGCTGTGTCCAGGCTTACACAGAAGTTCTTCAGTTACGCAATACCAGCCCTTTCACGTTCTTTGATACTACAGTCAGTGGCCGCTTTGTAGTGGACATTTTAAATCTCCCCTTTCTGTAACTTCTTCAAACAGGCAGAAGTGCACACCATGCAGCACTGTCATGTCTGTTGATTTTGGGGGTATTGTATGCTAAGTAAGTATTCCCAGGTTGAGTCAAGTATGATGGGATTCAGCAACTCGGTAGGATACAAAGAGTGTGTGTATATATATGTGTGTGTGTGTGTGTGTGTATGTGTGCTTGTCATTCTCTCTTTCTTTTATGTTTCTTTGATGTTGGAATGAAAACGGGTCCCAGCCTTGAGCATCCCGGTCCCAGTGCTGCATTCATGTGCGCTTCCTCAGTATGATGACATTTATTCTAGGAAGGTGTTTTTCCCCTAGGATTTGAAAGAAGCAGGTTTGCGTCGTTTGTACTTGTGTTTCTTTGTTTGTTTGACAGTAGAAAGAATAAGCAACATATGGGCCGTTTGGCAGATGCCAGGGCTTTGATTGTGATTGCGTCTTTGTGGACTGTCCTTCTTACTTTTAACACTGCAGCTCCAAAATCACCTTTAAAGACAAAGGGTAACTTTGACTGACAGTATGAAGAATCACCCATATTTAATCATGAACATGAAGCTGATGCAAATGCCAGTGAACCCCATTTGGTCATGTTGTCTAGGTTTACATTTTGCCTCAAGGCTTCATTACTTGGTTATGCAAATACTGGCCCACAGTCCCTCTTTAGACAAAGATTTAGGGGTGGTGTAACGATGTTTTACCACAAAACCTTTTTGGGAGAAGGCTGTGGTAGATGTTTGTGTGTCTGACTTTGAGACCTGAGACCACAGTTCCTATCTCATCTCCTACCAATAGCAAACATTGACTTCTTATGAGCATAACCACAATCTTTCCAGGCTTGACCAAGTACTTCTGGTTGCCTTGAGAGATAGAAGTAGCAGATCAGAAAATGCTCACATGAATATTAATATGATAGTCATAATGGTTTTGGAAGGCACAGACAATAGAAATATGTGGCATGAGATTGATTTATTTAATCTTTTTTTTATTCAAAATATAAAAACAACAGACATAAAAAGCATAATGCAACACTTATTTCCAATACAGACCTCTGTGTTATTATACATACACTCATCCAATACATCGTGTCTGTAACTTTGTAATTTCAATTAATCTCATTACAGTGATTGGCACTGCTTTTTCATATATGATGCAATAACACATAAAACAAACATTTATCCACCAGACACAAGTAGACATGACCTCACATGTCTGACACTAAAGTCTAGAGATGCTCCTTAACCTTATTCTTATACACCTTTCTACTCTGTGGCTCTGTTTAATGCAGAGTGGGAGTTTGTTACATATGCCCATGCCGGTACAGCAAAATGAGCTCCTCACTATGCCATTCACCCTTTTAGTCACCCTTGAGACTTTACATGACGTAACACTTGCTCTGGGCAAGTGACTATGCTGATGATGTACCAGCTCTATATGGCACATCGAGTAACCTGTGGCCATTCTCTTGATGATGTCATGCATATGATTGAGTTTTAACTGATTTCCACTCAGCACAGTTTGTAGTAGGCCTATCTGCCTAATCTCCATGGTTTCTTCATGGGTCCTTGGAGGGACATACAGGATGTACCTAACTATATTATGACTATATTATTTGAATGCCCTGCATTTTGTTCTTTAGTGTTTCCACTCTGCCTACAGTTCATCTGTGGTTATAACACTCAGTATTAGGAGCAGATATAGTTCAGCCGTGAGTGTTGTGATGTGTAGCATTTGTGATTCTCTTTCAGATGTGAGTGCAAAGTTGGCGTGTTGCTGTGTCTAGGCTCTGCTCTGAGAAGTTAATAGAGCACCCTGTTGACCTGGAAAGTTCGACTCGCTGAGTTCCTCTGAAAGAAAGCTCAGGCTCGCCACAGTGTGTGAGGAGAGACTGCCAGTGTGGAAGTGTAAATAATTACTTTTGCTCAGTTCAGAGATTCATAGTTGGTGATGATGTGGGTCACGCAATTTTTTCCTAAGCTAAGCAATCACATCACAGTTCAAATGCACTTAAGTAACGTTATGTACAACAGTAGCTGGACACTGTTCATACCACCATGTTGTTTTGCGCTGGCCCTGACTGTCCCCAGTTTAATAGTATATGAGTCGGTTGCTGGTTTGAGCTGTTACAGTTAGTCCAATAAAAATCTAGCCAGTACACTGTTAAAAGGGTTAATAGCTCAGCAGTTATAATATCATGATTTTTTCTTTGGGTTTTGCCAACTTTAAATAGGCTTTTTACCAGCCAGTAATATACGGTATATCACACAGGTGAGCTTTCGGATCATTAGTATGGATCTCTGTTGTTCAGTCAGTGGGATTGGTGATTCAGAAGCTTATCAACAAAAGAGAACTTCTGGTTATGCTAGGACCTACAGTGTACCATGAATATTTGTGCAACACCAGCCCTATCACTGGATAAGAATGCTGATAATGAACAGTTGTGCAAAACCTTGGGTTATGCTTTATGTAAACTTTGTTTTTTTATGTTTCAATAATGCTTTAGATAAAATCTGGCTAGGTTTGTTCACAAAACCATTTGGTTATGGTGAGGAAAAGATCCTGTTTTGGCTTAAAATAGCTGCTTTTGGTAGCACAATGCCAGCTAGAGAAGCAACAAAGTCTATAAAAACAGCCTCTTTTTGTGGCATTGCCCCAGCTGAAAACATGATGTCACAGTGAAAAATCATTGCTTTTGGCCATTCTACCTTGGCTGGAAAATCAGCAGTGCCACTTTTAGTTGCACTATCCGAGCTGTAAAGGAGGGGACGTCTTGGCGAGAGAAAAAAAATCAGCTTTTCATCGCACTGTCTCAACTGGAAATTTAGCGACGTCTTGGTAAAAAATAACTTCTGACTGGTCACAAATGTAACATACCCATGGTTTACAGAAACATATGCAATGCCAACATTTTCTTCTTACCACAGGGCTTGTTCAGCTCAGAGAAGGTTCATGGTTATGGGAAATAAACTTTGGTTAGGTTAACTAAAACACAAAGTCAGGGAAGGGTTATGGGTACAGTCAATAAAAAGGTAAACATAAGTGCAGGTTTGTGTCAGGAAGCAAATTCAGAGTCAGTCAGACATGCTACATGCCCATCCACCGCCCTGACTGCCACTCCCTTACTTTCCACCTCACTACATAGATGGCATACTAATTCCTGCTCTTAGTACTTTCACTGGATGTGCAGCATGAGGTGTGTATTTGTCTGATATGGATGTAATTCCTGAGGATACTGGCCGGCACAATCCTTGTTTTTGTGTGGTCCCAGGGAAAGGGGCTTCACTGTGAGTAGCTAATTGGTGGTACTGTGTTTTTTAATGATTATTATCCCCCCCAAACACCATCCAACAAGCACTGCCCCTCCCATATAATCAACGCTGAGAAGACACCAGATGTCATGTATCTGTCAGCGCCCAGCTAGCAGGCATGTTCACATCTCAGTCTCTCTCTCTCTCTCTCTCTCTCTCTCTCTCTCACACACACTCACACACACACACACACACACACACACAAACATACCAATTTATATGGAGCGATAAGCAAGGCAGTGAAAATGGCATTAAAGCAGGTTTTGATTCCACTTCTGTTCCATCCAGAGGAAACACACCAACACACTCATTAACACACGAAAAGACGCATACACACACACGCGGTGAGTGGTGGCCAACACAAGGATAGCAACCTGCTGAGAACACACATAATTTATTAACAAGAATCTAATCACAGCTTTAAATGAGTTCCAGTGGAACTCATTAAGATGGCTGATGAAGATCGGCCCAGACAATAAGACAGCATGAGGGAAGGTCGAGTAGAGGATAGATAGATAGATAGATAGATAGATAGATAGATAGATAGATAGATAGACAGATAGACAGATAGATAGCTATTGGCTTTTCTTTCCCTTTTCCATCCTGCTGTTATTTGTGTAGAGCATCACACAGGGCTGTGTACAAGTGAGAGATATGAAACACTCTCATTTTAATGTCTTCCCACTCATGTTTTTCATGTTTTTACAGAGGCATGTCAGGCGGTGCACAGAATGAGTCGCGTTGTGTTTTGCTCCGCTGAAGTCCTGGCACCGTCTCTGCTCTGTAATCCAACATGAGAGCTGTCAGGAAACGGCTGCCTTTTGTCTCTAAACTTTCCCGGCTTCCTGCTTTTAATGTGGAATCAGAGGAAAATGTGTCGAGTGATCCTCAGCAAAAAAATTTGGTTCGATTTGTCTTTAAATGGCTGTTTGACAGCAGGTAATGGGCCATGTGTGTACGTGTGACCTGGAGAATCTGCGGGGAGTCTTTTCAGACATTACAAAATGCCGCCTTTTTTCGTTTTTCATGTCAAAACACAGATATCTATTTTTCACTTTTTATGACTCTTGAGTGTGCAAGGCATGCAAGCACACGTGCGTTTGTAATTATCAGCTCGCAGGAGACTGACCAACATGTTTTCTCACATTGCAGCACAACCTCAGCTCACACTGGTTTCCAACAGTGTAGCAGAGTGTGAAGCCCTCCTGGCAGGGTTATTTTCCAAGTCATCTAAGGATAAAATTATTTAAACAAAAACATTCAAAGCAGCTGTTGTAAGCAATGAAGTTATTTTCTTGCTACCATCTGCACCTGGATGCAGCAGAGCCTTATTAAGCCCACACTGGCCCAGCAGGGAGTCCAGCTCATCTAGCATTTCACCCACCCCCCCTTCCACTGCTCCTCCACTTCCACCAACAGCACTGTAAATTGAGGGACGCTGTAATCAGCGGTGTGACTTGGCTGGTAAGTGACGGCATCGATCGTCTGGGATTGAAGAGTCAGTCTTAATACCGGCTGGTTTCAGGAGTGGAGTAGTGTTGAGGCGCGGGTCGCCAAAGAGGCAAGAGGGGGTTTTTATAACGAGGATGGATGGACAAGGCAGACGGAGGGAAAACTGGTCTCCGCTCTCATTTGGAAACGACCGCTTCAATCAAAAGACGCCACGGTTTAGAGACTTGTGATTTAACTGTTCAATCCCTAGCCGAGGCTAGAATTAAGGTTTGAAAAGTGTTGTACTTTTACAATGGAATTGCGTTCAAAGGTTTCCTGAGTGCTGTGCCCTTGAGGAGCGAGTAGTTTTCCAGTTCTGGGGTTATAAAATAGAAAAAATCAAATGTAGTGCCTTGTTTCTGAGACAAAGTAAGATTAAGTATGATGCTTCTGAGAAGCTAACTTAATTTCTAAAATGTGCATGAAGATAAAGACAGACACAGACAGAGCTCAGTGTAGAACAGTCAGATTTCTGGTGCCACATATCAACAGCTAAAGTAGCAACTGTGCATTAGTTTGAAGATGAGCCCATAAAGCAGCTGTAAGTAGTTATTCTTTAATAATTCTATTCAGTCCGGTCATTTTAAGAGATCTGTTGGATTACTCTGTATTTATTAAGCAGCAGTTTAAGTCAGAAAGGCATTAGCACCAAATGTTGTGGTAATATTCCATTCACAGTGTTATTTAACCCTCAGGAGAGAGCAAGTAACATTCGCAATATGGCCAAAATATGAACACCTGAACATAATGCCGGACCAGACCACTTTCATTCCCAGGGCATTAAATATGGAAGCGTGGTCAGTGGCTGTCGATGCCTGATTCCAAGGCAGTAGCTTCTGTATGTGATGTTTAGGGCTTTCAGCTGACTCCAGTGTAAACCCATCTGTCCCAATGACGACGCATAAAGAGCAAGAAAGTCCGAGTATGGTGGGAGGGAAGGAAGGTGGATGGGTGAAACAAACTTAAGACTTTCGCCCAGGAAACAGATGTTTGTGTCCTGTGTGAAAAGGTGATTTAAAAAAAAACCAAAATCTTGTGACATACATCACTTCACTTGGCATAGTTGTTAATGATTCAGTATATAGGATTTAGGGGAATATATTAGCAGAAATAGAATATATTATTCATAGTAGGGCCGGCCGGTCATATTTTGACTACACAATTATCATGGCCAAAAGAATTCATGATAATGATATCATTGCATCATTTGTAGAAAAATTGAAAGATAATAGCGAAAACATAAAGGAGAGGAATTATTTAAGAGGCACAGGATTATTTACACAATAATGTCATGTTTGAGAACATTTCGGGTTTAAATACACCAGCAATGTAGGGTCACTGTCTGGGTTCTCTGGCTTCCTCCCACAATCCAAATACATGCAGGTTAATTGGTGACTCAAAATTAGCAGTGGGTTTGAATGTGAGCCTGAATGGTCATCTCTGTATTTGTCAGCCCGTTGATAGTCCGGCCACTTGTCGAGGGTGTATGTCCCCTCTCGCCTAATGACAGCTGGGATAGGCTCCAGCACACCTGTGACCCTGTACCAGGATAAGCGGTTACTGAAAATGAATGAATGAATGAAAGTCAAATTCAAATTCAAATTCATAACTGTGTTTTCATTAGTTTCTAATCACCTAAAAAGATCCTTTTTTCGTAACCCACAAACAAGCTGGTGTTCATGATTCTCCATGCTCAGCACATGGGAAAAGTTAAAGTCAGTTGAAATCTGCAACCTTAACACTATATGCTACTAAATCCTATAGACCTTTAAGTTATGTATCAAGTTATTTCAGTAGTTTTGATGAAATCTATGTTTCCAGTGAACATATAAGTTTATTTGAAAAAAAAAAACCCAAACAAACATGATTAGTGTAATAAGGAAAGATTGATGCTGGAGGGGTGCCTACTTTGAAGCGTAGGGTCACTGATCAGGCAGCTGTATTTGACGAGTATGGAGTGAGAACGTGTTGGCAAGAAATATAAATCTACTCCTCTTGGAAGGTATTCCACCATATTTTGGAATCTTGCTGCAGGGATTTTCTGTTATTCAGCCACAAATGCATGAGTGAGGTCCAACACTGAAGTTGCGTGACAAGGCCTGGTTTGTAGCTGTTGTTTCAGTTCATCCCAAAGGTGTCAGATTGAGTTGAAGTAAGGGTTCTGTGCAGACCAGTCTGGGCTGTGTGGCGTATTAAACCGCTCCATACCTGTTTGTAAAAGGGTGAGAGAATGTTTGGGTGCATATGTTTTAATGTTCATGCGTGTTTCCATATTCATATCTGTCTCAGAGGGGATGTCTGCCAAGCTGCGTTTAGCCATTTCACACTCCAGAAGTGTCCTGGGGGTAGGGGGGGAAAACACTCCCCTCCCACACACATTCTGTGCATACACACAAATAAAAACCTGAGATTTAATCCTAAATGCCATGACAGTCTGGGGTTTTGTTGTGTGAACAATGTGTCAGTCACACCACAAGATAAGATAAGCTAGACCATGTTGTTCCTTTGTCTTGTTTTGTATTCAACAAATAGATGGATAAATGAACCTCCCACCCATAAAAAATCGCCAAATCCTGTGACAATTTATACTAAAAGGAATAAATCAAGCTTTTTTCCTGTCGTCTTTATGTCTGTTCTATTCTTATTCTGCCCCCATTGGCTGCTCCTTTGTAACTAATATCCCGGAATGAGAATAACCAGCTGCCCTCGGATACATTACATGCTGATGCAAACCCACATGTTTTGACAATACAGACCTATATGTTTTGCTGTGACTAGCAGAGAAATATATATTAAAAAAAAAATCAACCAATTTCCTACCTTAAAATCAAACTTCTTCAGAGGATTATGTGAGTGCACCCAAAAGTCCAACAGTCAAAAAAGTCTGCACGACTTCTTTGAGAGATGCCATCTCCAGGTACAGATCTGAGACAAAAATTCAACCTGAAAATAGATGCCTGTCGTGCACAGCAGGCGTGCTTTAATATAAGCTGGCTAATTTGTTTGTTTCTTCCAGCAAGGTACAAAAGAGTTCAGGCAGTGCCGCAAAGCCTTTCATGCCTGAATGCCTAAATTAGAAGAGATCCATTTTTATTTATAGAGCTTCGTTTAGTGTAAACGTTAGATGTGCTTGGTTTGATTGGGTTTAATTAGAATGCAAGCGTTTATTTTAGACAAGTATGGGTAGAAGGGTTGGTGATGGGATGAGAGCTGCTTCCTCAGGTTGCACAGTGGAATTGTAATCTGGGGCGGCAGCTGTGAGGTATTTGTGTCACTGTGCTGTGCACTGCTGTATTTCCTCTCCCCAATACTGTTCGTGAGCTATATTCAGTTTTAGTAACAAGAAGTGAGTCTTTCGGTTGTCTGTGTGAGACTGTATCAAGGTGTGGTAACAGCCCATTTCCAGATTGCATATGAAATCATTCTCTCTGACAGCACACATTGCCAGCGGGCAAATATAAATCCAAGTGGAGAAGAAAGCATTGGCGCTCTCAGCTGAGCACAGGCATCCTTATTAAACAAGTAGAGGCCCACCAAGTCAATTTATCCAAATCAATTCAGCATTCCTTTGAGCTGTAGATAGCTGATTAGAGGAAGTTTGGTTTGGTTGAAACTCCTTACATTCATTATTCTTACCATTTTAGATTTTTAGAATTTTTCTTATGTTTGTTGTGTAAATTAGCATCTACATATTTCTGACATTGATTCTTCATTTGGAGGCTTTTCAAGCACCTATTTATTTATTCTTTGATGTATTTTCCCACTTGGAAAGTCATAACTCGACTGAATGGGTGTTAGCAGAGGTTATAAGCCTCAGAAATATGAGTCAGAAGGTGCCTGTTACACCAACACAGTCTCACTTGAGATACATAAAATGAACATCTTAAAGCATTACACAGTATGCAGTAAAATTACGTGGTGGCAGCACAAAAACAATGCCGATGCAAAAGTTGATTATAAGGAGTTGCAGTATCAAACATGCCATGATTAAAGTTAAAAAATGGTCACAGTTTGGTTAGGTTTAGGGAAAGAATGAACTTGGAAAGGTTTAGAAAAAAAAGACAAAAGGTTAGTCAAAGCTTGTGATTTGAACTAAAATAATTGCGTACAAGACAAAGGTGACATAAATATATGTACTTTGCATAGTTGCATATAGTATCTACATACAGTAGTTGTGTATAGTATGTAATAAAGTCACACAACTATGTTGACGTCTGGTTTTTACATGGGATACACACAGTACAGCAGTTTGTACATTTGTATGGTATATGGTATGGTATTCACCTGATAGAGGATACATATATTTTTGTATGGTTAACCGTCAGTATCATTATATTTGACATTCAGATTGATTACTCTGTAGGTGGAAACAGCTGTTTGTATCATGTGACCACTTACTTATTTAAAGATGGCGTTTTCCTTTGTCTGTATGATCTGATGAAGGGCGGAGGCTCAAAACATTACCATCACGAGGTGAAATAAATTCACTTAATAGGAGCCCTGCAGTGTGCGGCCCTTCTTCAGTGTTCCAATCCACCATAGCTCCCACACAGCCTATGTGGGACTCTCTTGCCCTTTATAGTTAATTTGAGTGTCCACCACAACTAAAGATTCTCATTGACTTTTCATTGCCATTGTTTTTGTCCATGTTATGTTGTGTGAGACCATGCTGGCTACACCTATCAGTAGGTTCAGAAAGGTTGTCAGCCCATTAAAATTCCATTAGGAGCGTAGGCGACCAAAGTAGTTATGATAGGGGCATAGTAGTTGAAGTAAGGTGCCGTAGTGTAAAGAGCAACAAAGTCTGTGTAAAAACACAGGACTTATACTCAGGAGACTGCTGAGCCTGTCCCGTGTGAAACCATAAGTCAACGCTGACCTATTTTTACTGGTGTATGTAAGTTTGTCATATGTTATGTAACAATTACACTTATTTTAACCAAAGCCATGATCTTTTTCTTAACCTAACAATTTAGTTTTAGAGCCAGTGACTATTTTAACATGATGATAATAGCTTTCTAAACTTACTACGAGATGTAGCAGGCCCCCTCCGTCTATAACACTTATTGAATAATAACAATGGAGAGGGATGATGTATTCTATAACTAACTTAATAAAACAATGTATTGTGATCAAACATACTTATCAAGATAACTGAAAGTTCCATCCCAACAGTGGCTAGTGGTCTACATCTTTGCTAAATGCCACACAAATGAAAGTCAACTACACTTTTTATTTTCAGTTTTGAGTTAGAAAAATAAGCTTCAATCATCCAGGTGTCTTCAAAGCATTCGGGGGTTGTTTTATATCCGCACAAATGTAATTGTAAAATGTTGAAGGTTCGGGTCTTGCTTCACACCATGACTTCTAGTTTCATGGTGGTAAATGAAAGATAAGGCCGTGGCGGTGTGTGACTGGCAGGCAAATCTCCTCCCTGTTATCAGTACAGCCTCTGGACAGGAAGCACAGACTGACAGTTATTATTCTGAGTTAAGAAAAAAAAAATCTGAAATTGATGTTTGAATTGCTGCAGTGAAATGTACAACTAAGATGGATGTGAATAAAGTCAAAAAGTATCAACACAAAGCTGATGGCAGGAAAATATCAGGGGATGTTTTAAAGTGTTAGTGTGACATTAGAAATTAAGTTCACTGTTTAGTCACTGTAAACCCATTCATAGACGTTATAAGCCCCTAGAAATGTTGCTGTAATATCAGACAGGGCTTGAAATGATGAAGTAAAGCACTGCTGCATGTTTTTGATTTTATATTTTCAGTTTATGAGTCAGTACTTGTTGATGATATTGCAACATTTCCCATGCAGTTCTGTTCAATAACATATCAACTGCAGCTTTCTCTTACTGTAGGTCTTATTTAAAGCCTAATATGTTATTTTAACAGTTACTAGATTATTACTACAATATTACAGAATGATACATTAAAGCTAGGGATGCTCTGATCGATCACCTGCTTATCGGTTTCAGTAGATATTCAGTAGTAATATGTGATCTGGAGATCAGGATAGATGCTTTCTAGTTGCTGATCAGTTTATCCGCTGCTCAAGACCAACAGTAGTTTTCCATGTCTTGTTTCCTGGCTCCGGAGCGGAGTGACAAAACAATAGGTGTTTTTGGACCAAACAGTTCTGGGGACCCCCAGAGAGGAACCATCCACTAGGGAGCTCCCTGAGATCTACATAAATTTCAAGGGCTTCAAGGGTTTAGCATTCCTATTGGAATGCTAAAGTAACATACTGTTAAAGTTGGTATAGCGACATTACTTTAGAAAAATCACTTTCATATGCCTGGACTCTACCTTTGGTCCATTTGTCTTTTTTTTTTTGTAACAAGCTGTTTGTGTTGTCCGTTGTTTCTGCGGCTAACAAAATGGCCATTCTCCTGCTGCATTGGCTCATGTGTTCAACCAGTCACTATACACTTGTCACTCATTGTTCCTCTTGTGCTGGGAGAGTACTTACTCTGAAACAGGAGCTGAAAAAGTCTCTGAATAAAGCGTTTTAAGAACGACAATCACTTCTATGTCTTTGGGACACAACAAAAAAGGGGGTTTTGAAGTGCCTCCCCTTTGTTTTCCAACCATGTTCTGGATGCCAAAGCAGGAAAAGCGAACAGCAGGTATTCTGTTTCGCTAATACCTCACTACAACTGAATTTTAACTCCTGCAGTGAGCAGCCTCCTCCTACCTGATCCACACCACACATCCACACACTGCCTGCGCATGGTGGAAGTGGGAGGGAACAGTGATTACATTGCGTTTTTCAGTTGACCTTCTAGACTTACTGTAACCTACTTGCACTGCACCATGGGAGCTCTTTCTAGCTCACTGTTCTGTCGTTTGAACAAACTCTGGAAAGGCATGTGGTTGACAGACTTTTTGTGCTTCTTTAGTCATACTGCAGAGCAATTATACCTAATTTTTGGCCTGTGGGCTGAATTTGGCCCATGAAAGTGTGCAGAGTGGCCTGCCGACCATTTTACAATTTACTATGAAAATAAATTTATTCACACTGGTAATTTTTTCTTTATACTCTGAATGTAAATAAGGTACCAGAGTCATGGGCGGATTATGGGACAATGGGCCCCTGGGCACAGATATGCAAAGGGCCCCACTACCTCTCCTACATAGGAGCTACACACACAGACTTTGTCATGGTTTTGCATTTCTTTGTAGTCATTTTGTGTCTCCTTTGCATCTCTTTGTCGTCTTTCCGTGTCTCTTTGTGGTCATTTTGAGTCTCGTGGTCAGTGTGTGTTAATTTTTGCAATTAGAGGGCAGGGGGTCCCGTGACACTTAGGGCCCTTGGGCCTGTGCCCTTTAGGCCTGTTTAGTGATCCATCCATGGTCAGAGCGTATTATCAAAACAAAAGTGCCAGGGAAGGATCCCCTGTAGTCCTGACAGTGACCAAGTTAATTATTTATATATTAACTATTAATGTTTGTTAATTAACTGGCCCCTGGCCTTCTGTCATTTTGCAAAAGTGCCCCTGTGGTAAAGCAAGTTCCAAAGTGCTACTACAAAGCATTCAAACTGACATAAAGTGTTACGCAACTATCAGCTACCAGCTACCACCTGCTATAACCTAACAATAAACAGTTGATAACAACCAGCTTTCATGGCTTACAGGTGATCAGCAATTGGTATCAGCAGCAAAAAGAGACTTTAACGAATGATCTCTAACCAAAGCCTAATGTGCCATAAATTTACAGTACAGTGCATGAAGTGCACTTTTAGCCAGCGACATGCTTCAGCCCTGATGCACAGTATATATTATTGCATGAGTTATGCATTATTCTGTGTTCTGTACAGGACAGATGACAGCGGCCTGAATGCTAAGACCACGTTAAATAAAGTGATGTTTGATTAGGTGTGAATGTCATCGGCATAAATGCGCCATGGGGCTGTACACAATCTGTATATGTTCTCTGTCTTCCTTCATCATGGTCTTTATCTTTGATTTTGTCAACTTCTCTCCGTCACACCCTGCCTCCCTCTCTCTACACTGTAATGGAAGAAGTGATTAGCACACTTAAACGGCATGAGAGACACCCAGAGCCTTTGGGTGGATTGTTCTGCCATAATTTCTTTGTTAATTGCTTCTCTAGGGAGGCATGGGAGTAAAGGAAGCCCCGGGGTAACTAAGTCTGCCACACTTACACACTGGCCTGCTTTTGGGAGACACTCACTTCCCCTCCTCCCTCACTCCGTCCCTCCCTCCCGGCCTCCCTCTGCCCATTAACTTGTGGCTTCCTCCTCATTTTTTCCAGTATGGAAGTGGTATTGAAACCAGCGTGTGATTCCCATTTTCACCTTTTCTCTCACCCATGCATCACCTCTGTTTCACACTTTTCATTCTAACCTCCCTTTCTTTCAAGTGCTCTTTTTTCTCATTTCTACTTTACGGTGATTTTTCACTGCCCCCCCAACCCCCCCAACCCCCCCCCCCCCCCCTCCCTCTCCCACCTTCCTTCCTACTTTGTTATTCCAGGGGTCTTTCCCGCTGTAGTTCTTCATCCCACCTTGACAGCAAAATGTACATTAAAGCACAGCCACATCCTAGCAACGCTGATTTATGGCACTTGACAGATAAAGTATCTTTAGGCACACGAGACAGCCGTCATGAAGGGAATGAAATGCCGCGAGGTGGCAGGCTTCATTTCTGTCTCTGCCCCGCGGTGAATTATGCACCTTGTTGCCCAGACTGAGGGAAAATGGAAGTCTGAAACATAAAGAGCACATGCTGTATCTGATCTTACTTTGATGTGTCTACTCCAACTCTTTAAGGCTGTCTTTTAGGTGCAATGCTCTGACATGTAAATCCAAAGCAGTATGTTAAAAAATGTGTAATAATTTATCTTGAGTTACGGATGTGTCTTTTGACCAAGGACATAAAATTTGGAAGCAGCAGTGAAGATATGTCCCTTCCAATTTCCAGGAACTACTGAGTTGTTCCAAATCATAATTTTGATTTTTAAAATAGCCTATAACCACTGTTGTTTTTATTGTCTAGTCAATTTATTTCGTACGTAAACAGTTAACAGATTTCGTTCTATAATACAACACCTGCCCTCCTAAACCAGTATTGCCAGTAGGATCAGCTTTGCCATGTGAGAGGCTGTGGCTACATCGGGCTGTAAGAAGTGCAAAGGGTCCGTCAGCAAGGTGTGCATCACTACTACAGGATGCTTCCCTCTCTAAACCGTGATGAAGCGGCTGTGAGCTACATTTTATCAGAGATGGAGTTAATATTTATGTTGACAATAAGCTATACAAGGTGAGATTTATGCCTGATGATCATAAGTGTTTTCTGTTAGTTTCAGGTTTCCAACTCCAATGAGGAGCAGAGCACAGACACCTCCATAGACTTATTCGTCTTAGTCTTATACAAAGAGTCCCAAAGGGGTTCTGTGTCTGTCAAATGGTCTGAATAATGTTATGCACAACAGAGAATAGCGCAGGTAGATTATGATTAGGTAACATTATGACTTTTTCCTAATGAAATTACGACTTTATTCTTGTAATATAACTTTATTTTCGAAATCTCAGGGGACACGTGGGATATGTTTTGGATAAGCTATAAAGTTTTAAACATGAGCAGAAATCTTGCTGAAACAAATGAGCTTTAAAAGTCCAAGGGGGGTTTCAAGTAATTAAAATTGATTTATCATCGACGCAGGTGTCACATTCACATTTAAAAAGGTTACTTCCCCAAACAACAGAGAGACTTAATCATGCAAACGTGTGTTTACTCAGCAGGGATAACATTAAATGACAAAAGTTGATCTGCAGCATAAATATTTGGATAGCAATACAAAATGCCTCCATCATTATATTCCATTATATTTTTATATTTTTAATTGTCACCTGCTGCCTAAATCATGCTTTCTTCTACAAAAAAAAAAAAAAAAGACACATTCATCAAAGAGCAGAAAAGGCATTATTGGTGCACAAATTCACCAGAATGCAGAATATAAGTGTTTGATGCTCAGACCCAAGACCATCTGCTTAATATTTGTCCAAACCAAACTTAAAAACAAAACCTGGGACCTTGCTTTGGAACAACAACAGTTAAGTATGCATGATTGGGATTAATTATTTCTCAAAGTTCCGGAAGGCAAACATGGAACAATAGAAGTACAGGTGGGATCTGTCCTCTGCATTTATTCCCCTTCTTTCCTCACTGCTCAGCTCCGACTTCTGTTTTGTAGTCACAGGAGTATTGTAAGACACTTTTGCTCCAACCTCTACCCTTGTTAATTTTGTTTGCGGATAATTTAGTGATTTTAAACTTTAACCTTATTATGCACTCATTATAGGTCTCTCTGGGGCATTAGCTAATTGACTTTAATGTGATCAAGAAAAATGAATTTGGTCATTAAAAAAAAAAACACAGCAAAGAAAGGAATGAAAGACATAGGCAGTCACCCACACATTTGTTGTCATCCAAACGGTTAGAGCTTTCATTTTGCCTCCAACTGTTTTTTGTTGAAGTTTCTCTGTTTGGTTGTTTTTTTTTTTTTGGTCTACAAAGGAAAGAATCATCAGTGATGATACATGATCCTCATCACAAATACAAAAGCACTGGACAGTTATCCATGAATGAACACAAACACATGGATGAATAGAATTATGAGTGAAAGAGTACTGTCAGTGAACTGTACTGGCTGTCATTCGTGCCGTTTCTTCGCGTGCTCTCTCAGTCCCACAGATCATTCAGTGGGTGAACTGATTAGAGATCAGATATGTGTAATCATGTGTGCTGTTGTTGCTCGAGCCCCTTTTTCCTGACACTTAAATGGGATAGGGAGTAAAATAGCTCATTTAATTCTAGTGTAACGAAAGCTGCTGTTATCACTGAGGTCAAACCCATTTAGTTTCAGAAAGGGCTACATAAACAATTCTTCTTTTTCTACATCTGGCTAGAATGTGTCTCAAGCACTTTTTAAGCACTTAAATGCTTCATTTAAGTGCTTCTTGGATGCATTTACATTTAGGTTATTTGGTATCCTATATCAGGCTATTAAGGGTTCATGTGTTTATGCTGAGCTGTCACAGAAGGGAGGTCACGGTCCAGGGCATTCGGCCGCATGCAAAATACATGTCAGATAGAATAATGCAAATAACGTGGAACCAAATTTCACAAGCAAAAACATGTTGAGGTTAGCACAACAAGGAATTGGCATGCAAGTCAGTCACACTATGAGCAAATGAAATGAAAACTTGGAAAACTTGGAGCTGAATGACCCGCCTGCCACCCTCTTGTCCAAATGTGGTCACTTCTGGCTCCAACATAACAACAGTCAAAATGCCAAATCCCCCAAAACGACAGTCTACAATCCAATGGGTGACATCACGGTAACTACATCCATTTTTTATACAGTCTATTGTTCCTGGTAAGCGACTACAGCAATGAAAATAGAGTTGTGAAAAGACAGGATGGTGTGTCTGCGTTTCTTAACTATTGTACGTTACATGAACGGAAACACATCTAACATGCTAACACATTGTCAACAACATCATTGCAAAAAACTTTCAAGCAGCCTTTAGACACAAAAACAGAATGAGGCAAAACAGTTGCTATAATTATTACATAGGCAAAAAGTTAACCTTATGCATTTATTGTTTCTCTGGCTGTACCAAACACACACAGAACCGTGACTTATGTACCGGTACAACCCTGATCCTATAGCTATGGGACTGTGTAAAGTGTAACTGTTTCCACACTGACATTCAACATTGTTTAAAATATCCTGAACTTAAGGTTCACTTTCAGTCTTTCCTAAAACTTTACCAAGTAGATGGAGTTTGCCCAATTGTACTGGAAAACTTTTTGTCAAGTTTGGAGGACTTGGATGCAGAGTTTGTTGGGGCATAAAAAATTTAACTTTTCATGTGGTTAAGTAAAAAACCAAATGGCTTCAAAGTCAATTCATTCCATTCATGAACTCTCTTGCTGTACAGCAACAGAACGATACGGATGAAGTGAACAATCTGACCCTGCTGGAAGACATACAGGTGTTAGAAGACACTTTCCTGCTGCTAATAGTGTTTGGACAGGTCAGTGGGTGGCAATCCGAATAAGAAGCTTGTAGGATTTCTCTCCTTTTTGATGGAAGACCTTTTCAACTTTAAAGTCGACCTATCAGTTTTGACTGACTAAAATCAACTGCTTCATTTTTCAAATGGCTGTGCTGTAAATGTACTGAAGCAATTACTTGTTTGGACAACTGTCACTGACCCTTCAGTCTTATTGCAAAGCTTTGTAAAATCCCTAAAGTTCCATAATCCACTTCCTTGTTACGCAGTGCACGTCATTTGAACGATTGACAGCAGGATGTCAGGGGAACATTGCATCTTTGAGGTCTTGAGCTTTTGATCAAAAGGGTCTCCACTTTAAATCCACTAATCGTTACAGAAGCTCAAGAGTGGTGTATGAATACGAAATTGTCAAGCTGCTGAAATGACCTTCCTTATAGAAATACTGCTGGGGCGCCTTTGAGTGAGGCAATTACCGTCCACCAGCAGAAGATAGAGGCTGTAATGGTGAGCTCCAACCTGTGAATAAGTGTGAATGGGGTGCTTGCTTTAACTTCCCCAGGCATATGAAAGGTTAAACTGGAACATTTTTCCTGAGCATCCTGTCCACTAAAAATCTGTTCAGCATTTAGGACATGGGTGGGTGGCATGGGGATTCTTTTTGACACTGTTATAGGTGTTAGTCAATTTTCACACTTCAAAAGGTCTGGAACAAAAAGCTAGAACCGTGGGGTTGAAGGAGACCGGCTCGCTCCCACTGATGGAAATACCTGCGAGTAAGTTGTCAGAACTGTTAGATGTGGCATTTACAAAAAAAAAGGCATGTATGATAAACGACAGGGTTGCTGTGGTGATAACCTTCCATTGGCTCCTTCTATCCCAAAGTAAATTCTAATACGTTGAAATCAGGGACCTTTTAATTATGCAGTTATGTACACAGCAAATAGGTGACCTTTGGGGAGGGTAACTGTTGTTTAGTGAGATGGCAGTGACCTTTACTGGTTACAGAGGGAGAGAGCGTGCATGTATGAGAGCTGAGGGAGATACAGAGCATGCACACATTTAGTGTCGAATACTGGGTTTTTATTTTATAAATCCTTTCATAAAATGAGGGGGAAACACTTGCATAAAATCTCACACATCTGCCTCCCTCCACACACACCCAAAGCAAACCCATTTGCATTTATTTACTCAAATTATATGTGTGATTTAATATATGCATTAGCACTTATAGTATCCGACCAACAATACTCAGCACTAGCAGTGGTTCAGTGTAGTTTACCAGCATGCAGCATGTATTTCCGTAAACCCTCAATACAAGATTATATAGAATATGTAATATGTCAATTATTGCAACCTGTAGTTCTGACCATCATGCCTTAGATTAAATATATTATCATGCTCACCAAGTTAATGGCTGAGATCTGAGAGCACAAAGATACTGCCAAAGGAAATCTAGTGGGGTACGAAATGCTGTCATTTTTTAAACATGAAAAGGAAACAAACAACAACACCCATTACAGAGCAGTTTGCGGACCAATTGCTTGGTTCAGCTTTAGACAACAATATTTGACGATATTATTAGCAATTCTTCTATTCATCATTTCTCAATTAATTTATTGTGTAGTCTGTAAATTGTTAGCAACTAGCAAAACAAGACCAGAAATGTCCAGCATGTGGAAATAAAATAAAATCTTGTTTTGTCTGACCAGTTAGTGACCAAAAGAGATTCATTTCAGCATAATCGAGGACTAAGACAAACAGAAAATATTAACATTTGAGGAGCTGAAATCTGGGCTTTTTTTGTTTCTTAAAAACAGGCATAAAATCTGCCAGATTAAATGACAAAATCCGTTATTTGTACATGCCCTCAAGAACAAGACAGAAGTGTTATGTGGATTAGATAATCTAGCTAAACTGTTATTGTTGTTGCTTTATTGTTGTTGTTGTTTTCCAATGTTATTGCCTGAATGGTGATGCAGTGACTGAGTTTCTGTTGAGAAATTGCTTTGTTCCAAGATCTCAGCAATTTGCAGTCATTTTGGTGAAAGATATCATTAGAATATTGCCATAATCAAAGGAAGTGATGGCCAGAACTATTCAAGTTGTTCTCATTCCAAACTTGTCAAATGCAGCAATTTTGTTAGTGGCCCAAACATCCAATGTCTGCTCATCCTGCACAGAAGCTACCTGGTTAGGTTTAGGAAAGATCATGGTTTGGGTTCAAATGATAGTCATTTTTGGTTTTATATGGGACATGAATACTGGTCTCAAAGGTAAATGTCCTGTGTTTGTTTGACCCACCCATCCAACCCATTCGCCGTATACAGACTTTCTCGCTATTCCTACTATATCAGTTGCTCTGAGCATCTAATTTTGCTGCAGATGGGTTTACATTGAAGTTAGTTGAAAGCCCAGAGAGTCTCATACAGATTCTACAGGGTGCCTTGTGCATTGGTATCAGACCCCGAGGGATGTGACAGCGTTGGTGGACCTATTTGACAATCTGAGAATGACAACAGAATCATTCTTGAAGCAGATTCTTCTCTAACGAGACAAGAAACATACACTTTACAGGCTGTATATCTCCTGACTTACCTGCCAATGATAAGCATGAAATGTTTAACCGCTCTTACAACTGTCCCAAAAAATATAGTTCACCCCCTCAGAGAGTCAGCATGCTGCCATCTTCCTGGGTTTTGGCTGAGTTGTTGTGAACATACAAATCAATGTGCAACCCTGTCACATTTTATGAAATAATCATATAATTATTGTACGGCAGAAGACATTTCAAGCAATGAAATCACCACTCTCTATTGGGGATCTGTGGAAACAACTGGTGTGTGGGCACACCCTGTAAGAGCCTGTGCCATTCTCTAACCTACTGCAGCTCTCTGACTGCACTTTGGCGGTTGGTGCCCTCCCTGCATGACCCAAATAACAAGGCTTTTATCACCCTCCTGGTTAACCTTTGAGGCTGATGATCTGTCATACACCCAGAGGCTTATCTCTGAGCCCCAGAGGTGCTGTCTGTTCCAGACTACCACTGAGATGTCATTACTGTGGGCACAAACTATAACACAGGAACTTAGCTTAATCATTCAGGAGCTCCAATTTACAGCAGACTTGAATCGACACATTGCTGCAGCTTTATTCAATAACCCATTTGCTATTTTAAAATATGACACCCCCAAGCACAAATCAAAACAGTCTGGATCTCTATATTTATTCTCATGTTATGGATCAGATTTTTTTTTTTTAAAGTGAACTACATGGTTCAACAGTTTACAGAGTGGCTCAATACATTAAATAATAAGACCTTAAACCAAAGAAAGGGGAGACTTATCCTCAGTTCATATGGTGCAGTACATGGTTGTAATTTAGAGTTATATTGGCTGTAAACAATTCTGTCATAGCTAATGAGGCTGGATTTAGCCCAAAGATCCCTTTGACATCAAGTCTCAGAACCTTGAAATCCTGACTTTAAGTAGTTGTACTCAAGCTTACATTGTCAGCAACAGTCACTACTGCAGATTTGACCCTGACAGGCTGAGGGGAAAGTGCTGTGGGAGCAGGAACATTTGAAGGGCAGAAACTTTGGTAATTTACTAATAATTGGCCGTCTTAATCCCTGTTTGTGTAATTGCTGACAAACTAATGGATCTAATACATGACATCATCCAAAATAAGCATAATTAAAGCATTTTTCAATTGGTTCTTAAAGATTTACTGTGGGTTTTTTGGTTTGTTTATATTTGTTTTAAAGATTTACTGTGGGTTTTTTGGTTTGTTTATGTTTGTTTTAAAGATTTACTGTGGGTTTTTTGGTTTGTTTATTTGTTTTAAAGATTTACTGTGGGTTTTTTGGTTTGTTTATATTTGTTTTAAAGATTTACTGTGGGTTTTTTGGTTTGTTTATATTTGTTTTAAAGATTTACTGTGGGTTTTTTGGTTTGTTTATGTTTGTTTTAAAGATTTACTGTGGGTTTTTTGGTTTGTTTATGTTTGTTTTAAAGATTTACTGTGGGTTTTTTGGTTTGTTTATATTTGTTTTGGGGGTTTCTCGCAATTTTTTTTTTTCCCCCTCAGTTTTCTAAGATTTGGTCCCTGTTTTTTTTGTCTCAGCGCAATAGTTTGAAACCGTTTCACTAACCTTCAGGTGCCAGTACTGCCCCAGCAATAACACAGAAGACATCTGCAAGTTAGTAACAATGGATGGAAACAATGCAGGGTTCAGAATGCTAAAAGAAATTTAAAAAATCAGCTTTGCTGATGTTTTACAGGAGGGGGAATACACAAGGCATGTTTGTCAGAGCTCAAGGATACAAACAATTCACTTTGGTAATTAAAAGTTTGTAGGAGATATTTAAGATATACCGAAAGGGGGCTGAATGTCTCTTACAATTTTTCAGGCTCTATGCATCCAAGGGATTTTAAGCTTAATGACCATTGTGAAAACATAATAGACTATTTTGTGTAGGTGTGGTTTTTTGGTTATACACAAGTATGATGCTATACTCCTGTCTCTGTGAGCAGTGCTAAGTTTTAGATGTTCAAAGTGAGGGTATTTTCTTCATGAGGCTATTATAACATTAGGACTTGGGTTAATAGGAAATTAATGGGGACCTATTATGCTTTTCTGTATATGGTATTACGATGAAGGATGTTGATATTAGGTGTGGCCAAGGTTTCCAATAATAAGGTAAGCATATGTAAAAGTAAGCCCTGGAAGCAAAGACTTACAGTGACAGTGTAAATTATCCTACACTGCTTAATGAAGCTTCATGCTAAGATCAGGAAAACACATTAAGATGGTTGATAGTGTTGTAAATTTCTCCCCGATATCGGATCATATTCCTCCTGTAACCGGTTGTGTTCAGACACTTTTCCTGGTGATTTTTCACAGTAGAAAGTGTCACTATTCTCCATTAATGTCAGGCACCGGCTACAAATACTCAGCTAATGTACAGTCGATTGGGAAAACGTAATCTTGGTTGCTGATTATTTCTCCCTGATTTTGAATGATATTCCTGCTGCCATTTTAGCCCATTAAAGCATGAAAACATGTTCTAGTAGAAATCTTAAATACATCTATGAACTTGCAAATGAGTAGAATTAGTCCCAGTGAGGTTAAGATGTGGGTTAGGGCTATAGCTTGACATGGAAGCAGACTGGTAGGTCAGTCTCCCCAATCGAAGGTCCTCCTACAAACGAATGTATAAAAATCTATGTGTTTGTGCATGTCTGCACTCCTCCTTCCAGGTTAGCGGCTCATAATACTATTATTCACTCTGGTCAGAGAGCAACCATTTAACTACCCAGAATTCATTCATCTCTCCACGCCCAACCCGTCTTACCGTGAGAGAAATGACGCCATGCCAGCACCTTGTCATTTGCAGCCCCGGCTGCATGTCATGTTCACCTGTCAACTGAAGTCCTTGAAAGACATGCACACACATAAATGCATAATCAAAAAATCATCAGCCTACAGTACAATGATTAGTGCATACATGCATAGAAAAGGATGTCGGCACCTAAGTTGCACACACAATAACATATTTGCGAGCACACACACAGGCACCCAGAAAATCCATTTCTCATCCTCAAATATACTCATAGGCTCACACATATGCTCAGTCTCTGGGGACGGTGGAGTAAATCAGTGAGTGGAGTTTCGGTGAGTGATGGTGACAGGATAGACAGGACAGATAGATGACGGGAAGGAGAAGAAGATGAAAACCGAAAATGGATTTCAGAAGTCCACGCATGTACACTACCTTCTGCTTTCTGTCATGTGTGTGTCTGTGCAGGTGTGTGTATGTCTGTATGTGTGTGTGTGTGCGACTCAGATTTCCATTGTCTATTTACTCTGACAATGGGAGGAGAAGAGCTGGCACGATAAGACAGTATGGTAAGGGAAACACTGTATAATGTGTCAGTCAGTGTACACATGCATATAAATATAGTATATGTGTGGAAATACATTTAAAGATGCTGCATTCACATGTGCACACATGCATAGAAATGCCTTGTCTGTTTCTATTACTCTGTCACTTCCTGGCTTTCTCTCTCTCTTTCACTCACTCACACACACACACACACACACACACACACACACACACACACACACACACACTCTCTTTCTCTCTCTCTCTTTCTCTCTCTCTCTCTCTCTCTCTCTCTCTCAGGCTGCAGGTGTCAGAGAGCCCAGCCATCTCCAGCAGGGCTCTGAAGAGTGTCTGTCAGCCAGCAGCTCTTCTCCTTCCATAGTGAATGACAGCCACATCATTACTACTATGGGATGTGTGTGTGTGTGTGTGTGTGTGTGTGTGCGCGTGCGTGCACCTCGACTTGAAGACGTGCTTTACTCACATATTTGTGCACCCAATTGTCAGCACGTGTGTGTGTGTGTGTAGGTGTATGTAGTCATTACTAAGCCAGCGTCCATCTGCTCCGCCTTGACAAAGTGGGAAGTTTCTGACCAACTCCTCTAGATGTATTATAGATCTCTGTCTAAGAGGCTGTCATGTCTGCACAAGTGTGTGTGAGTGTCTGTGTGTAAGCATGTGTGCGTGAGAGGTGCGAGAGAGAACAAAGAGGTCCTGCAATGATGGAGAGATGGAAAAGAAGGATTAGAAAGCAAGTGAGGAAAGAGATGGAAGAAATCAAGCTAATGATAGACAGACAACAGCAGAAAGTGTAACCAAATGTGTGAGGAAAGAGGCTGGCTGAAGTTTGAAAGGACGTTGAGACGAAGACAGTTCTCTTGTTTAAAGGACAGACTGACTGGCCACTTGATGGACTTTTGAAAGGACAGTTAGGGTTTTTTGGCTCTCTTGAAAATGACAGAAATGGAAATTCCATGAACAGTGGAGAGATCAGAGCTTCATCTTGGGTTTCAACCTTCACCAAAGAAAATGGATTTAGGTCTTAGAGGTGCTGAGGGGTTGTGTTGAGAGGACTCATAATTTGCTGAATTTTGCAAGCCTTGCCATATAATCAAGTCATTCCTCAGACCACGACTATTCAATAACAAATTCAAATTGGCCAGATTTTAAAAACAGAAGATGTAAATGGGGCAGACATTTTCAGCAGCCTTTTCAAGAACTTGTTTTTTTTTTGCCTTTGATAATGAAAAGAAATGCAAATGATGTTGTAAAAAAATAGCAGTGCTTGGGGAAAAAACATGGCAAAGACATATCATATCTGAGGAAACAACACTAAGTGCTGAAACCAATTTAGAAGGTGTCATCAATGCTATCAGTATATAGAGCTGTAACAAGTGGCAATAACACACTATATCTCTCAGTCAGTATCTCCCTCATTTCCTCTCCCCTCTCTCTCTCTCTCTCTCTCACACGCACACACACACTCACACTCACACCTCACTTCACGACATTTTCCTTTGTAGTTTAGAAAGTGACCTGAAGTGTGAACCATGATGGCATCAGAGGGTGTCTCATATTCCACGGGTTACACAGTGACGATAGAGAGGGCAACAATAGAGATATTAACTGAAAAAACAGGAAGAAAAGAACGTGCAGTGGTCTCATTAATAGTTGGTCCATGCTAATTTTGGGGGTAAAACAAATATCTGTAATACCAGAACAAAAGTTTGCAGGTGATCAACCTAATTCCCAATTTTGCGTCTACTTCCATTGTCCATTGTGCAACGTCCACCATTGATTACACGCCCTTGATTACAATGGTTCTGCACAAAACTGGCGGAAACGCAGGCTGGTTCACTAAATAGTACCAAATTCCAAGAATCCCAAATGGAAACGTTCAAGACCCAGAGCTTATTTGGTGGAGGGGGTATCAGAGGTAGCCCATGGGCCACATCTGGCCAGTTGAATAGGCCTGCCTCAGACATTCGAATCAGATAAACTATTTGACAAATAAAAAAGGTGGTGTAGAGAAACCTTTGGAATAGCAGGAAGAGAGTAGTGGTTCCCTTCCAAGGCAGACAGGCATGCAACAAATATACATATACAAACCAGACAGAGGTAGCATTAGTACTGCAATAAGAAGAGATTTGTAATCATACTGTATGCAACACCAAAAAGTGTGTGTGTTATAGTGATGCACAAAATAGAAAGTGTGATGCTGCAGCATGGTATAAAATGAGAAATAAAATAAAGAAAATAGATTATAGTCAAACTAAGCGTTGAAATGTGGAGCCTGACTCCTCACCAATCATGCAAATGGATGCACACTGCACAAAGCTCCAACTGTCTGCAGGGTCACCGCAGAGCAAAAGCAGCAGCCAGTCCCTGCTTCCTCTCAGTGTCCTCTCCTGTCTCACACCTTGTCCACCCCAGCTATGTCAGTCTGTTGGCTCCAGCTAGAAGTTCATTCATTTGTAATGAAGCGCGTGTGTTCTCCATCTGCACTGACAGCTGCAGTGCATCTAAGAAACATGCATTGGATTTATACATAGCATGAAGCAAATTCAGTGCTTACACCTGGGCGGATGTGTTATGCTTGTGTGTTCGCCTTCAGATATCAGACATTTGGCTGTGTAAGGTATTGGATGTTAAGCTTGATCTTTGCTTACAACAGCTCAACTTGATGGTTAGCTACATATGACTTAGTACAGTCACAAGCTGTTTGTTGCTGTCTTAATGCAGTGATGTTTCACAACTGCAACCACCTGCTACCACATCATTTTTTTGGCATGTACCATATACATCAGCTGTGTTGTCATACAGTATAGATGGAGACAGAAAGTGTAAGCTTTATTCTCCAGCTGCCTTTATAGTGCTGACATCACAACTCAAGAACACAGCCTTGGAGAGTGTTTTGAAACAGAAGCTAGATTTGTGTAAACTCTTATAAAAAAAAATTCTGCAGCTTATTTTAATATAAACTACAAAAAAGTCACAATAAAGTCGTTTTTTTTTTCTGTGTAGAGAGTGTTTAAAGTCTTATTTTCTCTAAAAAGTGAGCAAAACATGAGAGAGCAGTAAGAAAATACCAGCTTGCTTCCAACGCAAATCAATTTGTTTCAAGTATTTTACAAAATCAAGTGTCAGTTGACACTTTATTCTGGTGAGGCAACGTGCCCTGTTCTCTCTTCTTTCAATACACCGATTTTATTTCTGGAAAACTGAACCAGTTTCACCTGCTTCCAATTCATATCAGCCTGTCTCATAAATGTATTCATCTGCTTTGCTTCATCATACTGACACCAAACAGCCAGAACAAGTGGAGAAAAATGTCAGTGTTTCATTCAAATGGCTCCTTTTTCAGTTGTGTTTAGTAAATCAAGAGTTTAGGACTCAGCACTGGACTAAATGACTTGTTAAGGTGGATATTGTGACAGGCAGTTTCATGGCTTGTCAGGGAGCATCGGGTCAGTGTCCAATTTCCTGACATAGAGCAGCTTAATACAGACAGGGCATCATCTCTCTGCTCCTTTCTGCTTAGTCTCTATCTGCTCCCCCATCACCCACATCAGGAATTTTCCTTTCATTTGCCCTATAGCTCTCTCCCTTACTCTCTCCATCGTAGCACATCTAAATGGTTTGACTCTCTCTCTCTCGCTCCCTCTCACCCCCTCTCCTTTACAATTTCTCGCCCTCCGCCTTCTTTCCATCCATCTCTCTTTGGTAATGCATCTAAACTGACTCTCTTTCTCTCTCCCTCTGTCTGCCTCCCTCCACCCTATCCATCTGTCCAGACTAGTGTGTCTAAAAGGCTTGGGGGTGGTGTGCTGTGCCAAGCCGAGTGCACAGATTTGGATAACCGCTGTCTGGAGATATGTCTGAGATAACAGCTATAGTCACTCACTCCTGGCCCGGCTGCCAACCATGCGTGTGTGAATGTGTGTGTGCGTGTGCACGAGATAACCCCAGAGCCTCTTGCTCCTGTCCCAGCCAAGAGTGGTTTACAGCTGATAGCGACAGCAAGGAAATTTCACGCATTACAAAAGCGGACACCTTGAAAAATAGATATAGTGCAGAGGGAAAAACATATGGAATTTGATAAAAGTTTGACAGCTAGTCCAGGGAAATATGGTAAAGAAATACAGATGATGGTATTGGGTAAAATATATGAAGACATGTGGACTCCGCATAAAGTGCCTAATATTGAGTTTCATCCCATTTTTTTGCCAGCGGAGCAGCTTTTGTGTGCTGGGATACAAACTCTTCAACCGGGATGTTAGCTGGTGTTTATTCAGGTGCCTTCCAGCCAGCCAGGCTTTTAGCGCATCTCTACTTGGAGTACCTCTTTTTCTATCTCATCTCACAGATGCTCAGTTGGATTTGCATCATGTGACTGGAGAGGCCACAGAAATAAGCTGATTTGACTGTCATGTTCACGGAACCATTCATGGGCATCCCCAGCCATGTGGAAGGGAGAGCTGAAAACTTTCAAGTGGCAATTCAACTGAGTCACCACAATGTTTGCACCATTTTTCTCAAGAGGCCTTAAATTTGTGCTTTGAAAACTCAGCATGCACTTTCACCATTCAGCGGTGTTTACAAGTGGCATGATGGATGCAGGTTCCTCTCAAGCACACTGGAGAATATAAAGTCAGGCATTGCAGAGTGTGCATGCTCAATAAACCTCTCTCAGATGCGAGGGTCCTCATCAAATTCACACTTGGCAGCTGCCCATTACAGCCCCGGAGTTCCACTGATAGCTACTGAGCAGCTCCACTGAGGGCAGTTGGGATTAAAGGTGGTGATGGTGAAGGGCAGTAGATCTGATCCCAGTAATATTCCAATCTACAAAACCACATTAGGATGGGAGCTCTTCCTGGTCAGCATGAACAGGAATGATTAAAAGCCAGTTGGAACTGTTTCAGTGTTTGTATCACAGACTGCATATAAAGATAATGCATCTCCCCTTACTCCCACTGTACAAAAATGAAGCCAAAATATCCCAGATGCGGCCATCACGTGCACATTAGCAATCTCCACTGTATCAAGTTCCTGCCCATACACCCATCCAAGCAATCGTGAGCAGCACCATTGATCATGAACCCCCCAATTAGCACACCAAGCTGTCAATAATGACTTCAAACACCATTTTTATAGCATCAAGTAACTAATTAAAACTCAAATGATCTGAGCAGTTGAACATTCAGCAGCGTGATATGAACTCCCTGAAATGACAGAATCCATCGTTGGAAAAAATGTATTAACATGTACTTGCATCTTTTAGTTTGACCCACGTCCCATCCACCAACACATAGGAGCGAAGTTAACCACCTATGCTGCAGCCAGCACATCAGGGAGCGACAAAGATGTTTTGCCTTGATTTTTAGGGAGCTGTGATGTAGTCCATTTTTATTATACCGTCTATAGTTCAGGAAGGCACCTGACTGTTGTTTTTAAGATGAAAAATAGCAAACCTGTCCTTTAAAGAAATAATTAAATACTCCAAATTACCATTTGTGTATCAAATTTTCACCTCATGTTAGGTTGAATTTGTGAATAAAACTTTTCTTGCATGCTTCGGGTGAAAGAAGAATCCCAAAAAATGAACTGAAGTAAAGGGGGTCCACGTTTAACAACAGCAAAACTATTTCAAAACATCCATTTACAATAATCCAAGTCTTATTCATCCACTCATACGCTCAGCACTTCCCAGAGTGTCCTTTCCGACAGTAAACTGAATGAAAAGTGAAATTTATCTATGCTCTCCTCAAAACCACAGATAAGTTTCACTTTTAATTCAGTTTACCGACAATAAGGACTGTTTGTTTGGGAAGTGTTGATCATACAGCTGACTAAATGAGACTAAGGCCCAATCCCAATACCCCCCCTTGTCCACTTCCCCTTAGCCCTCGGCCCTACCCCCAGCCATTGCCCACCGCCCCTTGGCCCTCGAAATGAAGCATCAAGGGGTAGGAGTTGAAATCTTTCTCTAGGAATTGGGACACCACTCATTACATCACCGTGTCGGTTCCGTTCACGCATATGTAACTATTTTAAAAAGGAAGCTAAGAGCCATCTACATTTCCAAGCGGTATCTACAATGGAGTCTCTGGTTGAGCTCATCCTACCTATCGCATTTGCTGTATTCACTGACATAGTTTCACTGTTGGACACAGCCGTTATGACTTCAGTTCATCAAGAATTTTCTCCTTTTTTGGATTCTTTGTGCAGTGGGGACATTTGAATGAAACAAAGTTATCTTACAAATTCAGTGTGACACAGGGTGAGTGATTAATATACAAACAATTATTTGGGGGATGAAGAATTCCTTTATTTGGAGCTGAATTCAGCCCTGGGCTGCCATTGCTTATTAATCTGGTTTTGTTATCCTCTGGGCTCGTTTACCCGTTCTGTGTTCTGTGATGCAGCAGGTAGCTAGAGGCGGAACTATCACTGTAGTTGGCATGACTGGTCTATATGTGTTTACTCACGCTGATGTGTCTGAGGGCGTAAGCATCAATTTATAAACACAGTGACAGTGCACCAAATGACTTCTGCCAGGATAGATGTGCATGGCCAAAATTTTAAATACGGAAAAATTCTCATACAAGATGATTTTTTTCTATATTTAGGTCTGTGAAATATTATACTTGAGCAGGGACATTGGGAGGAAGCCTATCACACTGCACCACCTTCTTTTCTCATACAGACGAAGTAGTGCTTGTGTATTTAATTTTGGCCTTCTTCCTGTTGCTCTGATAGCTACATGTTTTTGTTGCTGTTGTTTTTAGCAGTACAGCATGGCCCGCAACATACAAATTATGCTAATGTACCATATGTACACACAAATCACTGCCATTTAACTAGTTATTGCATAAGAGAGCTGTGTTCACCATTTGTATCCACACAGACCTAGATGAGATGTTCTTGTAAGCATCCGCATGTTCAGTAATTTCTCACCAAGAACAGAAAATTTAGCTTTTCTCTGTGTAGTTATTTTGATTCCATACATTTATATGCTTCATAAAAAAGAATTTTTTCAACAGATTGTGTGTCTTGGATTTTCCCACCATTATTTTCACATTTCTGCTGGGTTTGCTCATGTTGCCCATGTGCATACGCTTTCTAAAAGTGTGACTTATCTGTCCAATTTGTGGTCGACTCTGTCAGACTGGCTCTGTTGCTGATGGTGTCTCACTGGGTAGGAAGGCTGTGAGACTCGTTCTGGCTTGCAAGGCTACTTAAAAACTTTATTCTGGAAACTACAAATTTCAGAAAATCCAAACAGCTCACAACTGAGCTTTGCATAATTCAAATTATTTGACTACAATCAGTCAATAATGTTGTTTAAACTGAGAAGTAACTGAAATGGGATCACAGTTAATTACTTGGCACTAGACACACTGAAGCACTGCATGTGTAATGTCAGGGAGCAAACAGTGTTGGGGAACTGGGCTGATTAAAGCATTTGAATAGGGCTGTTGACCAAATGGCCATTTAGACTGATTATTGTCCTGGCCTCTGCACCAGTGAAACATCATCATTAAATATGTCAAATAGACCATGAAACAGAACAGAAATAGGAAATGAACAAAAATGAAATGTTGTGTTTTCCTTGAAATGAGTTGTGGCACTCTAGTTTACAAATCCTAATAAGAACCATGCTTTGGTCTGTTTCTGGCTCTATATCACTGTCCAACTTTCTCAACATGAAATATTGCCTCAGGATGGAAATGATGCAGTTCAAAACAGTGAGAAAGTTTTGGCCACGGGTAGTTTAACTTGTGTTTACTTTTCCCACTAACATATACATACACAACAGGAGTCCAGATGCCTTCAGAGAACATTTTAATGTCTAAATATTGACATCTCTGGTTTACCTCCATTTGCTTTTAGCTTGGTAATGTGAATGTAGTAAGAACTAGAAGAGTGCACACAGTGGACTGCAGATCTCTGCCGAATGGCTGCATTCCAGCTGCTGGAGCTGACTGTGGCCACTGTAGACGATGCACATGCCAAAAAAGCCAAAATGTGGCCTTCAACAGATAGTAAGATTGTGGTTTTAGCCAAGCCGATATCTGGAAAACCGGCCGGTTGAGAGGAGTCAGCAGTCAATGACAGTACAAAACCGCCATTAAAACAGTTTTTCAGCAGTTCTAAATCACTGCAACCAGGAGAGGTCCTTGAGCATACAGTCATAAATATGTACAACAAATATTAGGCTGATTGGTCCAGTAGTATGCAAGATTAGCTGCAGAAAGACAGACACACACACGCTATCACACACAGCTAAACGTATGATCTCCCTCAGGCTTACGCCTGGCTAAGATAATAATAGCAGCTGACAGTAAATGTGGGAAGCCAGTGAGGGATCATTGTGACTTGTCGTGACTCCTACTCTTACTAGTAAGTGGGGACATAAAAGGTAGAATCAAGTGTGAATAGGATAAAGCCTTAAAGCTTGTACACTAAATAATGAATAAATCTTCCATTGTATCTAAATATTTCAAACAGTTTTGAATAATTTTCTAGGAATTTGTCTTTAAACGAGAATGAATAAGGGAGGTTGGTGAACTTCAATGAAGGAAAAATTCAAGTTTGTATTCAAAAACTTGTGTTGAATTAATCAGAAACAACATGGCATATTTTGAACTAATTATAAAATGTTATAGGCATGAGATATGCACTGAAATGGCTCTACAAAATTAGATGAGAAGGTTGCTGTCTTTACCCAGATAAAGACCCCTGTTCCACTGACATAGTGGAATGGGAAAACATCACCTTTTAGATATTTTTTGGTGTCATATGAAATCAGCTCTGTCAACTTTGGGTGCAACATTTTGGTGGATAAAGGTTAATGGAATCCTCTTCATGAGCTCAGTAAATTAAGCCACCCAGTAACTGAAGGAAAGGCATATTTTATCCGCAAAGAAATCTTGTCAAAATGAATCATTTCAGCTACTGGATAATTATTCTTAAATAAGACATTTTGACATTTGAATTTAATTATACAGTAAATGAGTTTTTGGAGTTTTTCTTGGTCTGGAAAAAGAAGGTATTATTATTTGGAGTGCCAGATGCATTGCACATCATCTTAGATGAAAAAGCTTGATTAGGGTTTTTTTTGTCATTATTTAAAACTAGTTATTTGACACCTCAGTAGTTAACACCCTCTCTGGGTAGCTGCTAATGACGTGTCCACAGAGATGCAGGCTGAAAATATTCACATGTAAACTGGACGCTGCCGAAAAGAGAGCAGAGAGAAGATAATGAGTATGTCTACATTTGGACAAAAGTGTGACTTTTTTTTGTGGTGATTTTGGTGATAGTCCATAATCTATCCTGTGAGTATTGACATCCCACAATATTTCCCAAATTGCTGCATTAAAACACCCTACGTCCCAAGCAGAAAAACACTTCATTAATTGTGGCATCAGTACACCATGTCAATTATGTTCAAATGTGTATCTGTTCTTTTTTACAGATGTTACCCGTCACTTCAACTGTAGTTTTAACCATGAAAATTCCCAAGATATTGTGTGTGATCAATCACCCAGTTAAATCAAGTCTTTCTTACAGGTCATGCATATTGAAAACTTCAAACTGACTCATATAGCTCTATTATATATAAATATTTCTATAAGTCTTTTAGTGTGTAGGTCGTGCACTGTGTGAGGCAAGCCAAGGCTGCACTTGAATCGTGTCTGTTAAAACTCTTGAAAAGTTAAGAAAATCAAAGTCTAATAACTTGTCGACCTCACTACAACAAAAAAAAAAAAAAACATTGCTGCCTTTGATACAGCTGTGAGGGTTGAATGATTATGCTGTTTTGTCCTTAGCAGTGAAAGCAACTTTTAATATATTCTGGTTGAATTTGTATACCACAGAGAGAAAAGAAATCTCACAGTTTTGAGTATTAGATTTTAACTGTTTTGTGAATTTATGGTTTTAGCAGCCTGGGGGGAGTTTTCTGCTATTAAAAACTTTGTGGTTATTTCAGAAGTTTATCCCATTATTAAAAAAAATGTTTAAATTGAAGTACTTTCAGGCCAAAAAATGTTAACCAAAGGAAAAGTGTCCTCCACTGCAGCTCAGGAAAGAAATACTGACAAAACACAGGGAGGTAATTTCATACTCACAAGACTGTAACTTTTCTGCTCAGAAAAGCATTCCATATTGTCCCAATCCCTCACACAATGATGTAGTGACCAACATTTGTTTTAGTGTAAAGTTAAGGTTGCAGTGTTAGGTATACTCTGGTATGAATATAAAATGCAAAATATATGCAACTGGACAGAGACTATTACCTGCTCACCTCCTTTCATCTTGACTGCCTGTCAGATGTTTTACACATACTTAAATATAAAAAATGCTTCAAGTTTCATATATATGAATGTAGATATATGTAGCCCATTCTAAGGTAATGAAAACACAACTGTTTTTAGTTTAGATGATAGACTAAAGAAAACATAGTTATGAATATTATTTTGCATTTCTACCAATAGATACATTCTACACAGTGGACCTTGGCACATATCGATGTTTGGTCATGGACTTTCCATGAGGAACGTCCATGCAAGGTACCCTGAATGTGTTGGTTGTTGACATGTCAGGTTCTACCTGTTACATGCATTGTCTGCTTTCAAAATAAACTTCCGTTTTCACAGGAAATGTACAGTTTGCATACAGTCTCTTTCAAACTAAACACACATCAGTACAACACTGAATTGATGTTTTTTTCTTCAGCAACAAACACACATGGTCATGTTTAGCCAACACATGCACATGTTTGGATTTAGGAAAAATGAGAAGGGTTTGGCTTTACAATCTTACAGGAAGCGGACACCATCCTCCCGGATAAAAGTCCGTGGTTGCTGGATCCATCCACCACTCCTCCCACCTACCCCACTTGGATGGCGCTGTCTAAACTTTCGTTGTTGCCCCTCCATGTTTCCCCCTGACGTGACACAATAACGGCCACAATGACTTTTTTCGTCAGTGTCTGATGCCTGAAGTCACTGCCCATACGCCATTGTTCGACGACCTCAAAGTGAGACCGGGCTGGAGAGATCATGCATGAGCTGATGAGAGACAATCACAGCTAAATTTTGGAAAAAGGCATCCAAAGTTATTCGCATATTTAGGGTAAAACAGTCAAAACTCAGCTTATCTGCAATTTTGATTCTGATTTCATTCGAATACTGCTAGATTCTGCTTGGTGCAGACAAAAAGGTGAGATCATCATTTTCCAACCAGTAAGAGAAGTATGGAGAAAATTGAAAGTACTGAAATCTATGTTCACTAAAACTTTTCAAAGCAGTTTGTTCATGGATGACACCATCACTATAAAAATGTCTGAGAAAATAGGTTTTTAGTGTCTTTATAAAGTGCACCAACATAAAGCAAAACCAACCACCAAATCATATTGCAGGAACCAAGGGAAACACATCTTCCCTCCACTAAAACCATCTTTAACCACTCTGCTGATTTGCTTAGACTTTTGCACGTCACTACAGCTACACAACGACAGTGTCACCGATGGTTACCCGGTGACACACGGATGCACTACAAACAGATTTGCTTGTGTTTGTCCGTGTATATTGATCCACTCTGGCTGCTCCAACCTGGCTGCCAAGGCCTCTGCTCTCTGCATATTAACTATCTGTACATTATCACAGACAAATTAGTTGTATAACAGAGAGCAAGCAAAGAGACAGGCTCAATGTGAAAGTGTGCCCGTGTGTGTTTTGTTTGTGCATTTGTATGCGGAGCACTGCAGCAGTGTTTACTTGCAAAATATTTGAGAGGTGTCATCTGAGCTTTGGAAACTGTGTTTGCTTCTTGTTGTAGTCGCTGTACATACTGTTTGACAAAATGCTGGAACACAGAGGAATCAGCAGGCTGTTCACAGTGACCAAGAGTCAGAAACTGCAACGGGATCTGCTCTCCTAAAAATAAAAATCATGACATAGTCTGCTGGCTCTGTAACCATTAATGAGAAATAGACAGAGCTGTCCAATGTCTCGCCCAAGAGAGACACTAATCATCCAGGTTCAGTCTTTACCAGGAATTCATTTAAAAAAGGCAGAGCTGTAATATTAAGAGTTTAACGAAGCATAATGGTCATTTAGACCATTATGGTTTTTCTGCTGCTATTGCAAGTAATTGTGGATAAGGCAGTCTGTAGGTATGCTTTAATTAAGTCTTCATGGGCTTGTGTAGGCTGTTAGAGGCTGTTGAATTTCATGGAAGATTGAATATTTTTCAGTTTTGAAAAGTCTGTATTATTGCAGGCCTATCAACAATTGGATGTCGGCAGTGTTGGGAACAGTGTGTGCTTTCCACTGCAATCAGTGAGAGGTAGTATCGGGAGGGGATTTATGCTCACATTGTTTATCCTACTTCAATTTTCCCTAAAGAAACCTGTCTGAAGGTTACGCTGTTGGCCTGATATTTAGTTCAGAGTATCGAAGACCACATTTACTTGCCATTGTTGGGGATCCTTGATTTGCAACTGGAACAGCCAAGTTTATTACGGCATAGATTCAAATGTAGCAGATTTATCAGCTAAACATTCTGTGAACTCTCCTTCAGCATAGTATAATTGTTGTTATCGTATTATTTTCTCTCTATTTTCTCTCTTTCTTTCTTTTTTTTCTTTTTTTTTTTTTTTGGACAATAAAGTGGAATCAAATCAAAATCCAAGATCCAATTCAGATTACCAATGCTGTTAGAGACCTAATTCTACCCTACCAATGTTATGTAACCATAAAACAGTAACACCACGCAATTTTTGCCTCTTGTGGAAATTTAGTCATCCTCAACATTTGTTGTATTATGGCGTACGAATGATAACAGCACTGGCAGAACAGTTAGATACAAACTAGGATGTGGGCTCAACAGGATCATTGTTTTCCTTGGGAACTTTCACTTTTCTTTCTTACAGATTTTAAGGCATGGCTTGAGAAAACAGTGCATATATCTGTTATAAATGGGGGAAAAAAAACAAAGCCTATGGGAGTAGGACCCTCCTAGGTTTGGGCTGAGGCCCAAATGTTGACAACATCTGGCTACGCCCCTGAAATAAGTTAAAGTAGCTGTTTCTTATACCCTTGTTCCACCAAAATTAGTGCATGTATGCAGTTTTTCAAACATAGGGAAACCTTTCATTGCCATTGTTTTTTTGGGTGTTTCAAGTTCAACATTATGGATGGCTAATGAATGGAAAACAGGTTAGTTAACAGTAGAGAGCAGCATGGAGGCAATTTTTTATATCTTATTTATTCTGCCTCTCTCTTAAACTCCATGCAGACTAAATCTGACACAATGTTTGAATGATGCTTGGTCGGAGACGAACACTATTTTGTTGTGGCCTACCATTGCATTATGCCCACCTCGGTGTCACATTTCCATCACTGCCGATTGTAGCTGATTGAGCTGGAGTTGATTAACACCTGTTATTACTGCAGAGTCATTTAATGCCACTTGTAACCTTTCCGGTAAAAATAGAAAAGGCAGATGCCAGTGGGTGTTATTGGATTTTTACCCAGTGGGAATGGGGCTTTAGAGAGAAAAGGAATTTAGACTAAAGATGCATTTCTAAAAATGGTGTATCAAATGAACTATTCAGGTGATACCCAATGCATTATGCTGTTTACAGGGGTCATACCTAACAATTTTGAAGTCCCTAGCAGGGCATAAAACTCATCATGTCATCTTCACTGCAAGGCCGTTTGTAGGAAATTAGCACAATAGAAGGAAAACAAATTCCTTTCTTGTTTTTATCTACATTGATTTCCATAGTCGTCTTTGATCCCCTGTTATTTTTTTCACTCAGACTTTTCTAAACTATAAAACCGTTAAAAAAATGAAAAGGAGCAAAATCAAAGCATTGGGCGTCCTGTTAGTATTTGTATATTGCTTGACAGAGCAAAATGCAAAACAAAATGTCACCACCTCAATTTTTGCAAACTTCTGCATGACTTTCATTTCAGCAGCCTCTCCCCAATGATCATTTGTGCGCTATGCAATTGCATTTATTTGAAACACTTTCAAAGACTTAATCAATGTTTGCAAAATACAACCATTTAAAAGACACTGTGTCTTCAAAATTCACTACTGGCTGTGTTTTCATGGAGATTTCTCTCTCCTGGAATACACATTGTCCTCTGCTTATGAATCAGCTGTCTAAGCTACATAGTTGGACTGACAGTGACTGTCATTAAATGACAGTTACACTCAAGTTGTGCTGGGTGTCTCAGCCTGTTAGCGAGCATTCATATGGTTTGTCAACACTGGAGTAAAAATAATTTAGTTCGAGTTTGATGGCTGGAGAAAGTTCATAACAAAAACAAATTTTCCCCAACTCCTCAAGAAAATTTGCAAACATGCAGAGCCTGAAATTCAGTCAAATAACTTCCTCATATCACAATATTTTTTTATTGGCTTCTATGTTTAAAATTCTTAATTTTACCTTTTGAGCTTAACTGACTTACTAAATTCTCCATTATCTACAGTTACAGTTAAACAACAAATTCAGATGAACAAAATGTTTTCAAAAGTCATTCTTACTGTGCATCATTTCACACACAGACTTCTGCATAACTGTACGTCTCTTATTCCAACTTGTATAATCTCGAGGCATTGACCTGCAGACTCCCTACTGATAAGATGAGATGAGAGTTACTGTTTGATTGCATTATTTCTTATTGATCGTATTAAGGTTCAAGGTTCATTTATTGTTGTTCTACAACATAGAGTTGCCCTTTATGCTACACAAGAAAACCAACAACCAATAAAACCAATTTTGGAGGATGAGTTTAGGAATCTTACAACCTGAGGACAGAAGCTGCTCTGTAGGCGGTACTACGGTGGATACTTCTGTATTGCTTGCCAGACAGCAGCAGGGTAGGTGTTGTCTTTTAGTCTCCTTTGGGCTCTGCGCAGGCACCTCACTGATATCACTACTGCTCTATGGATGGGTAACAAGGATGTTCTGGGCAGGTTTAATCACCCACTGCAGAGCCCTTCTGTCCTGGAGGGGCTTTTTTGTTTTTTAAATGCAACACTTATTTGGTTTTTATGAGGAACACACATTCCAATAAACATACTGTGATGTGTTTCCTAATTTGATACAGATGTTTTCCATTTTGTGTGCTCGGCGAGACTTTTGAGGCAAACATTTGGCATTATAGCATTTTGTGTTAAGAGTTTGGAAAAGTGAAAACTGCCCCAGACAAATGTGGCCCAAAGTTTCACCTTCGCTGTCTGTCAGTTATGTAATTGTATTAATTACAAAGTTGTTTGGAATTTTCAGCACTAAGGAACAGTTTTAACTAGGACAGGCTCTGCATTACAAACTTATCAATAAGGGCTTTGTTTATATTCTGCTCATGTTGTACATATTCCCAATTAACATTGCATTTTATCATATGATTATAAACTACAAGAAATCCTAGTGAAAAAAACCTGGTGAAAAAAACAGATGACGTATCCCTTTAATGGCAAGTTGACTGTGACAGTTTGGCCATGCTGTTGTTATTTTAAAGCATTGTAACTACAGTTCTGTTAATTCTAGTGCAATTTTTTTGCTCCTCTGGGTTGCACTAAAAAAAATTCTAAATACTTTCGGTAGGCTAAAATACTACAACAAGATTGGCTTTCATGGTTCCTGAAAAAGTTTTTATTTTGGAGGTGTATTTTTAGATCATAGATTCCTTGATTACTAAATTTGCCTTCCCATGTCAATGTTGAGCACCATTTGTTTCCATGTTTGGTCTTTTTTAGACTTTCACATGCGTTTTATTCCATGAAACGTTGACATATTTGAGATAAATGGTCATTGCACAACAATATACCACAATACACTGACACAGATTTCTGTACATTCATCATTATGCGATTATATTTCCTATCCCTAATAGTATCCTCCCACCAAAAACAAGAATCAGTGTCTCTGAAGACTGTGTTTATTATTGTTTGTGTATGAAATTGTCATTTGATGACAGAGCAGATGGAAATAAGAGAATAAGAGGATTGGGGATGATGAGCGACAAAGGTCACCAGCATTGTGGATGTAAATCAACTTTATTGCGGTTGCTACCACTCACTCCTCTGCTAATGAAGCTACCAGTCCCCACTAACAAGCTTAACAAATGTCTCGGATATCAGGCAGTAATTGCAGGGAGGCTCTTCTATCTGCCTAATTACTGATATTTCCTGCTGCACCAATTGGACCTGCAGCACGCAGGGAGGGTGGTGGGGAGAGTGGGTTATTATATTCCATTTGCTGGGACAGCTCCTGCGGCAAGGCTGCACTCTCTGAAACTTGTTCCATAGGTTATTTATAATCACTAAGATGTGGTAGAGAGAGGCTGACGTAGAGTGGGAGAGAGAGAAAGAGAATTTGTTGAACACAGAGCAGAGAAGCAAAAGTGGAGGAAAGGCACAGAGAATAGAGCTACAGTACAGTGGGAGAGGTGGAGGAGTGTGTGTGTGTGTGTGTGTGTGTGTGTGTGTGTGTGTGTGTGTTAGGGAGAAATTGAGGTCTGGCAACTCAGCCTCTGTTCCCCCTTTCACCCTCTCAAGTCCTCCAACTCCTAATCAATTTCTCATCAATACCTCTGTGCTGTATTATCCTTTCTTTCTTTCTTTCTTTCTTTTTTCTCTCATCACTTTTCTCTGTCTTCTTCCTTCCTTCTCAGCTTGGTAATCAGACTCATTTGCCACTTTATTTAATTATTCACTCTTATATGTCTTGTTTATGCCCTAGCCAGTCAGTAGAGAGTGACACATCCGTCTTGCCACTATCATTTTTTGGCCAACATGGAAGCTCTGATATTGTTACTAAGAACAGTTTATGTTTTTCAACATCGCAGTAGAAATATGTCAATTTAACCTGTACTTTAATCTCACCCAAGTTTGGAGCCATTTTTCTGGTAATCCTTTCATTCATTTTCTGTAACCACTTATCCTGTCAGGGGTTGTGGGGGGGGCTGGAGCCTATTCCATCTGACATTGGGCGAGAGGCAGGGTACACCCTGGACAGGTCGCCAGACCATCACAGGGCTGAGACACAGAGACAGACAACCATTCACACTCAAATTCACACCTACGGGCAATCTAGAGTCACCAATTAACCTGCATGTCTTTGGACAATGGGTGGAAGCTGGAGTACCCGGAGAAAGGCCATGCTGACACAGGGAGAACATACAAATCTGCATAAAAACCCCCAGCCCTGGGTTAAAACCAGGAACCCTCTAGATGTGTGGCGACAATGGTGACCATCCATTCTTATATGGCTTGTTTATGACCTAACCAGTCAGTAAAGAGTGACACATCTGTCTTGTTGCTATGATTTTCAAGCCAACATGGAAGCTCCGCTATTTGTTATTAGGAATGCTTTATGTTTTTCAACATCACAGAAAATAGGTCAATTTAACCTGTAGTTTAATCTCACCCAAGCTTGGAGCAATTTTTCTGGAAATGTTCCTGTCATTATTTTTCTGGCTTTGGTACAGGGAGGTGTTATCCCCATTCTTAATCCCACCTGCAAAACTCTGATTGGTCAGCTGTTTTCCAACCAGAGACGTGTCATTTTATTCGCTGGAATAAGAACAAAGAAGTGAGCAACTATTGAGAGGTCTGGAACCAGGTTCCTTCCCTACATCCTTCTTTTCTCCTCTTTCTTACTGAATATTTTAAATGGTTTTCATACTCATTCTCTGCAGTATCAATAAACCGGTACCAGCTGCACTTTCTCACTCTCTCATATTGTTAATGTTTATGATGGTGATTCTTGATCCCTGCAACCCGTTTCAAAATGGTTGGGACATGGGCAACAAAAGATTAAGATAGTTGTTTATTGGTAACAGATTAAAGTATCATGGTTGGGTATGAAGGGGGCATCCAGTTGTCCACAAGCAAGGATGGTCACTTGTAGAAAACTGCATGGGCAAACAGTCCGGCAGGTTCAGAACAGTGTTTCTTAACACATAATTACAAGCTATTTAGGGATTTCACCATCTACAATTCATAATATCATCAAAAGATTCAGATAATCTGGAGAAATCTCTGCAAATCAAGGACAAGGCTGAAAATCAATACTGAATGCTCATGACCTTTGAACCTTCAGACAACACTGCATTAAAATACAACATGATAATATTAAGGATATTACTACATGGGCTTGGGAACACTTTGGAAAAACCATAGCACACCACTAAACACAGACTCTACCATGCAAAGTGAAAGCCATATGTCACCAACTCATCTGAAATTGACTGTGCTGTAGTCTGGCAAGTCCACAGTTCAGGTTTTTTTTTTTTTTTTGAAATCATGGACATCATGTCTTACAGGCTAAAGAGGAAAATGACCATTCAGACTCTTACCAGTGTGTTAGTGCCAGTGGCATTATGGGTAACTTGTTCATGTGTGAAGGCACTATGAATGCTAATAGGTACATACAGGTTTTGGAGCAATATATGCTGCCATCCAGGCAACGTCTTTTTAAGGGACGTCCTTGCTTATTCCAGCAAGATGATGCCAAGCCACAATCTGTATGTGTTCCAACAGCGTTGCTTCGTAGAAAAAGAGTGCAGGTACTAGACTGACATGCCTGCAGTCCAGACCTGTCTCCCATTAAAATTGTGTGGCACGTTAAGTAGGACAATGGAGCACCTGGACTGCTGAGTAACTTAAGTTGTATATCAAACAAGAAAGGAAAAGAGTTCACTTCCTAAACTCCAACAATTAGTGTCGTCAGTTCCCAAAGGCTTAAGAAAAGGTGATGGCAGACGGTGGTAAACATGCCCTTGTCCCAGCTGTTTTGTTACATGTTACAGGCATCACAGTCAGAATGAGTGTATGTTTCCAAAAAACAATACAGTTTATCAGTTTGAGCATTAAATATCTTGTCTTTGTACTGTATTTAATTAGATATGTGTCAAAAGTCATTGCATTCAGTTTTTCACAGCATCCCAGCTTTTTGGGAATTGGAGTTGTAGTGTAATTTCTTTTTTACTTTTTTTTTTTTTTTTTGAGTGACAGAAATAGGCTTTAATAGTTTTTCTTACCATCTTGTTCATTTTTTTTTATAGTTCTTTCCTTGCAACCATCTTGATTCTCTCTTTGTTTGATGATCAGTATTCACCCTTTTATTTAATCATTTCCAGTCTCCTTCCTTTCATCCTTTCTTTTTCATTTTCTTGTTCTGTCATGACAACTGTGAAATATACTGACAATAGGAAGGAAGGAAAAACCTGTGAAACTCTGTTGGAGGTTTGAGCAGCATTCCTCCAAAATATATTCTCTTATATTCCTGTATTGGAGAGCTGTCTACTCCAAAATTTCCCATTTGTGTTCACTTGGGTTCAGAATCAGCTGTAAAGTGATTGTGAAGGCCGTAGCATCCAGTTCATGCTCTTGCCCTGCATTGGTTATAATTTTCTTCTTTCTTTTTCCAATTTGACAACTGTCTTTAGATCACTATACAGTATATACTAAAATTTCAAGAGTTTTAAAGGTTTTGAAGTCAGAGACTCTGATATGAAGGCAAGGCAAGGCAAGTTTATTTTTAGAGCACAATTTGTACAGAAAGTAATTCAAAGTGCTTTACAGAACAGGAAAATGCATTAAAATCACAATACAAAATAAAAACATAAATAATCATTATAAAATGAACTGTAAAAGAGAAGAACAGTTTTGCATTTTAGATCACAGATATTACAAAGCTGCAATTCACAGTCAGAAGAAAATATATGTTTTTTACTGTGGTTCTGAGGCCACAAGGACACAGAAATACAAAACGTGATCTCATAATAAAAGATTTTTTAAGCTCCATTTAAATGACTTATTAGCAACAGTGCCATAAAAACCACACTGTGCTAACTTAAATGTGTAACTAAAGTGGCATGGAATAAACCACAATGAATTGACTCTTCCGGCTTGCTTTCACACTTGCCCACATCATTATCACATAAAAAATATAAAATTAAATTAAAAGAACAGAATAAGCAAGACAAATTCTCACATGTCCATATATACATACACTCACACTGTGCAAACTGAGATCAAACACCATACATTATTGGCACACATGCTCAAACCTGTAAATTACATCTGACATTAAACTGCAACAATTGATTTGACTTGCTGTAAACCAGCAATGCACAAATTAGCAGTGACAGACATTGAGTCCATTCTTCTCATTTTCTACAATATGTGAGGTGACATGAGCTGTTGGAGGATAATTGCTGGAGATGCAGGCTCCCTGGGGAGGTGTGTTTTCTCCTTGCTTTGATTCTACCTACACCGCGAGAGATTTTATGTTCAACCCTATAGCTTGTCAACAGCCTTCAGCAAGCTGCTTCTGAGCCTCTGTAATGAAAAGTGATTGAAACACACCCTGGATAAAAGTGATTCTCCTCTCTTACTGCTGTGAACTTTACACAGGTTTTGTCTACATAAACCAGGGGATGACGCACTCGATAATTCAATATTTTCAATCCCTGCTCTGTTTTTTTGTCTTTTGTCTCGGCTCTTTTCACACACTTCCAACTCGTCTACTGCCACCTAATCAAAAACACACTGCAAAAATGGCCCATAAAAAAAAGTAAGTAAGTAAAAAAAGTAAAAGCATTTTATATATGAGCAATCTTTGGCTTGAAATAAGCAAATTTGGCTGTGTTCCATTTGATTCATTTTCTAAAAATAAATAAGGATGCTGAAAAGGGATACTCTTGTTTATTGTAATTAATTTCATTTGAAGCCAATTAATACTCAATTCTAGGAGATTAAAGTACTTATAATAAGATTAGTGTTAAAGGGTCTCTGTGGAGTTTTAAGCCTCCAGTAGCGCTATGGAGCTGTCTTTCTATCAATGGGTCCTTGTTTTGTTTAGCTCATGCAGACGCGCAAGGATGCACAAGTGATTTGCAGTCCTACCAATGGTGGTACACTATTCCACTAATCACAAGGTGCTGGTAAAACACTAAGATAATGTAGCAATGCACCAACAAAGACAGAGAAAAAGGCTGCAAGCGAGTAAACGTGAATGTAAGCTATGCTTCGTTTGAAATACTTTATAAAACTTGGTTTTGTAAATGTTTTCTGGAAAGGAAGGAAATGTACTCAATACCATTTTGGACCTCAAGGATGCATACAATGCTTTTTTTAGTGAGTAAACATGACTTATAGTAGTTTCCAGTAAACTCCACAGAGCTCTTTTAATCTTGTGTCGAGACAACAGAACACACAAGAACTCATGGCCTGCAAAGTTGAAGGCCTGTTTGCTAAGCTTTGAGTCACCAGCTGATGTCTGGTGAGGTGGCTCCAGACATGGCAGCATTGATTGGTGGGTTTTGTCCAGGCTGAAAAATCTTCTGAGCTATTGGATGGATTAAGACAAAGATAGCTTCAGACATTCACGGTCCCCAGTGAATGAATGTCATCGGCTGTAAAGTCTGGGTAAAGTAAAATTAGTGGTTACTTTCTAAACACATTATGCATGTCAGAAAATACTTGCTGAAAAGTGTGAATAGAGTGGGAATTACACAACAGTGAATTGTAGAGTTACACCAAAAAATATTTTTCACTGTTTTTGTGTCCAGAATTTTTCAGGTGGGCCTCAAATTGTGTCTCAATGACCAACTGGAGTCATCCTTTACATAACCCCCATAAAAGCTAACATAACAGCACATATCTCAATGTTGTTTTTTTTTGTTTGCCCTCTGTGTGTGAGCAGCGAAATTATTACATCCCACAAGCTCTCTTAGCTCTTTCAAAAAAATACATGCATAAATATCTCTGTTAAATGCCACAATCATATAAAGAAAACAAACTAGCAATCACAGACAAACCTTTTAGTGTTTTATTTCAAATCAGCTACCCAGCCCACCGACGGTTACTGCTCACTGCCATGGGTGTGTGCTTTGTGCTAACATTAGCTGCACTTAGCTGTTGAGCAAAAATCTGTAGCTGCACAGCGGTTTTATCATTCTTAAGGTCAGAACCTTCAGCAGACACACCCCCAGCATTTCAGAGCAGAGATTATTACACATTTTTCTGTGGTGTGACAAACTCAGAACACATTTATTTTTTGCTTTACCCAGACTTTGATGCTCCCCTGACTTTACCTCAAGTGCCATCATCAAGTCAAAATTTGTCCGACGCTTTGATCTCAACAACCCACCTGCATGCTAACATTTTATCTGCTAAATATCCACATTATAGCATTGTCACTGTGAATATGTTAGCATGGTGATGTTAGTATTTAGCTCAAAGCCCCACTGTGTCTGATTGTTCTTACAAAGCTGGCTGTAGATGCTTGGTCGAGTTTATTAACATGGACATTGTGAAAATTTCATCTTTAGCGACACATTTGACCAGTAATGATGACGTTACTTCAATATTCCTTGTGTGTCTGCATCATTTTGTCTGAGCCCAACATGTCAGTAATCATCGCTGTAGATAAGACGTGTGCCATTCTGCTCACTATTACTTAAATCATTAGAGGAAGGTGTTCGCTCTAATGATTATGCTGAGACTATAGTTCTGTTTATTGCATAACTGAATGTGATGTAAACCATCTGAAGCAGTAGCCGGCTGCAGTGGAATGGAAATCCACATACTCTGTCATTTAGGTTTGATAGCTGGCAAACTAAAGCTGAAATTAGATGTGTTATCCAGCCCAGCCATCAGAAGCGGTTTCTGCAAACCACATATATGCTACATTTGTATGTTTCAGTGTCTAAAGTGACATAGGATATATGAGCTGATTTTGTCATCAGTAGGTGGAGTGAAGGGTGGATGGCATGAACGCGAGGCACAACAGCGGCCAAGCTGCAGACTGCCTTTCATTTAGAAACGATAACAACATTATTGTTTTTTTAATTGCATTTCCAGCAGTGTTTGAACCACCAAACCTGGGTGGGTGCTTTTAGTGAGACTTCACTGGATGTTTTTTAGCAACTCATTCTCACTCCGACCTTGTCACATATCGATGACTGGTCGTGGACTTCCCACGTCAATATATGATGTGCAAGGTACCCTTGGTGCATTTGTTGTTGACATTCTGGGACAGCAGGTCCATTTCAGCCTTACATGCATTGCGTGTTTTGAAAATACACTTTCTTTTCCACAGGAAATTAACTGTTTGCATACAGTCTCTTTCAGAATATATGTACTACGTCAGTACAACACCGTCAACTGACATTTTTTTTCCTTCAACAGCAAACACACGCCGTCACTTTTAGCCAACACACGCACATGGTTAGGTTTATAAAAAAGAAAAATGTCAGGGTTTGGCTTTAAGATCATACAGGAAGCAAACACCAGCATCCCAGGTGAAAGTCGATGGTTGTTGGACCCATCCACCACCCCCTCCCACCTGCCCTACTTGGAATTATTGCCCCCTTAACTTATGTTGTTGTCAGGCCACGTTTCCCCCAGTGCTGCTGGGCACCATTATAACAGCGACTGGCCCCATATTATGCCAGTGTGAAAGGACAGCTTTTGTCATAGATGTCTGACACCAGAAGTCACTGCCCAAGACCTAGTATGAAACAAACTGATTTGAGAATGAGACTGGGTTGTTTTAAGCCACCTGCCCCTGGTTCTTCAGTGGGCTTTAAGCCACCACATATGGGTGTTTTAAGCCAAAATATGATCTTTACATTACCATAACCAAGTGATTTTTGTATCTAAATATATCCATGTTAACCATAGTGTGGGGGCGGCCAGCCGCTGACACCGTGCTCACCATTTGTTTTTTGTTTTAACGTTTATTTTGAAGCAGTTCCTCAGTCTAATGTGATTCTCATTTATTGAATACATAGTTGCACTTTGCTTTTTAACGTCATGATGAAAGTCACTCTGCTATGGAAATTATTCTGCCTGACGGTGCTCGCACCTGGGAACTGCCTGACCAAGCTGGCAAGACTTCCTCATCTATACCCGGGAGCACCTGTTCTCAGTACGCCCAACTGGTGGAGCTCCATCAGTTATTCTACCTGCGGATTGTGAGGAAATCCGACGGCCTGTTAAATGGCTGGAAAAGCAGAAGAAGAAAGAGGAAAAAGCAAGGCTCGAGAGGAGGGGTGAGACACCAACTCTGGAGACGCTAGAGAAGATTCCCTCTGCCTGTCAACACTCTAACGCCCGCTCGGTAAGCAAGAAACTTGACGAACTTGAGCTAAGAGCCGAGCATGACTGGGAGTTTGGACAGAGCAACCTAGTGTGCCTAACGGAGTCATGGCTTAAAGCCCATCATGATACCCCAAGTCTGCCGGGATATACAACGATAAGAGCTGACAGGGACAAGCACAGCTCAGGTAAATCTATTGGGGGAGGCTTGTGCATATTCGGCGATGACAGCTGGGCTACACAATATTGCATACGGGAGCAGATATGCACACCGGACTATGAGAAATTAACTGTATCTTTCCGACCTTTTTATCTCCCGCAGGAGTTCAGCCAGATCACTGTGATTTTCGCTTATGTGCCCAGTCCGAATGACACGGCAGCAGTGGAGAGACTAGCAGAGAGCTATAATAAGGCACTCTCCCGCTCTGCAGACCAGCCCATTGAAGTACTTGGGGACTTTAACTCCTGTAACCTGTTTGAGCACTTACCTACCCTGCAACTGTATGTTTACTGCCCCACACACTCAACTCGGACTCTCGACCATTGCTATGGCAACATCTTGGAGGCTTATAAAGCAATATGCAGACTAACTTTTGTGATGATTACGTGTGTGACACAAAGACAGTGAAAATACACCCGAATAATAAACCCTGGGTTTCTAAACAACTGAAAGCCCGTCTTAATGAAAAGAAGGCTGCTTTCTGCTCTGGTAACAGAATTAATGCAGGAGAAAAGGAGACAACTTAGAGGGAAAATCCTTAAGGCAAAATTGATTACAAAAATAAAATAGAGTGCAACTTCTTTACTGGTAACATAAAACAGGCTTGGGAGGTTCCAAATACCCTAATGGGGAAAAACAGTAAAAAATGTGATAAAATCCCCGTAAACGATAATTAAACTTTTGTAGATGACCTGAACCGCTACTTTTGTAGATTTGATGTGGATGATAAGCAGGAATGTGATGAAATCTGTAATCATCTCTCTGCAGGGTCATCAATAGACATAACAGAATTCTCTCTAAATTGAGGCCAAACATGGCTACAGGCCCAGATGGCCTGAAAGCCCAACTACTTAAAGACTGTGCTCCTTAATTAAAAGGAGTCTTCAGTAGGTTGTGTGAAACCCTCCCAGCAACAGGTGCACCTAAATCCTGGAAATATTCAATGATAAGGCCCATACCAAAAAAGCCAGGTGCAAATAATCCTAAAAATTTCCGGCCAATTGCTAGAACTTCTAACCTGTGTAAAAGCATGGAGAGAGTTGTAGTCGATATTCTGACCACCACAGTGGCCAGTTAGTTAGATCTGCTCCAGTTTGCCTATAAGAGCAACAGAGGCACAGATGATGCTGTTCTGATCCAAACAGATTCAGTGTCAAAGCAGCTCTCACTGCCCAAAGGGTGTGCAAGGGTCTTATTCGTTGGCCTCAGTGTAGCCTATAACTCTATGAGGCGATCTATTTTACTGAAAAGGCTGGTGGAGCTACATATTGATAGGGACCTTGTACTGTGGATCAGGGACTTCCTGTCTAGCCGCCCTCAGAGGGTGTATGCAAACACCACTCTGTCTGGTGAGCTTATTCTAAGCACAGGCTGTCCTCAAGGCAGCACTATCTCTCCTGTACTGTTTTCGCTCTTTACCAATGAATTTGCGATCAATGATTGTAAATTTAAATTGATAAAGTATGCAGATGATATGGCCTTAGTAGGCGCAACGACGCATAGTGCGTCCAAATTCATACCTGTTCTTCTCTATTGATTTTCTCCGGGACCGTGCATCATAGCGAGAAGCCACACATATCACGTGAAACAGCGGAATTGTAGCTTTCCGACAAGGCCAAGCACTTGTTGGTAGTCCAATGTTTTCACAGCGAAAAAAATGATAAACTTACACTAAAATGATGTATAACAGAGCTTTCATACAGCTTTGCACACACATTACTCTTGGATGGATTACTCGCGAATGCAGGCTCGCACAGAAATACAAGGCTTGAAGTTCTCCGTCATGGTGCCGGATTTCCGTCTCAGGAATATTTTTTTCTTGTGAATATTTTATCATCTTGCCGTAGCAAGTCATTTAACCAGTCATTTTAAAGTAAAGCAAAGTGATAGTTCCAGCTACCAATGGCGTGTCACATTACTCAAGGTAAACAAGGAGTAGATCAAATGTTCAAAATTTTCTTCTGGATTTCTTGTTTGGACCCCCCCAGCACAGCCCTCTAAAAGATTTTTTCTTGCTTCAAGCCCTGGAAATCCCACGCTTATCACATGAAAGTGCAGGACTAGAGCTTTCCTGTGATACCACACACATCATTGTGCTGTCATCCAATCATGCCATAAATCTAGATTAATTGTCTACAAAATAAAAACCTGACGAATTTCTTTACAGTCCATTATACAGATCTTGTTATCAGTCACTTCATATAGTGAGGAATATCGTATCTTGCCACGTCTTAGGCTTGCCTGTGTTTCTCCCTGTCTATCCACATTTGTAGTCCGGCTTTCAAGATGCAAATATCTCCAAACTGTCCAGTTGACACTCCATCAACCTTTGTATGACAAAACCAGCCACTTCACCTTTGCGCACCCAGACAACTGCAGCCTAATATGTATGCATGACAGGGCTCACTATACACATTGAGGGGGACATCTACCAACAGTTGTTGATAGCCAGATGAGTTTTTTCTGAAAACACAGACTATGTGCCCAAGAAATGTTAACAGCGACTCAGTCTTCTTTGAAGACTAAGCAGCCTTGATGTCAGTCCTCAGATCCTGGAGCTTGTGTACACCACTCATGTTGAGACTGTTCTCACCTATCATCTTTCTGTTTGGTTTGGTCACCGAAGCTCAAAATGCAAGCATAGACTAAATAGGATTGTGTCAATGGCGAGCAAAATAGTGGGAAAACCCCAAAACCCTCTGACCCATCTTTACACTGAGAGGACAAGGAGGAAAGTGAGGAGAATCCTGACAGATAGCTCCCATCTCCTCTTCAGACAGTTTGAGTTCTTGAAGTCTGGGAGGTGCTACAGAGTTCCTCTGGCTAAAGGAGCTTTTAAAAAGTCCTTCGTCCCCAGTGCTATTAGCATCCTTAACTCTACTAAGTGATGAAACCACAGATAATGACATGAACTGCTCTATCGTACTTTTATAGCACTGTATTTTATTTTATTTATTCATCTTTTAAAAATGTATCTATATGAATTTTTATCTTGTGTTTTGGCTTTGTTCATATTTTAGCTCTGTCATGTGTTATGTTATGCTATATCCTGTATGTTGGTGAGCTGATGACAATTTTCCACCCTGGTGGACAATAAAGATTTATTCTATTCTGTTCTATAAAGTTTCAACATAGCTGCTATATATGTAACCGGTGGACTCAAGTGATGTCTGTGCTGTGTAGATACAAAGAGGCCCACACCGTGGATATCTTTGGAGGCGATCTCCGTCTATTCCTCTCCTGACTGACTGTGCCAAAAACAAATTTCTCCATCATACACAACCATACAAACTCCAGCCCCTACACAAATCAAGCAACACAAAATTATGTTAGCATAAAATGAACTTGTAAACATAACTTAATAGCGCTAAAACAGGGAAATTACCACAAGAGCATTGTCGCTTTCCTCTCCCACGGGGCAGAAGAGCAAAAGGGGAGAGGCAAGGTGGGAGACACCTCTTTATAGGTGGAGTACCCTCAAAGGTGAACCCAAGAATCCAAAAACATTCTGCATATTGACTTTGGAGGCCTAAGCATGTCAGAAATTTTGTGGAAATATACAGTGGTACTCAACATTGCAAATGTACATTTGTCTTATCACACATAATACAGCAGTATATCTGACCCTGTTACATATAATAACATGCAAATGTATTGTATCTCTGGTTTGGAGAATTGCACAATGCCAGCATTTATTTTGACAATTAGGTTGTTTTGATCCAAGAACGAGTTGAGAGTATATGCTCTCTGGATGATCTGTATCAGACATGTTCCTTGTAGAACTAAACATAACCCCAAATAAGATAAGTCAAGATTTTGAATGTAAGTATAAGATTATCTCACTCAGAAAAATGTTTTTTTGTAGTGTACTAATTGTCTGACATTTGTACTGCTCCGTCTGAGATTACCAGAGGCTGCTATGGGGATGATTTTGTTAAGAATGGTGCCATGGTTCAAAGTGTCAGATGCCTTTCACACGGCTTTTATCCTCCATTTTCAATTTCTCTCTTAGCTTGTTTGGATGAGGCAAGAGTTTAGTGGTTGGAACGGTGTCAGACCCTGCCGTGAAGGTCAGCGCCGTGTCCGATAAAAGTAGTGCAAAGAAAACTTTCCCTCCCTTGCCCTCCCTGTAATCTCCGTGTGAAGAAAATGCCAGCTGCCAGTCTTATTTGGAGAGATAAGGGCCTAGCCCCAAATGCACCTGCATGGCCACCCACAGCAGAATAACAGTGAGAGAAGAAAGACGTAGATGATAAAAATTAAAGAAAAAAATATGGAGGGAAACTTCTAAAAATATCCCAACACATAACTCCACACCGGTAGATCCCAGAGAAACTAGGACCAGGTGTAAGCCATTTTATTATATTGTGTGTGCGTGTATGTGTGTGAGTGTGTGTGTGTCGGTGTGTGGGTGTGCTGGCTGTCGAGTCTTCACTGTAACTCCCAGTTGGCAGGGTAAAATTGATGGCCCCTGCTATAGATTTTTGGCAGACAAGTCCCCCTACAACCATCTTATATCTTATTACCAACAGCCTCAGACGCTCAAATTGATCTTTATCGGTGTAAAAAAAAGAAATCCCCCACGGCATCGTCGACCTTTATGGTCCTCACCTTTCATTGGTGAATGTTTTTCTCCTGCGAGTGTTGTGTATATGTGTGTGTGTGTGCCGTGCAAGTGGAAACTCCAGGAGGCGCACCAACAAGCCTGATGGAGAGTAATTTCTAGGGCAGTCACTGTAGTAAGCATGTCCAAGGTGATAGCCCTCTAGATGCACTTAAATAGGAGGGAATGACATTTTTATTTTTTTTCTTTTCAAAATTTGAACCACAACCTTTGACTGAGTTGCGTAGGAATAATCTGCCTCCTAAACACTATCATTAACATAGATAAGTTGTCACAGCTTTGGGCTTTTTGTCGTTTAAGAGAAGAAGTTGTACTTTTGTTGACAGTCACATAATTTTCGTGGATTGCTTATGAGTGGGAGAAACGTTTGTTTCACCAGCTGCAGCACACCGATTTAGTGTTGACACATCACCTCTACAAGCACTCAGAGCATCATCTGTCACGCTCATGTAAAGTGGAGAGAAGTTGAAGCAAAAACACTGTTGCACATTTTTGCTATGTCATTTTTTTTCCCTCACAAAGTAAGATTGTTTTGGGGAAAAAATCAGTCATCTCTGTCTGATATTACCAAATAGAGCTGTAACAGCAGGTCTATCCCATTCCTCTTTGACTGAAACATACTGTAGAATCACTATAGTTGCACTGATTATTAGAATTATAATAGTGCCAGGTAAGGTCACTGGAGTGAAATACATGGTGTTGTTAACAACCTTCAGGCAGCTCTCTAACTCGAAAAAACTGGACTTACAAATAATGACGTATCCTCCATCCTCCTACACAGTGATCTGATCCATTGTTGTTATGAAAAGCATTGATTGCTGCAGCTTTAGGCTTCAAGGATCTTAAAGTTGACATTCTTTTTTGTCACCTTGCATGATCTGTTGGTAATTAAGTATTCCAACTTCCTAATGCAGCTTTAAAACACTGCCATCACCCAATGGTAATAAGACAAAATGTCAAAACATGGTGAAATTAAACCTGTCCATATACTGATATGTTCTTGTCTTTCTTCCTGAAGTTTAAATCTTTTTCATGTCATCATATCTTCTCTTTCACAGAAGCCACTTTGACTTTCAACTTCTTTTTCCCTTATCTTTCTCTCGGCACTTGATGAGTCACTCCGTACTCCCCTACACATGTAGAAGGGAAATTATCCTTTTAAGAGAATCTGCAAAGATCAGCCACCTGTATTAGGTGACCATCATAAATGTAGTCATTATGGAAATTACACTTTTTATATGACTGCTCTGCTATGCTTCGCTTCACCACTGAGCATTTTCTTGTCACGTTTTCTCCTAGCTGTTACAGCAGTGTGTTTGTATGGAGAATTCAACATTTTGGATCTAGGACCCATTTTACAGATTGGATAGTAGCCAGCAAGATAGTACCCAGCTGCAGTGGTTTGCAGCTGGCTACTATCTTGCCAAGATGTTAGACCATCTAATATCCACATTGGTGGATTGGCATCCACCATCCCCTCCACTTGCTGATGGACAAAGTCAGCTCATATACTACCTCACTTAAGAAATGTTGATATGCTATGAAATCTGTAGTTTGCAGAAACATACAATGCCGACATTTTCTTCTGGAGACTGGGCTGATCTTTAATATCCATAAGCTTTCTTCCTGCTTGTTAGCAGCTTAGCTCAGGCAGTAACTGCTACCTCCCTGGTTAAGAGCAGTCACGTGGTTATGTATTTCTGGCCATGTAGTTGTACATGGATTGAAAAAGCAATTGCAGTTACATTTGTGTTCGAGCACTATCCAATTGCAATCAGATCACACAAAATGCATTATAACGTTAAGTGTCAAGGTAAAGTGATTGATGGGAAAGTGTTGACAGTACCTGTCAATACGTTCCTACAGTACTTCCAGCGTCAGTGGCCCTATGCTTCTAACTGTGATGGTAAAGGAACCCCTATAGCGTAAAAATTGGGCGTTTCAGTTTCCCTGTCAGTTTCTGCTTGTTCAATGCTACAGTGTCCTCCAAAATAAAGTTCTATCTTCACTGGAAACAGGTTTTGCCACCAAAACTACTTGGTTAGGTTTAGAAAAATGACCATGGTTCGGTTTGAAATAACTACACTTGCAACTTCATGAGTCCACTATGTCACCTGATGTTCGCCAGATACTACTTTACAAGGTTAAAAAACTCAAGTTGACTTTTGGTTTCACATGGGATACAAACAGCAGTCTCCTGGGTGTTTAACCCTCCCCCTCCCGCTCTACTCAGACTTGCTCGCTCTTTCTGTTGTGTTTTTGCTGAGGATAGAATTTCACTGAGTTAGTTGAAAGCCTGATGCGTCTCATACAAACACTGTAGGGAGCCATGTGCGTGGGTATCAAAAGCCAAGGGCCACAAACCATACTGCTGTATTTCACACCCTTGGAATGACAGTGGGTTGTATCTGTGAACACTGCCTGGATATTTTAACCTAAGTGCAAATCTACTAACAGCAGGGCTAGAAACTGGCTCTCAGTGAAACCAGATGACTCATTCTTTTCACATCATGATACCTAATTAATAAATGCTGATTTGTCAACTGCCATTGCGATGAGGCTTTACTTGTGGTCATTAAAAGCTGTCAGTCTAAAAAAACAAAACCAAAAACCCCAAAACTTTTCTTACCTGTTTACCTGTTTCTTTTCTTCTTTCAGCTTTTGGTGCACTGCTGCATTAAATCAGATCTGCATATATTTGTGACATAAGAGCAGTAGCTGCTTTTCTGCCTGAATGTTGTTTCTTGTCGTTTCAAACACGATTTCGGTGACACTCTTCACACTCTTCACAGTACAGTAGCTCTGTGACCTTTCGTGTGTTCTCAGGCTGTTAGTGATAAGTGGGAGGCAATGAAACTCTTTGTTCATTATATGTTCCTGATAATGGCTTTTAATTATGTGTTGCGTTCTTGTAGCATGAATGTGTCTGACTTTATAATTATTCCTATTTCATACTGTAGGGTTCTTCAGATCAGTTAAGTACAATTATATGTTCTTACCTTCATTGTAATTTCATTCCCTAGTCTACCATGATTTCGACATCTTATAGGTATATAGCTATATACGCATTCAAATTCATTGGCAAGTGTTTCTTTTATTGAGTTACTTAATTTTTTTTAATCATTTATTATTGTCAGCTGCTGTTAAATGGGGCAACATTTATTTAGAAGTACAACTCATATTTTGGACATTTTAATATTCATAATCTACATGAAAGTACATTTTTAATTGTACGTTTGGGTTTTTACATCTGACCTTTTTGTAAATAGAGCTCCAAGCTCCAGTGCCATTTCAAATTAAAAGCCTGGATTAAAAGAAAAACAAACACACAGTGGGATAAAAAGCCATGTCCACTGCATGTGTAAATGTAACATATATATGAATGCAGTTAAACAGATTGTGAAATTGTAATTCTTGAATTCAACATTCAAACATTTAAAGTCTGACGTTCCTGCACAAGCAAGCACAAAGAATTGATCATCAGTCAAAAAGGAGGGAGGTAGTAACAGACATTCAGGAAAGCGCCATTTCACTGAAGCAAACCTGGCCGTTTCTAGTCATACTTTACTTTATTCCTCAACCACCAGCAGTTTCTTCTTCTTTCACTTCATTAAACCTTATTCAGTTGTATCTCTCCTGGATCTGAGGTTCATTAAAGCCTCCTAGCGCTCCTCACATAGATACATGGATGCAACAGAGAAAGACTGGAGACCATCATCAGCTAAGGAACATTTTGCTACACTACATTACTCTGGTCTTTAGTAGCAGGCGAGCTCACTCCACTTTGCATTCTAGCCCGCAACAATTCACAGATCTGTGAGAGCGAAGAGCCAGTGGTGTAATGTTTGACTGGGAAGCATGCAGCAGGAAAAAGTGATAAATTGCTCCAAGCCAAGATCTCTCAACATACCCACTGTGTTGTAGGTTGAACAGCAGATGGGGCAGAGAGAATGAGAGGAACAAGAGGCAAAGACAGAGAAAGAAGAGAATTAAATATCACTGACAGAGGTTACATTTACATCCCCACGGTACGGCGGATACTGGCTCACACTACTGATTTTATTTGCTCTGTTAGGTGTAAGGTATCTGGTTCAGTTGAATGATTTGCTCTGAAGCAAAACTGCGTGTAAACCAAAGTTGCTTCAAGATAAGTTGTAAGTTGTTCTATAGTTACTGGCTTTGAGGCGGTCTCTGGATTTCAAAATAAGAGTGTCAATGGCTTTTGGTTAAGGAGGAACTATAATGCACATTTTAATGTTCATACTTGTATTTGGGGTTTCTACTAGAACATGTTAACATCTTTATTTTTCACTTAACACCTTATTTTCCTCATACTGTGTGTACCCTCTGTCTGAAACATTTTTCACCACCTGTCTTGTTAATGCCCCCTCCTGAAAAAGCCCAGTCTGCTCTGTATGTTCAGCATTTCCAGGTTTTCTGTACCTTGGTGTCGCACACAATTTTTTCCCAAGTATGCATCCCCTAGTCCCCCCTTACTGTGGTGCGACTGGCTCGTACTCATGATGTCCATGTAGACACACAAGGGTCACAACACAACAGGGTGGGACCAGGCAGACCTGCTTAGGTAAAAAGAAAAAAAAACCCATCATGCTTCAAGTTGACTTTTTTTAGTTTTGAACCAAGACTGCAATGTTTTTCTAAACTTAAATAAAGTGTTGAGTGTCAACATGAAAAAATTAATGATTTTTTAGTTGTTACAAGCATTTAATTTTTTTCTAGAGTGGATATTTTTGGAATCCAAATTAAATACGTGGTCTGTCTGGTTTTTGCAGATGTATTTAATATCAACATTTTTCAGCATGACTTTTATATTCATTACCATTTCCTAAGAATGTTTTTTTTTAAAAAACTATTACTTTACCTTAGAAAAGTACTTCAGGCTTCAAGGAAAACCATTACAAGCTCAAGAAGACTAACACTAATGCCAACTTGATCATTTTCCATGAGGTTATTATTTGCAGTTCAGCTTGCACAGACAAGGACAAACAATTGAAAACATGTTTAATGCATACTAGAACATCTCAGGTGCCTTGTTTCTGTGCCACATGGTTGATATTCATGAAGACCTTGCTAGGAAAGCCGTAAAAACAATGAAGAGACAGTAATGCACGAAGAAGGACGAGGAGACAAAGTGAAAGGTTACAGAAGTGAAGCTGATGTACAGAGAACATGGAGAGTGGCACGCTGACAGACGGACAGTATTACCGGGCCCTTCAGCGTCCATGAAGGAGATGTCACTAATGGGCCTGTCAGGCCACGGTCAGCAGCCCTAATCAGCACTTAGACAAACAGCGTCTGCTCACAGTGCGCCATGCTCCACATACTGCTTTAAACATAAAGCTTCCATCAAGGCTTAGCGAGCCTTGTCTGCTGATGCTGCTGCAGATAACTTGTCTGTGTGTGTTTGAATGGCCAGTTGTATAGGCGGGTTGGGAAGCAGGATAAGGCAGACTGAAGGGCCCTGCCCAGCTATGCTTGACTGTACCTGCAAAGGTAAAAAGGGTAGGAGGGCAGGGTAATGCTGCAGATGTATCATTGCACTAAAGCGATGTTGAACTTTAGGAGAACTTTAGGTTGTGTGGTTTCCTGGCTATGATGTAAGATCAGATATTTTCCATCTTCTTTATCCGTTGATCCGTACCTGAGCAAGGGGATTTTTTTTTCTGCAATCCATTCAATCATGCATGTCAAAACGGGTCTGGAAATCTCACTCTTAACACATTTATAAATCCTTTCCATCAGCTTTTATCGCACCTCCCTTTTATTAATATGCCATGTTTTCCACCCACGCAAAGAAAAAGAAATTCCGTATTTATGGTTGTTTTTTTTCCCTTGAACTCTTGGCATTTCTGTTCATTTTTTTGTACACGGTAATAAAATACCCATAAAAGCAGGTGGGTGGAAATGCGTCATGGCCAGATGGCAATATTTTTACCAAAAGTCAACAAAGCCTGAGAAAATACGCCACCACTTTTCCTATGATAACAGAATCACGCCATGATTTAGCTGCTCCTCTGCACAGTGTATGAATAAAAGTGTAAAATCGTAGAGGGATTTTGAATACATGCCTGTCTGAAAACTGATAACCACAAACGCATTTTATAGTTTGTTCTGTACTTCAATGCCAACCAAATATGAGGGTGAAATACAGTATGTGGCAATGACATAAGGGCACTTTTGTAACCTGGTTATTTATTGTGTTACATGAGGATCCAGTGGGATATTTATAATACTATACTAAAAGGTTGTTTCAAATCTTTAGGTACCTCTCTAATAAAAAATGTGTGTTTTATATGTTTATGCCTAATATGCCTGACTTTAAGGACTTGAATCTTTGTAAAGAAAGGTGTTTTCACATTCCTCAACCAAAGGGGCAACGACTTTTTCACTTCCCAAAATCTGAGATTCAGAAATAGAGCTTAGAAGCTAGACTCAGTACATCAATAATGTAAAAGCCAAATGCTAGTATGGAAAACATATTGACAAGGGAGCAGACTCCAACACAACACCAGTAAGAAACCTGAAACCTCCAGTGCAGACTGGTCAGAGAGCAGAGTTAGCATTTGCATAGTTTTGACAGCGGACATGGTAGAGTGTGCAGTTTTTGGATGTAGACTGGACCAATGTGAACACACTAACATCTGAGCTGATGGTATTATGTTTCACAGCTACTAACGCTTTGTCAGCCATTGTTCACTACAAGCTAACAAACAAGATAAACAAATAAAAAAGGCTCATTGTGCATACCGTTCTTATGTGTTCTAGACCTCAATTTTTGTACACAACAGATTCCTCATCTGAGTCTGGGTCTGACATGTATGGATGAATCTCTAAGTTTCCTCTAATGCTAACACTAGCCATCTTAATGCACACTGCTCTTTCAGTGGTCAACCGGTCACTTTGTTACATGTAAAATTAATGTGAAGACACAATTAGATGCTAATTTCCGTTAGATGGTGTGATGGACGCGACCCGAATGATACGAAATATGCAAATTAAGTGGAGTGAATGAACTGAGTAGCGCGATTTTGCGTCATATGCTTATTTGCAAGATTGAAAAATCGGAACTTCCGCGACCAATTCATTCCAATCAGCATTGAGATCCTGAGAGCATATGACACAGAGGACGTACCAGTGGAAGTTTATTACTCAATACAGCGATTTCGCACATATGACAAGTTGACACAAAATATTTAAACATTCAAACTCACATAAGTAATGTGACGCAGAAATTCTCACTGCATTTGGTGTGAACACAACATAATGCTGTAGCAGCACTGGAGTTAACTAAAAGCGAAACCTCCATAACCAGCAGTGTTGGGTGGGGCGTAGCCCAGGTCCAATGTGTTTGTGTTTTATTTATTTGGGCGTTTTGCCTTGAATAGACAGTGACTGTGTAGATATGTAAGACATGCAAGAAAGGCCACCAGGGTGCCCCACAGTTTGATCACATTTGGTCAAAAGTGGCCTGACAACATGGGCAAACAACCCCACAACTGTTTTACACACATATCACTTTTTTCCATCTGAGAAAAACACTCTACTTTTGGCAGAAAAGGGTATTTTCATGTCTGATCCCACTGCACATAGTCAGAAGCTGATTGAGAAAATATGTTTTCAGGGGCCTTTAAAATCTCAGTCCAGTGTTTTTGGGTGATTTTATTTGTGTGTGCAGCACAAACCACTGCCAACCGAGTCATTCCTTACTTTGAGCTTCACACTGCCAGTTCAGGTGGCACAGCACCGAGCTCAGAAGATCGCTTAGCATATCTGGCCTGCAGCAAACACACTGGACCTCCTGATGGTGTGAGGCGCATCAGTCAGCACCATTCATGCATGAAGCCTCTACCAACTGCAGTGCATCCTTGTGAAAACTATTGAAAACACCCAGCAGCTAAACAAGGAATATTATTGTACCACAGCAGGCCCTGTAGTTGAATAATTCCTTTAGTTCCAAACATTGAAATTTGCCAGCATTTTTACCCTTTTTTTCTGATATATTTTATTCTTATTGAGAGGAAAAAAATCAAGCAGCCAACACGTCCCATTTATGTAAATAAGCTGCTAATGTATATGTCTTCTGAAAGTATGATTTTTTTTAATTATAAAGCTGTAGATCTGTTGAGTTATTAAAATGCCATTTGATGCAAAGTAGCCATTCTTCAGCAGTAAACAGATTAGTCATTACCAGTAAATTATCAAGCAAATTACTATAATCTGTTTCCTCAGCTTCATTCTGAGTCCGTAATGCAAGGTTAGTGATAAATCCCAGGTTAATTAGCTGCTCCAACAGTAAATTAGCGATTTGTAAATTGATACGATGGGGAAATGTGTTTTGCTCTCTGGTTGAGATGCAGGTCAGCCAGTTAGCAGCAGGATGTTAGTGTCTTGTTAAGCAGTATTTCAGCAGTGGTGGCCACATAGGGATCAAACTAAGGCCTTTGGGTAAATGATGACCTGTTTAATTACTAAATCATGCAGTTATTTTTACCACAGTGTCCCAGCTATCATCTCCTTAAGAGGTGAATTTAAAGGGTAAGTTCTAGATGGTTGCATATAATAGTTTATAGGTATTTATAATATATTCCGCTTCCTGGGAATTTGTGAGTTGGTGCTGATTGTCTTGTTGAAGTGGGTGATTGTGCTGCTGACACAGATTCACTTGGGAGTTCAAGTGTTGTTACACTGCAGAGCGTACACATGCTAATGCATATCCTGCCACCCTACCCACACATTTATCTCTCTGTCAGTCATCTCAACTTATCAGTTTCTCTCTCAAAAAAAACATACAAATTCTTGCCGCTCCTGTCTCTCCTTCCCATCCACACAAACACAATGACAAACAAATGTCTTCCCTTTGCATCGCCTTCTTTTGCTCATATCCTCCACGTAGAAGCAATCACGCTGAATCTCAGCGTGGCTTTGCAGCCAAGGGAAAGATGCACATTTTTTATTTACAATTTGCTTCAGCTGGATACGGGCAGAGCGTCGCCCCTGCTGCCATGAATTATCAGGTACAAGCTGCATGTGGCTGCCTGGGAAGGTGCCGCTTCAAATGCGCACACACGCGCAGAAAAACTGCACAACACATCTAAGAAGATTTGCCTGTCACACAGATTTGTTTAAGCACTCTGATGTGTTCCATTTTGCAGGTCTGGAGTTGAGAATGTATCACACAGACAGACACACAGCATACCCAGAGTATTGTTTATCTGCGTCTCGTTCAGTTTCCTCTTTGCTGCCTCTAATTCTGTTTATCATTTCTCTCCTCTACATACAATGGGTGGGATCCCACCAAAACTCTCCTTTTCTAATGCAGTTTTCCATCTCACTGCTTTCCCATTTACTAAGCTACTGCCTGCTTTGATTTCCGACATTCTCAGATCAGCAGCAGCTCATGATTATGTTCCATAACCATATAATGTTCATCTCGGCCAAGCACATTTAAAAGGTTAGGTAGGATTTGCCCTGCTTTTGTCTGCTGAACAGTGGAGCATGTACATTGATAGCTCCCGTTTCCAAATCTTGCTGCCATGCCAGTGATCCACTAGCACCATCTTGTGGCTGAAAGCGAGTACTTCTCAATTACTGAAGTCAGTGGAGTCGCAGTAAATGGTCTTCTACACAGGATGGAGGAGAGATTGGTTCATGCTGGGAAATGCAGGGGCACGGAGTCAGGCATTTAGTTTAAAAGCCTCAGTTAAAAAATGAGGCTGATGGTGTCAGAGGGAAAAATCGTAGCTCTTTGATCACAAAGATGAATGATGATTTAATGAGTCATCGTTTCACAAAGAAGTCTGATGAAAGGCGATATAATGGAGAGGATCCGCGAGCTGGCAAGAAACAGGAAATGAAGGCTTTCAATCCAAACGCTGTAATGTATTAATACAAACAACATGTGAAGATCACATGCTCAAGCAGCTCTCTCTCCCCCGTGTCTCTCTTTCGTCTCTTCTCTCTATTATCCATAAACATTTATGGAGTTGAAAGTATATTTTTTTGTAAACAGGAGGACAGACTTGAGTCAGTTAGTTGCGGATGAACAGGAGTTATCTCTCATTGGAGAGTGTGGGAGGAAATGGTAGATGGAGAGGTATTATATGAATCTGAATAGCTCTGAGCTCCATCTGTTGTGTATGATGAGTCATTCCGCTTGGTACAGCACAGGTCAAAGCGGCACCAAATCCCCAGCTTCGTACAGACACACACACACACAAACAAACTCATGGATTAACACATATCCTAATACATGCTCATGCTGCAAGTTTCCCATCATGCATCTGTCCTGTGTCTACAGTTTAGTGACGCCTATTAGGTCTCAGCTGGTATCAAAGATTGGTTCTCAAGGCATATCCAAGCCTTCTGTTGTGATGAATATCTGAAAATGTTAACCACCACTATAGTTTTACTTTACAGTGTTAAAAGAGTATTCCAAAGAAGTAGTACTGAACTCCCATAATATGTTCGGACTCACTTAAAAATAGGATCGAAATCAATGCAGCACAGAGATATTGTCTTTTTTTAAGCATGCATTCTTCTTACTTGTCAAAACCTGTTTCCTACATTACCCAGGCCCCAAAGAACAGTGCAAGATTTAAAGCCAATTTTACATAGTGGCCAAATGTGGAATTACAACATACTGGTCCATCTTATGATACCGTGGGGCCCAAAAAGACTTAGGCGTACGTTGTGAAAGAGACGTCTGTAAATTGGTGGATACGTTTTTTTGAGCATCTCAACCCGGATTGGGTACCGAAATCGGGTGCCGTTTCCATATGTCCATTACCTAAATGGTAAATGGACTGCACTTGTATAGCGCTTGTCTAGTCTTCTGACCACTCCAAGTGCTTTAACACTACATGTCACATTCACTCATTCACATACACATTCACACACTGATGGCAGAGGCTACCATACAAGGTGCCACCTGCTACTCAGTAACAATTCACACACACTCACACATCAAAGGAACAGTCATCAGAAGCAATTTGGGGTATCTTGCCCAAGGATACTTCGTCATGCGGACTGGAGGAGCTGTGGATTGAACTGCCAATCCTCAGAGTAGTGGATGACCTGCTCTTCACTCTGAGCCACAGCCAGTCAAAACATAAAACTGAGAGATCCGGGGAATTTCATACGGCAGAGATAGAGCTTTTTTGGCTTCCTGCACCACTGAGCAACTTTCTTAGGAGTGAATGATACTCAATCTCCAACACTGTATCACTCTGTTCTATCAGAAATTTGGGTGTGTTATGCTAGCAGTGGCTAATGTAGCCTTGAGCTGCTTTTGTCAAGCAGGTATGAGGAGCAGGCTACAGAGGTCTGGTAACCTTCCTGTTTTCTTACTCCACATCCACAGATTTTTCTCATTTACAAACTCGTCTTCGGTCCGAGTCAATGCAGACTCAAGTGACATCACATGACATAATTTATCATACTTAACCCAGCTGCCCCTGGAGCTACAAAATACTTTATACAACTTTTTCCGCATACACAGTAGTAATTTCCAACACCTGTAAAAGGAAATAGCTGTATGAAATTGATGGAGTTCCCCTTCAGAGATTACTGTTTCTAAATCGCCATGGCAAAACTAACCATTAACTTCACCCTTATCTCTAAAATTTCATAAACCTAACCAAGTCCTGAATTCAAGCTAAACATAATCTGAAAACTGCTTCAGCTGATTTTTTTTTTTTTTAACTACTTGTGGAGCTTTAAAAAACGAAGTCTTATAAAGATGTTATAAGCCATTGCCGTCTTATACATCAGCAGACACAGAAGCAAGACAAATGTAAGTCTGTCTTCACTGTCATGTTAGCTCATTTTTGGCCACCACCAGCCCCTAAGAAAACCTGGCTCTTATGCTGCTACATGTTCAACTCCCTTCAGTGACTAGTCACTGACTTTGTCTGTCTGCTCATTGGCACTGGCCAAGTATCTTGGTTTGGTTTATTGGTTTATTGGTAGTTATGCACTTAAAAAGTTCTCTCTTAAACTTGTTTGCACTCTGTTTTTGAAAGCAGCTGACTGCTGCTGTGGAAAACACAACTGATGGGAGCCGAGTTAGTGAGCCATAAATCCAAAACAGTTAGCCAAATGATATGAAATAGTGTTGTAAAGCTGAGTAGAACTTCAAAGGTGGGTTCATCTCTTCGAGTAACACCTCTCACATTGCAAGTAATCATTGGGCATTAGCTGATATGAAAATATTGAATAGAGGAGCTTTAATCTTAAACTTCGATTCAGGCATAACTTTACCTCTTTAAGAAGTAAGGACTGACCAAAAACCCTTTACAGCACTTTTATAACTGAAATATGTTTACACAAGCATAAAAGTATCACACGCTCAAGCTCACATAGGCTCACAAAAAAAACCTCTGTGCTCAAACCCCTGTGGTCATAAAGAGATCATATTTGCTAGTGACCCACAAAGATCGGTTCCAAAATTATATTTCTGGAAATACAGTACAAAGCAAAGGAGGAGGATATGGAGGATGTTTTTCTGTATCTTGTCTTGTCAACTATATGTTTCATTTAATGAGCTTGGTATTTGTATTTATGTGTGTGAATTTTTCGAGGTTTATTCTCTTCAAAGCGATATACTGATAGTCATTAGGCACCCCTAAAAGCGTGTGTGTGTTTGTGTGCGTGGGTTGAAGTTGACGGCAGTTTAGATGCTTAGATAACCATGTGAATTCACCTTGTAGACTTTAATAGAGCTAAAGAGTGACAGAAGAAAAAAGGTGGAAATGAGAAAGTGAGTTAAAGTGACTAATAGGGAGAATGCAAAAGCAGAGAAAGTGTAGGGAAATGTGATAGAAGAGAGAATGGTTTTCTTTTTTTTTAGTAGGGAGGTGCAGAAAAGAAATGTTATATTACAGCTCTCCTCCCCCACACCTACCACACATGTATTTACATTGTGAAAATAGGTGTGACCGTGCTTTTTTTGGGGGGGAAGAGAGAGAATTGGAGAGAGGAGATGCTGTTAAAAGAGACAAAGAAAGGCTGAGAATGACAAAAGGAGAAAAATGTTAGGAGAAGTGCAAAGAAGAAGATGGTGCTCTCTTGTTTTCTTTTGTGTGACAGAAAAATACAGCATCAGTATTAGAGAAAATAACTTTCTTACCTCGCAGCAACAGCCCATAATTCACCTTCAGAGTAGTTGGAATGGAGACATCCATACAGTACAAAGGAAACCATATTATCCCTCACCAACATGCACACGTAGCCCTTAACACATCACATCCAGCTTTCCTGTACATCCTGTTCCATTTAAAGGCCGGATGAGTAGCCCCTTTTTTATTTGGCATTCCTGGTATGATTGTAGAGACACTTATCAGGTGATAGACACATGCTAAGCATCACCTCAAGACAAGCTTTATCACATAAATTGATATTCATAAAACAGCAGCCTGTCAAGAGGTAAACATTTATTAAGCAGCTACCGACCCCAGGAGTTTGATAGTCCACCAGCTCTCCAGCAGAGGAGCTGGCTGGGGGAGTCTAAAGTGACTCTTGATGTGTTTCTGTGACACTCTAAGTGGTCAAGAGAGGCTTTTCACAGAATGTTCTGGAGGGCCATTTTCTCTCAGTGATGGAGGGAACAATAGTCATGTGCAAAACAACAGCAATTGTGTCCATTTATGAGAAAAAATAGAAACACAAGTAGTAACTTGTGTGTTATTACTGAATGATGTTAACAAGTCACAATTAAATAAAGTAATATCAAGTGTTTATAGTGTTATCCTGTTTTGCTGAATTACAGAAAATGGCAGAAAGTTTTATTTTGAAGTTACAAATGCAAAGCCATGCCAAGCAACAATGTTACAAACCTAACATCTGTATCTCTACAGTTCCTGTCTGGGATCCTCCTCTTAAAAGATAAACAAAACAAAAACAAACAAACATTGATCTTCCTACGAAAAGTAATACACCCAAATTTGTACATATTTTACATAATCACGAGCCAGTAATTTGTGCATTATCCAGGTAGTTTGGAAGGCTGCCATCACTTGACAAATGTGCTGATGGGAGTAAACGAAGCGGACCTGAGCAGTCTGGTAAGGAGGCAGGTTAGGATGGTAGATGGGTCACAAAACCACAGACGTTCCCCCGGGACTTTTCCCCAGGAGGCGCATGTTCGGAACCATGTCAACTTTGAGTGAACTTTCAGTCATAACAAGGTATACCCTCAACCTGTTTCTTTTCCGTAACCTAACCACAGTAGGGGGTTGTCTCTTGATCTGCTTTTGACTCTTTGTGTCTGTGGTGGCAGCAGTGTTAAATATAGAATATGTGGAAGTAAAGCATGTAGTTCGAGCAACAGCCCAGGAGAGTGAGCATAACAATGCGGGATGAGGTGTTTTGCGTCATTTGCGTCATGTGGTGGCGTTTCGCTGCTGGAAGAGGAAGAATATCTAGGCACTGGTTAGATGGAGGGACGTTTAGCATAGTGCTTTTACACATACTACATACAGTGTTTTGATGCGTAGCTGGTTGAAAATCAGCAGAGTATCCCTTTAAGGATAAAAAGTTATGCATATTTAAGGGCAGTGAAGCTTGAGTGACAGGCTGTTTGTGAGGCATTGCTACACGCTGAGTCAGACCCACCCTTCTCTCCTCCACATCCCACATTCTTGTCCGAACATGGTGACTTCTGGCGCCAAAAAAGATGGCTGCGTCCAAAATGCTGAACACTGAAAGCTTCAAAATGGGAGCCCATAGACCAATGGATGACATAATGATGCTCATGTTAATTGTTTTTATACGGTCTATGGTCATAACAGACCAAGTGAAGTTGTGGTTGGAGTATATGCTTTAGTGAGACTGTGTTTTTTGGCTTTTAAGTTCAACTATGTAAGTGAATTAATGAGCAATTTCTTCTTTAAGAAATAAAAGTGGTGCTTTGACTACATACATAATACATCTATGCTATGTAATTACCCTAAAGTCTAAATTTAAAGTCTCTTGTAGGGGGCCACGTGTGATAATATGCCATTTCGTATGTTTGGCCATCAGGTGTCTTCAGGCCAGGCTGCTCGTCTATTTTAATATCCCCCCGTGGTCCCAGCTGACACTGAACTAAACCAAAACTAAACTGAACTAATCATTGCCAATCTTCTTTGCCCTAAAAGGCACCCAGCTGTCCTAATATAACTGCCACATTTAATTTCCATCTGCCAGGAGGTGGCAAGTGAAGATAGAATGATGAGAGCTGATTAGTGGGAAGTGAGCCAGTTTGACAGGGATAGATTAAAGATTGGCCGGTCAGGAGTGCAAGGACATTGACATCCTTGGCAACATACTGATGAATAAGTCTATGAATGCAAATATGTTGTGCACATGCATCTGTACACTCACACAATCACACAGCCTGGTTTTAGACTGGTTTCCTTTCTTCCTAGGTGTTTTCTCATTGATTTAGTTCTACCCACCCACTTACACAAACACAAGCCCTAATCTTCTTCTTTATTGCCTTTGATTAGTCAGGCAGAGTCACGGCCTACAGAGTGCCTCTACTTAGACATTTTATGCTCGAACACGCACACACCAACACCGCCCAGAGGTCAAGATGTGTGAACGTCCAGACTTTGATTTCGTTCTCCCCTGATGTGACTCGCCCCTCTATCAGACCTCATTTACCTGCACATTCCACTGATTGGTAAAGGCTTATCTGTCGATTTGTCTCAGTGACCCAATCAGCGGGCGTCGAAGCTGCTATCATTGTCAAGGACATGAACAAGATGCACACGCATGCAAAGAGGCTCACAACCAGAAAGGGAATAACAAATTATTTTTATTATCTTGTATGTTCTGATTTTGTTGTATGTGTATACAGATATACACCTATACATGCACAAATACAGCTATTAATTTGGTTTTCAGGCCATTAATGGATCTGGAAGCAGGTGTGATCAAAGGAGACTTCCATTTATTACACCTGACTGTAAAAAAGTAACTGTGGTATTATTCACTCCAGACCCTATTTAACAAAGTGTCAAAGTGACTTATGGGAACATTTATTTTTAAATCAGCCTAGTATTGAGTGAGAAGGCTGCAGATTTTTATTCTTGTCTGACAAAAGTGTCAGTAATGAAAATATTATGAAAAGGATCCCTACAGAGATAGACCTTTTTGTTAAAGAGTAAGATCCTCACCAGACTCCATTTGTACAAACAATAATTTTATCACGATGAAACACACGTCATTCAAAGTCAGCAGAATAAAAATAAAACAAGCAAAGGTCATCTTGGTTCTTGTTTCCACTGTTCCAGCAATCACCTCCTCTGGTTTGGTTGAAATAAAGCCTTAACTGACCCATTTAGATGTGAAAATATGCTGGCTCTATACACAATAAAACAACTGTTTATTTATATGGAGTGTGGTGTGTTTGGCGATGGTTATTTCCAGGCTGTTTCTGGTTAAACAAAAGGGATGTTACTCTTTAACAAAATGGTCTATCTCTGTAGGGATCCTTCCAAAAATGTTGTCAGACACTTCACAATCTGAGCCTGTCAGTGGCAAAGAAACACTTTCAGTGGACGTATAGTACATTGTCCAAAATGTCCTAACTCCCTCGCTTAATACTGGACCCATTTCAAAAATTGTTGTTCCCATTTGTCACACACACACACACACACACACACACACACACACACACACACACACACACACACACACACACACAAAGGGAAAATAGGGTCAAGGTTGAAAAATTCTGAAATTACCCTTTACATTTGTCTTTGTTTAGCATATCAGATATTTGTAGGTTGTTATGTGCTCCTGCTGCTCCCATGTGACATTTATTAGAATTGTTCTTTCATCTGTACTTGGTCTGGCCTAATAGTTAATTTATATAATGGGCCCAGGTGCACCATGGTCTCTGCAGCATACTGATATGAACCTTTGGTTTGTGTTGCTGATTTGTTGGCATTCTGTGAGTGGCACTGTTTTCTAGGCTTCAATTGTGGTATATCCTTTGCATTTTTTGGTGCTTTTGAGGGACCGTACAAGACCGCCAACGTGTGTTTGGCTTGGCTCAGAATCTCGCTTTCTTTTTGTTACATTTGATGAGCCTGTTATTTTCCCAAAATGTAAGTCCCACAGATCTGACCCAGGGGCTTAAATATGAATGGGTTAGAAGCTTGCTTTTTCTGTTTTTTCCTACAAAGAAACAAAAATGTATGCCATTCCAATATTTTAGAGACACTATAAACATATACAAACTAAGCACGTAGGGGCTTTAAGTGCTGATTTTGTTCTTACTGCCTCTTCACTCTGTTTGACTTTATAACCCATTACTCCACTGAATTGAACTGACTGGAACTTGTTCATTATGACATGACTTGGAAAACCAGTAAAACAGAATGACTCAGTAGGTGTCAGACAAAACAAAGTGCATACATCTCAGAGATGTGTGGGAGATAAAGTGTAATTAACAAAGTGTTTAATTACAAAAACACACACAAAAGTAAACACTGAATATTGTTATTGTAGTACTTAGATTCTTAATCTCTTTTTAATGAGAAGTCAGTTAGTACGCACACACACACAAAATACTGTACCTGTAAGCATTTAAATACGCTCATTATGAAACTCCATGGAGATATTCTGATGCTGCCTTTCTGGCTTTTGTTTGTTGCCTGCTTAGTTGGGTTGTTATCGTCAAAGTCAAACAGAAGTGTATTGTTCCTAATAAAAAGTTAAGTGCAAAAAATAATGTACAAAAGTGTTTGGCCTTAAAAAAGCTGGGCGGGGGTGTTAATGTGGGTGTATGAGAAATGGAGTTTGTTTTTAGGTATTAAGTGTGAGGATTTGTATGTTTATCCCAACTTACATAAGTAGAATAACCTTTTTTTCCAGATGACTCCTCTTCTTATAAACCTTACAGCTCAAAATACACTGATACCAAAAGGTTTCACAAACAATACATTTGTACATCAAATGAAAAGGAAAGCAAAGTGCAAAAGATCACCTCAAAGGAGTTACAAAACAAAAAGTAAATATTTAAGCACAGGAATTATTCATATTATATTCAGCTTTCATTCTTGTGCACATGTGTTGGTCCCTGAGCTCGTGTGCTCGCCCATGGCTCATAAACCTGAGCTGTATTCCATCAAAGGCAGCTTGCACAACGAGCCTATTCCCTAATTGGTGCTTGAGCTTTTAAATTGCCTGTGTTTTCTCACAGCTTACCAAGTCTCCCAAAATGGTAATCTGAGCAATTCCCCCTTTTAAAAGAGAGAAATAGCGTCAAAGTTCAGCATTAAGCATGTTTTCCTGTCTCAATGCTCTCTAAGTTCCCTTGCAAGTGTATGTCCCACTCTGCCTCAGGCAAAATAACATTTTATGAGGAGTATTTGATTCGCATTATACAAAAGTTAAACTCAACAAACTTTTCCCAAAGGGTAATAAAAAGTGCCATCAGGTTCCCGATAAAGGTCTTTGACCAAAACTTTGCATCTCTAATAAAGTCAGTGCTAATGATGTGGGAGCTTTACTTTCACATGATTTCTCTTCCTATGTATGGAGGCCCATTTACGCCAGTGTAATGGAAGAAAAGGTCCTATAAGTCATTATAATTTGAAAATTTCACAGTACTCATCTTAGAATAATGACCTAATATAAAATAGACAAGTTTTTTCAGCGTTTCATTATTTTTTACATATTTATTCATCATTTTTGAGAAAGTTTCTCATTATTTTGAGATAATTAAGTCATTAATTTGCAAGTCATTATTTTGAAATGAGTAAGTTATATTTGTGATAATCTCTCATTATTTTGAGATGCTTAGTCATACTGTTTGAGATATTTATTTTAGTTTCACATATTAACTCATTATTTTGAGAAGTTACGTAATTCATTGATTTGCGTTGCCAAGTCATTAGCTTGAATTGAAGAGGTTTTTTTTGCTGAGAAAGTTTCTCATTATTTCGAGATGCTAAGTCAATGTTTTTGAGATAAATAAGTCATTATTTGGGGATATTAAGTCATTATTGTGAGACAAGTAATTTTTTGAGAAAGTTTCTAATAATTTTGTGTCATTATTTTGAGATAAGTACAATGTTTTTTGTTTGTTTTTTTATCTGATAAAGAATTTTTAAGTAACACTTTAAAAACTTTTTTTTTTGACATATTAGCTCATTATTTGTGGGAATGTTGCTCATTATTTTGAGATAAGTAAGTCATGATTTTGAGATGAGTAATTTTTTTCTAGAGTCTCATTGTTTCTATGTATTAATTCATTGTTTTAAGAAAGTTTGTTGTTATTTTTATTTAACTAAGTCATTATTTTGAGAGCTAATGGGTTTTTGTTTTGCTTTTTTTGTTTTGTTTTGTTTTGGGGGGGTTGGTATTTGCTTTTCTGGTGAGAAAGTTTATCATTATTTTGAGATGCTAAGATGAGTAATTATTTAGCAATATTAAGTCCTTCTTGTGAGATAAGTATTTTTTTGAGAAAGCTTAATGGTTTTGATTAGGGATGGGCATCAATTTTCAATTATCGATGATTGATTGTTAGGGCTTTTGATCGATCACCTGTCTAACAAGTGTGTAAAAAAAAAAATTGTGTGCAACCCTGGCTTCATCTTACTGGTTTATCCTGCATCTGTCTCAGTTTCTGGATGTTTTTAAAGAGTTAAATCCAGCATCATAAACTGAGCAGAAGAAATAAATCATTAAGGTCAATAACAGCCTGTAAGAGCAAAGTGCACATTAATACAATCTAAATGTTTCATTGTTCAGTACACGGCTTCTCATTCACCTTCTTTGCTGGAGGGAACACTGAGCTCTTTGTAGCTGTAGCAAATATTTACACCCCTGCTCATGTATTCTGCCTGTGATGTAGAAAAGCTAAAAAGCCTCCAGATTGGAGATATGGGAACACATTAATGCTTTGTAGTTTTCCCATGTTGCTACAGAGGAACAAAAATATTCTCTCAGTTCAGTTTTCTTTCATTCTCTTACTCCCTAATCTCATTATTAGGAACATGTGACTTCATCTATCTAGTTTATATATGTGAGTAACAGTATCAGAAAGCAGCTTTTGCGTCTTTAAAGCACTTTGTAATTATGTCTGGAAACACCATCAAGTGAAGCGCTAACCAACCAATTTCCTCTCTGTCTATCAGGTAACTCACCTTCGGAGGAGTCCGAGGAGCGCGACAAGGAACCGAGGACGCTGACCTACCCTGCGTACATCGCCAGTCTGCTGGACACAGGTGCGAAGCGCATGGCGGCCGGCGTCCGTATGGACTGCAACAGCCAAGGCCAGTGTCCACGCTCCTGTCACCTCTGCCACATGAGCCCGAGGGTGGTGCAAGGGAGGCAGCAGTCCGAGCCTGTCCTGCTGCAGATCACCAAGGCCGCGCCCATCTATGAGCTGGTGTCCAACAACGAGACCTACCAGGTATGTAGTGTTTATTCTTAATTATCTGAGACGGTCTAATGTTTTAAAGCACCAGTCTCTTACAGAATCCATCCCCCATTTTCTGTGATACCCTCAAAATTGGTGGCTGCATCTTCTCTCGTCACTTTTACCTGGATTACACATTTCCTGTGAAACATTAAAGGAAACATTTATTGTCAAATGCCCTAGAATGTAAACTTTTCCACCATTTCCTCATCTAAGCTAACTTCACTTCACAAAATAAAAAATCCCAGCCTCCATATGTTTGTGACTTTATGTGGCCGATCCATCAGAGCTGATAAACCCCCGAAGTTTCATTATGAAAGCGGTTACAGAAACAGAGAAGTCTTTTCCTCTTGGAGTATATTGCCTTACTCTGCAGGCGGCATGCTGTGCTGTACTGCCATACTGCGCTGTGACTTATTTGACTCCATCGATACTGTGCAGTACGTTGCTACCTCTTCTACTCCTCCGGCAGGAAGAGAGGTCGATCTGGTGTTTTCCATTTTCAGCCAGATACAGGTGGCGTTATTGACAAAAGCTGTCTGATTACATCTTCAGCTGGTAATATTCAGTAGCCTAAGTGATTAAGAAGGTCAATAGACTTCATCTGAGTCAAGTTAGGTGTGAATCCCAGGAGGCCCAAGCCAGTCACTTACGTCAGTATGTACACATCAATTAATATAGAATTAATAACTCTGAGTTCTGTGTTAATCACTTAGGTGCAATCAAACGCTTAACCTCTCAGTTTCGTAGAGGGAAATATGAATTTGTAAATGAGACATGAACAAACAGTGGTAGATATGAGTAACCCAATGGATTAGATGATAATCAATCATCAATTCAAATAGTTCAAATAGAAAAAGACAGACAAAGTTATTAGGATTTAGGATATTTGAACACGGTCCCATAAACATGATACATCGCACAAACTCCTCTGCCCATCCAGCATTTTAGTTCTCTACGGTAGTTTAGAGGAAATATCGATATATATATATATATATATGTCATTTATGGTGATTTAGTATAAAAATATCACCTTTTTTTTTTTCAACCCATATCACCCAGCCCTGAACTAAACACATACAGTTTAGTTCTATGTGAACTGCAAACTTTTTTTTCTAACAATAAACCTTTGTGCCAATCTTTTTTATTTGTGAGCAAATGTCATTCACAGCTACAGATCTACAATAGGCTTTAAAAACTTAAATTATTTGTTCAGATATTTTTTATACACATTCAAACATTTGAATTCCTTAGATCAAAACATTTTTACACATGTCTTCATACATTCAGATATAGTTATACACAGCTGGTTCTAGTTTTAGACCTCTAATACAGTAGTGAGTCCTTGTTCTGTTTGTTTCGTGCACGCCCACAGCACGATGCCAATGCAAATGTTTTCACACCACTCCACTGATCTGCAGGTGAAGGTAACACACCAAGGTATGCTGCAATGCACCAACAAAGACAGGGGAGATGAAGAACTGGGAGCTAGTAAACGTGGACATACACAATGCTGGATTTTTTAAAAAAAAGTATAAAACCAGCAGTGCAAATGTTTTGTGAGGGAGGAAACACATGTAACACATTTGTTAGAGCTCAAAGACACATACAATGTTTTGGTGAGGAACATCAAATGTAAAAGTATCTTTTATTTGATTACAAGAAAGCACCAGAGGGCCTCTTTAATATCATGGCCAATGTGTGGATAATGTCCTGTAGCAACGGGTGTTAATGCACTGTACTTGCCCCATGTGTAGTTTCCGTCCCTGACAGTGGGTAAAGAGGAGTCTGGATGGACATGCATCTCAGATTTAACCAGAGGGGTCTGTTGAACGCCATCAGTTCTCTCCTGTCTATAGGATTTTTTTTTTTTTTTTTTTTTTAATAAAAAGAAATCGCAAGTTATAACATGGGAAATTGTGTCCAAGGAATGTCTTAGGTTAAGGCATAGACCATAAAGTGCAAAGCCTCTGATACCCTGTCACCTTATTTCCTTTTCTCTCTCTACTTTTACTTATCCAGAAAAAAGCCCCAAAATAATGAAAAGCATGAGAAATGATTAAAGGAAAGATTTTTTAATATCCTCATCTGAACTAAAAGCTAATATAAAAGAGTTGATGTGGGAATCCAATTTCCCACTTACTATTTACATTCCGTACATTACGTTCCAATATGACATGTGCTTTGAATTTAGGTTTGTTTTTGTCTGTCTCTCTCTTTTTGTAGGCTCTTCAGGAGGCGATGATGAGCATGCTGTGGTGTTCGGGGAAGGGTGATGTAATCGATGACTGGTGTCGGTGTGATTCCAGCGCTTTTGGCACAGACGGACTACCCACCTGCGCCCCACTTCCCCAACCTATGTTAGTAACTTAGAACAATATTACCTCCAAACACATACCATCCATCATTTTACTGGCAGAAGTCTATCTCATGCTGCAGTAATCTCAAGTAAAGTGCCATAGGGATACATGTGTACACAGAATTTTATTGCAACTAAGTATTACAGCCACGGATGGATTACTGAATATTACGTGTCTGTGCCCAGGGGCCCATTGTCTTATAATGTATCCATGATTATCCCGGCCATTGATTTATTGCTCCTGTCTGTTTTTGGGAGTGCTAATCAATAAAATGTGCTGCTGCATTGATTGGAAAGCATTAAAATCTCTGTACACACGGGTCTCAGTGCTACATAGCTTTAGAGCTCCAGAGTAAGCCAAGTCAGACATCAGGGGATAAATGGCTATATTTTCTGTTGACAGAAGTGTTTTTGACATTGCAGGGTGTGTTTTCATTGGGTTGCAATTTTGCAGAACGCAAGGGATGATGTTAGCTGTCAATTACAGTAATGAGACCAGTTTGCTGACAACATCTTTCACTCAGCGGCGTGGTTTTGCATCTCTGTCACTGTGTTGCCAGGCTGAAACTGTCTTACACCTACGAGCCCAGCAGCTCATTGGTCATCATGGAGTGGAACCACACGGAGCCACCAATCGGCGTGCGGATTGTTGATTACCTCATTAGCCAGGAGAAGGTGACAGAGAGAACCGACCACTCCAAAGTTGAGACAGGTACGTCGGCCCAGAACTGCCCACATCAAGAGTTTGGCTATTGATGATAAACAAGCATCAACGATTGGAACGCTGTGAAACAGGCTTTTGTTGCCAGGCAACCAGTGATGCCAGCTTTGGTGGTGGTTAGTGAAACAAATGAAGTCATAAATATGTGTATTCTAGCCTACCTAGATTTGCTTTAGATATTCAAAACTTGACCATCCACTTGCTGGCGCTTGCAAAGAGCATGTGCAAAAAGAGGTTGTTCTCTCGGATTGGTGTCATTTGGTTTCTCAGCTCACTCCCTGTGTTTTCAGTACTTATTGAACCAGCAAGAGGGACTGTTGATGTTTTGGATGTGTACCACTTTGAGATGGGTAATGAGTAAGTCAGTTGGCCTGGCTTTGTATGGGCAGCTGTTGGCCAGTGTTCATTATTTATGCTGGCTCAAACCATAAACCCGCCAATTTGTCAGCACCATGTGGCCACATAAGCTTAATTTGTTTTATCTAGTCTGCCACCTGGAAGAAATCTCACTCCAAAGGTGAAAAAGGAGGGTTTTCATTATACTGCACATCTGCAGTTTGCAACAAGGACTCACTACATGGTATCAACCTCTTGTTATCACAGGAGAAGCGTGGAACTTTAACTTTTGTGTGTGCCCTGAGGTTTGGGAAACACATCACTTCATTTGTTGTAAGGCCTATTTTAGTTGTAGTTTTTAAGGCCTCCACAAGATGGTGTACACCAGTAATAATAATACTGTAGTATTTATTTCCAGTATTTAGTTTGTTGATCAGACTGAATTCTCCTTTGCGTCTTCACACTAATTTCACAAAAAAAAAGGTACTGTATCTACTGTATATGCATTGTTGTCTTACGTACTTCTGTAGATGCATTCATCATTTTTAAACATCTTTTCAAAGGCTTTTAAATTTTCTCACAGTTTAATCCATATGGATTCAATGATTTGCCTATTAAGGTACTGTATGTTTTCCCTCATGTTTCCACTAAAAGGAGGAAATCATATAAGCAGCCCCGGGAGCAGCCCCGGGAGCAGCAGGAGCGTGTGCAGCTCTGTCATCCATAACAGAGCGCGCAGCTTATTTGGCTCCAGCTATATGAGCGGAAGCTGGCAAAAACAGGGGCAGTTTATTTAAGCAGTAATGACCCAATCCATAACGGAGACTGTTACAGTTCCCTGTGAGTACCAAAGTTTGTTGTAGCTTAATGAGAGAATAAACTGTATTAGTCAGAACAGTGAGGGTCATTAATCAATGCAGAGGACTCAGATGGGAGAGGTGAGCAGGTGAGCACTTTCTTTATTAGTGCTGTTATAGTAAAAATGAGCTATAGGTTGTGTAGTAATGTTCTTTTTAGCTGTGAGGGGTTTTATATTCTTTTAAAACTTTGTACCATATATTAAAGCATTTATTTAAGTCAGAATTTTGAAGCTCCAGCTGCCAACAAAAGACACGAACCACTCGTTCTACAGGAAAGACCTAAACTAATGCATGTCAATTGTTCTGTGTAAACCCTGCATACACATAAGGGAAAGAGGGACGCTTGAACCTCCTTCTCATCTACTGTATTTAGGTACAAATTTTACTTTCCTTACTTTACATATTTTATAGTTTTACTCCATTTCAGAGGGAAATATTGTACTCTTTGCTTCACTACATTTATCTGATTGCTTTAGTTACTAGATACTTGGGAAAAAAAACAAATTCAGAAGTTTATAAAATATGAGGTTGAGTTATTAGTTCATCTTCCCAACAAGTCCACTGAAACCATGAGTCAATTAGCTGATTGACAGAAAATTAATTGGCAGCTATTTTAATACATATTTGTACTTTTTTAATTTGTACTTAAGTAAAGGAACTGAATACTTCCTCGTCTACTGGGCATCAGGCTGTGAAGAAGTCAACACCCATCATAATATGAGTAATAATGAAATAGTCAGGGGCTAATATAATATCAGCTACCTGATTAAAACCAGATAGACTAAAACTTTGTAATCAAATAAATATTTCAGCAGTAAGTGAGACAGTGTGTGAGAGGTCCTCTCCCTGTTTCCAAGATCGCCCCCTCCTCCAATGCACCTGTCAGACATTCAGGTGTGAAGAGACTACTAACAGCCGTGGCCAGAGGCATTATGCTTTCTGGTTTTCTGTATGTATGTCAGATTCTCATGAACTAGATATCTCACGAAGGCCTTCAGGGAATTTCTTCATATTCGGCACAAACATCCATTCGGAATGGAAAACTGGTCGCTGTGAAAGGTCACTTTGACCTCACAAAACCTGTTTTTGGCCGAGAATACATGCTAATTATGACAAAATGTCACACAAATGTCCCATATGATAAAATTATGAAGTTGTAACATTTTATATCCAAAAAAGGTCAAAGGTCAACTTCACAGCAACATCATAATGCTGCGGAGACACTTTTCTGGCCATTGCTCAATGCTATAATGTAGGAATAGAAGGGGAGATATTCGGTCAGATACTGAATTGGTGACACTAAAGGCCTCTACACATGATCAGCCGTAAAACCCCTTTGCGCTGGCTGTCCCATTGTTTGTCTATGGAGAGGGCGGCAAAGCCTGACAAAGCGGCACCGCTACCCTTGGCGTCGCGCAGCACTCGGATTTTCCGCCCGAGCGCTGCGCTCAGAGTTGAAATTATTTGAACTTTGACTGCACCGCCGCACCCTGGCGGTGAGCGAAGCGCATTGTTCTTATCATGTGCTTATCATGTGAAGGCCGCTTAATCTTGGGTGTCCATCTTGAAATTGTGCTCATTGTATAGATCGTCTTTGCTGCTGGGTTGAAGATGTGCATGTTTTAGAATATGTAGAGTCTTTGCAGAAACATTCATATTAAGGCATAATGGTACACTGTGGGCTTGTTCTCCGGCCTAGACATCAATACAAAGTCAGGTGTTTATTGCAAATAAAACACAACATGTAATAGTAATAGTAATAGTTTGTTTTCAGTTTTTGTGTAAAATTTTTAGTAGAGGCATTTTTGAATGGCAAGCCTGGATTTTAGTGTGTAAGGCCTGTGCTGTTTTACAATGCTGAGACAACATTATTGTTTATTCTTACGCACCATGTCACTCCATGGCTTGGTTAGCCTTCTTTTGGGCCCCAGGGCAAAAATATGTTGCTGTTAACTCCCTGCACCTCTCCCTCACTGCCCTTGTGTACAGTATTCCTGTTCTGGAATATCATCATATGTCAACTTTTGTTTTTTGATTGAACAAAAAGTATTGTAGAAGCATAGAAAACTTGATTTTCACACAGGGACTTCCTTCAGGGTTAGGCCTCATGATCAGGACAGCTGAGACTGTGCTTTAGTGTTTCCAAACAAAATTGAAGTTACAAACATATTCCCACATGAAACCTGGGGCTTTTGTGGCCCCTGGAGATGTGAGGCCACTTTGCCAGAGTGGTAATCCAGCTTTACTGTCAATAGTCTTATGCTGGAGCAAAGACATGGAAAGTGCACCATCAGTGGAACTTCAGTGCTAATGTATGGTGACTCCAGGAAGACAACGGCAACTTTAATGCAAGGGGAGCGTTTTGACGAGCAACAATGAAATATCGCTTTAATGGCAAATGTGACCTTTCAGTTGCTGTTTTGGAATTTTGGAACATAATTTCTTCCTGTGCCCTTTGAACAAATCGTCTGTGTCAGTTCACCATTACCACTGTGTTCCATGGCCTAACAAAACAAATGTTTGTCCCATCCCCTAATCTGCGCTGTCAGAGCGATAAACAGAGAAGATGAAAACGGTGGATGCTCAAGTATCCGGCATGACTTTCTGTGGTTGAGAGAGCATTTTGGGACTGCAGTGGCTTGATATAATGTTTACTTAGACTCGAAGTTCAAACAAAGTTCTTATCAGGCCACAGAGTCAATCTTTCAGGCATCAGAATAGTACTTTGGTTACAACATCAAAGTTTACAGTTTTTGGAAAGAGTTAATCATGATCAGACATATTGAAAGAAACATAATTTCTTCATGACGCAAGAGGAACTGCTGCAATCTCAAGTACAGATTAAGTCATTTTAGCTCAAATGACCTGCTGATGTCTCTTTGCTGTTATCGGTAAGTGGTTGATACAGAGATATAGCAGATAGTGAGGAATATTCCAATCACATAAACAGTCTTAAAGCAAAAGGTCTTGTATCTAACAAGATACTGGAACTACCATGAAGCTTATGGCAGTGTTTTCATGGAAATTAGCATTGGTACTGGGCAGGAAACACAGGAACTGTGGCACAGGAATATTCTGCTCAGTGGATTGTTTCTGTCATGCTGAGCTTTTCCAGTTTACCGATTCTGTTGCACTCTAAATAAGACAATGCATGTTTCCATGGTGTCATGCACTTTAGCCATCCTCATTAAACTAATGGAGGTTACTTTCTGACACAAGAAAACGTCTTTACTATCCCTTCAGCTCCACATCAGGATAATTTCTTTAAATCTTCCAGTCAGATCGGGAGCTAATCACTAGCTTTTTCTGGGCCCTTTAAGGATGGCGTAGATATTATGCTTCGTACTCATTGGAAAAAACGACAACAAAACAAACTCAGTCACACCACTTGCCTGGGAGGTGTAATTCATCACTGCAGAAGTGAAGCAGGGGATGAATTTATCAGACTGTACTTGTATGTTGCCTGAAACCCCATGTTGTTCATTCTCCTCTGTAAGAAAAAAAAAAAGCTGAGTATACAACTATAGTAGTTATGCTACTTGAGCAGTTTTTGGATATGAGGATGCCTTTTATGTATAAAATGCACTTTAATGTCTGCCTTAGGATGTTTCATGCTACTTTTAGTCTAGTACATTTTACAAAAGGTCAGCAAGCATGTGAAATTCTCTCATTTTCAGGTCTTCTGGACCCTATTTGTGATCATAAATAATGTATCTTTATCTATAGAAATTTGAAAATAAAAGTCCCCAAACTTGTTTTTTATAAAATCAAATATTAGCCAGAACCTAGAATAAGGCACTCATACATGTATCATATAAGGGGACATTTTGGTATTGGCACAAAATCTTAAAATTTTAGTCTTACACTCCTTAAATCTCTTCCTCTTAACATTTCAGTGCTATTTCCCACCCAACAAAAAGGGTATGTACGTTACTATGTTATTATCTATAATGCTGGACTATGCCTGGAGTATTTTTTCTGATGAAGTGAGGAGTAGTACGTGAGAGATTAGCATCTGGTCCAATACAAGCAAAAGACCTGCACCTTTCTGCAGCAGCACATTGATGCTGGCGATGAATCAAGTCCACCCTGAATTGCAAAAGACCTCCACATCAGTTGAGGGCTGTTTAAAGTGCAGGGCAGCTGTTTTGACTTTGGGACCATACGGAGCTATTTGTTGTTGTGCTGTTGGTTGCAGTGCAGGGAGGATTCAGCATCCAAGTTTCTTCCCTTTGGATGAAGTTGAAGCACATCAAAGCTTCTCCGATGGGAAAAAGCATTTAATGTGAGGTCCTTTTTTGGAAAAATACCAGAAAAAAGATTTTTTCTTTCTCAAAGAGAAAAATGATTCTGCCTCTGAAATATTAATACCAATTTTCTTGACTGTAAAACTATTTTGAAACTTCTAATGGAGTCCTCACTCTTGAACTGCTGTGTGACGATATTTGCATTTCTTTTGGGAGTTTTGGGGTTTTTTGGGGTCAACATGCATCTTTTAGATCACAAGTGTGCAGGGCTTGCAAACATGTTTTACTGTTATTGAGTGTGTAGGGGAAATACCTCTTTGAGAATATTTGCACTCATAATAAATTTTGAGGCACCACCCTCCTAATGAGGGAAGCAACTAATCAAATTAATAACTCCGTAAATCGCTTATAAATCCGTCAGCATGCCTATCAATAATGAATCAGTCTTAATATCTGGGTTATGAAGTCTCTGTACAGTGACCTCAGCTCCTGTCCAAAGGATATACACACAGGATTGACGATTATATGTCACAACACAAAATTAACAGTATATAAATGGAATGAAATGAGAAGTAACACTTGTGTGAGTTACTTAGTTTGGCGATAGTGGGAGAGTATATTAAAATAGCCTATATTATAAATGGGGAATGCAGGAATGCGCAAAACCACTTAGACCTAATGAAACCTAAATTAAAATCGGATAATTAACTAAGCCTCCTGTTCGACCTCACTCTTCACCGCACAGTGGCTCACTCAAGTTATGGAAGTTTTGGCCTACTTTTAGCAGCAGGGATCAAAGGCGAAGCTCCTTTGGGGCCCCTGGACTGTTGCGCCGCAGCTCCCAGACTTTCCAGCAGAGTGAAAGTTGTCTCGCAGCAGGAAGGGGAAAGTGGTTGAATTTGTGATGTCCTGTGGGCGCTCATTGAGCTGGTTCACGCTGCAGAAGGCCTTTGGGCTTGGCAGGAGAACCACTGTGGCAAGTGGCTGGCAGCAGGTTCCAATGAATCTGGAGCAAAGAGGTTGGTCGGCAGGTGCTGGTCTACTTCATTCTGGTTGCTCGCTTATAATAATAGTAACAACAACATCGCTGGCCATTCGATATCACTGTCAAAGTTATTATTACACACAAAAATGTTGAAAAACACTGGAGATAAAAGAAAACCGGATCAATAAAATTTGAAAGTTCAAAATAACTTTGCTCGTGAGCACAAAAGACTTTAAAGTGTAATAAAGGAAATTACGCACAACAAAAAGGTAAAATGCGAATAAGCATGGCAGAACTCACAGTATGAATAATAGGAAATATCTAACAAAAGACACAGGGCAAAAAGAAAAGAGCAGATAACTATAACGAAAAAGACACAGCTAGAATGAACGGAAAAGCACAAGAGATGAAAAGAACAAGAGACTGAACCGCCCAGAGCACACAGGTGTTTGACTGGCCAAAAAGTTGGCGGCCTTAATCAGGGAGGCTTCCCTCGTGATGAAAAATAGATCACCATGAGATATATTCAGAGGAAACTTTAATGCTTTCCTGATACGAGGTCATATACTTAGATATGTTGCGCGCGAGGGACACATACTCTTCCCACTATGGTCAACATTGATTCTTAACATCCAATTAAGCATACAGATAAACGTTAAATCAGAATACACTTATTATGCCGTGATATCAGCTAGCCTACTTCAAATACACACACTCTAGATTAACTCAATGACAATATATAATGAAAACAAAATGAAGGAGCACGTATTCATGCAACAAGTTGATTAATAATCCCCAATTATATCTTCTTTCAGAATATATAAAGTTGACTTCCTTGCGGTAACTCTTCTTAACTCAACCACAAGATGGCAGTATGGCTACATGTTAGAGAGTTTAAATAATATTGAATTCTGCAACTTATCAATCTTTTGTTTTAACAGGGTTGAAGCAAAGTATCATTCAGATAAAAACATGATCATGTGCGTGTACAAGTCAGGACATGTCAAACGGTAAACAAAGAGGAACAAAGGAGTAATCTCACTTGCAACATACATTTCAATTTTATCACACAGAAACATTTGTTCAGCGAGGCAACCTCAGTTTTTATTTGGAGTCAGTTTCCGTCATTTATTCACACTCTTATTTTTAGCTGTATTTTTCTTACATCCTTCGAGAAAGATCTGGCTATTTAGCAGCTAAATGCTCCACTGTGTTGACCAGTTAATCACCTTTGTTTGACTGCACTTTGGTATGGGAAAGATAGTGTACTGTGGGTTGATCAGGGCCTTTTTGCTACTGCTGGAAACAGAGCTGATGAGAGCCAAGAGACTCAATCAACTGAATTTGTGGGTTGGAAACCAAAACATTGAGTGGGAGGGAGGGGGGGGTGGATGGGTCAAAACTTTTACCTAGGAGACCACAGTTTGTGTCTAGTGTGAAACAAGTCAATGTTGTTTTAACACAATGTTACCTATCTTGGCTACTTACATGCCTTGTGAAACCAAAAGTCAGTGCTTTTTTACTATAACGTTATGTAACTCAGATATGGTCATCACACATTGACGTCACCCACATGATGTATTTACTTCATGTTGAATAATGAATGTACTGATTTTAACCCAAAACAGGATGCTTTTTCGAAACCTTACAGAGTACTTTTTTTTGCCTAAACCTACCCACAGCTGTTTCACAACATTAACTACATGTTATAATTTCACTGTACATCACATTAGCCCCATTTCCACCGTGCAGTGTGGTACAGTACAGTTCAGTTCGGTGCACTTTTGTCTGTTTCCATTGTGAAAAGTTGTGGATGGTATCAATGGAACCATTACATACCATCCCCATTTTTGGTACCCCTTTTGTTGGGGTACCTAGCACACAGATTCAGTACTAAAGGTGGAGCTGTGAACACTGCAGTCCATTGATTGATTGGTCAATAGCAGATGGTCACTCTGCTCAGGGCTGAGTTGTGGCTGGTTTTGAAGCTCATGTAACCACTGTTCATACTGTGGAGATTTTTACTACTGTAACTATAAAACGAAAGGATGTTTTGTTGCTTGCAGCAGCTGGAGTCTGAGAAAAAAAATAATTAAATACTGGGCTGACTGCTGGCAACTTTGGTGGAACGTTAACTCGTAATATTACGGCCTATTTCCACCAGATGCGTGTTGGTTGCGTCTGCGCTCTGGCATGGCAGCAGAGCCGATTAGATTCAATTCTAGTCAATGTGTGTGTTTCCACCGGCTGCGGCTTTGCTGCGTTCTGGCTCCGTCTCAGCTCCGGCACTCCGGAGCCCTCCGCAACAGATATGCAGGACTGTTTTTTTGCCGGATGCCGGAGCACAACACAGCAATTCAGCACAGAGCAGATCCTGTAGGGCAGGAAGTCGTGCACAGAAACAAAATAAAAAATCCGGTTAATTTTCAAAATAAAATACGCATTGTTCACGGTGGATCATATTGCCCTGCACTACACCTTGAAAACTACATAATGGACAGAGGCAGGCCTGAAGTCAACAGGTCAGAGGTTTTCAGATGTCATTTCACCCCGTTGACACCATGGACGAGGAGATATTCATCATGGCACCGAGATGTATTCCGGCGGAGCTGCGCTGCACAGCAAACGCAGCCGGTGGGTATTGACGGACAGCGGAGCACATAGTGGATAACCAGCGCTGCCATTGCATCCAGTGGAAATCCGGCATTACTCAGTGCATGACAACTTTGACCATTAGCTTTTATATTCATTTTATATATATATTGATATTGATCGGGACAGCATATATATATATACAAATGCTGTTGATGCTGTGGTCCATCCCCTTACTGTACTTGTATGGGAACATGTGGGAATGTGTAATATTTGTATTTATTGTATTTATTGCTGTGTGTATATATAGGTAGTATTGTGTTTATTGTTGTGTGTATGAGCAGTATAGGTAGTATTGTATTTATTGTTGTGCATACATGCAACTTTTGTTTATCTGTGTTTGTTGCGCAAATGTGCAACTCTGTTCTTATTCTGTTGTGCAACTGTGCAACTTACCTTCTTCTCCTTCTGTAGTTTTAACTATGGCAGCAGCTTGTCTCAGTTCATGGAGTCCAAGACAAATTTCCCTTCGGGGACAATAAAGTATCTATCGATCTAAATCCTCATTCTGAAAAAAAAAAAAAAAAAAAAAAGCATGGTGGAGCGTCCTTCCTGTGGGCAACACTAAACCCTTGAGCTTGCTTTAGAAGGACTAAATGCACAAACCCTCTATTTTCAAATATCTCATGGAGAGAGACTATCACTGCAGTTTTATTTTGTTCTGAAAAAGTCAGCATGCAAACTTGATCTGTGGACGATAAACGAGGTGCAAACTTCCTCTGTCTCACCAGTAATGAGGAAATACAGTGAGTGCTGGACGGAGAAGTGAGTGACAACAACCCTGCCCTAAGTAAAGAGTAGTGTTTGCAGTGGAAACGCTACGGTCTTGGTACCATGTCTGTATGGTTACTTTTAGTTCCAAAGGTACCATACCAAAAGCGTTAAGTAGAAACTGGACTATAGAGACACTAAAGGGTGTCTTATATGTCGCTAGGAGGCACTAAGGGGCATGAAAAAAGTTGGTATTTAAGGACCTGGGAATGAGAACGGGTTTGTTTGATCTCAAGCACTGGCAGTTAGCTTGTAAATATTCAGTGCAAAAGTCACCTGGAATGGAGAGAGTGAGGGTTTTGTTATTGCTAGAGAGTGCAAGGCTGTGCTGGAGGCAGTATGTGTCATCACAGACTATGTACAGAGCTCACCAAGGTCACAGTAGAAATTATTAATTCATATTTGGCCAGAAACAAAGTGCATGAAATAGCTTGGCCTATATCACACAGTATGGCTGTGAAATAAAAGAGTTCTATATATTGAGGATGATGGAGAGATAGATGTGACCCTCTTTATGCAAATAAAAGTTTGCTGATAGCTATCCAAACATTTCCAGCCACTGGAAAAGAATCCAAACACATAACTTTCTACTAAAGAGCAAAGAGTCAGCGCCACGTCCAGAAAAAGCTAGACTTGCAAATATATTTGAACCCCTTTACCTTCCTTTTCGTTCACCAGACACCAAGAAGATAACGCATAGGTCAGGGGATTACACACTTTACTGAGATCGCATTCTGTAACTTCTGGGTGTTGAAGTTGTCAAAACTTTTAACAGCTCCCTCTCTGTGCCATTTGGACTCTCCGATGTGCGAAATTGCCTGGCGCGGCTCTAATTACACTGAGTGAAAGTTATCCAGTGCTTAGTTGGTGTGGCTCAGCTGCATTAGAGGGAGATAGAAAAACACACACACTGAAGGAGAGCTTTGATCGGAGCTTCCTACCTATGCATCTTGTCTTTAGCAGATGATTGATTACTTTTTTTACCACACCCTTACGTGAACACAGAGGCAAAGGTGGCTGGGCATAGATGTTGTGTTGAGTTACGAAGGAGAGGGAAGGGAAGGGGGGACCACCAAGGAGAGAAGAGAAGCGAGGGAAAGAGAGAAGGAAACAGAAAGACAGGAGTGAGGTTGAAAAAGATGGAAAGATCTGGAAAGCCGACCGTACGGTGTGGTTTTGATTTCAGCTGTCAGTCTTCTGTCATCTTGGGGAATCAGTCTCACATGAGCTGATGTATAATTCTCCACAGATCTCTCCTTGGCTGCTTCCCTCTCTTTGCTTTTCCTTCACCACTCCCTCATCTTTCCTCTCATCTCCTGTTCCTCTTCTCCATCGCTTCTCTCCCCCTAAAATTCTTATCTCCTCTCTTTTAATCTTTTTTTTTCTCCTGACCACCTCCTCTTTTCTCATCCTTTTCATCCCATTTCTTCTAGTTTGCCCCTTCACTGGCCTCCTCCTTCTTTTCTGGCTTTTCCAACTACCTTTTTCTTTTTCTTTTCCTCTTTCTTTCCCCCCTTTTGCATGTTTTCCCTTTTCCTCTCTATCATCCTCCTCTCCTCAATTTTCTTCTTTTCCCAAAAGGCATCAAGACAGGGTAAAGCACAGGTCAAACAGCATTTGTTGGATGAAACATCCGCACAATATCAGCCTACAGTTAAAACATTTTCAGACACTCATCATAGCACCCAGAAAAGGGATGTCAGCAGTTAATCATTAACCGGTTAACTGCCAAAAATATTTCTGACGGGTTAAACATGTTGGTCTAAAGAGTAATTCTGCTACATTTCAGGTTACTGCATCACCAGACCGAGGATGTGCAGCACCACCTTGGTCTGGTGGGAGCTTACGTCAGCTAGTGGTGCCATTCATTCGACGATTACCAATTCTTATGTTGTCCCGACCCAACATCGTTGCTGTGAAAACATTGCGCCCATCCTCCAGTCTCCCCCCCGGTTGCCCCAGTGAGTTAGCAGATCAATTTAATCACTGTTAGCTCTGTTAGTGCTGTTGATAGTGACAACAGGCTAGTGCTGCTAATATGCTTAACAATGCTAAGGGGGTCCTATGGCTTAAAGTGAAGCAGCATACTCTCTGGGGCTACCTGGAGGGAGTCCAGAGGATCGCCACCATGTTTCCACAACAATGCAATTCTGCTAACTGCACCACGTTAAAAGTGGTAATCTCTAACGCAGGTGGTGTGCAGTGCTGAGTGGCCAAGGTAAATGTTAGCTTACCACTAGAGGCTGGAGGATGGGCAATTGCCATTAGAGTTCTCAACAGGGTGAAAAATTACAACACAAAACGAACTAACCCATGTGAGTTGAAGCCCAAACCCGGCATTTCCTGACCTGAGCCCGACCAAGCCCAACCCCCCAGAAAGCACTAGTTGGCTTCTAACACCCGAGACACACACTGTGTTGCAATGTAAGCCACGTGTCTCCAGTCTCCAACCAGTAGGAAGTAGGGATTTGCGCAAATAGACATCTAAACGATTAAACGTCTGCCACCTCACCAGTCGGCACTACAAATATTGGTCGGTTAAACCTGTTAGTGTTTTATTCATGTGCAACACCGCTTAACTGTCATGCAGCCGCCTGCCAGCAGTGGGTTCTACAGAGCCATCAGACAGCCGTCCCTGCAGTAATGCTCCCGTAGACTGGAGTTTTAAAACAGCACGGTGGGAAATTGGAGAGAGGTCCTCTTGCAAAACCAGTGCGGTTTGGCAGTACTTTGGTCTAGAAAATTAACTCAGCAGCAATTAATCTTTTTTTTTTTATATATGTTATTATTATATTATATATCATCATTGTTATAATGTGCAGGGTTTACATTCATACTGTGTGGGGCAAAATGCCTCTCATTTCAGCTGAAATTTAATTATGATGTAGATGTTGTTTTGTTAACTTTAAAGTGAACTGCTATCATATCTGTTGGATAATCTGCAAGGTTCAGTATGCCCCACATTTCAGAGGCTATTTATTTATTAACTTTAGTGGTTAACTTTTGACTGAGTTGACATCATGTTCACATTCATACCGCACGGCGCAAAGTGTCTTGTACTTAAGCTGCATTTAAAATCAGATATGTTTGTTGAAGATTGTGATTAAATGCTTCAAAGGGCTCTTAATGCCCACGATACCTGTTGAGTGTTTTCCCTTTTTTAGACTGGTCGACTAATCTTTATTATAATTTTCGTTTAGTCGACAGGAACATCCCTAGTAGGAAGAACAGAGAGCCCTGCTGCTTCCTCTTATTATTTAACGGCAAATCAGTGCATAAAATAAAAGGCAAGATATTTAGTACATGAACCATTAAAACTTCACCACCTTAAAATGGATAACACTTTGACATGTGGCGCAAAAGCTCACTGAGTCAATGGAGCCCCAGACAAAAAGAAACAGTCTATTGTATTTCATGTTATTTTTCTTTTTTTTTTTTCTTTTTAAATGAATAGGTTAGTTAGCAGTTAATAGATTAAACTAAACCGCACCTGACATCACTAGGTCAGGAGGAGCTCTAAGCCCATTAAAGTAGTTTTTTAGCTTGACTTCCATAGATAGAAGAACTATGAATGCAGCTGGATGGATCCAGGCTGCAATTCACAACATCATGTTTTAGAGGATTAAAAAAAATTAGGAGTTATGATGGATGTATTGCAGTATCTTTGCACCATCTTTAATAATTATTTAACAGGCATTGATGTAACTGCATAATGTGGTAATATAGATCAAATGGAATCCCCACCCAAGATAAGTGACAAGGGAAATCCATCAACGAGAATATATGGACTTGTTTTCGACGATTGTGGACGTATATCAGTGGAACATATTTTAAGAAACAAATGTCTTGCCAGCTTACTGTGGTTCTGGTGATTAGAATCAGGCTCTGGATTTTAATACTGTGTAGCTTCAATGAAAGCTGTCAACCTTCCTGAACTTTAAGATAAGTGAATCTGCTATCTGCTTTAATATCTTCTCTCTTCCTCTCTCTCTCTTCCTCTTTCCAGCTTTCAAAATTTGATATTCAACTTTTTCTCTTAAAGCAGAGACAGTAAAAAGAGCTCGATGTCATAAAATCAGGTCCAAATGTGGGATTGTGAAAATGGGATGGATGAGGAGACAGTGGTTGTACTACATCCAGAGGTAGTGTCTGTTTTTCTATTTTTTTTTCCCCTGTTACATTCGTTATCTTACCTCTGTGTATCTTCCTTTACCCCTCTACCACCCACTCCAGCTTTTAGGGGTGGTGGAGGAGAAGGGGAAGTTAAATTGATATATAAGAGCACTGGAAAAGGGAAGAATCTCTTCATCAATTGGTAGCACTACGATTTGCATGTCAGCCCAGTATAAATCATTTCTTTTCACACTTCTACCACTGCTCTCGGAAACCATTTGATGCTACTTCAATATCTGAAATATTATTTCTTCCCCGAATTTAATCCCCAAATGGCTTACATGATAAATTCCAGAAGGACAGTCAAATCAGAGCATCCATTTACGGGAAAGATCTGAACAGACACTACTGATCATCTGTGAAAGAAACAAAAAAAAGACCAAATATCTGCCCTTTACTTTCTCTGAAGGTTCATTAAAAACAGATGTCGGAGTATCCCCCACTTTCTACAAAACATCAACTGTGTTGTTTATACACAGAGCATGTACTTGTTAACCGCTACACAGTTGTATTTGTGTATTTTTAATCCTGTTTGTGGTTATGTAATGTGAGATAAGTCTACATACATACAGCTGATGATTATAGTGTCCAGGACTCGGCTAGATCTGGGGCTGACAACAGCTTGTTTGTGCAGTAATCTCTCCCTTAACAAGCTTCAGGCACACAAGGTGAGATCATAGCGTAAGCGAACACATACACACACGCATGTGCGCAGTCCCCCGGCACATGTGTGGAAGCCTCATGAATAGGAAGTCTGCTTTAAGTCAGGGCACCACTCAGCTTGACCAGTCTCGCTGTGAAAACAAACATCCCCTGAGCTGTGAGCAATCCAATGATGTAACAGCTTTGATCGCCCAGCGAGGGCAAGGTTTGCTCAAGGGTCAGTGGAACACGGATTCCAATCAATAAACAAATTACTCACCTATCTGCATCACACACACACACATGCATACACACAGACAATGGGAGGTGACCGGAACATGTGTCTCACCCCCAAACCTAATCCAGGCTGAGCTTCCTCTTTGCAGAAGTCACTTCCTTTGAGCTGCCACTGCTTGACCCTTCCCACCTGCTTTCTCTTTGCTGCAGAGTTTGCAGCACTGTGTCATCTTTAGCAATCAAAAGTCGGTCCTTTTGTTCTTGCGTAGCTGGGTGTAAACACAGTCAGTGTAATTTCCCTAAATCTATGAAATTTTAACCCCTAACACTTTCTCCTGCTTTTCTCTCGGCTGCAGAAAAAGCAGAAGCCCAGAGTTTCCTTTAACAAGCCATGTGGTAGCTCCACCTCATCCTCACATTCTCAGGCTAGACCAGTTATAAAATCCTCAAGCATGTTTTGGGTTTGCCCTCAGGTCACCCTCTAGTTGGATACTCCCACAGGAAGGTGTATATAATGCATCCAAATCAGAAGCCTTGACTACCTCAGCTGGCTTCTATCAGTGCATAGGTGGTGTGGTTCTACTCTATGCTTGCAAGCAATATGTACACCATACCTTGTTCTAATGGTGACTCCAGACACTCCACAAGGAAACAGATTTTTTATCCTTGCGGGAACAAGGCTTTGATTGTAAGGCAGAAATCAATGCGATATCTGTAGATCTCTGGGCATTGCATCAATCTCCTAGTCATTCCTCCAGCAACTTACCATCATTCATGATCACGACCCTCAAGACTGGGAAAAAAACAGTTTGGAAAAAACAGTTCCTCCTGGGCTGCTGTAGTTGAGGAAGAGTGGGCTGTTGATTCCTGGCTTCCCTCGGTCCGCATACTGAAGTATCCTTGGGTAAGATACTGCACCCCAAAATTGCTTCCATGAGTGTGTATAGTCAAATGATGAGCAGGTGGCACCTTGTGTGGTAGCTTCAGCCGCAAGTGGGTGAATGTATGTGTAAATGGATGAATGTGACAAGTAGTGAAAAGGCTCATTTATACTCCCTGTATGTACAAAAAAAAGATATGCCCCTTTCAAACACTGTACATGTCAGTGCCCTCATACTTTCATGCGTTCCTTACGATGGCATAGATACAGCCAATAGATGGCACTAGAGGACAGAGTCAAAAATTTCACACATCAAAAGAGGCAACCGTGGAGGAGGTCGTAAGATTGTACCTTTAAACAGAGGCAGTATTATAGATGGTGGTGGTCTGTGCAGCAATTATATACATCCCAACATGTGGACAGAGAATTCTTTTTACCATATTACCGATACATTCTGTTCCGCCATTATTTAAATTTCTTAATCATTTCTTCCATGTGCAAATACTGACGAAATGAATGCAAAGTACTGACATAACGCTTCGTCCGTCTCCATCTTCGTGCCCAACTGTGAGCATAAATGAGCCCTTCAAGCGCTTTGAGTGATCAGAAGATTAGAACATTGCTATACAGGTGCCACTCCATTTTCTGTATTTTAGCCCAGATATAGCATACACCACTCTGACCCTTCTAACTGCTGCATGTCCCAAACTGCCCCTACAGTGCAGGAAAAGTTCCTACAAAAGGTAAGACTTGAGAATCTTCTGAACAGGAGTCCAGTTTACCCCAACTGCACATTGAGCTTTATGAAGTCTAGCAGCTTCCCCAGTCATCTGATCCAACATACCACAGGTGGTCATCAGTTGACAGCTCTGCATTTCTCTTTACTGAAGTGTCCAGGACAAACGCTTAAGATGTGATGTTATGACTGCAAAGTTCATTATCAGTCTTTGGCCCAGTGCTCCGCTGCCACGTTCAATTGTGAAGTACCTCACGGTTTCACAAGATGTTGGTTAGCCCTTTACTAGTGCAATAACAACATAACAAATACCAGTTGGTTTTATGATTCCAGGTTTCACCATCTTTGCCAACCCTATGAAGGGTCTCCCTATGAAGTCTCTGGTTGGAACCTTCCCTAGGTCGCCACCCAGTGCTTCCAAGCAGGCTGGGTACTCTGAACTCCTGTTCAATGCATAAACAGATGGGAAGTAGAGCTTTTGCTCTCTCTGCAACAGTCAGCTGGAGGTGACTACTGGGTATCCTCACACCACCCAGTGCTTTTGTTCTTGGACAAATCCAAGTTCCTATTAAGTAGTTTGGGTCCAGAAGTAGATGTGCATGCAGGTGTGCGCAGCAGTACAAAGTCAGAACTACACAAGCACCTTCCCAAAAGAGAGAGGACATTCCATGTTTGTGTTGTCAGGGTTAAATCCACCAAAGCATACACCTCTGCCAATGCCCACCTTCAAACACCCTTCCCAGGCCTGTGTCAGGATCTGTCACTAGGCACTAATTAACCATGGAAAAATCTACCAGAGGCTCCTTGACAACACAGTGTTGCAGGGAGCCTTTAATTACGTCTAATGGCATCAACTGATGGGGAATTCATGATTGACATTTGACATATTCAAATGTTTTCACGTACTTTATCTGTGTTAAATGTTAATTGCTTTACGCCATCAATAGCCCTGTTATTTTAAACAGAGAACCAACACTGCTGTATTCTTCCCCAAAGAACTGAGATCATATTAACATAAGGATTTCGTGTAATTTTCTTGCTGTGTGTCACCGAAACTATTGTTGTGAAGCCTCTCTTATGCATTCATCTTGCTCTTTTGCTTCCCTGATGTCATCTTTAAAGAGTGATATAAACTGTTTCTTTGCTAAAAAATAGAGTAATGAACAAAAAGGTTAGTTTGATCACAAGGAAAAGTTGTGGCTGAGGTACAATATATGATGCTGTTTGAGGCCATGTTACCTCAAAATACCCGGAATTTAAGATTTAAGCGTTTTCTCAATGAACCTTAACTGTATCCTTTTAATTGCCTGTGTTTCCATAAAAGATGTATTTGAAACCTCTTCTGTAGGAGCTCCCTGAGGTGAAAGAAACAACACCTCATCTTTGAGGAATGCCTTCCTGCCAGCGTCTCACTTTGTCTGCTGGGCATCCGGATGAAGGAATGACCTAATACATACAAAGACGCATGTGCACATACACTCCTTTTTGTATCTGTTTCTCCTGCTGGCAGTTGACAATGTTAGCTTACACTGATTCACACTTTCCTCTGTGTTGGGCCTGAAAGGCCAAACTACAAGGACAGACAGATGACGGGATGCATCTTCTAATCAAGACAGGGCAGTACTAAAAGACTTCATTAGATGCAAAAGAAATATCAATGCAGACTGTGGTGACAACTGTTACCAAGCTAATAGTGTTAGGCCGTCTTATTTTTTTATCACATATACATCAGCTATGTTGTTTCCTACAGCAGCTTTGAACTGCCAATCATAAAGGGGGTACTTTGGCTGAAACCTTTATTGAAAAGCTGATGGGCCTCTTTGGGCATAATCATGAAGAAGATAAATGTAGTATTATGTCAGAGGCTAAACCGCACTGGTAAATCAGTCTTTCTGGCATGTGGTCATGGAATTATTGAAAAACATTTCAGTAAAAGCATTCCGGTACTGTCTGATTCACCTCCAGCCCCGCTTATATCATTCTCCATGTGGATTTGTTACTCTTCTTGTAAATACCACACACAACCTTCTCTGTTGCCCTCTGCAAACACTTACAGTGCATGAAAATGAACAGCAGAGTGCACTGTGCTTGTATGCTCTGAAAAGTAAGGCCTTGCATTATATTTAGCTTGAGTGTTAGTTGCCATGGTGTGAGTGGATTCAAGCAAGCTACAGTGGATTCAAGCAAGCAAATCCTTACTGTTGGAGGGTAAGTGTCCAACATCGCCCAATCAAGGTTTGACAGCTTAGCCTCACAACCAACCCTGAACCTTGCTCTTAATCCAGACCGGGAAGTGCCTGAGTGTTAGAACACTGCAGCCAGTCTGGAAACATGGACACTTATGAAGCAACAGCCTACAATGTTAGAAGAGGCAATATAGGACAATGTACAGGTTGAAGAAGCTGATGGCATCACATTTCAGTGGAGTTGTACCTTGTATGAGTTCATGTTACCATTGATAGATTGATTGATATCTGTTGAGTTTAGATAAAATTTTCCGAACAATATCTGGGCAAAAAGGGATAAAATATTTAAAAAAAAAAAGAACAAACTACAAAAGATTTGTGTTTTAAGCTATAGCAGTAGCATGTAGATCAAGTGGTGGCAAAAGGCATTTTTGGACTAGATGAACCTTTTTGATAGCTTTAGGAACATAGTTCTAAAAACCCTCCTTTTTATTGTGTCAATTTTTATTTTATTTATTGCACCACAAGAGCTAGGAATGGTCATAGAGGGATTTCTTTAGCTTCTGTTTCAGAGCAGGTACACTACCAGCACAAAAGGAACCTTGACTGATGTAAGTGTGTGGTCACTGAGTCAGTACAGCACAACTGAGCCAGTAACCACTATTTTTAAGAAAAACCCATTAGCCATGTCAACAACAGAAACCTCAAAACACAACAGCTTCTAAACAAAAAAAAAAACAAATGAAAGAAAACATGGACAAATGGACAGAAAGTGACACCCAGGTATTTCCTAAGCATATATGTATGTGACAGCGGTAATACAAAGCAGTGTTGATTTATTAACGCAAAATAGGCATATGGCAGCTTACATCACTTCAGTGTTCTGTTCGCGGTGCAAATGCGAACTGTGGAAAAGTTTTTGGGAGAGCTCTCAAGCTGGAAATTACTCTCAGGGAGTCTCCAAAACTGTTCGGTCCAAAACATGTAACATTGGTTAGTCAAGATTCCAGCACATTGGTACAGAGTAAGATATTTTGAGAAAAAAAAAGATAAGTGAGAGTTACTTGTAAACAGTGTGTTTACTTTGGAATGAGATGCACTGTGTCTGATCACTGGTCAAAACAAAAAATAGATAACCCATTGATATTCTCAGACACTGGTCTAAGGTGGTAAATTAATGGATGCACTTGTACAGCACCCTTTACTCTTTGGACCTCTAAAAGCCCTTTTACACTACATGTCAAATTCATCCATTCATACACATAAGGTGCCACATGCTATTTGGTTTAAACATTCACATGCACTTACATACCGATGGTATAGCCATTGTTAGAAATTTGGGTTCGGCATCTTGTCCAGAGATACTTTGACAGGGGGAAAGGAGGAGCCAGGGATCAAATCACCACTCTTGATATTAGTGGACAATCCACTCTACTTCCTGAGCCCACTGGGAGCCTCAGCCTAGAGTTTAGAATTTTCATGATCCAACTTTAATTGCCAGTGAAGAAAAAAATAATGGATTGTCAAAAACAAAGAAGGATCTATAACCATTAGAGACCTAAACTAACCATTGCACCAACTCCGGCCACCATCCACAAAACTAGCTGTCCTTTTTATCAGCACAGCTTCATTGGTGCTGAAAGGAAAGCGGCTGACTTAACTGTCTTCACCATGATCTTCACTGTCTAGTATAAGGAATACCACCAAAACTACTGGATTAATGGACAAAAATCCTTTTTACAGGCATTGTTTCTGAAGCCTCAGTGAAACCGAAAAGTTCAATGTCAAACTGTGGGCCTTGATGGATCGTTGTAGAGTCAGTTCACAAGTTCATAGAAGGTGGGAAATCTGCGTGATTTGAATGACTCATTTTGGGGATTGTGCTTCACTCCAGTCAGTGTGAACTGACACATTTGTAGAAATAGAAGTTGGTTGCGTGAGAGGAACGGCTGACGGACAGCCTAAACACTCCAGAAGCACTAAAAAAAATGTTGTGAATTGCTCACAAGAAAGGGGAGCTCAATCGAGACAGCTTGTGAGCGGAAAGACAGCTAAAGAAAGAGGGAGAGGGAGAAGAAAGTAAGAGTGATGAAAGAAAGCAGAAATGTTGAGAGAAGCCAAAACCGTGACCTTCCCCCATATAAAACAGATATACTGTTATGTCGACATGCAGGTTTAGTTTTATTGTTTTGTAACTGTTTAGTTGTTCACAAAGTATGACGGACATGCGCGTGTTATGGACTGTTGTATCCGCCTTTGTCTGAGGTGTTTCATTCCTTTATTGACCTAATTGGCTAAATGTACAGTTGGCGTGCAAGGCGCTCTCACAGCAACTGCTATCAATTTGGTCAGACGCACTACTATCAAATTATAAACAATTTAGCGCCTCTCTGAAGATGTAATGTACTATGAACTACGCTGCTGTGACGTAAATGGCAGCTCGGCAGCATTCATATCAATCGCAAATTGTGAGAAAGAAGTCAGAGGTTGGAGGGCTGTTCTTTTTCACGCAGGGCTGGTTTGGGAGTGACACTCGAGCCATCCTACCCTCTTTGTCCTCGTCTTCCTTATCTTTTTCCCTGGCCCTCCACAAGTACCTTTTCATATCAAATGGGATGTATTTCTTCAAAAGGTAAAAACAGTCATCTCTGTGTGGCCAGTCCTCATGGTCTGGTAGTGGTTGTGACCAGCGCTGACGTGCCAAGAAACAACAGTGAGGGGTTTGTCGGTGATCTGTTGTTGTTGTGTTGCTGGTCTCTTTTATTCAATGGAAAGGTAGACAACCAAGTCCAGATGTTATTTGTTAAGGCTTTTGCCAATTGTGTGTGTGTGTGTGTGTGTGTGTGTGTAACTGCCAATTACAGCTAGTTACAAGGAAGCTGTCTGCTTTAACAGAAGTGGATGAATTCCCAGGCAGCCCGTAGTGAAACCTGTTACAAGACGGAGAGAGGAGAACATTTAGGCTTAAGTGTTTACCATTACAGGCAGTCTGTGTGTGTGTGTGTGTGTGTGTGTGTGTGTGTGTGTGTGTGCGTGCGCAGTGGTGCGGCACTGTAAACTTCCCATTAGCTCTCTCCCACTCCCTGCCTCGCTCTTGTTTTGCCCCTTCCTCTCAGTTCATCAGGTTCATGATACGTGCCTTTCTAAGCCTGACTTCTGCTTTAGTGGATGACTGATTATACTTCAAAACATGGTGCATCATAGCAAGAGAGAAAAATAAAAAAATAAAATAATTAGGCTTCAGTTTGCATTCATGTTTTGGGTAAGCATAACATCATAAAATAAAACTCGGTTGCCATTTTTTAAATCGTATCATTTGTTGCACTCTTGTTTTAGACAGCTTTGCATCTTGGAAATTATTTGCTTGTGTGCTTTGAGTGAGATAGAAACATTGATATAAATCCTATGTCTGTGCGTTCAGTACAGAGCTGGAGTGGAGATGTGGTTAGCCTAGCTAAGCCTAAAGATTGGAGGCTGTTGCACGCTGGGCTTTTTCCCATGTTCAAAAATACCTACCAACACCACTTAAACTCACTTTGGTTAGCACATTGTTTCATTGTTTAACCTCTGCAGAAAAAGGAATGTAACTGTAACTGTCATCACAGTGAGGTTACCAGGTTTGGTACCATGATCGTACCAGTACAGACAACAATATCAAAACCTACTCTCTACTGGGCAGATGGATAAATTGGGGAAGGTTGACCAAACACGGCTACAACACATTCATTTATCAATTTTAGGTATTTTGAACCTTACGCATAAGAATAATGGACGTAGCTTCTGTGACATCACCCATTGGTTTGTTGAAACCTACTTTGAACATGGATGTCACAACACCTGGGTACAGTGTTTGAGGTGTGCCCTTGTTCACTCCTGTAAAAGTGGCTTAGTGACATATGAATCCAAAAAAGCTTTATTCCACAGTATGTAATTACCCGGAATTTCTGCATCACAGCAGAATAGTCCAACTTCTAGTTTAGCCCTTTGCTAATGTCAATAATGTCAATGGGGATTAAAATGATTTAATCATGTGGCACTTCTAGACTTCAGAAATGTAATCAGATGGAACTGATCAAATCCCAATAATAAAACTAGTCATTTCATAAAGGTTGTGATGCTCAAAAAAAATTATCCACTGATTCACGTACTTTCACTTTCACAATGTAAATCTATTGGAAAAAGTCTTTTTGGAACCCGTGGCATTACATGACAGACCCGGACATTGGATTTCCACATTTGGCCACTATGTAAAAGTGATTTCGAAGCCTGGTTGTTTCTTGGCACGTGGTTTTGAACTCCGCGGAGGTCCGCGCGGACTAAAAGCGAACGTCCGCAAGCCCTGCGCGCGCAAAACTCAGATTTTACGACCGTGCGGACTCCGCACCAGTGTGACTCAAAACACTGCTCGACGTATTTTTCACATCGCCATGACAGAAACGTGCAAGAATTGGGGGTAATGTAGTGTTTCACGGACATTTTTATTGGAAACTACAACGCGGAAGTGTGCTCAATGCTCCGCTTATAGTGCGCCCGAGTCTGTGAGCACCTTAAATTAAAACGCTCGGCGCACACTGCAACACAATCAAACAAATGCACAACTCAGAGGATCACAAGTGTCTCTGACACCAGACTCTGAGTGCGCTCGTGGCTTGTTGACGGTGTTAGTGTTGCGTTTAAGGCCTCCCCCAAAAAAACAGAAAAAAGTGCTGAAGCTTTGAATTTTTTTTTCACAATCGAATCCCGTGCCAGCGAATGAAGCTTTGAAGCTTTGAATTTTTTGGGTCAGCCCTACTGTCAAGTTGGGCATTTTAACACGGGGGCCCATGGGGATTGACTCACTTTTGGAGCCAGCCTCAAGTGGCCAATGCAATTCTGTAGCACTTTTGTGTTGGCTTAATTTTTCAGCCCAAGCGGCTGCAGCTTGAGCTCAACTACACATTCAATTCTGTATTTAATACAAAGCCATGACATTAATATCAATGTTCCTGTCTCACCCCCAGAAAGAAAGCAAATTGGAGTATTTCCTAAAATGTTTGTTGTAAACACTGGTTTCATGTCAAAATGATTTTGTTAACTTATTTTGGAAGTGCCTTTTCAAGAGCTATCAGAATGCCTGGCATGATAAAACAACACTTGTCACTTAAAATATATATGGAAGTGAATCCACTGACTATGTTATTTAAAGCTGCAGTAGGTAGAAAGCCTGAAAACGGTTGATTTTTGAGTATCATCTGAATTCTGATCATCTGGTTTTGTTCGCCTCCACCCTGAGTCCCTCCTACCAGACGAGCACATGAGTATTTTATCCTACTTAGTTCTATGTCTCCTTCTCTGGGAGCCTCGGCTCTCCCTCACCGCGCAGCAGCCTGCCCCGCACTTGACCCCAAGGCTCGGCTCTCTCTCCAGGGAGAGCCCTTGGCTCCGCTCCCACGACCGACCCTTGCACCCTCCGGTCAGGCCCGGCCCCACCTCACCCTTCCGATTTCTCCGGGGGCTCCAGGGAACCGAGTTCTGGCTTCCCTTTTTTGGGTTGTTTTGCTGTGTAGGCAGTTGTGCTGGAATAGCTATTTTACCTGGCGCACTGTTCGCCATTGCTGTTTGCTCTCCCCTTCTGCTGGCGGCACGGGAACGCGCATATGCAGTAGAACAGCCAATAGGAACGCAGTGGTCTGAGCTGACCTTTGATTGGTTGATGCACATCAGCACAATACTGATTCTTTAGAGGCTGAACACAGAGCCATGGTGAGGTGCAGAAACCTATTGTTTGTCTCAGACAACTTGATTTACATTATGCTTAGAGGATATTATAACATTTTTACTCAATTATACCAAAACAATGTTGCCTACTGAAGGTTTAAGTGTGGCCTCTTTTATTTCGATATAGGACTAGCTGATGGCTGATAGACATTAAGATTCCACAGTAAAAACATTATCATCTTTAAAGCACCTGTCCTTTCCATTAAGAAGCAGAGAAAAACAGCAGTGGATTGGCTGGAAGGGTCTACACAAACACACACACACACACACACACACACACACACACACACACACATAAATGCACACTAAGGGTCTGCACAACTGAACTGACGACAGCAGGCAGGACTTCAAAAGGTGAGACATCCCATAACTCACATCAGTCTCCTGGCAATCCTTAATTTTTCCAACAAATCATACTTTAAGAATGCTGAGGGTAAACAACTCCAGCTGAATGACAAGTTCCTCAGAGTTGTGGCTCTCCTGCTGTAAAACTGGGTCTCCACGGTGTGTGTCATCGTATTGCTTTGCGTAGAACATGATTTTCCATTGCAGATGGGACTGTGTTACTTAACCCGATAATAATCCATTAGTTTTAAACAGATGATTAATTTGGTGGACCCTTAGGTCATGTTTGGTATTTTGTGCTGAGTGTTGTAATTGTGTTTTCATCGTTGCCTAATCTCATTTGCAAATATCAAAACCTGAGTATAAATGTTGAAAATTTATACACACTTCAAATTATCCCAAAAAAGTATTGACACTTGGCTGAGATGGAAAAGTTGGTGTATCAATTAAGCAAGATCTGACAAATTGTGATGGCAACAGAATGAAGCAGGTGAGCAAGTCATTCCTATTCACTGTTTTACTTATACATGATGGGTGCTATAGTTTTCTCAATAGTGAGCAGTAAATTGAGATTTTAGACATTTAATAATTTCATCAGTTTGCATCGTCACTGACAGATGTTGAGTCACACAACTGTAATTTGAATGAATTCAAACACTCAGATGAAATGGTTGACAGATGATATGGTGCACTGCCTAGTCAATCAAAAGGGATTTTTTGCCACAGCCACAGTGGCAGATTTACCAAAATTAAAATGAATTTTTAAAACCACTATTTTTCACAGAAGTAAACAAAAAATACTTACCATTTCCAGCTGACAGCTGTGGATTTTGTCTGCTGAGATGACAAATGTTGCTCGAGGATTTGATGACCCCGTAACTCTGGATAGATGCTAATTCTAAAACTTGTACTGTATAATGTTTCTTAAACACCTGAAGGCTCCACACATAATATAATAAAGCTAAAGCTAAAGCTGCATATTGAGGCAGCATTGTTCATTTATTGGAGGTAATCAACAAAAACTTAATGAGTGAAGCGAATGTAATGAAAGTTTGGCTAAAGTGTAAACTTTTTCGAGTAAATTCTCTCAATACCCATATTCTTGATGATGGGAAATCTTCATTTGGATAGCTGTGTTTGATCTCTTACTCTTGTGATCAAAAATTATCAAGAGTCTGAGCTATCACCTATGAGCTAGGCGCACAGGTGCAGCTAATCAGACTGATGTCAGCAGGCAACCACATCACCATAGCCAGTGAAGCACTTACATTTTGGAGTGTGCAAATCACCACAGACCTGTGGATTAAACTAATTCCAAGAAGTTAACTACAGGGCTTGCTAAATGCATTGCAACTGACTGCAGACTTGCATTTGCAGTGATTAATCCTTTATATGAGTAGAGAAAAACTACACTGGCTAATGCTAATAATGTTAGCATGTTGTATATGTTGGATTTGTGGGAAAAATTTGTCCAGCAAAAGTGTTTTGTCCGTGAATTTTGTACCTCTCGCCACAGGTGTCTGCTACCTGCTACCCTTTGTCGTAGGCCTATGTTTTTCTCCTGTGAGTCAGTTGGTCCAATTAGGTCCCCTATATTTGACACTTTTACAGATGTACGCCCAAAACATGCACCCAAACCCTGTATCAGCTTTGTTTAGAGTAGCTCCAAAGGCGTCCCTCTCAAACAGCCATTCCCATTTGCATGCCTCCAAGCCTGCCATCTAATCTGATGGAGGGTCAGGACTCCATCATCACATGCCCATTGGGGTCAATGATACAATAGTGTACCTAAAACTAGCATAGCCAAAATATAGCCAGCTTCTATTTTTTTCCCTCATTTTGTTCTGTGTTGTTGTTGCAGTTGTTATTACTATTGATGTTCCTAATAGGATTTCTGATTTTAACTACTTAATTTAATTGTTTGTATCTCTTAATATCTCTGCATACTCACGTGCCATGGCCTGTCTGTTCAATTTACAGGCATAGTTTAAATAAGTTAGAAATAAGCAGAAAATACAGTGTATTCCATTCCTCACTCTTTTCACTTGTGGTTTGGTGTAGGAAATGCTAAAAAAAACATCGCCCTCCGACCTATAAAAGTATAAGCAACGTGTCATTCTTATTAGAGCCCCAAGCACGCTGTTTTACATGTGCAGAAATCCTAAACTAGACAGGCCTGCCATGTCTAATCAGGGTCGCTAAGCTATGATTTAGTAGTGTTGTTTGAGAGCTGGGTTTAGCATGTGGTCAATTACTATTGCTGCTATTATTAGTATTATTGAATATATATCATCTACAGCCAATTGGAGCCAAACTAATTTACCCACTGCTGTTCCACATAAAACCCTAAAATCTGAAATTCGAGTCTGACTGTGGCATGCATGAAAATGCAATTTCATGGATGTTTGTCTTATTTTCCAATAGGTTTGTGGGTTCGAAAGCAACAACAAGCAGATTTGTGCCTATAGCCGTAAATTTTACAGAATCAACAATTTATTTCACATAATTTATATCAAACTTTTAGTTCAACATTCACAGTATCTCCCAAAGTGCCTGCCTGAAATCTTTGATTCCCACCCAGGAACTATCTAAGCAGATTTACTGATTTTGTTAAAAGGACAGATTTACAGCCCATACCAACTGAACCTTTTAACAGGCTATGAACCACGTCATCTCAGGATGAGCCGGCTGCCCTGTGCTGTAAAAATAAAATGCAGGATCATGTTCCTCAGATAGTGGGAAGCACAGCCTCTTACACCAACTGAGAGAAAATGCATTTCAATATGTTATGAAAAACTACTCAAAATGTGCTCATATTTTCTTGCCAGCAGTCACTTCCAAGATGGGATAAATCACTGGACCTCCATTTCCTTTTCAGATTCAGAGTGTCAGCTGCTGTTTTGCCGCAATCTTTAATTTGTTCACTATATAAAAGAAATATTTCCTTTTTGTGACATATTCAATCTCACTTAACATTAAGACTTGAAAGATTTTAACAGATAATAATTGCTTTGGAACCCATAAAAAATGTCTTTTCTTTTTGTGCTGAGAATCAGTAAATCAAGGATATCCATTTCCTGGAAAAGTTCTTGGGAAGGTTTTTGTATCAATTCAGAAGATTTGCAATCATAATGAGCAGTTTGCAACCTGGGCAGAGATTCACAATGATAAAATGGCTCAGGAATTAACCCTATAAATTAAATAATCTGCAAAAGTTCTGAATTTCTCACATTCTGTTTTCTCAAGAATTTTCAAGTTCATAGTACTGTCACAAGCTGGCCAAGTCAGCAGCCGTCAAGGTTGAAATACTGCTCTGATTTGCTTCCAAAATCAATTTCATTTTTTTGTCTGTCAGCAATCAATGCACGAGAGAAACATTTTGTTTCTATGTATTTTTTTTCCACTGCTGTTGAGTCATGTCCATAAATGCCATGGCAGCACACAGTGTTCACAGAGTTACACGTCTCGTTTGAGTGAGATATTTGTTATAGTCGAGTTAGGTGCACTTTCTGTTCTTCTGGCCAGCAGGCCACCCACATAAAGCATTCCTTTCACCATGACAGTGCACAGCGGGGTTCCTCAAACTGTTTTCACTGGGCTGGGTACCACAGTTCTGCTGCTTCAGGTGGTTAACAGGCAGGAAAGATGGAATTGACAGGAAAGATTGGACAGATAAAGAGTGGATGGCAGCTCTTGAACCCGCAGAGTAATAATGTATTGCGCCTTAGTCCACCGCAGTGTGAAGTGATCCAACTGCTCTAAGGTACTTTCATATTTTCAGACACCCATATCTGCACCAACGCTGTGTTTTAATGAGCTCATGACTTTGAGCAAGGGCTTGTTAAAGGGTTCACAGACACTCGGTTTTAAGCCAGTCTCCTCCTCCAACTGCTGCTCAACTTAACAACGTGAGAAAAGCAGTTTGGGAGTGAGAGCAGACAGGGATGTGAGTATGTGATAATGGATCATCCATCTGTACTTGGCTAACAACTTTTTAATCACAGTCCGTTTGACACTGCCAAAGGCGAAGTACGTGCCTTGACATCAGTGATTGAGGTGAGGCCAAACATGAAATATGGTTCACGAGAGCAATAAAACGGATTTTCTGGACAGGAGGAGAATTCCTGTTGTATCACAACTTGGGGTCTTATGTTTGTAGCTTTGGCTATTATTTTTGGTTACTTTGTACTCGGCAAATCTCTGAGATCTGAGAACACACTAACATTGCTGCAGTGAAGTCCAAAAGAGTAAGAAATATGAGCGGTCAAGCCAAGTATTGTAAGTCAAAGTTGAGCCAGGAGGCCAGTCTATAAACTGTGATGGATGTTTGCAACAAGTTGGGTTGGGATGAAATGTGATTGTTCATCTTTGTTCTGTCTTTCTAATAAATTTGGCTAATCTGGGTTTATTTACAACCTGTCTAGTAGTCTGACTGCTTGGGTTTCTCTCAGAGCAGAGGTTGGTGTGGATAGCAGGGTGTGCAAAGTGTCAGACTTTGACACTAGAAAGCAATGTTTGCATCTCATCTCCTACCACCAGCCGATTACGGTTTCTTTTCAACACAATCACGCAAATACAAAGCTTCAGCAATCTAATTTATTTAATATGAGATACTGCATTTCTTGCAAAGTTACTGTCTTTTTAGAACAAGACGCACTGTGTATGTTTCCTTCCTCCTTGCAGCAAAGGGATTTGTTCTGCTAGTTGTCTTATGTTTTCTAACTCACGACCCAGGCCCCTAACTCAAGGACACACCAAACTGACTTCAGAGAACTAGCAGCAACGAAGGCCTCCTGGTGCATTGCTTGATGTCAGGGGGCTACCTGTGTCTAAGTCAACTGTGTCTTAGCCAAAGAGAAACCCATCACAAAGATTACAGCCTTCGGCCAACAAGTGCGTAGGTTCTGTGCCTACAGTACGTAAGAGCAGGCAACTGTAGTCTGTATTTATCATTCAAAAAGGGAAAACTGTCTTGATGCTAGTTAGCCAGTTAGCACATCAACAACACAATCTAATGTTGAAAGAACAGAGCATATTTACCATGCACCACTGAACAATATCACAAACCGTCAAGCGCTCTATGACTAAAGAAAAATAATCTTACCCTATGTAACAAGTTGTTTTGGTCTCACACCCTCTCAACTTTAGTTATTTGTTTACTTTCCTCACTTCCTGAGCTGAATTGTTAATTAGAGGGATTTCAATCACTGATGGGTTCTGCCATCACTGATTCAACAGCAAGAGGCAAAGGTGAGGAACACACTGCACCGACAGGGGGAGGGCTGTACCCAAATATTTGGATATTCGAATATTCGTTTCTATGGGTAGGTATTCATTATGAAAATTTGGTTTTCGACATTCGTTTTTTTATTTACTTTTTTTTTTAATTATTATTACAGTGCATGGCACTGCTGATCAACCATTTTATTGCAGCACAGAGAGCAATTGCTTGCAGAGGCTTCCTACAACTTGTTTCAACAGTTCTGGTTTAATCAGAAGACAAATTAAACAGGATGACTTGCCAATGTGAAAAGGAGTGCTTCGCAAGGAGTCTTTGAAAGGAGCCAAGCCTGGCGTAAAACCGGAGAGAGCAGGCAGCACAGCCACAGCACGAGCAAAAATGGTCAAATGGTGCCTATTGCAATTGTGCTTCATCTTAAATTTAGATAGTTCACATTATGATTATGATAATCATTAGCTGTTTTAGTGCCCCCTCTGGCACTTGATAGCCTACACTTAGCATGTCATGTATGTGTATGTGGCAGCAGTGCTGTGCTTAACACTAAACATGCCCTGAAGCTTCAAGGGTCATTAGAGGTCAACCTGTTTTAATTCCCAGGCCTTCCAATACAGCAGCCTAGTCAGTGGCCCTTGTCTTCCGTTACCAACGCGCAAGACACCTTACAACATCAGAATGACACAACCTGGACTTTCAACAGAACTCAAATGTAATCCTGTCTTTGGCCAAAATATATAAGAAAGAGCGTGAAAGTCCAAACTTTAACAGTTTTGTTGCTTTAATCGAAAGACTTTTTGCTTGTGAAACCTACATTTCCTGTGAAGACCGAGGTTTATTTTGAAAGAAAATGTGACATGTAACGAGCTGAAACTGACATGGGAACCGGCACATCCAAAATACAACACGAGAGTGGTACTAGAGTATCATATTTTGAAGCGTAGGGCCACTGACTAAGCTACCATATTTGTAGAGTTGGGAGTGAGAACATGTTGGAGAAGTAAGTAGTAAGTAGCCCACTTATTTGAGTCTGTATGGAGATGACATGTGAATAATGTATTATCATAGACTTTAAAACCCCAAAACGTATCCTTCAGTTGGTAGACCACAAAGTGTTCATCATTTTTGTGATGCTCTGCCTTTTAGAAGCCCCTGATAAGCAATGTCATGCTAACAATAGGGGCAACAGATCAGAACAACACTTATACTGGATTTTTCAATTTTAAAGGTAATAACAAACCAAACAACCATCCCTGTCATCTAAAGTGGATGATTTGTCGAGTTCAGTACATATATAGACACAATACAGTACAGGCAGCTCAATTACTAACAGCCCTGTTCAAAAAGCACTACATTGTTCAGCTGCAGTGGTCATGAGGTGAAGTAAAAAAAAGGCTGCCAATCTATTAATGTATCCAGCCCCTCGAATCAGCGCTCTCACAGTGAGATGTGACAGAAAAGCAAACACAGGAAATCGTTTAACCCCTCTCTGTCCTGTGTTTTCCGTGCTCTCTACTACAGCTGAAAGGGAAAATAATAATAAAAAGCTCCATGCTGCTTTCTCCAATTTTTCCAGCCACTAAAGAAATTGAATTTGTTCCACGAATGGTTAAGAAAAAGAGTAAATCCATTCCGAGTTACACCTAGACTGTTTTTATTAGAGGTTTAAGTGTGTGTTATTTAGCCTCATAAAGGCCCGCAGTATGAGACAGTTGTGGTAAACACAGCCAGTGCGAAATACAGTAGCTACTATTCTTCCAAAGCCAAATTGAATAGCTCATGTTCCTCAGACAGACTGTAACTGTATATGAAGATTGATGTGAGTTGCAATTTCCCATTTGGAGCTCAACTTGCTCAGATAATAAGAGAATTACTCGACATATTTCCAAACTGTGTTCTCCGGCGAGGTTTCAAACACTGTTTCCTTTTTATACGCCTCCTTACACGCTAGACAGACATTCCAACCGGCTTTGCAATTAATATGCTAAGTGGTGCAAAGCCTCACAATGTCACTTTTCATTTACATCTCCAGCACTGTTTATATCTTTCACTCGTGTGTCAGTCTCTGCGCTGGGTAAACAGCTCTCTCTGACAGCTGCTACACACCTTTTTTTCATCCTCGGGTTCTCTCTCCATGACTCCATGGCACTTGGCCTGCTGTTTACCAGCTGGTGACACCGGCCAGGGTCGACAGGGAAGACATAGGTGACCACCTCAGAGCATCCATCACTCACACGTACACATATTTACACACACACGCAGGCACACAGAGAGGGAAAGCTCTTGTGGAGGAAAGGCGCAGGTGACCACCTCGAGGCGTCCATCACTTCACGCACATGTTGTATAAATACACACAGACAGGCGCTGCTTGTGTAGCGGAGGGTCACAGATGACCACCTCAGAGCACCCATCACTTCACACACCTTACACGCACACACACACACACCCACACCCACACACACACACACACACACACACGTAGACTTGGCTTTTCCAAGCAGAAGGTTTTTCCCCTTACAGTGAAACACACACCTCGGTGGCCAAATGCCCTTTTGACGTATGCAGTGCCAGCTGGGAAAACATAGCTCGGTGTATGTGTCACCAGCAGCCTGGGCAGCAGGAAAGAAGTCCTGAGGAGGAGGTGATGGAGGTGGGGGTCAGAGGGTTGCTTTTCTCTCATGTGAGATTCTCAGGTGAATACAGGTGCCATTGCTAAATTAGTGGTGTGATGGTAGTGGTATACTGTACCCTCCACCTCTTCAACCTAAGTACTTCATTACATAAACAAGTCTTGCATTCAGAATTTTATTTAACAGTACAGATGAAATAAAAGTTACATTATAATAAAGTTTAATCAATATTCATGATATATTTTTATGCCTCCTTGCCGGGGACAGACATGGCTGGAGGCATCATGTCTTTGGGTGTCTACCCATCCCCTTCGTGTAAATGCAAAATCTCAAGAACACCTTGAGGTGATTTCTTCAAATTTGGCGCAAACATCCACTTGGACTCAACTATTCTGATTAGATTTTGTCCGTCAAAGGTCAAGGTCACTGTGACCCTCTGTTTGTCATATTCTCGTGAAGGCAATTCCTCAGATTTAGCACAAATGTCCATTTGGACCTAAGAATGAACTGTCAATTTAATGGTCAAAGGTCAAGATCAGTGTGACCTCACAAACATGTTTTTGGCCATAACCCAAGAATTCATATGCTAATTATGATTAAAAAAAATCACAGAAATGCCCAATAGCAAAAAATGATAGCATGATTTCAATTTACATCCAAAAGGCCAAAGGTCAACATTTTGTCAGATATTAAATTAGTGACTCTAATCTTAAAACTCTGCTGATTGTATAGATCTTCTGTGCTGCCAGGCTGAAGATGATATTTTAAATGTGTAGCTTCTTTGCAATAACTAAATGATATTTGAAGCATTGTCAACTGCTATGTCTACATATGTGTCTGGACAGACATGGATATTAACTGTAACTGGCAAATTGGCTGATTCATAGAGTCATACAACCGTAAGGCAGTAATTCTAATTTTATTACTGGATTAGAATTTCTGATGCATGTGAACAATTCAGTGTTGTGCTGGACCTTGGACTACTTTATATACTATTAGGTTTATCTGTAATGGTTGGAGACTGTAAAACTAATGGACGTAGCTACTGTGACATCATCCATTGGATTATGGACTCCCATTTTGAAGCCTCCAATTTGGTATTATTGGTTGTTGCCATCTTGGATTTTTGGAGCCAGTGGTGACCACTGGTGGGCTATAAGGCAGGAGCTATGGAGGAGTGAGAGATGGGTCTGACTGAGATGTCGAGGGCCTAAAACTCAAAGTAGCCTGCCCTTAATCATGCATAATTTTAAGACTTAATCAAATGTAAACAGGTGAGTTTAATAAAAAGTAATCCTCTGCACAATAGAGACCAAAACTGGTTTGGCTGTACTAGGCTGTTAACATGTTTATTTTTGCTGTAAAGGCAATTTCACATGGGGGTCTATGGAGACTCACTTGCTTCTGGAGCCAGCCTCAACTGAGCATTCAACACCAACAATTGGTCTCCTTTAAATATATGTACTGGAGTACAAGAGTACAGAATGTCCCCATGAAATGTAACGGAGTACAAGTATAAAGCAGCCTGAATTTGAAATGTTCTCAAGTACAGAACCTCAAAACTGTACAGTATTTAAGTAAATGTGCAGCTTTACTGTGTTTTCCACTACTGGTGTGTTCACAGGCCAAAACAGAGAGAATAGACAAACATGTTTGTTAAAAAAAGGTTGGATGGAGCCTTTGCACCTGTTGAGGTAACTGTGGTCTGATGGTGATGAACACTTGTGAAACCCTGTGGTGCCTCGGCCGTAACACTGTAAACAAACATTACGCCATAGTCGTCATCTCTGTCTGAGGGTGCCCTTCCTCTAGTTAGCTTGCAGCTATCATTCTATCATAGTTTCATAATGTGTATGGTATGTTCATTTATATTTTCAGCCAAACGTCTGCACAATTAGCTAGATCCTAGCTTGTAGGTATGGAACAACAACAAGGGAAGGGATTGAGTTGATTTTTTTTTTTTTTAAACAGCACATCTTCTCAGGAAACTAAACCTATTACTGGGAAGAAAGCTCTGCCTTAAAGGCTAAAATCAGAGAACAAAAATCCCTGTTGTGCAGTTAATGCCATAGGCTATTTGAAATATTGTAACATGACTGGCTGCAGGGACTTGTGCATCTTTGTATTTTGGGAAGGTTTACTGTAAAATCCTGTGCCCAGAGGAGGGTATGCTACATTTTTGCCTTGACTCTACCGGTTAAAGCTTTTTCAGATAGTGTAAAAATAATATTTAATTTGATTTTATTTATTTTACAAGATTTTTGTCATACTTAGATGAAGCTGATATTAAAAACTACCCAATAATTCTTTGCCCACAATTCCTTTTTTAATCATGTTGCACATGTAATCTAAAAATAGTGTATTGTAAATTTGTTTTACGCAAGAGCTTCACTTCACCTTGATTTTATTAGGGGTTTTTTAAGGTTTTGACACCTAATTAATGGGTGTGTTGTTTTTATAACCTTGTAGATGACGTCAAAGACTTTTTTTTTTTTTTGAGCCGTCAGACAGTTGCAGATTATGGAAAAGGTGTGGGAAGTAGACCCAGAGGTGAGAGAAAACTTTTTAGCTATAACTCTGCTGGGGAAAAGTGGGTGGACAGTGAATAAGTAACACTTTCCTCCCTCAGCATCGACAGTCAGGGTGCCCTTGAACACCCATCTGCAAAAGTGAAGTTAACTGAATGGACTGTGTGACACTGAGCACGCTGTTCTTTTTGCCTTTTTCAAAGTAAATGAAACTTAATGGCTGAGTCCAGAGGTGCTTTTTCTTTCCTCTAAGCAGGTGTGAGCAATAGCCTGGTTACTGCTGTCAAATGTATCTGATCATGACTGTATCTCATCATTCAGACAGTAAAATCTCACTGTCACACATGTTTGATATCTTTTGAAGGGAGACATTCTCACCATTGGTTGACAGACTTTCTGCTTTTACAAAACAAAATAAAAATCAGCACTAGAACTGCAGAAACAGCACCTGACATTTTCACTTACACACCCAGCCCTACATGTACATATTGTACTTCAAGTCTGTGTGTTGTGGTAGAGTGGAGCATCTGTTTTACATTTTGTTAAGGTGTCTGTTTACAGTGCAGCAGTGTCTCATGTCAAGTTGCGTTAATCTAGACAAAACAGGCATATCCGTGTACTGTATATACTTTATTTAGCCCTTATCTTAATGTACCTTAAAAACATTTTAATCCACTAAATCATACACAATATTTACATTTACTCAACCGTCTGATCTTGTAAAGTGCTGTCCTGTTGCTAAGTCCAAATAACACTTAACTTTGACTTAAATTTAGATTTGTGTACCAGATTTCAAAGCAAAGTTACTGTTTGTTGAAAACTAAAATGGCAGGCAAGAAGTCTAAAGTTGTTTTGAGGACATAAATCTTACATTTCAAGTAGTCTCTCCTCAAACTGTGCATGAATCGCTTTCAACTGAAGTCACTGGGTGAATTATGACTTCTCAACACAAATGTGTGTGTCTCTCTGCCGCAGAAACCCTTTTGAGCTTTGTGGATGACATCCTGTCTGGGGCCAGGTCTCCATGTGTGATGCTAGGGGATATTCCCAACCTCCTGTCCTCCTCCATCAGCATGATCATTCGTTGCCTGGAGCCTGACACCACATACATGTAAGTCACTTTTTTCCTCTCATGAACATGTAAACTAAACAACATGATGTAAAGTAAACAAACCCAGTTACCAGATCTCAGTCCAAATTAGTTCTAAAAGAAGCTTCTACACTGACAGATGTGTTTAGATTTAGGATGAAGCAAATCTTTGACGTGCTTTGTTTACAAAAATTTGACTACTTGACTGTTTTTAATGTGTAAGTATGTATTGTGTTTGCAACAAAGAAGTTGCCAAATTAAGTATAATCAAAACTTTTTTACTATGCATAGAAACAATACTTCCATTTAAGTGTGTTGCTGCTTAACGGTATTGTCCCACAATGCACTCCGCATAGGAAATGGAGTAGGTTATCTTCTCACAGCTGGAGAAGATTAGAGTAATTGCGAATGTGGCGAGACAGCTCCAGAAAGACCATTGAGAGCAAACAAGAAATCATCTTCGGAAAAATATTTTCTTTTCTCTTTGTGAAGTTTAATTGTCAGTGTCATTCAAAGTCACAGTTTAATTGACATTTTATGTTGCTGACAATGCATCATTTCCTGTCAGAATAAAATGCTGCTTTATTGTATACTAACTGCAAGAACATCATATCATAAAGTAGTAAGTACTAGTAGAAGTAGTAGTATGTACGATAAGTATGTAGTATGTAATTGGGACACAGTTAAAGTTTATTGCCACAAACAGAATGTACCAACAGCAACTAGCTGTAGCTAGCAACATACAAACGTTTCTGTGCATTTGTGAAGTGATTAGCTATGCTAAAGTTAGTAACAAGAAAGCAGGGGGAAATACAGTAGCTAGCCTAGCTCCCAAGTTGGTGTGTTGAACACATGTAAAAATAGAAACAGAGAAAGCAGTAAGTTTTCACAAGTGGAGCTTAATATTGACCAAAAACAGCCTATCAGCATGCATTTTGTACTTGATGCAGATTTTTGCCTTGTTCTATTTGCGCAAATTTGACAGCTTGAATTTTTTAGTTGACTTTATGTTTAAAAGTATGGCCAGTTCAGAGCTGCCAGAATGTGATTTGTTTTTGTATGTTTTGTTGTTGTTGTTCTTCTTCTTCTTCTTCTTCTTCTTTTTCTTCTTCTTCTTCTTCTTCTTCTTTAGCTAGCTTTTATAAAAACCCTCAACACTTCGCTTAGCTATCTGTCTATATAAAGACAAAATTTACATTGATCTTCTTATTTAAGTCAGGGTAAGACAGCAAAATGTGCTCCTTCAAGCATCACAACACCAGAGTAGGGAAGAAGCAAGTCTGATACATTGTAAGAAATGATCATTTCTATATTAATTTCTCACCCCATGTTGCATTGAATTTGTAAAAAAAAAAAAAAAAAGAATTCTCACCTGCCACAACGTTCAACAAAGAATCCAAAAACTTAGAAAAATTCTTGATGAATTGAGGTCGTAGTGGTCCACACAGCTTGTGCAGTATAATCCAAGTCTTATTTAGCCAGTCATATGCTCAGTATTTTTGCTAAAACCTTACCATTTTAAAACACTTTCTCAGAAACAGTCTTGAGCACAGATGAGTAGTGCGCCTGTGTAAGGAGGAAGTGAGGAAGTGTTTTAAATATTACAGTTTTAATGAAAATGTATATGTTTGGGTAGTACTGAGCATACGTCTGGATAATTGAGACTTGTGACTATACTGTATGAGTTGCGTGACACTTTGTGAATGGATGTTTTGATAAAGTTTTGCTGTTGTTAAACTTAGATCCCTATGACTTCTATTCATCAAGACTTTGCTCTCTTTTTGGATTCTTTGTTCACCAGAGGTGTGCAAGAAAACAAATTTTTCTTCTCAAAATCAACTTAAAATGGGGTGAGTAATTGCTAAACATATAATAATTTGGGGGGTGAAGTATTCCTTTAAACAGTATCTTTGTTTTACTTTCATGGGGGTATCAACATTTCATATTGGAGTGCCTTTGAAATACCTTCACATGCCATAATGCATATTTTAAACTAATTTTTTTCTACCCAAACATTTGAGGCTGCTTTGATCCAACAGTCTACGGAACTTTATTTATTCTAACTTTGTTAGAATAAATAAAGTAGACTGTTGAACTTTATTTATTCTAACTTTGTTAGAATAAATAAAGTGCTTATCATAAGCCAAACAAGGCCAGTGGGTCAAATAAGGGCTAAGTCAGAGGTTCATGACCACAATATGTTTTCCACATGTATTTATAGTCCTTAGGGAAAGAGTTAGTTTATTTCCAAGTGAAGTCCTCACATACTGTACTAACCACTCACTAAATGTGTTGGGTGTGACACATTGACTGTGCAAGGTAATTCAGGGTTATTTCAGAGCTAGGCATTACACTAAGGGTTACAGCTAAGATACGTTTGGTTATGGATAATCTGATAAGTTTAACATAAGGTTGAAGCTGAAAAAAATATTTGGTATCTGAAATAATTCTGTAGTCCACACAAGGATGTTACAATATTATATATATATATATATATATATATATATATATATAATATATATATATATTTAATGGATTTTACTCCATGTAACTTTAAGATAGTTCTGTATTCAGTCTGTGTATGTGCAGTGTAATGCAGTAACAAGATGTAGCACATGCACACAGATACACACATACACACACACCAGATGCTCAGATGCTCTCGTACACATGCTGACACTTATAACACAGACAGCCTGCCAAGAGGGAAGCTACACACACTTCGTAGAGAGGAAAAGAGGTAGATTAAGGTGGAGTGAAATAAATGGAGAAGTAAGAGGCAAAGTTTGGGGTAGAGAAAGAAAAAGGGGGAACGAGTGAGAATAAAGATGGAGCGTGAAAGCAGTTTGGATGTATGTGGGCTGAGAGAGCAGCTACACATGCCCTTTTAATCCCCAGCATCAGCGGGGCTCCTGCTCTCTCTATCCCTCCTGGCAGCTCATTCATCTCTTGGACCTGAGGCCTCGTCGCAACCTTTAGGGCACCACACACTCCTTATATTTTCTCTAAAGACAGAGCTCTTACAAAGCTTGAGATTGGTGCCTTATAGGGGGAAATGTATTGTGTCGGGAGAAGTATGCATACGCTGTTATATAAGCATGACACAGAAAACACACTCTGCAGCTGCATCAAAAGCCTTTGAAGACATATTGGAAAGGTTTCAGTGTTTAAAGTCTGGTGCTCAAAATATATCAAGTCTCTGTTTTCAGTGAAGTATGCATACCTGTAGTCCAATATCTTTTTTTATCTGTAAAATGAGTAAAATCCCTCTGAAATATCTCCAGGCTGAAGATCAAAATGTGATGCACTTTTCCTTTTCTTCAGCTCTCTACCCAGTGCTACTGTTTCTAAAGCGTTGGTACTGCAGGTGGATGCAGTTTGTGTTTTGTTCACTAGGTGGTGATATTCATTCAGTGAAGTGACAGGTTATTAGCCCTGAAAAGGAGTGCTTATTGTCAGTCTGGCACAAGTGAAAGTCCTGTATTGATAACACAGGCTCTCATCTCCAGCAAAGGGAGTCTGTACCTCGAATTAACAGCTGCATAAAAAAATCATGTGATGTTGAGACAGTAGATTCATCAAACTCCATTGCTGGGAATCTATATGGTTTTGCACGAAATGATTTATCACTCACAATCAGCAGCAGCTTTTCTAAACAGTTTCATGTGTGTTTATGCGTCTAGGTTCCGGCTGTGGGCAGTGGACAACACAGGGCGGCGTTCCAGTCCAAGTGAGGTCACAATCAAAACTCCGTGTCCAACTGTGGATGACGTCAAAGCACAAGGTGAGGGACGGGGCTAAGGTCAAAGAACGTGAATCATCTTTCAGTAGTGATCACAGGTGGCTCACAGAGATGTGTTTCATGCTCCAACACTGTATATACGCTTGCGGTGACTGTGACACAAAATAAGTTTAACATCTACATTTTTTCTACATTTTTGCTTAGGCTTTGCGTGATTTAATATGTTTATTGTACTGTATTTAAGAGATATAGTCAGTTAGAGATGACACTGAGGAGATAATGTTTCTCAGTTTTCTAGTAACCAGATATAAGTATAGCTGATTCAAAGGACAGACATTTGCTCTTTCTGTTTGCAGGTATAATTCAAGACCTCACAAAACAGATGTTAAAGATCAGTTCATAGAGCGAGTCATAAAGTCACAGAGAGGTAGTTTTCCTCTCTGGAGTAGGACTGTTTATAGACACTAAACTACTATTCCATGAGGATATTGACTATAAAAAAAATGTTATTCCATATAGTAAAAAATTAAAGAAGACTGAAAGTTGAAATGTTTTGCCACTCAGTGTACTAGAGAGAGATTTATAGCAAAGATGTTATTGCGGATCCGGTTCTGATTTGAACCGGCCATTGCAAAAATGCTCCAACCAGTGAAGTGTGATACTACTGGCTCATGCTGTTGATTTTAATGCCTGGAAACACATGAATGGTGTGAAATACAATATGCCCACTCCATGGCTCTGTTTTGAACAGACTTTACTGGCATTGTTAACCAGGACAGGTGATTATAAAACAATTCCCCATCTGAAGAAAAACTTCAACCACTTTGGCTTTAGATGAATATGCTAATGATTTATTTATTAAAATTTGTTATTAAAATCAAGATGCGCATGTAGAGTGACATCTGTCTTACTAATCTAAAGTGCAAAGTGGGGCTGCAGTAGAAATATAGAAGGGTGAGACCCCACAGATTTGTTCTGTTGTTCTACAGACATTCTGGTGTGGTGGAGTAGTTATTGGAGTGAAAAGTTCCTCCCCAAAAGGAAGCAGCACTTAAAATCGTAACAGTGTCTCTAGAGCTGCAATGATCCACTGACTTACTATTTTGATAATCAGTTTGTCATTATTTAATCGTCATTCTTTAAGCAAAAATGTCAAAAGTCTCCAGCTTCTCGATTGTGAAGAACTGCTGCTTTTCTTTAGTATATGATGGTAAACTGATTATTTGGGCTTTGGACTGTGGATCTGACATACAAGACATTTTAAAACATACTCTTGGGCTTAATGAAAAGTGGATCTGCATCTTTCACTTTTTTTGACATTATAGAGACCGTATGATCAGTCGAGTAAGTAACCGGCTGATTAATCGAGCGATTTGGTGATGGACAGAAACACTGACAACCAATCAGAGTTCATCTGAGTTCACATGGTTTCATGTTCCACATAGCAGAAAGCATCACGTTAGGTTCACGCTCAAATATACTTATGGCTAAGACGGACAGGGGACCTCCAGAGTATACTGAGGGTCCATCTCTGGAGCTGCTGTCCGCCCATGTCCCAGCCAAGTAGTGTCCTAGCCGAGGGGAATGAGGTGGAAGGACCATGTGGTGAGCTAGTTAGCTAATTCTTGACCGAGTTGTAGTCTGATAAATGGTAAATTCATCAAATTCAGTGTCCCATATTCTTATGAGACAACTGTTGACGTAACAACCAGTCACAACCGAGCACACAGCAGAGTGTCCCACCATCCATCCATTCTAGCATCAGCACTTACTGATGGTTTTATTTGACGTTCACCAAGATACAATCAAACTGATATTGATTCATACGAAAGGATGAACAAAATTTGCCTCCAAAGGACGGCAACTCGTAACATAGAGTTAGATTCTCCTTACTCCTTACCGCTTTTTGAAGAATTTTGTGAACTCATATCCCTCTGGTTTTCCATTTGTTTCTCTACATCCATTTTTCCAAGCCATCGACACAGCTTGAGCACATTCTTGGTGTGGACAGCCCAGACAGCAGCACGGCAGACCTATGTCCAGAAAAAGCTGAGAATTCAACACAAACCGAAAAATGTTGCTAATTACTGATATCTTTTGTGACTACACATTGACGTTAAAATTGTTCATACACATTTTCATTTATAGCTGACATGATTCTATGTGAAGATGTCTATGATTGTGTTTACCCTTCTAGAAATAGCCGATAAAAACTACAACCTGTTCAATGGTTACACCAGTGGGAAGGAGCAGCAGACGGCCTACAACACTCTGATGGACCTGGGTGCTCCCACGCTCCACCGCGTGCTCTACCACTACAACCAGCGCTACGAGAGCTTTGGAGAATTCACCTGGAGGTGTGAGGACGAGCTGGGACCCAGGTACAGTTTTTATCATCTGACCCCCCCTTTTTGTGCCTTGAAAATAAAATGATCAGAGTTTTTAAAGAAAGACAATAGATAAAAGAACAAAAAATGTATATAGGATAGAAGTTGATTGGACATCTTATAAGGACATGTTACTTTGACACTGCAGTAGGTAAAAAGGAAAAACAACAGCAACAGTAAGACGGTCAAATGTTTGGAATTCAGTTTGTATTTCAGATGTGCCCACGCCTCTGATATGTAACCTCAGATCAGAAATATGCATTCCTTCCAGTAAATTGATCATCAACTTTATGGTCAATTTATCAGAATGACCCGACATATACAAGACTGACTCAGGACAGCTCTGTCTTGAGTCACACTTTTACAGAATACCAAAAGACTGAGCCATTTTAACAATGTGTTGACTGTGATCACTGCAATCAGTCTCTGAAATTACAGAGATGTGTGTGTGTGTGTGTGTGTGTGTGTGTGTGCATTTGTGCCCTTTCTCTGTTTATGAGTTGCCCTCCCACCAAGAAATTGCAATCTGTCATACTGAACATTGAACAATAACAGTACAGCCGGGCTGCAAGATTGAAGAAAAGTGGCAACTAGACAAAAAGTCTGGCTTGGTTTGGTGTGAACACCACTTGTCAACACAATTTGAGCACAAGATCTTTTTAAACATGAAATGGTCACCAGCAATGCCAAATGTGTACGAAAACCCGGACACTAGATTAGCTACTACAATATATGCTAGATTTGGACTGGACCAAAATGACACACAGGCTCCACTGATAATTACTTTACCCCACATTAGTCATGTAAAACTCTTCCCATCCTGATGACTCATACTGTAAGTGTGTGTTCCAATACCCATGCTACTATACTATTAGTATGCCAGAGGAAGATTTAGTATGTCCCAATACATAGTATGTCAGATGCGGTGTGCCAAAAATACCAGGCTGTTCTACTGTATCTGATCACATTTTGCACTATGCAAGCCATCATGCTTTTTGGTAACGTTCCAACCCTCAGCCTTCTGTTCAGCGAAAAATATGTCACATCAACTGAGCCACAGACAGATGACAGCTTGTTGACAGCTGTCGGAGGCTGCAATGACAGATGACAGTGATCAATTGTTTAAAGGTCCAGTGTGTAGGATTTAGGGGCATTTATTGGCAGAAATGATATAGTTAGGGCTGTAGTCTCCTGGTTGACTGGTCGATTCTTTGGTCAGTATGCTCTTGTCCAACCAAATTCTCATTGGTCAAATAATCGCCGTGTTACTTTCATAAGGAGAAAAGTGCTACATCAACAGCTTTCCAGGATTAATCCATTATTTCCTGCGGCAGGGGGACAGGCTACGTTACCTGTGAAAATGGGGGTATTTTCAAACTGGTTTTATATGAGACAAGGGAAAGATCGCTAGCTGCATTTATTTATAGGCTACAATGTAAAATAATGTTAGCATGCTGTATTTGCTTGGAAAACGTGTTTATATAAGACAGTTGTTTTGTCTGTGAATCTTGTGAGTTGTAATGGAGCCACATTTGAGTGCCGTTACCTTTGTTCCATGTTGCTGTTGTCCCTGGCTAATTTACACAATGTAAAATGCCATAGGCTTGTGCTAATATATTAGCATGTTGTATTTGTGGGGGAAATGTGTCCAGATATGGATAAGTGTTTGTCTGTCAATGCTGCGATTTATAGTGAAGCCAATTTGCGTACTTGTGTTTTAAATTGTCTCTATTAAGCCATGTTTAATGTGTGTTTTGAATTAACTAAACTTTACAGCACTTAACACAGTCCTCCACTGCCGACTAGTGTTTTGGAGGTGTAACTGCAGAGTGACACAGACACACCAGCGCAGAAGAAAAAATAACGTGCAGATTTTTTTATTTTTTTTTCTCACAACTAATCGGTTAGTCTAAGATTATGTACGGCTGACATTTTCTTCGTTCACTACAGCCCTAATGATTTTCATAACCATTGCTTTAGAATGAGGCGTTTACATCTACATATGGAGCAGGTCCATAGACATATATACATAGACGCTGCATCGAGCGCTGAGCCGTATGTCAACGTCACCGCCATATTGGATGGGGCAAGGCTGTGCTGTAAACTAATGCAGGTAAATGGTCTTAATTTCATAAAGCGCCTTTCTACAAAGAAATTTACGTTAATGCTTCTCATTTATTCATTCACACACACACTACTATACTTGGGAAACAGTTGGGCACCAAAAACAATGTATTTGATCTTCTCAGATGGCTAAGAACTTTATTGATCCCACACAGGAGTAATTCACGTTACATCAGCTATAGAGAACAAGGTAGTGCCGAAAAACAATACAAAGTGATACATATATATAAATATATATATATATATATAGTTTATATTAATTATATTAATTTATAAATATAGCTGGATGTGGCGGTCCTGGGCTGGTGTGGTTACACGTGGTCTGCGGTGGATGAGGCCGGTTGGATGTACTACCAGATTGTCTGAAACACCTTACACACGGCTTATGGCAGAGAAATGAATTCTTGCAGTCAGCATGCCAATTGCACGCTCCCTCAAAACTTGCGACATCTGTGGCATTGTGCTGTGTGATAAAACTATCAGAATCGATCCGCACATCACTATGGCTTAATAATCAACTCAGTCAACAAAAACAACCCGTCCTGTGTTAGGAGTGTATGTCGCTGACAGAAAGAAAGACAGAAAAAAAGAAAGAAAGAAAGAAAGAAAAGGGAAAAAAAGATAGAAAAGCAGCATACACCTCACATATTTATTTCTCACAGTTGCGCATATGTTTGGCTGGCATGCAGAGGCACCGTCTCAGTGTCTGTGTGACGAGGGTGCGAACCGCAGATTCAGCTGCTCAGGTAGAGAGGCTGTGTAGCCTGGTGTGTTTTTTCGCTGATTCAGTTCTGCATGTTCTCTGCTGGTACACTGGAGACGGGGATCAAGCAGTTTGTCTCACTCGGTATAGATTGTGCTTTTTTGGCTCATAGTTTCTGATTGACGTGCAATTTATTCGCGTTTAGAGGGAATAAATTTCCATTATAATGGAAACCTGGGCACAGTTATCTATATAAAATATACAGACTAACTAACTAACTAATTGACTAACATAAACAACTGAAAATTGAAAAAAATTAGCTTGCACCGTTAGCTCCGGTAAGGGAAAGCATGAGGGAAAGTGGCTGACTGGAAGTCACGCACATAAAATCGGATGTTGATTAATATTTACTTCCGTGTTTGAAAATAAGGTGGATACTGCTGTAGTGGTTTGTTTTCCAGACATCTGAGTATCTTTGAGCAGTGAAAGTTATTATTTATTTCTTTTTACTTGTCAGCAGTGATTTGTTTTCCACAGAGCTCTACATGCGAGCATTTTACTCACATTTGCAACTAAACATAGTTTTGTACCAGCAAAATAAATCATTCAGCACGCTGTGCGAGTACAGATTTCAACCAGCAGCAGAAACGAAAGGTGAATCATGCCAGTTGTGGGTTGAACGGGGGTCACAGACAGCCTACTGCAGCTCTGCGGCGTAAGATAACGGCTTACAGGTGACAGAGGAGTCAGACTCCAGGTCCAGTAGCCTAATTTCCTCTTTCGTTGGCATCGTGACTGTCCAGTAGTACCTGGACAGCTGAGCCGTGGTAGCACACAGGTATGTGACGTGTCAGAGGAGAAATGAGCCATTCACATTTCTCTCTTTGTGGCAGGTAACGGTCCACAAACCTCACCACACTTTAGGGACTATTCTTTACTTATGAAGGGACTGTTCTTAACTTGTCAGGGGAGGAGGGTGGCTGGTTGGTTTTTATTTATTTCATTTTGATCCTCCCCATGTTAATCACTTATTTATGCTGTTTTTGAAGTATGACTAAGTCAATATGTAATTTATTCCATTGAAATATCATTGATGTATTATAGAAAAGTGATTTATCTTTTTATAAATGACAAAAGGCACATCTGCCTAATTTTTGCTGTGGTACTATGATACTACTCAGAACCGTGATACTTTCATTGGTATCGTACCGTGGGTCCCAATTTTGGTACTGTGACAACACTAGATATCACAACCATTCCATTCGGAGTTGCGCAGTGAGGCGGCTCGGGTGCCGCTTAAAAAAGTGTTCCCACTTTTGGGAGTGGGGTACACTGCTCTCTCAGAGGCCAAAAGCATCCCCCTACTTCTAATTTTACAAATTAAGCACTGGGGCAAACCCACTTGATGTCGCATCTATGTATATATGTCTATGGAGCAGGCCTCTTTCACAGAATCCACCATGTTGTTTCTACAGTAGCCCAGAACGGACAAATAAAACACTGCCTCTAGATAGGGCCATTCACATTTTTGTGTTCTTACATCAGTAGGGCTGTAGTCAACCAAAGAAAATCTTGGTTGACTAAAGTTGCACATAATCTTCAACTAATCGATTAGTCGTGGGGGGAAAAAATCTGCACGTTATTTTTTCTTCTGCGGTGGTGTGTCTGTGTCATTCTGCAGTTACACCTCCAAAACACTAGTCGGCGGTGGAAGACTGTGTTAAGTGCTGTAAAGTTTAGTTCAAATCAAACTTTATTTATATAGTTAATTCAAAACACACATTAAATATGGCTTAATAGAGACAGTTTCAAACACAAGTATGCAAATTTGCTTCACTATAAATCAGAACTGACAGACAAACGCTTGTCTTTATCTGGACATATTTCCCCCACCAATACAACATGCTAACATTATTAGCACCAGCCTATGGCATTTAACATTGTATACATTAGCCTAGCGACGAGCAGACATTTCCTCTGCTCATATGAAGCCGGGATAAATCCTGCAGTATAAATCCCTGAAGGATAAATCACTCACATGACTTAAAATGCTGTTTTAGTGGAGGCTTTACTGTCTTCACAATTTATTGTTTCTTATCTGTGAAATACAAGTAAATACAAACTTTGTTTCCACTGAGGGGAATGGTGTCAGCTTACAGAAACAGACAGGAGGTCTGTGTCACTGCAACGCTGAGTGTAAGGGTGGGCGAGTCACAGGCCACCACTTAGCTGCAGGAAATAATAGATTAATCCTGGAAAGCTATTGATGTAGCACTTTTCTCCTTATGAAAGTAACATGACAATTATTCGACTAATGAGAATTTGGTCGGATGAGAGCATAGCGACCAAATAATCGAGTCGACCAGGAGACTACAGCCCTATACATCAGCGTCCATAGTTCTACTACACACATGGGAGAAGTTTCAGTTAAAACTACATACATTGCAAAGTAACAACAGCAAAGCGCCCCAGGTTGACCTGTGTTTCTGGGAAACTGGGTGAATAATGTTTGTTTTTGTCTCCAAGGTGAGTGATATATGAGGGCAGCTGAGGTACCTGCGATTCCATATAAGCTAAGAACAGTTTCAGCTGCAGACTTCACTCACAATCTCAACTAGATGCAGAAGACTTGCTTCATAACATCATGTCTGCTGATCAAATCATAGCCTGTGTTACTAAGCTGCCTGGCAGGTTTAAACAATCTGATATTCTGTATGTTCCTTACTGACCACAAATCCCATTAGAAGACCGACAATGATGTAGCCTACAAAAGTGCGGTGTGTGTATGTGTGTATCAAAGCCTGATATATCCTCTTCCTCTGTGTTATAGAGCCCCATTGTTGTTGACAGAAGCTATTAAAAATGCATCAGCGAGCCACACTGTTGCACTGGGTGACATGTTCCTTCACTGCAATGAACACAGCCTCTGTAGTTTACTTTGATTCAGTCCAACATACATTGTTCTGCTGGACATGCTCTTGTAGTGTATTGATTCTGTTCCCCAACAGATACACCTGTCCTCTGAGCAATGTTTGCAGCTGTTTTCAGAAATTATTTAGCATTCTTAAAAAAATGAAAAATTTATGACCTTTTTTTTTTTTTCTTTTTACAATTTACGTCTTTATAAGAACAAATGGGCTTGGGGCTGAGTGCCACAGACAGGTTCAGGAAGTAGGAAGCTATTGAGAGATAGACTGAGGGCCAGAGTATACTCTATCAGAACTCAAGTTCTTGCTGCGTGCTGTCCAAACACATTGCAATCAAAAGTGTTAGTAGCTGTTCCAAACAGCTACACTCAAAATGGAGTGAAAAACTGGATGTCATTGGGCCACTTTTTTAGATGGAAGACATTTATAGTGGTGCACTTGGTTGTTCCCATAAAAAGTGGTCTGTGGAGCGAAGCCACAGTAAAAAGACGGGGACGTAAGTGTCAATCTTGTGTTTTGATGCTTGAAGGAGCAGATAAGAGCGGCCTCCTCCAATACGAAAGAGGCTCTCGTTTTTCTTGAAATCTGATTGGCTCAGCCGCAGTCATTAGTCATTACACATGGCAGACCAGGCTAGTTTGACTGTTAGACAGAAAACATGGATAAAGCCGGTAAAACAAAGTGGCGTGGAAAAAACTCGAATAAAAGAACTTAAGTCTTTACAAGAAGTTGCAGCAAAGTGCTCCAGAATAACCGACCTGTTGGGCCGCGGCGTTGGTCGACGGGCTGAGGCTGCTGGTGTTGCTAACGACGGAGATGGAGCTGGAGCCGACAGTGCCATTATTGTAGGTGTATTAACGTTAGCTGACTCTGTAATGTGCAATTTTGGCTTTGGCAAATTGTGTATTTCTTCTAGGTGTCTGTTTTAAGAGGTATCTAGGTATTGCAATAAGTCATTATAATTTAAAGCTGTACTAAAAGAAAATATGTGCTTGCTTTTTTCCTGTGGATGCACGCAATTAATATCAGGTTGTGCTCCCATTCCCAAGGATAATGAAGCTGAGGGACAGACTAATCCCAGTCTGATGAGGAGGAGGATGAGACCAGAAATATGACAGGTGCAATGTGAAGTCATAGCCTACTATGCATTACATTTTAGCCAGAAGAAAATATTTTTAGTGGTATTAAATGGGATTTTTTTGTTGTAGTAATAAGTTGACTAAAAGGGCAGACAGTTATATTGCGCATAAAATTAGATGCATTAGGATAGAGTCACATGCTCTTATTTTAAGTTGAATAATAAGCACATAGCCATTTGTGGCCAATTCATTATTACATTTATTTTATAGTCTGGAATTAAACAATAACTGCTGATTTTCTTATGCAGTTGATCCTGAGGACAGTGTTTGTGTAGTGTGTACAAGCATATAGAGGATTATAGGTAGAAACGTGTGGGTTGGTATGTGGGCTGGTGTGTGGCTGGTGTAAAGATACTTTATTTGCACTTAATTATACATTCATACTTTCATTTTTGTGCAATCTTAAAATTCTGCATGTGACCACCACTAGAGTAAATCTAAAAGAAGTCAGATATGAGCATGTAGAAGCTCATTTTTCCACCAAAAAAACAGTCGAGGAGCATAACCCCAGGCCCCCCTGGCAGGTGCCAGGTCTCGTATCCTTCTCACCTTTTTCACCCCTGACCCATTTTCATGCCTGATTGTAGCCAACAATGTGTGATGCATGGCAAACACCCTCACCTAATATTTTCTAAAGCCCCTTTTACACTTGTAGTCTATCCCTGAAATGTTGGAACATTTGCTGCATTGGGTTTTGTGTGAATGGGAGAAGGGATCAGTATTCAGGGAAATTTGTAGCACTAATTTCCCACCTCAAGACCAGTAACGTTGCAGGGACAATGGTGGTACAGCAGTGTTGTGAATGAAAGCAGTAGCATTGCAGGGACAAGCTCATAAAGGATTATGTCCGTCTGACAAAAGACGCTTTCAGATGGGGTGAGCAAACCAATTACAACTCTACTGATGACATTTGAATCCGTGAGCTATTTCTCATCAAGATAGGTCACAAAAAGCATTACTGGACTCACAAATATATTGAATATTACATTCATTATATTGCCACTGGACAAAAACAGGTCCTGTTCCTGAAAATAAGAGACATCTTCCGCCACATACATGTATATCAGACCTTTCCCTATTTTCTTCTTCTTCTGCCATCATTATCTGCTGGACTGTCCCTTTCCCAGTCTACTCTGGTATTGCTATGGCATGTATGAAAAGGTGTAAGAGTGAGATGATCCTCAACATAGTGCTTGTGGGTAAATAGCTGAACTCACTAGAGATGCCTGAAAGGTTATCACGGTAATTTACTGTGAACTATGTGTGAAAGAGGCTTATGTAAAGACCCACACACCTTCTTGACTCTCTAGAAATGCAGCGATTTTATAACTGTCACTCCCATATCGACACACCTCGGCTACTGTACCCTGACTGTGCCTTTGCGTCTGATGTGTGCTACAAATGGTGTTAATGTGACACCACGCAATTGAGTCAGTTCTGTTGTAATTTGTTCCAAAACGCCTTCTTTTCCAGCACAATTACAAACACTTCATACAGTGGCTCACACAGCCAAGTCTCCACGGGATCAGCCCATCCAATGCTCGGCGGTGTCCGACTCTCATTTTGTTTCTCAAAGGTGGGCAGATGTTTGACTCCCAGCTTCCAAAGTGCTGTCTTTGATTGTAGGAGGTTGTTTGTGTGAATTAGAGTTACGGGGGAAATTCATCCAAACTGACTGTACATTGAGTGAGCTTAACCTCTGTGACATCACCGGGGCCATTTAGTAACGCACAACCAGGGAGGGCCCCAAATTTCCCCCCAAACTCCGGATAAGTACCCATAATGTAAAATTGTAGCTTAATGTTTTATAAACAGAGCCATGTGTCCAATGTGAAATATACCTATAAACGGCAGTCTGTGGTACATGCTTTCACTTTGGCAGGTGAAACTGATTAAGCAAGGCTCCCTTAATTCTCTCTGTTTCCCTCTCTGTCTGTGGGTTCCCCCGCCCTAAATGAAAGGTTGTTTTTAATAGGGACCATGCTGGAAAGAGTTGATGTAATTGAGGGAGTTGCTTCTGAAGTGTTCCATTAAAATACACTTAGATTAACAGCCCCCCAATTTAGTTAAAGGGAGGGGTGATTAATGTTAATAAAGGCACCTCAGAGCTGGAAAAGCAGAAGAGAAGTGCATTCAAGGTGAGGCCTGGCAACAGGGGAAGGAAGTATAAACATGTTTTGTTTAGCCAAGTCATCAAATGAACATTAGACTTTCCTATGTATCTGGTTCAGTGTGAGGAAAGACTCTGAAGCCGAAGCAGGGCTGTATGCTGTCTATTGTTACCGAGCGAGCGAGTGAGCAGTCAGAGAGGTTAATGGCCTCACAGCTCCACTGCTGTGTGTCTAAGTGTGCTGACAACTTCCCCGCGGCGTCAAACACTTTGTTTCTCTGACGTTATTCGACCGCTGGGAAAAACAAATGCAGCAGATAAATGGCTGCCAGGACAAAAATACTACTGATATCATTTAATGGTCACTCAGAGTTCCTGACTTTTCAAGCACGCAGTATTGATGTTGGCCTGGTTCTGCAAAAAGCACCTAAAATCAGTTTGATCATTGTCATTCAGCTGAACAAAAGCTGACTCTAACAGTGGAGTCTGATCTAGAGTTGCACTTGTATTCATGTCTTAGCATGAATAAACATGGTCATATTAGGATAAAGATTGTATCCTTAAACATTTTTCTAAGCCAATGTTTTGTTGGTATAAAGTTTCACAGTGTAGTCAGGCTGGTAAACACTGGGGATGTGGCGAGACACTACTGTTTATTCCACCCACTAAATCATTAGGGGTCCAAGCATAAATGCTGGAACCTTGTTGTTTCTGTTGCTGTTCTGTGATGTCTTCATTTTCGTCTTGTTAGTCTTCTTCCTACATTTTCTCCTCTTAATATTACCTACAACCACAATGTCTTGATGTTAAAATCTGAACCAAATTAAATTAAAAGCACCCAATATTTCAGATACATGTGGATCCTCACCCACAACGTGCCTACTCTAGCCAGGATTACCAATATCAGGTTACATATGTTAGAATGCTCTATTGGGTAAGTAACACACATATTTATTTTACATTTAGGCCCATGTTCAGCGCTGAACAGGGCTGAACAACTTGATGGTTTGTACCATACAACGGTAGAAACATGCTCACCATCAGAGATTTGGCAATACTGTTTCTGCTGCAGGAGCTATTCAGGGCAGGCTATGTAGCAAATCAAAGCTGGATTCTCACGTGATCTTGTGGTTCTCGAATGATCTTGTGAATCCAGCTGCCTCTCAACATAATGTGGTTTGAGCAGACATGGAGAACGGAAGTAAAGTTGTAAATACAGAAACTTGTAACACTTTAAATTATTGTTCTCAGGAACCTTAAAACTTCCACTTTGAAAGAATTTTAGTTTTATTGATTTGAATCTTGAGTTTTTGTTTTGTGTTGTCTCATGTGAGACGGTTGTTGTTTTTGTTTGTGCAGAAGTTCCAAAGAAGAAGAGGAAAATGTGATGACATAAAATAAGATTATTTCAAACCATTTATTAATTGAATTTACTGTATTATGATATATACGTTACCATGATATAACATTACATATACCGTGATAGAAGAAGTTTGCCATATTACCAGCCCTGGCACTGATTCTTATTGATTATAAACAAATTTACCAATAACTCCTGAACCCCTAAATTTAAAAAAAAGAAAGAAAAATGAATTAAAATGAATATGAAACTTTTTTTTTTCTTGTGTAGCTCGAAGTGACTACAAGTTGCATTTTATTGCACAATCCTGTATTGCAGAATGACTATAAATTACTGGACCTTGAACGTTGCTTTCTTTAATTGTAATTTGTGTGGATTATGTAAATGTTCTATATGTTCTTTTAATTTTTTGTAATTCCGTCCCCCTTTTTGGATTATTAAAAAATGTAATCTTATAAAAGTACTTTAACCACATTGACTATTTGTATATGAATTACTCATCATAAAGGTTGTAGCTGGTTTTAAGGTATACCATGATATAAAATTTGACAGTTATCATACCGTGTACATTTGCTCATCTGTGATATTGAAAAAATTGCAACGAGACAGAGAATCTCAAATTTATTTTAGTTACTTTCAAAAGGGAGACATTGTACATTGTATTTTACTTTTTACACAAACTTTCATTTTAAAAAATGGTTTCAAGTTAAGTTTGTTCAACCAAAAATAAGCCATCTGCTTTTATTCATTTAAGGGTAATTTTGACTTTTGACTAATAATGTTAATTCTATAATACTGTGATACCGCAATATTTTCTGAGACGGTTATCATACTGCGAGAATCTTATACCACTAAAACCCTTCTCATTGTGTTGCATTGAATTTGCGAAGAAAACTTTTTTCTTGCAGCCCTGAACGGAGAATCCAAAAAAGGCAAACATTGTTCATGAATTGTAGTGCACGTGGACAACAGCAAAACTATATAAAAACACTGTTTACAACCTGTCACATAACTTGTGCAGTATAATTAGAGTCTCATTTATGCAGTCAATATGCTTATTACTTCCCAAACTCATGCATTTTTACAAAGACATTAAGATTTAAAGTCCGTGTAAAGCAGCAAAAAATGTCTGTTATAATAAGATTGTCACATCACAGAAATATGTGTCATTAATCACTGAGCCAAATTTGAAAGATTAAAAAAATCGCCAAGTATATAAACGTCCCATGAGCTTCACTGGGAGGGGCCCAGTGAAGCTCATGGGACCTTAGATCGGAAAAAATACGAAGGGCAGTGAATGAGAAGAGCCATGTTATCTTTGGTCCCATTTGAGTTGTGACATGAAATCCAAATATGTCATTAATGAATTTAAAACATAAATTTTAAGGTCAAGAAAGTCATACTTTGTGGTAAAACTGTTGAGATATAAGCTTTTGAATATACGTAATTAGAAAAACTACACGGGAGCGGTCGCGTATGTGACTTCATAGCTTTCGTTCGCTTCCAGCAGCTTGGAGTGACTGTAGCCTGGCACAAAACACACAGACATCTTCAATCATAAATCGATTAATCATAAAACAGTGGAATTTCAGCGGGGAGGCCAAGCTACAGGAAGCGAGCGAAAGCTATGACGTCACATACGCGACCTCCTCCTGTGTATTCTTGAGTCTTTCTAATTAAAAAGCTTATATCTCTCCCCATTCACTGCCATTCCTATTTTTTTCTGATCTAAGGTCCCATGAGCTTTACCGGAAGGGGCGTGACTTCAGCACTCTATAGCTCCGTTACGTAAAGCGGCTATGATTTAAGGCCCGGCCACTAAATCCAGAAAATTGAAAGCTAGAAACACAGTTTGTGAAGCCTAGCTCCACAATTCCATTGTAAATGGTTGAAAGGCTTTTTTACACATTTTGAGGAGTACTTTTATGACCTATTTAATGTGTTTAGAAGAAAATAGCAGAATTTGCTTTACATGGACTTTAAAACATTAGTATGAATAGTCTCATGCACAGCTGAGCAGGGTGCCTGAGCATGTATGTGTTTGAACCCTGCTCAGGTGGAGCTCGTACCCACATGCATGCTCAAGCATACTCAGGGTGTTCTCCTCATAGGCCAAAGGGGTTTTAAATCCTAAAGTTTTAGCAAAGAAATGCTCCTTTGCTGTGTTGTATGCATCCCCCATTAACTTTTATTTATTTTTTTTGGATTCTCCATTCTCTGTGGAAACAAGCAGGAAAAACAAAGTTTTCTTAACGAATTCAACGTAACATGGTGATAAATTAATATCCAAATGACAATTTTGTAAGTGACATATTCTTTTAAGACAGTAGTTTACCTGATTCAGACCAAAAATTTGAAAAGTTACATACTGAACATACAAATGATGACATCAAAGACGTGTGACATTACCAGCCTAATTGCAGTTGGCCAATCAGCTTGCACGTGGTATTTATTAGCTGTGGTCTTCTGACACCCCTGCCCGCTCCTGACTGAAGTAAAGCTAAAGGCTCAAAACTGTAAACATGTTGTATTTTGGCGTAACTTAACTGTAATTTATTCAAATGTATTTGTGGGCTCATTGCAGCATGTCGTGTCTTGTTAGCACCACCTGTACACTCATGGAGTAGTATGGAGGGAACAGGTATCGTGTCCTCATCCACGTGATAAACAAAATGGGGACTCAGTCAATGCTCCTAGAGGTCTAAAACTCCACAGGGAACCTTTAAATAACAAACACCACAGCAAAATCTGCCTGGGGACCAGACGGTTGTTCTCCATAACATCCCCTCTTTCACTCCCCTTTGTGGTTTGCTCTTAAATCACCATTTCTTTGGCCACTTGAGAAGGAATATACCTCTCTCACCCAAACAACACAGATCTGCGGTACTGCCGGCAGTAAACAACAGAGCAGACAGGCTCCCCTCTAACACACACACATAAAATCCTCCACATACTGTGGATGTACAGGCCACAGACATACACACAGTTTCATCTTCTCAAATCAGCTCAATGTTTTCTGAAGAGAATTCCTCACTTTCCTTGTCACAAACCATGAGGACTGAATAAGATTTTCATTAGCTCGTCAAAACACAGATAACAGGAACTCTGTTCGGGCTCTGACTCAACGTAAACTCATATCAGCCAAGTAAGCAATATCTGGAAACAAATGAATGGACAAATGTGGCTTTATCTTTCTCATGGCAGCAGTTATCCAGATCTGCTGTTTGTAGAAACATATCAAATCTCACTGACGAGACCCCTTGGCATCCTCCGGAGGACATTTTTGTTGCCTTTTTCATGCAACATCGCGTGACGTTTTAACTCGAACCATAAACTAACAGAAAGGCTGTCTCTCCAAGCCTTGACACTTCTTCTCCCGAGGGCCAGACCTTGTCATCGCCAGGGGAGTACCCATCATTTCAGGCACGCCGCTTGGCCGCTAGATGTTTTGGCTGGGCTGAGAGAAAATCCTCCATCCCTGCCGTTTCAGTCCTGACAGTGTCCTTGGTTGGACTCTGTGCCCCTTGATGAACTGAAATATATTTGATCTTTTCCTATTTTCTTTCTGTTTTTACATGACAGTCTCCCTAATCAGACGAGTGCTTGTGATAATAAGTATTGTTATGGTTGGAATTTCTCTCAGGAAATCATAATCATAATCACAGCAGACTGTTTGCTTTGCTCTCTGACTTTTTATAGTTGAGAGAAGGACAAAAATACACACAGCCAAAGCAAAAGTGCCTTTCAGCTGTTCGTCCAGCAGTGATTTATTAGTTGATACTGAGTGGTGAACAGAAACATAAAACTATTTGCATACTCTGATATAAATTCCCAGTAAAAATATCCCATTATCAATATCAGCATACAATGTTATCATGAGTTTACTTAACAACTAAAAGTACCTCATCTGTCCTCACTAGGAAAAATCGGAGGTGCTGCTCTGTCTGGTTCTAGTCAAATATAATATACCGAGGGACTGGATGGTTTTTAGCAATTAGTAGTGACACCTTAGTCATGCAGTTTATAAACCTAGAGAACAATCATGAGCTGTAAGGATTAATGAGGTGGTTTTGATTAATATTTTCTTAGAAAGTTTTCAAGAAATAAAGTGGAAATTCTCAGATTCCAGCTTTTTAAAAGCTGAGCACACCACGAAATGAATTTTTGTCCAAAAAATTTGCAAGGAAATTTAAGACAAGACAGATTTTGTGGATTTGCATGGGAGAAAAATTATTTGGATAAACCTCAATTTCTGCAGATTTCTGCCTTCAGAAATATAGGTTTGACCAATGAAATTCTTTGTTTCAATTGAGGTCATAACTCCAGGTCATATCTAGCTTGCTGCCAAAAATTGGGGAACGTTTTATCAATTTGGTCTCTGACACCCAATATTGTACAAAATCACCACAACTACCAAAGAGAGGAGAGGAGGAGAGAATAGATGACGTCAGCTCGGAATGGATTTTGCTGTATGATCATCTGCTCACACACTACTGTAAGTTCTACATTGGTGATTTTTACAGGGAGAAAGTGCCACTATTATCTGTTGCAGTCATTCCCTGGCTGCAGGAACACTGCTACATGAAGCACTATGCTAACATCAGGGAAACATGTACAGGTTGCCACTGCTGTTAATTTTTCCCAGATTGTGGATCATATTACTGCTGGTAGATTTTGACTTAAAAGTTTTTCTTGGTGATTTTTTATCACCAGGAAACGCTGGCCATTCAGAGCAGCCTAGTCCTTTTAGGAGGGGGGCTTAAAGAGACAGAGCGTCTCGTTCAGTGACGGTGAATGCAGATGTTTAAGCACAGACAGTATGAGAAAAATCTGTTTGATTTGGGGTTTTTTTTAACATTACAGCACATAAACATGTTCTAGTAGAACCTCAGAATACTATGAATCTGACTATGAGCACAGTACATCCCCTTTAAACATCACTCTTAGGAGACAGGGTTAATTTTAGCGAATTTTTTCCTTTATTGAACAGCCATCAGAAGGGAGATGACAGGAAAGCAAAATTACAATCAGTCTACTTGGGTTGAGCAGGGTCCAGTTCTATTGTTGCAGATCTTGGATCTGTGTTTTAGTATGTCTGTTAGGTTGGACCCAAATAGACTGGCTGGGTGCTCTGACCACATGGGACATCATAATCATTACAAGAGACAAATGTCTTGCAGTTGTCTGTTTGGGTAGATTTTAGTTTAGGTCTGAGTATTCTCAGTCTTTTTTCTAATTGGGTCTGTATTTTTGAAAATGATTTGTGCATATCAGGTTTGGTGGGTTTTTTTGTTTTGACTGACACTTTTAAGTGTTTTTATGTGTGTTAGTGTGTGCATGTGCGAATGCAAATTTGCCAGTGCACGTGAGCAGGTCTGTATGCATACAGTATATGTGTATTGCACATTACTATGTACATGTCTCTACAGGCCTGCTTGCATGTGCACAGTCAAAACCACACAAGAGTTTGGGGCGAGATATTCTCCTTAAGGGGCACTCATGCTTTATCTTGGAGAACATTTTCCACTCCTATACATGCACAGGGATTTATGGTGACAACCGTTGCTATTTGGAACCTGTGAAACGTTCCTCTGCTCTCCTAAAAAAATGAAAGCATAACAAACCACATTTTTTTTCTTTATTTAAAGCAAATAAATATCCCGACTTCCTCAAACCACTGAAATCTGTGGCAAAATATTGGGAACATAAAGAGGTTTCAGAAAAATGATATGAATGACAGTATGGCAGCACAGCACCAGTACCAACACAAGCGTTCCCTGTCTGCAGACAGGCTGACCGAGAAGACTGACATCATTAGAATTGTTATTTCTTTCTCTGCAGTTTCCAGAGCAGAAGCATTAACTGAGCCTGTAGATGTTGCTGTAATGGCTTTGTCCTTGTGCATATGCAAAGGGGATGCTGTCCTGCTGAGCATCCCCATGTGTACATATAACATTCAAAATGCTCTCTGATTCCAAAAACAACTCAATAACGTATGCAAAGTACTTGTATTAGCCAGGTAACTGCAAAGAGGATGTCGTTTCTCATGTATCTCTACATGTAAAATAGTTTGCAAATTAGAGAGGAATGCCAAAAACAACACAGAAATATGTTGGACTAAACGGTTTTTGCCTATTTGAAAGGAATTGTGGCCGATTGTGGCATACAGAATACAGTCATTTTCCAGAAATAACACTAACACATACCAGGAAATATGGTGATGTGCTATATGTTTACAGAACAGCATTTGATTTGGAGTCAGTAGATGAAATACTGTAGAAGCCACAGACCACACAGTGTCTGTATTGTTACAGTGTGTCGGTCAGTGCCAACTTTAAGTTCAAAACACCAAAGAATTGCGGCTTATCGACAAAATCTCAAATATAAAAAGAGATTTAATGTGATTGGGTGTTCAACAAGAGGATATTCCTTCACCACAGAGACTGGGACACACAAGATACAAATATAAAAACATCTTTTCTTACTTACTTTTGATGGTTGGGTTTTATGTAGGATCAAGATCCGGACCCGGAGAAACTGCAAATCAGTCCACAACGGACCATGTGTAACTTATTACATTATGTAGTGATATACTCTCTTGTGTTTAAGCATTGAAAGTATAATTGAACATGCCAACATAGTTACTACTGCTTGTGTGTCTAGTTTCAGACCTCCTACCTTAAATCAGACTAATATTTTTTATGCCTCCACAGGATGAGACCCAGGACCAGAGGCATTATGTTTTCAGGTTTTCTGTCTGTCTGATTCTCGTGAACACAATACCTCAAGAACACCTTGAGGGAGTTTCTTCAAATTTGGCACAAACATCATGGACTCAGTGATGAACTGAGTAGATTTTGTGGTCAGAGGGGCTTCACTTATTGATCACTATTCCACAGACTCTGGTTCCAAATGAGGTCGCAAGCGCAAGATGGTAGCACCCATATCTGGGGCACTTCGGCGTCATGTACAGAGGGAGGAAGTGTAGAGGAGTCACCATCTATACATCACAGACCAAAGAGCCAGAGACCAAAGAGAGAGTTGATGACAAGAGCCCTACAACAGGCGTGTGCTGAGGCTAGAGGTTTGCAGACGTGAGCTCAATGCCGGAAGCATGCAGCTAGCTTGAGTGTGCTATCAGGTTGCGGTCTTGCTGCCATAGAGGCCGCTGTTGAGTTAAAATTACGAGCTAAAACTGTGTGTGTGACAAAGAAGTTCCTATGAAAAGTGGTGACAGTGAGGTCTGTTGATTATCCACAGCAACAGTTTTTTTTAAATGTAATTTTTTTTAGTGCTGTGAGCACTAATGCATTGTATTGAGGTGGAGGTAGAAATCGCAGACATCTCAAACTGGACAAATGAAACCAAAATGATCTGTGTGTATAAAAATGTCACTTCAAGGTCCATTTAGTAGCTCTATTGGAGCTTTCTATCATATCACATGATCCTCATCAGCAGATGTGGTTTACCCATCTGTCATGAAAATGCACGTGCTCAAATTTCCCTTTTTAAAGCACTTTAAGGGCAGAGTTTAAACTTAATTCAAGACCTTGGATGCAACAGTTGAGAAAATAGCTTCCCCACATGATACAGCGTGATATATTTACTGGCTTTCCTGGAGTTTTTAGTCATATCACATCGTCTTTCCTGAAATGCAGCGTTCTTTCTTTTTTTTGTAATATGGATGAACTCATCCTTTAAAAGCAGGGTTAGAAATTAGCCGGTAAAATATGCAAGTGGCTGCTAGATTTGCTTCGCTTACCAGCCACAAAAACAATGGTAATCTATTGAGTGGCTGGTAGATTTTGGAATCAATCAACCACTGGGGCAGGTGGACAAAAAAGTTAATGTCTAACCCTGATCATGACCTCATCAACTCTATTGCTTTCGCTTCCATCGTCTCCCTTTTCAGTGTCATCTTCTTTTCAGTCATTTTTCATCATTATCTTCATCATCCTCACATCAGCACCAAATCTACCTAATGACTATCAGGTTAGTGGAAGTCTGTATATTTGGGAATTCACCATAATTTGTTTTCACCTGCACACTCTTCATTTCAAGCTGATTTGAATTTATGCATTCAGGAAGGAAACCAAACAATCTGCTCAAAGTGTTGTGCATGTGAAAGGGAAAACTAGAGAATTAGTGCTACAAATAGGTAAAAACACTTAAAAGTAGACAGATGCTCTTTGTTGGTTCGATCAGTAGGGTCATTAATTTCCTCTTACTGGTGCATATTGAATGTGTAGCCTGGGTGCTCTGATTTGTCATCAGTTCATCAGTATAATGTGCTGTGGCTCTGGTGACTCTGGTGCGTCCAGCAGACTTGTGGCTTGGCAGAGCGGGAACAGTGTGCTGTAGAAGTGCTGGTTTGGCTGAAGAATGAGGAGAAAGTGTGTATGGAATGAATGAAATCTTCTCCTGCTGCCATTTTCTGACTTTAGACAAACACTTGACAGGATTTCACGACAAGGGCCAAACAGGCTGCATCAGGATTAATGGTTATTTATTGCGTTCAGTGTCCCTACGAGATGTATTTATGTGAACCCTGTGCATCATATTACTAATGGAGATGATTTTTCAGCTGGCCTGGTTTGGCCAAAACACAACGTCAAGCATTTCATAGTCTCTCCTCTGCCTCTTCACAGTATTACAGCCATCATTTAGCCTGTTTTCCTCCACAGGATCAGCTCTTGACTCGCCACGGCCATTCACTTCTTCATTCATTCATTTTTCCACTGTTTTACTTCCATCATTCCTACACAGACCTTCAGCAGCCTCTGTGTGCTTTGGGTCAAAGTTGGAATGTGTCGGTAACAGTGCACCTTACCCTGTGAGCTCCTTCAGACGAGAAGCAGTGGTAGATGGGTAGGTTTTAGGTTCTGCCGTTCAGTGATGTCATTCTAAAACAACAGCAGGGCTACAGTGAGATTTATGAACTGTAGACAGTCTAATGTGTCTGAAGGCTGATGTGCATCAACACTGAGATTCCACCTTCCTTCAGATGCTTGGCATCAAGTGTTTCCCACAGTTCATTGAATTTCTAAACCTTTACAACCAATGTAGAGGATTGTGCAGTTTTAATGTTGTGGCTTTCTGTTAAACTCAAAATATGTCAGTACACACACGTGCCACAATATAAGCACAAGTAGATGTGGAAATGAGACAGTTTCCTGAGGTGTAGAAATGTTTTTTCCTTGCCAGCTCCCCTTTTGTATTTGGATGACTTTCTATGTGACAAAATAGGAGGGGAGGTGCAGTGGCAGTTCACAACGTTTACTGGCTGCAGGTCAGAAAGATCAAGCATCTTATGGCTATCACCTCTTCTTAAAGGTCCAGTGTGTAGGATTTAGGGGGACATATTGTCAGCAACCGAATATAATATATTCATTTTCGTTGTGTACCTGTAATTGTGTTTTTGTTACCTTAGAATGAGCTGTTTATATCCTCATAAGTAGCGGTTCCTCTTCCACAATGGCTGCCATGTTTCACCCCCATGTTTCCACAGCAGCCCAGAATGGACAAACTAAACCCTGGCTCTAGATACGGCCATTTGCGGTTTTGTGTCCGCCACCGTGACGAGCAGCATCAAAAAACTGATTTGTAACATGAAACTGCTTTGTTCAGTCAATGTTCGTTTTAAATCCTCAGGTCTGTTTGTTTTAAAAAGGAAGAAACTTCTGCAGGTAATTTGGCTCCCAATAAAATCGTCCTGAATGTCTGGATCTTAAGTTGTCAGATAGTAAAGGTGAGCACACATTAGCAGGTTCTAGGCTAGTGCTAAACAGTGCTGGAGAAACAGTGACTTGTAATGTGAAACTGCTTTATTCAGTGCTTTTACTGGTTTGAGTCACCGGGTCTGTTTGTTGTGGAGAAGAGGAGACCTCTGCAGATAATTCGGCTCTCTGTAAAAACCTCCTAAACATCTGGATCAGAAAAAAGGTTACCTCACATTAGCAGGTGCTGGGCCAGCGCTAGCAGCCTGTCTGCGATTAGCCGAACAGCATAGGAGAAACACTGAAACTGGCTTTTCTTTTTAGTGTTTTTACATGTTTTAATCACCTGTTCCATTTGTTTAGGAGAGGAAGCGACCTCTGCGGGTAATTCAGTAAAAACATCCTGAACAATAAGCACTGAAGGAATTCTAACCAAGAGAAGTTTCAGCTAGTTGCAAGCTGCAATCATCACCACTAGATGCCACCAAAGCCCCCTAAGTCTTGCACAATACTCCTTTAACTGGACATGATGTGAACGAATAAATATCTGGGGCCGTATTCACGTACATTCAGAGAATACTCTCAGAGAGCTCCTAACTTTAAGTAAAGAGTCTTTGCTCAGGAGTGATTTAGGAAACTTCTCAGAGCAACTCTGAGCAAGGAAGGGACATAAACTTATCTCAGTGAGGAGGTGTGGTTGACCCCGTTGCTTTGTGCAATGCTTGCTTTTAACAGATGTGATTGGTTGTCAGAGACACACACTTTTGCGAGCCTGCAAGGTGCTGTGAAAGTGTTGTCACTGTTAGTGAGACAGACCCAAGTCATCACTGCTACACTGTTGTATTTTTCCAGTTTTCCAAATATTTTAGTGTTATGAATTTTATTTCTGGCATTGTAATGATATTGTGTTAGGTGGGAAAGGCGTGCATACCCCTAATTAGATTGACCACAAGTATTATCCCTGCACAATGTAATCTATGGCCTTTCATTTAATCACTGTCAGTCAGTGTTTGGAGAATATTTCTCTGACCTCTTTGTGTTCCCACCATTTTCTCCTCTGATTGAGAAACTCTTAAGCCTCTTAAAAGTCCTCCCCTCTACTTCTAAAAGTTTTTCCCCTTTGGAGCTCTTTTAAGGTCTACAAGTCTCTGTGAATAACTTTTATCTTTACAAGACCCAGTCTTAACTTTCAGGGGAAAAGAAAACATCACAATTCTAAGAATTTCATCACTAGGAGAAACTCTTTGTACTAGGAAGCTTTGTGAATACGGCCCCAGATTGTTTCAGTTTTTCCCAATGAAGAAGTCCTAACCTGCTCCGTGCATCAGCAAACAGGCTAAGCAACTTGTTGTTTCTTTGAAAAAACAATCACCATGGTTCTAGTTTGGTGAAATTTGGGCACTTGCTCCACCTTCAACCTATTTTTATTGGTAAGACCGTGTGTTAAGATGTACAAGATGCAGTCTTTATACAATTTATTGTCTAAATCGGTGTTGATGTTCTTGACATTTCTGTTTTCACTTTTGTCAGCAGTCAACATAGATGAGGAGAGACTCATTTATGAAGTTGAGGAATGATTAGAATTTAAGAAAATGACCTTAGTTAAAAATAAATAACTGAGACACTTACACATTTGCAGATGGAGCAATCACCATGACACTTAAAAAAAAAAAAAAAAAAAAATCTTGACCCCCTCCTCACCCTAAGACATTGCTCATAGTATTACGTGACAATTTTTCATGCTCCTTCTGCCAGAATTCGCTCACTCACTGTATGAGGTGTGAGATCATCTTAGCCTGCAGACTTACATTAGGATAAAGATCATCTTAGCCTTAAGATGCTTTTAGGACACAAGGTCCAGGTAATTAGCACAAACTGCAAGTTCAGTCAGAGACACATAAGTCTCTGCTTTTTATGGGACCTTTCAGAGAAAAATAGAATCAATATTTAATGCATGAACATTAAATATTTTCAAATTTCAAATGAACAACACAAACAATACCACATGGGGAGGAGGTCAGGGTGGTGGACGGAGCTGCAGTAGGATATGGGGGTGGAACGAGGCTTACTGACTGCGATGTTGACCTGAGTAAATATGAATGGACTTTTTTAGTCACACAGCTGTGGATGAGCCAATGATTGTGAAGCATGAATGAAACGGCTGATGCAGATCAGCTAATACAAGTTTACCTTGCACTCTGCCTGAATTAAACTGTGTTTCTTGTCTTTTAAACTATTTTTGGACACTTCATATGACAGAGGCACAACCATGTAGTAACCTCTGATATCACATAAAACGTACATGCATGTGGATGTTCATGCTGTGCTGCAGACCTGTAATAAGAAATATCATTCATATTTTTTACATTCCATTTGGTTTTGAATGAATTCTGCTCCTACTCTCTTATTTTGACAGGTTTATGGATGCTACTGTATCAAGCCCTTGAAACAAAAACACATTTTAATCATTTCGTCACTTTGTCCTAACAGGAAGGCCGGCCTCATCCTCTCCCAGCTGGATGAACTCTCCCCGTGGTGCAAGGGTCTGCTTCAGGAGCCGAAGATCGGCCTCCGCAGGATGTCCCTCAAGTTCCTCTCCTGCCGTTACACTGACACCAAGGCCTTTGGGCTGAACTGGTCTGACATGGGCCAGGACGTGCACAAGGCCTGTGACGAGCAGACGCTCACTGTCATGTACAATGACTATGGCGAGCCCAAGGAGCTGTAAAATGATTGAAGGTTTGGATGTGCACAGGAATACAATCAAGCCCAACAAAGAAACAAATAAAATGCTGGTTTCACATTTGTTTCCATAAGCTATAAATGAAATGCCATATGCCCTTATTGGCTTCACCATTTTAACGGTTAATATATTTAAAAGTCTCATCAGAGATTCCAGGTAGGAGATGATCTCTGAAGCCTGATAATCATCTAACAAACTGGGACTCTGTTGATTCATCCTTCTTTCTGAAGTCCATTCCTCCCTTGCAATGATTAATAGAAAATAATGCAAACTTAACGCATTCTGCAGATGCTTCACAGTAAAACCTTTCCTTGTTTCTTTGCCTTTGATCAGCTGCTCATTTGTTCTTTTTAATTGCTGTATCACTGCATAATAAATATACATAATTTCTTTGCTATACATCAAAATCCTATAGATGAAGTATGTAATGCAAGAAAAGCTGAAGTAAAGCTTTAGTGGTCAGAGGGTTGCTCATTCAATGCCCGGCTCCTTCAGTCAACATGTTAAGCATAGCTGTCAAGTCTCCCATTTTGGCCGGGAAACTACCGTATTTTACCCCTCTTTCCCACCGTCCTCCCGTATTAGTATTTTCCCATAAATCTCCCGTATTATAATATAATTTTTTTAAAAAAACAAAAAAAACATTCCTCTGCCTCTCCAAACTGAACTCTGTCACTAGCCTCGCGAGAACTGCCACGTCGAGTTAGTGGAGTGTGCCCTGGGGTGCCCCTATTTTATGTTTCAACCAGCAGCAGAAAGGAAAGGTGAATCCTGGCGGTTGTGGTTGTGGGTTGAACGGGGGTCACAGACAGGAATACAGCGGAGGCTCATAGTGCTCTGCGGCGCAAGATAATGGCTTACCAGCGACAGAGAAGTCCAACTCAAGGTCCAGTAATTTCCTCTTTCGTTGGCATCATGACTCTCCAGTAGTACCTGGACAAATGAGCCGTGAGGTAATGGCCCACAAACCTCACTGCACTTTAGGGATTGTTCTTTACTTATGAAGGGATTGTTCTTTACTTGTCAGGGGAGGAGAGTGGCTGGTTGAAATTTCATTTATTTATTTTATTTTGATCCCCCCTATGTTAATCACTTATTGATGCTGTTTTTGAAGTATGAATAAGTCAATAAGTAATTTATATGTAATTTATTTATTGAAATAGCATTGATGTATTTTAAAAAAGTGATTTATCTTTTCATAAATGACAAAAGGCACATCTGCCTCATTTTTGCCGTGGTATAGTGATACTACTCAGAACCGTGATACTTTCACTGGTATCGGTTTTGCAGCGGGCGCTGGAAGATTTCCCTTATTTTTAAATCCAAAACTTGACAGGTATGATGCTAAGTGTCCTTGCAGAGAACACTGAATCCCGAGCTGCTTCTGATGGTCAGGCCAGGACCATGTATGGCTGCCCACTGCCATCAGTGTTTGTGTCCATTAGTGAATGAGAAGCAAATTGTAAAGTGCTTCAGTTGAAATATAAATGCAGCCAATTACTGTGAAGCAGCAGCAGGCACAAGACAAAAATGTTTACTTAGCCACCAAGGCAAACTTTTTGTTAATAAAGGTATGTGTTTAAATTTGAGTGTTGTAGTAGTATTGCAAGGCAGGAATGGACAGACCTAAAAAGCATAAAACACCAAAAAAGATCAGAAATCTTATCGAAAATTGAAGCACCTTTGCAGCACACCATGCTAACTTTCCCCATTTTTTATTTATTTTTTTTTTTTTTTTATTTTATTGTAGTGTGGCATGAAAAATTCCATCTCTAAATGAAATGTATTGCAATTAGGGTAAAACTAAAAGTATTTACATTTTGTATTCAGTCATGACATTAAATGCAACTATCTTAGTTAAACAAATAGCTTAAAGGAACTTAAAGGAACCAAACAAAGACCATGCATTTTATTTCACTTTATTTCTTTGTTGGACTTTATTTTCAGTCAAATAATAAAAGGTCAGATCTGGGATATAAAGGGTTACACATCAGCTCCTTTGTGCCTGTTTAAATCCAAACTTAGTCATATCTTTGGAAATTTGAGGAAAAATGACAAAAGGCAACTCGTGATGTCAAACAAGTGGCCAAACTGATAGTGATTGTGACTTTTTAGGCAGCCAACATCCATCCCACAGCCTGGATAGAGCTTGTTGCTTCTTTGACCTGACTCCTCCTGACCCAAAGTCAACACGTTGTTCTCGTAAAGTTTACATGAAAGATGGATCCAGGAGTTTCTGGGTCTTGTAAAGATTTAACATTCATTGAAGCTTCAGTTTCACTGGTACATTCCAACCATCGGTCAATATTTTACAGCTTCTGATGCTTGTTATATGCATTCATTACAAACAACTGCAACACACCCAGCAGGTGAACACTTCATGGGCTAAACGTCATGTACCTCTTTCAGCTGTGATTTGGTATTGGCTGCTGTGTTGTGCAGAGTTGCTTACACCGTTTATGAACTATCACTCTTTTTACATATTTTGAATGAAGTCATCAACCTCATTTAGTAGTACCTACAAACCTGGTTTTGTTTGTTGTTATTCAAACAACTTAAAAGGTCAATGCAGTGCAACATATTTAAGGAAAATGTCATGTAGCGACGCTGGGAAAAAAGCCAGTATTTTACTGCTCGGTTCAAATGTTATCAGCCCATCAAATAGCTGTTACCAAATGTCTCTGGAGCATAGATTTGAGGTAGTATGGCCCCACTCTGCCGCCTATATTCAGGTTTATTGTTAAGCAGCGACCTCTGGTGGCTGTCAGAATTATGACTGGAGCAAAGGAGGAGGTCAGGTGACGTAGCATAAAGAGCGATTATGTCCACATAGGGAGGTGGTTGGGGTTGATGGATCGGTCAAACAAACACGGGACATTGACCCAGGAGACCACTGTTCATGTTCCGTGTGAAACCAAAAGTCAGCACTGACTTATTTTAACTTACGTTCATCAGTTATGTACTTAACTTACATACGTAACTCGAGTTTTGTTACAAACGTCAACCACCAAACCATGATCCTTTCCCAAACCTAACCAAGGCAACCTGGTCTCAGAGAAATGCATAAAATGGCCTCTTAATACCACATTGCATTGTGGTGATACGTAATGTATCACGAAAGTTTGCATAGCGTGAAGTCCAGAGTGGCAGATGGGTCAAACAAACCTAGAACCTTCATCCACAAGACCGCTGTTTGTGTCCTGTGTGAAACAAAAAGTCAGTGTTGACTTCTTTTTTACTTTTGACTTTATGTACTTAGTCCTTTATGTAGTTATGTGTCATATTTACATGACGTTACAATGTAGTTATGAACTGTATGTGACTAATGTAGTTATTTTAATGGGAAACAGTTTTTTTTCCTCAAAGCCTAAGCCTAACTGTGCTACCACCATGTAATGCAGTGTAAAGAAGTGGTGGTGATTTCACATATTTTTATGAGCACCTTTGCCTCTTCTGAAGCATTTTAACAGTCATGATAACATCTGATAACGGCCATTTAATGGGCTGATAACATTGGGAACAGGTGCATTTTACAAAGTTATCCATGTTTCTGTGAGAGAGTTGAGGTAGCATGTAAGAAGTCAGAGAGATTTTACAGGAAAGATAGAAGACAAATAAGAGAGGATGTCTCCTGGGAGTTATTTTAGTAGTAGTACAACAAACTTGTACATAGCATTATCATAAAGTTTTAGCGATATAACCTGCTGAATGTAGTATCAATAGTTTGCATTATAAGTAAAGCTGTTAAAAAGGAGTTTTACTAAAACAGGCATCACAGAGGAAGTACACAGATCAGCTCATTTTATTTATATGTTCTGTAAAGCTACCAAACCATTTGACAGTATTTTCCTTTATCAATTTAACATATTTCAAAATCTAACCAATCAATGCTGTTTAAAGTGATAATTCGGTATTGAAAAGGCAAATTAACAGTGTCTTAATGTTTTCAACTGCTTCTCTGTATGTTTAAACTTCATGCAATAACGTCTTTAGAGAGATTTATCAAACATTCTCATTAATACTGTGTGTTTATTGTGAGTATATTTTCACTTTAGTTTGACCTCTATTTGTTCTGTTATCATTTTCTCATTGTGCAGTGGCCATGTTGGAGATTGATGTCAAAGAAATGCAAATGTATATTAGTTGTTGATTTTTAACAAATCTCATATGTGAATACTAAAACGAACACTTGTAGATTTTTGTATAGGCAGCAAAGTATTTCATACATGCATCACATTATAGCACAGTACAGTGTTTTTCTTCTGTATATAAATGTACAACAGGTGATATTTTACAACATTGCCATGTGCTTTAGTAGATACAATATTGTATTGTTATATCTGCTGTGTAGCTTAGTCTAGCAATTGGATTAATGAAACTGGATTAGACCTTTGTCATGAACTGTAAGTGATTGGTTGGTTAAAAAACTACATGTACAAAAATGGTAAAATGCCAAAGTAATTGAAAAAGGCAACAACATGGAGAGCTCTTAACCTTTGAGAGAAATGTGAACCAACCATCTACTATCTGCATGATATTATTCTGTCTATACTGTCTGTGGCTATCATAAACTTAACTTTTTCACTTTGATCTTTGCTACTTCAAAGAACAATAAAGAATATGTTATGAAAAGTGGCTGTGTGGAAATCCTTAACCGTTTGGAATCCAACAGAGCCCAGAAGAAATCTGTTCTTATTTGTTTGCACTACTTAGTTTCCGGTGCTCCTAAATGACTTAATTCATGAACATGAATTTGTACTCTAGAGGCGTACTTTGGAGTTCAAACTTGGCAAGTTCAGCTCTGGAGTCCAAGCTCCTGAGGACAGGGGGATGCAGTACGATCAATCTGCAACTGGGGCAGCAGTTCCAGTGTTGACACTTTAACACAACTGTACCTTCTGATGTAATGATCTGAACAAGAAGGTTCACTAGCAGACTTTTCCAAAGAAATAATAGCTGACGGTAGGATGCAGTGAAGAGATATGCCTGTTATCCTCTCTGTAATGTATGTTTAAAACATTTATATAGACCTCCTGTTTATTTTTGATTTCAATATATTTGTTAATTTGTATTGAAATACAATACAAAATCAAATAACATGAACTTCAACTTTAACTACAGACAACTAATGTGACAGCAACAAATATGGGCTTTTCATATCAAAAAGCTACAGGGAGGTTAGAGCCTGAAGTAAAAGACCAAAAGGCTAAACGAAAGTGTTCCCACCGGGATAATGACGGACATAGACCAGCCAGTCCTCTCTGCAGCTGGTCTCACACAGCCAGCAGGCCCTCACATGTCAGTAAACATCTGAGCAAATGTCCAAATAGGAGTTTGTTGGATAACATGACCACATACCCCAAATCTAAATGGTTACTTTCTCACCTGAAAAAATACCAAAACTCTAAAGCCTTGTTATCATCACTGCGTGGCGCAAAATGCATTCTGGGATACTTGGTGAGCCCAATTCCAAACAACTCAGCTCCCAGAGTCTCAATAAAACCGACAGAGTAAGAACATTTGGACTGTATTTGGCTAGATGTAGACTTTGAATTGGAACAGTGTTTGGGATGTGAGTGATGATGTTTTACAAGTCCATGGACACAAGTAGAAACAAGAATGCAGATTGAGAAAGGCCTCTGTATGACTGTTAAGTTTCAGTAGCAGTAGGAACTTAAGTCACAGGTTGTTGTTTCTACTGTGGTCAGTTAATGAGGAGTACTCAGACTATCAGTAGCAGATGTGTCAAAATACTGAATTTATACCTTCACATTAATATCGTCTGTTTCTCTTTGTTATTTTGGTGACCTGTCCCTTTAGACTTGCTGAGGAGAATGTCCCAGTATTCACGTGAATTCATTTGTGAGTCATGCAAGACATCATATGGCTAAAAGTTATACAGCAAGGCCAAAAATAGACAAAACTGTGCGTGTGTGTGTGTGTGTGTACTGTCGAGTCAACCACATGTTGTTTTAACATTGTAACATATAATTTGTACATGGATAGAAACCCACAAAAGACATGTCTTCTGTGCATGAACATAAATCAAACCAAGAAACACATTATAAGGGTCGATATAAAGTTGCTATTTATTTCATATGGAGTATAAAGTACTGTAAAATATCACAAAGAACATGATTACACTTTTATAGATACAATATGGGGTACTTCATCATTTCTGGCTAATGGATACCAGAACCTGACATACAAACATGCAAGCAGGAGAAGTTTGAAGTCTGTGTGCAAAAGATATGCCTAGGCTTCCCAAAAGTCTTTTTTATCTTAATGTTTGTCTTTATCTTTTTGGTTTATCCGCTGCTGTGCCGACTCCAACATTCCAATTTCAAGTGCGTCTTTGTTTCAGTGGAAATTCAGCACAGTCAATATCTGACTTTCCCATTTAAATTTGGACGTTATTGTTTATGATTACAAATATCTGACATTATCTGTATGACACGTTTTTTTTTTTTTTGTAAATACAGCTGAACACATAAAATACACTTTTGGGAAGCCCTGTGCACGTGCTGTAGGGTATACATAAATGTATAACTGGATCTGTGATATAAATAGTGTTGACTCTTGTGACTAATACGTTAGATATGTTAGGTGATCCAAATATATTAGTCTATACATGTTAGTCTTTACAGATATGTATCCTTTTACATTTCTAACAAGCTACGTGTTAGAAAGAAGTGTTTGTAGAAGGATTTGATGATGAAGGTTGTGACTAATTTTATTGTTTTAGATGATTTGTTTTGGTCTGCCACGGATCAGGTTTTTCTGAAGTAATGTTTCTGTGTCGTGGAACAGAAATCAGGTGACTCTTTCCCTCTGTCCACTTGACTTAAATTTGACTAGTTCTCATTTACTTTTGAACAGCCATCAGATGAGTTAAAAAACTGAATTATTTTGGCCTTGGCGTGACATAATGGTGAAACTTTGAAATAATTCCATGGGATGCTGACGTTTCTCCTCTAACTGGGTGCTACAATAAACACAGTTGGTAGCAGTAGCCCTTGCTGTAAGATCTGTGTATGCACTGAAACAGTTTTCAGGCACAGCCAGTTCTTTTGGTTTCTTTATCCCAAGACTAATCAAGTCCAGAAAAGTACTTGAATTCATTTACAACAGTGATTTGATCCAATTATGATGACTTGATTTGTACAGGAGTGGATAAACTGCTTTCTAACCCTGTTTGAACTGGACCTCAGCATTTCCTCAGTTTGGGTCTCATTTTTTAAATAGACTTTTCTGCTCCTACACAAACCCAGCAGTGAAGATGACTGTTCTTAACAGGAAGAGAAAACAATATACTTACGTGTGGATGTTTGTGGACATTTTTAAACCACCATGACTCATATGTGATGCTTTTTAACAGTTAAGATTGTTGATGATAAAATAAAATGTCTTTTTATTGGATGATGTCTGACTTCAATCACGTTCTCTGCATTACAAATGTTTAAAATGTAATATTTTTTTGTTTGTTTGTTGTGGCGTATAGTCTGCGGTTTGACTGTGTTTAACACAAGTTCAGCCTCTTTCATCCCTCCATCTTATTGCATTCCTCCTCCAGCTCCTCCTCCTCCTCCTCCTCCTCCTCCTCCTCCCAAGTTCTTGGCTTTGCTCTTATTCTCCTCGGCGTCCGGATCACGGCAAGTGCACTCGTCCTGGTTGCAGTCGGCCCCAAACTGAATGACCTGTCGGTAAACAAGCACAACTTTGAGCACTCGGCTTCCCGGAGCCACTATAGATCTTTCAATCTGTGGCTGGATTCAAACAAAAACACAAGATGTGTCCGTCTGGTGCAGATGTCATTTTTAATGGATGACTAAACCAAGAAAACACACATTCCATTTGGTTGGTTTCCCTGTTTAAGACTTCCTGAGACGGTCTTTGATGAAATGATAAAATGCTGTGCGTATATATGGCCTGTTTCAGTGTAAGTAGGTGGAACTAAAGCCTAAAAAAGAAGGATGAAAAGCAGCAGAGTAAAGGGAAATATTACATCAGGACTTTTAGTAAAAGCAGAGTCACTGAAAAATGCACTAGTTGAGGAGGCTTCCCAATAGGGTTGTTACATTTCAACTGTAGCAAAGAGCACGACTTTGAATGGCAAAAACAGACAATAAAAAATACATTTGCTTGAACTGACCTAGCAGCTAGTGAAAAATTCTGCCCCCACTTCTACACTGTTTGTGCTGAAAGGTGAGTACCGCTTAGTAACCCGAGCGTGGTCTTAGTCCACTTGTTGTATTTCCTCACAGTTTCAAAGAGAGCTCCAACGGCCCCCCAGAGGCCGATAAAGCGCATGATGTCAAATGGTTCAACGTGGCCTTTGAATGGCGAGAAACCTTGAGGGTCTTCAGGGGGGAAAGGAGGGAGGAACACACCACCGTGGAGGTGAACGGATGAACACATGTTAAGAATCAACAACAAGAGGCTGCCAGCTCTTGTCTAGGAAGCGAGCCATCACCACAGGTTGCAAAATAAACTCTGGTGCCCCGCGAAGCAGTCTGTTGCAAGAAATGTAAACATTCGCTCCTGGAGAGAAGGAGTGAGAGGAAGATTGAGAGAAAGAAAGGGAGAGGGAGAGAGGAGGGTGGGAGGTAGAGAAAGAAAATAAGGATGACTGCAAGCAAGGCGAGAAGGAGAGTGGGAGGTAGCAGCTTGTCGGCCTTCACTGCTGATTGCACTCAGTTTTGGAGGGAGACGGGGGTTGATGGCAGGGTAATAGTTTCGCTGAGGGCTCTCAACGAGCTGCAGAAGGCCCAAGCTTCACTCAAAATGCCAGCAGTCCCATTTAAGATGAATTGGCGCGGCCATTAAATGTTTCCTTAACAGCTTCATCTTGATTCATTGATGCAGGCGCAGAACAAGCCAAGCAGTACTCCACCTTTGATGCCTCCTAACAACCTTTGGAAGGAAAGAAGGGGCTTGTTTTTGCCTCATCCAGAGAAACAAAAGCCAACTCTTTTGGCGGTTTCGGAGTGTTTGGATTTGCTGCCTTCCCGCTGTTTACTGCAATATATTCATGAACAGAACTCATGTGACAAGAAAACGTTTTAAAGTGATGAATTCAACCTTGCGTGCAATCAAAACCAAAAGCTTTAAAGCTTTAAAAAAAAAAAAACATGTCTCGTTGTCTTCCTTCTGTTCGCTCTTTGCTGCTTTTACTACTTTGGCCCTGTGTTGGACTAAAACACAGACTCCAGTTAACAAATCAAAGGAAGATTGTGTGTTTCCATAGATGGTGTGGCAGCTCAGATCTTTTCTTCTGGAGTTTTCCCCTGTTGGCCGATGACTGAATCCCACCTGAATCATCTCTCGTGTATCCCTCCTCCCTTGTCATCACTACAACTACCCCAGTAAATAAAACCAATACTGCCTGAGCTCCATAAAAAGGAGGCAGCTGGCCCCATTAGACTGATCCAGACACAAATAGATATGAATATTGATTCAAATATTTGATGTAGTTCAGATGCGGGTTACTTATCCTGCCAGATACTGGAGCAATCTGTGAAGTGGCCGTGTTACTTGGAGAATGAGGTTAAAATCGAACTCACCTCATCGTCATCTGTGTGTGTTTATAACTGATATTTGATCAAGACTGTAGCAAATAGGCATGAAATATTCCAACTCTCAAAATTTTCTTGTGTGGCAGCAGGGGAAACTTGCGATGTGGGTCACGCTGTGTTAAAAACCTGTAATTTCCTACACCTGCACAAGTCGAGTGGTGGAGAAACAGAGAGTTCTGTAAACAAACCACCACTCTTCATCACCCCCCCCTTTGCTTCATCGCTCTGCTGGAGCCGCGGTGGCAGTCAGGATGCTGACTCTCACAGTGGTTTAGTTCACTTCCTCAGAACGACCCCCGCTCGCTGAGCTGCTGTTTTACAGTGGCCGACTAAACTGCAGACCGTCAGACACCTCGCCGCTCCCACTCTCATACCCTCCACCTCCACCTCTGCCTGTAAAAGAGCAGTTAGTGGCAGTCTGGCAGCTCATTTATTACGATGGCAGCTACACACTCGCTGAACTCCTTCTCCTTTTAGGAAGGAGCTGCCAGTGAGTCATGGCGTGCTGCGGACATGAAGGAGACAGTCGGGACTTGGCCAACTGTAGGCCGTAGGAATTAATAGGCAGGGCCCCCTGAATGAGTGTCATGAATATGTGGCTGTACAGTAGCCAAATAGGGTATAGTGAGGAGGGGGGGTTACTTCCCAACAAATGTCTACATGGGAGAGAAGTTCTCATGAAAGCACAGAAAAATAGGAAAAAAAGATGTGTTTATGTAGAAGTAGTTGAGGGAATGAGTGGCCTGGTTTCCACCACTGGCCCGACCTGGGCTTGCTCATTATTATTCATACCATTCCTCTTAGCCACCCAATATATACAGCAATCATTTAGAGCAATTAGTGTAATGTGATGCATTTGCATTTGTAGCGAGCACGAACAAGCTATCACCAGGGAGCGTGTGTTAGGATGGATAAACATTAAGATATCCAACATATTTATCAAACTGATTAGGCCTGCATTAAATGTTTTTGATTTTAAAATTAGATTAAAGACCTACATCACACTGCAGAGCTGCAGTAGAAAAACATCACCACTATGATGCTTTGGGTTTTTCAGGACCACCACTACCTGAAACTGTTAGAGAGTAAAAGAGGAAAAGAGAGAGAAAAGATATTATGTCCATAGCTATGTGTGTTCTGACATCCTGAACCCTGACTAGTCCCCTCTGCAGTGGAGCAAAGGCTTAATATGAGAGGTGAGAAAGTGTATGGCTGCATGGGGTGGTGAAAACCTGCTTATTTACCATCTGAGTGGAAAAGTTGGAAGGCACAAGTCTCCTCTGTTGTTTTAAGTACAGATGAGGGAGACTAAATAGTCGCAGTCGTTAACAGGAGAGAGGGGAAAGTAGCAGGGATCTGTGTTTGTTTGCTTAGTGGAAGTCTCCTGCGTAGTGGCAAGGCGCTCGTGCCAAAGGAGACGGATTTCTACTACTGTAAACAGGAAGAATCTGGCTTTGAATCCTGCTTCAGCTTCTAAGCTCCATCTTGATTGCAAGATGGAGGCCTGGAGTGAGCCAAACAACACTTTGCCACCTTTTAAACAAAGCGGACAAATATTGCAAGTAATATCTCTTGAACGAATACTCTCCAAAATATATTTACATTATTAAAACAAAAACAGATGGTATAAAAGCGATGGAAATTAGTCTTTCTCTTCCTGTGTAAATATGGCAAACAGGAGGTGTAGCACTGGAAATGTCTGTTTGTGTACCTTTCTGGTGGAGAGTGTGGACGGGCAGCAGTCTCCTCCATCATACTGGCAGTAGGCCCGGTTGTTGATGGTGTCACACCAGCCATCCCCTCCAAAAGGCTAGACACAAGTTATAAACAAGAAACAGTGTTAATGTTCTCCCCGAAAGATCATTTTACCTCACAGCATGGAAGGCCGGGAAGGCCAAAAGAAGAAAAAAAAAAAGAAGAAACATCTTCCCAGAAAACAGATTTTCAATAAGTGGCAGATATTGTCATACAATTAAATTGTTTGCAACAAATGTCAAAATAACACTCGCTCAGCATTTAGCCCACTCCAAGCTGCACATTCAGTCCTACCAGAGAGTCAGCTGCATGCTCACTGGCTGCTCTGACAAAGGTTATGCAACAACCAATGAGAAAGGGGGTGACTTCTGTTATTAAATAAGCCGGAGGCAGGTCAATTCAGTGCACAGGTCAGAGATTTGTTTTGCAAAGATTTCACATACTGTACTGTTTATGTGGTGTATGCCAAATTTACTAATCAATAAGTAATAATGCACAGTATGGGCTCTCTCAATCAAAACAATGACGAAAGAGACTTCGATGACATCATGAAGTAGCATGGGATCATGGGAGTTCATTGTTCAAACAAGCTGCATTACTATTATTGAGTATAATTCTGACATTGTGATTTACAACAAAGTATCATCTGGTGTTTCCTGTGGTTCCCTGGAACTTAAAGCAATGAGAAGGGGTGAAGAGGAAGTGGCAGCATTGACAGGCAACCAAATGAAACCCACCATTACCCTGAATAAAATTACAGAATTCTCTAGGCAACATTGTTGGATTTGGGATAATGTACCGTAAAACTTCAATTTAAGTCCAGTCTCTTTTACTAGCCCCGTGTGGCTACACATTTCAGTTAATGTTTATAGGAGTTCTTTGGATATATAAAACTGGACTGTGGAATACCCACATTAGTTAGCTGTTTAGATTGCACATATAAATATAAATGTTTAAACAGCCAACATTAGTTAGCTGTTCAGATCCCACATGTGGATATAAATGTTTAAACTTTTGTCGATATGGAGATGCTACACATCATTAGCTCGGTTCATTTCATTTTACTTAAACCATGAGCACCAGAGAAGACCGTAATTAATTCCGGTTTACTGGCATGACGAAAATACAAGAGGTGACTCCCTTCCTCTAAAGCTGTCACAAAGTCGGAATATGTGTTCATTCCTTGATTACTGGATACATTATTTATACTCCTTTATACTCCTCCTATTCTCCTCCTAAAGGGTCCACCAATCAAAAGAATCAGAAGTGTTTTTATAAAAATTAATCTAAGTTATGAGTGTTGTTTTAACAGGATAATGTGGTGTTGTGTCAGTGTGCTGTTATCATGGGGTGCCGTGAAACAAGTTATTCAAAGAATAATTTTAATACAAGATATATCCATATTGGTTAAAATAAACCATTTGATTTCCTACAGTTTTGTGTAAAAGGAATTAAAGGCCTGGATGGACTATATAGGCGTCTGTCCCAAATATAAGCCTGTTGAGTTCAGTGATTTAAGCAAATAATAACTCAACAAAATGTATAAAATGGGTCTAGTCGTTCTTACACAATTTTATGGGGAAATGTTACATATTATATATTTAAGGATTGTATATATTTGAGGATTATTGTTACAAATGTACAACTAAAAGTGAAAGTTGATTAAATGCATGATTTTTTTTATGCTAATGTTATCAGCTGCTTTTTACAATTTATTTTAATGGCTACACTAACTCAGCCTCTGTTGCAGTGGTCAAGCTTAAGTACTTAGGGGTGAACAAGTTCAAAACAGTTCAAAATATGTAAATATTTCACAACTTTTTTTGCTCTTATAATGAGCATAAAATATGGCACAGATTGAATTAATTTGCAGCGCAACAGTGAACCTCGAGCACATTTAACAAGAGCGCACTGACACTGAGAATTGCTGCTTGTTTCGAGTCATGGCTTCTTGTATTATATAGTGCACAGAATAATGTCACAGTCATTCATTTTTTTTCTCTGTGACGTTTCTTTAAAGTGTGCGCTAGACGTCTTTTTCGAGTAAAACTTCATTTATTACTGTGTGACACACATTGTGCCACTGAGGCTGCATGTGTTGAACCAGGAGGCTCTCAGAAAGAGACGTGGTAATCACAGCTCAGTGCCTTTGAAAAGATACATACTAGTATAAATGACAGTACACATATTGTAACTATGGTGCATACTGTAGTTAGTATTTTCGTAGTATTTAAAAGCTGAACATCAAAGTGACTCTGGGGTACGTGGGGTTTACACTCCACAGGAGTAAACAGCTAATACTAGCTTTCAGCTGTCTCTCAAAAACTAATTTTCGCACTTTGGCCGTTTTACGTGTGTCTGAGTTATAAAAATAACTATGTAAAGGAACAGTGACATTTCTTGGAAAACCACAAAAGAGGGTGAGCTGACAAATAAAAATAAGTAGCTGGTTCCATCGCTGTGTTTCTGTGAAAATTTCTTCCATTAACAACATACTGCTCCTTATGTCTCATTCCCTTTGTTGTGATTGGGGAAAACAAAAGGAGAAAGAAGAGATAGATGCAGCAGAGGAGGCATGGAATTACATAAGGATCAACTTAAAGCTTCAGAAGGTCTACATTTGTCTAACATACTGTAACAGCTATCCTTCATGTAGCCACATGCTGTTCAACTATGACCAGAATTCAACAGTTTATCAAAGAATCTCATGTTGACTATTCTGGACTGTGTGGACACAGAGGGAGAGAGGAGGAGTGAAGGAAGCTGGAGAAAGAGCAGGCACAGGTGATTTGGAGGAGGTGAGTGAGAATGGTGTGATTTTTGGAAACTATGATAGAATAAAATGAAGTAAAAATCTATCATTACTCTTTTTGGCCACCTTACATCGATGAATAAGCACACGGTCACTAATAATCTCATATTTGCTCCAGATGATTCAGGGAGAGAAGGAAAGTGAAGACAGGGCAGGCACGGGTGGCTTAGAGGGGGTGAGTGAACAGGCACATTTTTGGATACCGTAATGTGTAAGAATACAATAAAGTATCAGAATTGGTGTAGCTACTTGGCAAATATTGTCTGCATCTACATTTAAAGGCCCTGACACACCAAACCGACAGACGTTCGTCGCTCAATGCTGGTCCGTCGATAAGCATCTGTCGCCCTAGTCTTTGCGGTGTGTCGCACAACATTGGCCCTCGTCGGCCCTTCTTGGCATGTTGAGAATAAAGCATACGGAATTGGTGTCAGAGACAACAGAGCTTCCTGGTGAATTAAATCAATCTGATTGGCCATTCATCTCACCACATGAGAAGTGGAAGTGAGGAAAGTAAACAAACAGCTTAAGTCAAGAGGGAGTGAGACTGAAAAACGTTGTTACGTACAGTAAGGTACGATTATTTTTCTTTAGCCGTTGAGCCCTTTATTGATGATTTGTGATAATGTTAACTGGCGCACGATAAATATGCTCTGTTCCCTCAACATTGGATTGGATTGTTATTGTGCTAACTGGCTAACTAACGTCAAAACGGTCTTCCGTTTCCCTTTTTGAATGACACTTAAAGACTCCTGCCGTCTTCTGGTATGGCGAGTTATTTCCTCTCACAGAGGCACAGAAGGTACGTGCTGGTTGGATGTCGGCTGTAGTCTTTGCGGTGTGTTCACCTGCAACATTTTGGCCAAGACACAGGTTACATGAGGTGATGCAACAGTCAGCTTTCACTGCTGTTAGTTCTTTCATGTTGGTTTGGTGTGTCTAAGCCTTCAAAGACCAAACAGTTTGGGGATTCATTCAGGTCTCCACACCGATGGTGACAGCTCAAAGAAGCAAATTAAACATAATTTTAAGTCCATGATCATAACAGCTCAGTTTTTCATGTAAGGTCACAGAAGGCATTCACTGAAAATTGTACCCCCCAGTCTTGATAAGTCACCTGAGATCTGCTGCACAAGTAGAAATGGCTTCCACTTTTGGAGCCTTTTTGGAGAGACATGGAGTGAAATTTGCTTCTCTTGGCATTCCAGGATAAACAATGTGACAAACTGACACTCATTCAATTTAATTAAGCAAGAAAGGTTTACTTTAACAGCTCATTTAGCTGACCTTTTATTCAAACTAGGGCAGACAGAGTAGACAGACAGATGTCATTTGATTTGAGTGTTCAGTTATGCTTCACCTTACAAAGAATATTGATGACAATTCCTCAAACTGTTTTTTTCAGTGCTCTGGCTTGAGTGGGAGTCCTTCTGGATAAACTCTGAAGTGGCACGCAAATTTGTGGAATTTAAGTTACAGAGAATCTCAAACACGTCATGATGAAAACCTTTTTAATGTTTCAGTCAAAAGCTTGAGGGTTTCCCTGAAGTGCCAACAATATGAAAACAACTGCTGTGTGCCAAAGATACTTTTGGCTTTCTCCGATGAGCTGATGGAGTCATTTCAAAGACTTAGGGTTCTACCTGACCTGCGCAGGGGGAGAGAGCAGCTGCTGAGAAGATTTCTGCAGTTTTCTCTTCACTTCAAAGAACTCCCTACTTGACGAATCCCCTTGCCTTTCCCAACTAAACTGCCATGGCATAAATAAATCTATTTAATCGTTCTGTTTCTGAGTAAATACTTTACCAGCGATTGCACCAGATGCCTCACCCACATCACTACTAGTGTGTAAGTCTTTGCATTACCTTTATAGTTTAGGACAGTCAGGCATAATGCTGACCTGCTTAACCTCCTGTCAGTTTTATTTGAATTTTTCACATTTCCATATCTCAGCTTTAAAAGTGAGGTGAGCAATTGTGGAGAAAGATTGATTTGATTTGAACTAAACACCCAAAGAAATGCTGCTTCAGAAATAATATCTTTGATGTTATTTAAGTTTTATTACTATCATGGTGTACCTCGTATCCTCACGGGTGAGGATGTGGAAAAGGGAGATTAGCTGGCATTGTGCTGTGTAGCTCCATCCAATCCAATTTGTTTGTTTCCCATTTAAAGAACACCAGATAGTTTTTTATTTTTTTTGAGAGAAGGTATTTGCTGTATCTGACAAAAAATGTGCGTTGGATTAGAATCGCTGACTGCACCTTTAATGTGGGTTTGAGCTCCATTTCACATACATGTCTTTCCTTGCTAATGACCGTTAAAATTAGTGGACCCCACACGTTACCCACATGAGGTTAATTTTGAGGTCAGGGATCATGTTGGGGTTAATTGTTATTTACATTCCCCTCCAGGCAGCATATACCTAATTCCACAGACCCATGAAGAGTATTAAACCAGCCAGAGCTGGCTGTGCACCTTCTTTCCATATGGGTAATTAAAAGGTCAGCTGGCTTGTGTATTACCATTACACAGTAACTCCCTTCAAATCAGTGTAAAAGAGATATACAAACCAGCAGCAGCCAACCCCACACCTCGCTAACATAAATATTCCACCTCTTAGCATTGGCTATTTCTAGGGGAACATGTGCTGTCATCAGCACCAGCCAAGCTCTTCATCAGAACATTATAAAACACAGATATGTCAAGCAGCAATATATTTATTTTTCACCTCCTACCAAGTATCTGTATCATTCTTTTAATAGCAGACATTTTATCATCTCCCCCTCCTTCGCCCTGTTCGCCATTCTTGCCCAGAGCTCTCTGAAAACAGTTGGGGGAGTGTGAGGTTTGCCCTTTTCTCTTCTCTCCGTGACTCAAAGTGTTTTTCCTTTTGATAGGAAAAACAGACCTCCCTTGATCAGTTCAAGGGAGGTTTGTATATGTGTGTGTATTGATGGTGGTTGTAGTTTGGGGTCTGGGGATTGTTAAACACGGTCAACCATAGAGTGCCAGGCATTATGGGATATAAGCCATAGAACTTGAATCATTAATCACTGGCTATATTTATATGCCCAGAAGAAACAACACTGTGAGAACTAGGTTAAAGCATGTACTGTATAAGAAACCAAAAACAAACAAACAAAAAAAAAAAAACAAAAACATAGCCACCGTGACGTCAGTTGGTTTGTGGACTCTGTTGTTTTGACACCTTGAGTTTGGCACTTTGGAGGTCCCCATCTTTTTAAAGTCAGAAGTGACCATATTTAACAAAATGTAAACAGCTGAGTAATATAGAACCCCCCCCCCCCCCCATACAGTTCACCTAAATGAGGAAATAAGCTATAGAGACCACAACTGTTTTTGGTACCAGGCTGTAAACATGTTTATTTCAGCTCTATAGTTGGGCGTTTTAGCATGGGGGGTCTATGGGGTTTGACTCACCCTTGGAGCACGTCTCTAGTGGCCATTCACATAATGGCAGTTTTCCTGTTCAATGGTGCTAAAAGTTTAAAGACAATCCACTTTCATGTAAAATAAAATGATCGAAAATGGACAGGTCTTTGGCTATAAACTTTTTTTTTAAATCCTCACTTATAATTTAATGTTTCCCAACATGCAAATGGGCCATTTTTACATTTTACTGTTCCTGTTGACCTCATTGTTCAGCCCTGGAGGTTGTCAGTTAGGTTAAGGTAGGGATATACTGTGGTTGACGTGTATAAGTGCGCATTATAAAGAATACAGATTACTGTAAAAGCCCAGTTTACATGCAGTTGGTCTGTAATCCTACCTAATCTTATCTCATCACTTACCATGTTTTTGAACCATGATTGTGGTTTAAGTGTATTATAACCTACTGTGAAATCGACTAGAACCATGTTAAGACTGCCACTGCAAGGATTTTGCATATTTCAGTCAGGACCACTTTAACTTAAGTTCCATTTGCAGTATTCTGTTAGTGGACAGTATGGATCTCTTCTGGGGCCTCTGCCTTTTCTAAGCCTACGCAGAAAGCCTAAGGCAAAGAGAACACACCTCTCTGCCCTTCATGTGCAAATGAGGAAAGCCTGAGGCAGGGAGAGCAAACCTCCCTGTCCTTCCATGCGCCTACATGGAAAGCCTAAGGCAGGGCAAAGACGCAGCAACAGTAGGTGGCCAAAGCAGTTTAAAAAGGGCGCCCTGAATGAGATTTGCCAGTTGATAGCATAGCAAGGGATCATGTGACCAATCAGCTGATGCCCTTCCATCAATCAGCTGCTCAGCTGATGTAGATGGGATGTGAGCTGAGCTTGACATCGTGTCCTGCCTGAACTAATGCTTCGTTCGCTTTATGGTTAGAGAATTGGACTGAAGACATAGTAAAAAGACAAGCTCTGAGGAGCACAATTTCTGCTTAAATGGTAGAACTGATATTTTTTCATCTCAGTTTTGGTCAGACTTTGGACTTAATTACTTGCAATCTTGGCTTTCATCCTGGTCATGGTTCTTTACCATGCACACGCATGCAAAAAAGTCTTAAGAAATTCGGTTACCGTATACACGACCAAGCAGCAACTAATCTGGCTGCATCTGTCATAATCCTTTTTAAAGGAAACCAAGTCTTCCTTTAACACACTTAAAAAATCATGTCACTGCCAAAAATATGTGAATCATCAGATGACATAAGAGCACATAAACACATGATTGAAGTTCAGTCCCAGCGCTTAAAAATGCCACTCACTGCCAGGTTTCTGCCAACTTTTGCTGCTTGTATTTTCATTTTAAACATGATATGTCACCAGGTCACCTGTAAAACCCCCCTTTTCACGGAAAAACCACTTCTAACACATGTTTTCCAGCAATGGGCTGACTGTATGTCCCTGTGCCATCCTCTCAGTAGAGTGCATGCAGTTTACAGAGTAGGACAGGTAGGTGTGCTCTATATTTCCACCTGTAAACCACTGAAGAGCTTCTATTGTGAAGACACTGAGGTTACAAACTGAGCATCACTAAGTCCCTGGTCTATGCAGAAAGATATGGGCAGTTTTGCAGTCAAGGTGAATCTTAAATCTCATAAAACACATCAAGGTTAGCAACCCAGTCAATGGTGGCATTCTGCTGTATGAAAATATAGTCGTGTACATGTCCTAACTGTCGAAAGCTTCAACATCAGTTTTCTGGCTTCACTCAAAAACCACTGCACCAGTGGGTGGTTCCAAGCTCTAAAGCAGTCAGAGTCTTCTACACCAGCAGTAACTTCTGCTTCAAACACCCCCCTGGATTAATACATTTTCAAAAATCTCTTGCAGGAAGTACAGAACTTGCTGGAACATGGGCTGATGGTTCTGGACTTTCACCCGTCCTTAAACAGCTGCTAGGTAGCCCTATATATCTTGGATTCCAGCAGAGGCTAGAGAGTTGGTACATTTTCCCAATGGTAACATCCTGATTAACTCCCTCTGGAGATTTTACAGGCAAGTCCAGCTGGAAGATTCAAGGGAGACCACAGGGAAGACCCAGAACATGGTGGAGCCCACAAACACAGCGGGACTGGAATGTGTGGCAAGGGCAACACACATTTGGAATACCTTGTTTAGCCTGTTGCAACCGTAAATTGTAGCCGGAAAAGTTACTGAGTATGGATGGGTGGTTAGCGGGGGAAGTGTTCTCTTAAAGATGAATGATCTTAAAATAAATGTGTACTGTGAACCACAGAACTTGTACTCAGTGTACAGGGAGGAAACATATTAAGGAACAACTCTCTTAGTTGATCAAGAATCCTTGACTTTCTTGGTTAGCAAGTTTTGTACCCCCCCCCCAAAAAAAAAAAAAAAAAAATCATAAATGATTCTGCTGTCTGAACTAACAACCCTTTCTCTTCTGGAAGCATTTAGTCTTCAGAGACTCATTTGATTATTTGCTTTGGTTGTGTTTGTCTTCAATTAAAACCACAGCATGTGTTTCAGAATAAATTACATAAAAACAGAGCCGTACAAAGGAGAAAAAAAGATTTCTTTAACAGTAGTCTAGTTTTGCAACTGTAATTACAGCAGGTGTTGGTACAATGTTGAGTTCACTGTCGGTCCACTTTGTCTTCAATACTCTGATCTCCCATCAAAAGCAAACAGCTAACATTCAGCCTGTTTGAGCCAGTGGAGGACTTTTGTGTCAGATGTGTGGCAAAGGTTAGGATCAGAACTGTTTTATTTGTGTACATATGGCCTCATGCAGAACTGTTGTGATATAAACATTACTGTCCCTAATCCTCAATGGGAAACTTATTGTTACCTGTCTCAGACTGGAAAGCTACTATACAGTGCTTCATGATGTGATCGGGGGGATTAACACAGCATCCACCAACCAAATGGTTTAAACAGATTCTGTCCTCGTTGGCTAAATGCCTCATATTAACTGATGCATGAGTCAATGCATTTAATTGGCTTTATGGTACACACGCTTATCAAATTTTTTGTCCTCATTGCTCCAGCAAACATTTTTTATCATGCTGAGAACATTCTGAGAAAGCGTGAAGAGCATTCTAGTAAGAAACCGCAGATGTAGCTCTGTCTAAGGCACCAAAGTAGATAAAACCATTACAGAACAGTCTCGGCCTGGCAGTTGAACAAGGGCTGCTGTGCTGATAAGAATCCTTAACTGACTTTTACACATATTGTCAAGCAGGTTTTAAGGTAGAATGGAAAGACAGGCAAAATAAGAGAAAGATTGGGAGCAATGGCATCTGGATGAGATCTGGCATAGAGTATATGCAGCACATGTGGTCTGGTATAATTTACAGTGTTGTCATGGAGGAGCGGGTTATAAGCAACTGTTTTGCCTAGCAACATTCACGGGAAGGTGGAAGGGGAAAATGTAGTGCTGGCAGGTCGGAAGAATATTTTAATACCGTGAGACATCAACAGTTTATGTGTTCCATCGGTAGTTCCAGCCTTTTCTGAACCCAACATGAGTGCCAAATAAAAACTATCTGGGTTTATGATTTTAAATGATTTACTGTCACTGCTAAAATATTACTGAGCAGAGATGAACGTTAAATTGTAACTAACTTTCAATTATGATACAAACTACAACACAGAATATAATGAAACTCAACAAGCCCAAAAGTCTGAGGTCATGCTACAGCGGCCTCTAGAGGCCGCAGTGTTTTTTTTTTGTTTTTTTTATCCCACACTATGAAGGCGTTGGAAGGAACAGACAACATACTGATCATTGTGCTGCTCCTACTACTAAATGATGCTGGTGACAGTTACTACTGCTAATGTTAGCTTGAGTGGGAGGCTTCAGGACACAGCTCCCATAGGTAATGATGACAGGACGTGGACATGTCACATAGTCCTTTACTATACCAAATATGAACTGGTAGCTGGAGAGGTGCCATTTCACCTCGTGGGCATTGCCTCGAGCAAGGTACCAACCCCCCAACCGCTCACTCTGACATCCCTCCATGTAATGCATGTATAGGTCCTGTTTGTGCGTGTGTGTATGTATATGACAATGGAGTGAAAACATTCAATTTCCCCTTTAATAATAAAGTATATAAAAATTAAAATAAAAAAAATTACTGGGGGACCTCATGTAATTTACCTCTGTCTTTCAAGTGTGCATGGGATAAGCAAAGTCCATTTTTCCTCAAACCTGACATCAGATATGATGTGCACAGTCATTTGTAACATTACTCTACACAACACAGAAATACTACAGCACTAGTAGCAATGATGTACAGTGTTTAACTATGTTCTTTTTATAAAAATGTGGGTCAAACAAACAGAACCAATTCTGCCACACATTCTCACTGCATCCATCTCATCATCTTTCACTCTTCTGATGGATAATGCTGTCAGAACTTTAATTTATAATTAATTTGTAATTGCCAGTGCTGCAGCCTCCATAATTCTTGACTGGGAAAGAGGTGTAGAGAAAACGAAAAACCTGCATAAAACCCCAAATCAATGAGATGCCAATTCCCATGGACCTCTGTGTTTGGGAAAATCTGGTAGGTAATTTGCGGAGGAATTTTTACTTGATTGAAGTTAAGGGAATGGCAAATTTGCACTGGATTAAGATCACAGACAACCTCCACAATTATTACAAATTTACTAGAAATGCCCAGGTAATACTAGTCTCCAAGGCTTTTGTCTTCCAGTATTCTCAGGAACCAAAGTTGTGTCAGAGGAGGACATTTTGAAGCAATGGTGGTGCTTTACCAGTGGTTAACAAATTCAGTAGAAATCATCTTGCTGTAAATATCCATACTAAATTGAGTACAGGTGGGATATGATCATTTGGACAAATTTAGAAGCACTTTTTTGCTTTTCTAGTGTTATAGATAGTGACGGCATCAGCAATGCAATGAAGAAGAGTAGTAGTTGACTTGCTACAAATTTTACATATGATCCATCTCTGTCAAATATGTAGTTTGTGCAGTTGTGTACAAATTAACTAGTTAAACTTAACTGCTTAAAGTATCCAGCTGCTGTTTCCAGTAAAAATCTAATTTATTTCCCTTGTGAATACATGTAAATTCACAAAAAAATCAGGTTGTGGTACCTTGTCAATAAGCATTAAACGTTATCCATCTCCCTTTGCAAAACAGTAAGAGTTCCAGCACACACTAGATAGACAGTTTTTGAAATAGCCAGAAAGATTTTAAAGCCTTGTGTCAGCATAAATAATTCATCTTAATCTACCATAATGCAGTGATTAATTTATTTTCCTTTATCAGATAATCCATTAGTCTTGGCAGGCCTAACAACATTTTACAAAGCCAGGATCCCTGTAAAAAAAAAAAGGCCTTTGGACCGATTTGAAAAGAATTCTTGTAAAGCTTTAAGTGTGAGGAATAAATATATTTTATCATCATGAAATGTGAAGCACATTACACACTGGCTCTGGTATCTTGAGTAGTGATGACAACAGGGATACAGAGATACAGCATGTTTTGCCTCATGTTTAATATTATTGGAAAAGTCTGTCTAGGGCAGTAAATTTAATGTAGTAATGCCTAGATATGGTGTAATTGTCTTAAAGATTTAGTATTCCCTATCATGACGCTAAATAAAATATCTTTGATAATTACAGGATTGAAGCCAGAGTGAGAGCTTCCTTACCTCTATGCTTTAAAAGCAGACATAAGCACATAATAGACCAAAAACCAGTACTGCCAAATGTTTGTAAAAACAGAGGCATCAAGAAAAGAAGAAAGAAGTATCAAACACTATTTTCACAAAGCCCGTTGGTGCTTAGTTACAATAAGTGGTTTTTATGTGCTGTCAGCTTGAAGGACAACAGTGTATCATGGAAACCACCAAATGTGTGGTACAAAAGGCCCATGCAGCCAAAGCTATTTTGTTGACTCTCACTTCTTTGAACTTTTCTCTTCTCACCACAGTAAAAACATCAGATCTGTAACAGGGGGAAAAATTTCAACTCAGGTACTCTCAGCTGCAGTAAATACTTTTCTAGACCTTGGCCAGATATAGTATCAGTGGAGACTAAAATAGACACTCATTTAACAGTTTCAAAGACCTTTGTGTGCGGCTGATATCTGGATGGAAAGTATTTGCACATACTTGTGTATTTGATGCAGGACTGGCTGTCTGGACTCTTACCTCACATGACTGGATGCAATGGATGTGTTGAGGGTCAGGGTACCACTTCATCATCCCTGTGCAGACTATGCTCTGGAAAACAAAGCATGTAAGAACAACGATTGAGCAATGCAATCACAGAAAATGGATAACCACTGTGTTTGCCATAGAAAACAATATCACACTCATCACAAAAGCATTTTTGTAGGAGTTTTGTAAGCCACAGGCTCCAAAGAAGTACGAATTAAGGTAAAGCCATTGGTTTAAACTGTTAAATGGCCACAGGCAGAGGATAATGCCAATCGCCTCATGGACCGCATCAGTGAGATTAAAACATCACCACCAGTCCGTCCATTTTGAAATCTCTTCAAAAATGTTCCCCAATGTGTGTTCTCTTATTCTAAAACTGGAATTAACAGTTAAAGAATATGTTGACATCTTTTGTGACTTGTTAATCATTGCAGTTGGAGTTGGGTTTTTCCAAGGTTCTAAAATCATTTTCAAGCTCAACTTTGAAGACAAGAAAAGCTCCAGAACAGCTACTAATGGATCTTGTGGTGAGATTGTTTACCAAATCCTACTCCATGTTTATTTCAAATTCAGTGAAATGTGTGAGTGACTCAAAATCTACCACAGCCACATTCATGGAAATCTGAGAGCTGTGTAATATATTATTTAGTATCCTGACACAACGATTCAACACGAAATGCAACTTGTATACAGCATGTATATGCCAGGGGTAAAAAGTCATCAGGGGTGAAGAGGACTCCTCCGGTTAATTTCAGAGGATATAGGGAAAAACATCTACCCTTGAATTAATGTAATCTTACTGCTACTAAAGTAACGCAAGTATGGGGCACTAAAAAAACAGTCGAGAGTGCAGAGCTGGGTTCAAAACTGTATTAAAGTACATTGTTGCAGGTAAAAATGAATGTAGCGTTGTGGTTGTTACTCATTACCCCTTTTGTGCCAGGTACACAGAAAAATCTTCCTTATAAAAATTTATTGAGCTATTTTAATGTCATTCACTCCGTCTTTAAACTACCTTTGAATGGACACATCATGAGAATGTTATGATTTACCTTCACCTCAAACTCATTTTTACTGAATAGAGCTTGAACCCATCATAGTGTAACTCAGTGCAAGCTAAGTGAGCTGTTAGTTGCCACAACTGGCTGGTAACACTTACCTAGCTGTTACCTGCTGCTGATTTCAACATAGATGTGTTGTTCATAATGTGGCATTATCAGAATGTTACCGATCGTTTTTTTGGATTGGCCTTCAAACCACTGAGCACTCTTACCTAGAGTATTCTATTCAAAATCTCTGCTCGTCCTCGGCTCTGGCTGCTTAAAGTAGAGGCAGTGAGTTTATTGTGTGTGGGGAGATTTCATAGCAGTGGCACTAATGACTTACTGTAGCAGCAGTGCAAGGGAAAATACTGGTTAGCGTTTGCTAAATCAAAATAACTCAACTTAATCAGGCTAAAAAACAGCATTGACACATCATCATATAAGCCAAGTAAGGTTATCATAATGCTACTGTACTCTTGCAGATAGACAAAAACTGACCCCGTTAACTCCCTGCGACTCTGTCCTCGCAAGTGAAATCATTAAAAGTTTTGGAGGTCGTGGAATTTCGCTGTGTAACAAAATTATATGTTACAGTAATATTCCGTGAATAACTTTCCACGCTATGTAATTTAAGAGCTACTTTATTTTCTGTAGCTGTTGGCGTAACATAGCATCGCTCTGCGTAGTTAAGCGTTGATGTGTGACATTTTGTTTAGGATCACGTAGGTTTCTTCATTTCTCCCTGTGTCTCTTCCTTAATGTATGCCAGTTTGCTGGAAGTATTTTTGAATGAGTTTAATATAACACCTGTCAAGTAAGGCAAAAAAAAAAAGTGACTGTGATTTAACACGTATGGTAATGGTTCTCAAAGTTTACACACCTGTTATACTTTTGAATGTTCAGCATTTTTAAGATTGAGCAATTAACATGGGCATTAATGGTCCCTCCTTTGGTTTTGTTTTAACTGCTCTGAAGGTAAAGCCGAGTAGTTTGAAGGTATGTCTTTTTTTTCCTTTTTTTTCAAACAACTTAACTTGCCAACCTTACTGTCAGCTGTGATTCCCTCACCATGGAAGCTCTACTGCTCCATGTCCGTGGACTGCCTTTAATGATATATTGAACATTTGGAGTAAAGTGTACCATACAGTTCTGTTCGTGTTATGTGAATGGTCATGGAAATTTTCATGATGGATCCTTGAAAAGTCGTGGGCAAGTTTTGTCAATGAAAATGTGTGGTAACCCTGAATACAGTTATAGTACCTTTCTGCTATCCACTAGCATTTGACCTTCCTTACCATGAACTGTAATATAAGAATAGAAGAGGAAGTCTTGCCCAGATATTCGTAATCTTGCAGTTATCATATTGTCTTCATGGACATATGCAATACATTATGACACATTCATGCTTTTGCTGCCTTTTTGCAGTGTTTGTTTGCATGAAAACCTTGTGATGGAAGAAAAATAACAGTTTTCTACAACTTAAGTGGACACAAAACTCCAAATTTTGTGGTGAACTTTGGGTGAGGCTGTGGTCTTCTGTCATTTATTTGACCCCAGGAATTTACAAGGTGGTTAGCAGATAGCTGATTGACTAACAAATATGGACAGAGAAAGTGGATCCTCCCCTGTGATTTCCTGTGCTGCCTGACCCAGCGAGGGAGACCTGATTCTGAGATTGGAGATAACACAATGCCTCGAAATCACAAGGCAGTGTCAGAGATATGGCGTAAGTAACGAGAGCTCCATCCAACTATTTGACCTTGGCAAGGGTGGATTAACTGGCTGGCTGGCTGGCTGACTGACCACCCAAAAGTAAGGCGAAACTGGAGCAGTGTTTGCGACAGCATTAACGTAGAAGCGATTTCTGAGATATGATATTGGGTAATATGACCCACCTTTAAAGCAAAACAACAGCGCTGTAACTAAGACCCAAGATCTTACATTCCTACGAGTTCGTTCACAGTGACTTGTATACACTGTGTGTATTTCCTAAAAGGCTTGACGTCAACTGGAACCTTTACTCTTGCTATCTGTCTGTGATTTCCAGTAATGCAAAAACACTTTAAGGATAACGAACAAGAACTCACATGAGGTGGATTATGTTGTGTGATAGTGTGTGATTAGCTGGTGCAGCTGGGAATTGAAAAAAGCTTAACCTAAAAAATTTGAAAGATACTGTCTTGCCAGTGCTTCAGTCAAATACCTGATATGAAACACATTTGCACACTGTGATGAGTTCAAAAATCTCAGCTGCAATTTGACAGAGGGATTCACATTTCGGCATTCTCAGTCTTACCCTCTATCTCTCTCACTCTCTCTCTCTCTCTCAATCTGCCCTGTCCATTAAAGGCAAAAAGCCCCCCAAAAATTGTCTTAACAAAAAAAAAAAAAAAAAAAAAAAAAAAAAAATCAATTCTGAACTTGTAAATTCTTGTACATGTACTCTGTATTTTGTTTGGTACTCTCACTGCAAAATATGCCCATTTAGCTGTAAAAATATGACTTAAACTGGAAAGGTGTTGTTTTAAACATTTTTAAAATACTAATAAGATGATTCCAATTTTCAGTGCAATTTTCTGTAGCCTGCACAGAAAATGTGGCAGATCTTTTCAGTAGACTCAAGGACGTGACCTGAATCCAGGAAAGAATAATAATTGATCTTTATTAGAAAGAGCTGGAAATGATCTCACCCCACTGACCAATTTCACAGTGCATTTCTTGATGACTCAAGAAGATTTTTTCCACTTCAGCTTACTTTTGGAACTTCAATAATTTAATTCCAGTGTTAGCTGGTGTTAAGGGGGCATGAACCTATGTGGACGCCTTGTGTTACAGCTAATGTAGCTCAATTTAAGATCAGTTGAAAGAAAAGTCATCATCTCCCTTCATCTGTTCTTTTACACAATATTAACTCTAAACTACCAAAGCATACAGTACACCCTTTGTGGCGTGTTGTTACTGGTGAAGCACGTTTTGCTCATTTTAAAACTAAGCTTGAAATGTTTCAAGTCCAGACAATGTTTGTCAAAGTGGCACCCAGAAGCAAGTCAATCCCCATAGACCCCCATGAAATAAACATGTTTACAGCCTGGTAAAAAAAAACAAAAAAAAAAACAGTTTTGGTCTCAACAGCTAATTTCTGGTTTAATAACAACTGTATGGGGGGTGATTTTTTTTCATTTTTTATAACTCACCCATTTACATTTTATTAACATTTACATTTATTAGGCATTATTAAGGTTGTGGCGGCTTTGAGTGACAGGCTGTCTGCTTATAGTGTCCCCAGCTTCTCAGTCAGATCGCCCCTCGCTCCTTCACACCTCCACTGTCTCTCCCAAATATGGTCACTTCTGGCTCCAAAAATCCAAAATGGCATCAGCTGAAGAGCCAAACTCGAGACTTCAGAACAGAAGTCCAGAAACCAATTGGTGACATTACGGTAGCTACGGCCATTATTTTCACAGTCTAAGGCTAATGAAGACCGAAGACCAGCCTGTCCAATTAGCGGCCTGTGGGCCACATCTGGCCCAGAAGCAATCCCCAAGTGGTCCAGTGCACATAAATCTGATATATGACAAAATATATAAACTGGATATATAGTGTATAGAGGTAGCTAAGCCATCTCACTTTCTTCTTAACTCTGCTAGGAGTAGCACATGCGCAGCTTTCCAAGGTGGAGAGAGCTACGGGACCTGAAAGGATTCAAACCTAATGCCGACTTTGGCTCAGTTTAACTCTTTTCTTTTCAGCTCATTGTTGTCCGTTTATGCCATTGCCAAGCACACTGTTGTTGGCAATGGAAAGATGGGCAGTTTTTGCTTGCTGGTGTTTGTTTCCCAGCCATTATATTTGCACGATGTAGCAACCCACTGAACATGCTGAGCTTGACTGAGTAAGAGAATGTGCACGGATGGGGGATTCGTAGTGCTGAATGTGTCTGACTAAAAATATGAATATTAAGAGTTCTGAAGGTATCAGGTAAATAACACAGCAAGGAGATGTTATTTTTTTGCATATATGCATGGCAGCAAATCATCTAGATTGTTTTGTAGTCCCCCAAATGAGTTGTCTTTCCCTTAAACTACAGTGACCTTAGCTGTGTGCCTCAGTGAGTCAGTCTGGAGCAGTAGCTCAGAGTACGCTATGCTGTTGTTCAGACCACCAGATGTTTGGATGCATTATTCATTCTGATGGGTGTTTTTGTGTAAAAATCTCTGCGCTGTTTGTCAACGGATCGCCTTTCACGGCGCTCTGGGCTGGTCGCATGGCAGCAAGTGAGCAAAACAACAACTGTTTTACGAAACCTGCCAAGTGTTTCCAAATGGTAGCAAAACCACAACCCCTTGCTCAGTTGCGGTTATTTAAACCAATCAAGCTATCTCATTTTTCACCACATCATGCAACATGAAACAGCTTAGCAACAGGTGCAACCAGTTGATGTGTACAGCACCCCTCCTCTAAGCTCTGTTTTTTATTGAAATGGATCAAGTGAACACTGATTTGAACCATATAAGATTATGTATATACTTACTTACTTACTTATACATACTACGACTCCTACTAACTGCAACCCAGGAACCCATTGGTCTGACAATGATTTAGCCTCTGGGGGCAATGGCCAAGAATGAAGGATTTCCAGTGTGGCCAACAGATATCAGGATTACGAATATCTGGGCAAGACTTCCTCTTCTATAGCTGGTCATTATGCTTCGAATGTGAGAATGGAGTTGGATACCATGATTACATTTTTGCAAATGTGTTCCACTCATAAACTATAAAATAAAGATGGACGACATGACAACTCCCTAAAATTGAAGCCAAAACATCCCAATCACCCCCTGATGGCTGGCTGCAGTAAAGGTCATAAACCCCACCCTCTCCATGGGTAAAACTAAAAGATCAAAGTACACATCAAATAAATTTTCTTAAAGATAAAATTTCCTTGGCCATTTAAGGTAGTTCTTATCACACCAATGTGTGCTCAAGGGTTTGTTTTTCTGATTAATTTTGTTTTTGATTAGTTATTTGATGCTATAAAACAGGGGTCATGACTGACAGCTACGTGCGCCAATCTGTGTGCTCGCAATCAATTGTACAGCTCACGAGTAGTCAGATTGTGGGTACTCAATACCTTGGAGATCGCCGCTGTACAGACTCCGTCACTTGCACGTCACTGGCGCAAGATGGCAGTGGCCATATTTGGGATATTGTCACACTGCACAACATTTCTGTCCGTTCTGACAGTCACTATGTCACATTACGCAATTGTGACTACATACGATACTCGACTTTTACACTCCCACAGACTGTTTGCCCGCATGCATCCAAAACCTGCTCAAATGTGACTGATCAATAGTACTCACTACAAACAATACACAAACAGAAACCAGAGTGCTTCTGATAGCAAAATCTTGGCCAGTTGCGTACAGTTTCATATGCAGATATCTGTTTACAGAGATTAGTTAAACAGCACCACAAAACTGCACTTAAGCGACCAATAGTAGATGGTATGAATTTTCAGACATACAATATCAGCACAATGGGCATGACAATAGGCTATTTCTTGGATTAAGTGCCTGATGGGTTGGATACAATTTAAAGCAACAGTCATCTACAGTTCTGCTGGTTGAAATTCAAGGGCACACACCACTAATTGTATATGTAAAAGTCAATTTCTAAGTTACATGGAGAACCGCTCAGCCTGTGAAAACAGATATATATGTAATGTTTGTCAAGTGTGAGAGAATTACTCAAGTGACATCACATGAGTAATCTCAGGTTCTGATCTCAGGACAAAGATATCAGCATTTCCCAGACAGGGTTGTGATACCTCTCTAGCTTTGAAATTGATTTATTTTTCAAACTCAGCTCCCAAGTTTAATAACTTTATGGAAGTGCAACACCAAATTGCCTGAGTTACTCCTTCATACTAAGAGGAAACAGTTGTTGTCTGGGAGGCAGTAACTTATTCTAAAATGGTATGGTATTGTTTGAAAAATGGTGAACGTGAACTTCTAAAGCAGGGTGGAGCAGGTTCCAGAGGTTTTACAGACTGTCAGCCTTTAAGCTGCTGTTGTAAAAGGCCCAAACTCTGTTGGTATGTCAGCAAACAAGCAGTCAGCAGAAACAGTCAGTGTACAGAAGAAGAGATCAGAGATTTGTTGCTCCAGTATGTGTCTCCTATCCATGTTCGTGTATGTGTGGCAATGTTATTTGTGTAACTGTAATAGAAAACATTCCCCTTGGTTGGCTGCTTTTGAATTTGTGGAATAAGGATGTGTTGTTAGTGGTGTTTAGTTTTGCTTAAATTCAGCTTATTAAATAAAAGATAACTGAACAGATTACAAAATACCTTTGGATTAAATCACAGTGTATATATACACAGACTATTTTAATTAGACATAGGTTAGAAAAAAATGCACTTTATTGTTTTCACTTGTGAGTATTTCAGAATTGAAGTGACCTTAAGTGAACTCAAATAGAATCGCTGTAGACAAAACAAACTTGACCCCTTTCCTCAGACGCCTTACCTGGACTTTGGTGGGTAGTATCCAGTGCTGTAAAGAGTCAACTGTAGTGCCATTGGGCAGAACCACCGGGTCACGCAGATCCATGTCCAGTGCCACAATGCATGTTGGGTAGCAAACAGCACCTGCAAGGAAAAGGAAGAAAATAACATACAAATCAAATAACACTTACCTCTAACACTCATTAGCATCTGATGAATTTATTCATGTTCAAACATTGAGGGAAAAAACAGACCACATAACTTCAGACCACACCGTCATCTGTCATCTGTGGTCTGGACATTTGGCAGCCACCACTAAGGGGGCTTCAACTGTTTGTTTGTGTATACGTGTATGTGTGTATGTCTCTTGGTTCCTCAGCAGTCTTTCTCTGGCATTTACTAACAAAGCTTTTAATAACAATCCACCATAAATTCAATCTAATTCAACTCTAGCTTGACAAACTCTCCATAACACGTGTATTGTCTGCTTGCCAGTGTGTAATATCATAATTTACTTTTCAGTTGGATGCTGCCAAGGTACTATAGCGTTGGCTGTTCAAGAAACATTAAATGCATAAATGCAAAGTGCTTAAGCAAGCACTGTGCTGATTTAATTTTACACTGGGCACTCAAATGTAGAAAATGCTTCCAAACTTCATTTTGTACCATATTAAGTGAGCAGAGTATGGAATTTACATATATTTACATTGGGTCAGTACACTGAGATGCCTAAAAATGTCTTCTCAGATTTATACAGTACATAGCACTCATGGGTGAATTCATAAAAGGATTGTGCAACTTTTGTGGCCTCTAAACCTGCACATGCAGAAGGTGAAATGCACCTCTAACTGCACTGCCAAGCGAATAGCCTCTCGGTTCTTCTGTGCTATTTGCATGTATTTAAATGAGGCACTATGCATACATTTGGCACAAAACTGGCCCCTTTCAATGGAAATGAGCCTCAGTGCAAAAACAGTCCAATTCACAAAGATCAACGCTAATAGCCACGTACACATACAATAAAATTATTTGTATCTTCAGAGAGTTGGCGGTAGCTGACGTGCACTGACACACTGGGATATGAAATCCCAAATATGGTTTCTCTCTGTCACATTTAAATTCCTGGCCTGAAGTTTTGAGGAATGCACCTTGTCGGTCAGGAACTGCAGCTCGCCCTCTGAAAATTTTAGGGGTTTTTTTCTCCCTGCGATTAGGGGTGGGAAACGAGAACCGGTTCCTGTTAAGAACCGGTTCCAACTGGTTCAATTCATCGACATCATTAGCCTTTATGCTTAACGATTCCCTTATCGATTCTTTTCATTACACCGAATCTATGCTTGTCAGTCAGCAGCATGTTCAACAACAAAGAAGACGTAATGGCGGAGAGACAGAAGCTTTTTTTCAAATCATTTTCATCGTCTCTCTAAACTAGACCATGGCTTTAAGGTTCATAATAAAACGTTATGAAAGCAGATGTCTTGGGTTACAAACAACAGGAGGTGATATCATTAATTCACAGGAGGAATCAATAAGGGAATCGGCAAAGAATCTGATCGATAAGCAGATTCGATAATGGCATTGATATCAATAAAATCCTATCACTTCCCATCCCTAGTCTCGCTAGTTGTTGGCCATTAGCCATTTACACATTCTTTTAAAGACACAGGCGGCAATATCTTCCAGCAAGGTTAGGTATGCCATCTTAACATGTGCTTGGAAGTAAATCTGAATATTTTATACACCCTGCATGTCTGTTAATCATAATAATAAAAAAAATCATAATTTCAAGGCACCTAATATAGGTTGGAGTAGCCAATATTACAGGGAGAATAAATACAAATAATGAAAACCATAACTCTTTAATATGGCCACTCTCATACACTCCATTGTAGGCTAAGACTGATACGCTCAGTTTTTACAGTTGAATATTTAAATTATGACAATAATTGATGAGAATGAAAGGGTGTCAAATGCATTTGTCAATTAAAGGTTTTTAATATTGTCTATAAATGAATGTGGTTTGTTTGTTTGTAGTGTATGTTTACATTCCCAGATTCCCAATCCCAGATTTGTGCATAAAACAATTGTGTGCACAGTTTAAGCACAGATTTGTGCATACCCACTGTTTGTGAACAAGGTCCAATTCTTTTTAGTAAACCAGACCTTGAGAAGGGGCAGCTTAAAGTTATGCACAGTTCATGGTGTTGTCTGCACCTGCAATCCATTCTTTGCCCATCAGTGTTTGACCTCTTCAAATGCTGCATAATCCTCCAAATTTGATATTGTAACAACAAAAAAAGTTTAGATATTTTTATTTGCGTTTGAATTCATATCTGCATCAAAATACACACAACAGACAGCCATGGGATATGTCTACCAAATTAAATAGCACTGTGAAGTTGGGACAAGAAACGCTGTTGTTGTTGTTGCTTTCATTGCTGGGTAAATAACACATGACTATTTGTTATTTTAACTTCAGAGGCAATAAACCATGCCTTTTTTTTCTTATCTACTGTCTTCACTTGAATCTGGACTGAATCTAAGTATTTGATAAGGTATGAGCTTGTCAACCAAAACATTTCAATAGTGGAGGAGGAATGGGTGTGAGAAGAGGAGAAACAGCATAAGTGTTGACAAAAAGATGCTCTACTGCCAATGATTGCTTCGTCTGCTTATTGGAGTAGTGTGCAACCAGACAAGCCAAAGCCCAGGCAGGCTACTGTGTGTGGCTTTATTTTGTTTGACAGGAGGAAGAGAATATAATCAGCACTGTTTATTTTTGATGGATTACACTCTCATCTCTAAAGGAAGGTTACACTCACCGACATCCATCCCCTGGTCACAGCTGTACTCTACAGAGTTGAGATCGGGAGGAGGAGAGCATGATCCCTGGAGCTTGGAGCACATGGTGAACTCTGCGGTCCATTCACCCTCCTTAGTGCAACGAATCTCCTTCTGGAAGCACACACAAATATTAAAAGTCAATGTGGTCATCAATGAACTATGTGAGGCCTACACGTTTGCACCACACACAGCTCAAGAGAAACAGTTTGGGAAAGCATTAATTTATTCAGTTTAGTTCCAACCATAATCTGGTAGTCTATTATTTCACATTGTTTAGCAGTTACATGGGTAAACATGAAGTTCTCTATTTAGTCACGCATTGACGGATGAGACATGAGATGTGAAATGAATAAATACTTTCTTTCTCAAATTAAATGAAATCCTTCTTCATGAAAACCACTTTAAATGCTTTCATCTAAAAATCTTTTTAACACACATATTAAATGTGGCTTCAATAAAGAGATGGCACCCCGTAAAAGAACACATATTTTAGGACTAGTTTGACCATGTCTGGGGAAACTTGGTGGAAGTGCACTTTTTAAAAAAAAAAATACATTTACAATGGCAGTCATTGTAGGACTTCCCTGATGCTTCATTTACGCCGCATGAGTGCTGCTGGATTATTCCAAAAATGACTCCTCTTAAAGTCTGGAATAGAAACACAACAGCAGTGCAGCAACATGAACACGACAAGGTGTCAGTGATGCATGACTGCAGCTAAAACCACAGCTGCTGGGCATGCAGTACATGTGGTGTCTGTTGTCCTGAGAGGAATGGCTGTAGAGGATCATGTCTGACATCAAACTAAATTTGATTTCATTTTTGAATGCAGACTTAGACCATTTGGATCAGTATACTTTATAAAGAACAATGTTGGTCTAAATACATTAACTCACTGGAAAGATGTTAAGGTAATAACCTGCGTCTCCCTTTAGACTTTGCCTCTTTTTTCTGCGTCATGACCAAGTTTAATAACATCCAGCATAATGGACTTGAGTGTCTGAACTTGTCCACTTGAATTCTGAGTTAAAGCTTACATGACTGTGTTGATAATGATGTGACTAAAAATAATACAAAAAAACCTGTCCTCACCATGCAACCCCAGTGGTAGTTTGTACAAGCATCTTTTGACGATCCATGTTAACGTTTATTGGTATGCAGCGACCTCTAGTGGCCATAATAATTGCGACAGGAACAAATGAGAAAGTTAGCTGAAGCAGTAAGCGACAACATACTGGGCTGAACAATGAAGCCAATGCAGAAGGGCCAAAAACTGAAGTTCCTCTAATGGCCACTAGAGGCTAGCTCCAAAAGTGAGTCAGTCCTCACAGACACCCAAAATAAAATGGCACAAAATAAACACATTTAGAGCCTGGCATGAAATAAGTTTTGCTTCTATTGCTAATTTCCTCATTTGTGACAACTGTACATAGACTGAATTAAATAAATAATAAATACATTTTATGAAGGCGTAAAGTTACGCATAATTAAGGGCGTGGCTTCTTAAATGACAGGCTGTTTGCAAGACGTCACCACAGTCCGAGTCAGATTCACCCCTTGCTTCTCCACATCTCCACTTTATCATTAAATATGGTCACTTCTGGCTCCAAAAATCCTTACTGGCGAAGGACAAGATTCCAAACTCAAGGCTTCAAAACAGGAGTCTACAGACCAGTGAGTGATGTCACAGTGGCTACATCCATTATTTTACACATTCTACAGGTATGCACAAAGTCTATATAGGGAGGAGGCTGGGTGGATGGATGGGTCAAACAAGCACAGGACTTTGATCCAGGAGACCACTGTTCATGTCATGTGTGAAACCAACAAAGTTGAATTATTTGAAATAATGTAACATAATGTACTTAAGTTAACCTATTTTAAGCAAAATAAATCATTCGCTAAACCTAACCAAGTGGTTTTATTGCCGAAACCACTTTAACCATATGTTCAAAACTGAGACCATTAAGTCATATACTTTATGTCATTTTGGGAGACATTGTTGAACGATCTCTGTTGTCTATTTGACCTGAGGAATAGATGGACAGCTGCGGAAATCTTACATTTTCTGTGGTATCTGGGCACTGAAGGGTGCAGAGGGTGTCATAGTACTGGCCACTGGTGCAGGTATACATGCCGTGGAATACATCTGGTAAGGCAGGGCAGGATATCGGCTCACAGTTAGTTTCCTCCCACTGCCCCCCCTCCAGGCACTCCAGCTTGAAGTACTTCCTAGAGACAACGGGAGCAAATGATGGCATCTAAATTACATTTGAGGAGTTCATAAACAACTAAAACTTTTAAGGTGCATGCATAATTTCCAAAAAACTGGTGTTACTGTAGGTGGCCCGTGTGTAGCCAGTACTGTGACACTGTTTTCTTTGCATAGAAATATCAAGTTCTTCATTGCTGGTTCATGATCAGTCCTTGACTGTTCTTTTACCAGAGGATGTTTCAGAGATATGATTGATCTGACAGATGAGTTTAGAACAAAATTACTCTACAAGTTTGCATTCCTAACCTGACAGACACTTGTTAGTTTGATGGCCAAAAAGTGTATTACATGTAAGCTATTGAAAGTGACAGTATTGAAATGGACAGCAGATGACTGATAAATATGTTTCTGAGGGCCGCCACTGGCCCATAGACTGCACTTTGAGAAACAATGCCCTACTGTGCTGGATCTTTGGTGAATGAGAGCACCAGAGTGGGCACATTTATTAAAGAAACACTGTGGATATTGAGGTTTATTATAAGAAACTCCCTATAGAACCACATGCACTCTATACCCCTGCCCGCCTCTCTATTGTCCCATTTTACTTTTACTGTTTCAATAACAAACACATACACGGTGCTGAGGACTGCCCATTCCATTGTAAAAAAAAAACATCTCCGGTGTGGTGCATGTAGCGTGTAAATGCAACAGTATGTGTTTCAATATAAATTTATGTGGGTACATGTGTAAAAGGTAAGAGTAAAAGTCCTGTTTAAAGCTCTTTAATAGCTACTGCTGTTCACGTTCACATGTTGGACTAATAAAGCATCAGGGGTTATTAAAATGTTTACACATATATGTTTGAGAAAGCGTAACTCGTAAAGATACCCAGCTGCAAATTGATCTCTACATGAGACAGTTTTTCACTGTACTAGATGGAAATTTAATGTATACAAAGCTATAAAATGTAAATTTATTACTGGCCTCATATGATAGTAAAAGTTACCTTGTTAGATATTTGATACAACTGTGTTTTTCACTGCACTTCAAGACAGCGAGGAGAATATAGCATTACCTTATACGACTATATTCAGTGAAATGTGTGAAGACAGATACAGTAGCTTACTCCCTCTAAAGCAGGATATAAACTTACCCTAGAGGCTGTCTCTCCTTCTATTAGGAAACCCTCATCTCATTAACAACATGTGAACTGTGTTCAGTAATGAGCAGTTACCCAATGAACACAATTGGCTAAGTCCTGATGAGGCCCAGTTAGCAGCGGTACATGTTTTATTGGACCCTGATGTGAGCTTTTTCCGAAACAGAACATAGTTTAGCAGACGATGGACCAGAAAACGCCTCTTTAAATTGTACCCATCAATGTTTAACACTTTGCCCTTGAGGTTTGGGTGGTCATGTGATGCACAGTTGAACTTTTTTTTTTGCTTAAAATACCCAAATCAAAATAAGTAAATCCTAATTTAATCAAGCATTGCGTAATGGCAATCTTGTAAAATAAAGGAAAAGAAGGAATTTCCTCCATTACGCAGGGAGGCCTTTGTGATAAAACACTGCATTTACTTTGGTCTGCTGTCTACACAGATTTACTAGTATTTAAAGGCATTCCACAGCTCACATTGTGTGATCCATTGTTCTTGCAGGGTTTTTATGTTGTACACATGAAGAAATAATCTGCCTGAAAGAATTCATCACAATGATGATTTAAAAGTGTCGATCAGAAAAGAAAACTCACTGCAAAGAAACAAAAGAGGAGATTAAACAGTATTTGCCTTATTTACGGTGCCATATACTGCTATTAATACAGACATTAAGTGATGCTACAGTAGTATAAATGCCTCTCGCAGCCCTGTCAGCTGTAGCACTATTTTCTGTCCACTGAGCTGCCAACAGTCCCAAAACACTTACTTCGGTGTCTTCTTTTTGAGGCTCCCGGCTACATAGAAGCCTGGGTTGCATTTGTAACGGCAGACAGAGCCAACATCATGCCCTGAGGCCAGACAGTCTGCTGTTAGCAGCTTGGCATCAGGTATGTTTGGAACCTCTGGACACTCTATCTTGCAGTAGGCCTCTGGGAAAGACCACAGACCGTCCTCCAAACACACCAACCTGTCACTGTCACCTGAGGAGGGGAGAAGGTGACTTCAATTCAACAGGGTATCAGAGTACATTTGTACAGAGGAAGGAAAGAGTAGCTAACACAACTGTGCTACGAAGAAAAATACAGTTGGTAGACAATGTTCCATTTTTCTATTTCTATCTCTATTATCCGAAACCTGTATAAACCTATATTGATGTATTCAATTTGTTTTTTAATGCTATTTTGATTGATATGGTTGCATGACGTTTATAGAATCTACTTCCCACCAGTGTGGAATGATCAGAAGTTGGAGTTAAAGAGATATTTGGATTGAGGTTTCACTTTTGGACAGATCTACAACATTTTGCCATCTAAACCAAAATGCAGATTGTATCAGGCATTACTTTTCTTGAGACTGAACAGTAACCACTGCAAGATTCTCTTCAGTGAATTATTAGAAAGATGTGACTGGGAGTGAGAGCAAAGGGACCACAAGCAGGAAACAACAAACTTGTTTTGGGGGGTTTAACTTCTTATTCTTTTTTTTTTTAAACAATGGAAATATTTCTCTGTGACATGCTAAAGTGAAGTGTAACCATACTAAGTATAGAAGATTCATAGGCTAATGCGCTACATCCCAAAATATTTCCATTAGGAGACGTGCTGCATCTACTTAAATGATGCCAATTCAAAAACACATACAAAAAATGTGCTGCAGAAAGCCAAAATAAAAGCATTACAGCAATAACACTGCAAATGCAGAAACTATGCAAAGTCAAAAATACATGCTGCAAAAATGCTGCATATCAAAGTCAACACAACAGAAGTTCTCCAGGCCTCCAGGGGGAGTGTTGAGTAAAAACAGCTTGATTTTCCACCCACTAGAGAGAGACAAGATGAAAGAATGAAGGAGTGTTTGTTTTTGAAGCAGGAAGAAAAGTGGAGCAAAGCAAGGTCCCAGGAACAGTGCCAGGGTTTGAGGCCAATTTCTCACAGTGGCCAAAAGTGGAAATACACCGTCTGGGTCCGTCATCTGATGCCATGGGGCCAAAAAAGACTTTTTTCCATAGACTCACATTGTGAAAGAGATGTCTGTAAATCAGTGGATACATTTTCGTTAGCGTCACTATCCGGCTGGTTTGATGACATTTTACAAAGTCTAGAAGAGTTATACGATTAAATTGTTTTAACCCCATTCAAATTAGCGGAGCACAAAACTAAGTTAACTGTTTGGCCACAGCAAATCTCTGGTGTGCTTGCTCTATAGGCCCTACAGTGCAGAAATCCTCATGATTTCATACCCCGGAAATAGAGCTTTTTTGGATTTATGCGCCATTCAGCAACTTTCATAAGAGGAGAATGAACGAGGCTCTGCCTCCAATGCTGTGTCCAGGTCTCTTTAAGAGCAACAGTTTAACATAGTCAAACTGTCTTGGATCAAAAGTAGAGCTGTTTTACTCAGAGCTCCCCCTAGAGGCAAAATATGCAGTGTTTTACTGTTGCGTTTGTTTTCAGGGATTTGTGTGATTTTGACTTGTTGCATTGTTCCTGTATTTGCAGCATGTTTGCTATTAATGCATTGGTTTTGTATTTCTGTAGCACAGTTTTTCATTTGTAGCACCGTTCCCTTTTTGTATTTGATTTGGATTTTCTTATGTATTTTTGAATAAGCATTGTGTCTGACGCTGCACCACTTTAGCCCTTATCATCCACCGTACTTTAGTAATATAAGTTACACAGCAATACATATCTGCCTATATCTATATGCATATCAGACCCTGTGAAACTGTAGCAGCAAAACCCCTGGAAACCCTTCATGCATTGCTCATGGAATCATCTTTCCATGTCAGAGGACAATTTCTTCCTTTAAGAGGTGAGTAGCCTTTTAGCTTTACTAAAAAAACAGTTTATAAAGGTTATATGTTCTCTTTGATACAACTCAAACTCAAAGACGTACATGGGAAAAGCACAAAGAGGTCATGGATTCATTTCTGTCCCACTAAACATTCTGGTTTAATTTCATGGCTCTGTCTTATACAGTTATGAGAAGAAGACTATATCTTCAACGTTGCCCAAAGCTAATATTTTCTATGTATGGCCTCACATGAAGCATATGAGTGTTGGTATGTGTGGAGAATCATAACACCCTAAACCTTTCACAATTTTTAATGGGTCTATAAAATGTAATGAATCTTTAACATGGCATCACATTTTTATAAGCTATTTAAACATTGTGCTGTGATGATCAAAATCCATCACAGCTGTACTGCTGTGTAGTCTTGTGAACTGCACAGTGTGCTTTCACTGCTGAGTGATGCATGATGGCCTTCAAACATATTTCACTCAACCAAAAACCACAAATAGAATTATTTCTGCGCAATCTGTATTTAGATCATGAATACATGGGTCTAACTGCTGACTCTACTACGACATTTGAGCGTTCACTGTGGCTTTCCAACCACAAACAAGTGTGTGGACATCACGCTTGTTCCAGCTAATCACTTCAAGAAGCATACTGCATTGCGTAACTTGCATTACCAAAGAGGGGTAATGCTTTTTTACTTTAGTGTGTACCTATGAATCTCGGTGTGTGTGGTAGTACTCCTAATTATGGCTGCCACGGGCAGTATTTGTTATGACTCATTATGGTGCAAGTCCTGTTTTTATAAACATTGTGGACATCTGAATAGAAGGCTGTGTGTGTGAAGGGGACTGGAATATAGATTTCTCTATCAGTTTACATCCTGAATTTCAATAGCTTCAATCCACTCTAACATTCAAAGGCCATAAAGCAAAGAGAAGCACTGTAAGGAGTGAGGCTCATTGAGAGAAGACATGGTTGTGATTTTGTAAATGGCATTTCCACTCTGATTTTATTGCAGCACTGTGGATTAGTTCCCCTTGTCTTAGCTGTTTTTCAAACTAATTTGTTTTAAACACTGTCTTTAACTATAACACGATGCGCCCTGTAAAAAACAGGCCTCCAATTTTAAACCGTAATTGTGTAAAATCAAGGTTTAATGTCCATTTCATTTTATGGACTTTGACTAGAGGAAGCATCTTGCTGTGGTTTGACTGCTCTGTGTCAATAGGTGGATCATAACTATCCATTAAACAACTGTTTATTGAGTGACTGGTCCCATTGTTGACCTCTATTATTAAGTAATGTGAATGATTATGAGAAACTCAAGAAGTATATCGTCAAATGAGGTTCCTCGAATTCTAAATGGCTCTTTTGTTGGTTTGACTGAAACTCATAGAATTTCGGTTGATCTCATTGGAAACAGCAGCCCATAAATAATAACAGTATCATAATCTTGAGGCATTAAGGCAAATTGTTTTGGAATCTTTTGAAAAATAGTAGGGGTGTCAGCATTAATGTGTTGATTGTGATATGATTAAGATCTTAACATTAGGCATTATATTTTTTTAAATCATGTTAAACACATGCTGCTACTTTGTCCCTTTGATGCACCCTCGCTTGTAGTCAAGCTGCCACAGGGGCTTCATGCAGCCTGCTGCAGATGGAAAATAACAACACCACTGTGCTTTTGAATGCCACATTTCCCTTTATAAATTCCCACACAGCTCAGTTGACAAAAGATCTATGCAACTTGGTGGTGCAGCTAATCAGACTTTAGTGGGCAACTGCATCACCATAGCTAGCAAAACACTAGTTTGGAGACCTGTGGATAAAACTAAACTGAAGAAGTCAACTACAGTGCTTGCCAAATGGGTAGAAACTGACTACAGACCAGTTAACATGATGGGAGACTAAGGTTGGCATGTTGTGACCACTGTTGTAGCAGTGCAGCACTGATATGAAAGAACTAAATCTAAAAGTCAAGATTATGACAAAGTTCTTTGCATTCATTTCATTGCAAAGTACTTCAAAACTGTTTTGAAATGCAAAATAATTCAAATTTAACAATCGTGATTGACTATTGAAATTCAGCGATTCATTGCAGTTTTGTTTGACAGCCCTAAAAACAGATTTGTCTTTGCATGATTAGTCTGATAAAGGTCTTATTAAGTGTGACCATGTATTTTACAGTTGTTTGTTCATAATACATTGATGTTGACATTCCCTAAAGGAGCTGTATGTGAGAACACAAATGTACAAATCAGCTGGATCAGACATTAACCGTACTTTATCTTCTATCCTCCTCCCTAGTATAATGTCTACTTAATGTCCAATTGAGGCCATGTGTGAATAGCACGGGTCATTTTTCAGAGAACTCACAGTGAGCAAAAGTGTTAATGACATTTCTATTTTGCGGCTAGTGCAAAACCGGAAGAAAAAAAAAAAACATCTGAGGTTGAAGAAAAAGGGTCATGTCAAAAATGTCAAACTGCCAGCGAGAGCTAAAGTCAAAATTGACAGACAAATTCAAGGATCTATTGGAGATGTCTTTGATTATGACCAAATTACGACCCGGCTACGGGACGGCTGTACCTTGGTGCCATCTCTCGCCAAAGAGAGGTAGATGAGAACGCTTTTGACAAAGACAATTTCCTGTTGTGTGCTACACGTGTAAAAGGGAACCTCCGGATAACGTCCGTTCACATAACAAAATCTCTCAAGAATACACTAATAGCTAACTAAGAGACCAGACTACAAGATAAGAATAAAACAGACTGGACTAGAATAGGGTAGAAAAGACAAATCCATGACTTACCTTGTAGTATAGCTGGTGATCCACAAGTGAAGGAGCATTGTTTGCCAAAGGTTGTTCCCCAGGGACAGCTGAATATGGCATGGTAGACATGAGACTGATCGGGCAGGCCGCAGTCTACAGGCTGACAGCTAACTACACGATCCCACGAACCGTGGAAACACTGCAGGTGTGCTTCTCTCTGAAAAGAAAGAAAGAAAGAAAGAAAGAAAGAAAGAAAGAAAGAAAGAAGTTTCAAGGAAATTTCAAAAAGGAATGGGGAAAAGTGGCCAACAAGCCCTGTAAACACGCCTTTTAAGGTTTGAAGATACAGAAAAACAAGCCACCTGTCTTTTCAAACATCTTACTAATTATACAAAATATCACTAAAGGTATTTAACAAATATCTTGTCAAGTATTAAAAACATAACCACAAAATTTAAAAAAGTAAAACTGATTTAACGAATTACCTATGAGATCTAGCCAGGACCTTAACAATCAATCTAATTAGCCTATTCAAGCCCTTGCGTTGCCCCCTGTAATGTTTAGAAGTGATTTTGTTGAATAGTTCCCTAAAATACATCTTTTAGAGTTCATACATTTACCCATATGATTCCTAAAATTCTGTCTGAATTCTAGAGACAGTTTGTTGGACTTCCTCTTTGACATGTCGTGTCATCTGTGCAACTGAGCACATAAAATCTGTTTGGTTTCCTTCATCACTCCTAGGAGGTGTAATTGAGTTACCCCAGTATTTTTGGAAGCAAAAGTGGATGCAACCACAAATGTTGAGAGAGTAAAAGAAAACAAAATGTTACAAATAGTGGAACAAATTATTGTAGTACTACTCTAGAATTTGTTGGAAGAAAATACTTAAAGCCCTATGTCTGTCATGTTTGTCCTTCTCCTGAAACCCTGGTGCTGCCCCTCTACATCTCTGCTAAATCCCAACACTAACCCAAATCTTTTATGCATAGTTTTTATAACTGTAATATAACTTAGCAGTAAAAGGACATTTTATGATATGATTTCAGCAGTGCAACACATAACAAAGTGTACCTGGTGTGGTTGGGTTCCCCTGCTGTTGAGGACAGAGATACTGAAACCACGGTGACACTGAACAGAGCAGTGAGAGGACTCCCCTCCTCCTGTACACCTACAGAGACACACTGATATATAGATAGTTCTTTTGTTTGTTGTTTCAGCTCTCTGATTGTTCAGTGTTTCATTTCAAAGGGCCTACCTGACAGAGGCATGCTCTAACTGGGGAGGACTGCAGCTGTCCATCTGACACGGCTGCCGCAAACAGCTATTTCAGGGATGGAGAGAGTATGGGAGAGGGAAAAGGAGAGGAATGAGAGGCAGGGAGAGACAGAGCAAGCAACTAGGAGGCTTCACTGTTTCCAGTTAAGCAAATTCAGTCACATTAAATGAATACCCCAATGGTTAGGGAGGCTGTCAGTTTTGAAATGGACCTTTTATGGTAACAGTTCACCAAAAAAAATAGCATACCATCCTGTGGATCTTGCTAATGCCAAGACTGAACATGTATCCTTTATTTATCTTTATGTTTAAAGAAACTGCAAACACTTTTTCCTACTATAGTGTTCACTATAATGATGAACGCCACTGCCCTGGCATTACCTTTCTCAGTTCATTATCGATTACCAAGGGCATTATAAACACCTGCTGATCAAAATGCCTTTCGACACATTTGGTTTATGCTTGCCGTAGTGTCCCAGACGCAAGGGTGCTCGAGCCAAAAATGACAAAAATTATGTAGAAGCATGAAGGCTTCACAAGTTGCCAGTCATTGCATCAAACCTTAGGTAACCGGTTGTGATTGGCCCGACCCCGGCCAGGTCGGCTACAAATCTGTCTGAACCAGGGGGCAAGATGTATCTGCCAGAGCAAATAAACATGAGCTCGCAGACCTGTGTGGTTCCAAACTAAACTTCACCAATTTCACATCTCAAAGTCTGATTCTAGGTCTTGGGTAATATTACTGCATATGTTAATAAATATATAATATATAATAATATATATATATAAGTTTAATAAGTCCTTTTGTCACTCTAAAGGGGCCTGCGTGAAATCTGATAAATTGCCTCGTGATGTCACTTGAGTCAGCGTGAGTTGACGTGAAGTCTAACAAATTTAAAAATCTGGAGTTGTGGAGTTAGAAAGAGGTGAGGTTCTCTGTAGTCCGCTCCATCTCTCTGTTTGAGGCTAGTAGCTCAATTAGCCACACAACCTGTCTAGAGCTCTGGCTAAATGGTTGAGTTGCATTGTGGGTACTGTAGGCACCTGGTTTTGACAAGAAAGATGAAAGTGTGAAATAAAATACGGTATCTCTGGTTCTGCTGCATCGATTGTCAAACTTTTAAACTGTCCATTGTGAGTTTGACAATGTTAAGGTACACCAACACAATTCTGTTTTTCTATTTTTATAACCAATGTGTCAAACTCCCAAACACTTGGCATATTCCTTTAATAATATGCATTTTACATATTGCTTTATGTTTGAACTTAGACTCAAAGGTCTTCCCAGCTTAAATGAGAATATTAAAAGTCCAGTGTGTGGGATTTAGGGGGATATATTGGCAGAAGTCAAATATAATACAATAACTACGTTTTCTTTAATCATCTAAAAATAATAGTTTTGTTTTCGTTACCTTAGAATTAACCATTTATATACATTGGGAGTGAGTCCTTACCCATGGAGATTGCCATGGGGCACTGCCTTGTTTCTACAGTAGCCCAGAATGGACAAACTAAACAATGGCTTTAGACAGGGCCATTCAAGTTTTCGCGTAGGCCACCATAGTTAAGAGCCCATCTGCGATGAGATGGTCAGAAAAACACAACATGAAACTGCTTTATTCAGTTTTTACCAGTTTATATCACAGGTCTGTTTGTTTTGAAGAGGAAGGGACCTCTGCAGATAATTTGGCTTCCAGTAAAAATCTCCTGAATAATCTTCGACAATGAACAATGAACACTAAAGGAATTCTTCAGTCTGCGCTGCTAGATGCCACAAAATCCCCCTACATCTTACACACTGGACCTTTAAATATCTGTATGCATCATTGTGAGATGTGTACATAAAGGTTCCTTCTTCAGGCACTGTATGACACAGTTAGTGACAGGCTGTGTGTGTGTGTGTGTGTGTGTGTGTGTGTGTGTGTGTGTGTGTGCGTGCGAGCGTGTGTGTGTGTGTGTGTGTGTGTGTGTGTGTGTGTGTGTGTGTGAAAGCATGCGTGTGTGTGTTAAGTAGGTAGATGTGGGAGAGCCCACCCTCTGATGCGCACCCGGTCAGGGCGAAGGTGCTGAAGTGGCAGGAGGTTCTTAGGGCCACGCCTCCCACTGCCACAGACGGGGAGGAGAAGAGGAGAATAACAGCGGCCGTGATGAAGAAGGGTCTAGAAAGGTCGTGGGTTACATTCACCACCAACGGGTTCCGATGGCATGAGAGGTCGTGTGTGCCTAGGCAGATGGAAGAGTTTCAAGTAGTCCTTTACTTTGTAACCTGACCAACAGTCTTTTATACTTTGTTGGCCATTCTGTGGTTTGATTTTATCACATAGACTTATCTTACTTTAAAAACAACACAAAACATACAAATCAAAATGAGTAAAAAGTACCTAGTGAGTGGTTCTTGCCAGTTGTATCAGACAGGAGGATGGTGGCTGTCCTCCGACACTGCTCCCCAGACCATGACCCATCTGAAGCCAGGTACACCATCACAGAGGCTGCCACTCCAGGATAGACAAATCCCACCTGTCATTGCAAAAAAAACAAAAAACAAAAAAGTCCTACTGTGAAGTATGTTAGTATGTTGACCATAGTTGATGTATACATCCATCAATAGTTATTTTTTTATTCAATTATCACACAAATTTTCAGTGAACCTTTGAAATGTCGTAAAAAATGCAAATTAAATTTTTTGTTCAGAAGTTGGCGGTATTGGCTTCGCTCTACGCAGGGCTATAATCCACAATTAAACAGAGTAGAAGACGTAGAGGCTGCGAATTGGAAACAAAAAAGTTGCCTCGGCCATCTGACCCATCAACAAGGTCTTCAGGAATCTGTTTTAATTGAGCAAGTTTTTTTTGTATCTAATTGCCTAGACACAGAAAGCCTCTTCCATGCACCGTGGAAAGCCTAAGGCAGAGAGAGCACACCTCTCTGCCCTTCAACGTGCAAACGAGGAAACCTCCCTGCTCTTCCATGCGCCTACAGGGAAAGCCTAAGTCAGGGAGAGCAGCTGCAAAGAAACACAAAGAAAAGAGAAAACCCAACCCTCCCACCCCACATAGAGATACATAAATATACACAGACACACTAGCTATTATTAAGAGACATGGCCAAGCACCGAGACCCAAAGCATATTTCACATCATATTTAATTATTCTTAATAGGCGATTGTAGCCAAGTACCATAATGGCATGCACATAAAAACTCAATGTCTGGGCTGAGGCAAAAAGGTTGGGACTCTGGCTGCAGGCAATGCAATAAGAAGACATCAGTGTTTTTTCCTTTCATGTGGCTCAGAATCGCCTTCTCCCCCATTTTGGCGATGTCAAACGATTTCACACAAAGCTTGCATCTAGCTCTGTGTGTGAATTGGGAATCCTTTGCCCACCAGTATTTATATATGGTATTGTCAAGCCATCCATCCAAAAACTTGCATCTACCCATTGTGCACCATGTGAAACTCGTCTTCTTGTCGAAGGTGCAGTGTTGGAGTGAAACTTGATACCTGGGGGGCTGGAGGAGAGTCATGGGGCAGCAGACTGGACATACCACTTGTCAATCAGGTAAAAGAGGGGGTATGTTTTCTGAGACTTTTGCTCTAACGCAAACTGTGCTTGACCCGGCATAAAACACGATCCGGATTGGTTAAATTATTTTTAGAAATACCTAATTTTCTATTTTTAGACCTCCCCATGGCTGCTAAAAAAGTGGCTGATAATGCTTTGTGTCATGGTAGTAGCACATGTCTGTCTGGAGTCCTCCCCTGCTATTAGTAGAGACAAAAAACTGGGCGCTACAAATTAGGAAAACAAGGGATTCAACATAAATAAATGAATGAAATAAAATAAAAAAAGCCTGATGTAGATTTGTTAGGGTGGCCACTGAGATATCACAGGAAGAGCAAGAGTTGGGTGCTGGTGCATTATGCTGCAGGGCCGCTATATTAATTGTGTTAAAGGATAACTTATGTATTTTTCAACATGGGCCCTATTTCCCTATGTGTATGTGTGTGTATGATTCATAGGTACAACTCGTTCTAAAACTGGTTCAGTATTGAGGGAGGCGGATGCAACCAGAGCCACGACGTGGGGCAGCCATTTTCTTGAGGAAGAGGTGTTTCGGGATTGGATGTCTTCTCTTCTTCGGCTGGCAGTAGTCATCTTGGGAGAAGTGAGCACTGCAGACGCGATGGTCTGCAAGGCGCAGTGTCTGGACAGGAGTGTTAGCATCCATTTGTAGCACAACTAGCCACAACTTCAGCATCTCGCTGTCTGACAAAGGCAGCCTATGAAAGCTGACATCCTGTTCTTGCAATTCGGATAAGCACAAAGACAAACCATTGTTTTCAATCGATACAGTAAAACTCTCAGCTGTACTCCGGGACAACCAGCGCCACTCTGAGCACCGCTCAGCATGGCTCCTCTGTTTTCTTCTGGCAACAAGCAAAGCTCTCGCGAGATGATGTCACACAGCCCAGATGTAAGGGAAACACTTAGTATGCTATTTACAGAGATAGCACTGGCGATCTGAACCCATCAGCGGTGAAAAAAAAAACACTTTTAATGCGCAAACTTATACGGGACGCATTTACCCCCGTTATTGTTTTAGCTCGTTTCGGTGCATTCGCCTCCCTCAATACTGAACCGATTTTAAAATGAGTTGTACCTATGAATCATATGCACACATACACATGGGGAAATAGGGCCCAGGTTGAAAAATACCAAAGTTATCCTTTAAGACTGAAATTCTATGTAACTGCAGTGATTCCAAGTCAACCCTGGACTCTGTTTCTTGTGATGGGACTCCAACTATTCACAGCCACCTGTCAAGCCTACAGACTGTGAGTGTTTCATACTCAAAAGATGGATTTTGGAGTATCACTTTTAGAAAATGTGGAAGGGCTTCCAAATGGAGAAGCAGAACTGTTAAATGAGACGAGGCCTTTTAGAGAGCTGGCAGAGATGGATATGATAGGGAGGCTGAGGAATGCTTTTCAGATAGAGTAGAGACTAGATATTTAAGGCGAGGGAGGCATTTCAGACACAGGAAGAACACTTCAAGGAAGAGAGGTGTTATAGGGAGAGCTGGCAGATATGGGTGTTATCATGAAGGCTTTTCAGACAGTGAAAGAGTCTTTAGGGTGAAGGCAGCCTTCCAGAGAGGTTGCAGAGATGTGCCTGATAAAGAGAGCATCCATAAAGGAAGCAGGGGATGGAAAGATGAGTCATTCAACAAAGAAGTGGAAATGATGAGAGAGAAAGAAAAAAACGAATATAATGAGTGCGAGGAAGGAAAGATGCAGACTTGTGACTGTTAAGGACCCTATAATCCAGAGCACGACGGACAAGGTTTTGAAGCTATCACTCAGATCAACAGCTAGCCTACGCTTAGTCTGGACCTGCAGAGTTGATTGTGGGAACTGTGGCTGTGGAAAGAGTAAATAATGCAAAACGACTAAATATGAGAACCAGACACAGGTCTGGAATGGAAAGCTAGATCCAAATACAGTGCAGTACACAAACATGCAGACACATAGACATCTATGTGAAGCACTGTTGGCTGGAGAATAATAGTGCTGCAAAGACAAGCAGGGCAATTAGGCATACGATCATGCCTAATTGCTTTTGTAATTCTCTGCCGACGCTGACAAAAAAACACAAATATCATCAATTCTATTCTATTCTATAAACACAAACAAACTATTAACTAATGATAAAGTAATATTTGAGAATCAATTTTAAATGATTAGATAATTAATGTTTTTGTTGCTCTGCGTTTTCTGAGGCCATAATAAATTCTGATTATAGATAATATATTCATTATGATATATTTATGATTATAAAATTACTGTTATTCCTCCAGATGCCAGTATTTGAATAACTTGTGAACCTTTTAAGAATTTAATTATGAATGATGAGTTAATTGTATAACCCTTAGTTAACTGGTCATTATTGAGTGATTCTGTTGATTAGTACACGCTGGGTACAAAATAGCACAGAATGCAAGTGCAAAAAAAGAATAAGTATAGGGTTAGTCACTGTAATCATCTACAGATCATTAGTACCCATAATTCACAGTTGTCCTGGAAAATGAGTAATTAAAGTAAAACATGAATTGTATGAATAATGCAACTGTTAGAACATTAGGAATGTGTGCGTGTGTGGAGGTTTAAAGCCAGCAGACTGTGTAAGACCCCATTTAAAAAAGTATTGGAAAGTGCTGGAAGCAGTTGAAAACAGAGTAGCCACCCACAGACATTCAGAAGAGGGGAAAACAGATACGTGCATGCACTCACACATATTTCGTACCTTCAGCCAAAATGAATGTTCCAGGTCATTATTTGTGTCGGACTGGGCTGTGCAAGGGAACCAGGTGTCTGCAGGCACTTTCTCACTCACCTCCAGGTGCTGGTACCTGCAGAGCTTCACACAGAACAAGGGAAATACACACTAATTATATGGTACATAACTGTAGGTAATTTTGTTTATAATCCATAACATGAATTGTATATTAACCAATCTTGTTTTACTGTTTGAAAGGTAATGTGACCTTAGCTGACCTTTAAATGTGACAAATATTTTATGTAAAAACTTTATCTTGTTGGTTTTATTGGCTTCATCACATATTCCACGTCATGGGGTAACAGTGGAAGGTTCATATAATCTTCATATAATCTGAATTACAGGTTTTGTGCTAATTTCATCAATTCTATTTGCTTATTTTGTGCCTTGAAAAGAGTCCAAAGTCTCTGCTAGTGAAGCATTTGACAGGCCATGCTGGCTTTATTCATGACACTTTGATTTGTTTTGTTTATTGCACCTTTCCTCATACGGACACTGTAGCATGAAAACTCACGGGAGATTTGCCAGCTCTGAGATGTTGGATCCAGTGTGTCTGACACCGACAATCCTCCCATGATAGAGGTGGCTTAAATCATGTTCTTTGCCCAGCTGAGCTACTCTGCAACTGACCTATTGTGTAGAGCAGCAAGGGTGATGTGAGCACATTTCTAAAACTGTGACATAATTTGGAAGCGGTGATGGATCTCATGTAATTGCAGACGTTTTATGGGAGATGCTGGAGCTGGAAAATGATCGATGTATTTTGTACTAAAGTTGTAAAACGAAAGAAGGGAGCTGTGCTGTACTCAAAGCTGCTGTGCTGTCATACAAAGTCCTGCCAAAATGTCCTCTAAAGTTATGTGCAAAGCCCTTCCTTTTCAGGCTTGTCCTACCAACCACTGCTCAGCTTCCGTCTCTCAATACAAAAATACTTTTTTTATTAACCACTGATTCACCGTCTCATTACATTCTTGCAATTCAATTCTGCTGTGTAGCTTTCTTATCCTTTTTTAGTCCCTTTTCACATTTGTTTGTTCTTCTCTTCTCATCTTGAAATTTACATTTATTGATTTTTATGGAGTTTACTGTATCTGCACTCCATTAGAAGTCCTAAATTTAATGTGAATTCTCCAGAACTGATGCAGAAAGTATCACTTGTTATCTGGCCAATATTTCAATATTTCCTGGTGTAACCAGTCGGGACTATGACATTTACAGCGGTACGATGGCCCTGCATCAGGGCTGGCAAAGCTCAGCAGCAGAACCATTCTTTCTCTTGATTGTAGCTTGCCGTTAGTAGAAAATAAAGTGCAATCTAACTAAAATGGAAGGAGTCTTTGTCTGCTGTCCTTCGATTTTCTCAACAACTGTTCATCCAATCAACTTCACACTTGGTGGGCATATTAGTGAGGGCCTAAGGAAGCGCAGTGTAGATTGCGAGCTCTTGACATCTGCAGGAGATATTTAAAGTATGGCATTATGTACACATTGTGAAGTGTATTGACAGGGGACCCCTATTAACTGTTAACCCATTGAATGGCATGCTGGGTACAGCTTGCTCTGTATTGCCCGCCACAGCACACTCAAAAACCAAACCCTCAGGAACAGCATCTGCCTTTACAGCAATTTTGACATAGTGGCCAAACTATGGAATTACAACTTCCAGGTCTGTCGCTTGATTCCATGGGGCCCAAAAAGACTTTTTCCATAGACTTACATTTAGAAACAGATGTATGTAAGTGAGTGGATACATTTTTTTAATGTCACAACCCCTGCAAAATGTTTTTTTTGCTATCAGAATTGGATCTATTGGGTCTGAAGACATTTCTAATGTCTAGCAGAGCCGCATAATTAAATCTTTTTTTTATCCCCATTCAGTTTAGTAGAAGGTTGGACCAGAAGTTAGCTCAGCTGGCATAAGTCTCTCTCTTGCACTTGCTCTATGAGCCCTGATATGGAAAAGATTAAGGTAATTTGGAACTCAGAAATGGATGCCGTATCCAGTTCTGTCTATACATCCATGGCAAGAACAGATGAAGAGAAGGAGACTGCAGACGTTACAGTGTAGCAAACTCATACAATTTAAGCATCAGCAATGCAACTTTCAGAATGAACACTTTGAGAAGTTGTTTCGATGAACAGTTCTCAAGAAAGCGGAGAGCAGCAATACCCAAGGTTAGGCAAATTCCATGTTCTGAACAGGCACATTTTGAACAGGCTCTGCCGCATTCTGGATATTTCCCTCTATGAGGATTTAGGTGTTTGATCAAGTATTGCTTTTGGTTGCAAGCAGGAGCATTAACAAACGACTTTGTGTCAGACTGATCCAGACCAAAACAGTACAGAGATAAATACATACAGAAATGCAGCCAGCTGCTAACACTGTTGCTCCAGAGTTGAGGGTTTCCACAATGGCCTCCATGGGGAGTTTATTGTCATCTGGAAGTCTTTTATGTGCCCTGTGGTTCGTACTTCATACCTTGGTAAGTGATGGCTCCCCAGTGACAGCATGGGCAGGACAGCGGTTGGGATCCTGATGAGAAGCGGCGGCGGTGGATGCCCACTGGTCTGTGTAGCCCAAAGGTGTGAAGTAACCACAGTCCTGAACGCTGGAACCCCGCTCAAACTCCTCACACACACCGTCACCATCAAAAACATAACACTGACTGGGTTCACCTTGGGAGATGGAGAGAATGAGGCAGGAGGATTTATGAAAAGATATAAAGCCTGGTTTCTTAATCTGGCAGGGTATACACTCATCCCCCACTGTTAGACTCCCATCCAAATCTATTTGTCAGTGAACCAAATCTGAGCAAATCTATTTTGTATTTTCATTGGCCACTTTTAATGTTAGCCACGTCAGCTCAACCATATCTGACTCTCTGTGCTGTCAACAGACTGTAAATTATGGAAAGAAATGAACTTTTACTTCAATTAATTATTGAAGATCACAATCATTTTGTAATGTTAATAGGCAATAAGAGAACCTAATATGTGGCTTGGCCAGTTAGTTCAATCCCAAAAGCACCTCAATGGGCCATGGGTATCTATAAGTCACCAAGTAACGAAAGCAGCATTATGTGTTACAGAGAACTGTCAAAGCAAAGATCATAAACTGTTCCAAGTCTAGTAGAAAATAAAAACACAGACAGGAAGATTGCTTTTGCTATTATTGTGTCTGCTAATAAATTTAGAATTTTGTTTTTTTAGCAACTCAACTTTTATCAGCTCACAAGAATTCAATAACATTAGGCAAGGGGAAAATAAGTCAGCAAATACCTGTCCATGTGGGTGGAAAGTAGCACCAGGGTAATAATACTTAATTCAATGCAACATGATACACCTTTTTTATGGCATTTTGTCACTATACTGGACAGTTGACAGTAAAACAGGAAAGAAGGTGACAGAGAACGAGGGCTGCCTCTTCCTTGTCACTTAGGCAGCCAGTTGATTCTGAAGGTGGTGATGGACAAATATGCTCTTTTGGAGATGTTTCTGCATGACTGAATTCATCTGCAGAGGGAATATTGGGAAATACATTTTTGAGGGTTTCCACTGAATTACATGATCATTAAAATGCCATCCTAACAAAGACTAGTGACCAACTTTTAATGCTTTTCATGGTATATGAAGATATGTTATGTGTTACGGAGGATTTCCACCGCATCTTATGGTCTTCATCAGTGGATAGAGTGCTCATTTGTCATGGACACAGCTCAGTGAGATGCAGAAGCACATTTGACAGTTTGAAAGTCAATGCTGTTGACTTTTTTGGATCTTCTTGTTTTTCGTCTTTAGTCTGTTTAAATCAAACTCATTTTTCCAACAAGTCAAGCACAAACTTTCACGATCAAGTTTTCATGTACTATTTCACAGTGGTGGCCCCAGAAATTTTTCAACGGGGTGGCGAGATGGCGCCACTGAAAACCTTGGGGTGGCACACCAAAACCAAAAGCCATAACTAAATTTCAGGAATTCGATAATGCTGTTGAAATACATAGGCTAGATGTTTCTAACTGTCTGATATGCATAGACTAATATGGGTACAGATAGCATTTTGAGTTCCATAACAATCCTGTTTTCATGTATTATGTATCTGTGTACATGTTAGGCAATTCATTGTTCTTCAAATAGGATGGTTATCATTTTTATTCAAAAAGACACATACAAAGCTCTAATTTGAAGGAGTACATTGATTGTAAGAAAAAAAAACATTTACTGGAAACAACCATCAGAGTTGTGGGTATCTATAGAACCCATTTTCATTCAGATATCTTGAGGTGAGAGTTCAAGAGACCCTTTGAAAATGGCCACGCCAGTTGTTGCCAAAATCTAAATACATTTTGAAGCATTTTTTAGCCCCCTTCCCAACAATCTATGCCAGCATAGTAGCTACCAATGGACGCCTTAGGTTGTCTTGTTTCACAAGATGCCATGACCTTAACTTGCTTAAAAAATTAGTGTGCCACTGCCGCTTAAAGACAGTAATGTTGGCCTCCAAGTATTTTCACCAGGGTTGGCCAGTGGGGGGCAGCAATTAAGTCAGAATGGCTACAACCCCCCTGGCCCCCATTTGGTGACACCACCTCTGTCTTGATATTGTTTTATTTCGTGCACATTATCTGCCAGCAATGTTCTCATCTAGCTCTGCGGTGATGGAAAAATGTCAAAGACACTTTAAGATTTTAGTAAAAGGTAAAAACAATATAGTACATTGTAAAAAACATATGGAAGTAAAATGAAATTAAATAGGTAAATGGAATGTGCTCCTTAGCCTTCAGGTCCTGCATTTTGTCTGGCTCAAAGTGCACAGGAATCTCAGATTTTATTAAGGTTGCAAGTGATGATACATGAATTAAAGCAGGAGAAAAAAATATGCTATACTTACCGTAACACAGTTGCACCTAAGCTATGAGCAGTGAATGTATGTGTAATAGAGTAAGGGTATTGACATAATGTGCTACAGCAGTGTATCACAAAAAGAGTGGGAAGCATGAGTCAAACAACAACTTGTAATGTGGCGGCTATTCATAAAAAGGGCGGAAAACATCAAGACACTTCAGATGTTTGGCTTCATTAACATCTGGACAGCTGCAGAAGTTAGACAGACAGAGCTGTGTCAGAGAGTCAGCGCTGCACAATTGGCTTCAATTAGTCAACGGAAACATGTTTCTGATAAAAGGCAAATTGGGCCTACACAATTCAATGCCATATTGTCACCCTGAGTTCATTTGGCAATACTACACTAAGTGAACTCACCAGACACTCCACCCTTGCTTTGAAAACACCTGTGAAAATGATTAAGTCTTTTTAATTCCAAGTCTGTGTATTTATCAAGCCTCACAAAAGAGGACAACTTGACAATCTTTGACTTAACTCTTAAGACCATCTGTTTTTTATTTGAGGTCCACATGCTGTAATCATATTGTGCAATTTAACCTTTATTTAATCGGGCAGTTTCAAAAAATAAATCATAGAATCTCTAAAAAAAAAAACAACAACCTGAAAGTGACACTTCTTTAAGAAATCCAGCTTGTCCTTTGACGAGATAACTATAAAAGTAGTTGGTCTGGTTACTGCAGATCTATAGTCGATTCTATAAATACAATGAAGCAAGGCAAACTGGCATAGTCGGAGTTAACTGGGTCAAGTAAATGTGGCAAGAAAACCCAAACAAATATTCTGTCTATGACTAAGAAGTACAACTGAATAATTGGTTTTAAGTGTTGCAATTTGTAAAAACCTGTTTTTGCCAAATTGTTTTCCTTCCTAGTCATGATGTCTTTTATTGTAAAACAAGAGATGTAATAGCTTCAGTCACGACATGGCTAGCCCTAGTGGGAGGGGGGGGGGGGATCAGTCTCCGCTTGTTTCCCCCTGACAAATAAATTGACTGGATGATGGAAATTTTAGCCCTGTAACAAGCTCTCGTAACACAAGCCCTTACACCACACATGACTAACTACAGTACCATCCAGCTGCTAGTGAAAACAATACATGGCCTAAAAAGGAAGCAACTCACATATTGTCTCATCTCAGCTGACCTGTCACATCTTCTTAGCAATTTTTCTGAATATTTATCGAACTGGATGTGATTAAAGCTATTCTTAGTTAATTTAGCTTCTGATGACTGAGGAGCGTTTGGGGCGAACATTCCTTTATACAGAGGATGAATTTAAAGGCTGTGGAGGAACACCACATACCACAACAGTGGAGCTGATTTCTCATGTCACTGTGGCTAATGCCTGCTCTCATCCGGCCCAAGCTCTTCTATGAGAAACAGAGGCACTTGAAGAGACATGGACTTGTAAGACGTGACAGGCTTGCGATTTATGCGAGGCTGTTAGGAGAGGCGTCACAGTATAACACAACATTCAGTGTCAGAGAAAATGTAAGCAAGTATTCATGAATAAAATGCTATTATGACTAAGTGAAGTAAAATCATGCATGAGGTTCAAACTGGGAATGCTGTGTGTCTGGCTTTACTCCACCACACTGCACTTTTGAAGGTCAAGGTCAAAAACACATGTTGACAGAGGCGGTCTTCAACCCTCTGTTTACAATAGAGTGTTTTGGGTAAACTCCCCTCCGTGTCGTGTTGTGAGGCTTCTGTTGTGGCCTGTCTGCATGCTACAGACTGGGCGAGGGTGCAGACACAAAGCACTGTTGTCCTGTTGTGGAATCACAAATGATGGGGGCACCCTCTGTGGCTTCTTTGTTTGTCTTCTGTCATGTTATGCTGCATGTTTTTGGTCCTTTTTACTGCATTTTTAACCACCTGGCCGAGGGTTGACTGAGCAACATTTCTCTTGGCTCTCAAAAATGTGTATGGGATTCATTTACAAATGGATTGCAAATTCTTTTGATATTTTGCAAAGAACTGACACAAGGATGGTCTGTAGATCAGTATAAGGCAATAACTATTGGTCTGTACACATAATGGAAATGTGGACAGTAATGTGACTTAAAGGACCTTTATAAGATATTCACAGAATTTATATAGCGGCCAAGAATAGTGGCATCCTGGGCAGAGACCGAAGTCACGCTCTCTCTGTGTGTTCACTGTAATCTGAGGCTCTCTGCTGTATGTTGTGATAAATGGTCCGGCACGTATTAGCTCATGTCACCTAAAAAAAAGTCTTGTTTGTATTTAAGGAGTCGGATGTTAAGTCTTTCCTGTAGTTGCTTTGTGTGTGTGTGTGTGTGTGTGTGTGTGTGTGTGTGTGTGTGTGTGTGTGTGTGTGTGTGTGTGTGTGTGTGTGTGGTTTAAGTCTAGATTTTACTAGCATTAGCGTTATCGCAGTTAACGGTAGCTGTAAATTAACCATCCTAACCAAGCTAGCAATGAGTGTTAGGTTAACCTCTACCCTCTCTCGTCCAAATACGGTCACTTCTGGCTTCAAAAATCCAAGTTGGGATGGCCAACATGCTTTGAGGCTTCAGAACGGGAGTCCACATTACCAAGCTTGTGATCCTTAACCATGGCAGAGGAAGTTTTTAATAGGATGTGTGTCTGTGAAGCTGAAGACAAATTTCTATCTGAGTGGACAATAAAGATTTGTATTCTCTTCAGTCCCACTGGTTAGCTAATTGCCGCCACTTTGCAATGGCTTATACGGTGATTAACAGTGATATCTAGGTGTCGTTGTGGAAGCAGATTGTCCACCCATTTGGTTTGCCCCTGGTTAACACTGTAAGCTCTGTCAGCACTGTTGCTGTTGTCAAAAACTACGTAAGTTGCACCATTAACTGCTACCTGTCAACACAGCCACCTTCATGTTAAGAGCTGTTTTCAGACAATTATGCCACTATTGTATAGAGCTCCACTGAAGGATCTCCGAAGAGCATGTGTCAGCAATAATCCAGCATTACTGTAAAAAGTATTGCTCTTTATGTTCATTTGGATACAGTTTGGAGGGAAAAACATAAACTGGGGCATACATAACAAATAAAATAGAGCCTGTCGGTCAGAGTTAAAGAACCGGAATAGGTGAATCTGTTTTCAGTAACTAAATCTTGAACATCCATCAAGTTGTTTTCTGGCAGCCACATGAGTCACTGAGCTCCAAATCAACTGTTTCTCAATGTTTCTCATCTTACCACTAATCTTTGGTTGTTAATTCTCAGAACAAATCATGCCTTCTTGCCTAAACCTCACCAAATGTTAACCTGACCCTTACCACAGTTGCTCTTTCCTAATTCTAAGCCTCTTGTTGGGTGAACAAAAAAAAAAAAAAACTTTGCCAAGAAAGGATGAGAAATGATGAGCCCCCTCACCCGACCCCCTCTGCATGATTTGATTCTGGCGGTCAGAACTACAAGGTGGCCTCCAATCACTTTACTATGGGGTCATTGTACAGCAATTGTCAGAAGCAAAGGCTTCCACAGCTGGTTATGATCTCTCTCACTGGGGAGAGCTGGCCGACTGTTACAGATGTGATTTGATAGTAAAAAACGTATTACTTGCTTTTGATACAGCACATTAAATAAAATGAAAAAATGAACAATGTCTAAAACACAACTGTTATTGTGAGCTGTCTCTTGCAAGTGTCTGATCCCAAATCACAATATGATACAAATCAATACACTTCGTTTATCAATATTCCCAGGCCTGTATGAATTGCTCAAAATCTTATAAAGGCCAAGAGCAAACATGCCTGACATGTGTTTTGAGGCTGAAGAGTTAGTGCTGAAAAGTGTTTTTCTGGTGTTTCTCTGCCAGCCTAAATGTCAAATTGCTTCAGATTTCTAAACAAGACTTGAGACTTAGCAAAGCAAAGCCTTACTTTTCACCCTTCAGCTCATCTGTTTCCTCTTATGTTGCGGTGATGCTACATTAATGGTTTGTGGAATCAGTTCAAGCCAGAAGCTTTTATGTCTTGTAAATTAAATTTGATTGTCTTGAATTTTTTTCTTATTACTGCTGCATGCACAAATGAGAGATTTCTCCTCTTTTACACTAAAGGGTTTATATGGTGTTCATGTTTCACATGTATGAGAGGGCAGAGCTGGTGGGTTTGATGTGCGACAATAAAAAAAGTGTTGCTCAACATGCCTTCGGTTTAAAATGCATGTGTGTGTATGGACCCACGATGGAACAGACACACATTTCTTTATAATGGCACTCACTCACCATTACAGTTGAAGCCCATCTCCTTGTGGCATTTCTTAGAGCAGCCATCGCCATCCAACAGATTACTGTCATCACACTCTTCTGTCCTACAGAGAGAAAACTATCATCATTATCACCTTCATTTCCCATGTCGTCTACATTTCCAACATGTAATTAGACTTGCTAAAATATCCACTGAAGTGCACAAACCCCTCTATGAGGCCATCTCCACAGTAGGACTGTCCATGGGTGTAGAGGAGAGGTGAGGAGGGATCGCTGAGGAGACCGTCTGCTTCCACTTGGATTGTGTACTGGTACTTGACTCCTTGCCTGACCGAACTGGAGAGGAGAGGAGAGGAGAGGAGAGGAGAGGAGAGGAGAAGAGAGGAGAGAAGAGGATAGAAGAGGAGAGGAGAGAGGGAAAATGGTTTCGTGATTGCTTAAAATTTAAAAAAAAAAAAAGAAAAGAAAGAATTGGCATAATAAAATAAAAATACAAGGTTTGTTATGTTCTTCTGAGGAGTAGTAAGCAAAGTTTTTACTGCTCTGTGGTACAAACTGATCATTTTTACAGGCTTGTTGATCGATACCAATGACTCATTCGGTACTTGACAAAATAAGGAAGAATTATTGCTGATATTGGTGCCAGTGTGGTACACAATGACCTGTTTTTCTTGTACCATTGCTTACTTTGTGCTGTGTAGAGAGGAAGCCTTGTATTTGCCCCCCAACAAATCAATTCTGCATCACTCCTGAAGTATTCTGCAAGCAGTGGCTCATGGGATCGCAGCAACAAAAGTGGAACTTGCTCTCACAGTGGCTTCTAACTGTAACCTTGCAGTATCCCGTGACCTTTAAGCCCCACAGCAGGAGTGTGTGTAACGATGATACCTTGGCTCCAGTGTCGGGACTATTGATCTGTTTTGGTGGGCTGTATCTATAAAAAGAGCCTCCTCTGTGTGCTTCTGTATCTGCCTGCTGCCAAAGTTAACCAGGAGAAGCACAAATCACTCAGTATCTGTCCGGTTTCTTCAGACTCTACAAATTTCCTTTATTAATTATGGATCAGAGAAGGAAATGAAGAATTCCCTATTTATCTGTATCTATACTGTATCTATGTTTGGATATACATGTATCCTCCAAACTCCTGCCACAGGCTTTCTCCCTCTCTGCTCTCAGAGCCCTCTTCATGATAATTATGGTGAGGTTTAGGTCATCTTTTCCCCTTTCCACTGTTGCACTCCACACTTCCTTCCCATATGCCTCATTCCCTCTTAAACTATGAACTTAATTAACAAAAATCATTAAGCAATTTAGTTTTTTAAACTGAGCTAACAGTGTGCCCCCAAGAAAACTTACTTTAAATCTTCAGGCTGGTACAAAAAAATGTGTTTAAACTAAATAGCTACAATTACTAATTAGACTAATCACTCAATGCCAGTAGTGTAACATGAGCAACAGTTTGGAAACATTGAGTGTGGAGATGTAATCCAAGGAAATGAAGATGTTTTGCAACACAAACTATTTTTTTAGATCCTGGTATGCTTTAAACAAGCTAGTTCGAGCGGTGCGGCAAATTAAGCTGAAGCAGAAGTGCCAAAAACTGCAGTTCCTTGATCAGCCACTTGAGGCTGGCTCCAGAGGCGAGACAATCCCTATAGACCCCCATATCAAAATGCCCTTTTAACAGCAGAAATAAACACATTTTCAACCTGGTACAAAAACTGGATTTGGTCTCTATAACTCTAAACTCTTCATGTCAACTGCACAAGGAGTGAATTTTTATATAACTCACCCATTTAAATGTTGTATTGTAATGTATGTATGCACAATTAAGGGTGTGGCTACTTTGAGTGATAGGTTGGTGTTGTCCCAGTCACTAACATAGCGACAACATTGGTTAAGTAACGTAACCATGGTGTAAAGTTCATTGTAATGTTTGGGTCACCTAACAAAAAGTCTTTTTCAGCATTTGATTGTACTAAACGACCCTCTAAGGAGTCCGATGTTCAGTTTTTCCGTTAAGTACTTTTTTTTTAAGCATGGTTTTCACTAGTGAAAATTAGCTTTAGCATTATCACACTTAACCGTAGCTGTAAATGAACCACACTAACCAAACTAACAGCTAGCGTTAGGGTTTCTTTCACCCTCTCATTTTGGTTTACATGGTTTTGTTTAACTGTTCCAACTACTTGTCTATATTTTACTCAGGTTTAAAGTTACGCATATTTAAGGGCAGAGCCACTTGATTGTCAGAAAGGTATCAGCACAGTCTGTGAGTCAGCACCATCCTCTCATCCAAATGTGGTTATTTCTGGCTCCAAAAAAATCAAGATGGCGATGGCCGAAATTCCAAACTCGAGGCTTAAAAATGGGAGATGACGAACCAATGGGTGAGGTAGCTATGTCCATTATTTTAAACAGTCCATGGTTCGAACAAAGATTTGTGAAATCACGTCTGAGGGCTGTAGGGCTGTCAAAATTGCTCAAAAATGACCTTCGAATATTCCTTCTAAAAATAACTAATAGGTTCCAACCATTCGAATATTTTCTTTTTTCGCATTATGTCCACAAGAGGGCAAACTAATACAAGGAAACATACTTGTATATGTATTAATGCAAGGAAACATAACTACTTATAGGTATTTTTATGTCAACATAAACGACCGTGGACCTCTCGCTCGCCCTCTGTCAGGCCACACTGCCCGCGGAAGCGCTGCGAATAGCCAGTTTCCTTTCAGCGCCCATGTTAACCGATTGTGTCATCCACACCGGCTGTGCCGCGCAGCTCCATGGCCGGCTCGATCGTTTCAGCATCTGGCCCAGGCCAATGCCCACTCGCAAACAGGACAGCTGCGGTGGTGTTTTTTTTTTCTCCACAATCGAATATCAATTTTCACATTCGAAAGTCCATTTTTTTTTCAAATTCAAATTTAAATTCGAATTTAGAATATTTGTTGACAGCCCTAGAGAGCTGTGTTTACAGTCATTTCAAATGGCTGCTCTCATTGCTGGGTCTGACATCAAAGAGAGGGGGTGAATCTATGAATGAGAATAATGGCACACACTTTGGATTAGTCTTTCTCCAAAGACATTTATGGTGTTGCACTTGATTGTACACAAAAAAAGTGATGGAAAAAGTTGTGTGAAGAATGAAAAAGACAACTAGAGGCAGAAGTTCAAATCCCGCATATTTTCTCTCCGCCGCACCTGGTTAATGCTGCATGAAGTTGGCATGATTGTTAGTTTCAGACAAAAACTGTAGGAGGCACCACCCCTTTTCCAATGTCAGAAAGATGTAGGCGAGAGGGTTAGACATCCACTTGTCAGATGGTCAAATAGCTTCGGAAACCCCCTTCCCCCTCACCTTTCCGACGTTGGATTGGGGGGCTGTCTCCAATCATTTCTGTAACTTTCCGAACAATGTGACATTCACACCCACTTCACGCTGTGATTGGCTGGCTGTGCGAAGGTGAAAAGGAGCCAGGGTTTAAACTTCTCCCTCTAGCTCCCTTTTTTCATTCTTTACAAAAATATTTGTGGCACTTTTAGTGAACGAACGAGTGCAACACTATGAATGTCTTCCAGGAGACTGTCTGAAAATGTGTGGCATTATCCCTGTATTAAAACAATATCTACATCTCTGCAGCCTCTCTAATGGCCCTGTGTCCCCCCTTCAGACAGTGTTTCCCACTGTGTTGGGGTTAGACATAGTTAGAATTTGACAGAGTGGCTGTTCCAAACAACTATAAATGCTGTTTATCTCCAAGTGGTACTAGTTCTGATTGTTTTTGTACAGCAAACATTATTCATTCGTTTGAAAAGTAAAATGATTTCCTTCAATGTGCAGTGACAGATTACCTGATTAACAAAGATGTCAGTCGTGTTTTGATTATTTGAACAGTTCCTCTAGTCCTTGTCACTCAACTCTCCCTGTCTGTGTTCTCCTCAGTCAGCCTGTGCTGACCATAGTGCGAGTTCAGCAGGAGGAAACGGCTAAGGACCCGATCCAAGCAGTCACTGGTGTTTATGGCCTCTGCTGCTCACATTTTGTTTGTGGTCCAAAAGAGAAAAAAAAATATGCCTCTGCTTACTTTGCTTCACCTCAGCTGTGCTGTCGTCTCCCCCGTCCCCTCTTAGCCTTCCTCACTGCTTGCTTCTCACCTACAGTATCTTAAGTTTCATTTCTTTCCTTCAAACCTCTGCTCTTCCCACATCTCTTTTGTGTCTCACATACGCTTATCTGTATCTCTTCCAATTCCCTTTGTCTCCCCCCTCTCTCCTCTTCTTTTTCATCTTCTCCTCTCTCTATTATCCCGCCCTCCCTTGCTCCCTCTCCCTTCTTTTCCAAACTCATTGCTCTCAAACACTCTCTTCTCCTCACATCAACCCCTCTCTGCCCTCCACAGTCCCACATAACTCAATTCCCACTGGTTCTTACATCTTTTTGCACTTAGACACAGCTTGTGTAATGTAGGAGACGTGTTCCCTGAAAAATAAACTGTTTTTTGAAGCTGTGTCCACCTAACATCCGCCCTGCTTTGTAAAATAGCAACAGCTTCTCAGCTGTTGAGAGTGCCCCAACATTTGAAATTAAGCCCCAAATCATCTTCAATCATGTGACACAACTGTCATATCCTGGCAGCTATTTAGGAAGGTTAAAAAAAAAACTGGCTTGTGGCTTTACATTTAGATTCCGGTAATCATTTGGACACCCCAGAATACGAGATGGGACACTATACAAACTGATTCGACTTAGCCCGAAATGTCAGCATGCTTTTGATTGAGTATATGCTTGTTGAAACAGATTTGGATCAGTAGCCATAGCTCGGCATCCCCATGTTGGAAACATTTGCGTTCAGAGCTTTTCAAACAGAACCAGACCCAAACACTTTTGAGAGACAGATAACTGTGGATTAGCAGATCTGAGGACACACACACACATACAGACACAGAGGTTTGCTGTGGGACTTCAAGTCCATATTAGCCCCTAAGTTTCTTTTTTTTACCCTCAGTCTTATTTTCCTCTGAGCTGCTGATGTCTGCAAAGGCCGTGTGTGTGTCTGCATGTGTTGGTGTGTGTATGTACCCAGCATTAGTGGTTGGCACAGCCTCCAGGCAACAGTTATAAATATTCATCTACACCAGAGAGAAAACCAGACTCGGGAACTTGCCTCAGGTGGAGTCTTGGGTATTTTCGGGTGGTTTGGACAGAAAATCAACACACCTGTCAATTCCCATTACGCACTGTGGTTGCCTCTACCTGTTCAGGTTATTCTCCAGCTGTGATCATTATTACAATGTGTGGCATGACTTTAAAGCACTGAGAGTAAATCAGTGAAGTTTGCCCTTAATGCAAAATAAAAACTTTTTACCTCACAGTTCACTGAGCCTTAACTGAAGTAAAAGCAAATAAATAAAAGATTTAGCCTCAACAAACATGTGACAACATCCAGCATCTACCTGTCGGTGAACGTCTGCTGGGTCTGAGGTGAGGGGGACTTGCCGGTGAATTCCGGCTGCCGCTGAATCCTGTACAGCAGAGGCTGGCAGCCGGAGCACAGAGGGCTGCCGGGGCCTGAGGACAACATGGCAGCATCGATCTCCATCTTCTCATCGAAGGTGCAGAGTTTTATGGCGGCGATGGCGGTGTTGTGGGTGTCTAAGCGCAAGGTGAAGGGCATGTCACAGAAGACATGCTGGGGTCCGAGGTTGATGCTTTTCCCTGTGTCGGTTATCAGCTCTATGTTGGCTATGGCTGGGTTGCCTGTGACAAGAAAATACAGATAGATTAGCTTAATATGTCAGCTGTTCCCTACATAGAGTAGCAACGGTTACATCTGGAGGCCACGACTTTGGAAGTAAAAGTCTCATTCATGTATTCATGGACAATAGTATCTGACTACTGGTTTTCTAGCCCTTCTCTCCTGGCTCAAAATAAGTACAACATGCAAATGCTTGAAATCATATAAGACACATATTATGCTCATTTTCAGATTCATACTTGTATTATGGGTCTCTACTTGAACATGTTGACATGCTTTAATGTTTATAAAACCTCCTTCCTTTTCCTCCTACTGTATGTGCTGGAACACCTGTATTCATATGGAGCTACATTAGGGTCAAAAGTTTTGTACTTGAAAAAATAAAATTTGAAACTGAAAATTCATGTGTTGATCTTGAATTTTGAAAAATACAACAATGTATTCAAAATAAAAATAAGTGCATAAAACGTTTTTTCAGGTTAAATATAATTTTTATTCACTTTGGTAATTCTTTTGAATGAATAATTTATTTTCACTTTTCACTTCCGTATATATTTTGACATTTGAGGTATTATTTTTTTCAGTTGCATGTTTTATCTTTTCAGATTCAGATCTCATTTTTTAAGGTTTCAAATCTTATTTTTTCACTTTCAAATCTTTTTTTTCACTTTCAGATCTTTTTTTTTCAGTTTCAAGTCTGTTTTTTGAGTTTCAGACTTTTGACCCTGATGTGGTGTGAGGGGTGTGGAATCATGAGTGACAGTGCCTTCAGGGAACGTAGGAACTAAAATAATTCTGACTCAACACTTATATACACCATATTCATGTGACTGGCAGTGTAAAAATTAATGCTTGTTTTAGACAGTACTGAGCCCCAATTGCAGTATAAGAGCAATAAATTATGCCAGATCAACAGCCACATTTTAAGGGCTGATATGTCCGATTTCCACATAGCACTGTGAACGCAGCGTAGTGTCCACTTTGCTTGAGTTGATGGCGTCCGGTCGGTCGGGTCAATCTGCTGGAGCCCATACATCCAGCACACAGGTGAGAAATGTTAACTAAGTTTTGGGAAATCATAACAAACATTAAGGGGCCGTTTTTGTGACAACAGACATTTTCACAAAATGACCCCTTAATGTTTGTTATGATTTCCCAAAACTTAGTTAACATTTCTCACCTGTTCCACACCCCTCTCAGTTGATGCCACCCCCCTCACACCACATCAGGGTCAAAAGTCTGAAACTCAAAAAACAGATTTGAAAGTGAAAAAAAAAAGATCTGAAAGTGAAAAAAAAGATTTGAAAGTGAAAAAATAAGATTTGAAACTGTAAAGAATGAGATCTGAATCTGAAAAGATAAAACATGCAACTGAAAAAAATAATACCTCAAATGTCAAAATATATATAGTGAAAATAAATTATTCATTCAAAAGAATTACCAAAGTGAATCAAAATTATATTTAACCTGAAAAAAACGTTTTATACACTTATTTTTATTTTGAATACATTGTTGTATTTTTCAAAATTCAAGATCAACACATGAATTTTCAGTTTCAAATATTAATTTTTTCAAGTACAAAACTTTTGACCCTAATGTAGCTCTATATATTCGCCCTATTGGACAACTGTTAAAATTCATATTATGGCAAGAACCAATCAGCTAACTAAAGAAAAACGAGTGGCCATCATTACTTTAAGAAATGAAGGTCAGTCAGTCCGGAAAATTGCAAAAACTTTAAATGTGTCCCCAAGCAGAGTTGCAAAAACCATCAAGCGCTACAACGAAACTGGCACACATGAGGACCGACCCAGGAAAGGAAGACCAAGAGTCACCTCTGCTTCTGAGGATAAGTTCATCCGAGTCACCAGCCTCAGAAATCGCAAGTTAACAGCAGCTCAGATCAGAGACCAGATGAATGCCACACAGAGTTCTAGCAGCAGACCCATCTCTAGAACAACTGTAAGAGACTGCGCGAATCAGGCCTTCATGGTCAAAGCAGCTGAAACCACTGCTAAGGAGAGGCAACAAGCAGAAGAGATTTGTTTGGGCCAAGAAACACAAGGAATGGACATTAGACCATGAAAATCTGTGCTTTGGTCTGATGAGTCCAAATTTGAGATCTTTGGTACCAACCGCCATGTCGTTGTGAGACGCAGAAAAGGTGAATGGGTGGATTCCACATGCCTGGTTCCCACTGTGAAGCATGGAGGAGGAGGTGTGATGGTGTGGGGGTGTTTTGCTGGTGACATTTGGGGATTTATTCAAAATTGAAGGCACACTGAACCAGCATGGCTACCACAGCATCCTGCAGCGACATGCATCCCATCCGGTTTGCGTTTATTTGGACGATCATTTATTTCAACAGGACAATGACCCCAACACACCTCCAGGCTGTGTAAGGGCTATTTGACCAAGAAGGAGAGTGATGGAGTGCTGCGGCAGATGACCTGGCCTCCACAGTCACCGGACCTGAACCCAATCGAGATGGTTTGGGGTGAGCTGGACCGCAGAGTGAAGGCAAAGGGTCAACAAGTGCTAAACACCTCTGGGGGAACTCCTTCAAGACTGTTGGAAAACCATTTCAGGTGACTACCTCTTGAAGCTCATCGAGAGAATGCCAAGAGTGTGCAAAGCAGTAATCAGAGCAAAAGGTGGCTATTTTGAAGAAACTAGAATATAAAACATGTTTTCAGTTATTTCACCTTTTTTATTAAATACATAACTCCACATGTGTTCATTCATAGTTTTGATGCCTTCAGTGAGAATCTATAATGTAAATAGTCATGAAAATAAAGAAAACGCATTGAATGAGAAGGTGTGTCCAGACTTTTGGCCTGTACTGTATATATATGTATATATATGTATGTATATGAACTGCCAGATGTGAGTGCCAAGAAACAGGAGCTGCAGGCTTAATTTCAGCCTATGTCACCCCCCCCCAATCAATCCTATCCTAGACCAGACCTATACATGCATTAAAAGGAGAGATGTCAGAGCTTGGGAGCACCAGTCCACGCTCCATACTTGGTCCATATGGGGACTTGAACCAGCTTCCCACACCAAGTCCGTATGGCTATTGCCACCAAAAATGTTTTGAACAGTAGTGCTATCAGACATATCTGACAAAGCAATGATATTAAGTTGTTACTTACTTGAAGAGATGTAGGTGACCCAGAGGGTAAGCGCGTGTGGGACGATAGGGTGGAGGAACCTTAGTGTGAGGGTGCAGCCCTCTGTGTCGGGACATGGTGAGGTCACATTAGTGTCGTAAAGGCTGAGCTCAGGGCTCCAGGCCTGGAGGCTGGGATCACATGGCTGCTCCACATCAGGTGGGCCTGGGGTTAAATGACATCACACACACACACACACACACACACACACACACACACACACACACAACACACACTTGTATTCATTTGTATTCTCAATGATTCATCCATTGCATTAGTCTAAAGCTGGGAATACACCATGTGTAGCTCAATCATAATCCTGATTCAGCTATGACCATCATTATAAAGTTTGGTGAGCCTGCAGCGTCCCCCACAGAGCAGAAGAACAAACCACTGACAGTGATAGATTGATTTATTCAGACATTAATATGAACCCTTCTCTCACCCAGTTGGTTTAACACACTAGACTTGCCTTTCCCTGTAAACCTGCTGTGTAAATCTGACAAGAATTTGTGTGGAACATCCTCTCCTCCTGAGTGAAGCTGCTCTTTGCCCAGCGGTAAAGGACTGTGGTTGGACTGTAAAGGGTAAGGCATGAGTCTGAATAACTGTGTTACTGGCAGTGAGTGCATGTTTTTTCCATATGTGGGAATTTGTATGCAACAAGGATAGGGGTTGTGTGTATGTGTGGCAGTCTACCATTAACCTGTGTACATTTGTGACTCATGAATAACTCTGACTTGCTACCTGTCTAATGTATCTTTCATTAAACTTTTTGATCAATCTAGAGACACATTTGTTTATGTCAAAGTATTTACCACATATCGCATGGCTGTATTACTGGACCTGAAAACATATTTTCATCAGCTTTATACTATAAATGAGGGAATTCAACATTAACACACAACCTTCTGTCAAAGTTAGGACACTTTTGGTCATTTCAACTGAGAAATATCTGTATTTTATGTCTGTCAGTGCTCTTCTTGCTGGTTTGAAGTAGCTCAGTTAAAAAAGGTGATTTTTTTTTTTTTGCACCCAACAAAATTTAGTATTATTTGAATATGACAGCTGTGGGATGGCCTTATGTTGCTGGGTAGATGCCATTGTGAATCAAATCTGCACACACAGTCCTGATGACGCCGGTTGCTTAAGTTTTATTAAGTAATACCTCCAGTGTGATGTTTTACTCTAAAATGTATTTCATGTTTTGTCCACCTCTATGTAACAGTGACCAGTTTAACCCATTTCCCTATTAATAACTGTCAGCAAACTCATTCTCATTAGTAACAAGTGAGAGCAGAATTTCCCAGACGAGAAAGAGTCATGCCCCCGTATTTAAATCATGGCCCACATTCAAAAATGCAGCAGTAATTCTACTACACCAGGCAAAATGAGTTGTTAATTGTTACAGTGTTAGCGATTAACACAATGGAATCACTTTACGCTCGTTTTATTATCAACTGTGTCCCAAAAAGCCACATAAAATCAGAATGCTAATGAGGTGTTACATATTTCACACCCACTGTGATCAGCCATCTGTGGAAGCTCAAGGGGTCGCCAAACTGTCAGAAAGACAAAGAACGCCAAGTAAATAAAGTCGAGACTCGTCTAAATAGGCATAAAATTACCCAATAACTGTAAATTCTGTGGGCTGCTGAAGTTTCTTAGCACCCTAAATTTTCAAAACAATTAGAATACTAGACATGCTGATAAAATGTAGATTATAATACATGGTCATGAGTCTGAAAATACACTCCCTGCACAGCATCAACCATTTTCTCCTTTACGTCTAGCTGCACAGAAATATGGAAGAAGCCCATCCTACCCACTGCTAAACAAATTTGCTTGTTAAGTTCAGAAAACGTCACTTTTTCGGCGCAGTCAAAGGAGCTGTATACGACATTCGCAACGTTTCCATGATTCAGTGTCTGACTCAGATTGTCTACACATGGCTCTCATAATGGAGGTGTCTGAGTCTGCAGCCAGCAGCTAACGGTGCTAACAGTGTGAACAAGGTTAACAACAGCAACAGCAACAGACAGAGCTAACAGTGTAGAGTAGGGGGCATTGCGCTTCTGCCGAATCAGGGCTAAAGTAGCAATTAGCTAGCTAGTGGGATGCACACTTTTTTCCCCCATGTCTGTTTCAAACTGGAGGGACATGCTTTAAAAATATATATATATATTGCAACCAGAGCGGCAGAAGCTCGGACTACAACACACTCAGAGGTAGCATGACTTAATTCTCTGCTCAGGGTGTCATTACTCCACTATATCCTTACTTAATAAATAAGTGTTATATGCTCTATTAATGCTCAAAATGGAAACTACAAATGGAAATCATTACAATCCTTACAAACCTTCAGTTGTCTGTATACTGTATACAGTATATTAATACAAACTAACAGTGTACATACATGAACTCCTTCTGCATAGCCTCTTATAGAACCCAAAGCACACATACCACATTGTCATCACATTGTTTTACTCTTGTACTTATTTTCTGATGTTAATGTATTCTTATTATTTTCTTGTGGTGGTTAGAGTTAGGGTTGTATTTCTTTACAAATTTTAAGTTTAAGCATTGGCTTAGTTCTTCTGGTTTTCTGCAAACTTAACACTCCCCATTTTCATATTTTGCTATTGTTATGTTGAATGCTTTTAATATTTTTGATGTTCTTTCTTCTTCATTATTACTTAATTCATATAGACTATTACTTTACTGTAGCCCAGGGTTCAACACTAAGTTTTGTTTTCAGGCAAGTTGGTCAGAGATCTACTTGCCCGAAGTCAGTTTTTAGTTGCCCTATAAAAATTGTTTAATTTAAGTGGCTATCAATTAACAAAGATTGCAGATATTTTTATGTTATGTACACTGTATTTATTAATTAAAACAACATATGTCATGTATTGTAGTTTAATTCCCACTCAAATATGACAGTGTCAGGGCTTAAAGTGAAAAATTTGTCAATCATTCTCTGTCTATAATTTTGCGCCCTACTTGAGCCATGCCCACCTCTATTTATTTTCACCCCTCTCTCCGGTTCTGCTGTACTAACACCAGGTTTAATATATTTTGCTTCCATCTCTCTGCCCTGCTCTACTCTACTTCACCGCTACTTAGTTCTCTCTCTACTCTACCAGTAGACAACCACATCCACCTGCTGCACAAAACGCACACAGCAGTGTTTCCCCTAGGATGGAGTTGTAGCAGAGGAGGTGAAGCACACACATGAAAAATAATTTTCACATGCGTGAAACTTTTTTGTATGTTTGCAAAGCACAGCCTGCTGGGATGTTTCTATGTATACTGGCACCAGAAGGGCTCTTTAAGGCTGAGTACATACATTACATGTGTGCACAGTATGAGCAGGTGAAATGTCTGTCTAGCTTACATATGAGGTGTCTCAAGATTTAGGAACATACCTGAATATAATAAAAGTAAAAAGTCACTTGACATGCTGCTGTTTTGTGCTATGACCTATTTAAGTGCTGGAAGTTGTTATTTACGTGACAACGCCTAAACGCAACACAAGCTCAGCCGTGTTACCCTGCGTGTTTGTCTGTGTGTAACAGCAGTCTGTCCATAACAATAACTTTGTCAGCTGACAAACTGCACCGGGCTCAGGTCAGGTTTGGTCTGAGCCGCTCTAGTGTGCTCACCTGTGTGTGTGGCGGAACTCTGCCGTGCACGATACAGAAAGCAGAGGAGAATTGTTAACGCGTGACCATGTAGAGACAGAAATGACACGATGACGTAACACCTTAAATAGTAGCTATATTATGTTATTATATGAAGAGTCTGTCGCGCAAAATAATATCAATGGGGGGCTGTGGGCAGGACATTGTTACACAGCATGGGCCTATGACTTCAGGCAGAGAGACCGCTGCATCAGAGCCGAAGGAGCGCGTTTTAAAATACATTTATTTTATCAATTAGTTATTAACTTTTACTATTTTTAACAACTTGCCCAATCGCGCAAGTGAGTTTCATGCCCGACCTTGAGTTTTACTTGACCCGGGCAATCAGGCAATCGTTATTGCTGAGCCCACAACTCATTTTCTTCACAAGTATTATGCATTTCCATCTTTATTCGGCTTAGAAATGTGATATTAGATTTTCGTTACTCCTGTACAGGTATGGACTTTTTTACCTTTCATCCCCTCCTTCTACTCTCCGCAAATTGCAGTACAGTGAGCACCATGATGCACCTCGTTTCTCATTTTGAATTATAAACAACTTTAATGCTTGGCGCAGCACATAAACTAATGCAATCTCAACAGGAGAACAGGCTCCTGTAACAGGCTGAGGTGTTTTGTCTCAGCCTGAAAACTCAAACCAGTCCAGATTGTGGCACAGGAAGCATTTTCAGGAGATGTAAAAGGACAATCTTGCCAACAATTCCAAGCAACAGTGTTTTGCCATTAAACTTGTGTTTTGTGTTGCCAGCCATGATATCCACATTGAATTTGTCCAATTTCCCCTCTCCCTTTCCCTGCTGAAGGCGATATTGCCCATCTCCGTTGGCTGACAAAGTGACCCCGCGCATCATCGTCTTTAGAAGTGGGAAAGAGTGAAAAGGGAGCCAGGGTAGCCAGCAGACTGGCTGTCTCCTCAGCTGTGTGCATACCACTGTTTAGAGTAAGACTGTAATTGACTCTTTATCATCATTATGATCCCGCAGCGAAAGAGAGGGAGCTGTAATCCCCCCTGTTCCTCCTCGCCGCTTGTTTTCAAAGCATAAATTCCAGCAGAGGATTTCCACATATTTGGGTAGAGTTTCCACAGAAGAAAAGGAAAGTGTTATTGTGTTCGTGAGGTATTTCGTTCTTTCTATCTGTACATCAACTTTCTTTCTCTTAGCTTGCTTGTTTGCTTCCTTGTGTTCCTTTTTTCTCCCTTGTTTCTTTCCCCTCACCCTACATGTCCTGCCAAAGGAAACCGGGCTTCTGCAGAAATTATGATTGGAATAACAAGGACCATGTGCTTACATGAAGCGTAATGTTTCAAAGTACAGTGCTACAAGATACACTTTTTTTGGCCTTTTTGTTTATGACGGAGGTTCAATGTTTGAACAGCACCCAAACATTACCCAGAGTAGACGGTTTGCCTAATAATCCTTGTTCTCGCTTTGGCTAAAACAAGACAGAGACAGAGAGAGGTCTGTAGCTGAGGGCAATTATCATTTAATGATTTTCTGCTTTTTCCTCTTCCAGGAGCCATTAGCCTTGCACGCACCTGAAATTTACAGGGAAGAGACGTGTGTGTGTGTGTGTGTGTGTGTGTGTTTGTGTGTGTGTGTGTGTGTGTGTGTGTGTGTGTGTGTGTATGTGTGTGTGTGTGTGTGTGTGTGTGTGTGGACGGGAGGGGGCTGATCTGCTCTGTGGAAACAAGAGACAGAAGTAGAACTCAAGGACACAAACTTAAACCTGAAACCGCCACATTCCTCACTGTCAATAATCATTGACAGAGAAGAGGGTATCAGGCGAAGCTCTCAACTTAGTCAGCCGTGGATTTTAGGAGGAAAGACGGGTAATCAACAATTTGCCTCCTTACCACTAGCGGGTTTTATTTCAACTTGGCCATTATTTATTTTAATGGATTCCAGTGGTAGAGAAATAATCTATTTGGATCAAGTAATTCATCACTGACAGACACCCTCTGTCTGTGTATCATCCGATCTATCAATTATTCCATCTAATCTAGCAAAGGAAAAACACAAGAACAAGTCAATATTTTCCTTCTTGGGGGGTTTTGTCAGTTTCAAAAAGGAAAATGATTGCATTTTTTTTCTTGTTTTTATCTTGCAGTGGGTTACTGTGCATTTCAGTCCTGTGTTTATAACAGGCTACAGTCCATCTGTCATCACTGATGAACCTGGTTATTATCTCTGATTAACTTTTCCAACATTTTTTTTCAAATTCTTTAAAGTTTGCCTCGATTTTCTATTTAAAATATGCTTTCTTTGAATCTGTGTGCTCCTGCGAATTAAGTGCCTGCTGCAGATCTGACTGCGCATGCTCATAAAGGAGAAACTCTACAACACAAAAAACAGAATGAAGACTTGTTCTTTGGTTTAGGTTTCTCTGTTTATTAGATTACCCATTCAAGACGAAAAACAAGAAAACATGCAGTCTTTTTTTTCTTTTTCTTTTTTAAAGCCTATAAAACCCAAAAAACAAAATATTGACTCGTTCTTTTGTTTTTGGTTTGCCAGATAAAATGGAATAACTGAATGATCGGATGATACATGGACCACCCTCGACTCAAAGTGTTGACAATTTAGTTGTGGCTTTATATGAAGCTCCAACAACCTCTCGCATTGTGTTCTGTTTATATTCACATTGATTTGAAAAAGGGGTGCACGTACAGTATGTTGCAACAAGAAAAGGATGACTATTCTGAACACTATTCTGTTTTTTGTTAGTCAGAAATATATAAATATTCATCCTTCTTTTACGCACACACACACACACACACACACACACACACACACACAGTGTTTTGTGACTGACCAACTGCCTCCTCGGGTGTCCAGTAGCCTGACGTGTCACAGATGCGGGGTGAGGTAGCCTCAGAGGCGTACTGGTGGAAAACACCGTCTTTCTCACAGTCTCCACAGTTGATACCAGACACATGGAAGGAGGAGCTGGGAAAAAAGGAAATAGAGTTTCTTAATATGAAACATTTCATTTTGTCTGTCACCTGTTACAACAAGGCAAATGTGTCTTTGACCTTTGTTTTTTTGTTTTTTTTTTATGGAAGCTGAAAGCAGCTGTGCTTGGGATTATATATCTCAATGCTGTTATCTCGAGATCATAAGTTAATTATTTCATCATCTCGAAACAACGAAGCTTGTTTTCTCACAATATGGAGTTCATTTATGTCAATTCCCAAGACAACGAAAGGCAAATTTCTCAAGAACACAATAATGTGGAACTAAAAACAACTTTCTCAAACAGGCATAAACTATGGCAACTGGACTAACCTCGTGTGAGTAGAAGACGTTTCGCCTCTCGTTTCGCCTCTCAGAAGCCATTCATGTCAAACTAGAACGGCCATCTTTAAACAGAGGAGGGGGCCTCAGACACCACTTGTCTCCTACCTACAATGCTATCCTTAGAGCCCTCCCAAGGAAGTGCAGCCATCGTTCCCACCTGCAGTCAGGTGACCCCCAACGACCCTCCTAAGAGGGCGGGGAGGGGTAACGACCGCCCATCAAGGCCAACGACTCACATTAACACCTAACGAGTCTATTGGTTTCGGGTCACATGACCCTTGTTTTGCCACTAGCCTCCTGGTAGATAAATATCTGGTACTCCCCACCAGACTCTTTTAGAACTGAGGAAGCCTCTTGGATGAGAGGCGAAACGTCTTCTACTCACACGAGGTTAGTCCAGTTGCCATAGTTTATGCCTGTTTGAGATTTATCATGACCTGGATGACTGAGAATATTCACAGATTTAAAAACAACTTTCGTTTTCTCAGGAATACTGGATAATTATGGAGAACTAGAAAATGAGTGTCTGGTTTATTTGATCACCTGACATCAGCCTTTAAAGTCACTGCCATGACAGTTGGTGAGGATTCATAAGAGAGTAATAACTCTGCCTGTGTTGGACCTTGATTGAAGTAAAGTCTGATGCATTGGTCAATAATGCAAACTCCTTAAAATTACATTTTCAGTTGCTACACTTGACAAGACATCATTCATGTATGCTGGTGTGGCACTCCTGACTCCCGTTTTAAGTTTTGCAATAAGTTAAGTTAAGATTGTCTTGTAATATCAGGACAATAAAGCTCATTTTCTCAAGATAACAGATAATTATCTAAGATAATGACAGCCTTTCTCAGCTTCAGTAGTTTTTTACTTTAAATCGACAATGGCAGAAAGTTGAAGGATACCAAGACCAGGGCAGTGAGGCAAAAGTAAAAGGAATGAGTTGCAGTTAAATGTCAAAAATTACTCTTTTGTTGACTTTCGTTAAATAATTAGGATTAGGAACCCATGGAATCATACCTCTGATAAAGTGGGCCCCTTATAGGAGGCAGCCAATAGATAGAGACTGAATCCGGACTTTGGTCTGTCACTATGGGAGCCAGAGGGATGGGGGCAGGTTGCTGGTCCATCAGCCACTTCTGGTAGACCAAGTCAAGGTAACAGTGCATCCGGGCCACTTGGTTGGGAGTGAAATGGTTGGTGCAGTTGTCATCTGATGTGATGCAATGAAAGGAAAAAGCCCAGGTTAGAGTCGCAGATCATGTTCAAACACTAGCTTTCCTCTAACTTCCTTGTTAATCACATGGTTGGAAATAATTAGGTTTATTGCAGACATCTGAGAGGAGGGTCAGGGTTAGGGTTAGAGGAGCTGAGATAACACCCTGTAAATGCAACAGCAATGTCCTTTGTAAACCTTTAGGAGAGCATTAAAGGAAATCCAAGTTTATCAGGCAACACTCAGATCTAATGCTGTAGCTCAGGGGTTATTTTGGATGAAAATTACAATAATGATCATATCATTCTGCTCGAAAGATACATTGACAAATGGGTGATTTAGGGACAGGTTGTCTTGAGCAACAACTGTCATTCACATGACAAATATATCTGCATACAAATGCAGATTCTGTGGGCAACAGAAACACATTTTGGTATCTGAAGCGTCTGGTTTTTGTTTGTAGTCTGTAGTGTGAGTGATATGGATCAATCATGTTTGAAAGGCTTTGACTGCATGCAGGTAAACAGTCCTTGTAGAGAGCAAAAGAGGCGGAATGCATTGGCTGAAATGCAGTTTTGAATCCAATCCGCTACCATCTGAGAACACTATAGCTTTTTACTGGTCTTTTAAAAAAATGTTTGCATTCATACGCAAATATCTCGAGATAGAGTTTAGTCAAAATGCGGTCTTGACCAATTTCTCATGTGTTAAGTTGCTCAACGGACTGTAAACAATGACCAGCGCATGGAGAAGGAGGTCTTAGCCCAGATATCTGCTGGCTACACTGCTGAAATATTTTCGATAATACACTGAACAAAAATATAAATGCAACACTTTTGTTTTTGCTCCCATTTTTTTATGAGCTGATCTCAAAGATCTAAAACATTTTCTATATACACAAAAGACCATTTCTTTCAAATATTGTTCACAAATCTGTCTAAATCTGTGTTAGTGAGCACTTCTCCTTTACCGAGATAATCCATCCCACCTCACAGGTGTGGCATATCAAGATGCAGATTAGACAGCATGATTATTGCACAGGTGTGCCTTAGGCTGGCCACAATAAAAGGCCACTCTGAAATGTTCAGTTTTGCTTTATTGGGGGGTCTGGGGGGGTCAAAAAACCAGTCAGTATCTGGTGTGACCACCATTTGCCTCACGCAGTGCAACACATCTCCTTTGCATAGAGTTGATCAGGTTGTTGATTGTGGCCTGTGGAATGTTGGTCCACTCCTCTTCAATGGCTGTGCGAAGTTGCTGGATATTGGCAGGAACTGGAACACGCTGTCATATACGCTGATCCAGAGCATCCCAAACATGCTCAGTGGGTGACATGTCCGGTGAGTATGCTGGCCATGCATCTCGTCACGGTATCTCTGTGCATTCAAAATGCCATCAATAAAATGCACCTGTGTTCGCTGTCCATAACATACGCCTGCCCATACCATAACCCCACCGCCACCATGGGCCACTCGATCCACAACTTTGACATCAGCAAACCGCTCACCCACACGATGCCACACACGCTGTCTGCCATCTGCCCTGAACAGTGCAAACCGGGATTCATCCGTGAAGAGAAACACCTCTCCAACGTGCCAGACGCCATCGAATGTGAGCATTTGCCCCCTCAAGTCGGTTATGACGATGAACTGCAGTCAGGTCGAGACCCTGATGAGGACAACAAGCATGCAGATGACCTTCCCTGAGACAGTTTCTGACAGTTTGTGCAGAAATTCTTTGGTTACGCAAACCGATTGTTGCAGCAGCTGTCCAGGTGGCTGGTCTCAGACGATCCTGGAGGTGAACATGCTGGATGTAGAGGTCCTGTGCTGGTGTGGTTTACACGTGGTCTGTGGTTGTGAGGCCGGTTGGATGCACTGCCAAATTGTCTGAAACGCCTTTGGAGACGGCTTATGGTAGAGAAATGAACATTCAATTCATGGGCAACAGCTCTGGTGGACATTCCTGCAGTCAGCATGCCAATTGCACGCTCCCTCAAAACTTGCGACATCTGTGGCATTGTGCTGTGTGATAAAACTGAACATTTCAGAGTGGCCTTTTATTGTGGCCAGCCTAAGGCACACCTGTGCAATAATCATGCTGTCTAATCAGCATCTTGATATGCCACACCTGTGAGGTGGGATGGATAATCTCGGCAAAGGAGAAGTGCTCACTAACACAGATTTAGACAGATTTGTGAACAATATTTGAGGGAAATGGTCTTTTGTGTGTATAGAAAATGTTTTAGATCTTTGAGTTCAGCTCATGAAAAATGGGAGCAAAAACAAAATTGTTGCGTTTATATTTTTGTTCAGTATACAATGTAGATACACTGACATTTGTTATTCTGACGCTGTTTTGGGAGAAAATGATGCATATGATGCTGAAACTGGCAGAAATTTCACAAAAGTCTTCATAAAATAAATTTATAAAGTAATGCAAGTTGTTTGTATGATGTATGCACAGTAGTTGTACCTGCTTGTGTTGCTGTTTATTACAAATGTCCAGAGAAACATTACTTTTCCATAACAGCCTCACATCTGTCCACTCGATCATATAATTTCCCCAACAAATGATAAAGATTAAAGACTTAAGACAGGCTGTTGTAACCAAGAACCATGTGTTTGTATTCTAGCAGAAATTTGTCCTGCACAAAAAAGCACTGCTTCTAATTGTGCAGTCGGATGTTAGACAGTATGTCTGTTTCATGTCCTCCTTCATCGCTATTCTGATAATGTACAGTGTATGTACAACAATGCTGTGTAACTGACTTGTTCTGCGGGTCACTGATCATTTCCAACATGTCTGACAGTATGCCTGCAAGCAAGGAAACTGAATAATGTTTATTCATGGTACCTGTGTAACTCATGTAATTGCTGTACGGTGTGTCTTGGTACATGGTGACTCCACAGGTATCATTGACGGCTCCAGGGTCGTGGCAGGCTTTGGATTTGGGTGTTGGTGCAGTGTCAGCACACAGATCTCCTGTCTCCATGGATGGGGTGGTCTCCTGCAAGTGCATATGACAAAACAAATAGCAAATGATCTCAGAGAAAGTGTGGACACTTTACAGACAACAGACGAAGAACTACCCCTTTTATATTTAGCTGAACGTATATAATTCAAATGATTAAGAACATCAGCAGGTTCATATTAAACATGTGGCAAGTGTAGACATACTGTAAAGACTGAAAAAGACAAAGATACAGAACAATAGAAATTTGATGAAAAAAAATTCCCAAAAAGGAAATGCAGTACAGCTTTGCATCATGAAAACATCGTCCTATGTAGTATTATCAAGAGCAAAAGATTTAACAGTCCTACCTGACATGGGTCATCGCAGGAGTCCCGCTCGCTCACCCCCTTGAAGACATGGTACAGTCCAAAGATGTGGCCCATCTCATGGATCATGGTGTTATGGTGGCCTATAGTACCAAAGTAGGATGGGTTAAGCACCATCCCACCTGAAGAAAAAAGATCAAATTCACAGTATGGGTCATAACATCATTATTATCTAGATATTTTTCACATTTATAAGACAGTCCGTCACAGCAAATACATTTCTAGTGACTGAAAAGTGAGAAAAGGCATGCGAGTCTTCACGAGATGCAAATCTAAAATTGCTCTCTCTTTCAGACACCACCTCATTCCACCACTTTGATGTGATGGAATGATTCGTAAAACTGTTTTTCAACAACTGAGCCGGTTCAGTGCCCTTTGGCAAGACAATAAAGGAAATCCCAAGATTCAGCTTCTGTTCTGCATCTAAGAACATGAAACCATGTTCAGATGTATTACGTATGACTGCATTGTATGTAAAAAAAAAAATAATTAAAATAAAATCAAAGCCCAGGGAGGGGGGGTTAATATTCCAAGATAAAACTCTGAATTTCTCAGATTAAAGTCATAAATTTTTGAGAAAAAAGACAGGAAATTTTCTTTGATTCACTGTAAGAATTTTGTTATAAGGTTTCAGGAGCACAAAACAAATCAACTGATCCAAAACAAAGGTGGTATTTTCTGTGAAAATCCAGATCCTAGCTACCACCTGTGTCTATCCAACTCCAGGTTTAGGCCTATACTCTGTGCCACCACAGCAAGCTGGAATCTACAAAAGAGAAACAGACCTCCATGGTAAACGACTGAGCTCTGTGACATTTTAAACCAATTAGGAATGAAGTAAAACTTAAGTACTTTAATCCCAAAACAGGAAATAAGATAAGTTAAGGTGGCTACGGGTGGACATGGATCATTTTTGCCTGCTTTCAATATAGAGGAATGCTCTGCCGAAACCTTGTATTCACCACTTTGCCTCATTTTCCTAATAACTGGCAACTTGCACCACTGTTTTATCTATTACATAAGAAGTTTAATGGCCTTGGAGCCAACATGTGCCACCGAAAATGCACTAAAATATACCTACTACTCTCAACACCAAAGCCACTAAAGATGATTAGAAAGAAAACATCTAAATCAATCATATGGACAAAGATGCATTAATGTTATGAACTTCATACATTATATATAGAAAATAAACCACCAATATTAAAAGACTGATACTAGGCTGCATGAGTCGGTTTACGGTGCAGCAGAATGTTTAAAGTAAAATGCTTTGAAGATATCATTCAGTAGGTATCATAAATCTATTTGCATATAAAAAGGTGGAATATGAATTCTGTGTGACCCACACTTAACACAGTGTAATGGTAGGTAGGCAGGCTGGACAGACAGATCATAATGAGAAAACAAGGAAAATCAGACATCCCGTCTAATCATGAATGGTTGCTTGGAAAAGCATTCTTTAACAAGCCTGCGTGGAAGAACACACTGCATGGAAAAATACCATTGTTACATTTCCATAAGCACACTAAATTACTTTTCTAATAATGATGATAAAGACCTCTCTACATCCACTCAGAAGTACATGTTGAGTCTGTGTACTAACATGCTTTTTGCTTGGATCTTGTGTGTATCCTCTGCCCCTTGCTTAAGGTTATGATTTAAGTGCTGTTTATTGGTCTGTCCGTTAGGGGAGACCAGGGATAATTGTAACATGGGTGATAGCGCCTTCAATTCCTCTAATCAGAAACAGGCTAGAGTAATGAAACTCTCTCTGCACATGCTCAGTTAGATTGCCATTTTGCTTACAAAAAAGGAGCCACATTTGAAGCTTCCAGAGTAAGGATGTCAATGTGCTCAAACAGCTAACCACTGAGAATAATTTTGACCAGTGACTACACTATATTTTGCTGCTCTTCAGTTTACTGCACTGCACACTACCTGGATCTGGTTGAACAGACAGCCAGCTCGCCGCATTACCACACAGAATCATAGTGCCCACCCTCAGGTCTCCAGTAGTCAGCCAGCCTTGGCCACTCTGCACTGTGCACCAGCCAGGTCAGGTGGGAGCTAGCTAGCAGCAGCGCTCATTCTGCGATTACCGCTAGTAACGCTGTCCCAACCTGACAGCATTGCTGTGGAAACATTGTGCCCACTTTTCAGTCTCCTACTGGGTCACCCCGCCTCAAAATTGAGCTGCCTATAATCGCAAATGAGTGGCGTTGTAAGCTAACTTAGCTCTCACCTGACCCAGGTGTTGCACAGTACGGAGAAGCCAAGGCTACCGGTAGCTAACCAACATAGAACACAGAATAGGATACGGGCACTAAGTTTCCGCATGCTAATGCAGCTAGCTGGCAGTCTGTCCGCAAAGACCTTGTGCTTTGAATTGCAGTGCTAAAGCTCACAATGAGTTAATGGAAAGCCTATTTTATCTCTGTTTTTCTTCTTTTTTTTTCTTAAAAATTAATTGGTTAGTTATCGGTTAAAGGGTGTCAAAATTAAGAGAAACTGACATCCCTATTCCAAAGAAAGTTTTTTAGAAAAAGTTTTTTTTGTTTGTTTGTTTGTTTTTTTCATTTGTTTTTATTTAGGTAATAATTAAACTTCTTTGTCCACAAAAAAACATGACTGATGATACAATAACGCCTTGTTACAACTGTCCCTGGTCTCCCCTAGTTGACAGGATATCTCAAAATACATTCACAGATCTCAATAAAATTTGGTAGGAGGTTTGTTCATGCACCACAGACAGCAAGAGATTTGTTTTGCTGTGGATTTTCTAAAATGTTTTTAACAGGACAAGATGATGCATTGTTGGATATTTTTTACTAATGTACCTCTCTGAGTGAAATATAATTCTGTCAGTATTTTCATGCAGGTTCAGGTGCGGATTAAGACAAATCTATATATTTTATACTATTAAAGAAAAAAACAAAACAAATGTAATGACGGACAAATAAAAATACAAATCATTAACAAAGTATTCCAAAGACAGCAATTTAAAAATCAGCTACGGTTTTGGGGCTATGGTGAATTCTTACAAAAATTGCCTAAAAGTGGAGATACAGGTTTTCTGCAGCATGCTGATAATCGCGGAATTAAGAACAGACATGACAGTTATTGGTTTTCTAATTAGAAACAGCGTGTTCAGTGGTGGAGACTTTGAACAATGAAGACATTAAATACGAAGACACTAAACAACAGGGCCTCCGGAGACGACTTGTCATCTGCTAACTTGTTTTTAAACAGGGACAGATGCTGAGCAACAGAAACAAATGTCATGTGGGAGACATTCAGCGGAGGAATAAATTCAACAGTTTAATTCGAAAATATAACATCTACTCTGGCAGTAAGACTGGTAGCATCAAATCATCCCCATTTAAATTAATAATTATGCCGAGCCCATACATCTACAGAACAACAACATATTACATTAGATAATAATCAGTTATATTTGATTCTGAAGAAACAACAACAAGGTATGTTATTGCCCCAAAATTGAACAGCTGGACACTAGAAAAATAATGAAAAGTTTAAGCCTAACTTTGCTGTTTGATACACTGTGATCACAGGGAGCTGTGCACTGTGTGCTCCCCTTGCCTGAGATGTCCAGCTCCTCTGGTGGTGGCGTGAGCAAAAACATGTATATTATATTAATATTCAACTTCAATTAAATATAGTTTGGCAAGAGCTTCGTTCTCCCCTTTTACATCAAATAAGTCAAAAAATGCAAAGAAATTTAATCTTAAGACAGAGATAGGAAAGATCCCCGTTAAAGGGGTTTTTTTTTTGGGGGGGGGGGTTCCTTATCCACTGTGAGGGTCCTAAGGACAGAGGGATGTTGTATGCTGTAAAGCCCTGTGAGGCAAATTGTGATTTGTGATATTGGGCTTTATAAATAAAATTGATTGATTGAATTGATTGATCTTTTGCATCTTTGCAACCAGGTTTCAAGATCAATGGTGACAACATTTTCATATGCTAAATGCCAGTGCAAATATAAACCTTTTTATTGTTTGTTTAATAATGCAGGTGTTTTGCTTCAATTATGCTGTGTGAGCATTTTGGCACACTTCCATGGTAATTTGATTAATGTATTGTGGACATAAGACGTCACCTGTATTTTGCTGATAAAGCTACAACTAACAATTACTTTCATTAAATCAGCCACTTAAGCTTTTAATTTCTCAAATATCAATTGGGGTTTATTAAATTTCTAAACACCAAATGTCCAGGAAAAGATTCCAGAGCTCATAGTGACATTATAATCAAAGTAAACTGCTTATTTAATCTGAGAGTCAAAAGTATAACTATTATAAACCTAATTATATGGAACATTGGCTTAAAATATTAATAATCAATCAACTGTCAATCATAAAATCAATCACTTTTGGTGGAATTAATCTAATCATTCCATCACGTTTATGCAGGGTAAAACAATACAAAGCACCATTGTTTAATTTGCTTTTTCTTTAACTCAAACATACTCAGTATCCATTATATAATGCATTCGTGACTGTGAGTAAATAAAAATCCCATCTGCTATTTAACAGCCTGTTTTCGATGCAGGGATTCACCAAGGTGCTGGAAATGCTACAAGTAGCAGCACTGCACAGATTGTGTTTGTTAGGCCTACATGTGGGGACATGTGAGTTCTTCCAGTGAGATAAATGCTTCCACTGGAGGTACATCTACCCCACGAGTCTCCTACTTTGGATTCCACTCACTACTTTGTACTAGCACAAGAAGAAAACAAAGTGCATAAATAAATAAAGAACAGCTGTCAAGTGGGCATGGGTGGCAACAATGGTACAGAGCCCACACTGCCGTTTGTTTGTTTGGTTGTTGTTGGGTTGATTAGCCTTTTCCAGTGGAAAGGGCCTAATGATTGGAAGAGGAAAGAGGCAATGTGCCGGGAAAATCTCTGCCAGCTCCAATTGCTCTCCCCATCTCGTTTGGATATCGCCAAAGCAGACAACAATGGATGGAGGGCAAGGGAAGGGATGAAGAAGTGAATAAAAATGAGAAAGACAGAGAAAGAGAAACAGGATTATAGAAAGAAAAACTAATGACAAAACTGGAAAGGGAGGAGGGAATAAAGAGGAAGACAGAAAACAGAGGAATAAAGACAGACGTAAGAGACGTGACGTTTATGTTTAATACACAGTGTGATGTAATTTAACCTACCTTGGTGGGTAAGAGCTTCCTTTGCCCATGGCCAGGTTGCTGCTCCTGCCAGCTCTTCACGCACTGAGTTGCTTGCAAAGAAAACATTGAGTGTGTCAGTGCCGCTCAGGTGAAGCTCCTCCTTTAGCTCTTTCACACTCATGTAGGCCCTGTGGAAATGGAAAAAGAGAAAACATGAAAATATTATGACACTAATATCATAATTTTCAATATAGTTACGTTGTACTAAACATTTATAAATGCCTAGTAGACTTAACAGGTAATACCAGAGATGGGACCAAATCGTTGTTTTGCAAGTCACAAGTAAGTTTCAAGTCTTTGCACTTAAGTCCAAAGGCAAGGCCCAAGTCATGGTTGACCAGTCCCAAGTCAACTCCTAAGTAAAGACAGACAAGTTCTGATTCAAGTCCCAAGTCCTCAGCTTTGAAATTTCCAGTCTTAAACAAGTCATAATGTGCTCTTCATCAAATGTAATGGCATTTTAACAACAAAATTATAATGTAATCATGTAATCAATTCACAATAATCATAGATGTTTTTAAAAATGTGTACTTACTTGTTAAAACCAGTTTGTTAAATCTCTGTCTGTAGTGTTCGACCATTTGCATTACATTTTTTCATGCATTACATTTTTTAACTATTTTGTTAATGTTAGTAGGTCCAGTTACATTTTTTTTTATATCACAGATAAGCAAACGTACACGGCATGAAAACTGAAAACATATCGCAATATACCTAGCGGTGGAATACGACTTACAAAGTGGATCTGTGGAATTGAGCGTCGACTTGCTGGGTTTGAACATTAATAACATAAGCTAATTCAGGAAATAAAGAGAAATTGTCTCATTGCACATTCTTTAAATAACATACTTCTTAATCTTTGGGTTTGGAGGAAGGTATCCAAGTGAAGTCACAAGTCATTCGTGTCAAAGTCCAAGTTGAGTTGCAAGTCTTTTTTGATTTTGTCAAATCAAGTCACCAAATTGGTGACTTGTGACTAGTTTGATTTGTGTCCAAGTCATGTCACTCAAGTCCACACCTCTGGTTAATACCATACAGTAATTTAATATGCAAATAATGAATGACCATATGCATTCATAAAAGTAAACTGAGTGGAAACAGTGAATCCAAAGTTATACGTGTCCGTCAATCAATGGATACACTGCTCCACACTGCATGAGCAAAACCACGTAGAAACTCTAAACACTGAGTAATGTGACCACGTATACCAGTTTAACTTAATATTTTGAACTAAAAAGAACTATTATCTTGTTTTCTTAGCAAGTGAAGATGAGCTAATTGGAAAGTAAGAATTAAAGTAATTAAATTAAAGTAAGTATTAAGTAATAACGTTACAACAGATATACTGAATGAGAATACTTTTAGTTTGTGTGTACAGACTTTAACATAAAAAAGCATTTCCAACAATTTTTGGTAGGTCAGCCTTTTACTTTTTAAAATAAAATGAGCTACATAGGATATAGTCTTTAAACATAGCGTATTGTTATGCTAACAGAGTTTAATGTCTATGTTCTTATTACAGAGAAAGATTTCAATTTCAAAACATAGTAACTACATTAAAGAAATATTTCAACATTTTTAAAAATATGCCCGTTGCCTGTCTTACCAGAAGTTTGAAGAGTTCGAGAGCTTGGTTCAGGTCATATTTAGCCTAGCTTAGTGCTGGTAGTGGAGAATGCTGCTGCATTGTGTTACAAAAAAGGGGAGGAAATAGAGAAAAATATACCTTTCAACGGTTTAAAAACTGTCTGTATTAACTCATTAGCCTACTCGATTCTTGTTAACTAACGTTACATCCACAAGTCACAGCTGTTTCTTCTGAGTTAATGTGGAAAGTTTACTAAGCTATCAACAACAGGACAGGACAGCTAAGGTGAAGTTGTTCCCCTGGCCTAGCTGTTGTGGGTCAGTGGTCAGAAATGCCTAAGCCTGCGCAGTTAGCTCACCCACAAGCCACAGTTTCCTTCTTGGCCCAAGACAGGCCTGGTCCAGCCACACAGGTGTTTTCACTTATGCTGCCTGGTTAGACCTCTGCTCAGGACAGTGCAGGCAGGTTAGAGTGTGATTGATTAGCAGCTCCCGTATGTTTAGTTGCATCTGTGAAGCCTTACTTCAGTTGTTTAATTTCTAAAACCACTGGTTTAAAGTTCTGCAAATTCAAATTAACAGTTCAGTATAGTGTAGTTACAGTATGGTAGGATATATACAGGCCGCAATGTGTAAATATTACAGCTCTGGAGTAAGACAACTTAGGGTGCGGTTACACATGAGCGAAATTAACACCGGCAAATATTTGCCTCCCATTCACCAATGTTGCAGTCACCATTCAGCAGGTATGGAATATAAGAAAATGGAAAATGTACCACTGACATCATATTTCCTGGTAGCTAATATTAGCTAGCTAGCAAACTAGCTTTCCATGTGGGTCACAACCAGTGTTGCCCACATTGAGACAGAGCGAAGGGAAAAATTATACATTGCTCTCAAGTGACTTTGTATTGCGTGAAGGTGCCTTCTTGTCATCAACGTCTGGTAGCAAACAACACAAAAATACCTAAAAGCTGCTTTTTGGTGAGATGCACTAAAAACATGGTAAAGAATCCATGTTACTACAAGCTGCCGAACCGAAAAAGTGAGCTTTTAAACAATAGGGAGTGAGGTGTCAGGGTGGTAATTGTGGTATCCTGACACTCAGTGTGCCTATACACACAACAAGTACTTCACTAATTTGGCCCGACAATCTGTAGAGGCTGAAGCTAAGTTATGTAAAGCCTGTGCTGTCTCAAATCGCGTACTTCTGTACTTACACTTACTATTTCACACTGAGAAGTATGAGAAAATGCAGTGCACTATGAGTACCCGGATGGTATGCTCAAAACGGTCAAAAAGTTGAGTGTGGAACTATGGACACTTCTCGCACTCAATGGTCGCCATCTTGGCTACGTAGCGGAGGGGGAGGGACCACTTCTCAAACTGGAAATAGCGGCCGAGGACTGTGCGACCATGAACATTGCTGCATTGTACAAATACATGTGTTTTTTTGCAGTAAGTACAGTGCTTAATTTGAGCCGGAACGTACTGGAACACATATCAGGATCTTTTCAGAAAAGGCCCGGGTGCTAATTTGCATGGGTCTTTGCTGATGACACTAGTGTTGCAGGGTGGAGTACTGTAGTACTACGGTGCCTCACGTACCACTACTGTGGGATGAGTTCAAAGTCCAATTGCAAGAGGGTGAGTGTCCATGCGCCGTCCAATAATGGCGCGTGCTGGTCACCTGGCACTCAATATGCTCCTGTAGTGGTTTGTTTTCCAGACATGTGAGTATCTTTGAGCAGTTAAAGTTACTGTTTTACTTGTTGGCAGTGATTTGTTTTCCACAGAGCTCTACGTGCGAGCATTTTACTCACATTTGCGACTAAACATAGTTTTGTGCCAGCAAAATAAATCATTCAGCACGCTGTGCGAGTACAGATTTCAGCCAGCAGCAGGAATGAAAGGTGAGTCCTGCTGGTTGTGGGTTGAACGGGGGTCACAGACAGGAATATGGCGGTCAAATAGCCTTCGGTGGCTCTGCGGCGCAAGATAACGGCTTATTGGTGACAGAGAAGTCTGACTCCAGGTCCAGTAGCCTAAAGTACCTGGACAACTGAGCCGTGGCAGCACACAAGTATGTGGCGTGTCAGAGAGGAGAAACGAGCCGTTCACATTTCTCTCTTTGTGGCAGGCCCACAAACCTCACTGCACTTTAGGGACTATTCTTTACTTATGAAGGGACTGTTCTTTACTTGTCAGGGGAGGAGGGTGGCTGGTTGGTTTTTATTTTATTTATTTATTTTATTTCAATCCCCATGTTAATCACTTATTGATGCTGTTTTTGAAGTATGAATAAGTCAATAAGTAATTTATTCCATTGAAATATCATTGATGTATTATAGAAAAGTGATTTATCTTTTTATAAATGACAAAAGGCATATCTGCCTAATTTTTTGCTGTGGTACTATGACACTACTCAGAACCCTGATACTTTAACTGGTATCGTACCGTGGGTCCCAATTTTGGTACTGTGACAACACTAGATGTCACAACCATTCCATTCGGAGTTGCGCAGTTAGGCGGCTCGGGTGCCGCTTAAAAAAGTGTTCCCCCACTTTTGGGAGTGGGGTACACTGCTCTCTCAGAGGCCAAAAGCATCCCCCTACTTCTAATTTTACAAATTAAGCACTGACTAAGTACCACTATACTGTTGTCGGGTATAAGCCAGCAGTATGTTTATTGGGCTAATTTAGCAGTATGTAATAATTTGGTACCCCAAACGACAATGCAAATACTAATGCTAGTTTGCTAACTAGCTAATTTGCGGTCGCCATTTCCGGTGAGTGCACACAACACCACCCTATCGAAATTTGCGCACAACACCAATAAGTACATGATGCACATAGTATACTACATGGAGGTGTACTTACAGAAGTATGTGATTTGAGACACATCACTGGTTTTAATTTGTGTTAGCTTAAATGATGATCTTGTATGTCACTACTGGCCATTCAGTGGGATCATTTCTTCAAGATTAGCAAGGTAAAGTGAGGAGGACACTAAGATTGACAGACAATATTAGGTTTGTCAATGTAACACTTTCTCTCTGGTAGACATGAGGCACTAAAATAGTCCTTTGACATGCTGATATCTAATGTTTCTAGTGAGCTACAGCCATTTTGTTCGCATTTCAGCCCTTAGTTGCATAACGTGGTGACTAAGTTCCCAGTGGCAACTTGCGGTATTGCAGCAAAAAATCCCCTGCAGCCCAAAAAGCATTTTCCCCATAGACTACCATTGTAAAAGAGATGTCTGCTGACAGGACACCTCAAACTGCAAACATGGTCAATTATGATTCCTTTTGTTATGATTTTTTTTCAAGGATGTTCAATATACTTTCCTTGAGCCAAAAAAAAAAGACTTTTTTCAGTCAGCCACATATATTTTTGGTGCATGTGCAAGGTGAGCGACTCCACTGCACATGCTTTGAGCTTTTATGCTAAGCTAAATAATCCTGCAGGACAGTCTTCACATCTATCCCACAGACTGAGGGCATATAAGTGTATTTTCCAAAATGTGAGAGAATTCCTTTAGGTGTGGAGACAGTGAGACATAATTTCTGCTCAGGCTGGTTCGTGCAACTTAATATTGTGAGAGTGAATGTCAGAACGTGTATTCTTGGTGCAGGGCATCTCTTTAGCAGACGACAGTTTGCTTCAATCCGTCAACATCTCTCTCTGCCCCCTGTGTAGCTTCCAAATCATAATTGTTTGAATTGGTCAGGGTACTTCAAACCACTGCCCCCCACAGCCCACCACCCCCCCACCTCTCTGACTGTGATAAATTACCCTGGCGGCACTTTGATGTGTGAAGCCGACTTTGTTTTTCCCTGGCTGCAGTGATGTCACATGTCATTTCTCTCCTTTGCTTTCATAGCTGGAAAGCTTTTGCACCCATCACCATTAGGCCTTACTGGGTCTGAGAGCCTTGCAGTGGGGTCTCACTGGCTGCCCAGTTCGTGCATGCCAGACAGTTAGGGCTTTTAGCTGGGCCTCCTATGGTTTTCTGGAGCACTACAACTGCTTGATGAAAAAACAAAATCTGGCTGTCAGTGTACGGGACTCTGTGTGTTTGCATTTCTTTGCATCTGCTTTATGTACGGTGTAGTAAATACCAACAGTGCCAAGTCAACCTGTGGTGCATCAGTATAGTGTTGGGTCAAATCAGTTCATATTTACAAAAATACATTCAGTTGAATGTATGAATCATACATAATTTTGTTTGCAAAGTCTTGTTTTCTTTCATCACACACAGGTAAAGCTTTGGATTTAAGTGTTTTTCAGTGATTATAACGTAATGGATTATTGTTTCATGTTGTACTTATCAAGCAGGGAGGTTTTATGTGATCAAATTCAGCTGTGAGGCTAACTTTGTTAAAATTACTAAGCCATACTTTAATCTTTACCTCAGCCACTTCAAGTGTTTTTGGATGATTTGTTTTATGTTGGTTTCTTAAAAAGTAGTAAAGGTTTATGCCTTTGATCAAGCTCAGCTGTAGGGCTACATTTACAAATATTACTTAAACATGCTTAAATCCTAAGAGATTAAAAAGCGCTCGTTTATATTATAAGAAATATAATTTGTTTGATTGCTCGTTAAAAATACTTCAGCTTTGGCTCAGCGCTGCCTGCATTGTTCCAACAGCCTGAAGGATAGTCAGCTTGTGACCGTAACATCTCAGCTTTCAACAGGGAAAAATCTAGATGGATGAAATGACAAAGCAGCAATCCCTGTTCTCCCATACACTACATTCAATGTACCATTAAGTGAAGCACTTTGCCTCTAAATTGGTCCAAAGGTGTTACTCAGCAGCTAAGAGTCCTGCATGTGTGTAATCCTCGCCCGAATGCAAGCCCTCCCTGAGTGCATGTGTTGTAGCCTACTGTAAATACGAATGTGTTTTCTCAGGCACTTTGCCTGCCTAAATGAGGTTTAAGATTTAAGATGCTTCAGGGAAACCCTGCTCTCACTACATTACTGAAGCTGGGTTCAGCCGAGGCTGCGTGCAGTATCCATCACCCCGGGCTGTGCAATTACAAGTGACAGAAAGTTGACCACTAAAGAGTTGACTCTTCAACTTCTGAGACTCAGAGGATGCCTCGATGGAAGTCTAAGTCAGACCTGGCAAAAAATAAATGGCTCTACATGATTGAAGTGAAAACCATGGTTATGAATTAACAAAATTACCATTTGTGGGGGAGTCAAACACAGCGTGAATCAACAGCAGAGTCAGCATTAGCACTGTCACCATATAAAACTGTTGATGTGTGTCCACTTTAAATATTATTGTTGACAAGTCAGTTACTTTGAAACCTCAAGAATCAGGAGACGGACTCTAAAAATATCACACCAACAACAGTCAAACATTTTAATATATTATATACTTTACTGTGCACTTAACTTGCATTTGTACAATGTTACGTGCTGATATAAAGTAAATACAAAGCATCTACAATCCAAACAGTTGCTCCTAAGGGCTTGATGAATGCAGTGCTAGAAGAAGATACCAGCACTTACAGGTAATATATTAAACGTCACTTTTATTGCTTGAGTGCAGACTCGTTTGGTGCAGAAGCGTACAACCACAAACTGAGAACTAGGGTTAGAGCTATATATTGGTTTTAAGGTATGCAGAGATACAAAAGTAGACAGTCATCATACCATGTACATTTGCTTATTTATGATGTTGAGAAGAAAATGCAACAGGATGGATAATCTCCCTTTTATTTGTTATTTTTAAAAGGGGAGACTTTCTACATATACTTCCATTAACAAAATTATTTCAAGTTTCAATTATAGTCATAAAACATTTGTTAAACCAAAAATAACCCTTCCATTTTCATTCCTTTAAGGGTTATTCTGACTGAAAATAATATAATTCTGTAATACCATTAAACTGAGTCGGTTATCAGACTGTGAAAATCTCATACCGCTACAATCCCACTGAGAACAAGTCACCTACAACCAGCCGCCCTGAACAGCAATTGTCCAATCATAGCTTAACAATCGTAATTAAGCCTCGGCTTTCTCAGTAGGTTGACGCGTTGTATGTATGGGTAGAAAGTGAAGTTAGAGTGATACTCTATCTAAGGCCTCATTTACACCACAAGCAATGCATTCACTAAGTGCGAGAAGCGGTTCTACAAGAGTAGCGGCAGCACATGTGTATTCACACCAAAACCGAACTTGATTTGGGGAAGCTTACACCTGAGCAACCCATGTATACTGTATATAGCCATCAAATGCACATTTAACCCCCATTAACAGAGCTATCATTTTCAGCCAGCAGGAAACAGTGAAAAGTCAGCTGGAGCTGGAACTTACGATGGCTTAATGAGGTAGCTAGCTACAGCTGATAAAAATCTTCTGGCAACAGTTTACATTTCGACCAGCAAAACCTGCTAAAATTGAAAAGCAGTGTTTATCTACTTTTTGTCTAAAATCAAGGACCTATTATTTCAAGAATTTCTACAAATTTTGATGGTAGCGTTCCACTCCATAGGCTGTGGGCTGGATGTAGCATCCAGGTCTGAAAAGTAAAGCCAGTGTGAGGCTACAATAGATTGGAGACAACTGCACTGGTTGCAAACATAGACTGTGAAAATAATGGAGGCAGCTACCATGACGTCATCCACTGGTTTGTGGAGTTCAGCATTGCCATCTTAAGTTTGTTGGAGCCATAAGTGACCATATTTGGCCAGTGCTGTGGAGGAGTGGGGAGTGGATCTGACTGAGAAGTTGAGGAAGCTATCAGTGGCCCATCATTAATTATATGTCACTGTAAGCCTTAATAAAATGTAAACAGGTGAATTATATAAAAATTCACCCCCCGTACAGTTGTCATGAATGTTGCAATTAGCTACAGAGACCAAATTGTTTTTTGTACCAGGCTGTAAACGTGTTTATTTCTACTGTGAAGTTGGGCATTTTAACATAGGCGTCTATAGGGATTGACTGGCACCAGGAGTCAGCCTCAAGTGGCCATTTAAAGAACTGCAGTTTTGGGCACTTCAATTTTGGCTTAATTTTGCGAGCCCGGACGTTGCTGCTTGGTTGCAAAAACAAGTGTGTCTGTACAGTCTAGGAAAAATGGTCCTACAACAACAACAGATGTCACAAAGTCTGTGTTTGTGTCTGCATGTGGATGTCTGTGTGTCATAGTGGCAAAATGTGGTATTGTGGTAATGTGGTATTTTGGAAGGTGTTTCTGTTTGTCTGTCTGTCTGTGAACAGACTTTGTAAACATAATAATGTCGCAATCATTAAAGATGAAGTCATGAAATTTTACAGGTGTGTAGCTGAGATCACAATGATAGCTGAGTTCAAAGATGGGTGTGGTCTGGGCAAGGGTGCCAGAAGTAGGGCGGTGGAAAGTAGGAAAGAGGCTATCAATAGTGTCCTCAAGGATGGCGACCACCAAAATGCTGAACTTTAGGCTTCGAAACGGTAGTTCACACAACAATGGATGACGTGTAGGTGGCTTTATTTACTTCTTTATACAGTCTACTGAGCTGCTGTTATCTTTGCAAACTGCATGTGTCATGCAAGAACACAAAGCTTGACATGTTTAGCAAATTTAACTGAGGAGGATGGGGCTTAGCAAATAGTCAGTTCCAATATTATGGCCTCGTAAACTTACATGCCGTGGCTCACACTCACTAGCATAGAAAACATAAGGCAGGCATAATCCATGGATCAACTGTAAGATGCATTCACTGTTCTGGGAAACATTGGAGTTGTGTTTTTATTAGTGAATAAAACATGACCACAATAAAACTTGACCTGAATAAAACTTAAGATTCACGTTCACGTAAAGCATCAAACAAGGTTGGAACGGGATAGTTCTTTCAGGGGAGTTGCCTGGAGCTCTTTGCACACAAGTGCACTGTCCAGGATTAACTAACAAAAAACTTTCCGCAAATCCTGGACATGTGTCTCAGCATAAATGGACGTGATGTCCCCCACCACCCCATCACTCCCTCTCCACCCTTGCCTCTCTCTCTCTGTGTCCATCTTTCCCCTTCCCGCTCAATTTCTTTATTGTAATGCCAGAATCTGCAGTGTACCTGGCCATCGCTCTAGAACTGGCTCTCAACAACAAATTTGTGTCGTGACAGCAGCTGGCTTCAAAAACCTCTGGCCCTGTACTGGCCAGCAGCAGCTGCACACATATAGGGTCCCACAATCTGAATACCTGGCCAAGAGCTCAGAGAGAAGGGGGTGGGGGGGGATATCAAAAACCCAGATCCCAAACATAAAAATGGTTCAGTGCTCTACAAATGCCAGCAAAATGTCATCCTCACATTAATTGTCTCTCTGCCTGAGAAAGTTGCAAGTTGGGATCCAGGGACACACATGCATGCAGGCATGTCGAAGCACTCGCACACATGAGCATTTTCAACAAGCTGAGGTCAAGACCTTTCCAGAGGACCTACACTACTGTTAGTCTACTGGGCCCACTTTTACTACACTCTGGTTTCCTGAGTATTGGCTCTTCATGTTGTTTTAAGTGGGGGGTCAGGAGCTTATAGACAGGAACTCTGGCAAGATTCACTGCAGGAGTTACATCACTGCGTAGAAGTACACACATACTGTGACTTTTGAGTTTTGCTTTCAAAATCTGAACAGCAGAGGCCTTATTTATGGAAGTCTCTCATGCAAAAACATTCTGCACAAAACCAGATCAAATCCAGAGCCATGATTTATAAAAGCATGCTCACATCAACATCAACACATTACATTGATCTCTCCAATCCCCTGTCATATATCAAACTAAAACGGATTCCAGTGATTACCCAAAGGTAAGTGTGGTGGATATATTTCCATTTGTTCTTTGGAATATCTTTTGCAATAATCATCAAATTAAAACAATAATAAATCACAGAGCATTTTATATAATTGAGGCCAAAGGACCAGACCCCTGTTTGTGCAAAACAACAGAGCAGAGTGCTGTCTGCTGTCCAGCTTTTTTCATTAGTGTCCATCTCCTCTCTGCAGGGTAGAGAGCTCAGGCTGAGCAGAGGGAACATCTGACCATAACAACTACCGAACCAAATTTTTTTTCCTGTCTGTCTTGCGGTGTCCATCCCACCAAGCTCGTAACAGGACAACATAAATTAACATTTACTTATGACACACGTGAAAAGCTTCCTGCATATGGCCAAGCTATGAGATCACACACATGCAAGCCAACTTTGTCTTTTTTTTTTTTTTAAACTTTTACCTAACTTTAACCTTTGTCGTCCAGGGGGAGTCAACCAAGCACCAGGTTCTTTTTCAGCAACAGGCCGTTTTACATTCACACAGCTGCTCAAATTCATACCTGGAAGCTGCACAGTACAACCACAGTCTCCTACTGTTTGCCATTTGGAGCTGTTAAGTTCAGCTTGTCTCCTTCTGTTGGCCATTGAAACAGTTAAGAGGTTAGGGTCCTTGCTCAAGGGCACTTAATGTTTTAGGCTGGGAAAGTGAAGTAGCTATAAAGTCCAAGTTACTTCAAGTATTTCAGCTGTGGACCTTCTGGTCACAGGCATGCTTCGCTAACCTTTCGGTTGCTACTACATAAGCAAAAGTAGAAACAGCCATAAAGGATCCTTGGAATAGGAGGTGACTGTTGCCCTTCGAACACCTTCCTTTCTTCTTTCTTTTTCACCAGGAGAAAATAAACATAGCAGTGAAGTGTTTCGTTGTACTACCTTACTACTTCATGGAAAAATAGAGGTTGTTGCTGGAAATGTTACATAATTTTGACAGGAGCTGCGCCACTCAAACACTACTGGAAATGTAATTAAATCAGTAGCATCCCCCAATGCCACAAACAAGATAGCTAAATTTGTATTTTTATTCATTCAAATTTTTAATATATCCAATGGTCACCTGATTATATTTGAGGCTGTAACTTGGACAGGGGGATGTAGTCAAGAACTAGTTGTTGGTACCTCTTCCTGATTAATCTTTATAAACAGATATCTGCATGTAGGCAACGAGAAAAGATTTTGGTATCAGAAGCATTTTGGTTTCTGTTCGTAGTCCATCTGTCGTCCGAGTCGTACTGACCAATTATGTTTGGGGGGCAGGTAAACAGTCTGTGAGAAGAGGCGGAACATATTGGCCAAAATTAAATCTTGGAACCCATCTGATACATCCTGACAACCGTTTATTGGCTGCTGCCCACAGAGGCTTAATGTTGTCAGATTGATAGACGATGGGTAAGAAAAATATCAATAATTTTCTGTTGGTATTTGATCATTTATTCACTTGACAGAAGGCATTTTCCCCCTGTTAAAAAATTATTCATTATGTGTCTAGCCATCCGCTTGTCGTAGTCTAACAACTATAAGTGACCATAGTCAAGTCATTGTGGGTGTTTTCTGCCTTCCGATACCGTTTTTTATGCTTGTAAACAGTGTGTTGCCTTCACTTTTTTTGTTTAGTACAAATAAATATGATCAGAAACTAAAAGATTTGGGAGTTAGTCTTAAAATGAATGCCAAAGTTGTAATTGTTGATTTTAAGTCATCTGTGGTATTTGAATTTTTAATACCAATAGAGGAATAGCGAGCACAAAGTCTTGCCTGGTTCCAGGTTTGAATCAGAGTCCAAACAGGGTTTGAGTTGACTGATTTGTCTGGTATGGTGACATGAAACAGCGGTTCCTCAGTTAAAGTTAAAAAACAAAACAAAACAATCCAATAAGCGCCACGGGGTCTAAAACCATTGTCAAGCTTTTGTCAAGCTGTGTGTCAGAACCAATGAGGATTACTAACAACAATGGTCCATGTTATGAAGCTGTTCTAAATCAACATGTCTTTTCAATATCACCCAACATCATAGTTTGTTTTACTTTAATTCGCACTGCTCTTAAAAATCTGGTAAAATAAGTATGTTGGATATGTACCAGTGTGCACTTAAAATGACTTTAGAGTCAGACAGATAAGTTGATCCTCCGTGACTGATTTCCTTAATCAATCATGGAGGATCAACTTATCCATTCTGGCGCAATGTCAGACTGAAGCTGGAAACAAAGTTTTACAAGTCGGCTATTCTATCTGATATCAGGCAACACTGGGTCCACATAATGTTTACCAATATTTGACTCTTCTATTCCAAAAGAAGCCATAAATAGGTTGTTAATGATAAGTATTACACAAATATGTAGTGAAGTTTACCATTAAAATGCCTTTTTTGATAGGTGTGAACTCATAGAGATACAGTAAGTTATTATATACACCAGTTGAGTCCTTAAAGGATATGAAGATGGAAATTTCAACTTTTTGCTTTAGTTGCAAGGTTGGGATTTGAATTATGGCACAAGGACTTGTAATAACAAATCCTGTAAATTGGTAAAGAGAGGTCCGTTTGACCAAAGTATAAATGGAAAAAATAGCTATTCTACTGGTTTAAAAAAACACATTAATACATCCTTGTGTTAAGCTGTCACACTCTGTCAACTTCAGACATCAAGTGCTAAATTGTTTTTTTTTTTAAAAAAAAAAAAAAAGCTCCTGTTCCCATGTTCTGTTTCCCTGTGGCCGAGTGTAAAGCTTGAGGTTACAATTTGGGGCCGACGACTTCATGGCGAGACTTCATGCAAGCTATTTGGAACTCTGCATGAGCCTGTCTGTCAGACCAAATGGAAGGCAGCGGGCTGCCGCTCGAGTTGTTTAGTAAAAATAAGTGTGTACTTTGGCCTCTTCACCCACTATCCCCACTTCACAGAGCTCTCTCTAAAACCACTGGGGAAAGTGAGAGTACCAATTTGTCCATGTAGCATGTTGAGCTGCTCATTGCACATCCCTGCTGAAGCACAATGCAGTGCACCAAGGCAGATATTCACCTCATGGGGAGAAATAGTCCTATTAGTGGCCATTTAGGCTTCTTGCCTCTGGAAAAACATGTTGTCCTCGCTGGCTGAAATATGTATCCCTCTGGTGTTTTCTCCCCTGTGTCTCTGCAACGATGTAGCCTTTTACATTTACCTTCTGTCTTAATATGAATTGAGGGCTATATCGATGGACTGACCATTATATATGAGTTGTAAAAGATAAGACCCTGGGTCGGTTTTTGCCAACCAATGTAGCCTTTTTATTCATGGACAATAATGATCATTGCTACCTAGAATTTTCATCACCATAAATTCTCAAATCAAGGCTTAGTCCCTAAATTACCTCAAGGGCAGAGAGTACTAGGCCTTTTTTCCTTATTTCCCTGCCCTCTGAAAAATGTAAACTCAACGTTTATCTAAATTAACTTAGTAAAGTCATAATTCAACAGCATTAATTCTATGAATACAACAACACTGTAATATCACACCCATCAATCTGCTGCTGGGTTTCTCTTCTCTTACATAAATATTGTTTTAATGGACTTTATTTTCAGTCGCTTCCAGTATTGTACAATTACTGAAACTCAACACTTCCTGCACAAATGTGCGCCATTCAAAGTCTTCCAATGGTTCTTTGGGCATAATCCCTTTCTTTCCTAACTGGCTTTGGATGTTAAAATAAATCTTATGTTTAAGTTTCATTCACAGTAAAGGGACAGTTCTCACTAAAATCCAAAAGATATATTTGTCCTCCTACCTGTAGTGCTATTTATCAATCTAGATTGTTTTGATGTGAGTTTACTATTTCTTTCTCCTGAACTACACCCACATGTCACCGCACAGAAGGAAGCGTGTATCTACTGCTAGCTCACCTAGTACCACTGAGCTGGCTAATCCATGAATAGATGCACACTTCCTTCTGCGTGGTGATACAATTGGTGGGTGAAGTTCATGAGAAAGAAAATAGTTCCTACATGAAACTGCTCAAAACAAGGTCTGTGGATTATTTTGAGCAACCGGGTCAGGATTTCTGAGGAGACAGTGCAGTTTTTCCAATGTATTTATTTTAGCACTTTGAGCACCACAAGCAGAGTGCCATCTAGTTCTTTTATATTGGGGGGGAACAGACATTTCTATAGACGATATCTCAAACACTCAGAAACTCACACCAAAACAATCTAGAATGATAAATAGAACTACAGGTAAGAGGACGAATATGTGTTTTTGATTTTGGGGTGAATTGTCTCTTTAAAAGATTAAAAAAACTATATGTTGGAGCACTTGGAAGTCATTGAATTAAATGGGGATGCACGATATATATCGGGCTGATAATGGTACATTTTTATAATTATGCATTATTCCGATAATTAAAATCATAGCTGATAAATAGAGCCAATAATATGAAACCAAACTGCTTTCATTGACTCAACAAGAGCAGCATCTACACACCTGACACAGTAGGTGGCGGTACATGTACCTTTAAAGGGGCAATAAGCGAAATTCATCATTTCTAGATTGAAGGAATTAAGAAATTGCTATGTGAAGAACTAGAGGTGTAATTTCATCTGGAGTATAGCATGACCTCACAAACCCTCTCTCTGCGTTGATCTCCAGCCCCTTGTTTACAAGATGGTCCAGCTGCGCGTTCATGTACGTTCATGTGAATCTTTGGATCCAACCGGAGCACCGAGCCCTCGTTTGTTATTCAGGTTAAAGTGGGAAGAGGCAGCAGGTTTATCGGGCAGCTAAGTGAAGTGGGAAACACCGGGATGGGTTAATGTCCGGAGCTTGAGTTATTAGCGGCTCGGTCCCAGCAATGGGTCAGGCGTTACGGTTGTGTTAAGTGAGTAAGTTAGCCCGACAGCCTCGCCGCGAGGCTACATTTTTGTAATATATTTGCTGAGATGGAGGCGAGGCTCAGTGACTAGAGGAGCGGGTAGAAGCACTCCATAGCTGTAAGTTTCTCCAGTAGCCGGTGGCTAATGTCCGGAGCTTGAGCAGCCCATCAGCCTGCCAGGCTGCCCGCCTGGCTCGCGGGCTGCCTGCTAGGCTAAAACATCGCTCTCACTCACGGAGAAGTGTAGGAATGTTCGCTAACTGCTAGATGAGGTGAGTGGGGGGTGGAAAGCAGAGGTAGAGGGAGGAGTGGCTCATGATACACTTTGTTTTGGTCTACAGGCAGTGCACAGCAGCAAACCTAGTGGTGAAACGATTTCGCTTATTGCTCCTTTAAACTTTGTTTGCAGAGAGGAACAACAACAACTGCAGTACGCTGTCAGGAGGGTAAAACATGTCACAGTGTGAATGTCTTTCACGGTTCCAGAGGAAGACAACAGGATTGCTCCGAGGGTCTGATATCTGACCCGCCAACACAGGTTAGACAAAACACTGAGGGACCGACTCCAGAGTGTTAGCACAAGCTTATTAGCAGCAGCGACTTACATCCAACACTAAGCTTTTCAAAGGCGCGACTCTGTTATGAAATGTATTAATAACTGCTAGCCATGTGATACTAAAGTTAGCGACTATTTGTATCATTACCTCTCTGACTTTGTGTGTGTGAGTCACAGCCGCTTGTTTGTCTACACTCAGTTTTAATGTGTGAGGTGGATAAATATGGCTTCGCTATTCTACTTGGTAGTTGTAGGCTAGTGTACTGTGGAACAGTGAGGGTGTATTTATAAGAATGCAGAGAGACGATATAAACATTTCATACACCAGATGTAACACTGACCTGCCAATGTGCATTTAAGCAGTTCATGAGTCAGCTGTCACTGTTTGTCTCTGTTAGTGGAGACTCCACTCTGCAGTGGAGTTTATACACTTTACTGACACACCAGAGAATTACACAGTAACACTGGGCTTCATAATCTGTCTCCCTCTCACCATTAAATATAAATTTAATTCATTATGTTCATCTGTAGTGTAGGGTTATATGGGGGCAGGGGCATTGAGGGTAGGCTATTTGACAGTGCCCCAGAAAACCTCCCTCTTTTTCACAGCCTAATGTTAAAAGCTAAAATATCAAAATGTGAAATTATCGTTATATTATCGGTTATCGGCCATGAGAGGCAGGTAATTATCGGTTATCATATCAGTTGAAAAAATCCATATCTATGCATCCTTAGAATTAAACCAATAATTCTGTTACAAAAAGAAACTTAGAAGAGCAGAGTGGTGTGACATGACTTTAGTCTATTAACCTCACCTGTCAGGGGACTCTGGATCAAAGCAGGTCTTGAGGACATCAGTGACCTCGGGGTCACAGCAATCTCCATCATCATAGTCATAGTGTATGCTGTTGCACTCCATGTTACAAACTCCGTCCTGTCTCTTCCAGTTGTAACAGGGCCCCAGTCTAAGGCAGTCCCCTCCATCATGGCCTGTCCTCGGGTGGTCGCACCCAGGGTCACATTGGCGGTTCCCAATCTTCCCAATTCGACAGTTGCTGAGGATGAACCGCTGTCTTAAGCTGGAATTTTTGACGTTGTGCACACTCAGATCCAGGGTGATGTTGTAAGGGTTAAAGGCCTCGGTTAGAGCCTGGTGCTGGAGCTGGATCTGGGCTTGTGACACGGTGGGGTTTTCACCATTGTCATCAGAGAGGTTGACGATCCGGTATCGAACTTGCTTGGTGGCACGGAGTTCCCAGTTGTCGTTGTAGCCAGAGATGATGTCAGTGTTGTCGCAGGGGGTCAAGCCACAGGGTGGTGGGAGGAACGAGGAGACAAGTTCTTGTTCAGGGACAGGAGTGGTGATGATGGTTGGATGGAGGCCAACTTTGTGTGGAGTCCACAGCTCTTCCACCTTTAAGATAAAAGCAAAATTAATATAACAATTACTTTTATATCTAAACCAAATTCAGTATATTACGATTAAACAAGTAATGTTGATAGATAATGCATTATAATTTATTAGTGTTTATGATGATGATTGCTAAAAAAATCATTTCTACAAAGACTGAAAAACTGAAATGAACTATAGTGGTTTACATTAGTGAAGTCAGCCCACATCGCCAGCAGCGGCTCGGTTTTGTCAATTTGAAGTGGCCGCCTCAGCAGATCCTCGTGAGAGCGGGCGCAGCCCCACAAGACCACACCCCCTATGTGGCCTCTGAAGCTGTGTCCCTGATCTGATAGGTTACTGCCCAGGAAGAGGGTTCTGCACGTTTTCATGAAGGGACTGTAGAGATTCCCCAACTGCAGACTGCTCTCTCCCACCTGAGAGGAAAAGCAGAGGAGAAAGGGCAGCCAAGAAGAGAGAAAGCGACAGAAACAAATGTATCTCCGTTTCATTATATTACAGCCACATTTTCTGAGCAGCGTATACGCAAATGTGACCTGGGCCAATATAGATAAAAATATAATGCACAGGGGCCCATCGTTAATACCTTATGCTACTTGGTGCAAGTATGTGTAAAGCACAATAAACCCCCTGCCGGTTAAAAACAACAACAACATATTTGGTCTTCGCAAACAGAAATCATGTATGTGTTTATTTGCATTTAGAGCAGGGTTTTCATAGCCTATCACATGTGGCCACTTGAGACACATGCGGAGACGCATTCTAATGGCAGGTGTGAACAGATAGGGGGCGATCACACCTACAAGGGCTAGAAACGAGACGCCAGTAAAACAATTGACTCCCTATGATACAGCGCGTCTGACTGGTTTTTAAGCATTTTTTATGACGGGCATCTTTCTGGCTTCTTTTTAGACGTGCATTCTTTTTCTGGCATCTTTTTAGACGCACGTTTATAGATGCTGAAAGTTGAAATAATCTCAACTTTTGGGCATCAGGCGCCAGTAGCACCACCAGCAGAGCAACAGCAAGTGCCTTCCTCTGTCTTGGGTCCATTTTCAATGTTTTGATCACCCGGTTGCACACGCACCCCCGCTCTACAGGCGCTCCTCGTAAAGAGCGCTCATTGAAAGGGCGTTTCAGGCATTTCAAGCATTTTGAAACTTTGAACTGAACTTTGAAGTGTCCGTGTTTCTAGTGCCATGCGGTAGTTGTGATCAGCCCCTTAGAGTTGTCCACTTGTGACCAGTTCACCCAAGATGAATGTTAATACCAGGTGTCAATACCTGGTGTCAACCAGGTGCTCTGACTGGCTGACACTACAATAGCCTGCGCATTAATCAGGTGTCCTGTCCTCTGTCAAAAGAAAAAAAAATGCTTGCATGTGAATATTATGATGCACTAATGAAGGATGGTTAATGGGTGTTTAAGTTCACTAGATTTGTTAATCAAAGTTAGATTATTTATAAGTGGAGGACAGACCAATGAGAAACTAGTATAGCGTCTCAATGTGTCTTACTACCTTTGTCTGCAACTGGCATGAATAGAAGTAGATGATGAAGAAATGAGCAGTATCATGAAAGAATCCTTGACCTTGGACGTGGTTTGACAAAACAACCAAGGTCCACTTCCTGGACTTTCCTAAGCTTTGAGATGTATCACTCAGTCTTCATCAGATGGCGTTGGGTCATGAGGATGGCATAAAAAACATTCTTGACTTTGGAAATAGATGAAAATCAGGTGATATGGGTGAAAGCTAGTACATGGATGCTGAGTTGGGACTGCTTTGTCAAAATACTTTCATTGTATTTCAATGATCAGCAAGTTGAAAGTGAAGAGGTAAATGACCAAACTCAACCAAACTATGAACCAAAGTTCAACCATACACTGAAACCACACACCTTAGCTCCATCAACATACAGGGTCATGTTGTGGCCATTGTAAGTGGCCATCAGGTGAATCCAGGCATCGGCTCTGTAGCGCTGGTGGCTATAGACAGTGGTGGATTTTACAGCTCGGTCTGTGCGAAGCGTGAAGTAGAACCGTGCGTCTTTGGCGCCAGCAGGTTCCACAGTGCGGATGCCTATCGACCAGCCCTTCTCACTCAGTGAATGGGAACAGTTGTCAAAAACACCTACGGCAAAGGGGGAATGGGGAAAAAGTAAAATATGTTATTTTGAAAGAGCACTGGTGGAAAAAACATGCAAATATTATCCTGCAAAGGACAGTAAATTTACAAATGGTCAGTGCCCTCAGGGAAATTGAATAAATAAACACACAAACAAGCAATTTTTCCAAGTGATTGCAGTCCTGGGGACAACAGAGAAAGAGAGGTACGGAGAGGCTGAGACACACAGATAGAGAGAGTAGAGAATAGACAGAGCCAGAGACAGCGGGAGAGAACAGAGAGGGGAAGGAGGACGGAGGTATTTCACTCAGCCAAGGCAAGGCCCTGATGTTTCCATCTGCTGTTGCAACAGACACACAGATCCACATCTGCTCCCCAGATGTGTAACACTGGGACAGCGAGGGGTCAGGGAACCCCTTCACCCTCCTCAATGCTGTATGTGCATGTGTATATGTTTACATGCATATGTGTGCGTGAGTGTGTAACACGGGCAACTGTAGCAAAATATCCCCAAGGAGGTGAGCCAGTTTCATGGTTAAGCATTTAATTCAGTTAAGGGAAGCAGCGGTTGGGAAGCGGTTGGGCTTTGTCAAGTGAATTAAATTATACTGTACTACCAAATGTAATTACACTAATACATTACTATCAATCTGAGCATATCTACAGTAACAAATGAAAAGCTAAAAGTGCCACATGTTGCATTTTATCATGAACAAATCATCAGTCATCATTTGGATACAAAAAGTCAGCTTATACATACACTGCATTGCAAAATTTGTATCAAAATATCATGTCCTGGGAAATTTACTGAATTGCTTTACATTGTACAGAATGCTGCGGGTACTTTATTTGATGGCACATAAGGACACAACATGAGGAGAGCTTTGTTTGAATCAAACTTGAATTGAGCTTAAATCTTCTGTTTCATGCAAGAGCAGATGATGATGGTGAAGAAGCCCCGCCAAAAAAGTGACAGCATTTTTTATGCAACAGGAAACAACAATGTTTATGGCAAATGCAGTCTTTATGTTGTGAGGCATTTGCACTACCACACATAAGTTCAAGGCTACCATTCATCTTCACCATGGTCTCACTTGTTTACTATACTTCAATTATAATACTGAATACAGTTATGTTTTCAAGCTGCATTGTATTTGATTTTTGAGGGTTCAGTGTCACTTAAGGGCAGCATAACCTGCAGAAAAAACAACACTGACATAACATCACCTTTTAAATAGTGTCAGTGATATCAATTTTTTGATACTGCAGTATAGTTACAGCCGTACCAGCTGCACTTTCTTGTTCTCTCTCACTGTTAATGTGTACTACAGTTATTCTGCTGCTCTCTGCTCCTAACCAAGAAAGGAAAGTTGTCATTGTCATGTTATGGCCTTGTTGTTTTTATCTTTCAGTAAAATTTTCAAATTGTATGTATGGTATCGAAAATGGTATTGCTGTGATCTGATGGCCCGGTACTCATTGTAGCCCACTGGCGAAAGACCCCCTTAATGAATGTGCCGTTTTAATAGAACGGAGCACGTAGGCTACTGACCTGTTGCCAAACCTGGTCTCATACCAGTTCTTGTCATATTCACAGTCTATCACAGTTAGTCAACAATTAGTATCATCCCCTCCCCCTATGCTGATTTTTCATAACCGTTTATGATCTCAAACGCGTGTACACGGACTCACCCCTACTGGTTAGCTGGTAAATCCTCCACTATGTTCACTAACTAGTTGCTAACTTTATCTGCTGTGTCATGCTGGGCAGGAAGTGTACAGTATCAGAGCTTCTCTGCTGAAAAGAATGGCTGCTGGGGACAGAAAATAAGGTGAATGAGAGCTGTGAGAGTGAACCAAAACAACAGAGTTCTGGGCCAGAAAACCAAAACAATGAGCTGAAAGACATTAAAATGCTCTGTAAAGCTGAGGGCAGCTGCATAGTTGGGTGATAAATTTCTGTTGGTTTTTCACTTTGAGGGATCCTGTCCACAGCACATATTCATTTGATCCATTGTTAATATAAAAATATCTATTGGTGCAGCTTTAAAATGATAAATGTAGACACATGGGCTATTATATGTCATTTAAATGCCATAATCATCACCAAATCTTAATAAATATAGATATGCAATCTTCATTATTGTCACCATTCGTCTTTTGTGATGTGGTACTCTTAACTAACCCTTGCACACATAAATTTAACTGCCCCAGTCAAGACTTTTTAAAGTATTGTCATTTCCATGGAAAAAAAAACATGCCTTTTTCTGAAGGAGTTACTCACATGTCCAATTGGGGTGACAAAGTGTGTTTGAGTGTTCAACTGAATGCATATAAACCAATGAATAAAGTGATACATTATGTTAAACTATAAACTATGCTGCAAGTTTTGATGAACATTTTCTACATACTGCAAGTAACATTCTTATAACATCCACCCATTCATTTACAGCCAAGAAAGTTACTGCAGAGAAAGTATTTTCAAGAGCAACAAAGTTGCAGTGATAACATTAATAAAATATAGCCAGGGATGCATGATGTCCAGTTTAGTGGACAGATGATTAATCATAATTTTCTCCCAACATAAAATCAATACATGGGAATTTTAACAACTGTATTACTCCTGAGCTGTTACTTTATGCTACCTAATTTTAATTACCTGCAAGAATCTCCTATTATCTCCTAATACAGAGGGACTGGCAAGATGTTGCTGGGCTGTAAAACATGTCTTGCATTTTGTCGGCCATCTTGGTTTTGAAAGAATTGTGTTGCACCTACAACACCTGGCGAGGTGTTGTAGGTGTTGTAGAGAGTGACAGTGTATGACATCACACTTGGGTCCACTGTAGTGGCTTATATTCAACTTCATGAAAATGGATTTTAAATAGCTGTCAATTGCAGTGAGCACTATGTGTGAAAGGGTTTTAAGTGGCTATTATTTTTCTCATAACATATTGTAACATAAGACACCACAGTATACTAACAATTTTATCATGGCAAAGCTAACAACATTATATTGGGCAAGGCCTGCAACACAGAAAATGCATTTGAATTGTCAGTGATGAAAAACATGAGGTGGTCTACAGTTAATAACGCCAGGCGTCAAACTTTTGATACCAGTCGCCTAAATTTAATAATGAAATCTGGTTTTAAGAGCCAAGTCGTTTTTGCTTTGATTATGTGGCTGTATCACCACAGGGGACTCTTTTAACAGGGTTTCAACATGCCATTTTAACCTTGTACAGTACAGCACTCTTGCTGAGTTTGCTGGAACTTTACTAATATATTGGCCAATGCTGGCCAAAACCTGTCATTATTATCAGCCCATGCTATCATGTAATACATTCGTATTGCCATAAATGTTGCCCAAAATGCAGTAAAATAACTACAACACATTCAATAATAATGAAGCACCTATGGAAATGTAGAGACACGGTTACCATGACATAGTTCATCAAGTAGTGTCCTGTAGACTCTCAACATTCTGTAACACATCCAGTAACATAATAATAAAGGGTGCAGTGTACTAACAAATACATTTATAAGATCATCACTGACCATTAGAAGTCAAACCAATGTCAGTGTCACGTCTGGCCGAAACAATGGGAGTTTGTTTTTCACTGTATTTGTCAGATTCCTTCAGGACACTACAAAGAGAAAGGCCCATGCCACAAAGTGCCGCCCTCACATAAGGAAGCAATGAGGGGAAAAAAAAGTTGAGTAATGGAGTCGGATCTTTGATCAGAGTAAATGTGAGCAGACGTAATAGTTTGTGGTCTCCCTCACTATCTGGACAGCTTTGGTGCCGCACCATAGCTTTTTTATCCTCTTCAATTTATTTGATGTATGTGTTGTTCTGTCAAATGTGCAGCTTTTCCAATGTAACATTCTCGATGTTAGAAAAACACTGATGTTCATCTTCATGTGAGGAGCATGGTTAAATGAAGGTTTCATAGGATCAATAAATGTGTCTGCAGCTGCTGCTCACAATCAATGGAAACCCACAGGCAAGCTAACGATGAGGAGAGAGACTGAATGAAAAACAACCTGGGGATTTTCACAGTTATGTAACCACGTATTTATTTTGAGACTCTGTCTAGAATGAAATTACAAGTTAATTTGTTAATATTATTGTCATCAGATCACTTACTATAGTTTATCATTATCACTTCTAATAGAGGTTCGCCTGTATTTATCTCCTGACTCTGGTTAATGATCTTTTTATTTGCAATTGAATAAAATACAGGTATGAAACATCACCATTACCATTAATAATGTAATAAAAAATAATGAGCATCTTTATCATATAGGTAGGATCTAATGTGACCAGTGTCATCAACTATTGTTATCATCAGCACCAGCCATCAATATGTCTACCCTCATCACAATAATTATATTCATCATCACTGCAGTATGAGCATCCTATAACATTGTCATCATAATCACATTATCAGTAATACTATCCCATAATACTCATTATAACTGCATTATTGTTGTCAGTATTATTACCCCATTATAGTTATCATAATTATTAGGGTTGTCAGCAGGGGTGTAACCAGAAGGGGGGTGTATGGGGGGGGCGGGTCAAGCCAGTGCAATGAGGGCATGCTGTTTGGTTGTTGTGGTTATTATTATGGTTTTGTCTGTAATTTGGTCATTTGAGTGTACATGCATATTTGGCTGTAAATAATATAATTTGGTAATGAAACAATACAATAAACGACTTGTTTGTCATTTTATTTCTTATGCTGAAATATTTCAGCTAGCATGTATCCTCCTCTTGTTATAGAGAATACGTTATTATCCCTGATAGGGCTGAGCAATATATCAATATTATATCGATACATATAGCTTAGTCATTATATCCACATTACTGATGATTATTTATAAAAAATCTTATTGCGAAAATATTTTGTGAAAGCACCAATAGTCAACCCTACAATATCGTCGCAACATCGACATTAGGGTATTTCGTTAAAAATATTGCCCGAAAAATACTTGGGGGTGATACCAATATTTGGGGTTTTTAAAAATCTAATAACAAAATGTAGGCAATAGTCATTTTTTTCAGTTGACGTAGACATTAAGGATGCTTTGCTACTGGATTTTTTTGCCGATATCCGATACATCACAACTTGAGTGATATTGATGTATCCACTTTTTCCCCTACCCAATTTTAGTGATCATCAAGTGTCTTCTGTAGTGGAATTAACATACTATGCATCATGATGTCCACCAGCAGATGGAGACATGAAATAGACAGCTTTTCAATGTATGTAATAGTCAGTCACTGCGCAAAATAAGAAAAAGCACATTGACTGATTCTGATCATTTTAAAGCCAATATTGGCCAATACCGATCATGTGACAATATGATCATGCATCCCGTGTAAACATGCAGTCTTGATACCAGTCCCTTAGATTTGTTTTTTGGTTTGCTGAGCTGATACTGAGAAGGACATTTTACATTTGAAAGCTAAACTAAACTTGTCAGTGCTGTATGGTGGACAAACTCTGTAATGGTTACACATCTAAATGACCTCAAACTTAGTAACCTAGTATTTGATACAATTTATAGTTACTGATAGGCCAACACTTATATTGATATATATCAACCTGGCCTGGTCTAGCTCTTCTTGGAAGTGCACCTGTCTTACATGTGAGCAGTCTATAGTACTGATGGTTGTCTGACTGTCAACTGTCAGTGTCATAGGGCTTCAGAAGAAGGTAATATTCCCACCAAAAAAATCCAGCTTGACATCTCAGGTCTTAAATCCCAGATATTAAATCTACAATCATAGAAAATTTATCATACAAAACCGAGCAAATCCTCAGATTTGGAAAGCTGAAACCAGAGAATGTTTGGTATTTTTGCCTAAGAAATGACTTGTATGATTAGCTGAATATCAAAACTGATTATTCATTTTCTTTCAGTCAACTAAGCGATTAATCAGCAGTGTCATCATGTGGTCCTTATCGCTGGGTTTTCTGTCATCACTGTCACAGTGTCTGCACTAGAAACCAAACAGAGTAAACCTTGAATAAACTCTGTTTGACCTTATTCATGAACAGCAGCCTCCTGAGACCAGTATCTTTTTCTTGGAAACCATTTAACACAAACACACACAGCACAAGATTGCTGTTCAAAGGACAGACCCAAATGCTGTTAGGATATAGTAGCCTATAGCTGTCACAAGCTATTTGACACAACATACAGCACTATAAGCCTTGTGTGTCAGAAGGAAATCTAGGCTACTTAAACAGGGGGCGAGAGAACAAGCAATAGCAGGCAAGCAGAAAGAGGCTGGAGACATAAAGTAATTACAGATGCTGGATAGGCAGACATGTCAACCAACAGGAGGATGATAGGACTACATATCCTCAAACAGGTAAATACACAAACACACTGGACAAGCAGAGGATCAGATCAAGAGCTTGAGATCATTACTTGTGTGACTGGAGACAAAACAATAATGTGATTAGGCATCTGTCCCCAACTCAGTGTGTGAGACAGCCTCCAGCTCTCAGGTGAAGCTTTGCTGAGATGCCAGAGATGAGTAGGCTATAAACTATACATCACTGCCTATGATTCAGATATATATGGCCAGTTTTCACCCACCTGCTATGACTGCAGGGTTGCTCTGCCCTCCCTCAGGCTTCACCCACAGCTCCAGGCTGAACTTGGCCCTCGGCAGCTCCACCCCTGCATCCGCCTTCAACCTCAGCTGCTCCCGACGCCCGCTGAAGTACAGGGCGGTCATCCAGGAAGGGGGCACCCTCGGCACGGGACTCCCCCAGGGAGAGGAGCTTCCGACGGGCAGGCTCGCGGGCGGATCTGTCTCCTCCACCTCCCCGGAGTAGTCCTCGGTACTGTCCTCCACGGTCGCGGTCGAAGACTGCTGGTCTCCATCTTCCTGCTGCAGCCTGTGGAGGACCTGGAGCCCCCTGGAATCTGTTGAGCTGTCGGGGAAAACTTTTTCCCAACTGGAGTTGCCGTCTTCGTCGTAAGGAAACGTCCCGCCGAGGCTGCGGGTGAACCTGGAGCGGGAGCCGCGCGGGAACTGCGCGTGGACCGTGGAGGAGGCGGTCTGCCCGGCGTCTTTAAGCAAAGACATCCCGGGCGGTTGTGTGGTGTTTTCACTGACATAATCTGCCTCTCTATTGTCATCTTGGGAGCGTTTCTCAAAGAGACGCCCGTGCAACGTGACATATCCGTCCGCCGCTCCCACCGCCACATCGTCTGCGTCTCCCCAGCCTCGCCTGTCCTCCCCCGCGGGAACGACCCGGTGCACCCCGGTGTCAAACCTGCACCCTCCTGCACAAACCGCAGGAGCGCTCCTAACAGTGTACGGCTCTCTCCGGCTTGTGTGCGTCCTCGGACGAGCCGCTGGAGGGCGGTGTTGGGACGGGTAGAGGGAGCGGGGTTGACGCCGGGACCTCCAGACGCCGGAGACGGTGCAGGGTTCACCTGCTAGCCTGGAGAGCTCACTGTCTGCCCGCAGGGCCATGGAGCGTTTGTACCGGCTGAGTGCATCAGAGCGAACCGGGCTGAGCAGCCACGTGTTAGTGATGAGGACGAGGAAGATTGCCAGTAGTCTGATCAACAACATTGTCTCAGGTCAGGGAAGGTATTTGGCGGGGTTTTGTTGAAGATAAAGAGGGAAAAAAAATGTTGCACTATAAAGTCTGCCTCAGGTTTCCAGGTCAGCAGCAAAAGGTCTCACACCAGCCTGTGGTTGTTAAATTTATTTGCGCACGTTTACCCAGCAATAAAGACACGTCTGTTTAGGTTGCCGGTTTAGGAATTAAAATTAATTTATTTTGGTAAACAAATTAGGAGTAATCAAATAGAAACGATCAGTGCATTCCAAAGGGATCAAACTAATATGTCACATTCAAAGTTTCTCACATAGAGTTATTGCATACTGAGGTTCTTGGTATGTGTTTGGTATTGATTTTGAATAAAGCAGATGTTTAACAGAATCACAGAAAACAATCAGATCTTCATCTAAATCCTCCCTTGGCACAGCTGCTGAGGCTCTGCACTCTCCTGCACTTTGCGCGGACCTTTGGAAGTGAAGCTTTACCTCCTTTCCATCCGTGCTGCAAAATATCCTTAGTCTCTGTCACTTTGTTTACAGGTTTTTAAAAAAATAAAAAAAAACTAAACAAGTCCAACTATTTCTGTGTGCGTTTCAGTGAGCCTGTGAAGTAAAGAAACTATTTTCAAACGTCACCAGGCTGAAATAAAAATTTAAAAAATCAACAGAAACAGAATTATTTTATTGCTGAGGAAAATGTGGATGCAGTTTCCCTTGTTAAAAAAATATTTTTTTAATTGCATGAATAAATGAGATCATTTCACTCCATGCTGACTTTGCACAAAGCCTCTTTTACCTGACCACTGCGGCATCATTTAGTGCGTCCTGTTCCAAAATATGGCTGCAAGGTGAATCAGAGTAATAAGAAGAAAAAGTCACTCCAGAGGCAAACTGGAAGTGCAGTGCAAAGTGCCAGACCTAAAATAGCTTTCCTACTTGTTAAGCAGAAGCTTTCCTATAATTTCTGAGAGAAGACATGAAAATATTAGTCCATTAAATCATGGCTCGGCGTCTGCGCGTCAGCTCCTCTCGGTTTTGTTGTGCGTCTGTGTGCGCTTCAGAGAGAGACTTGCTGCTCCTCTGCACCGGTCCATGCAGTAGTGGTAATATCCTCCTCCATTCACTCCTCCATCTCTCTCTCTCTCTCTCTCTCTCTCTCTCTCTCTCTCTCTCTCTCTCATTCTCTCGAGTCCAAAGGTTTTATCAGGGAGCCCCTGCCCGCCCTGACATCACCGGTAGGGGAAGTGTGTGGTGGTGGAGAGGAGATGAGGGGAGGAGGGAGGGGGGGCGTCCCTCCCTTGCCTTACACTTGTGTTTTACAAGGGAAATCCTCTCCTCTCCTCATTCCCCTGCCCAGTCATGAGCTGCACATCCCTCTGATGCAGAGGGGCGACAGGAAAGGGGTTGTAAACTTTTTTTTATGCATTTATTTTTCTTGTCCTGAGCTCATCCATCCATCCATGTCTTGTGAGGGAAGAAGAATTCAGAACTTCAGTAAAAAAAAAAAATATAGCAGTACAAGACTAAAAATATTCCTCTTCAAGTAACAGTTGTTATTAACAGCAAAATAAATAAAGTACTTAAATTTTAAGTATTTCCATTTCATTGCACTCCACTACTTCTCAGACTTGTATTTTTTACTTTATGTATGTGACTGCTTTAGTCACCAGCAAGAGCAAATGTTTTGTTTCAGCTCATTGGCAAAATTTTGAGCATCAAAAGGGGGCAAACTTAACTCACTTAACACTGATTTTCCTGCATTCTGGTGAATTTTTATGTCTCAGTTTTCCCTTTTTCTGCATCAATATATAGTGAGGTCTTCAATTTCGTCAAATTAAAAGTCCCCTTCTACTTTTATGTTTTTACCAGAGGGGGACGTTCTAAATTCTATGCCTATGGTTACCAATTACTCGGCAGATTACGTGTTTACATGCAAAACATGTGATGCATCTTGTAATATTGCAAAGGGCATAGTAATAGGCATTAAACTACCCACTAAACAAAATAAAGAATAGTTCAAATTAGCTCATCCTCAACCAGCTACAACTGTAAAATGCCACTTACATATAAATGCATTGATAATTATTACTATTATTTCAATAGTATACTAATAATACAACATTTTTTTCCTGAATTATGAGTAGTTTTACTTTTACACTTTAAATAAATGTAGTCTTTTATTTACTTGACATTTTCACTGCAGGGCTTTTACTTGTAATGGAGTATTTTTACAATGCTGTCCAGCTGCTTTTACCTGAAGAAAGGATTTGAGAACCTCCTCAACCACTTGCAAATGTTGTAAAGCAGAATTGTACATGTAAGTATTAAAAGTAAAAGTACTTTTTTAATGCAGAATATGACCCCAGGGAGTGTTATCTTGTTATGCAGTTCTTTGACTGAATTATGGCCAACTGATGCATTTATGTGTAAGCAGCATTTTCATTTTACTGTTGCAGGTGGTCAAGCTGGAGTTACTTTATATTACTTAATAAACTGTTTGGTAGTTAAATGCAGTGAATTAAAATGTACAATATTTACCTCTGAAATGTGAAGTGGAAATATAAACACTTACATGAAATAGAAATACCTCAGAGTACAGTGACTGAGTAAATGAACTAAGTTACTGTCCACCGCTGTCCGTGTCTTCCTAACAGGAGGCTCTACTGTCATCCTGGCAATGGATGAATGATGGCGGAGATGGCTGAGATGGGGGTGGAGGGGTGTTTGCTCCTGCTACAGTAACATAAGTGTGTTTGATCTCTCCTTTGCTGCCCCTCACTCTCTTTCTTCCTCTCGCATACACACACACTCCAAAGTGAAGGAGGTGAGGTTTGAGTAACCCTCCTTCCACCCCTGTTTCTCTTTTTCCTCCCCCCTTCCCTCCCTCCTCCCTCTTCTCTTGATCTATCCATCTCACTCACTCATGCTCTGGCTCTCTTCAGTGGTACAACACGGACAGGCACAACATCTGTCTCGCACATGAAAAGGGTTTTTGGCGAGCTTTTTATCATCCAAATATGCTACCTGCTTTGTGCCGAACTCTTCTTCTCATGTGGACAGAGCCAGGGTAAGAAAAAAAACAGGGATTGGAAGCATCAGGTGAGAGGGGGGAATATTAGCAGGGGAGTTTGAAGAGAAATATATTGAGGGATTTTATGTAATAATGGCACATCTGAAAGCATAAGTAATTATATTATACTATACTGATTGAGCTGTGAACAAATCAAAAATCAAAAAAAGTAGTAGGCAAATCATACAAAACCCCAACAATCTGTTTGAGCACATTTGATATCATAGATATAGTGTATTGCAATATTATTCTCTATAGGATATTAAAGGAATTTTATACTTTTTGCAGTGGTGCCCCAAGATATTTTCTAACTGGGGTTGCTAGATGGGACCACTGAAAATCTTTGGGTTGCACACTGAAACTAAAAGCCATACATTTCAGGAATTTGCTTATGCTGGTGAAGTATGGTGGAAATCTATGCCAGTGTGGAGGGTTAAGGACACACTGACATATTTTGGTTTCTCATTTTACAGTTAATGTTACTAATTATCTGATGTGTATAGACTAATACCACTACGGTTAACATTTTGAGTTCTTAAATAGGCTGGTTGTCCTTTTCCTTCAAGTCCAGACACACCAAACCAACATCAAAGAACTAGTGGCATCGAAGGCCAACTGTTGTGTAACCTGTGTCTCGGCCAAAAAGTTGCACTCGCACACTGCAAAGACTACTGCCAACTAGCATGTACATTCTGTCCCTGTGTGAGAAGAAACATCTCTTCATACCAGCAGGCGGCTGTAGTCTGTATTCATCACTCAAAACAGGAGGCAGGAAGACCGACAGGATGGATTCAAAACGGTAGTTAGCCACTTAGCACATTAACAACACAACCTGTTGAAATTACAATTACAAACTGTTTCTGCTAAGGGGGTCAGTGGCTAAAAAATAACAGTTATCTCATATAACAAGTTTGTTTTGATCTCATGCCATCTTGAATTTGGCCATTTGTTTACTTTCCTCACTTTCTTTTCTCTCTTCTTGTCGCCTTGAGAGCAAACAGTGCAAGACACACCACAAAAACTAGGGTGACAGCTGAGGAAGTTGAGAAATTTGAGAAAGTACATTGTTTGCAAGGAACAACACATTTACTGTAAAAAGGCCTCCTCAAGTATAGAGAAGAGTCATGGGTACCCATTGGACACATTTTTGTTCAGGTGAGCATTCAAGGGCCCCCTTTGAAAATGGCCAAGCCAGTTGTTCCTTGATCAAAATTTTGTCTAAATGTAGAACATTATCCAGCCTCCCTCCTGACATTCTATGCCAGCGTGGTTGCTACCAGTGGATGTCCTAGGATGTCTACTTTCGCAAGATACCACTATCTTTGTGCTAGCTTAACAATGACTGTGCCACAGCCTCTTAAAAACAGTAATATCAGCCTTGAATTATTTTCACCAGGGGCGGCCAGTGAGGGGCCATAGCCTCCCCACGCCCTCCGTTGGAGACACCACTGGCTGTTTCACAAAACAAATTTTAACTCAAAGTCAACTAAAGTCTGTTCTCTGGAGCTTTCAACCGAGATTTTCTCACCCACTTATGATGACTCCATAAAAAGATGGACCTTAATTTTTCCAAAGTCAGAACACTGTATTTCTTTCTATAAAGGAAGTATGCCTTTTTCCCATATATTCTGTAAGCTCACAGTCAGTAACAGCCGGTATGGTCACTCATAGTCACATAGCACAAATTTCGATTGAACACTGGAGGAATATATCAGATTTTTTTTAATCCTGTCATGCTTAGCCAGCAGCAGAGGTGACCCTGCAGAGCACGATGTAAGTGAATCTACCCCCAGTAACTGAGTTTTGCACCAATTCCTGTATTATCCACTTTTACATGTAGTAAAATACAAACAAAAGCATGCAATTTCAAGAATTGCAGAACCACTTAGTGTCCTGACTGTTTGTCTCTTTAAGCCACGCTGTGTGTTTTTGTAGTTTATCATATATGAATTAATATTTGGACTCATGAGCAATACCTGGAAAATTGCTTTTGGCATCTCGTACAGGCCCTCCTAACTCAAAAGACAGGTGCACTTACTGAGATGTCTCCGGACACTGCGAACAAAACCTATAGTACTTATCTTGAATGTGCTATAAATTTTTATAGCTTCAATATACTATCAGCTTTTGTAGACTTGTTTTACTTGAAGTTTTTAAAGGGTCCATCATGCAGACAAAATCATTCATGTGTTTTTGTTTTTTTTTCCACGATGCACTCACTCATTATTTACCATCTAAGAAATCATTTAAAAACATTGGCCACCACATGCAGCTGTTCCTTTTCCACACCTTCTAAAATACATCCCCTTTTTCTCCGCCAGACCCCACTATTTTTGTCAGGCTCAATTTGCAAACAGGGCCCTGGCTCGAGGCTGGAGATGGAGATGGAGGAGGAGGCCGCTGGCAGTTATGGCAGGGGCCCCCGAAGGGGCAAAAACAGTTCCTAAAGAGTGGGAGGCAGGAATTCCACAATCCTAGCCTGCCTGACCGAGGGATCTGCCTGCTAAACATTCAGCTTTTTCTGCTGGCGAAGTGCCCTTTGAAATCCAGCTGCAACTGTGTTGGGGGAAAGAAAAAAAAGAAACAAGAGAAATAGGAGGGGTGGGTTTTAGAGAAAGCAACAAAAAGGGAGGGAAAGGGAGGATGAAGGAGAAGAGAAAGAGAGGAAGAGAGCGATGTACAGTGTGTGGTAGTGAGAGTGTGTGTGTGTGTGTGTGTGTGTGTGTGTGTGTGTGTGTGTGTGTGTGTGTGTATGTCAGAGAGTCTGAATGGGCGTGCTCCACCGGGGCCTCACCCCCCGCTGTAAGGGACCTCCACAGATTATCCTTCATCTGAGCTTGTCGGTCTTGACCCCACCGACCCTGAGGCCCGTTCCCTGTCTTCCCTCTCTCTCACACACACACGCGCGTGCACACACACACACACACACACACACACACACTTTCCCCACTCACTCACTCATTCGTTTCCCCACACACCCTCATTATTTTCTCCGTGTCACTCACTCTTTCTCTCTTACGTCTCTGCCGCTCACTAACCTCCAACACACCAACACTGCTGACCCTCCAACTCCACCCCACCACCACACACACATTCCCCAAACACACACGCACACACACACTCAACCTGGTTCCTCATGCAAAAGAAGGGGGACCCAATGGGAGAAAATCCAGGCTGATGTGCAGGACAAATGAGGAGGGGAAGAAAGAAGAAAAGGGGAGAAAGAAAGACGGCAAGCTTTTCACCACCACTGGTATAAAATAAAAAGGGGGGAGGGAGAAGGCTTAGGGGGACAAATGCAACACGGTGTATATACAGTAGTGCAGGTGTTTGCCTCAAATGATCTTATTCAGAGTCAGTTGTTGCATGTACACAGAGTATTTAAGGTGTTCAAGTTATAACCTAAAACTGATAATTGTGTGTCGTTATATGCAAGTTTTTTAAAAAAAATAAAATTATTCTATTATTTATTTATTTATTTATCCTGTCTATTAATCTGCACTATATGCATGGGCGGATTATGAGACAATGGGCCCTTGAGCATAGGCATGCAGGAGGCCCCACCACCTTTCCGATAGACACACAGACTTTATAGTTATTTAGCTTCTTTTTATTGTTGTTTTGTGCCTCTGAAGTCTTTACACATCTCTGTTTGTGTGTGTGTGTGTGTCTTTGTAGTTGTCTTGCATCTCTTTGTTGTCATTTAGTGTCTTTTTGTAGTTGCTGACCCCTTTTTATAGTCGGTGAAAGTCCGTTTGTCTCTTTGCAGCTGTTTTACATCTCTTTTTGTGTCTCTGTAGTTGTTTTGTATCTTTTTGTGTGTCTTTGTAGTTGTTTTATGGTTCTTTGAGGTAATTTTGCCCCTGGGCCTGTGCCTGGTAGGCCCATTTAGCATTCCATCCATGACTATATGTTATCACTTTAAAACTCAGAATGTATTTAAAGATATGGAGAGATATGTCAAAATGTAAGAAAGAACACATATTTCCCAATTTGTAGTTTTGATGAGCATCTGTATGATTCACATTTTAATATGCTTTAATGTATTTAATGCAATTAGACTGAACAATCTCTCATATTAGCACAGACTTTCCATATCTTTATTTCATTTTTCTTTTTCACATATTAGATTGACCCCAGCAGGACTGACCTATGCAGCACAGAGAAAGACATCTCACTGTACACGGTGGTCCTTTTCAGGGAAATTAATTTACTCTTCAATGCATCCAGTAATTTTCCCCTTGCCCAAAACCTTACTACACATCCTAACTGAGCTCCATAATGATACATATAAACTTCTTCCACAAACAAAAACATGGGAAAATCCATGTTGCGCGTGCCTACATGGAGGACCCCTTTATTTGTCCATGCGGAGGTAAAAATGGAAAAGCAAGTAGCAGACTGGATAAACTGTGAGCGTGAATACGTTAGTGCTCCTTAGGTTTTATTTGCAGAGCTGCAGGTGGATACTTGAATGACACGACACTGTTTTTCTTGGCCTGGTGGCTGGCTGCACTATGAATGTGACCTACCTGCTTGTTTTTGATGTAAAGGCAATATCATCTGAGGGGAAAAAATGACAAACATGAGGAGACACTGTGTTTCTCTGGTAGACTGAAATCATAATATTTAGAGAATATTCCAGAGGGAAGGTGTGTGTCTGTGCTGCTCAATACGCTTAAAGGCGCATTCGATCTCCAAAGACATAATGTTTATCTATATAATTCTATAATTTCCTGCAAAGGACATTTTTCAGCCTTCTGGGGATAATTTAGTAACTATGTGCATATTTATATATTATATTTTCAACTTATCCAGAAGTATGTTTAATAATATTGGATTTCTATCAAAACTTTGTCAAACATTTACTGGTCTTTTTTGTTGATGTTATTTTTCTTAGTTTGCTGATACTGTATATTGGCCTTTATTAAATGCAGTATATTTATTACAACATACAACATGATGAATGGAAAGCCATTAACTTGCTTTTAATTTGAGCCCATTTTGTTGTACAATTGTATAGTTTTATAATGGCTGTTGCTGTTGTTATTTATCCCAAATTTCAACTGGGAATTTGGCCAAATACAGGGAGAATGGATTTAGATTTGTTTCAGGTCAAAAACTATTAGGGGGTGCTCATTATTTATGAGGGGGGAGTGGTGTTGCAATAAGGGGGAAGCATTTAAAAAAAAAAAAAAAATCATAAGGCTCTGGGGAGAGACCTTTATTTATTATTTTGGCTTCAGGGAGGGGCATACAAAATTAAATGGTTTTATTTTGTTCTTGTATTACCACTGATTTTAAAGAAAATGAATGTTTTCTTTAAAATCGCCAAAATTACACCATTCATCATAGCTAGAAACTGTAAAAACAGAAATTATAGTTTGGTTTTCAAACACATCATGTGCAACCAACACATCCACAAAAAAGAAAATAATAAATTAAAAAAAAATGATAATAATAAATAAACAAATCTGAGTTTAAAATAGTGGTATATTATCATAATAATTTTATTATACATTTCATTTCAAAGTTGCACAAACTGACCAATATGCACAACGAGCGAAAAACCAAGGCTAATTTCAACTTCACGATTTTGTCAAAAATCAAACAAACAAACAAAAAAGAAACAAGTCACAACCCAGCCACCCCCTCCTCAGATAAGCTTATGCTACTCTGTTTTTTTCTGGCCATATAAGACAACTATTTCACATTTGGTGTGCTGCATCAATTTCACTGTACTGGATTATCTCTGAAGAAATAATCTCAACTCAAGTCCACTCATTGGCTTTTGGGGGGCTTTTAACAGCATCACATGCCATTAAACGTGCAGTAAAAGCTTGTAGACGTTTGATGTGAGATGATTTTGTCACACATATTATTTCTAAGGTCAGAGGCAAACCTCCCTGCTCAAGATTTCATATCCACTTCAGTCACATAAAGGAGAAGAAAAAATACTAAAAACTGTAATGGAATCCAGTACAAAGGCACCACAAACAACATGTTTATAAATTGCCACAGAGTCTTTGCTGATGTTAAAGTAAATTAGGTCGGCTCAAGTTTACTTAAGCGCAGCTACACTCCTTCTCGCTAGGGGGCAGTGGTTGAAAGCCAGGAGCGCACTGGGCACCTGGGTAATCGAGGAAACTCAAGAGATTCTTCTCCGTAGCTAACAGTAGCTAGCCGGCTAATCTCCTGCACAACGCAGTTGTGGTTGTTTTACTGCCCGTTTCAATGTCCGTGTGTTTTTGTCCTTTGTATACCCGTAATTTTCTAATACGCCGTCAGTGACAAAAGTGAGGCAGACATCGACGGACAAGTTTAAATACGCTGGATGTTTGGCCACTGTTGCTTTCTCCCAGGATGCTAGCACATAAGCAAACCAGCTAGCTAGCCAACCTGCTAAAGTAGCCAAATAGCAGCAGTGTCCGGATGCTTTGAACAGCAACGCAGCGGATTTTGGTGGAGTTTCTAGTCGGCCTTGCATGATGTCAAGCAACCGGCCACAGCAAAGCGCCGGCGGGGCGAGTTCAGTGCCCAGCACAAGTAGCAGCAGCAGCAGCAGCACAGGAGGCACTGGGAACACAAACGGTGGCGGTGGGAGCAACGCCGTCACAAGTAATGGTAACAATTCTGGAAATGTTGTGCCCTCCCGGACAGCCAGCGAGGGCGGCTTGTCGGTGCCAAGTTTGGCCGCCGTGCCGTCGTCCCGGAGCGGGTTTGCCTCTCTGAGCAGACCCTCTGCGTCCTCAGGCAGCAGAAAGAAATCCCTCCATCAAGCACCCCTTTACAACGGCCTCTTAAATTCATACGAAGATAAAAGCAACGACTTTGTCTGGTTAGTTTTCACTGGAGTGACCGTGAGAGACCGCGTCTGGAAAATGTTATTTTCTCTATGTTGTAGCTGTAGGATATAGTGTTTGTAAAGTTTGAAAGCTGCAGTGACATGCACTTAACACGGCTTTTTGTCTACTTTTCCAGCCCAATTTGCTTCGAAATGATCGAAGAGGCACACATGACAAAGTGTGGGCACAGTTTTTGGTAAGTGTTCAGCTTTAGCTAAGGCAGTGGGGAAGTTATTTATTATCACAGCAAATGATTTGAAGTTTATTTGAGGAACTGCTAATACACCCAGCAAAAGAAACCGTGGAAATAAAGTAGGCTTGTCAGATATAACCACTAGTGTCATTTGTCAGACGTTTGCCCACAGAAATAACCCTGCACATGCTGTGTATTAATTCTGCTTACAGGCAGGGACAGGGGAGGACAAGTTGAATCTCCTCCACCTATTCAGCATTTTGCTCAACTACCAAACAAACCCTCTACATTATTACAAGTAAAAACTTTTGATTTACGGTGTCCCACTTCAGCAACCCCAAACCAGCCTTTGCATCATTCAGAAAAGCCCACGTTTGCCCTTGCACATTTTTTCACAATATTTTTTTGATGATTTGAACTGAAAATGAGGCCTGAATGAGCAGACTCTTTGTGTGCATGTAGATGGAGTGACTTCCAACGTCAAACAGGAATCGAAACAAAAAATAATGCAACGAGAGAATGAACCATTTTCTAAAAACATGGCCACAAGCAACCTGAGAGTAGAGAAGTCAAACTTGTATGTGCTTAACATGGTTTTGCGCTGACATTTCAGCACTTTAAGGACAGTTGAGTATGGATTAACTTAATTACTAGCACCTCATACATTAACAGTATTCTCTTGTCCTCATTTCCTTGTACAGTTTCAGTCGTTGCCACAGTATTCAGTTGTTTCTCCCTCCTGCAGTTTCAAGTGCATCCGACAGAGTTTGGAGGACAGCAACAGATGTCCAAAGTGTAACTATATTGTCGATAATGTGGATCAGCTTTACCCAAATTTTCTTGGTAGGTATTTTTTAGTCAGAAGGTTGAGGCTTGTAAATGTATTAAGTGTTGTTTAGGTATTTTATGCTTTCGCTGATGTGAACAAAACAGCTTTGAAATAGAAGAGCTAAAAAAAAGTTCATATTTGCATGGGAAGACACAAGTAGCATATCCACTGTACTCTACAATATATCGATCTTACAATTAAAGCATTAGATTTATTTGTTTTACATTTAATGATAAAGGGGAAATTCTGTGTATATTTGAATCAAATGTAACATGAATTGGAGCTAGAAATTAGGGTTTGCAAAAGTATGAACACACTTGGTATCATCAAGAAATATTTGATCAAATACATGAATTATTCTGCTTGGAGGTAGAGTTTATGTTCTCCAATCCTAAACAGGACAGACTCCAGCAAAAGTTCACTTATAAAGTGCTGCGAAAGTACACTAAAAGTAAATAACCCGGCCATTATGGTAATAAAACTGGTAGTTATAGTGCCGTCTCTATTGTTTTTACCACAGCTAGACTGGCTCACCCAAAGTATCATTACTTTTCTATTTAAGTCATAGCGTTTCCACCTTTGTCATTTACCCTTTCTCCACCACCTCTTCCACCCCCACATCCCCATGTTACAGTAAATGAACTGATCCTGAAACAGAAACAAAGGTCGGAGGAAAAGAGACTAAAATTGGATCATCCTGTAAGTCCAACACAAACACACTGTAACTGCTTTGTTTCTTTCTTCCTGTGAATCCTGTGAAAATGACACTTTAATGTTCTAGTGAAACGTCTCTTACTTATAACTGATTGGTGTCTCTGACCCTCAGAATGGGTCTAGGTGGCAGGTGTTCCAGGACGTGTTGAGTCCTGACCAGGAGAACTTGGACCTGGCAAATGTCAATCTGATGCTGGAGCTTCTGGTCCAGAAGAAGAAGCAGCTGGAAGCGGTAAGTCAGGGTATATGGCTGACCGCACATGTATTTCATTTTCTTTTGTGCCAACCATTTCTTGCATTCTGCCTGCAAAGCTCCACATAGTGATGGGGTTAACCATTCATGAGAGTTATGTTTTCACCACAATAAAGTGACCACATGATTGTGATGGATCAATGCCAGTGGGCTACACTGAAAAACAGGTGATAGTGAATCCAGGGTATCTGCAGGTTTTGAAAACTCTTAAGAAGCATGGAATTCAGTTTCCCCCAAAAGGCCTTAGAGGTATTAAACAATCTTTAATTTCATTTTCAAAATTCTTTTTTATTATTATTTTTTTTGCCTGTGGTAGACAGTCACACTGGTGCAACAATGAATTGTGCAGGCAGGAGGCTGTTCAGTCCTTTTTGTGGAGTTTCATGCACTATTACCCATCCCCCCCCCCCCCATGATATTGGCATTTGCTGCCACCGATTGATTTTCTGATATTGAAGCTGGACCGTTATTTTAACACTGTTGGAATATACACGGATCAGCCAAAACATTAAAAACACCGGTAGGTGAAGAGAATAACATTGATCATCTTGTTATAATGCAATGTTCTGCTGGGAAATCTTGGGTCCTGGCATTCATGTGAACGCCACTTGACACGCTGGACCCACCCAAACACCGTTGCAGACCAAGTACAAGGCTGTGAACTGACCAACAAATTACCCAGATCCCAATCTGGTTGAGCGTTTGTGGGATGTGGCAGTATCCCAACGGTACCCCTGATCCACGATGGGGCTTCTTCTTGAATCACCTGCGAGGCATGGACACAGGACCTCTGGGGGGTGTCCTGTGGTGTCTGGCTCCAGGACGTTGGTGGAGCATCCACTGAGTCCTGTGGGTTGGGGTAGCATGTCCCAGAGATGCTCGATCAGATTGGGATCTGGGGAATTTGGGATCGATGCCTTGAGCTCTTCGTCACATTCCTTGCGCCATTCCTGAGCAATTTTTACATACTGCTGCTGGGCCACTGCAGTCAGGTAGTGCTGTTTGGGTGGGTGGAGTGCATCAAGTGACATCCACATGAATGCCAGGACCAAAGGTTTCCCTGCAGAACATTGCACTGTAACAAGATGATCAATTTTATCTCGAAAATATATAAGACATTAGAATATGTTAAATAATATAAAAGATAAAATAAGATAACAGAAACATGTTGCTCTGCTGTGTGTCACACTGTGCTCTGTCTCTGTCACCCTTCTCCTTTTCCATCACAGTTAGTTTTGTTGTTAGGTCACTTTGAGACAAGAAGATCCTGTTTTGAAAAGTTTATAGCCTGTCATGTCATGCTGAGTACAATAATGCAGCTTAAAAAAAGTGCAATGATTCACTTGATAAAATGTGATCCGACTCGAGGGGCTTTTGGCTGATGATTTGAGTCAGCAACGTTTACGGAGGAGAACTAGTCCTGTAAATGTGGTGGTACATGAGTACCAATTTTATCTGCCATCAGTTGTAACATATCGGATATGTGCAAAGAGATTCTTTAGGTTGTGTTTAAAAACACAAGATTTACTAATGCTTGACACAGTCATTGTGGCAGAGGCAGGTAAATGTGTTTACTGGATCACACTGACGTTGAGTAAATGCAGTAAAATCTGGTGCACACTTCTCTTTCAGAATACCCCCGAACATCCCCTTTTTTCTTGTCTTGACAATGCTTGTATTTGGATAAAAAGTTGCAGAAAAAGAGAAGTATGAGCCACAACCTATCCTGTTGACTTCTGTCCTGTCACATCAGCACTCTCTCAGAGTGACAGCAGACATAGAGTTTAAAAATCTTAACCGGTTTTGAAAATAAGTCCCCTCACACGTGAGGAGAACTATGATTGAGTATCTCCTTTTGAAATGCACTCACTCTAAGATTAGTGTGTTTTTTTACATGGTAAAGATAGCCTTCCAGAGGGAGCTCTCCATCACCATATCTTTAAGATTTTTTGGGGGGGTCATTTTTAAGCCTTTAATTGATAGGACAGATGAGTGTGAAGGAGGGGAGAGAGAGAGAGGGAGTGACATGCAGCAAAGGGCCACAGGCTGGAGTTGAACCCGGGCTGCTGCGGCAACAGCCTTGTACATGGGGGGCCTGCTCTACCACTAAGCCACCGACGCCCCAACACCATATCTTTATTCTTTTCTCCTCCACACACACCCAAACACGTGTATCTTGTGTATTTGACTGTCGATAAATAACAAGAAATTGCGTAACTGAATTTATATGTTTGAATCAGGTTCTTACACACATTCATGAAAGGAAATTCTCCACAATTTTTTTTCTTAGTGTACGTTCAAGAATATATTTGTCAGCTACAGTGGCTGCATGGTTGGCCATGATTTTGCGTATAGAAACACAATCATCAGGGTTTGATCAGGCTTCTTATTAGGACAACATGATCAATTGGTGTCCTCTTGGATAGTATCCACAGAGGTAAGTTTACATAAATGACCACAGTCTTTTCTCAGCCTCGGTGTAGTCATTCCAGTCAGTTTGGTTGAAGCATGATGATGGAAGGAAACACTTTTAACAGGCACATTTTCACACATTTCTCAACTAGCATATGTCATACTGAACCGGTTGCAGGTTGAGGCATTGATGTTACAAATCAAAGGGTGAGATTAAATGATGGCTGTGTAGACCACAGAGTGATTCTGACACAGTCACATGGGATCTGTGTCATCCTCTAGTACAGGAATAGTTGCAGGATTTGTAAGTAGTAACACATTTAGTGAGTGCGAGGGCTGAGAGTGTAAGGGTGTGATCACCTTTGTTTGCAGAAGTAACATATTTGACTGCTGTTCTAATGTTGTGTGTGAGCACGTGATGAGTCACAGTTGAAAATACGACCGATTGTCTAGTAGCCTGATGGTCTTCAAAAAAACAGATTTGTCAAGAGCTTATGTTTGTGGTGTCTGTGGCATTCATACTATTGCCTGTGGGTTTGTCTGAGTCTGTGTCCCATGGGTGCTGTCCCATTGTGTGTGGCTCTGGTTTTGATACATGTTGAGACAGACACGTAAGAGAACGGTCACACTTTCTTTTTTTTTTTACATTAATTCTAATAGAAATGTGCTATCAGTATTTTACGATGGATATCACTTTCTTCTAACCTTGGGATCTAGAATATGGCAATCAAACATTTTAAAATGACCAATACCAATGTGTCAGCTATCTCACAGCTAACACAAGCCCGATTAGGAAACTGAAGGACTCACATTTTTGGATTAAGACAAAGGAACCAGGTCAAATGTTTGTTTTCTATTAAATTGCTGGTACTGCTACTCCTCTCTGACACTACCTTCCACTGCTCAGGTTCCTCGTCATTCCTCTCATATTTGTTTTTGTGAATGTGCTGATGCTGATTCAGATGTGCCAAATATGAAGTTAGGGTTATTCAGTTCATCTTCCTGGTGGAATTGTTCATCTAGCCAATTGGCGTCAGTGGCTGCTTTTATTTCTTTCACAGGACCTATTCTTCATACATTTTTGGTTAGCGTGTCTTCTTATTGGAGCCAAATGATTTGCCTCAGCGCAACCTGAAGGGACTTGTTTGTTGTGATTATTAGGAAATTTGAGATCTATATGTAGTGATTACTCTTAATGGCCTGCAACAAATTTACACTTTCTGAGGGAATGTTATTGTTTTTCCAGATGTTTGTTGACTGTAATTTGCAGGTGTATTGTAGATGACTTGAAATACTGGCTTTTCTTAGACATGTATTAACAATTGTTTGTTTAATAAAAATCCATTTTTCTTGGTGGGGTTTCACTGAAGACTTTGCCATCAAAGCAAACCTTAATGGAAATAACTGCAGTGGATGTTGTTGCTTACCTTCTTTGGTGTTTTCATTAGTTTAGACTGTATAAAAAAATGGCCAAATACAAATATTCGTCCAAAATATGACTTGACTTCCTGTTCTTGGTTCTTTTAGTTATGTTGGACATTCGAAGCACGGCAAGACTTCTAGCCACAGTTGTCAAAAAGCATCTCGCAACACCCATAAACCCTTGAGTTTGGAATTGAAGTCAAATTGCATAACATCCTTGCTCCTAATAGTCTGTGTCTCATTTTGATCATTCTTTTCATCACAACTGCACTTTAGTTGGCAATGCTCTCAAGCTGAAGTGTCAGGGATGGAAAGAGTACTAGAATATTGTGTTCCAGTTAAAGTCCTTTAACTTTAAAGAAATTGTACCCAAGTGAGAGTAAAATTACTTGTGTAATGATAAAAGTTGTTCAGTTAGAATGCACTTAGAGTAAACATTACAATGTTATAAAGATATTAGAAGCAGAATGAAGATGTAGAGAGACCAGAGCATCAGGGTTCAATATGTTTTTCCCATTGGCAACTAAAATGTTTTGACATGATCCTACTGTGTCTTAAGAGAATAAGCAAAGGTATTCTGCAGCTTCACTTGTAGTTATGTGGGATCATGTTTGATGTCTGTTTCTCCCCTAGGAATCCCAGGCAGCTCAGAGACAGATCCTCATGGAGTTCCTTAAAGAGGCCAGGAGAAACAAGAGAGAGGTACTGTTGTTTTTATATTCAAATTATAATCGTACACAGAGGCAGAACTGGCGGGAGGGGAGGCGGCTTCTGGCGCTCCACCTCTAATGTGTTTTCCCAAAAGTCCCGAATCTTTTAGGTTTAACAGTACTTTCCCACTATGCTATTCCCTAAAGAATCTAATATAGTAAATGTTCTTCTGTCCGCCTAATAATTAAATTCAAAGTATTGAAGACCACATTTACCTGTTTGTCTTATTCAGAATTATTGAGTTCAATTACAGCAGTCTAGATGTTTTTGGATGGATTCAAATGTAGCAGATTTGTTAACTAAACATTTATTCTGTGAACTCTACTCTGGCATAGTATAACAAAAATTAGTCCTAAGATGTAATGCTGTTTATGCCAACTTCCTGCCCTACTTGTGTGATGGTTTCAGTCATGGTTTCAGATTGATGACGACAGCTGTAGAACAATTATAAACAAAATATGATATATGCTCTACAGCAGGGGTGACCAACCAGTCAGAGACCAAGAGCCACAAAAATTACCGTGGTAGTACAAAGAGCCACATCATACACATATGTTGCGTTTATGTATGTTACAAATGCACTCCCTCTCTCGCACAAACACGAAATGACATAACATCAAAATCCGTACATTTCCAATTTTCTAAGCCAGATTTATTTATCTCACACACAAATGAATAACAATGAATAGAGATACACACACCCACTGTCTCTCCCTTTCATACTGTCTCCACACACACCTCCACACAGTCTCTCCCACTCTCATACTGTCTCCAGATTAGTGTTGTCACGGTACCAAAATTGGGACCCACGGTACGACATCGGTGAAAGTATCATGGTTCTGAGTAGTATCAGGATACCACAGCAAAAATGAGGCAGATGTGCCTTTTGTCATTTATAAAAAGATAAATCACTTTTCTATAATACATCAATGATATTTCAATGGAATAAATTACTTATTGACTTATTCATACTTCAAAAACAGCATCAATAAGTGATTAACATGGGGGGGGTCAAAATAAAATAAATTAATAAAATAAAAATCAACCAGCCACCCTCCTCCCCTGACAAGTAAAGAACAGTCCCTAAAGTGCGGTGAGGTTTGTGAACCGTTACCTGCCACAAAGAGAGAAACGTGAACGGCTCGTTGCTCCTCTGACACGCCACATTTTTTCACCTGGAGCCGGACTTCTCAGTCGCCGGTAAGCCGTTATCTTGCGCTGCGGAGCACTATGGCTGTTATTGGCCAGTGCATGGACACTCACCCTCCTTTGATTGGACTTTGAACTTATCCCACAGTAGTGGCACCATGTCATGTACCATGGTGTTTAAATAGCAGCCTACTGCGGTCTACCGTTGGAACCAGTATACCGTGCAACACTATTCCACGCACATCCACACACAGTCCCTCTCTCATACTTTCCACACACGCACACACATACACTCACACACAAAGACACACATTTCTTCCCTGACATTTTTTGTTGTGCGATAGCGCCACCGCGCTGCAGTCCTGCATTCCTCCCGAACTCCACACCTTCTTACCTGCCTGTGCGCACTCCTCTCTCTCTCACTCGCCCCACCTATGCCTGTTACATTTCTTAAAGGGCCATACGCACTCATAACAATACATTGATTTTTTTTTTTTATGACGGAAGAGCTGCACGCCGATGGTTTTAATTAATGGATCGAAGAGCTGCACACTGATAGGCAAAGAGCTGCATGCGGCTTGCGAGCCGCAGGTTGGCCACCCCTGCTCTACAGGATGATTTATTTCTCCTTGTCCTGTTTTCCCAAAATATGTACAGATTTTCTGGCATACTAATATCTCAAATGGCTTGAAAGTAGTGCATATATACTGTAACTGGGACCTAAATCTGCCTGAAGAGCATGTCCCAGGGCCCCCTGAGGTTTCGGCAGAGCCCCTGGCTTTGCCACTGATAGTATTGCTGTACAAAGATTGGTCTGTTGGAAACTCAATGCCATTTTCAAAAAATTCTGAAACGTTTTTGTATTGGAGAAAACTCAACTTTGTACAAGTAAAACACATAGCAAAAGCATAACATTTTGATTCATAAGAAGGTGTTTAAAAAACCCAAACAAATAAATATTTCATGAAATAATTTTAAAAACTGACCACATGCAGGCGTATTCATGTGTTTCTGTTCTGTCAACAGCAACTAGAGCAACTACAGAAAGAGCTCAACTTTCTTGAAGATGACATTAAGCGTGTCGAGGTAAAGTAACAGAACATATCTGCTCCTGCATGTGTTACCTATCTCTCATGGAGTGCTAGAGAAGCAGTAAAAATGATTATGAAGTCATATAATATTGTGAAATGGCAACAACTGGAGTAAGTCATCATCTCAGCTTGACATGTGACCTGTGCATTTTTCCAGGAAATGAGTGGCCTGTACTGTCCAATGATGGAGGCAGAGTGCACGGTGCCTAATGTTGAGGCTCCCTCACCTGCACCCAGGTACGGCTGACCTCTGTTCTGACAAATTCTGTCTGTACAGCAAATGAGTCCTCCGTCATCACAGTACAACCAGACACATTTACCTTTTTGTTTACCATCACAGAAACCTATTCTCAGCACAGATCCTTATGTAGGAGCGTCACAGCTGATTGCAAACATCATGCATTTAGTCTAGATGTTATGGGCTCAGTATCACTGTATAGTATGCCTCATGTGTCTGTGTATTTTTTTTTTGTTTGTTTTTTGAGTAGCTGCAGTAGTATTATTGAGCCACCAGACTACAGCCAGCCTCCAGGATTTGGTGGAACAACCCAGGTAAGGCAGAAAAACATGCATACACACATGTCGTTCAGGTGCCTTTAAATCTATTTCTTAGCCTCTTTCAGAGTTTCATCTTTCACCATCTTGTTATGTGGTAGGGATGTCCCGATCCAGCTTTTTCACTTCCGATCCAACACTGATATTACAGCATTGAGTTTTGGCCGATACCAATCCGATCCAAGCGCATATTATACATATTCACTTATTTTGTTGTCAGTCATGTTAAAAAAGGTTTGATCAAGCAGTATTACTCTAACAAGAACGACTACTTAATCAGGTTAGTTAGAATGATCCACAACAGTTAGTATGAGAAACTGACCTGTTTATTGTTAACAGGGTTAAATAAACAAACTTTAAACTTGAACATTAACATTAAATAAAAACATAGCTGGTTTGCTTTGGCTGCTTTGGCCCCTTAATAAATAGAAAATAAATCAACACAAGAAATCTTTAAAATGTCTGACATTGAAATTAAAATAGCAGCAAGACTCCACACACTTGTGCTTTGCCCCCCTAATAAATAAAAAATAGATTAACATCACAAGACATTGTTGACATTTAACAAACAATGCAGCCTTTCCTTTTCGGTTATTTTAGTAGTGTCAGTGCCAGCCTGGTGCTGCTGTTTCCTGTGTGTCTGCATGCTGGCCTGGTGGATTGATACCAAGTGCTGGAGCGGATCTATGGAATGGACTGCTTGAATTGAGGAGCGCTAGGCTGGCCAGAAAACCTGGATCAGAAACTATGAAAAACTGGATTGGAATTATTCGATCGGCATTTGTCATGCATGCAGTCCGATCCGATGCCAATGCACATTTTTTGCTAATATCGGCGGCCGATCCCTATTATGTGCCTGTAATCTGTTTGTTTGTATCTCTTTTTTGAAAGTTTTCAAGCAGCTGGTTTTGCCTCCAAAGTAACATAAGAAAAGTTCCATGGCTGTTTCAAAAAACATTTAAATCTCACAGATTTTTGAAATACTGTGACAGTCAGAATTGATATTAAACTGTCAAAATAGACTTAATTCTCATTAAAACTAAAACAGCATGAGTTTCAACAGAATACATGTCAAAATGAGTTTAGCACGGACTTGTCGATACTCATAAATTCTTGGAATTCTTTTTCCAGGGCAAAAGACAGACCTGGTACAACAGCACTCTTGCGTCAAGGAGGAAGAGGCTGACAGCTCATTTTGAGGACCTGGAACAGTGCTACTTCTCCAACAAAATGTCACGTATCACAGGTAGGGTTGGGTATCATTTATATACTGTTTGATTTGGTACCAGTACTCAATTGTACCTTTTTTGTGTGTTTTACTCTCTGTGTAATTACAAAGATGTAATTTCAATTAAAATAAAGTATATTAAATAAGTACAGACAAATTTAACATGTTACTAATAACCACGTTATTAGAAATAAGTACAGGCGCAACTCATAACTCTTGGTTGCGTTTATTCAGAACATTTTACACACCACACAAAATAGAACCCACTATACCACTCTCTACACTCCCAAATCCATCTCCACAACTTCCATTGAGTTCTGAAAAATATAACCACACTTAGGACTACTTTCGACTTGAACAAGCTGCAGGGGTGACAGTTGTGCTCTCAGGAACCAAAATTTCAATCGGTACTTGGTACGGCCAATGATATACAGCCGGTACCCTTAAAAGAACAGAATTTGTAATCCAGCTCTAATCACAGGTACAAGACCTGCAGTAACCTGTGGCCTCATTCTTTCATAACAATAGCAATTTGTCTAGAAACATCTGTAGGCAGCTACGCATCTGTTGTTTGATTTTGTACGTCACTGGAGAAACTGGACTACATTTGCACAAAGAATAGGGCTTCAGTTCGTAGAACTGGATCTTCGCTTCACAGGATGGATGGTAGTGTCTGCCTCACCTCTGTGTTACTGCTGAAGTTACTATTTCCAAAATGAAGACCACATTTGCTCAAAGTTCACTGCTTGCTGTTGCAGAGATGGTTTTTCTGATTAAAAAATCTTAGGCACAAAGCAGAAACAAGACATGATGACACAGTGCAAAATACTTACAAAATATTTTTGGCTATTATGTTACTGTGATAAGAACTGATTGCTGTTAAGATGTAACATGAAATTCCCTAAACATTCAGTGTGGTTATGTTTGACCTCTTTTTTTCCATAACATGCAGTATATATGGTTTATATCCCTGTTGCTCCTTGTGAACAGTATTTTAATAGTGTGTCTATTGTGTCCAGATGAAGGCAGGAATCTGAACCAGCTGGATGATTTTATGGAGTGTCTGTCAAAGTTTACACGCTACAACTCTGTGCGGCCGCTCGCCACCCTCTCGTATGCCAGTGACCTCTATAACGGCTCCAGTATTGTCTCCAGGTAATACTCGTGTATTAGTCGTATGCACTTTGTGGTACTGATCCCTTAAGACTCATGGTGTGTAGAATTGGACGGCATTATGATGTTTATTTCCCACTGAGTAGAGGCACAAAAATATTTTCTAACAGTATAATCTTTATCAGCATAAACTGTATTCTCGCCTTTGTTTCAGTATTGAGTTTGACCGAGACTGTGACTACTTTGCCATCGCCGGTGTGACAAAGAAGATCAAGGTGTTTGAGTATGGCACAGTGATCCAGGATGCTGTGGACATCCACTACCCTGTTAATGAGATGACCTGCAATTCCAAAATCAGGTAGGAGACATCATTCCTCCCCACAGAAGCAGGGACGTGCAGGCGTCTTTCAGATCATATAGTGCAGTCTTTAGAGTGGTTCTGATCTCCTTTTAGGCCATGTGAGAAACTGTTTGTACACACGTTCAAAAACACTGATGATGATGCTGGCCTCTACAGCACTGCTTTCATCATTCACTAAATAAAATGTACTTTTATTAGCATATGGTGTGGCAGAAATCATCAGACATTAAATGATGCGCAATAACACTAAAAAGGAAAAAGAATGTCCCCATATTTGTCAGGGTATGAGTTGTAGTGTTGTGCAGGCCTGTACTGATCAGACTTATGTCTCAGATTTGTAAAAACTTCAAAATCATTCTAGAGTGATGGTCCTGGGGATGGTTTCTGTTCACTCCAAACATGTTTTACAATGTCCCAGGGGGAAATGGACACCGTTAATCTCGAGCCCTGCTTATTAGCCTGTGCAGAATTGCTGTGACACAACAAAAAAACTGAACAAGAACGTCTGATACTGATGTGTGGCTGATAAATCAGTGCATCCCTAGATTGAAACACTTGACAAATGTGACAAATTGAAAACTTGAATCTTAAAATGAAAGTGATCCCAACCCTCTTTGTTGTAGCTGTATCAGCTGGAGCAGCTATCATAAAAACCTCCTGGCTAGCAGCGACTATGAGGGCACTGTCATACTTTGGGATGGATTCACCGGCCAGAGGTCCAAAGTCTACCAGGTATGAGAATCAGATCTTAGAGCGTCGCTTTATTTGTGATATATATATTCTCTATATTGGTAAATGCACATTTGACTTCATGAATCACTGATAAAATTAGGCATTTTATCAATTTTATCCTCTGCTCTCTTTAAGGAACACGAAAAAAGGTGTTGGAGCGTTGACTTCAACCTGATGGACCCTAAGCTGTTAGCCTCTGGTTCTGATGATGCTAAAGGTAATTGAGGAATTCTTTCTCTGACATGTGTTCAGACACAAAACATCCTCTGTCTTTCCAGTTCATGGTGAAATGTTCTCATGTGTTTTTGTGTTTCAGTTAAGTTATGGTCAACCAATCTTGACAACTCTGTTGCCAGCATTGAGGCTAAGGCTAATGTCTGCTGTGTGAAATTCAGTCCCACCTCCAGGTATCATCTGGCCTTCGGCTGTGCAGGTAAGATCAGGATTTGTTTTAGGTTGTGAGTGTCAGATTCCTTGTCTTTGTCCAGTAAAATACTGTTGGTAGATAGTAGTGTTGACTCTGTATCACCAACATGTTTCTTATGCATATAAGCAGCTTTACAAGTCACTGTACACAGTCTGACTTAGGACTTCCAATCAGTTGAGTTTATTTTAAATGTTGAAAGTTCACTGGGGGAAAAAATGATGAGAATTTGTCTCTTCAAAATCATATGCAAAGAAACTTGTTTTTCTCTCATTGCAGTGTATTATTATTGCACCACTCGATGGGGTGCACTCACCCCACACCACTGCAGTCTGTCCTTGTGAACTCCAAAATTTCTTTTGTGGTTTCACAGACTCTGGTGGTCCAGACAAACTTCTGAAAAAACGCTACTTTCCCAAAGGAGAAATAAGAATTTAGAATAGTATCCTGTACACAGAAACAATCCTTCAAGTAACTTATGCTGGGTAAATGGAGCAGCTCACAAACTCTGTGTTATCCAGCGGTGAATTGCCCTGGCTTATTTACGCCATTCGCTGTGTCCTCTGAGGTCCAAGTCTGGGAAAGGAAACCCCTCCTTGACCTTGAAGTTGTTGGTTTACTGTCTGGAGAGAAGCTCAGACATTAGAGTAATAGCCAGCAGGCACAGTGTACAGTTCATTCAAAAACAAGAACTGATGGAGAACACATAGCTTGTAAGAAACATTTTAGCAAATGTCAACAGAGGCATTGCACCATCATTTCACCATGGCTGCCTGCCTTGGTGGTTACTGGATAACACTGACGCTAAGAGTTGTTTTCAGTTATGAAGGACTAACTGAGCAGCCTTGCATACAACAGCCCCTCCCCACTCTTTTTGAATGTTCTCTCATTTCTTCCGTCTGAATGCTTGCCTTTATTTTGGTTTGCAGACCACTGTGTCCACTACTATGATCTACGGAACACTAAGCAGCCAATCATGGTGTTCAAAGGCCACAGGAAGGCTGTGTCCTACGCCAAGTTTGTCAACGGAGAAGAAATTGTTTCTGCGTAAGTCAGTTCAGTCTTATTTTTAGCAGTATTGTGCTGAAATTATATTTTTGTATGTACAAAAGAGTTACTTCAAGAAATCAGGAGTTTTGTGGATATATATTTTAAATTTCCAAATTATATTCCCCCCGCTAAGGCACTCTTACATCATCTACTATACCCTATATGTGTAATAATGTAGTCCCTACACTAACTGCTTTATGTTGCACTGTTGATAAAAATGCACATGCTCACACATATTTATTGCTCACTATGTTTTCTTTACCAGGCTGTCTGCAGGGCCTAAAAAATCCTGAAGTTTCTTCAATTTAATTGAAAAAAAAAAATTAATTTAATGAATTTGAGGCCTTTAAAAGCAATTGAATAGTCTAAAATTTGAATTGATGATATCCTCAATGCTACACACATTTTTATCTAACGTAACATATCATCTTTTCATTTCTTTTTGTCAAATGAGTGAAGCTCTTTGGCATGAAAGTCCACCTTTCTGATGTTAAAATGTTTTAAACCTATCACAAAACCTTACCTCTGCATAGGACCACATATATACTACTTAACTTTACTTACTTGCCTGCAATACTTCAATAAGAAAAAGGTGATTTGTTAAAAAAAAATCTGTTAAATTTGCTTAAAAAGCATTTAATTAACTGCCCAATACTTGTAGACACCCTGTTCGCTGATTTCATACAAAAAATATCTATCAACACAATTGATAATCTTCCCTCTCAGAGAAAGGCATTTCTAATAAGTCATGTCAGAAAATGCCCTACAGTTGTGGATTCATTATATATTTACATCCTTTGATTCACAGCTCAACGGACAGTCAGTTGAAGCTGTGGAACGTCAACAAACCTCACTGCCTGCGCTCCTTCAAAGGTCATATCAATGAGAAGAACTTTGTAGGCCTGGCTTCCAATGGAGACTATGTTGCCTGTGGTAAGCATTGATTACAAAAAATACAAAAGCTTATAGTTTTGGTGGACAATATATCAAATGTACTTGATTTATTGTGGCTTGTTTCACGTGGGATGTATAAAATGACTATCATGAACATTGAGTATATATGGTCGCGTTGGTGTTTTTTTTAAGCCATCTGCACGAGAATCGCTTTCGTGTTTCTGTTTTCTGGCTGTCTCCCTTTCACAGACACACACACACACACACACACACACACACACACACACACACACACATAAAGAAAGACTCACAAATGTGATATGTCACACACTCTGCCCATTCAGATTACTTTCTCCTAAGTGATAGTGTGAGCAGGCAAAGTGTGTTTCATGTCTGTGGGGCTCCAGAACGCTACTATTTAGTCGCATTTTGTGACCATGGAGCACCACTGCAGCTTGCAGATATTAATATATGAACTGGAGAGTTGTTTGTTTTCAGCTTACAGTAAATAAATCATCATGTTTAACGGTGCCAAGGTTACAGTTTACTTTAATTAGATCAACGATAGCATGAGCATAGGAGAAGTGTGCCTCTGTACCTGTAGGAGTCCAGACCACAACTATTTAGTCACATTTTGTGATGCCCAGAGAGGGGGGGTTAGTTCCCCTTTAGGTTCACAGCAAAACATGTCCGGCCCGAGATGAGCAAAGTGCTTCCACTTTGATTAACTTACTTAAAGGGGCAATAAGCGAAATCGTTTCACCGCTAGGTTTGCTGTTGTGCACTGCCTGTAGAGCAAAACAAAGTGTGTCATGAGCCACACCTCCCTCTACCTCTGCTCTCCAACACCCCCACCCCACTCGCCTCGTCTGTGCAGCCGCAGCATCTCCACGGACTATCACATCCAGGGGAATAGCCAAACACAGCCACCGGCTGCCCACCGGGCTACATTTTACAGTGCTAATTGCAAATGTTAACTGGGCTGCCAGGCTACTCACCTAACACAACTGTAAAGCCTGACCCATTGCTGGGAACGAGCAGCTAATAACTCAAGCTCCAGACATTAACCCATGCTACGATGGTAACATTAAATTTAATTTAATTGACATAGCGACATGTGCCTAACGTTACTGTAACACTAATTAAAACAGTCATTTGACGTTATGTTGTACCTGTCCAGGAGAAGAAGAGCTCGCTCAGAGTCAGATTGTAGCCCCTTTAGCTCTTGCAGTGCTCTCCACCTTGGAAATGCAAGGCCAATGTTAATCCGGGTTCTGTCCCTTTCTTTATCCGACAACTTCTTCGCCAGCAACCGTTGTTTTTTTTTTTTTTGTTTTTTTTGAGGTAATGTCAGAGCCTGGTCGTCTTTAGGTGGATGTTCCGCTCTCTGCCATTTCATTTTGAAAATGCGTGCTGCCAAGGGCTTCGAGAGGAGGAGGATGGGGGGTGGGATTCACATAAAGGTACATGTATGCGCAGCCGGACCGGCTTGTAAACAATGGGCTTGAGATCAACACACAGAGAGGGTGTGTGAGGTCATGCTATACTCCAGATGAAATTACACCTCTAGTTCTTCACATAGCAATTTTTTAATTCCTTCAATTTCGAAATGATGAATTTCGCTTATTGCTCCTTTAAATTATTTAACTTTATTATATCAGTGGCTACTTTATTGTGATTTTTTTTATTAATTTAATAATTTTGTATTTTAGTAGTCTACAGTACTTTAGAGGAGTTTTCAAAATATTGCGATATATATTGTGTATCGTAATACAGCCTAGAAATATCAAGATATTATTAAGTCATATTGCTCAGCCTTAGCTTGTAGTTAATATGTTGCAAATGAATCTGTAATGCAGTATTTCCCTACTGTGCTCAGCAGAGGCAGGGGCACCACTATAGTTTTATTATTTATTCTTTTAGGAAGTTATTACAGCACCCTCTGACTAAACAAATGCCAATCTAACAATTGTTAATCTATTTAAAAAAACATCACCTTCTGTGTGTGTGTGTGTGTGTGTGTGTGTGTGTGTTTTTGTGTGTGTGCGCTTGTACAGGCAGTGAAAACAACTCCCTGTACCTGTACTACAAAGGACTTTCCAAGACACTGTTAACATTCAAGTTTGACACAGTGAAGAGTGTCCTGGACAAGGACAAGAAGGAGGACGACACCAATGAGTTTGTCAGTGCGGTCTGCTGGAGAGCCCTGCCTGATGGAGTGAGTTGACATTATTGTTACACTTGTTGTTAATTTTATATGTGCTGTTCATATTTAAATGCTGTACTAGATGGACAATCACAACAATGGCGTACATTTTGTCACCGCCTGTTGATGTTGTTGTTAACTTTAACTCAAGTACTTCAAGTCCTCCTTACTGTGGTCATTGTGTGCTGCTGTGTAGTCCTGATATGGCGCAGCATCACCGTTGAAAAAAAAAAGTATCTCCTCTTTTTTTTGTCATTGAAAACAATAATTTTAGTTAAGTTTTTTTTTTTTTAACTAGATTTTGTCTCCTTGTCCATCAACAATATTACATGTTGATATTCGTCACAGTAGTTTTCAGTGACGTAGGTGCTGTGTCCTCGTCATCTAATTTTAGTCAGGGAATAAAAAGGTCGTTGACAAACATATATGGTTCAACTGTTGTTAACACATGCACACAGTCTCTTGTCGAGACGGAAACGTGTTTCAGCTATGATAAAGGATCAATTATATAGTTTTTAAATGTCATCAGACCACATGATATGATATGAGAATCTTATTTCCAATTCACTCTGCCTTATTACACAAAAAGAATGAACAGTACAATTCACAAAAGTCCTATTTTATGTCACATTTTGTTAAACAAACTGTAATATTGTCCTATAGATGATTAAATGTTACCAACACTATGTTGTGATTTATTATTATACTTTGTTTTTCAGGAGTCAAATGTACTGATTGCTGCAAACAGTCAAGGAACAATCAAGGTAAGGTTTGTGTTTTGAAAGTTATACAGAGAATATACTAATAACTACAGTCCTACTGATCCAAGTTTCAGACTGATGCCAGGGTGTCATGCTGAGTTAGAGCTCAATCAGTCAGTTGACAAGAAACTCGCAGCTGTTTTTGTCAGAAGTTTTTGCAAGTTAGTTGCTAATTAATTTTCTTTCAGTCAGCCAATCTTTTCAGATCTAATACAAAAGGAACCTTCTTTTTTGCACTTTTGTCACTGTGTTTTAAAAGGCACATCCGTAATCCAAATGTAATGCCTCTGACATTTGTCAGAGGTCAAAATACGCAGACAATACTCTGTATGTGAAGTGTAGTTTCTGGATGCTTTGAGCACACAAAAAGCCATTCACCTTTGTTGTACAGGGTGGCAGCAGAAAATCCACTGACAGATATTTTAAAACTCACTACATCAGATTAAAATGATCTGCATGATGAGGTGTCACAAGGGATGAGTGGGAAAGAATGTATTTTTAGGAATGTAATGTGTTTTAGTTTGTTGAAACAGTGGTTTTGGGGGTTACAGGTCCAGTCTACTGTTGAGGCCACCTATTTGAAAACAGGAGAGATGCTTCACTCAGTCTGTAGTATTGGACTTAAAATTTCCTGCTGTGCCGCACTTTTGTTAACAGCAACAACCAAACTCACTGTTTCAACACCTTGATTCTAGTGACAGTGAGCTACAGATAACATTACAGCTCTATCCCCTCTCTCCACACAGGTACTTGAGCTTGTCTGAAGGCCCACCATATCATCAGTGTGTGATCGAATCAGCCTGTTTGGTAGAGGATCAGTCTGATGCAGGAGGAGCCCAGGCTGCCTGCTGAACAAGGATATCCGACAACAGCAGGAGAGCTGATATAAACTGAACCTGTCTTATTTTAATGAGCTCCAGCAGATAGACTGTGGACCAGTACATCAGTATAGCAGGAGAAGATGTGCTGTCTTTTTACAGCAAAGAAACGAGGACCTTGCTCGGGCACAAATGGAACAAGAGACTTTAGAAAACATTTTACTTTCTTTTCAGTAAAGTTATATCGGCTACTATAGAACGCCTCTTTATGGTTTTAGGTCAAATCAAAACTTGTACCTTTTTTTTAATTGAGCTGCTCCTCTTGAGGGTACAGCCAGCCAAACGCTACTAGTGTGATGCATTTTTCCTTTTAAAGGCCAAAGCACAAACAAAATGACATGCAAAAATGATGTCTTCACATGAAGCTTTTAACCCCCCTCATTGTTTGTCAACCACCTGTTTTTCCCCCTTTACGTGTAGTTTTTGTGTTTTTCAGATTGGGAGAAACCAGTTTTAATAAATATGACTTGAATTTCATTCTGTCAAGCGTATCGTCAGTTCCTTTTCCGGCTTGCAAGTGTAGAATGTGAGTAATTGTACGGAGTTCAAGGAAGAACGGTGAATCATGGAAATGTTGAGAGACTGATGTTTCTGTATCTGTCAGAACAAAATGAGATTTGACGTGTTTTCCTGTGATCACAGCAATTCTCATGTAACTTAAGGCATTGTTCTGCAGTGCTTCATTGAACTGGATTATTTTTCCAAGTGTATTTGAGCTGTTTGTTGCTTGTTGAGAAATGAGAACCTCAGAATCAGATTGAGTTCTTTTAAAGTAGCAATGGAATTACTCTTCGCATACTGTACATCTACGTTTTTAACTCCACACAGACTGCTGTCAGTTTCTGTGGAGGGGTGATCCGTGTTGACAACATTGACATTGAGAGGATTTGGTAAAACACCGCCAAGACCTACCTATTTTATGATAACTGAGTGAGAGAGGTGTTTTGTATTTGTATAACTGAATAAATTATTTCAAAACAACCTTGTCCCATTTGTTTTTATTCGATATTCTTGGCATTTAAAGCATTCTCTTAACAGAGTTTTGTTTACTGATGGGTCTCGTGTGGGGTGGTGAACCTTGTATGAAATGGTGATCCATTAATTCTACCAGAGAGCCTCTAAATGTCGTGTTTACTCTTTTATTTTATACAAAATGTGATCACGTGGCCTACCTTACAACTCATTTCTAATTAACTCAGGTGGCTATGATGATGTGTTAATCATTTATAACGTCTGTCTATGAGTGAGTCTTGTCCAGTTGTGGCTAATGTAATGTGTGTGAGTGTGACTGGATTCAGGAGGTGTTAAACAGTCTTATTGCTGTGGGGACAAAATATCTCCTGAAACGCTGTGTTCTGCAAAACAGTGAGATGAGTCAACTGCTGCAGCTGCTCCTCTTTCGCACCAGGAGGCTGTGGAGAGGGTGTCTGCTATTGACCGTTTTCTAGCTTTCAGTTAGTTCAATGTTCCCCTTCCCCACCACAGTTCTTAGTGTGTCCAATTTCCTGCCAAGCACTGAACCAGCTTTTTTAACCAGCCTGTCCAAACGCTTGATGTTTTTGTCTGTCAAGCTGCTTCCCCAGCACACTGCAGCGTAGAAGAGTGCACTTGGCACCACAGTGTGATAGAACATGGTCAACATCTCCACACACACATCAAAGGACCTCAGTGTCTGTAGGAAGAACTGAAGGCTCTGCCCCCTCCAGTAGAGGGCATCAGTCAATCTCCTTGGCTTTGGCTGTGTTCAGGTGGAGACAGCACTTACTGCACAGTCCCTGAAGGCATCCACAAGGTCCCTGTACTGCCACTTCTGATTGCTCCTGATAGAAGCCACAATAGCTTTATCATCAGAGTATTTTTGTATGTGGCAGGACTCTAAGTTGTGCTTAAAGTCTGCTGTGTAGACTGTGAACAGGAGCGGTGCTAAAACAGTTCCCTGTGGAGCACCAGTGCTGCTCCTGACCATCTCGGAGACACAGCTTCCTGCCACTAATTAATAATTATTTAACTTGACCGGGTGCCCGACTTTGGGCACCGGTACGAGACAAGATGTTTTCCACTGCACCAGGACTTTGCCTGTTAAAAGACTCCTGAAGGGGCTCTGCTAGCTGGGCTGCACAGTCTTCAGGAGCTTCGGACTGCTGTAAAGGACAGTGGTAGTTGGCCATGGGTGGTAGCTGTAGCTGTATCCATTGTATTGGGGGAGGGGCTACTTCCAGGTGACAGTTGAGCGGGAGCAGCAGCAGCAGATGACACTGTGGAAGGGAGGATGGATGCAGGGGTTGGATGAACACTGCTTCCTCCATCAAACCTGTTATAGAACAGGTTGAAGTTGTTGGCTTTGTCCACATCACTATCCATATCCTGGCTATTCTTGTTTGAATAGCCTGTGATGTTCCTCATTCCCTTCCACACCTCTCTGATGTTAGTCCAGTGCAGCTTACTCTCCGCCTTTCTTTGTAGTCCACCTTTGCCTGTCTCAGTCTCCCCTTCAGCTCATGCTGAACCCCCTGAGCCTCTCCAAGACGGCATCTCTTAATTTAATTATAATTTTGAATTTATCAGGTTAAAATTGTGATGTTAAAAAGTTTATTCAAGAAAATGTGTTAAGTAAAAAAAAAAGTAGAAGAAAGGAAAGATTAGGACTTCTACATCAAGTTTTGGCTAAGTAGCCCATTGTTTGGTTTTCTGTAAAATTCATTTTTTTTATTGACTTGTTTTTCTCATATTTCATTATTTGTTTATTTATTTATTGGGCGGGACATGCTTTCTTTAGGGACGAAGAAGATGAAGAGGCCATCAATAGGAAACAAAAAAAAGGAACTACTGTTTTCAGAATAGTGGCGGAAGGTTTTGGCAGACGGACCACGGACAACTAGCTAGTTAGCGGCCGTTGGAAACAAAACCGGATTCTACTGAAGTTCTGATGTTACCTAGTTAAACCTTGGCCGTATTTAGTTACTTGGTTGTTTACTGATTTCGTCTAGAGGTCGAAACTTTCGTGGTGAAGATGGGAGTACCGAAGTTTTACCGATGGATTTCAGAGCGCTATCCTTGTCTCAGTGAAGTTGTCAAGGAACATCAGGTAGGAAACCATTGATGAATATCGTTAGCTTCTCAAGCCACTGTTACTGATAGCTGCTGCGTTAGCTTAGCTATCTGTTGGCTATCAGCGAGCTAAGTATAGCGGGCCCTGGAACTTTTATCCCCCGTAGCTTCACAATGTTTCACCCGGTAACAGGACATATGTCTTGTCAGTCCCTTTTGACTCCATTGTTTAATTGAAGTCAACATAGACGCAACGTTATTCATGAAATTCCAACACAAACTCGCTTGCTGTTTTGCTACATTCTACGTGTGCACATTTAACGTAAACGTGAATATAACTTAGTAAATGCGTTACCACCGGATAGTTTCGTTTTTTGTTGGGCAAGAACGTTCCTCACAACAGTCAGCTGGCTGTTCAACTTCACACTAAGAAGAAGCTGCCTGTAGTCACTGTTGCCATCTAGTTTACAGTCTCCCGGCTTTGCAATGTTTGTGAAGTTGTTGAAAATGCATTAATTACGTGGTCAGCCTGTAGTTGATACAACAGGGAACAATGTGAGTTAACCCTGCATGACTTTAGTTATTTAAGCTCAGTTATTTGGGCTGCCTGAATTGACTTTAGTGACCTAGTTCCCTGTGTAGTAAGGCGGATAGTATTTCACTGCTTGAGCAGCAGTTTCATCAGCTGGACGTTGTTCGTGTCACTCTCATTGCGTAAGCCAGCTTTGATAAGTGTGATAAGACAATAATAAGGTCATTTTATATCGGAGGACAGTGGATATGCAAATTAAACTGTATACCCTGTTCTTATAGTATAGGTCAGCCCAATTTTAAAAACATAAAGGACATTTTGTCCCTGTGTTACTAAACCTACATGTCACCTTGTAGTGTCACCGGAGAGAGTGTTTTGGTGTCTGTGTCAGGCTGAAGGAGCCCATTAAAATGCTTCTGGTGACTGCCAAAGATGAGTTGACCCTTTCACTTTTGGCTTACAGAATGTGTCATGTGAAGGATTCCCCCTTGCAGACACACCAGCATGTGATAAGACAAAACAAGGAGAGATGTATTCCAAGCAGTCAAGGAATATCAACAGATTTTACAAAGAATCCAAGAATCCACTTTAACAATTAGATTTTTTTTTATGTTTCTTTCTCATTTCAGATTCCAGAATTTGACAATCTCTACCTGGACATGAATGGGATCATCCACCAGTGTTCCCACCCGAACGACGAGGATGTCCACTTTCGCATTTCCGAGGAAAAGATTTTTGCTGACATCTTCCATTACCTGGAGGTGCTCTTCAGGATCATCAAGCCTCGCAAGGTCTTCTTCATGGCGGTGGATGGCGTGGCACCAAGGGCAAAGATGAACCAGCAGAGAGGACGGAGATTCAGGTAGAGATGGATATGGTATTAAAGAAACACAGAGCAATTCATTCTGACTGTTTGTGCACAGGGTGGCAGCCAGAATGGGTCAACTGGGGTAATCTGACCTTGCTCCATGACCTTGTTACAGACCTGAATTTAATGTTGGTATGTCTGTCTGGCTTTGTTATGAAAGGGTGAACACAAGTTCCTGTTAGAACCATAGGATTACCAAAATGTTATTGTTATTATTAATTGATTAGGGAATGATTTTTACCCTATCGTAAAATATATAAACTCTCACCACTTAACACTTCTCTATTTCAATGTCAAAGACAATTGAACATGATTGTTGAATTTAGGTTGTTGCAGAAGCTTTCTTGAGGTGCCCAAATAAAGAGATGGAATTTTATAAACATTTCTGCACCATGACCTTAAATCACAAGTGTAAATAATGGCACATTCTCTTTTGGTAATCTGATCAAGATGACAACTCTATTTGCAAATGTATTTATACAATGTCTGGTATAATTCTGTGGTTGAGCAGTGATGTTGGTGGTACTGCCTAATAAGGCAGAATGAGCCTCAGACTAGAACTAAAACGCAACATTTGCTTTGGTAAAAACTGAAGAAACCAGACAACAGGCAAGATAACAGCCTGAGACTGTGAGTCTGACCTGCTCTCTTTTATATATGCGTGTCTGTGTGTGTATGTGCGTCTGTGTGTGTGGGTGGCTGTGTGTCTAGGTCTGCCAAAGAAGCAGAGGAAAAGATAAAAAAAGCTCTGGATAAAGGAGAGGTGCTTCCCACAGAGGCTCGTTTCGACTCCAACTGTATCACTCCTGGTAGGAATGCTCACAAGCTCTAAACAAAATGAACAGCACTCATTAGGATTTAGAGAAGCAGCTATAGCATGACATGTTCAAAGGTACCAGTTCATGTCAGGGTAGGGAAATAATTTCTTTCGAACTTTCTTCATTGATATGTTTTTTCTTCTATTTTTTCTTCTATCGTTTTTAGCGAAAATGTGTTTGGAAAGTGGAATTCAGGCATTGTGGGTTTAGTTTATTCTGTTGAACTATGGGGCAACTGCATTTTTCTCCTGTATTGCAACTTATTAATGTCAGTAAAATTATGTTTTTAGCATGGACGTATTTTATACAATACTAACATATTAGATGTAAATGTGCCTGTTCTCACAAAGTTGGTAGCAGGTCCTTTAATCACACATCCTTCTTCCAGGCACTGACTTCATGGCAAGACTCCAGGAGCAGCTCAAGTATTTTGTCCACAACAAGCTGTCCACTGACAAGCTATGGCAGAATGTCAACGTCTACCTGTCTGGTCATGAGGTGTGTTAACAGAATGGCCACTGCAGTTTCAATAGCAGCATTTTGGCACCAGTGTTTGTGCCACTGTTTAGTCACTGTGATTCTGTTACAGCTTCAGTATCGCCTGTACCAAGTCTGTGTTTTTCTTCTTTACAGACTCCAGGGGAGGGAGAACATAAGATCATGGAGTTCATTCGCTCTGAGAACGCCAAGCCCGGTCACAACCCCAACACCCGACACTGCCTATATGGCCTGGATGCTGACCTGGTAGGGTTTGTGTGGACTTAGATGAGGGTGTACATTATTGATTAAACCCTCTATGGATGCTCACACATGTCTTGTTCTCTGTGTTGTAGATCATGTTGGGTTTGACCAGCCATGAGCCAAATTTCTCCCTGCTCAGAGAAGAGGTCCGCTTTGGAGGAAAGAAAAACCAGAAAAGGTTCTTTTCCTTATTGTTTTTTTGTATAGTTTTATTTCATGTCTCTTTCTCCCATTGTTGTTTTATTAAATGTCATTTCTGTCATTCTACCAGTTTCATTTCTTTCTCTGAGCCCTATTGTGATCTCCTCTTTTAGGATAACAGCTCCAGAGGAGACAACTTTTCACTTGCTTCACTTATCTCTGATGAGGGAGTACATAGACTATGAGTTCTCGGCGCTTAGGGTGAGAGAGAGTCTCACACACACACACACACACTAACACTATTAGTATAATTAGAAAACTGTACATGATTTTCATGTCAGGGAAGGTTTTACTTGAAGATTTTTTGTCTTTAAAGGGACGGTTCACCCAAAGTGAACAAAGAGACGTCTGCCCTCTCTTCAGTATTATAGAACTAGATGGCACTCGGCTTATGGTGCTCAAAGCTCTAAAAAATACATTTGAAAAACTCAACAGCAATATCTCTTTCCAGAAATCATGACCCAGTTACTCAAGATAATCTACAGACCGTGTTATAAGCACTGTTGTGTAGGAAATGTTTTCTGTCTAATGAACTACACCCACCAGCTGAATGACTGTGCAGAAGGAATAGTGCATCTATTCACGGATAAGAGACTCCTGCTCGTGACAGCTCATAAACACTAATTCCAGCTGAGCTGTAACATTAGCTAGCTCAGTGGTGCTAGGTGAGCTAGCAGTGGATGCACACATTCTTCTGTGCATTCTTGATCCAGTTGGCGGGTGTAGTTCAGTAGAAAGAAAGTCATTTCTGATGTGAATTCTAGAAAGAGACATTGCTGTATTTTTTTGACACCATGAGCTGGGTGCCATCTAGTTCCATTATATAGTAGAGAAGGCAGACATCTCCACGGACAATAGCTCCTACACATTGTAACTCACCAAAACAATCTAGATTTATAAATAGCACTGCAGGTTAGAGGAAAAATATGTATTTTTGATTTTGGGGTTAAGGGTCCCCTTAATATATGCCACTTTGCCGTATGGTATTTGCTCTGTATTCTGAATATGTCTGTGGGTGTTTTTACAGAGTCATCTTGGTTCTGCGTATGACTTGGAGCGAATAATAGACGACTGGATTCTAATGGGGTTTCTAGTGGGAAATGATTTCATCCCTCACCTCCCTCATCTTCACATCAGTCATGATGCTTTGCCGCTGCTGTACAAGACCTACATCAGTGCTCTGCCCAGCATGGGGGGTGAGAGACACACACACACACACGCACAAATAAACATTATTACATCATATTCATTTTAAATAGATACTAAATGTGCCGTGTATCAAGCAAGACAATGCGACGAAAAGACAATTTGTCATGATCTCGAAGAAGTAATTCAAAAGTGAATAGTTTGTTTAAGATATTGTTTGTACTGGTCAGATAGTTTGTACATGTCAGCCTGCCTCTATAATGTATATCACACACATAAAAACAACAAACTGAATCCTGTTTCCTGACTCAGGTTATCTGAATGAGAACGGCCATCTAAACCTCAGAAACTTTGAGAAATACTTGGAGAAGCTTGCTGAGGTGAGACAACATTACAGCACTATCTTAATTATGCATAGTGGATCTATACAGTATACACTTATTCATATCATACCCCAGTTCTGTATATTATGCATAAGCACAGCTTGTATTTAGACTTTATGCACTATTTTTATTCTTACATGCACTGCTTACTGTGTTCTACTCATAGAAATAGAATCTCATTCTATTTTTATTATTCTACTGTATATATCTTAGAGCAGTGGTTCCCAACAGGTCCATCCACAGGGTCCACATCTCTCCTTAGTTATTAGTTCGAGGTCCACACAGTTTGATCTATTCAGTGTCATGCTTATTTATGTCATGCGCCATAAATAATGGTTTAAATCTGTGACACCGTTCCTTCCTTTCCGACTTTCCTCCAGTTTGACCGGGAACATTTCAGTGAGGTGTTTGTGGACTTGAAGTGGTTTGAGAGTAAAGTTGGTAACAAGTATCTGAACGAGGCGGCCGGATTGGCAGCAGAAAAGGAAGCCGCCAGCAAAGACACCAACGAGAATGAGGTCTGTTCTTATGTCAGAATATTATACACACTCAGGGATGCAGTGACAGAAATTAAACCCAACATTCATTCAATTTTATGTACAGTTTCAGTCATGTATTCCTGTGAATAATAACTCCTATCATTTTGTTACATGCATGTGAATAGGATTCTGCCCTCTCAGAAAGAGTGATTGGAGAAGGAAAAGGAGCAGTAGGAGACGATGAGGAAGAGGACGACGATATGTTTGAAACTGAGTTCAGACAGTACAAGCGCACCTACTATATGACCAAGATGGGCGTGGATGTGGTGTCTGAGTGAGTGTATACACACACACACACACACACACACACACACACACACACACACACACATACATTGCACAGAAATAAAAACACTTACACCAGGAGGCAGAGCCCTCATATGAAAACTAATTCTATTTAGGGCTCGTAGGTTATGGAAATGTGTCTGTAAGCATAATGTACCACTTTAAAGTCAGATGACTCTAAAATATGTTTTTATTCTCATTTGCAGTGACTTTCTTGCCAAGCAGGCCAAGTGTTACGTGGAAGGTATCCAGTGGATTCTCCACTACTATTACCACGGGGTTCAGTCCTGGAGCTGGTGAGAACTTCGTCATTTGTCACTTATCCTCTGCTCTTCATTTCCTCTCGTTTCAGCAGTCTCAGGCAGTCAGATGATTTATTAAATTCTCTTGTAACGTGAGGGAGTATCAGATAATAGTTATACTTTCATATATTTCTGCACAGCAAGCCCAGCTTTAATGAAATCTACAGTCTTTCAGAATAACCATGTCAGGCTGCACCAATTTATCAGCCAAACATTGGTGTTGACCATTATTCGGCTTGTTGTCTGCCATCAGCCATAGAGCGGCCCAGGGATGATGTTTTCCTGCAGAAGTTAGCATTGCACTGGTTCCCTCCTCAGTGTGTGGGATTTTTCCATTGGATTTTGGATTACTGCACAAAATAAGCTCAAAATCTGCTCATGTTTTGTTCAGCAACATAATCTTCATAAATGAACACACACCACTGATTACGGAAGCCAGGAGAGTGGAACCACCCCTAGACCATCCCTACCATCCCTACAACTGTGCCTTTGAGCCAAAAACAGACATTGAAGCACATAGTGAAATAATTAAAAAACATTCATTTTAAATTGAGGACATTAATATGAGCATTTTTCCCATTTATTGCCTTCCCTGTATCTGCTATCCTCAGTTTGTTCTTTTCTTATATCAGCCTTTAAATAATGTGTGTATGCCACTCTAGGTACTACCCCTACCACTACGCCCCCTTTCTGTCTGACATCAAGAACATAGCAGGGTTAAAGTTGACCTTTGACCTCGAGAAACCCTTCATGCCCTTCCAGCAGCTGTTGGCAGTCCTGCCTGCTGCCAGCATGGAGCTGCTGCCTCAGAGTTACAGGGTAACACACTCCCACACACACATATGTACAGTATATGCACTTACTTGGTCCAAGTATCACAGATAAATCTACATGTGGGACTTATTTATTTTAAAAGCAGCAAATTTTAGGGGGTATGCAAGATCCAAACATGAAAATGATCATATATATTTTTTGACGTTTCAGCACCTGATGACCAGTGAAAGCTCGCCCATCATCACATACTACCCTGTCGACTTTAAAACAGACCTCAATGGCAAGCAGCAGGAATGGGAGGCTGTGGTTCTCATTCCCTTCATAGATGAAGTATATACAGGCACACACGCACACAAGAAAAATCATGCCACAGTTATGTTAAAAAAGGCAGTCTCATTGACAGTTTAACTATATGTGTGTGTGTGTTTTGTGTGTTTATGGAACAGAGGTGCTTACTAGCAGCTATGGAGCCCTGCAATCAGAAGTTGACTAAAGAAGAGAAGGCCAGGAATCGTCACACAGAGTGTGCAGTCTACGCATATGACCCTGAAGCAGACTTTACATACAGCTCCACCCTGCCTCAGCTGTTCCCCGACATCATCCACTGCCATGTCAGGTAGGTACATACATCCCCACCAGCCCTGACACTGATTTAACATGAACTTATAGTCTTTGTCAAATGATCTTTAATATACCCACCCAGTAGGATACACAAGATCACAAGGAGTGTTTCTACAGTAGCCTTGAATGGAGAAATCAAACACTGGCTCTAGATAAGGCCATTCATGCCATTCATGCACGCAATCTGCAACCTCACTGCTAGAAACCACTAAATCCTACACACTGGACCTTTCAGTTGGCAAAATAAGATGGCAAATATTCCCCCCAAAAAACAGTCAGCAACAACAAAACAGAGATGTACTTAGCCAGTCACCAATATGATGGTCCAAATGTCTAGTCCTGAAGGTTTGTAAACTATTTTAATTCAACTTCGAAATGTCCTCCACTTTGGTTTTAAACCATGATTATGCACCTTCTTGTTGTACTGCACTATTACATGCGCAGTCCTGCTGTGAGGAGCTGCTGGCTGTGAGCCAGCCAGTCAACATACAAAAGCACGTGTTGACAGTATTTTCGTACTGCACTCTCACAGTAGACAGGGGTAGACAGGTCAGCACCACAGAGATGCAATTTCTTAATAGTTGTCACTGCAGACCACAGTGCTTACAGAGCAGCTCCTCACAGCACCAAAAACATCAACCCAAATTTCCAAATAGGTGTTTTTTGGATAAACTGTTCACATATTGGGAAGGTATATGCTTACTTCCTTGCATGAAAAAAATTGAACTCAGTAACATTTGTTTAAGCCTAATATCAGCTATTTGGTAAGTAAAGGATTACAAAGCAGAGCTTCTTCTGCTCTAAAGCCAAAGTAAAATTGCAAAATTAGTGTCCTAGTTCAAGCAAAGAATAAGGTCAATATATTTTATATAATACAGTGCATTTGTGCAGATATATTATGAAAAAGAATGGCTGGATGGACCCGTTTTTACCTTGACCTGGAATGTGTGCATGCTTTAACACACAAACACAACCAAAGAGAACCATATTGCTATAAGTTTGTTGTATTGTGTTTGTTTGTTTGTTTCAGGAAAGCAGACATCCCTATGGACGCCTGGCATGTTCCATTGGACCACATCAGCAGGCGCGTCGACCGCTCAGCTCTGTACTTCTGTGGCTTCCCCACACTGCAACACATCAAACACAAGGTTTGTGCTTTAGCATACAGACATGATGTTGGATGGCAGGGGTACAATTAAAAACTCTTAACCACAGCACAGGGTCTGATGAAGTTCATTAGTAAAAGCTTGTATTTATGTAATGTGGACTTCTTTTTCTTTGTCTCTTTCACCCCTCTGTCTTTTCTGCTTCTCTTTCCTGTTTATGGGCTCACTCATTTTTTAGTTCTTTAAGAAGAAGAGTGGGGTGGTCGTGTTCCAGCAGAGCAGCAGAGGGGAGAACATGATGCTGGAGATCCTCCCCAGCCCAGGCGGAGAAGCGGTGAGCTTTCGTGTGATTTTTACAGATCTTACTTTAAAAGAAAAAGGTGCCAAAAAGCAGACTTAATTAAAGTGTTTCTATTTTTTCTAAATGAGATGTCTAAAATTAACAGAATAAAAGGCTTTTTGTTTAATGATTAATAATAGCATGAAGTTGTTCCGTCATTATTGCTGCAGTGCTAATTCTTACTCAGCGTCTCCATCTGACAGTAATGCAAGGCTAGATGGGGCTCTTGAAAAGTCACAGGATTACTTTTACTAGTTCTTATATCGACCTACTTACATCTGCAGTTTTATGCTGCAAATAGTTTTATGCTGCAAATAGTTTTATGCACTTTGTGATCTTTTCACACTTAGGTTATTGTGTAATGTCTTGGTCATAAGCAACATCTACAAAAACCAAGCCTCTTATTATGATATACAATCGACGAATTAAAGTTTTAGCCTTTATTTTAAGGAAAAATTTTGTTGCCCTTTTTCCATGTTTTCAAGTGACTAATTAGAATAACTATTTTTGAAATTGGTCCAGTATTGAGCAAGACAAAATAGGCAGCAGTGTAATCCCTGCAGACAATTGAGCACTGTCAATGTATATCCATTAAAAGCGCTTATTTTTGCCGCTTTATTCATTTATTTATTTTATTCATCCAGAAACAGCCACAAAATTGCAACCAGACTCCATTTAAATAAACAGTCATTTTAGTGTGTAGCCAGCATATTTTTTACATCCAACTGAGTGAGTTAAGGGTTTATTTCAACCAATACAGAGATGGTGATTGTTGGAACAGTGGAGAGACAAGTCGAATTTGAATGAAGTGGGTTTTAAGGTGATAATATGTTTATTTAAATTGAGTCTGGTGGGTTTGGCGATAAGCAACTTCCATCTTACTCTTTAATAAAAAGGTCTATTTCTGTCAGAATCATTTCCATAATGTTGTCAGACACTTATAATAAAAAATAATGTGAGCTTGTCGTTGGCAAAACAAGCACTTTAAGTGGACAAAAGATTACAGTGTTACATTGCAAACTGTTTAGCCACTGTGAGCTGCAGCACTCGCACTCAATACTGGACCAGTTTCTAAAATTGTTGTATCTATTCATAAAAGACACAAAACATTGGAAAATTGGTCCAGGTTCAAAAATATCAAAGTTACCCTTTAAGAAGGTAAATATGATACATTTTGAGTATTTAATCAATTTATTAATCTTAAACTCATCTATAAATGCCTCTAATATAATCAGGCACACAGGGACCTTGTGGTTTCACTCAGAGTTGCATGCTCAGGAACTGGATGGTGCCCTTACGTAAATCTTCATTTGGACAAACTGTTTTTCTGTTGGGAAGAGGAACATGTGGAATTCTTTACCTGCAGAACTTAAACTGGATCCTGACTGATATTGTTTTAAACTCAAACAGGAACAGGTTTTGAAGAGAGATCAGTCATGTAGTCATGAATGATCTGGTGCTTCTCATTTCATGGTGCCTTAATGTATCATAGTGTGTGTCATGAGGTCATTAGGTTTTCTTCTTAATGTATGTATTTATTGTTCAGCTTGTGTTTTGTCTATTGTGTATTTGTTGTTGAGTTTTATGTATTTTAAAGGTCCATCTAGAGGCAGGCATTACAAAGCAGCTTAGGCTATAAATGCTGTGGTGTGTGGCATTGGTTTATGCTACGCACTTTCACCCTATACAGAAAAACATTGAAATTAAATAAAAGATAAACACATGGACGGGACTTGGGCTCCTCAGCAACACGATTTAGATTCTGAGATGTTATTTAAACACCCGTAAATAATGTGAAGTACTTTTCACTAGTTGTTGAAATTTGAGTCTGAAGAAACTTCTGCAGAATTTTACAACTGCTTTAAATTTTTCAATTTCTGTTCCACACCCTGTATATCCAATTTACCGTCTCACTCTTGTTTTTTTTCCTGTGCCTCTTAAGATATGTGATGATGCTGCTGCTCAAGTACTGGGGAAATCAGTGTTCGTCAACTGGCCACATCTAGAGGAAGCTCGCATCATCGCTGTGTCAGATGGAGATGTAAGGTAAGAATTCATACCAGGCCAGTGTGCTGAAGGTGTCTTGTTTTTGATTTTGACAGTTTTCTTAATCTGAATCAGTTCCAGCCATGTATTATTAATCACTGTACAAATATATTGCTACATTTCAATAAGAATCTTGTTGATTTTATAGAAAGCATTTTATAACTTGCATGGAAAAATTACATGCAACCACAGTGGACACTGAAATAGACAGATTCAACACCACCACTGGGGGGTGCCAAATTCTACACAAAGTGGCTTAAAAAAATGAGCTGGTGAAAGTCTTTTTGGCACAGAGTTTGTCTTTGTATCAGTAAGTCAGCGATGGCAAGAAAATCTTTCCCGCTGTTTTTCAGGTTTTCTTTAGATGAACCACCCGGTGTCCAGAGAGTGTATGACCGGCCCTCCACGCCTCCTCCCACTAAAGTCACCTGCCTGTCTGACAAGGAGCAGAAGGACTGGGTGAAGGATGTCCAAGGACTCACAGAACAGTATGGCACAGTTTGAAACATTTTCACAGCAATATTATTAAGAGACCTTTAATACAGCTGTGTTTCCATAAAGTGTTTTTTATTGACATTTTGAAGTATCACGTCAGAAAAGCTGCACTGAAAGTGCAAAATTTGATAAAAGTACTTCAGTTGCACAAAAAAGTTTTAACGCTAGGTTGAGGTGGTTTTTGCCTGTCGAAAACTAGTTGATGTGCAAAATGGGATATGAAAACGCCTTTGCCAAATAAGTTGTGCTAGTAGTTAGCTACTAAGTTGTGCAAAGTTAGCTCAGGTGACAACATGAACGTGAAACATGGCCAATACTACCTGACATGAATGGTTAACCTCTTTGTTTTATGGCTTGCAGCCTCTAGTTCTTCTACTCTGAATACTGGCAGGTTACAGCCATGTGTAAAGTAGTCTGACAGAAATGCCTTGTTGAGCCTAGTTTATCTGCTCCAAGCCATTCGATTTAAATGCCTAATTAGCTTTTAATTTTTGTGACATTTCTAAAATTTGCTTAAAATTCGTTTTGCAATTGCATGGAGACACGACTGTTGTAAAACTGCTCACTAGAAGGTTTTAAGTTTCTTGGCATTAAACCCAACAACATAATTGGTAAGTTGAGTTCAAAATATTAAGACTGAGATTCTGATAAAGTGTGACCTCTCCTGTCTTTTTTCGCGCATGTCTATGAGTCCTTTTTTAAAGCGATTTTTCTTTCTTGCAGTTTCTTGAAGAGGAAAGGCATCATGGTGAACGAGACATCAGTGGTTTTGTATGGCCAGCTGTTGACTGGAAGGAAATATGTTCCCAAAGCCAATGGGGTGGTGGAACTTGAGAAACAGTGGGCCAAGCAGGTCCTTCCTTTTGCCTACCAGACGGTGGTTAAGGTACATGCACACACATAAAAGAAGGGAAGTACACAGATAAAAGTCATTGAAACAAAATTCACTTTTTTTCGTATTATAGATATGCTCTAAATGTTGTATAGACCTCCTTTAATATTGGTCAGAAAAAGAACTGTAACATCACCAATACAGATGCACATTCATAAACATGAAAATCTTGTTAACTGATAATTCAGGAGACTGTTTTCCTTCATCCTCAGGACATCAAAGCCTTCTACTCGTCTCTGAACTGCTTCAAGAGCTTAGACGAGCTCTTTCCTCCAGCAACCACTGTCTTCATGGTGGGGAACCCTTACTATGGAGCCATGGGCGAGGTACGTCATCACTTTTCTGCTTCAGTCAGAGGACGCATCACTGTAATAACGATTATAATAATGGACGTTCAAACACAGGAACCTACAAGCTTTTTTGCTTTTTCTTCTTCTTTTTTTTAAACTTTCTAAAGGCAGATAAAGCTGGATTTGAATATAAAATAATGATGTTGTATGCACAGTATTGGGCTGTAAACAGACATTTTGATGACAATCAGTTGTTGGTTTGTCTTCTTGCTACTTAATAAATGAACCACTCTCCTCTTTCACAATTCTGGTTGGACATCAGGACTGAGAGAAGTCTGGGTCCTTTTTCAAACTCATCCTGAAATAGAGTAATAATAAAATGAACTTTAATTAATAGTACTGAATAATTACTAAAATATAAATATAAACAAACATGAATATAACCAAAATTAGAAATACAAACAAAAATAAAACAGAATTATGAACAAAATTCCTTGTTGTTTTACATCTGAAAGCTTAAGTAAGAAGCATCAATAAACAAGGAGCTTGGAGGTACTCTCTCCTGTAATGACGTGATGGCAGCATGATGTTTTTAAAGCTCCTCCAATCATAATGCTTTTAATCTACCAAGATTTCACAAGTGTTCTTTTGGTTATTGTGTATCATTTGTGAAGAGCAACACGCCGGCTTGTTGGCTCATTGAAATGTCTCCCAGTTAATCACCATCTCTTTTATTACTTAATTAACAGGTACAAGACTCCAGTGATGTCATTAAAGATGGCCGGGTGCGAGTGGTCTTCAATGTACCGCACGAACCACAGCTGGAGCCCTTAATCCAGAATCAGCATGTAAGAAAGAAACAAACAAACACACACACACACACTCTTGTTGATTCTGGGAAAAAGTCCCATGCTCACCTGTTTGTGCCTGCACTATGTGCCTGGATGTGTGTGTATTATAGAAGTACTGCGTGAAGTACTGTCCAGGATACGTCCTGGCAAACCGTCTGGGCATCACCAGCTACCTCGTCTCCCGCTTCTCAGGAAGCATCTTTATTGGCAGAGGCTCTAAGAAGAAGTAAGTGTTCAGTCACCTTTCAGACACTGGTTATAGCTAAGATGGACAGTGTTTATTCACTTACTACTCTGACATTTACAGCTTGTTTTTTAAACTATGTAAATTGTGAAGAATTTGCCTGTGTAAATCTGCTGTGAATTAAATCTGACACATTGAGATGGCTACCTTCACTCCCCCAGATAAAAACGTGTTTAAGAGCTGAATTTTTAAAAACCTATTAGTTAATCTGCCTATTTTTGTAATGACTATTCTGCATTTTAAGGTTTTGTTTGCTCCACTGGTCAGAAATCACTTTTCCCACTTTTCTGTTTCCCCACACTAATGTTTTCTTCTTCACTGTTCACAGTCCCTGTGGGGAGCAAAAAGCTAACGTTGGCCTGAACCTGAAGTTCAACAAGAAGAATGAGGAGGTTCCTGGATACACCAAGAGAACTGAAAAGGAGTGGCTCTACTCTGCTGCTGTGGAGGAACTGCTGGCCGAATACCTGGACAGGTAAAAGAAAAGGAAAAGAAAAAAGGGTGTTAAATCACTAAATGCTGCCGTTAAGAAAGTTCATCATTCTTTAGTTGTTTTAGTTTAGTAGCAGCACTGATGCCACATTAACACTGCATGCTGTATCATAGCTCTACTAAACTGGACTTTTTTTGGAGTTAAAACACTACAGACCACTGATTGGTCAGAGAGAATAGTCATTTGCGTGACATGGGACATTTGGCACAAACCAGCCATTTTTAAATAACCAATCTACCATCAATAGCGTCCACAATTTTTTATTAACTTGACTCAGTTTTTCAAAAAATGGCAGCCTGCAGATGTACACTGTACAACTGACAAAGTGCAGATGTTCCTCTGGTTGCTGATAAAGGAATTCTGTGAGTGTCGCATTTAAGATGATGTCATGGCAGTTTCAAGCAACATCGCTATGGCGATCAGCTGAGAATCCTGCCTACACTGAGGGGATACTATCTGCAGTGGATAATTAAACAGAGAAAGGGACCTTGTACCAAAAGTGTCGAGTCACACAGTGTAAATAAGGCATGAAAGTCTGTTTGCACTGAAATCTGATGACTTCTTTATTTGAACTTTGTACAGTCAAAAATTATGTGTGAAAAAGCTTAGTCACTCATACTGTTTAAAGATGCAGTAGTTCAACATTTTAATATGATGATTTTTTTTTTATTCTTGTCTAGATTCTCTGAGGTATTCAACACAGTGTCCAGAAACAGTCACGATGATGTTTTCTATGAAGATGACATCTGGCCTGATGTGGACCAGAATGGGTAAAATGGACACACGCACACACACACACACACCACACACACACACACACACACACACACACACATAGTATTTCATGTCTTGATTTTGGGCACATGATTCAGTCACAATATAGTTTACGAATTTATGATAAAATCCTTAATATTTGCCAGCCGTGTCAGATGAAAACTGAAGGAATCACAGCCTAAATAAGCTCAGGAGGATTTCCTCTTGCTCCACCTTTATTTATTTTTTCAACACACACAGTTTAAACAAATTCTAAGTTCTGAATTAACTGAATCAGTGGTGTATTTGCTGATGAGCCCTGATACTGATGGTCACCCCACAGGGCGGAGAAAGTTGCTGAAATCACTTCGTGGTTGAAGAGTCACCCAGTAAGCTCCATCGGCAGGACGTCATGTGACCTACAGGTGCTGGACTCTGCCATTGTGGAGAGGATCGAGGACGCGGTGGAGAAAACCAAGGTGACTCCAACACACTTACATTCAGGCTCAAACTACAGCATACATCCTCCAGTTACCAATATCAGAAGTTCCCTCTGTATGAACACACTGTCTGCCAATTCACACACCTCTCTCTTTATTCTCTCTATCTCTGTGTCACTCTCACCGTCCTCATTTTAGGTGAAGAAGAGCACCAAGAAAGTCCGTGTGACAGTCAAGCCCCATCTCCTCTTTAGGGTGAGTACAATTTGCATGTATTTGTCATTACTTTAAAAAGCATATGTGTATATTGCATTTCCTGGTGGGCATAAGAACAATGAAAATGAGATTTGAATGATTCAGTTTTGCATGTTGTTACAGTGTGAACACACTCAACTAATGTGACCAAATAAAGTGGTAGAAAATAGTTCAATATTTCCATCACGGTTCAAAAATCACATTGTAATGAAAAGGCTAGGTAAGGACTGTACAATAGAGAGTTGTTTTTTTTTTTAATCACCCTTGTGATGTCAACTTGTGTGTGTGTGTGTGTGTGTGGGTGTGGGTGTGTGTGTAGCCCTTGGAGCAGCAGCAGGGCGTGGTTCCAGACCCGGATTCAGAGTATCGCCTGTTCGACAGAGTGATCAACATCAGGGAGAGCTTCACCGTCCCACTGGGACTCAGAGGAACCATCATCGGTATCAAAGGAGGTGAGGATACTTTTGTCTCTTTCATCATATTTCTCCATACGGTTATGAATTCTACCAAAGTCTCAGCACTTTTTAAAGTTACTATGACAAAAAAAGTAATAATATATTTAAGTAATAACATAATTCTCACAGTTTATATTGTGTATGTGTTTGTGTCTTCAGCGGAGCGTGAAGCAGAGGTTCTCTATGAAGTGCTTTTTGATGAAGAATTTGCCGGAGGTCTCACCATCAGGTAATTGCACTAAGTGAAAATGCAGTTTGATTATTGCTGCTGCAGTAACTCTTCCGTTGAGTCGTATTTCAAAACTGTTTTTTTCCCCAAGTAAATATCTGACACAATAGTGAATAATGTGGGAAACAAAACTATGGCGTTTAATAAAGGTATCAGTAAACGCCTTTCACTCCACACCTGAATGATATCTAACCAGACATGACTCATTTGTCCTCAGGTGTACGTCCCCTCGTTGTTACCGCCTCCCTCCCTTCGCTCTCATCAACCTTTCCCACGGAGCCAGAGTGGATCACTCCTCTCACAAACTCACCGCCATCGTCAAACCTCAGCCGGCCGCAGCTGCAAACTTCAACTCCCAACGCCAGCTGTCCGGGCTGAACCACTCTCCACGTTCACCCTTTATACCCACACAGGTAAGAGAAGAGCCCCACACAATGAAAAACTGTTTTATATTCCTGATTGTAATTAATTAAAACAATTAGAAATGTTGCCTCTCACCAAACTGTTTTTTACCTCCCTTTCACACACCTCTCCACTCTTGTAGCATAACAACAAACAGGGTGTGGTGAAGGCAGCCTCACAGGGCAACAGGAACTCTCCCTCTAAGGGTCCCACCCAGAAACAACAGGACAAGGTAACCTCAGGGTCATCTGTATGTAAACTCCTCTCACTTCCGTTGGCCTTGTAACCACGTGAGCTTACACACATACATTTTCTAATCCTGTGTCTGTCTCTGTCTCTGTATCTTCAGGAGTACAGTAATGTGTGGCAGTCTCTGCAGAACTCTGGGCCTCCTCTCAAACCTCCTGCTCACTGGCAAAATGTACGTCTGTGTGTGAGAGTGTGTGTTTGAGGGATTTTTCAATATTAATAATAAGAAAAGACTGATATGCTAGCACAGTGCTGACCCTCTGCGTAACGTGTCAAATTATTTTGACCTAAAGTTCTAATATTAGTTTACGGATTTATTGTGGTTCAGGGGCCTGTTTCACTGTATGTGCAACTTGTGAGCTGGGATTTGCTACATGAGATCATTTTCTCTCATGTTAATGTGAACTAAAGATGTGTAATGCTACATAACATTCACAATTTGGCTCATACCCTGGTTAAGGACTCACAGGTCAATACAGCAGATAAGAAACAAATGCATTCAGTCGTGCAAGTGTCAAACAGACAAAATCCTCTTGCTGGGGACTGAGGTAAAAATTTTCCCACTCTCAACTTTGAAAATAATTTAAATTGTAAGGAAGATTTCAAACACTTATGTGTCACAGTCACTTTGAGTTGAGTGCAGTGAACTGTGACCCCCATACCATGATGGTTCGGTACAAATACACAAATGTTACAGCCCTGGAGAAGTCTGGTACACATCAAAGTATTTTAACCTAAAGTTCCCATATTAGTTTCTAGAGTTGTGGTGGTTCAGGGGCCCGTTTCACCAAATTTGCAGGTATACAAAGATAATGCTGCTACCATTTGTGATCTATGTGTAAGCAGTGCTCTGACGCATGAAGTGAGGGTTAAGACATACTACCACAGGAACAACTTGATCAACACGGGAGAGGTGTATGGAGCATCTGTGTGTCCATGGCAACCCAGCTTTGTGTCAGGGACTATAGGAAGCTTTAGAAAAAGAAAATAGCTGGTAACTTTGGCATGAAGCAGTTCAAAGTTAGCACTGGGGTTAGAGGAAAAAATAACAAAACAATCTTGTGTGTTTCCAACTCTAGGAAGGACTTTCCCAACAAGGAAAGAACCAGCACTCTAACAAAGCTGTAAGTACACACACACACGCATACACACAAGCAGTAGCTGGTGCACCAGAGAGATCTATAGATGATTTATGTATATTTGTGCGTGTGTATATAGTGAATTTTGTTGGTATGATGCTGGATGCAGATCTTTGCTTTAATGTGTTTAACGTGTGGGCTTGTTATATTTATAGAAAAGTGGGACTGTGTGGCAAGAATAATGTGTGTGTTATTTGCAGGCCCCAGCTGGTGGCATCAGACTGTTGAAGAAAAATGAAGACGCCAACTCTATTTTCCCCCAACAGAACACAGCCAATAAGGTACACACACACACAAACAGACACACTTTTAATCTCCTCTCCCCAGCCTGGTTCTTTTTAACTGTAAGGGACAGTGCCAGGCTCTCAGTTTTGCAGTGTCACCCAGTGGCTTGCTCTCAACCACAGTAGTCAGAACATTGTTTAGACATTTTTAAATTTGTCCACAATAGGTAAACTAATATCTGCCCCACGACCTATTTTTCCATCTCTTCACGTTTCTCTCACCTAGGCTACGACTGAGTTTGAGGACCTGATAGCCAGTCTCAAGATCTCCAAAGGCAGCCATCAGACCCCGCCCCCTCCTGCTCTTGCTCAAGCACCCACCAGCCAATCAGATGGCCAGTCAGATGGCCCGTTGTCTCCGCAGTCCTTCGCCATGGTGAGTAGCGCAGACAGAGTTTGCCCAAGATGATGGTGTTCCTCTTGTTATGCATGAATAGTGTGGATATTTGGGAGATGTTAGAGCTGCTAACAAGTTGAAACACACCTACCTGTCTTAAAAAAAACCCAGAGCTGAATGATTTGAGGAAAAATTTGGATTCTGCCCAACCATATTGAGATTCCAATTGCCAGTAGCCACAACTACAATCACAACTTCACAGAATCAGAAAGATGTAGCTGCTTGATGCTCATGTTCTCTCATGGCGTCTGTGGTTTATACTTAATAACTACGGGCTCCTCAAAGCCACCAGACTCCAAAACCCGTAATTTTACCTCGCAGAGCACTGCATCATGTTTTTGTTATGCACATTTTTTTTCAACCAGCTTCAGGCTAGTTTGTGTGATCACAACAGGCTTAAATGACTTTGTTCAAGCCTCTTCAACAATGTACACGGCTGTGTGTTCTCTTACTGCTCTGTCCTGATTTTAAAACAGTTTGGCCTTAATAGCTTTTAAGCCTTTTAGGCAAGGTGGTTTTATTTATTAACACAGAGGTAGGTTTAAGATGTTGTACAGAGATGTTAAAATAACCAGTGTCAGACAAGCGACTTGGAAAATGTGGTGAGCTAAGCTACCAGTTATTCTACATCAAAGCTATGCCCAGAGAAATGTAGCAAGCTAAAGTACGAGAAAATAGCAAAAGTAGCTGCTACTTGCAAAGCTACTTTTTTCTTTTTTTTTTTCTTCTTCTTCTTTTTTTCTTACTTTCTGTCAAATCAGCATAAACAGGCAAAAAATGTTTGGTTGAATTGTTTACTATAAAATAACAGACCTAAATAAAACTTTCTTTTTTTGAGGACTTTGTGACATTTGAACATGTCCTCCAATAACATGACATCATCAGTTGGCCTATTGCTCTATTTCTCTCTCTCCCCTCTTCCTGCCTGATGCATTTCTCTGTCTGTCTGGCTCTGTCAGTAATTCAAAAACATAATTCCAAAATCTATTTTTCACACAGTAAAACAATAATAAATAAAACACTTTTGGGGACATTAGAACATGAACATGTCACCCTCTCTCTCTCCTCTCTTCCTTCTTAATACTGTTCTCTGTCTCTCAGCTCTTTTCCTGGCCCTTGTTGTATCTAGTTCTCCTCCCACATCTACATGCCTTGGTGTGGCGCTGGTGTCAGTCACATTACTTATCTCCAGGTTTAATACTCTTACTTTTATCCGGACCTCTGCTGAAACAAAGCTGCACTTCACAGCTTTTCTTTGGAAAAATAGCTTGTATTTTTTGTGGACATTGCCACAGGACTTGGTCAATTAATCACCTTTGCTAGTGAAAAGCTGTTTGACTCAGAAAGTAGTGAGGTTACCACCACACTACTGAGAAATGTAGTTAAATTAATTAGGTTGCTACTTGTAGTGATGCTACTTCCCAACACTGAAAATAATACAATACAAAAGAACAGTTAAGTTCAAAGTAAAAACAACAAGTTAATGTTACAACAATACAATTAAAAACAATAAAATAAAAAGATAAAAGTGCGAAAGAGACAAAAACTGAACTTGACTCATTTTAGTTCCTTGAAATCCTTAAGAACATACGTGTGTGTTTCTGTGCAGTCTTTTGTTTTATTTGTTGTTTTGTTGTAAAGTGTCCTCGGGTCCCTTAAAAGGACTAAAAATCTAGCTATTATTATTGTCATTATTATTAGTATTATTGTTATTACTAGGACAGGTGAGGATAATTGAACTGTTTGTGTGTTGTTCATTTTTCTAGAAGGGAACTCTGATGCTGAAGGAGATGCTAAAGATTGACGGCGCTGGAACAGGAAGTCCCTCATCCCAGGAGGCAGCTAACACAGTTAGTCAGCAGCAGAACAGGAGAAGATCATCCAAGAAACTAGGTATGTATGAAATTACTACACCACAGGGAAATGTACTGCAACCAGGTTTACAAACCCATAAAATAGAGTTTCTGTCTGTATACAGTGTCAGCCATGTTTTTATTTCTCCCTCTTATCCCATTTTCCAGCAGCAAATATGAACACCCCCCACGGTGACGCAGCTGTGATAGCTTCTCCCGCTCTGGGGGGATCTTCCAACCTCTCCAACGCTGTGCTGACCAGCAAGGTGTCAGAGTTGGCATGTGTCTGTGCGGGGTTGGGAATGGCACCTCCCGATTTCAGCTTCATAGGCAACAGACAGGTAACACAGTGCAGTGCATGTTTGTCTTTTTTGCAGCATAGAATTTATTCTTTACTGTTTTAGTGCTTTATTTACCTGCACGCTGTAGATATATGCAAGGAACCTCAGCCGATAAGTGTGTCTTTGTCTGTGTGTGGTCTCCACAGACAGTAGTGTGTCAGGTGAAGCTGTCCAATGGGTTGATGGTTCACGGTCCCCAGTGCCAATCACAAAATGATGCCAAGGAGAAAGCTGCCTTCTTTGCCCTCCAAAGACTGGTACAACACACACACACACACACACACACACACACACACACACACACACACACACACACACATATATACTTTAGTGTTTCTCTGTATGAGAGACTGTGAGAATGTCTGCTTGCAATAGTTAGCGGGGTGTGGAAGCCATTTTATTTTGATCTAAATAACACTGTTTGTTCCTTAGATGAATCCTATGACTTATTTTTAATCTGAATAAAAACGGTATTGTAAGGCATGTATTTCATTGACCATTGCAGCACCTTGCAGGATAACATCACATAGAGAGCTTACCCGATCGACAGACAATTAACTATTTTGAATAAAATAATATATAAATAAAAGCAAAACAGCTAAACATTTGCTTTGTTTCACGTTTGGTAAATGTGAGAATTTCTTTTCTTTGTCTAAAATGAGAATTAAGTGAAAAATTTTGGATTTTTGGACTGTTTGTGGAGTGAAACATATAATTCCAATACGGCACATCAGGCTCTGGGAAATTACTCAGGGCACGTTTCACTATTTTCTGACATTTTATTGACAAAGATAATTAATCAAGAAAACAATGGGCAATTAATAAGTATGTCAAGAACACCTTGAGGGAATCTCTTCAAATTTGCCACCAATGTCCACTTGGACTTAATGATTTACAGATTCGTTTTTGGTAGTCAAAGAAAGGTCACTGTGACCTTGCATCTATCTCATTCTAGTGAACACGACAGAACACCTTAGGAGAATTTCCTCAAATTTGCCACAGACATCCACTTGGACTCAAGAATGAACCAATTCGAATTTGGTTTGTCGAAGGTCAAAAGTCAAGGTCACTGTGACCACACCAAACATGGTTTTGACCATAACTCAAGAGTTCATGCGCTAATTTTGGCAAAATTTCACACAAATGTCAAATAGGATAAAATAATGAAGTAATGGCATTTTTTATCCAAAAGGTCATAGGTCAGCATCATTGTGACATCATCATGTTTTGCAAAAACACTTTTCTGGCCATTATTCAGTGTTAGATATCTCAGGAACAGAAGGGGAGACGTTTGGTCAGATACTGAATTGGTGACACCAATCTTGGGTGTCCACCTTGAAACTGCGCTGATTGTATAGATAGTCTGTTCTGCTGCACTGAAGATGTGTGTGAAGGATTTTTGTTTCACAGACATGGATGTAAACTGTAACTGCAACTTGACAGGTTAGCAGAGGCTGTAACCCCATCTCTTGGTACCCCAAGGAAAGAAAGAAAGAAAGAAAGAAAGAAATATCAACAATTAAACAGGTTGACAAACATTAAGTGATCACTCTGGATAATATTTAGCTATTACTAAAGCATGGTTTTAACACAGCTGTCCAAAGAACAGGAATGTGAATGTGCATAAATAGATGTTTGTATATTAGCAGCACACCAGCATGAGTGCTGATCTTCCCAGGGTATTATTGTTCAGATCTACAATTAAATCTTCTTCGTCTGCTTCCTCTTATCTCTAGAACTCAGTGGGATCGGGCTTCCCTATCCCACCTGCTCTATATCCAGGAGTGGGCCAAATACGACCCCCACCCTTAGGAACCATGAACCCTGTTTTCCGCCAGCAAGGTCAGTCTTCTCTCCTTACATTTTAGATGAATCATCTGTATTAGATGGAGCAGCTGTCACCAGCAAGATTACTTACAGCATGATTCCTCATCTACAGTTCCTTGTCAGTTGTTGGCATTACCTAGAAATCAGAACCGTTTAACACAGCTTTTACAAATACACATTTTTGCGAGATTATGGAAATTCTTGTTTCAATTTGTCTTTTTATTTGTCCCTTTATTTGTTTTTCCCCTGTAATTAGAATATTTTGTCACATGAGACTTTGTTGAGGTGAAGAGCCATGCAAATAAATGAATTTGAACCTTTATGTGCCATCATCTCATGAGTGTGCTCTTTTTCTTCAGGCGGTTTGCTGTTGCCTCCACAGGGTTACGGCCCTGCGCCTATGTGGGGAATGCCGCTGCCTCCTCACCACCACCAAAACCAGCCGTTCTACGGAACAGCAGGAACCTTCCCTGGTGCCGCCCGCCCCCAGCCTGCAACGACACTGCCCATCGGCTCACACAACCAGTTTATCCCGTTGCAGGTAGACTTATCACATATGAACAACTTTAATATTTGTAGAAATAATTAGCTGTATTTCTATTTTGTGTGCCACATTTTTTTTATAATGCTGTAGTCATAGTGACCCATGCTTTCCGTTTGTCCGCTAACCTTAACAGGTGACTAAGAAGCGAGCCTCAGCCAACAAGAAGAACCAGGAAGCTCGAGAGTTTTACAGCGCTGCCCACGATGTGAGCAGAAACCAATCACTGAAGGCCCAGAACCAACCCTTTGGCCAATCACTTGCTCAGAGTGAGGGCGGCAAAGTCGACCAGCCGCACCAATACGCCGCCAACAGTGACCCCTCCCCGTCCAGTCCTGGCCTAGGAGAAGCCGTTTCCACGACGTCGGCAGCCCTGCGCACGCCCCCTCGACAAAACGTCCCGGTGACAGGCCACACCCCCGGCTCCTCCTCCAAGAGGAAGCAAAGAAAACTGGCTGTCAACTTTGAGGCAGCTAAAGTCTCTGAGTAATGAGCTTGTGTGTGTGTGTGTGTGTGTGTGTCTGTGTCTGTGTGTGTCTGTGTCTGTGTCTGTGTGAGTGAGAGGAGAGAGAGTGAGAGTGTGTGTTTAGTGTTTTTAAGCTGCTGTTTTAAAGCCTGGCTCAGCATCTCTGATCAAAACCTCATTGATGTGAAAGTTTCTTATTTTTGCGTCTTATGTTGCAAACTCTAGCAAACTAGATTATTCCCACATTTTCATAAACACAACAAGACAAAAATATACAACAGAATATCGTCATCCCTTCACGCCTTTTCTTGAGATCAGTTATGTCAGTGTTACCTGGTTATTGTAGTTCCGCATGCCCTTCTCAAACTTGTTTTTGGCCAGTGTGAGCCTACAGGTTGCTACGGCAGCCACTTTCACCAACGTGATGAAGAAGATAAGATCCTATAAGGCATTATGATGACACACTTTCTCAAAATTATTACTCAAAAACAACTTACTTTTCGGAAAAAATGGGTTAGTACCTTAAAGTGCTGACCGAATACATCAAAACGAGAAACTTTTTTAACATTTTGACGCCGTTCCCCCATCACTTTGGCAGAAGTAGGCTTCCACAGTTAGCTCTACAGTGTGCTTAATGGTTCAGAAAAGAAGGTGCATTCTGGGAAGCAGCCAAAGTTCCATTTTTTTTTCCCTCTCTGGGTCATAAAGAGGTTGATTTAGTGGGCAGATTCCTGTTCTTAGCAGAATTGATTAGCGTCTTATTTATTTGAATCAGAATATTAGTGCTTTATTAAGTACTTAATTGAAAACGTTGGTTTATTTAAGCTCTCATTTTATTTTTGTAACTCTGCAATTAAATCTGTCGGCTGTGTTAACATAGCACACACCAAAAAATTCCCGAGGTCTCGGAATGTGTCAGCAGTGCCGGCCTGAGCACTTGCAATAAACTGTAGTTTACTTTAAATATAAAATACATACACATTGTGTTTTTAGAGAGTTTATCATAATAACTTAGAGGATTGTTTTTCATCAAATTGGTGGAAATGGGCCGCCATATTGATTGATGTAGATAGAGACATTTACAAATAATCTTCTGACTAAATTTTTTTCTAATGAAAAAAAAATATCCATGGTTGTTTATTGAGCTTGGTCTGATTGTATAAAAGTTCTAGTGAAGTGAAACACTGCCTTAAAAATGCATCGTATTCATTAAATACGCATTTTAGATAAACATCCAAGTGGCAAAAAAAACCCCCTAACTTAAGTGCAAAAACATGATCATTCATACACTACTTTGTTCTGTAAGTGTTAGTCTGAGCATCGATACAGCCCGTAGAATTGTATCTCTTCCAGCCTCTTACAGTGTCAGTGTTAGCACCGTCCATCTACCCCTCCTCACAGTGTCGCTTTGGTTCGTTTACAGCTGAGAAGCAGGAGAGTTTTTACTGAGTTGAGGTGCTGCTATTGCCTTAGTTTTAGTTTTGGACCCAACAGCAGGCTCCATGGCAGCGTAGACTGAGAACACACAGTGCAGATATGTTGAGATTTATCACGCTCCTGGTCACACAGTGCAGATAGTCCTCTTCAATCAATGAATCTTGGTTCTCAGGGACACGTACACTTCATACTCTAGTTTCAGATTTGCACTGCAGTGGCAACACCTTCTTGCTTCGCCCTCTCAATACTCACAGACATACTAAGTTATACGTGTCTTTAGAAAGCTAGTTTGAGGCCACATGATGCTGCGTATTTGTATCAAAATACATCCGCTTTGTCAGGTTTGGATCAGTGGTGTTGGTCAGGCCAACATAGATTATCTGTTTTAATGTTTGCCCTTGTTTTGTGATTGTTTCCCATCAAGTTTGACAGCCTTTTTATTTCCGTCAGTCTTTTGACGCCTTGCTGCATTTTTGTACCTTTTTTATGGTTTGATGACTTGGCCAAAGTAAAAAGTTGAATGCGCACTGTCGTTCCACAGTGCAGAATTATGATATGAGAAACTATTGGATTATTAAATACACACATGATGATATTGCCACTGCAGAGCTGTTGTACACCAGCATATAACCCAGATTAAAATTCCAACAAGTGTTACAATTGCCAGAGGCTTTTTTTAATTTGTCGGTTATTTTTTTATAAACTGGACCTTTTGGAGGAAGTTGTTTTATTGGTGCAAAATACAAACTGACTCAGATTTGTTGAGCTCTATTGGACCCACAGGGACCTTTACACTGCCAGATTCCAAAAGCGACTTCAGTCAATCAGCTTTTTAAATTGGATAGTGGCAGATTCTGGCTGACTTACACAGGTGCAAAAAAACATTTATTTTTGAAACTAAAAATAAAAATGTACTAGTTATGTACTTCTGACATTTTATTTGAAATACAAACCAACAGTAAAGATTTAATGGATTGTGTGAAGATGTTAAAATAGTTTGTATTTGTCCAAAGTTTTAATTTCACCGAGATATTTTTGTATAAATAGTTCGAAGTGAGGTGTGTCATACATTTGCAGAACCACACAGTTGATAATTGATGAGCTTTTGTTACAACTTAATTAATTGTCTCGATTAAGTGCAAAGAAATAAGTAAGCGTCGATATACTGAGATCAAACACAGTCCAATAAGGATAGAAAATAAAATTTTTGTATCTGTGTAAATGCAGCCAAAGAGCACTGTAACTGTTATGTAATGAGTACTAATATATTTAAAACATTATGTAACTGCTAAATTCAGCGTCACTAAGATGCTATTGGAACGTTCCTCCAGGTCTCGGTTGGTGGTTTCTAAAGCTGCTTGACTATTTTAAAATTCTCGGCTTTCTTGTAAACCTCTGTGCACATCTGGACTTATTTACACAAGCACACACACACTCACACACAAACACACACACACATAAAATCTCCCCATTTTAAAGATCTTTCTTTCCTTTTCAAGCTATGGATTTTATGTATACCCTTTTTATAGACGGTCTTGGGGTCTTTTCTAAGCTTTCTGAATAATAATTTCAGTAATGTTTATGGGAGAGCTACATCGATAGAAGCAGCTGTAGCGACTCATAAAGTGTCTTTACTTGTCTGTCTTGAGGCACGCAGGCGTACAGTATGCTTGTTGTGTGATTATTGTTTTATTGCTGATATCCTTACGCCGACCCCGAGACTCTAGTCTGTAAGGCTCTGGTGCAATAAGGGGACGTTTTAAAACATTTTGAAAATCGAAGCACACCTGTTGCATAATGTGTTTTTTTGTTTTGTTTTTTTGAAATAAAACGCAGTAGAGTATTCTCAATATGAAGAGATAATGACTTGCTTTTTTGATTCAGGAATGTGCTGTACATATCGATTTAATAAAATAAATCTTTTGTTACAACGTGGCTGCCTCTTTTTAGTGTCAAACTGTGCTCACTGCCAGATCTCTTTTTTTCTGACAGTTAAACAAATACATTAAGAAACAATTTAAGTATTTTTGGATATTTCCCCTTTATTTAATACTATGCATGAGAACAACCATAGACACATTACAGCAAAGGCAAAGCCCTTGCATTTGCAATATCACAAACTGGACGTTCATCATTCCTATGAATGTACAAGGAGAACTGGATACAGTGGTGGAGGCGATGCCCTGTTCATTCCTAGGAAAGTTGTTCAGTGGCGAAAGTGCCAAAAAGTTTATTCATTGCGGATAATATGATTTAATCATGTGGCTCTTCCAGACTTTGGAAATGTAATCAGACCAAGCGGAACAAATACAATTGGTGAAATGAGTTATTTTGTGGGATGTGACACTTGTAAGAACGTATCCACTGCTTAACAGACATCTCTTTCACAATGTAAGTCTATGGGAAAAAGGTTTTGAAGCCCCGTGACATCGCGTGATTGACCTGTAAGTTGAAGTTATACAGTTTTTTTTCCTCTATGCCCAATTACTTTCAAAGCTTGGTGTTTTTCCTAAGGACCTGGGCGTTCCTGGGAAACCTCAAGCGGCGCACAGTTAGGCCCAATCCCAATACCCCCCCTTGGCCCTACCCCTAGCCATTGCCCAATACCCCTTGGCCCTCGAAATGAAGCAACGAGGGATAGGGGTTGAGGTTGTGAAAAATTTGACAATTTTGCAGGACAGGACAGATGTCAGATTGCGCAAGCTAGCTAGCTACCTAACAAGCAACCTGACGACGGTAACATTAGCTAGCTGGGTAGCTCTCTGTCACCTCCAATCTAGACATCATGAATAGCAATAAAAAATTGTTATACCGTTCTCTACACAAATACACAGTTATTTGTTTTTTTGTTGTTTTTTTTTTACAAAAGTTCCATGTTAATTTGCGAAATTACACGTACATGTATAATCTTTTTTCCTCTTGCTCGGTGGTAGCCATGGCGACATCTACCCCTCGCTGGCAAGTCAGCATCTGAAATCCCTCGCTCCAAAGGGCTAGTTTCATACCCGCTACCCCTCGTTATGCCCCCTACCCCTACACGCAAAAAGGAATTGGGACATCCCTACCCCTCGTGGGAACGCACAAATCTAGGGGTAGGGCTAACAAGGTGTATTGGGACAGGCCCTCAGTGACGTGTTTTCCATCACCCAGCAGTGGTTGGTCTGCCAGAGAGGGTAGGCGGAGACAGACTTGCTCTTCATCTTGTTACCATAGACTATGTGAAAAAAAAGTTGACGTAGCCATAGGGTCTGAAGAGTAAAGCCAACATACGGAAGAGCCTTAAAACTGAATTGTCCGTAATGGCCAGCTGGGAGCGATTCTACTGGTTGCAAAAAGACATCCAATTGTGTTTAATTTGTTGAGAAAACAAGCCTACTTCTTACTTGATTTATTACCTCGGTAAATTTTTATTCATTTGAATATAAGAGGTAGAAATACAAAGAGCGGAAATAATTGTGGTCTTATCAAATAAATGTCCCAATATTAATAAAAGTAGTCCTTTGGAAAAACGTCCTTTAAGAAATATAAGCCTATTTATTTATTTAGTGCATTCTATTGATTCATTAATATATTTACATTTATTTATTCCCTCATTTATTTATTTCAAAGTTATTTCATAGCCATATTTAGTTTTTTCATATTGACTTCAGTGGCATTCAGTAAAGGACAATAAACAAGTCACCGCATTAAAAAAAAAACAACATAAGACATATTTATTCAGTGAGCACCAGTCAGTCAGTACAAACGTTCTCTTTCCTCAGAAGCTCAAGTTTTGTTTGAACAGTAATCAGAATCAGACGTCAGGAAAACTACCACTGCTTTCACAATCTAAACATCAGACACTTTGACCTCTACAGGCAGAACACTGGAACTACATCTTGATCAGGGCTTGGTGAGAGAAAATCTTCATTTAGTGTGCGTCATACAAAACCTACCTCTACAGAGTAAAAAACAAAAACATTTGGACAATAACAACACACACATATATATACACATGTTCCAACTTCATCAAAATCTGGAAGTGAACTCGCTAGATTTTCACACTATGTCCTGCTACTGTATAAATTAATGAAAATCACACATTGATTTCAACTCTAATGCTAACGCTAAAGCACTGATGTTAATGTAGATACAAGGTCAGATCACTTTATTGCAGGCAGCAGGACTGATGGTCAGCAGAAAACAGGAGGGATATAGTCCTGATAAAGACAATTAATTTTTCCCCAGTAAAGGTTTTTTTTGGGGGAGTTTTTCCTTATCCGCTGTGAGGGTCTAAAGGACAGAGGGATGTCGTATGCTGTAAAGCCCTGTGAGGCAAATTGTGTTTGTGAAATTGGGCTTTATAAATAAAATTGATTGATTGATTGATTGATTGATTAAGCTTTAATATTGGAATATGGGATGCCAATTGGTGATGCATTAATCTGATGAATAAAAGATGTAAACAAAGCCGTTGAGTCAACAGGCTTTCAGCATGGGATGCCACACTGTGATTACAAATGAAGCTTTCAGTGTTATCTGTATCTCCTACATTTGTAGCCTGAGCAAGCTAAGTGTCTCGGTAAACATGCCTTGGTTCATTCATTTATTTTTATATCTTGCAAGACTGCAGTATTTAATATTTGTTGAATATCTGTAGCTTCAACATTAGAGAGAAGCGTCTAGTGGTAAAATGTTTTTGGTCAACTCCAGCCAGTTTTTTTTTTGGCTTTTCAGTGGCCCAAAAACAAGAATGGAGTAAGTGATGATATAATTGGTCGACTTTGTGGAGGAATGAGGAAGTCATTTACATACAGTGTATTTACTGCTACAATGTGGCAGTAAGACATGGACACTGATGTCTAGCATCAAGAAAAACAAACAAATAAAAAGTCTGACCAAAGGAATATCTCATTACATGTGTGCAGTATGTTTTTCAAATGGTTCACATTGTGCTCACACTTAAAGGTAAATCTGGTGTTATTCTATGTTTCCTGTTATTAACAAATCCCATTTAAAAACCAAAACCAAATTGATCTCACTAACACGTGTTGTGTGTGTAAGCCTGATATATCTTACTGCTCTGCCATAGAGCTCCATTGTTCCTTAAAATCTAATAAAAAAGCATACCCCTGCTGAAAATACTACAGTAAAGCAAATGTGTATCAATCCGCCCCTGAAAATAGTCCCCAATGAATGCTATATTTCCTGCTGTTTCAGTAATGTTTGCAAAAACCTACAGTGCCCAGCTGTTTTAGAAAATTACTGAGCCCTTTCATACTATTTATTTGTAAAGTATATATATATTTGTGATCTGTTTTTAAAGATTGTATTAGTAACCAATCTAAAGACTGGGTACCAAGTACTAAGACATGGACTAACACATTCTTAGTTTTAATCATTTTGTTGACAGTAACAGTAATACAGAATATTGTCCGCCTTATTAACTAGAAATCAACATCCTGAATGACTCACATCTGATTATTTTATTTCCTGTATAGCCTGAAAGTCTGTTCTACAGCTAAAATACAGCCTGTCTCTTCACAACAACTATTGTAGCTTTTATACACAACATTTGGGTCTAAACTACAACACTGTCATGTTCAGAAATGAGGTTGAAATTTGTAAAAGGATGATATTTACCCAAAACTCTGTTTCATAGAAGACAATAAAATCACAAGAATCCAAAACAGTATCGGTAAAGACTACAATAAGCTGTTTCCCTGCAGAGGAAACTGAACATGGATCCGTACTAATGATTTTGCAAGTTTTAACCTAGTCAAATCATAAATCGCCCTCTATATTTTACATCACAGCGAACTGTTTTTATGAAAATAATTTGGCAGAATTCAGGTGTTGAATCCATCACAGTAAACATTGAGTCTACATTACTTTAGTCAGAATATGTTATTGTTGTGAGGTTATGCTGTTAAAGTCAATGCACTTGTAAAACCAATCTACACTGTGCAACAGTAACATGCTGAAAAAACATAATGCAGACTTGATACCGTAGGGAAATGGATGGAAACCAATGGCTGCATGGAACTGAAGGGAAAAAAAATAAAACTATGACATACATTTGAATTTATCAGCAATAAAGTAAAGTACGATTGATTTGTTTATCTGTAAAGTTATTCAGTTCTACTCAGATCAGCTGGTGTCATCTTTCAAATGTCCTGTGTAATGATGCTGCTCTGTTACATGTCCATTATGAACATAAATGATTCAAATCTAGAGTGGGACGGATGTGTAGCAACATTATGAAGTGTTGGGTTACACATTGGAGCTAAAGATGAAACTATACAAAGTGAAAGGAACTCAAATGTGTGTTGCATGTGTTCATTTTTCTGAGTGGACACACCTGCTTCTGCATGTTAATGTGTGTATTTTATCCACATGTATGACCAAAAGTGCCCTTTGTCTGTATACTTGAATGTAATTTCTACGCAGCGATATGTCATCATGATGTGTGTATGTGCCCGCATGTGTTCAAATTCAAATTTTCGTGCAGTGTGTCACATTTTCTACTCTGCACTTTCAGCATGCCTGCATGTGTGTTTATGTGAGAGTGCGTGTGTGTGTTTCCTCTGTCTCCTCAGGTCCTCTTTTGATGTGTGTTCCCCACATATGTGTTCTCTATACACAGCACTATGTAGTGGTTGGAGCAGGAGCGGGTGTGTTGTCCTAACAGACGTCCTGTCTGCAGCAGCGCAGCCTGGCCCGTCACCGCCATGTCAGCCGTCCTCCATGCCTCGCAATAGTTGGTGGTCAGACGGATTCCCACGGTATTGGAGCCGTGCCATACCAGCTTCTCTGGCCTGGGGGAAGAGGGAGAGAGACTCAGTGAGTGGAGTCTACCACTGTGCTCGATCAGTGGTGAGAGGGAAAGAGAGGCTGAGAGTGATGTGATGAGTAATGAAGTCGCTTTGTGCTTCCCCAGTGGTTTATTTGTGGTTTAGAGGTGGTAAATTTAAAATACATAACCACAAAATCTGAGGATGTTTTCAAGTCATCTATTACTGACTGTTAGCATGTCAGGTTAATGCAACACGTCTACACTCTCTGTTTACTTCTCCTTCTCTCTGGGGCATTGTGTTCCTACTACAACACATGACACACATGGGCAGGCGATTGGTACAGTCAAGACAGAGGGAAAGAATTTTCTTACAAAATTATTATCAATTGTATCATTACTATAAATTACTAATGTAAATAAAGGTTAGAAAAAAATTATTTATTCTAATTGCTAATAAAAAATTTAACAAACCCCAACCCAACCTGAGTCTGTTGTGACCTGTGAGCTACAGATTGAGCAGCAGAACTCTGGTAAGTGTTTAAATTTGACCCTTTATAGACCTGTGATTGTGGGACATAATCTCAATACACTTTATACCCCAATATTCACAAAGTATCAAATTATCTCCCCAAAATAATTTATAAATTCAGACCATTTTTCATGCTCCCACATTGTGCGTAAAATTTGGCACTGATCACCACTATTTGTAATGTTGTATGCCATAAGAATGATTAGAAAAAGTCATAGTATTGTATGTCATACAAATTTCCCAGACCTCACTGAAGGGTTGGGTCATAAAAGGCATACATTGAAAATGCCCCCCCCCCTCAATGTTAAAATGGTGATTACAGCCCTGCTGTGATAGATACTTGTTTTACCTCGTCTGTCACCAAAGGCATGCCGTGTTTGCGTTAATGTGTTTATAACACCTACACAGTCTTGCTGCCATCTGTTATTTGTACATTTTTTGGGGGGGTGGAAACGATTTTGCATTTCATCCTCCCCAATCTCTGGCTCCTCATTTCCTCTCCACTTTCTGCTGGATCCTGTATTACAAAGGCAAATGCCCCCAAAATACTTAACTAACTACTGGCAATATCACTACTGTCCATTTCAGTGACAGCTGCTGTCCATGTGGACATGAGATCTGTGGTCTGTCTGTAAAACAAGATTTCTTTTGTTGAGTTATTTCCAGATCGCTTGTGTCTCATGAAATCACTGATTTGAATGACTGCTTCTAGTTTCTCTCCTCACAAATACTTTCCCTTACTTGCTCACACAGGTGCACACACACACACACATATTCACTCACCATGCTGAGTCAGTCATCACATTGCGTCCATCAAAGGAGTAGATGGGTGTGGACGGGTTAAATGTGCCTCCATTTCCGGAGAAGATGGACATCCAACTACTGAACAACACTTCACCCTAAGAGGAGATGAGAAAAGAGATGGATATGTCATCAGTAAACATATCAACTCTGATGATTGCTGAGTGTTCTTTAAACCTGTAGGAACACACTGGGTGACATGCCTTAACCCCAAGTTGTGAAAGATCTATGAAAGGTCAGAAATACTGTGTAAGAATTGTGACTGAGAAACACAATGAAACACATAATCAACTTCTAACATTTTTATTAAAATGAAACTGGATTTTCTTTAAATCAAATTTAAAATGTTAATATAAACGTCTCCTTACTCTGACGTTAACCACGGGCATGTCCGTGCGGTCCGCCTTCCTCACAATGGTTGCCAGGTCCTGGAGGTGTGAGGACAGGAAGGCCCTGTAGGTGGCTGTTAGCCCCATAGCACGAGCCTGTTGATAGCACTGGAAGTCTGCCCCGCGGATGCCACGCATGTCCCCTTTCAGTGGGGCGTTCAGTGCTACCAGGTGGAGCTGGGAAAGAGAAAAATGCAGAGATTAGGAGAAAATATACTTGTTCCAAATCGGACACGTAACTCATCACAGATCAGTCAGCTGTACCAGAGTTAGGCTGGTGTTGAGCCAGGTGACTTTGACTACCTGGGTCTGATGATCGTAAGTGTGCATGTATGTATGCGTCAGTAGGTGTGTGCAAGTGCATACATGTGTTTGTTACACTCACCCCAGGTACAGCGTTGAACGTCTGTGGTAGGATATTATAGCTGGGCTGATATCCTCTACTGCCCTCTTGCAGCTCCTTTTTTTAACAAGAACATGAATTAGTATTTTATTTTTATTTTTATTATTTTTTTAAATGCAATGCGTATTGTGATGTTTTTAGATGTTTTTTTTGCAATTAAGTTGTAAAAATTTGTTCCAGTTTGTTTTGTGTTATTTCATTAAAATTGAAAGCAATTTGTTCTGGTAAGAATAAAACTGCCCTATACTGAGTTGGTGATTTATTCTACATTAAAGTGCCACTCACCATGCATATTTAATCTAACTCACTGATTCTTTCAGCAAGTGCAATAGATCTGAATGCAACAGCCCTTGTCATGATGATTTGTCTGGTCTGTTTTCAACATGTGTCAGCAATTCTCTGGGTGTGTTTTGAAGTAAAGAAATGTTAATTAATCAATGTTGTTTGTGTTTCACAAATTTGCATCAGTCATTGCGATTGCAACATTACAACATCCTGGAGGGGCTGCAAAGATGTATGTATTACTATGGACAGTTTTATGTCACGACTGGATCTGCTTTTTATCAGATTTGGTACAGTTCCCCGTTGTGGATCTTCTTTGTGTGTGTGTGTGTGTGTGTGTGTGTGTGTGTGTGTGTGTGTGTGTGTGTGTGTGTGAACCTGGCTATGGATTCTGTGGGGTCTGCTCCATTCTCCAGGTCTGCTGAGGGACTGAGACGCAGCTGAGGCAGAAGGTCCAGAAAGAATCAATTCTCCGAGCTGAAAAAGGGACACACAGACTGAATCTACTTAAGATCCCAAATCAAACCCACTTTTTAGGATAAATGGGACTTAAGATGATGACACAAATGTGACATGGAGACCATCTAAATTACTGTGCTATACGGCAGATCAAACTTAAAATGTCTCTCATGATCAGGCTGCATTTCTGAAATATTTTCTTTGTAAGATATCTATCTTTTATGCTTGTACGCTGATAATAAATGATGTATGATAAAGAAAAGGATTAGACAGTCCAAGCATTGAACCAAACACACATGTCTGTAGACACAAAACATACCTGGATCTTGCGCCAGCCATTGCGTGCTCTGATGTACAGCTCTCCTCCCTTCTCAGACACGTAGGCCAAGGTTCCCTCTGCTGCACGGTGAGTCTCTCTGCTCAGAGCGTGGCTCGTCTTGTAGGTAGACACCTGAATATACATAAAATCATAATATACTAACATTATTTACTAGTAATAGTAGTTTTGTCAACTTTACAATTTATAGGTGTCAATATTAAGGCAAATTACGATGAGAGCTCCTGCGACCCTGAATAGGATAAACAGTTACAGATGATGAATGAATGATGAGTGCTTCAGAACATAACTATGTTAGTATATACTCTATATTTCTTGTAGTGTACAAGACAGCCCTAGATAACTGAACCACCAGCAGATCAGGGGCAAGATGCCTTGCTCAATGGCAGGTATCTTACCGGGTTGGCATATCCTGGAGGTCCTGGTGGGCCGGGAGGACCAGGAGGGCCAGAGATGTTGACATCTAATGATCATAAATACATTAACCGATACAAGACAACGACACCAGTCAGCTTCATGTGTAATGCACGAGATATATAACTTTTATGGATACAGGGTGAAGTCTGCATCTCTCTCTCACCTTCACACACACATACCTGATCCATATGCAGGTGCAGTTCCTGGTGGTCCAGCAGGGCCAGGGGGTCCTCGGGGACCAGGTCGTCCAAATCCAGGGGCTCCAGGCTGGCCCGGAGAACCAACAGGTCCTGGGGGACCCACGATGGATTCACCCTTTGGACCCTATAGGATCATACAAACACACTCATTCCTCTGCTAACTCCTCACTTCATTTTCAAAGTGATATTTAATTCAGCAGAATGTCTTCACTCATGTAAAGCTCATGTGAACAGATACACTGTTTACACTGGCTGACCATTTCAATACCTGAATAATTACTAAGTTACTAAAATAGTGTTATTTTTAGAACTTACCACAAGTCCTGACCTCCCAGGCAGTCCTGGAGGACCAGGCAGACCTTCATCACCCTTTTCTCCCTTCTGCCCTGGGTATCCCTGATCACCTCTAGCACCCTAAGGGATCCACAAACATACTGAACATCATTAAATGTCAAGTGTGTACACTCCAAGATTGGATCTTGGTCACATTGGGATAATCACTCAACCAGACCACATGCCGACTTGCAAAAACAGCAGCATGCATTATTTATTTTTTTTGTGACCATTTGGAGGCAGCAGATAGTTAAGCAACAGTGGTGTGTTTACACATCCAGCAACAACAATAGCATTTGTTTGTACTTGTGTCTGTGACCTGATGCTTTAGGTACAATGTTAAATCTTATTTGGCTCTTGTTTTAGAGGCAGCACTATGTTCACCAGCTTGTCCCTAGCTGTGCCTGCTGTTTGCTACTGCACAGGGAGTGGTTCATAGCTGAAAGAAGCTGCCTACTGCTGGAAATGAAGCTGATGAGAGCAGTGGGACCGAACCAAAACAGTAAATATGAGGGCGATAAAACCAAAACAATGAGCTTAGAGATGCTAAAATGCTAGGTAGAGCTGAGGTGAAGTGCAGAGACAAGTGATAATTCTCAGTGGGTTTGTGATGCGTGAAGGGGTACATTAACAGTCATTTGATCTATTGTTAGTACAAAATATTACTCAGTGCACCTTTAACTAGGGATGTAACAATTCACCGAGCTTTACTGATATTTTGAGTCAATACCCAACAATCCAGCACCATCAATGCAATGTGAAAATATCCTTACATATCGTCATCTAATAGATATGCTTTTTTTTTTTTTTTTTTTTTTTTTTTAAAACGTTTTCTGTACCAGGCTGTAAACATCTCCCATAAAGTTATGCATTTTAACATGGGTGTTTATGGGGATTAAGTGGCCTCTGGAGCTGGCCTTAAGTGGTTGTTCAAAGAACTGCAGTTTTTGGCACTTTTAATCCCTGGAAGTTGCTGCTTGTCCCTACCTTTACCATGATACGAATCCTAACTCCTGAATAATTTAAGGCTTGGACTGGACTGATGCTTGATCATTCACCATTTCTTTCTGACCCTATTAGCATTAGATATATTGTGTATAATGAGTCAGTACTCACCACTATTCCATCTGGAAACACAGGTGCTGATATGAAAAATGAAAAGACATAAATGATACAAGTTCCAACAGACATTTACCATGAAAAAAAAAAAAAAAAGATTATTATTAGTAGTAGTTTTTTTTTTTTTTTAAATGAATGGCATCTTTTAAAAGCAGCTCAGCATAAACCACCTGGAGACCCAAGTGACAGGTGAGAGAACAAGTCAATGACAAGAAATCAGATGTAAGGGTCTTACAAGGTGTGCCTGGCTCTCCAGGAAATCCCATATCTCCCTTTTCTCCTTTAGGTCCAACTACATCTCCCCCTGTCACTGACTCCTACACACACATACACACAAACACAAGCACACACACATTGATTAACGTTACATGCATGTTTGCAGCAGCAGGCATGTGCACATGTACACAGTGTACAGACTGCTGAACACATACACTGAATTCATTTTTACCATCTGTTAAGAATATTAAAAACTTGGGTTATAATAAAAAGAAGACACAGATGCAAATAGTTAAAACATGACTGTCAGCACTGCAAAAACACCTGTTAAATACACGGGATGTGTGCTTGAGACAGCAGCACGTACAGCCCTGTCTTGGCTGTGGTAAGATACAAAAGGTTAGATAGCAGGGTCGAAACAGGTGTTAAACATGTTTTGACAAAACAGATCTCCATTAATCCAAACTGTTGCTATTTTTTCATGCTTTACAGTAAGTTATTGTCAATAACTCTGTGGACACCCCTGCCACACCACAGCTTGACCACAGCTGCTTTGAATGAAACTAGGCACCCTTACATCACATTTATAGCATCTTGCAAATATATCAAAAGGAAAATGACATTTACAGAGTGTTAAAGCAATGTTCCAATGGAAGCAATTTGCTGCATACAATCATAAGAAAAAGATCAAAGATAGCCCTCACCTTCCTTGTCATCAGCATTATGTTTCACAATACTCAAAGTACCGCTGGGCAGTATATCGATAGTGATATGAGTCTAGGCATCGTCTTAGATTTTGGACATTGTAATATTGTAAGTTTTGTCTTTTCCTGGTTTAAAAGGCTGCATTACAGTAAAATTATGTGATTTTTTTTTTTTTTTAACTTACCAGACTGTTCTATTATTTGCCTTTACCCACTTTGTCATTATATCCACATAGCTGTTGATCATTTTGAAAAAAAAATCTCTAAATATTTGTAAAAGCACTAATAGTCAACCCTACATTATTGTCGCAATATTGATATCGAGGTAGCTGTTCAAGAATACTGTGATATGGGGCGTCGATGGCTTAGTGGATAGAGCAGGCGCCCCATGTACAAGGCTGTTGCTGCAGGGGCCATTTCCTGCATGTCACTCCCCCTCTCTCTCCCCCCTTCACACTTGTCTGTCCTATCAATTAAAGGCTAAAATGCCCCCAAAAAATATCTAAAAAAAAAAGAACACTGATATTTAATTCTTTCCATATCGCCCAGTGCTAATTCAAATATGTATGTGTGATGGTAACAGAGGCACTGAAATAATCCCTGTGGTCACTAATAAATACAAAATCATAACAATACTAAATGAATACATTTACTGAAAACTTTCTGACTACTCACCCTGTTTACATAAGAGGTTAGACAGTGGTGGGAAGTGAGAGATTTAAAAATGTGTGGTTGCTCACAGATTCATGACAGTTGCTTCAGGAGTTTCAATAATTCACCAGGAATTAAGAAATAATGAGATTTCAAGTTTAACTCGGGGTCAAATGAATAAATCTGTAGTGTACTGTCATGAATTCCTTATACAGTCAGGGGAAAGTTTAGAGATTCGTTTTCATGCGTTTATGAGGGAGCCCGTCACCATAGCTAGAACCCAAAGAGTGACATTTGAAGAAAAAGGAGCCAAATTCCAATCAGAATTCTTCCCTATCATGTTAAACCTTCATGGTAGATTTTAATAAAAGATCTCTGTTTCCAGGAATGAGCTGTTGGCACAATTTGAGAATTATGGTTTACTGCAGTTTATTGCAGTTTACACATTTTTATAACTGCTGATTTATGATAACAGAGTTCTACTGAGTGAAACGTGACACCAAATTTAGCAGCAGACCTCAGCAATATCTGTAATATAAAGTAGTAGTAAACTAAATAACTTCATTTTAGATATGAATGTGAAATAAGTACAGTAAATCAGCAACACAGTCTCAGCCTAGATGACTAAACACATAATTAAGGGTATGCTGCTAAGTTCATTTTATAACAAGTGATTTTCTAATGTAGGTTGAGAATGACATCAAACAGGGGAAGAAAGAGATATAATGTACTGACGTTGAGTGACAGACCTGATGTTATAGGTTAATTCTCTTCCTAAAAATACCCTCCACTCTTGAAACTCTTTCCGTTTTATTATCTCTTATGTCATTCCAAGCATGTGAAAATGTAGTTCATACGTTAAAAGTAGAGTGTGCAAGAAAATACAGGGCATAATCATGTCACTGGATTTTGAGGTGGATGGATTACTTAAAAAAAAAAAAAAAAAAAAAAGATTTACCTTAAAGTGATTTGGCATGAACTCTGATTAAGTTACACAGTAAAAGTATCCATAATATCAAAAATATCTTCTACTTCCTGTCAGAGGTTTACCCAGCTTCCTCTTCCCTGACACGGAGGACAGTAAGGACAGATGAGGCAAGCAGGATTCAGACTCAGACCGCCTTTAACACCTGGCATTAACATTCATCATGGGTGATCAGATTGGATTTAATAAACACACTGTCTTGGTGTAAATGAATCCAAGATGCACCAAGATGGGACAAGCCTCACCACATTAACAGATGACTTATGCATCTTTAATTTATATCTGGCAGCTAGTTACAAATAACTTTGCGTGTGGATCAAACCACAAACGTGGTTGATGAATTGTGTATAAAATACATGTTAAGATACAATCTGCATACAAGAGGAATGTTAACGCCTGAAGAAATGGGACCAGACCCACAGACAACTAGTCTTTTTAAGGATCATTAGGACAGTAGCAGAACCAAGAGGGAGGAGAGGAGAATATAAAGGAAGGAGGTTAAAGATGGGGGATTGCTGTTTGTAGCCCAGACCAAAGAGCTGCCATGCTGCTACACCCACACACCAACAGAACCACCGGATGGTCCCATTTCAAACTGAAACAGACCGATCAGATGGTCCCACTCTGACTTACTCTTCCGTTTTTGCAGTGCGGTCTGGGGCGCACCGGAAACACTGTCTTTAAAATTCAAAGAAGAGCAGCGTAATCAGACTAAGTGAGTCAGGTCAAACACTGTACTGTAGATGAGCTTTACACACATGAAGTAAGACAAAGTAAAAAATACTCCACTTATACAAACTGGCTTCAAATCACAGTGGTTCTCTACAAACTACTTATACTTCATCACAAGCCAATATGTGTTGTATTTTTATATGACTTATGAGATTACAGCATCTTTCAAATCATCCGGACGGCCTGTAGAAAAACTGGACAATCTCTGTGAAAAGAGTTAACGTCATAATTTTTCAAATTGTGATAAACATTCACAATACGAGGTTCAGTGCTGTTACAATAATGCATATCATCAATAAAAATACGTTTCCTAGATTCCTACCATTCAAACGCATTTTGGACTTGTTTTAAGCTGTGAAACAAGCCTTTAAAATATTGCAATGTAAAGTGCTGGCTGTGTAACATCATTATCCTCATGATCATCCTCATCATCCTCACAATCATCATCATCATCCCAGTCAACAAACTGAAAATGGCAAATTTAATTTAGATAAATAAATAAAAAGCCACAGATGGAAACTTACTCCTTTCAGACCAATAATTCTTCCTGGAAGTCCAGGTGGGCCTGGAGGACCTGGAGGTCCCTGAGAGAGAGTATTATGAAATTAGTGTCACTGCACAACATCTCATTTATGAGACAGTCAGCACACAGTTTCAAAGTCAGGAAAAAACTTAAGGCACCATCCATAAACTTAATGTAAAGAAAAGGACCACCCCACCAACAAAATTCAAAACAAGACTGAAGCATGCTATAATATATCTGTCTGATAGTCAAATTAATGATCAGAGTCACACAGGTAGTTTCCTTTTCCTCTTACCGGTAGGCCAACAGAATCTCCTCTGTCACCTTTCCTCCCAGGCATACCTGATCGTCCCTAGGAAGAGAAAGAATGAAACGCATCAGTATTTGTAAAGGACAAAAAGGCATGAGGAGTCTGTTTACTTTAAACAGTTCTGGGTGCTCTAGGGTGCTTTGTTTAATGTTTCCACATGTAGACATGGATATCATAAATTTTTTAATGGGATAAGTTTGTGGCCACAACCTGTTTGTGCAATATATAATTTCATTACAAGCAAACATGTTCCTGCGAATGCCGACTATTAAATTCATTTTTGTGTTTTGACAGATATGATGTGGCAGGTTCCCCACTGAGAAGTTATCTGTAAATAAATTATTGAATGAATATAAATAGATAAAAACAAATGAACAAACATGATTTCTCTTAGCACTAAACATCTACAAAGTGTGTGTTCATCTCCTGACAAATATACAACAAGCACAAGGTACTCACTGGACGACCAGGGAAGCCATATTCTCCTTTTTGTCCAGGTGGTCCTATTGGGCCCTGAGATAAATACAGTGATGTACATAAAAATCCATCGTAGTTCCTCACAGTAGTTAATAATAATACAGTAGATTTGTGTGCAAATGTGAGTTTGTAGATATTCATGTTCTATTTAATATGAACTCACCATCAGTCCAGCATGTCCAGGGTACCCACGGTCACCCTGTGAAATGACAAGGCAGTACAACAAAATATAGCATGAGATTTACATTAATGGCAGTAATGGCAGTGTTTTCAAAAATAGCTTGTCTCTCTATCTGTGGGCTTGAAAGGTTGTTTCTGTAGAATAATGATATGACAGATTACTGCTATCTTCACAAAAGATTTGAACCCAGATTTGGTCCCCGTTCAAGTCTCCAAAAGCTGAACTTCATTGTATGTATAAGGCTCAGGATGCTGAGCTAGTCCAATTTTGATTGTTTCGATCTTTGAAGTAGACCTCAACTTTTTACTGTCCAAAGCTGACAATCTGTGTGGAAGGGATTATGGTGAGGAGTGTAGCATGGAGGGACCAGAATGTAAAACTGTATGTGTGACTGTTAAGCTTTCAGAGGTTACACGATTAGATGCAGCATTGGACTATCATTGACCGCTGCAATAAGCATCAGTTACTGGGTAAGGTAAGATTGAGTCGGATGCGTAAGGGGTCATTTGTGTGGTACCTTGTTGCCTTTGGGCCCCATGGGGCCTTTTGGTGCTGATAAGAGGGATCCGTCAGCAGCAATGGTCACCCCTGGCTCTCCCTTCTCTCCCTGTTGGTGCAAAAAATCAGAAATTAAATGCAGAACATTTACAACACTAATTTTTCTATACAGAAGTGAAATGGCATTTGCCATCATCCACATTCTGCCTCTAGTTCTCACCTTCAACCCTAATGGCCCTTGGAGACCCTGAGGGCCAATGTCTCCCTTTGGTCCCCTGGGGCCCTGGGGAGGAATGAAAGTGTAGTGAGGAGGTAGTTTGGAGATTTAATGCAGTTGATTACATTTTAAAAGGGGCTTTGTACAATTATGAAAAAACTGGGTCTCTGATTACCAGAGGACTAAAAATTCTATTTAAGGAGCCTAAAAGGGAAAACTCTGTGGCAATAACATACCTACCCTGTTAAGCCCAAAGACGGCAAAAGCAAAGTCAGAAAAAAAAGGTTACATTGCTTTCAAATAACTGCTGCATCTTTGCTCATACACTGCAGAATACTCATGCATACAGTTTAGCAAATTTTCTCTGAATTCAGTCAACAGGTGATACAAATGCTCAGCATAAGGTTGTGTTGCAAAATGCGCTTACAGGAAATCCAGCTCTGCCAGGCAAGCCTTCAGGGCCCTGCAACATGCAGACAAAACACACATCCACGCATAAGCATGCATGCACAGACATATATACAAATGCAAGCAAAAGTAGTGGTGCTCATACACAGCATCATCAAACGCAAAAACAGCCAAAGCACTTCAAAAACAATACAATACAAGAAAGTATAAGAATTTATTGTACTTCAAATATATGTATTATGTAACTGATTTAGCTTTCTGAACTGATGTCATATATGTGAGTAGTGCTTATCTATTTGTCCCCCTCATTCTGCCCTTATTGTCATGTGTATGCATTCAAATAGAGGGAAGCAGGTGACATCTTAAAAGATAAAGCATTATTAGCTTAGTGCTATGCACCATAGGCCCTGGCGGTCCTCTGATCTCTGTGAAGTTGAAGATCCCATCTGTAACATTGAGCAGCAGCTGTAGACAGAATATGCAATAAGTCAAAATGAGCACCAGTAGCATGTTTTACGCATTTAGAAATTTGTAAAATTCACTAAATAGGGTGTTGGTGTGTCACCCTACATCTGACAAATTGAAGATAGGTCCAGGGGGTCCAGGAGGCCCAGGTGGTCCTGGGATACTGAGTCCATCAACACCTTGATCACCCTTTAGAAGACAAAAGAAAGAATAAGACGTCTGTTATAAAAATATAAGTGTGAATAAAGGGTAGAATCAAAGGCAGAGGACAAAGCCACAACCAGGGATATGAACTTAATAATGACACCAAGAAATTGAAAGGAAAGTTTTCGGAAACCTGCAATAACTGATTTGTTGGCCACTTGGGAGCAGCAGATACAAGTTGACATTTCATTACCTTTTAAGTTGATCTGAGGAACTTGTAAGCAAACTGTCGCTTATTTACACATTCATCAGTAAAAGGACAACATTATCATTAATCAGGAGGTGTGCACTAGCCACCTGATGAATGATGATGAATGAGTTCAATATTACCCCTTTTAGCTCTGTTTTTGGTCTCTACCAACTCCTGAGGGAGAAATCTGGATCTTCAGCTGGTAAATGCTTTACTATATGTTCATCAGCTACTCTCAAACTGTGTCTGTCTGTTGTTTGGTGCTGAGCAGCACTGTGGGGTTTTAGAGCTTTCCCACAGAAGAGAGCTGTCTGCTGTGGCTGAAAAACAACACAATGAGAGTGCACCAACACATAGAAGCATTGGGTCAGACAACACAACCTCTGTAAAGCCGAGGGGAGCAGCAGATTCATGTGACAGTTCTTTGTAGCTTTATCATCATGAGTGACCCCTTCCACTTTATCAGATTGTTTTTACATTATGGTACATTGCTATTTCAACAATATATATAATAGCATCTAAACCTCCAGCATCAAACAGTGTAAAGAAGATGGAACAAACAATACATCCTGCAGTAGACTCTATGAGGTATCACTTAATATCCACATTTTATGTTTTGTTCAGCAACCCTACCTTCGGTCCTGTGTTTCCTTTTTCTCCTTTGGCACCCTGTTTGTAAAGAGAAATAAAAGTTATTTTCGTGTTGCTAACCATTTTCTACAAACCATATTATGCCTTGGAAGGGTCTGAAAATAGTTAATTTAAATAATTTTAATATATTATCCTTCTCAGACTGGAACAGGGATATTCTTTCTGAATAGGATGCACCATAGCCCCTACAACATTAACCTGTTCAAAGATGGCATACGAAAGCATTCATAGTCAAATGGATATCAGTGATTTGCAGGGAGAGTTTCACATTTTAATATATGTGACTGATGAGATGTATGAGCTAAGAGCTACTAAACTAAAACCTACTGATTAGCTCCCAATTTAGTTGGCAGGTTACCTACCAGCTACTACTAGCACTTTAGCTAACTTCTTTGCTACATTCAAGCTGTTTTAGAGAGTTACTCCCACAGGACATTCTTGGTTCTGATAACTAATGTGATGACTATAGGCTACTGTGCTACTACTGTGTGCTGTGTTGGGCAAGTTGCTTGGGGAATATAAGCAGTGGCACCCCCAGAAAGTTTTCATAAGGGTGGCTAGATGGGGCCATTGAAAATCTTGTGGTGGCACACAAAAACCAAAACTAAAAGCCATAACTGAATTTAAGGGCATGTGCTTAGGCCTATGCTGTTGAAATATATAAGCTAGTTGAAAACTATGTCAATGTGAAGTTAATTTGCCTAATTTGATGTCCATAGACACTACAATACAGTTAACATTTTGAGTTATATAAAAATCCTGTTTTAATGTGTTACATATCGTACATGTTATAAGTGATTCAGTGCTCCTCAAATAGGCTGGTTGTCCTTCATTTAAAAAGCCTAACAAACAACTTTCATTTGAAGGACTACATTGACTGAAAAAAAAAAAAAAAACGTTTGATAGTGTAATCACAGCAGAAATGTGACACCTTTATGATCAGCACCAAGTGGGAAAGGTTAAGGAAAAGAGATGACTCAGCAGAAATTTTCACAATAAAAAGCGAGTGCAAACAAAGAAATTCCAGTCCTGTTTGCAAGCTTGACTCATTGAGTTGTGATGTGTTTGTTGCCTGTGAGCACATTAAACTCAGCTGCATGTGATTCTATGTGTCTCCAGTGATTTTTTTTGACCTGAGTATTTGAGTTTTTGATATCTAATAGACAAGACAAAGAAAGTTTGTTCAGGAAGTAAGGAGCGAGGTCGCGAGCTTTCTGGCACGGCTCTAGACCTTGACTTTTGCTTTGACAACAGCAACCAATCTTATTTTCCAAAATGTAAGACTACCAGAGCAATTTCCAGATTTATAAATGTTATTGCAGAATTTGAAATTACAACGCCTTACAGTACTCATTGCTAAAAACATTGGTCAACCTTAACCAGAGCCATTTCAACTGTGTGAAGGAACAAACTACTTTGCACCTGATAATTGCAAATGAAACATCCAGAATCCTTAACACACTTGTTGTCTGAGCACCTGTTACTTACCCTAGCACCAGGCAGTCCGGCGGGACCTTGAAGACCAGTTGGTCCTGGATCCCCTGGCTCACCCTGCAATGACACACAGAATGAACACAGCCAGGTAACATACAGAGCTTTCACTACATGTTTTACTAGAGCTGCGTACACAATATGTGTTATTGTTGATCTTCATAAATGATGAGAAATGCTTTTCAGTGGTATCCCTCCGTGATACTGTCAATACAATGTAAAGAGTGAGAAAATAGTGCAAAAGTATCTAGTAAAGCCTGATAACACCAGAAAGGACTGAATTTCATACACTAAATGACAAAAAAAAATTCAAAGCAGTGTCAATTCAGAGTCAGTTTACCTTCACTGAGAGCCCTGGAGCACCTGTGGCTCCATCCTCACCCTACAGAAGACATGAGAGAGCATCTTCAACTACTGAGCATGCAAGGGCAACACTTCTCAGAGAGACAGCTAACATCAGTGTTGTTAGCTGTTAAAAATAGAATACCAGCTACCCTCTGCATGTATAATATACACAATTAATAGATTTTCATAAATATTACCTTAGGTCCTTGTGGGCCAGGTAGGCCAGGGGGACCCTGGAGAAAACGAAACAGAAAACACTTACTGTATATGAAACAATATACACTGTCTACATAGAAAAACACACACTCTGGCACTGACCTGTGGGCCCCTGGCTCCAGCTCCAATCAGCATGTCACTCTTCCCAGATCCCTCCATATCCTGAAAACAAAACACAATCTGATGTTAAACATCAAACTGAAATCTTCCATGTGGTGAGGAAGATGTCATCCTTTGCTCAAAATAAAACTGTTGTCCCCTTCTCGGCTTATGAATTAGAGTAGGTCTGTATGGAATGGTCAACAGCAATGTGTGTAGATCTTTGGGGTGGTTACCTCTACAAAGAATTTGGTTCCTGGAGGTCCAGGGGGTCCTGGGGGACCTGGTGGGCCTCTCTTCCCTGGTGGACCATTTGGCCCTGGAGGCCCAGAGGAACCTTCTGTACCTACAAACCCGCAATCACCCTGCAGAGATGAAGAGAAAAAGCTATCCATTAACATTTATTTGCCCTTCTTAATAACAACCAGAAATGTGTTTATCTGGTGGATAAAATAGAAATACACACTACCACATAGTGAGCAGTAGATGTTTTTGGCTTACTCTATGTAGAGTAGTATATTACCTTTGGTCCAGGTGGCCCAGGTAGCCCTTGGTCACCCTATGAAGGTATGAATGTAAAGAAGCAAGAAAGAAATTAGTATCACTAATCCATAAATGATGAAACATATCCATCAAACAAGATTAGATGTGTGTATAGTATAGAATATCAAATTTAATAAATCACTGACTTTTTCCTCTTCACTATATAACTAAATAGAAACCATGGTCATCTGGCTTAGTGCAGTGGTGCTGAAATATGGTAATGCAAGAAGCATCTGGTAAGTTGACGCTGATATCATTCCTGTGGATATCAGCCGCTTTAAGCTGAACCACAACAAGCAAAAAGGTTAGGGTCTCTATGACTTTTATACAGCCAACTGAGCTCCCAGACCTTTACATATTTATTTTGATGATCATACCTTCTTTCCCATAGATCCCGGTAGACCTGGAGCTCCATCTCTTCCTGCTGGACCCTGGACACACAAACACAGACAGACACGAGTACAGGCAGACAAATATAGAGTGATGAGTCACAGAAAATATGCTAACATGGGAAAAAAGAGTGATTTTATGCTGTGCTTTTCGTTGACCCTTCAGCCATTCCAATAGGGACCAACGCCAAATCCAAAGGTGACAGCCTGTCAGTCTAAAGGAATACTGGATCAGTTTCCTTAAGTGATAAGATCTCCCACAACATTTGTTTGAGTCACCTCAAGATTGTCGACGTCAAGACATCATGCTCACACTTTAGTTTGTTGAGTGATTGTTGGCTTACTAATGCCACAGCCAAATAAGACCAATTCTACTGTTGTATCAATTGTTTATTTTATTTTACCAAATTGCATTTATATTTATCTCCCACTCAATGTAGCATTAACAAGTGGAGTCAGCAACCTTAAAGGATGACGCTGTTGTCTGTTTTCTGATCACTTAACAGGAAAGCTGAAGTTATTAAAAAATGTAGTGTATTCCTTTAACTAAGCAGCATCAGACCAAAGTACAGCAATGTTTCTGTGCATTTTTTGTACAAACTGACAACATAGTGTATCAGAGGCCTTTCAGTAAAACACTCTGTTCCAAGGCACACTGACAACTGACTGCTGACACATGGCTCATTAGATGATCAGCAACTTAATGTCTTTACTTATACCAATCCACTGGTGGGGGCAAAGGATGGCAATAATACTCAATCTGCCTGTTGATGATTTGAGCATTTTAATCCAATGCAGGATATCTTGAGGACGACTGAGCATCCTGCCAATACATTTTCTCTTCATATTCATAATGTGTAGAGGGTGAATCCTACAATGCAGCAACCCCACAACCTCTACTCAAAATCATCACTCAGCCAACAGTTTGGTTTAATGAGGGAATAATAGTTGAATTTCTATAAAACTGTCTCTGATAAAAAAAAAAAAATACTAATACAAACAAAAATTGTATTTCACACATTTATAGAACCCAGAGGATTAACTAATTTTCATTCTGATCACTCAATTAGCATGCCTGTTACACTTTATTTGGGCCAAAATGTAACCTACTCACCAGAACATTTTTAAAGAATTGTGGTTTATGAGCTAACTTTGCCATCAGGAGATGGAGAGGACTACAGTTGGTGTGAAAATTTAAACCAATTGTATTTTAGCGAGACTCACCTTTGTTTCCAGTGGCCTTTTTAGCCACAAAACATGCAACCTGTTGTTGTTTTTCTATCAGGGATATTGCCTCAAAATGCAGTTGTTTTTTTAACAAGACATCAGCAGTTTTTTTTAGCTGTGATTGTACCACTAAAACCAGATTTTTTAAGCTCAGACATGATCTATTTCCAAAATAACTAAGTGATTTTTGTGCCTATACCTAATCACACATTAACTACAGCATTGTTAAAATGTTAAGAAATGGAAAGTTTCAACATATTCCTTACATAATATACAAATGTAACATATTCGTAGATTTCAGAAACGCACAATGCCGACATTTTGTCTGGCAATAGGGTTGCCAAATGTCAACAGGCAGATAATGATAACATTTGCTAAGTACATTCATGAGAATAAAACACTTCATAGGCTTTGGACTAACGCCACTCTGAGGGACTGATGTTCCGTTTGTAGCTATAGTATGGGTAAAGCTCTCAGAAAAACAAAGTTGTTTGCTTCATCCAGTATGTTCATACAGGCCTCCATTAGTGGCCTTGCAGTCTTACTTTTATATCCTAACTGGAAAATACAGAGGCTGTTCCAGGATTATTTTGTAGAATTAGGCAAAGTGTGAGTTATAAATAAATGTACTAACTCAGTATTACATTTTGTGCACATCAGTGTACCTTGGTATTTGCACTGACTGAGGACTGCCAGTATACAGCAATACACAAAAAGAGAAAATAAAACAGATCAGTGAAAAGGCAGATTTGTTTCTTTACCATGTTGTATAAAAAAGCAAAATGGCAGCTCAAGCTGAGGTTATACGGCAAGTTTGAAGTCGGTTTCCTTCAGTTTATTCACTTTACCATGAAAGATGAAACTTCATGTTGAAATGTTTCATTCGGGAATGACAACATTTGAACTCAAAGTAAATGAACTGAAGCTAATTGAGAAAATTCCAAGCTGAGCATGAGTGTGCAAGCATTAACATTCGCTGCTGGAGCGACAACCAAGGGGCAAAGAGAGCAGTGAGACACACACACACACACACACACACACACACATGCACACGCACACACTGCACTTGAGCCAGCTAGGTAAAAATAATTCCAGTTCAGCAGCTGCCAGCCAGCAATTAAGACAACATGGTTAGAGGTAATGTACAGTTTACAAGCCTGAGCATTGAGGTAGTGAATGTAAGTTGGTGTTTATTGCTGGTGTAATTGTTTCAACAAGATAAATTAATAAATGAAACACTATGACTGTCTCAGATTAACAATTAATATTGTTTTTATTATGTTGTATTGTGAATGTTGTCTCCTCAATACTCAGGCTTTTGGCTGTCATTCTGCCTTTTATTGTTTGCTGGTTAACCAAGCAAACAAGGAAAATATACCTCTCCTGAACCCCAAGCAGACCCAAAGTCAAGCCCAGACCCAGAGGCAAAGCTGGATTCAGAGCTGAACCCAGCACTGAAACCAGAGCCGAGGTCAGAGGACAACTCTGAGCTCGAACCTGAACCATCAAGCCCAGAACCACTAAACCAATCGTCAAACATCTGGAACAAAGTGGAGACGAGGAAAAGATGGCAGAAGTGGAGTGTAACAATGAGGAGGGGGGCAGAATAAAGATTGATGAGAAGATGAAGGAAAAAGAAATGGAGGGGAAGAATAATTACAGAGGGTGATAGGAACAGAGGCAGAGGGAGAGTAAAAGACAGACTGGTCATTCATCATGACACACATAAATATTGATCACTACATCATGATTTAAGAAGAAACACAAACTAAAGATGAATTTAATTGGAAATAGGAGAGAAGTTGCGGAAGAAGAAAGACAGACAAAAAAAAAATGATAAAAAAAAATAGTCAGAAATACAATGCAGTAAAACATAAAGGCAAAGTAGTCAAATACAAATAATGTAAATGAAAAGATACTAAATCTACAGAAAATTCAGAAAAAAACGAGCATATTTTTAATCATTAAAATTATTATTAGAATTCTGGGATAATAATTTCATTCAGGATACAAAATTGTGAAAAAAAAAAATCAAAAGTCAAGACTTTACTGGGAAAGCAAATACAGATTGCAGTCTGAGGACACATAAAGCCAATACTGTGCTGGTGTTATATAAATATGTTTAAATTTGACCACTGCCATTCTGACAATGTTTGATTAAGTATTTAGTGTGTAGTTGGAGTTGGAGTCATTAGGTTTTAAAACTGCTGTTTACTTAAAGGTCCAGTGTGTGGGATTTAGTGGCATCTAGTGGTAAGGTTTCAGATTGCAACCAACTGAAACTTCTCCTGTGTGCCAATCATGTAGGAGAACCACGGTGGCTGATGCAAAAACACGAATGGCCCTATCTAGAGCCAGTGTCTGGCTTTTCCTGTCTAAGGCTACTGTAGAAGCAACATGGCAGACTCTGTGGAAAAGGACCTGCTGCAGATGTAAATATAAACAGCTGAATCTAAGGTAATGAAAACATAGACATTTTTATTTTCACATAATTATAAAACAATGAAAACATAGTTACAAATACTGTATTTAATTTCTGCCAATATATCCCCCTAACTCCTACACACTTGACCTTTAAATTGTGACTAATGCAAACACTAATGTGTTTCTGTAGGTCCTATGGCTCCTCTGCATGCCTGCATGAATAACTGATTCATAAAACAAAACTTCAGGACAGTTAGATGGCTATTCATTCATAATTAAAATAAACCCATAAGTCTGTAGGTCTTATAAACGTAACAGAATTTAACAGTTGAAGTGTATGTCTTTCATTCATGTAACTTACTGGTACTCCAGGTTGGCCTGGGATCCCGTCTCTGCCAGAAGCACCAGGTGGTCCAGCATGGCCTGAAGAGAGGCCTTCAGCAGTGTCAGATGATGACATGGGTCCAGGGGGACCAGGAGGTCCTGGAGGTCCTGGTGGACCAGGATGACCCTGGTGGAAAGACAATTTGTATTACTTCTACTGTGTAAATTAAACCATCAGACTATTACATCTATCTCTGTGGACTTTGTCTTACCCTGATGAGTTCAGTGTCACTGTCCAGGTCATCAAACCCAGAACCAAGAGCATCTGCTCCATACTGTAACACATATAAACACAGAGTCTTACACATACACTGAGATGTTTGTGATGCCCCAGACAGTGGGGTTGCAGCAACAGGGTGGGTGGACCTGATGGGAACAAGCAATAGACAGAAAGGTCTTGTGGATCTAGCTGTGGTAGGCTGAACCCTTCCCCAACAAATATCTTATCCAGTCTGTGTACGATGTTCTGTCCAGCCCATGCATACTCTTCTGTTGGGGAAAGGTTAAATCTGCCATTATGCCCCTTGTGCCAGGGAAGAGGAACCCCGGAACACATCCTCAGCATCTGTCCTAAAGCACCTGCAGAGGGTCGCTATCACTGGTGACACAGTTGCTGAATCTATCTATAGCACCACTGACCAGCTCAAGTGTCTTATCTTTTTTTTTTGGCAAATTAGGGTGGACCTGAGACAGCAGCTTAGATTCCTGGATACCATCTCAGAGTCCTCAGACCAGACATTCCGCTGATCTCTGAAACATCTCAGCAGGTAGTTTTGCTGGAGCTTACAGTGCCATCAGAGGCATGGATGAAGGAGGCAAGTAAAAGGAAGAAGGCGAAATATGCCATTCTGGTGGAAGAATGCAATAGATGGGAGTGACTTGCACAGTGCATGCCCATTGAAGTAGATGGAAGCGGGTTTGCAGGAAAATCACTGTGCAAAGCTGACAGTCTCCTGGGCATCACTAGGGCACGTGCGAGACAAGCCATCAGCAGAGCTTCAGAGGCTGCAGAAAAGGCTTCAAGATGACAGTGAAACACAAGGGACAAGTGTGGTAAAATGTTTCTTGGACAAAGGCTGGGGATTAATCACTCCTGGTCGGGTCATCTGGGTGATGGGGTCTGGAGTTGAAAGATCTAAAACCCCAAGTGACACCAGGAACTATCACTGATGATGTGTCAAAGTGCATCATGTTATGTATGTTAATACCATGCTGATTTCATCACTAAAAATACAGGATAATACCAACAAAAAGACAATTCATACTAAAAATAAGTTGATTCATGATTGGAATTTTTTTTTCAGTTTTAATGTAAGTAAGGTGCCAAGGTGAATAAAAAGTATCAAAATTGAGCTTGTCTATCAAAAATTGCCAGGGGAGGTTCCAACAAAGCCTCAACATAGGTCTGGACTAAGGCATGAATGTCCTTAAATCCAAGATCTGCCCCTGTGAACACCTGATCTGTGTGGAGCTTCTGGTGATTGATCCCTGGCCACCTGTCAGGTTGAGTATACCTGCCATAAGCTGTGATACTCACCGGTACACTGCGTGATCTGGGGGGTCCCGGAGGCCCAGGAAGGCCGGGAGGGCCTGGTTGACCAACTCCTGGTTCTCCCTGTGAAGAGGGAGGGCAAGAAGAAGAGGAAAGGATGAAAAGATCTGTCTTTAACTATTTATTTAGCGACATACAGTAGAAATGATATTGAATTAAAGGTCTAGTGTGTAGGATATAGTGGCATCTAGCGGTGAGGTTGCAGACTGCAACCAACTGAAACTTTGCCTGTGTGTCGAGTTTGAAGGAGAACTACAGTGGCTGATGCGGAAACACAAAAATGCAAAAATGTGAATGACTCTAAGCTGAGCCAGAGAGTTTTGGTTTGTCCATTCTTGGCTACTGCAGAAACAACATGCCAGACTCCATGGAAGAGGACCAAACTCTGTACGTAGAACTGCTCATTGTAAGGTAAGGAAAACAAAACCACTCTTCATTTCAGGTGATCATAAACTGATCAAAAAAGTAGAATGTTAAATACAATTGTTGCCAATATATTGCAAGAAAAATGCTCAACTTCAGCAAACACTGAAATGAAGAGACTCGGAGAACCATGTAGAAAAGTTACAGCCAATGGGGTTACTTTAATCGCAAAACATCAGCATGTAACATACACTGGTTCACACAACGAATCAGTTGGAAACAGCCCCCCAACAGTCACACTTCAAAATGCTTTTATACTTGGCATCTGCTCGTTCATGTGAGTGTGTGTGTCTGTGTGTGTTTAGGTCATACTTTCTGGGAATCCAAAGTTCTCCTGATTTCCTCTGATTGTTCCTAACGGTGGCCTTCGTATGCCAATATTTTCCTGTCCTCTTTGTCTCTCTCTCAGAACTGGCAACAACAACCATCCTTATTGCCAAATGTGACCCCTCTGTTCCACCTGTCAGGTCACCCTAACCCAGCGCGTTCTACGTCGTTTGACCTCAAAACACCTTCTATGGGTCCTTTTGCTGCCAAATCTGATATTTGACCAGCTGCTTCCTAAATCTTGTGTAACTGATCTTATTTTATCTTCAGTATAAAATGATACATTATCTGCCTCTACAATATCCCCCTAAATCCTACACACTGGACCTTAAAGGTTACCAGTTGTGTTAAGTTAATAATTGCAACTTGTTGTTTTAGCCGTACCTTCTCTCCTTTAGTTCCAGCTTCTCCATCCAAACCTGGAAACCCCTGAGATCCCCGTATACCCTGGACATAAAAACAGTTGAATTTATTACATGTGATATGAAATATAACTAATATGACAGAAAAAAAAGCTGCAGAGAAAATAATTAACTTACTGGATCTCCTTTCTCACCCTTGCTTCCCTGTGAAGAGAGAGAGGGCCTGAGGATCAGCACTAAATCTTATCAACTCAGAGGTTTATAGAACGACGGCAACGCAATCACACATGTTCTCTATCTAGTTAGCACACACACCCTCTGTCCATCTCTCCCTGGCAGCCCTGGGGAACCAGGGGACCCTGGTGGTCCTTTTGTCCCTCTTGGTCCAGGCTGAGCTTGCCCAGGTAGAGGGGTGGGGCCTGGGCGACCGGTGGGCCAGGTGGGCCTCTGGGTCCAGGATCTCCACGCTCTCCTTTTAACCCAGGCCTGACCTGACCCTGGAAATTCAAATTACATATCATTTGCATGTGTAAAGAACACAGAATGCAATAAAACATGTTGTTGTGCAGAGTATTTAAAATGTCATGTTTTGAACAACACTGACAACAAAATAAAGATGTAAAAGAGAGGTGAGAATGTCCGCATGCGAACTTACATCTCTCTCCCCTGGCTCCTCTGCCCTGTGTGGCCCTGTGCACAGCATATGCCATCATCAGCAGGTTTGACCAATGAGATTCTCATGAGATAACACCATTAATACAGTAACTTGCCACTTGTCAAGCACCAAACAGACAAATGGACAGCAAATATTTGTTGTTAAGAAAGGTCCCAAGAAAAGTTCAAGGCATGTTCTTATACCGCAGATGTGTTCACACCTGTATTCTTATAATGATGAGCCTCATTGTCCTAAATTGTTGATCCTAATTAGCATAGGTAAACGGCCCGCCAATCCCCATAAAAGGAGAGAATGCAGGGCGGTGTGCACACAGAAATTAAAGAAGAAGAGGAAGAAGAAGAAGAAGAAGAAAAGTTTAGAGAATTAAGTCAAGAATGCCCAACCGAAAACCTGCAGAGGGTGTAGCACTGGACTCCAAAGATAAAAGAATTAGAATAACTGCCTCAGTGTTGAATGCCTCTGGGAACTAGTCAAGTCGCATTTACAGTTTACATCCAACATGGATGCTTCACACACATCTTCCCCCAGCAGCACAGATTTATACAATCAGCATCGTTTCAAAATGGGCACCCAAGATTAGTGTCACCAATTCAGTATCTGAGCAAATGTCTCCCTTTCTGTTCCTGAGTTATGATGAATGGCCAGAAAGGTATTTTTTTTAGACCATTATGATGTCACAGTGAAACTGACCTTTGACCTTTCCTATTAGACATTTTTATGACGTTTTGTCATAATAAGCCCATGAATTCATGAATTGTGAGGTCACAGTGACCTTTGACTTTGGACTACCAATTCATGAGTCCAAGTGGACGTTTATGCCAAATTTCAGGAAATTCCCTCAAGGCGTTCTTGGGATATTGCATTCACAAGAATGAGACGGATGCAAAGTCACAGTGATTTTGACCTTTTACCACCAAAATCTAATTAGTTCATCATTTGTGCCAAATTTAAAGAAATGACATCAATGTATCCTTGAGATATTATCACATTTATGAGAATGGGATATATGGATGTACAGAAAATTAGAAAACATAATGCCTCCAGCCACGGCTGTTCTGAAGTGGAGATGCTTCTGCAGAAAGTGAACGTCAAACAAGCTGTCATACATTCAGTAGGGTCAGGAGTAGATATAAAATAACACAAAATAAGATGCATGGCATGCTATTGCTAGTTCATTGAACGCTGTGTCTGGGGAAAGGTTCGATCTTTAATCTGAGTCCAAAAAAAACATAACTGCCAAACACAGACAAGAGACGCCTCCTCAGGGCACTTTCTGCAACATCAGATACTGCAACATTACACTGAAGTGTAAGTGCAGCATTTATTTATTTTATTTTACAAGACTATAATGCTTTGTAAAATAATGGAAATAATTATCAAAACACATCATAAATAATAAAGACTGGATTATTGTAGGACTGTAGAATTTAAGAAAAGACACTAACTAATTATTCTGCACAAATGACAGCACAAAATGTGTGTAAGTGTGCTCTTGACTGTGCATATAGATTTTGCTCTTGACTAAGAATAAATATGAAAACAAGACACCTTTATGAAGTATTCTTCTTAAGAGTGGTTGGTGAATGAGGCGCCATGTGTTACCTATACATTCGTCACCAGGAACTTAAACCACAAAGTAGAAATGATTGATGATCTACTAAAGACAGACAGAAAAAATAAATACTGTATATTGAGGTTTAATCTGACCTCTCATCATTGCGTCTTCTCTGCCCTGTGTTGTGGTCTGGTGACCAGAGTACTCGTCAAGCTCCACCTCCGGAGCCTCAGTGGGTGGAGCTCTGACTGGAACACTGTCCTCCTCCTCCTCTCCTCATCAGAGAAAGCAAGGATTCTTAGATTAGAAATTGGTGTATCACATTTTGTACAAGTAAAACTGAAAATGCTGAATCCATGTAACAGGATCTGAACGAAGATATCAAATATAACATTCAGTGCTGCTGAACGTCTCCGGACCAGATGAGACAGAATCAGCCATGGCTTTAATATCTGCGAACAGTTATTTAGCTACTGAAGGACAGTTTCCTTTGAAACTTCAAAGTCAGTGTTGATTTCGGGATTTTTGGGGTCAAAGTGACTTCCTGGTTGTGGGAGAATAAAAGTTGGTAATGGAACAGAGAAGAAGCACACACGTTCACACACACACACGCACACACGCACGCACGCACGCACACACACACACACACACACACACACACACACACACACAAACACGGAGGAGTGAGGTTTTAGGGCCTTAATGATAAGAAGGGGAGTGTGCATCATATACAGCAGAGGACAGGAAAAGCTAACACACACATGCACACTCTAGCAGTCTAAATGCAACTTCTTTTTGATATTTAGCATATATTTTAAATTAACATTACTGCATTTAGAGCCCTTGCAGCTGCCTTTGACTGTGTCTTTTTTTAGACCTTTGTTGCATAGGCCCATCTGAGGGCATCATAAAGAAACCAAAACTTCAAAAAACTCTTTTCTTGCAGTCGTTGTTTTACATTCATATGGAGATCCTAAACTTTTTAAACAACATGAAACTAGTGTTTCCATTTGATGTAATGATGCAGGTTGCAGTCAACCAAAACATGACACCACCTGTAAGCAATGTTCAAAAGATGTTTTTCAGGTACGTGTTTTCAACACTTCATCAACCTACCTGTGCAGTGCCATGTTTTCTTTCATGAGTGTTCTTCATCACTTCCTCCTCTGTCTCTCTGTCATCCAGAGCATCATCTCCGCTGGTGTATCCCGAGGCCTTTATCAAACATTGAATTATGTTAGTTTGAGAAAACAACCTTATAGCAAAAAAAGATAATGTCAACCAATGATGATGCATGATCTCTCCTAAAAATCCAGTTGCTGTCTGAGGTGTTAAAGGTATACTATGCAGGATTGTCAGTTACTGTTTGTAAACACACTTGCCTGCAAAAGTTATAATAAAAGCCAACTCCAGTGTCACTCTCGCCTGGTGTTTTGCCTCACTATATTTGTATTTTTTTGGCGCTGTGTCTCTTGGATGCCTGCTGCTTATGGTCTGGCACCTTTTATGTATAAAGCCCTGGCATCCCAAACACAGAAAATAATAAGAAAAAAAATAAAATTTCATGTTGAAATTGGATAAATTATGTAATGAATGAAGTACTTAGCTGTCAGGTTACTGCTACAGTTTACTCATTTGACCATTCGGGTAAGTAAGAGGACTAATCCCACTAGGTATTTTTGTGCAGTGATGTCCTCTGACCACTAGAGGGTACTGTTGATTAATATGAATGTTATTTGTACAGATCTCTACTGTGTTTATTTATGTGTTTCTCACATAAGGATCATCATCTTCACATTGCTCCTCAGCTGCTCTCGGATCATCTTTTATCACCAGCTGTTGAATGGATCCCTGGTGAGAGAGAGAGAGAGAGAGAGAGAGAGAGAGAGAGAGAGAGAGAGAGAGAGAGAGAGAGAGAGAGAGAGAGACGAAGACAGCGGCAGAGTCAGAGACGGGAAATCGGGAAACACTTTAAACACACCTAAACTGGGTTATACAGGTATAAAAAGCTATATTCACAGTAAATAAATGACATGTATGTTGTAAAGACAGTGAAAGGACTGAATTTGGCTTCTCTTTCTTATTACAAATAATAAAAACAAGAGCAACAATATAATTCATGATATGTGGAATTGAACCACTGTACTGTATTCAAATACACTTTTTAGTCACTTGAACTTTAACTTTTTTATATTCTGAACATTCAGGAGTTGTAAACAGACCTAAAGCCTAAAGTTACTTGAAAATGTTAAATATGGTGATATAAACAAACTGTAATTTGACCCAAAAGTCAAATTACATATTTTTCCTTGTACCTGTAGTGCTATTTATCAGTCTATATTATTATCAACCAAATTGCACCCACCAACTGTATCACAGTGCAGAAGCAAGTGTACCTCTACTGCTTGCTCACCTAACATCACTGAGCTAGCTGACATTACAGCTTAGCTGAGGAGGACGGCATTGATGTTTACATCTCGTGCTGTCAGGTGAATGAGCCATGACTTAATGTGTGCTTCGTTCTGCACAATGATATGGCTGGCAGGTGTAGTTTGGTGTAAAGAAAATAGTTCCTACATATTGCTTATCTTGAGTAACCAGGTCATGATTTCTGGAACGAGACATTGCTGCTGAGTTTTTCAAATGAGTGCCACCTTGTTCCAGTGTATAAGAGGCACGCAAAGTTCTCTATGGCCAATATCTCCAACACTAAGCAACTCACACCCAAACAGTCTGGATTGATTAATAGCACTACGTAAGGGAAGGTAAGAGGAAAAATCTGTAATTTTAATTTGGCGGTGAACTGTTCCTTTAAATGCTCTGATGCTGGTAAGCCTATTTTGCTAACCCAAACCTTGTGTTTGTTTCAATGAAATTCAACTTGTTTTTTTTTTATATTGCTCTATAAACAGAGGAGCATCACACTGACACAATGAAGTACAGTCCACTTGTCGATATCACCACAGAGACTGGATTTCCAAAGACACACACGCACACGCACACACACACACACACACACACACACACACACACGCACACACACACGCACGCACAAAATTCAGACTCACAGCATGGCAGTAATAGTTCTGGGTTTATAAAGGTCTATGGGAAAATGGAGAGCGATGTCAATTCCTTCATTTATAACACTCACACACAAACACATGCTGATTAAAAAGGGCTCCATGCCACCACTGCTCCCCTTTGAAGTCCAAGACAACAAACTAAGGACGGACACACACACACACACACACACACACACACACACACACACACACACACACACACACACACACAGTGTCCCAGATATTTCAGACTGGACATGGCTGCCGCTGAGCATGCACATATTCTGTCGTCATGCTTCAGATAACCCGTTCAGAAAGTCAGGCTACACTGAACAAAGCTGACAGAGGCGCAACGGATGCGCCTCCGCTCGCCATGGCAACAACAAGTGCCGAGCAGCTCGTATTTATCTTTTATGAGCGTCAGTGAGTTGAAAGTGGACTGACAGTGTTTCCAGTAATAATGTCAGTGTGAAGAGAACTGTAGTAGCTTCACTCTCTTTTGAATATACAGTATGCTGTCATTCCTGCTGACTGAGAGACTCACACATATTTCTTTTTTTCCTAACTGGAATGTTGCTTAAAGTTTAACCTCACTAAACCATCATACTTGACATGGCAGCAGACTCAAAGGCCTGAGTCAAGCCCTTGATCTGACCACAACTGAGCCTTGTTGATGTATTTGACTTCCTCATCTGCCTTCGACTTACTCCCCCGTCCTCTCCTCCCATCCATACTTCACCCCTCTCCCTTCCTCCTACACCATCTTTTTTCCTCCCTTCTTCCTTCCTTTCTCTCTCTGATCTTTATAGTTTTATCCAGTAAGATCTGTAACAGAGCCAGGACAGGAAGTACTACTAGAGGTGGTCATGACATTTTAAACCTTTTTAGACCTGGTTGTATCAGTATCTGGAGCAAGTTTTGGAAAGCCAGTCATCACATTTCATTTGTTTAATGTGGTCTGGTAATGTTCAGTAAGCATGTGCTTGGGTTGGAAGCATCATCAGTGGTATTTATCACTTTTAGTCAGGCGGCTTAGCAAAATAATGGGGACCCGCCGGACAAAAGCACTTAATTTTTTCCACATGTTCTTCATCATCATAACTTTTAATTTAGAAGGGGAGCCACTTCATCAAGATGGTGGATGGTCTTTGGTTAGGGATACATGTAAACATCACAAAGAAGTTTCAAAGCAATCTCTTTAAAAAGTCAAATACCTTTATAATGGCGTGATCATATTAGACATAGAAACAATCTCCAGCGCATATCAGCACCAGTCTTTTGATATTCCTAATAGCTTCAACGCATTCCTTGACCCAGAAAATGTATATTTTGTCATGAAAATTGACCTTCTCAGTAGCTTGGAAGCTGAGATATTGGCACTTATAGATTTTACATGAACATTTTGGATTTCCAAGATGGCCGCCTTCCATCATTGTGATGAAGTGGCTCCCCTTCTAAACTGAAAGCTATGGTGATGGAGAACACATAAAAAAATGTGGTGCTTTTGTCCGGCGCGTCCCCATTATTTTCACGTATGTCTTTAAGCCGCCTGACTATTTTCAGGTGATTGGCTCCTGTTCTGAAGGGTGTTCTGTCAAGGAGGCATCCACAAAATGATATTTCTTTGGAAATATGAGCTGAAAATTGTACATTAGTTGCAATTGTAACTAACTTTTTTTTTTTCATTGAAACAAATAACATAAAGGAACACACAGCACAGCACACATATACATATCTGGGGGTCATGTAGTCATGGCTAAGCCCCCCTGTGGCCCCCGATTTAGACTTGCCATTAGCATGTTTGCTGATTCCCTCAAACAAGTACCATAACATATACAAATATACAATACATACACGCTCCCACACACTCACACACAAATATGCATTAAAGCCACAGTGTGTAGTAATTTCTCCCATCTAATGTTGAAATCATATATTGCATTCAACAGTAGCCGCTGTGTACCAAAAAGCTATGATAACACTGATGAAGCCATGTCATACAATACTACATGGAGTATTAATTCAGGCTCCTACATAGACTCACGCAACGCAAGTTGACAAACCCCGTTCTTACCATGCTGGCTGTGTTTACAACGTAGGACTGTTGGGGCGGGTGTAAATCGAAATAAACCAATCACGTCTTGTCTTTTGACGCACCTCATTCTTCTCCTCGCATCACTGCGCCGCTGACAGCTATTAGCCGCTGTTAGTGGTGCCTACTGCAGCATAACAAAGTCCCACTCTTTGAGCGTAATGCAAGATCATGCATATGCAGCATCACGTGAAACGGAATCCTCGTCTCCAAGAATGCGCAAAAGGGAGTCAAAAAGGCAAAGTGACTGGCGAATTCAAAAAATGAGGGTCAACATCAGGGTAGCCTTTCCCAGGTGGAGAGAGCTGCTGAAGGAAAAAGGTAATGCAATCAAAGCCCCGCCCCTGTATATTTCTTTTATTTCTTTTATTTGGGCATTTTAACATGGGGGTCTGTGGGGATTGATTCGCCCTTGGAGTCAGCCTCAAGTGGCCATGTAAGGAACTGCAGTTTTGGCATTTTTTCATTGACTTTTTTTTCAGCCCTGGAAGATGCTGCTTGGCCTTCAACCCCATAAACTGAAAATGGGTAATGGTGAAAACTTTCACATGCAGCTGTTTTGGGTAGCTTTCATCTGTTTTTCTTTTCCTGGTTGAAAGGCTTGAATAGGAAACGGAAACCACAAGTTTCTTTTATATCCTGCCTGTTGCATTCATAAGATACTGGACAGTATTGTGTGCAAGCATTTCCTCAAAGCATAAATTGTTGGGAAGTTTCCAGAGGAGACTGACTGAGGGCAGAGAAGATTTCAGCTCTTTTACATGGTAATGAGAGGCCAGAAGACACACACACACACACACACACACACACACACACACACACACACACACACACACACACACACACACACACACCATGAGATGTAATCCTGAGGCCAACTGCAAAGACAAACTGCACACTGATATTGACATAGGCTCCTTCTTTTTTTCCCTTTTCAAAGAGAAAAAACTCTCTTAAAGATGCAAAAACACCCACAGACACACCAGAGAGTTTCTTCACTTACCACAAACACGTCAAGCCCCGTGCTTCCTGCGTTAGCTACGAAAATGCCTGAATTGTGTTGGAAGGTAAGTCTCTCTGGTTTCCTACGGAAAGTAGCCCTCTCGGCCTCTCCACAGTCCATGTAGAGACGGACCTCGTCATGCTCCACTACCACCTGATAGACAGATCAGATACACCCATTTAATATTGAGTTTTTTCATGGAATTTCTCTCTGTTGTCAATAAAATTACTTTTGCTTTTATATTTTTGTTGTTGCAAGGATTCAATTTGATTTGATGCCTTTATTTGTGTATATTCATTCACAACACAGGCATGTTCCTTTCCTGGAGAGATATTCCCTTTGTATGTATAATGTAATAGTAAATAAATACATGCATTTATATGGCACTTTACAACAATAAAGTAACTATTAAAGGAAAGCAGCACAAAATGTAAGTCAGTAAAGAAAATGTGCAAAAACAAACAATAATAAAGATATCTACTAAAATGTCTGTATCAGCTGATTATATATCTTTGATCCTGTACTTTATCGTACACATGCAGTATGCAATGCTCACCGTGAATCGCGTCCACTGGTCGGTCATATCTGGGACACTGAAGGAAACAGCTTTGTGGCTGTGGGACGCCTGCTCTTTGTCAGTGTAGTACAGTAAGATGCTCTGGAGGCCACCACGCACCGGAGTGAGAGCCAAACCCAGCTTCACCACCTTCTGAAGGGCATCTGTGATGGCGAACAGCACGCCTCCTTTCTGACTGGCTGGACGCACCTAAAGTAAATACGAGGCAGTAACATCAGAGGTCACTAAAGCTTATTGTCTTTGCATCTTTCTACCGATGATAAAGACATGCATCATAACTTAAGGAAATAAAAAATAGAGGATGAAACTGAGGGTGGATTATCAGACAATAGGCCCCTGTGCACAGACAAGTCTCTGTGTGTCTGTTTGCAGCTGTTTTGAATCTCTTTGTTGTGTTTTTGTGTCTCTTTGTAGTCATTTTATGTTTCTGAGAGATCATTCTGAGTCTCTTCCTTGTCAGCACTCGTGTCTTCAAGTGACATTTTAAGGAACAGAGAAAATACAGGACCTGGACATGAAGTTGTGCATTATTATCAAAATTCCACAAGGTGGTGACATAACATGACCTGAGCTGGCCTCTTCAGCTTAGAATAAAAGCCTTGCCATATGCAGTACCTTACTACTTTACTGTAGTATACTTAGTTCAAATTTTCTGTTGTCTCTTGAACCTGGTGACGACTTTAAGTAACACAACAACAACAAAGGTTGAAGGGTTCAATTCTCTCGTGTTACCGTGACAATGATGGCAAAGTCCCTGTAGAATGACCCTGGCACGAAGGCCTTGGTGAGCCGTCCGATGTTGGCGTCGGGCCCGAAGTTGTAGGCTGGTAAACCCTCATAGCCAGGAGTGAATGAGACTGAGGGTGGGAGGGGGACGCCGATTAACTCCATCAGGTCCAGATGACCTCCCGAGCCTCGCTCTGACGGAGACAGAGACAATGTAAACATGTGTAAATTGAAACAAAGAAGGAGTAATGAGTGGGAACTTGTTTTCCTTGTCAGTGGGATTACTCAACAGAAACCAAGATGCACAGAAGCTGTTCTGGCAGATTTCTGATCCCCAGTTCAACTGGCTTCCTTTGTCTATTACCTGTGTGTTGCTGGTTCACACAACACATTAGAGTAAAAAAGGGATGTGCCAGAATCATCTTGACATGTCTTTAATTTGCCTTGATTTGATCTCTGCCCACGCCTCGCTGCTCTGCCTCACATGGACATAATCCTCCGAAACAGAAATGCACACACAATGAAAGGCAATTAGAGTATTTAGTGTGTATGTGAAGAGATGGCTTCACATTCCCTTGATTCCCCCCACTGTGGAGTCTGTCTCCCGTGGTGACTAACTCTCACCTCAGCATTCCAGCCAGGATCACCCCTGCTACCTATATCTGTCATGCACACACACACACACACACACACACACACACACACACTCACATACACTGATAGAAATGTATTTGCATATGTTGCACACACATCAAATACAGATCTCACCCACATGAACACATACAAAGCCCAGACCAGACAGGCAAACATCTGAGGGTCTCTAATTCATCAGCCTGACCAACTGGAAACATACCTGATTAGAGGGTTTGAGGAGTGTGTGTGTGAGGGTGTGCTTCTGTGCACCACTCAAACCACTACAAATGAAGCTCTGTCCATTTAAATGTTTATTGTTGCAAACAGGTGGGCATTCAAGATGTGCAAACAAAATACACACACACAAACACACTCAAGCCGTCACACCTCCAGGCTAGATGTGAAGCCCTCAGTGCCCTGTAATGACTGGAAGGAACAGACTGCTGTGAGAGAGCTCATGCTGCAAGCAGCATGCTATAACTTCTCATTTCTGTACTGTGAGACATACATTTGAAAATACTGGCCGACATTGCTGTTGAAATCTCGTCTGAGACTGACTTGGCAGCAGTGACCTGGTGGTGAGTACCAGTCATGACTTGGACAGTGGCCATTTCAAGATACAGAAGGACCACAGGTCCAACACATCATGGGTTAGTGAGAAAGGGCAGAAGACTGGAAATCTATTAGCAGTCTTAGGGACAATATGATATATTTTTTTTACATCATTATCAAATTTATGTTAAAGTTTTGTGGAAAAAAAATCTACAAAGCATTCAATAAAATGCCAACACTTTAAGCCTCTTTTAGCTCATTGTCTTGACTTTCTGGACCTTGTGGACTCAGCTTGTCAACATCTAACAAAAACATGCTTTTAAGTTTTTTGGCTAAATGGGTTAACTATGTAACAGAGGGATAGCAGAATATGTCTTCATTTCCTGTCCAAAACCTAATATTTAAAACAAAAGACCTTAAATAAAATTTGATAATAATTAGCGTAGAAATCAACTCAAAACAAACAATTTACAATTTAATACACTTAAATGTGTGATTTAAATGGTGAATTTTACCATGGCCAGAGCATAATATGTCAATGTAGAATGTCCAGCTTGTTCCACTGCCCCAGAGTGGCTGAAAAATTGAGTGATGCAGTTTTATGTAAAAGATAAGAGATTTATGATTGAAAATGTGTGTGTAAAATATGGAGCACGTGCAAGGTTGTAGCACCAAATTCCGGGCCCTGTGCATAAGCAGGGTTAGGGTTAGAGTTTGCATGTTCTCCCAGTGTCAGCATGGGTTTTCTCGAGGTACACCAGCTTCCTCCCACAGTCCAAAGACCTGCAGGCTGACTCTACCCGAAGGTGTGAATGGTTGTCTTTCTCTATGTGTCAGCGCTGCGATGGTCCGGCGACCTGTCCAGGGTGTACCCTGCCTCTCGCCCAATGTCAGCTAGGATAAGCTCCGGCACCCCCGCGACCCCCAAGAGGATAAGTGGTTAGAAAATGGATGGATGGAGAGATAATTACTTAGAAATAAAAAATTGCAAATAAAATCAAAACTTTTCATTCAAGGCTTTTCAAGGTCCCCCCTCCCATTGGGGCCCCAGGTAATCAGGTTATAACACCCCTGAAAATGTGTAAAATCTTATTTTGAAATGTAAATTGTAACTATAGTGATCAAATAGAATAAAAGTGTGGTGGAGTACATTTTTTCCCTGTTAACTGAGAGAGACTAGAAGTATAGAGACACACACACACACACACACACACACACACACACACACACACACACACACACACACACACACACACACACACACACACACACACACACACACACACACACACACACACACACACACAGGCCTATACGAATGAGTAACAACACCAGGAAAGTATGTTGTCAAATCCAATCTAATGACATCATGTGTTATGGATTTCAGAGTAAAGACTTGTACGTAATTTACATTTTACACAAATGGCTTACACAAACATCCTATTTCTGAATATATTTTTTTTATGATTTATTAATTACTTTATTGATTGATTGATTGATTGATTGATTAAAGACTCCTATAAACTGCAGATTGAGTAAATCTTTTAATTGTTCATTTGTTCTTTAAGCAGAGTATCAATAAGAGGGTTACATGTCAGTCAGCCAATTAAATAGTATGTCAGTCATTTAGTCAAACGCATTAATGTCCTCAGTCACCAAATCAAAGTCTGCCAGTCATCTGATCACGTCACATTTTTCCTCTCTAAATCCCTCCTCCTGAACCTAATCCCCATCATGTTGGCCACATGGATGCTTGATCAGCTTGCGAAGGCTTATAAAACCAATATTAACAACCCCCACATCGTTGCCACGTATAACCTTTTAAACCCACCTTGACCCTGCTGTGCCACACAAAAGCTTCCTGCTGTTTGGCCCACTCCCTCTGGATTTTTCAGACTCTAAAAGATTTAATGCAAAGCACATCAGGGTACAACTGTGTCACATACCAGCATGCTACAGAAAGAATAACAACTAGGGCTTCTGTTCTGATTTGTGAGACATAGCCAACACTGGGGTATGAAAGAACATTTAAGACATCAGATGTGATTTATCAAAGAACTGAACCACTAACCCATCAGCATTAACTACTGAACCACAGACAAACAATCTTAAGTTAGTCCATATGAAGGAAGACAGAGGAGAGTAAAAGTTCTGTCCTCTCAAACAGTTTTTCTTAAATCACGTGTTAACATGGGCGTAATCCCCTCACACTTTGCACTATTTTCTTTACTGATACTGTTAACAGTTGCTCTTTGTGTTGTGGGCATTTACAGTTGTACAAGTACAAGTTTGTGACTTGACAGCATCTTGCGTAAAAGGTGCACTAACTGATATTTTCACAATAACAATAGATTAAATAACTGTATTCCCCTTGGCTCTATAGAGCATTTTAGCATCTTCTAGCTCATTGTTTTGGTTTAACCACCTGCAACCTTTCTGCCTTGGTTCACAATCACCAACACTGTTCCCAGCAGCAACAGTCAGTTACACCTCTAAAACACTGGTTGGGGTTTCTATGACGCTGTTTTGTGTTTCGGTGAAATGAAGTTTGATTTATTCAACTAATATAACCTAAAACATACATAAAACATGGCTTAATGGCAATTATTAAACAAAAGTATTAAAAACAGCTCCATTATAACTCACAAGGTTCACAGACAAAACAATTTTTCTTTTGCCCAACATGCATTCCCTTTATATACAGTATACTTACATTATTAGCATAAGCATATAATATTATGCACTGCAGAAATTAGCCTAGCCGCAACAGCATCAATAAAGGTAACATTACAAATCTCAGCTTAATTATAACTCACAAGGTTCACAGACAAAACAACTGTCCCATAGCCTACTAAACACAATCTCCCCACATATACAACATGCTGATCACATTAGCATAAGCCTACGACATTTCCTGTGGCATTAATTTAGCCCAGTGGCTTGTGGACTTCTGAAGCCAGAATAAATCAGACACAAGCCTAAAAATACTATTCTGTGGGGGCTTTATTGTCTTCACAATTTATTGTGTCTTCTATGTGAATTAAAGTAAATACAAACTTTGTTTCCACTGAGGAAAATGGTTTTCAGTTTACAAAAATATACAGGAGATCTGTGCACACCAGGCTACAGTGTAGGGTGTGCATCTATGCAGAGTCAATGCCACAGGTGCAACAAAATTCAGTGCAGAAATATACATCCCACTTCACATGAGAGCTGACATGTAGACATTGCTTCTTATTAAAGGGCTACGAGCCTACAGGCCTGAAACTCATTAAACCACTGTGGGAATCTAACCTCTCTAATCTGTTATACTAAATATGAAACATTTGCAACTCACTGTAGAGCTAGAATTCTGTCAATGGGAGAGTGTGGCAAAGAAAACCATTACAATTTAATTGGCCCTCTTCTTCAACATCCATATTAACACTCACCACACTTCCAGTGTTTTAGTGGTTTGTACTGGGCCTTGGCTTTGCCATCTCCAGCTGCCTCTCCTCTGGACGTAACGTCCCAGGTTCTGCAGTGCTGTGGCCAAAGATTGACACTCCTGGGCTGGGTGTAGTAGCCAGCACAGACCCCTCTATCTGAGTGCTACCCTCAAGAGCTTTCTCTGTCACCCACTGTGTTGTCCCTGGGGTGTCAGAAAGGCCCAAGGAGGTGATGGATGGAGCAGTGATGGAGGGAGGAATGGAGGTAGGAGGAGATCTGGTGCTGGTTTTACGGATCAGCCACGTGAGAGGCCACCACTGGGCTTGCACAGGAGAAGAGAAGAGGAAGAAGAGAGCAAGAGAGAGGCGAAGGGCTCCCATCCTCTGACTATGTCTTGCATGTATGTACAAACACGCTGATCCTATTATCTGCAGCTACCAAAAACTACATGTGCAGCAGACATACAGGCAGAGCAATGCTAAGTCTCCAGCGATGAGAGGATGCGCATGCAGGGTCCTGCAGTGTGTCAAAGTAAATCTCAGTAGTCCAGGAGTTCCAGTGGTGCAAGAAATATTCAAGTAACAAACTCTCAGCTTCTTCCTGTCCTCTCTGTTCCTTCTCCTTTCTTTTCTTCTCCTCTCTCGTCACGTCCTCCCTTTCTCTGCCCGTCTCTGTCTCTTGCTTTGTTTGTAACTCCCTGACATCTCTCTCTTTTTTCCCTCTTCTCCTCCTCCTCCCTCCCTGTGTAATTACCGACTCCCCCTCCTCTGGCACTTCACAACACTGCAGACTTGATTTTCTCTCCCTTTTTCTCTCAGACAGGCAGATTAGAGAGTTAGTTAGTTCACTACTCCCTCCTCCCCCTCCTCTTCCTCCTCCTCGTTCTTTTCTCATCTGTGTGTGTTTGTGTGTGTGTGTGTTCTCTGGGTTGAACTTATGGTCTCCTTGTCCACCCCTCATGCCACATGTACAGCATGTCAAGTCTAATACACACGCACACACCAATTAATGATGAGGTGCATCATTCACAATGCTGCTATTAGGTGTTTACCAGCTAATACAGCAGAAATGTATAAAAGGAAAGCACCTCAAGTACATTAACTAAAGTCAAAAATAAAATGTAATACCATTTAAAACCTCAATGAGTCCTGAGAACACTGTGCAGGCAGGGAGATCACTTTATAAGGGCACTGGGGGAAAGAGTTTTCCCTCATTTCTCATGGGACTTATTACTTTTTTCAGCTACACAGTACTTTTAGAATAGTGTGGGAGAGAAATAATATTTAAGAAACTAAACTAAGAAAATAACTTGCTTATTTGTCTCAACCAAATGGCCATACAGTGCACAACAGGAGACAAGATTAGAGATTGGAAGTGGAATTATGCGACCATGTTCCATAAACAAGTGATTTACTGCTCTGTAATTTTACTATTAATATTAATTTTACCGATTGTAGGTTTAATCTTACCAAAAGGAGAAAATGCATTGTTCTGAAATGTATTCATAAGCATGCACCGCCCTTTAATCTTTCGTTTTTCACATTTTTGTTAAAATCTTTGGTTATCTGTGACAGACTTGTACATAAGAGGATATGAAGGACACTATTTGTTCTTTTTTATGTATGTATTATGCATTCATGTTTAAACAGTTCTTACAGAGATTTCAATCAATATGGCTATATGAATTCTTATTCCTCCTTTGTTTGACACTGTTTCTAAACCTCTAGATTACTCTTTCAGTTCGAAAGCAAAGAGGCAACTCCTATCTGGGCCAAACCATTAAAGGGAGACTTCTGTTTTTTTTCTACCTAGATTCTGTTTTCCCATGTTTGTCAATGTAAGTGACTAATGGAGACAACAATTTTTGGAACTAGTCCAGTATGTAGAGAGGGCGCTGCAGCCGCAGCAGTAAAACAGGCTGCAGTATAATCCCTATGGGCAATTGTGCACCATTAATCTATGACCACTAAAAGTGCTTGTTATTAGAAGTGTCTGACAACATTATGGAAAGGACCCTATGGAGAAAATAAATGTTTTTCCTTACTTTTCACTGGTCTGTTTGTTATCTTATGTAATTATGTCTTGCTCAACAACAAGTGCTGCTGCAAAAAAAAAAAGATCACAAAACTGATGGAAATGTAGATGTTGGAGAGAGGAGTGCTGGGAAAGGTTTCTTGTGTTAGAGTACAAAAAGCCCAGCTTAGTTTTGTCTAAAAGATTTTCAGAGTCATGACTGAATATTACGCTGATTTTGACAATGTAGAAAAGTCAGCGAGATTTCAGAACGAGACTTCCTCTTCGACAAGACTTGGTTACACACATTAACAGACAGACGAAATTAGCAAAGGGTAAGGAGGAATGTTTAATTTCTCTGTAAGGTATTTTCTCTACTGTTGTCAGACACTTATAATAACAATCTGAGCCTGTCAGTGGCAAAGACAAGCACTTTGAATAGATGTACATTGATGGTGCGCTATTGCCTGTAAACAATTACATTGCATCCTGTTTCGCCACTGCAGTTGCCACTGTCTCGCTCAATACTGGACCTGTTTCAAAAATTGTTGTTCCTAGTAGTCCCCCAGACACAAAAACATAAGAAAATAGGGTCCAGGTTAAAAAAAAAAAAAAAAAAAAAGCTTTCTCACCCAAGACAAGTAACAACAGACCATCCTGTTCTAAACTCACACAGGAGCCAGTCACTGTGCTCTTAACAAACTGTGATGACAACAACTGACAGCCACTGTAATAAGCTCTAAAATTGGTGCGATCATTGCTAAAGCTGAGGTTTGATGATGTTCAAGAATTATAAGGTTTAACTCCATCAACATGGAGATGCATCCAGAATTAGCTTAATGAAAGTCACCTGCCTAAAATTAAGATCAAAAACAAAAACTTAACACAAAAGGTTGAATGGAAGCATTTATAAAGTGTGGGCTTTCTCTCTGCTGCAGCTCACTGATCAGGCAGAGAGAGTGAGAGGCCCCATACTGGTGATGACAAAGGGATGCCTGTTCTGTCATATTGTGGAGGAGGATGAAGGATGGAGTGCTGCTGAGGATAACTGGGTGGAGGTGTTTGTTCAGGCTGATGAGGGGCGTGGTCAAACTAAGCACATTTTGATGTGATTCAATTATAATAATAATCTTCATGAGGAAAACTCTTGTGGTAAGATGTCTGAATAAAGAAGTCTGCTTCCTCTTCCACTTAAAGTTGAGTTTGGTTGGAGATCAAAACCAATAGGAAACAACCCCAAAATGCAAGGAGAGAGATGATGATGGTGACATCAGCACTACCTGCTTAGGCAATGTATAACCTAAGAGAAAGAAAGGACTGGTAAATTTTCTTCAGGTCTTCTCGCATTTGTGTTCACCCTTTTGCCTAACCTAAATATAGCTTGGCACGTAAACTTCTACCGAAGAGATGAAAAATGTGTCAGACTGCTGGTTAAGATAATGTTGCTCTGTGTCTGCTAGATGTGAACAAGGGAAACCTTTGGCTAACATTAGACGTGACAACCTTTTAAGCTTGGATTATGTGGTAACTGTATACTAACTGTGTTCATTTAACTGTTTGTTTTGATGTCTGTCTGTCCCCTAGTGACCACAACTGATCAATGCAGCTTGGCCCCTTCCTTACCTCCCACCCCCTACCTCCAGCTCACTTGCTCACCACACCTATCTTCAAACTCAGCCTTCATTAAGTTCCTGTAAAATTTTATATGACTGTCTGTGTGTCTGCGGACAGATTTTTGTCAATGCAATAACAACGCAACCGACTATATGTATATATTCTCCTATATAATTCTGAAGAACCTGCTAGTCATTGCTAATGTCTGGACAGTTGAAGAGCTTACTACTAGTGTTTGCCTTTCCCTGATAGCATTCTCGGAACCCATTGGCTGTATTCGGCGTATTCGTCCGTTTATATATAAGTAAATATGCTGAATCATTGCAATGGATTCAGAGTTTGCAGTGACGCCAATTATGTTCCGCCTCGTTAGTTCACCACATGGCCCGTTTAACCTGGCAACATCTGCAGCCGGCTCAAACGTGATTGGTCAATATCACGTGGACTACAAACAGCCTACAACCGGAAACCAGGGCTCTTCCGCTCTTCTTCTGGAGGCAAGATCTCCGGGGTTTGCCTACAGACTCTACATTCACTGAATGTAGAGTCTGTATATAGAGACTACCCTGATGAACAAGACCTCAGCCATTTAAAGAGCGCAGCTTTATAGAAAAAGACTGCACAAAATAATACATAAAAAATGCTTGGGTAGATTTGTTATATCCATCACTACGTAAAATGGATAACATTTATTTCTATTTAAAACTAAAGAGTTAATGTCACTCATTAAAGTAAAAATGGGACAGCCAATCCCACACAGCATCAAAAGTTCTTGACTTGCTGTTTCAAATCCCTGGTAACCACCACAGAGCCGCAATCAGAGCATCACACAATGCACGTACAACACGCTATTCACACAGCGACTGACTCGGTCATTGGGTTGGTATTTTCCGAGAGTGTGCAAGAGGAAATCTGATTGGCTGTTGACAGAAAAAAGATTAGCCATGGCCCAGTTTTCTCAGCTGAAAGCTTGTTGACTGAACACACATTGTTTATGTTTTGCTTGTGTCTAAACTCTGTGGAAAATTATCAGGACTTGTTGATTGGGTTGTTCATAATCTCAATATATGCCCATTGCAAATTAAGATAAATCTAAAAATTTGCATCCCATGATATCAGAGATGCTCATAACTCTTCACTCCATTGTTCTCTCCCTCACAGTAACTTCCTTACCTGGGGGGAGTTGGTTGTGGGTACAATCTTGATAAATTTGATCACTCTCTGGGAGCAATGCTGGTGAGAACACACACTAACACAGGAACAGTTGTGGGTGTAAAAGGATAGGGTGGTCTCTAATGGACCAGATGATAGCTTTAAAATTTAGAGAGAGGGTGAGGGAGGCGACCCCCCAGGGGGAGAGGCTTGATTAGTCATGGATTACCCAAGGATAAAAGGGTGAAGGAATGGGGGTGAGGATGGGTTGGAATAGTTCAGGATCAGAGATTAGGGGCAACTTTGACACTGCATCACAGTGAGACCTGGGATGTTATACCAACAGACACACAGACACAGACTCACACACACACACACACACACACACACACACACACACACACACACACACACACACACACACACACACAGTCCATACACTACCAACCACTGATCCTGCTTGGACCTTTTATGAATTTTGAATCTATTTTGAATTTTGATCTGAAGGGGCCTATTCTGACTATAGGTTGATATGACAAGCTTGTGAGCACACAGTGTCCTGTTACAGTAAAACATCCAGCAGATATGGGGCAATATTTGCATTCATTTGTGCAAGTGTTGGGCCACTTGATGACTGAAATTCCAATATTTATCCTCCTTTTAGCTCTTTTTTGGTCTCCAATACCTTCTTAGAAGAATATCTGACTCTTTAACAGCTCAGTGCTTAACCATACTCACCACCTAGTTGCTAACTTTGTCTTTCTTCTGGGTAGGTCAGGCTGTTCTCATTCACTGTTCGTACACCTACGAAAAGTAATGCACTGTATTTTCATATAACCCGTGTAATCGTGAGCCAGGAGGCTGTGACCATGGGACCTATGCACTGTAGGATGGGCCCACAAATTGTTTGAAATGCAATACTGGCATGGCTTGTTGACTTGACATGAAAAATACTCATAGACTGTCCTCCCTGGTATGATGGGAGCAAAAGAAAGTCACGTCATGTAGTATAAAGAGCAACAAAGTCCACTTATGAAGGAGGTTCACAGGGTGGACAAGTCAAACTAACACAGGACTTGGACCCAGGAGCCAAGTACGCTTGTCCTGTGTGAAACCAAAAGTCAGCATGAAGTTGTTTTAAGGTGTTTATGCTGTCACATTTTGTCACAGTAACAAGGTAAAGTAAAAGTAAATCATTGCAAAAACCTTGTAATGTTTAAGAAATATAAAACAATTGACCAGCAGTAATTGATTCAGGAGGAGTGCTTTGGATGTTAGGCTGTTGTTTCTGTGCGGTGGTAGAATGTTCAGAAGGTCACAAAGCTGTTACCTACCAAACAAGGACCAATGGCCATGTTCAAGGGTATGAATAAAATTAAAGGATATTAGTGATCATTAACACGGCCTCTATTTGGCATTATGGTGTCAATAAATAACAAAAAGAAAGTGGCCACTTTCATGTTTAAAAGCTGATGAAAAGCTGGCACATTCTTATGTGTGTTTTTCAGACCCTCTTTTTTCTATACATGGTGACCTCGTTTAGGGCCTCTGGATTCCAGGAAGAGTAACCCCTTCACCCTTCACCTCTCTCTCACTTCCCGCTCTACCTAGCAACCGCCCCGACAATAAACTCTAATTGGTTTACTGTCACAGCCAATCGCACGGAGTTCCCATGAATTTATTCACATAAATAACAATTTAAGTGGCTTCAGGAGACAGAGGGGAAACCACAGGACCTGCTGATGTGTCCATATAACATTATGTCTCAGACTACTTTATATTTTAATCAGTTGTGTTATACTTCAGTTATACTTTACATTATTATTGGAAAAATCTCATACTGTCTGATGCAAAATCAGCACAACAGAGAAGACACAATTAGGTGGACACATAAACATAGGGCAATAAAAGGAGAACCTGTACCAAACCTTACACTCTGGTACCACCTAGTGGTCATAAAGAGAAATGCATGAAGACTTGAGTGAAGAATAGCTCAAACCAAACAGCCTATGTTTTAAACTGAGTCAGGATACGCACATCACATCACATCACATCACATCACATCACATCACATCACGTAGTTTTTTTATTCTAAACATTTATATTGAATACAATTTGGCTGAAATGACAAAGCATATTAATTCACTTTCAAGGAAGTCTAAATGGTGGTTTTGAGGCAGCTCAGCTAATTAAAAGTATAAATGGTTTGGTATACAAACATATTTGTGTTTAAGTGGAAATAACAGATGCTGTATGTGAAATATACAAGCAATGTAATAATGAGGATGAATGTATTCTTAATGACTTAAATGCAGAAAGAAATCTTTGTCCCATACCATTCAACTGGACTTTCAACAGCATTACTTTGTCTGTATAATGTATATGTATATGTCATAACAAAATAGGCAATAACAACAATAAACACATTTTAAAAAGATTAAAAAATCCATTACAACCTGCTTACTAACTTATGGTTGAAGCACAAATATCAAACAAAATCTGAAAGTTTGCAAAATCAGGCAGGCAAAATGCTCTGCTTCTGAGATGCTCCAGGTGTTGACAGAAACAAAGCACAAAACTGTGGAGAGCTGTGCCCAGTGGAATTGTCCCTCAGTGCTCCTTTAAAGTCCCTTAAAGGGGGAAGATAAAAAATGGTATTGCCTGACTTCAGTGGATCACAACATATCAGGTATGGAATTAATCTGCAGATGCTTCAGTTCCAAACTTTTCTATGGAGGTCAGTGTCAGGTCAAAATGTGGTCTGCAACCATGGATGTATAAAATGGTAACAGCTTTGAGGGTGGGGCCCTGTCCATTGCTATTATAGCTGCCAATTGGTTCTTGAAGCCAAAAAAAGATTTGATTTCGGTGGTATGAAATTACCAAGATCTTCTGCATTGTGGGGCCCATAGAGCTAATTTCTAATTAGCCCTCTGCTAGCTTGCATGGGGATAAAATGACTTAGTTGTGTGGCTGTTTAAGACTTTAGAAATGTGATGGAATGAATCAGATTCTGACTTTGCAAGGATTGTATCTATGGAAAAAAGTCTTGATGGGCCTAATGGCATCATGTGATGGACCCAGATGTTGTCATTCCACATTTGGCCACGATGTAAAATTGGCCTCAATGTTCCTAGGTGCTTGCCTGCATGAGACTAGCTATGGCTTGTTGTTTTTAGCCAATCTATTTTCCAGAGAACTTGCTGCCCGTACTGGCAAGTTAAGAGGGGTGAGGAGTCAGCAGTTAATGATGCCAGTTTAAAACAATTAGTAAAACAGGTTTTTCAACAATTGTATATCACTGCAAGCATGAGAAGTCCTTGAGCATACAGTCATAAATGTGCACACAAAATAGGCTAATTGGTCCAGTAGTTTGCAAGATAAGGGGCAGACAGATAGATACACACATACACACACATTCTTTTACGTCTATCTTTGTTAGGACCCTCTTTGACATAATGCATTCCCTAGCCCCTTACTCTGACCTTAAGTATCACACAACTAAATGCTACCAACCTGACCTAAACCTAATTCTAACCTGAACCAAAACAACTAGTCTTAATCATCAAACAGGCCCTTTTAAAAGTGAGGACCGGCTAAAACGTCCTCATTTTGCAAAAATGGCCTCATCTTGTTGCTACAATATATTTTTTTATACAGATTAAAGAAATGGGTGGTAACAGTGGATGGATGGTGATAGTAGTATGAATGCACATTTGACCAAACCTACCACAAGTAAGAAAAAAGAGAGCTCAGACTTAAACACACTGAAATTTCACTGCCTTACATGAAAAAATGGTTGCAACAAAATCCATGTTAAGTAATAGTATTACATAACACCCAGTTTGAATGGACACTTTAAAACATGGGTAGGTACTCAAGCTCATTACAGGGCTGTGGGTATATGGCAGACAAAAAGGTTGGAAATCACTGCCTGAAAATATTTCATTTGTTTATCATTGCCCTGCAGAAGTTAGTCAAAAAGGGTATCTGCACCAAATTAAAAGGCAGATCTACAAGACAAAAACAAATAAACTGTTGGGGATAAAAGAAATAATGGCTACTATTCTCTACTACTACTACTATTCTACCTGCTGGTAGAATTTCTGTAACAGTCTGACTAGCTGTCCAATTCAAAGCTGTCACATAAGAGTGAGCTCACTTCTGTTTTTGTGTGTTTGCAAGTCCTACGTGTGCGTTTGAGTGTACGATTTGGTCCACTCTGCCAATTAGAGCGAAAGAGGTTTGGCTCAGTGGCCAGTGTTTCGGTGCCAGAACAATACAAGAACTCATTTATTGGGCACTACAGATGCTAACAATGTTGTTTTAAATTTTGGCTTTTAATGACTAATTAATTCATTTAGCTAAATTTCTGCATTTGATTACGTCTTTAGATATTTCACTGATTCTGTCAAACAAGCACGGGATCATCTGTGCCACTCAAAGGGGCTTTTGTGTTGTTTTTCTTTTGTGTATGTGTGTGACTGTAAAGTATATTTTACCATTCCCCAGTAGATTTGATTGACACGTCCTCTTAACCAACCTGAAAGCAGAAATGAGGGTGGGTGGGCTGCTGAGGTCAACAGAGAGGAGCTGTTCTCAGGTGACGGTATTCCACACATTTTCAAACACTCACACACACTATAGCCAGTAGGAAAGTGGTCAATGAAGCCTGTGTTGCAAAGCTGTTTTTCTCATGCACTTCCCCCTCCCTCCTTTCCTCCCCTCCTCTTCCGCTCCTCCTACGATGTGTTTTTATTTCATATTTCTAGGCCATGTTCACTCAGGAAATGTTGGGAATGGATTTATAAACTCTTATTAGAAGGAACAGCCAAGAAAGGCTGTTCAGACACTGAAAACCAAACCACCATCATGTGGACTGGTGAGTCATGATTCACATTTAGTCTACTTGTGCTAATAAAGCCACTGATACGCATCAATAACATGACTGTTTAGCCAGTACCTCTGCCAAAAACAGAATAAACTCATTTATTCATAATAGAGGCGACTGCTTTCTTAACCAAACTGCTTCAGGAAGGTACTAAAAATATGTGGCTGTGATCTGGGTGTGATCAGCTCAACTCAACTCAACTCAATTTTATTTATAGAGCACTTTAAAAACAAACAACCACAGCTGAAACAAAGTTGATCAAGTTAGATAGATATCAGGAAAATAAAGCCCCAAATTAAAATTTCTGAACTTGCCCAATAACAGAAAGAAGAATCTGAGAAATTCTGGGTGTAGTAGATGGTGTAGCAACTTTTCCCTCTTTTTTTTTTCCACTTGCATAAATTATTCATTCATAACTTACAGGAAAAACTAACAAAGTATCGTACATTTTTGTATGTACATAAAAAACAAAAACAAAACAATGCACATTAACTGTCTTAGAAATGTATATCTGGTCTTAGTTTGTTAAATGTAATCACATAAAAGTCTGATTTGTCAAATGGAGACCCTACAGTAGTTTCCCCCAACTTGTAATTTACATCTACATCACTGAGGGGCAGCAGCACTTTCTAGCTGTGCTCGCTGCACACAGCTAAGGTTCAGTGGTGACTGCATGAGTGGGACAGGACCTGTCTCTCTGATTGTATCCCCTTTGTGTCCAGGACGGCAGGTGGGAGACAGAAAAATTCCTGGAATGTCAGAGATGATGTTAGACGGGCACGCGCACGCACGCACACACACACACACACACACACACACACACACACACACACACACACACACACACACACACACACTCTTTTAACCTCTAGCTCAACCTCCAACCTCAGCGAAGACAAAGGGACTACCTGCAGGCAAAGGGGCGGTGTGGCCTGGATGTGAATTACAATCTATCAATCTTCATCAGTTCTCTGCTTAAGAAGTACAAACAACCGATCATTAGGGCCAAAACATAACAGTCTGTGTGAATTTAATGAATAGAGCCACTAAAGCCTGACTGTGGAAATATCTGACTGAGAATTTCTCCTGTCACACCTTTTGCTGTCATGAGTAGTAGAATCCAGCCCAGTTGCCAGTAGAAAATGTATGTTTCTGAAAATCATGTGTGTTACATTTGTGTGTTTCATACGTATTATGTCAGCATTTCTTATGTGATGTAATTTTGATTTTATGTTAAAAAGATAAATTGGTATTAGAAGGAGGGGGTGGTGATTACATGACTATAATAGGCAGGAGGAAGGGCAAAGGGTTTTTTTATGACATAGATGTGGATGCTCATTGGGATGAGGAAATCAACTGCACAGTCTGTAAACTGCTCATCTGCTGACTTCTATCTACCTAGCTGCTAGTTAGCCAGGTCACGGTTTTTAAAGGTAAACATCAGCAAACATCGAGGACAAGATGGAAAAGAAATGGGCACCAGCCAAACTAGCATCCTGCCAGTCATTGTACAGGTGTTAGATAAAGTGGATGACCTGCGTGCCACATTAGTTTCTAATGGGGTATCAGGAACTGTAATATCCTTTGATTCACTGAAACGTGACTGAATCTTGGAACAGCCAATACATACATACTACGATCCAACAGAGCAGAGGACTCTGGCGAGAGAGAAGGAGGAGCGTGCTTTACGGTGGCGAAGTGCAGGAAAAAAATGCAAATATAATTTAACAATTTTCATTTCACTTTTGCAGGCGAGTGTGTTTACAAACAGTAACCGACAGTCCGCCACAGTGTACCTTTCACAGTGTTGTCACGACATAATATTAAAGCTTGAAACATAAAAAAAAAACAACTGAATTTAAATAATTAAAATTGAATATATTAAATGCACAACTGCTTGCAAAAACATGCTTTGCTAACATTTATTCTGATGATTTAGGTTGTAATGGCTGGTGGTAATGGCAGCAGAAACATCAGTAGGAGCAATGTTAACCATCATCATTATATTCCTGTCATCTTTGTGATCTTTATTAGGAGTAGTGGCCCTAGTATATAATCTTTAAGTAAACTTATTAAAGGCTTTTGTGACCAATTCATCTTTAGCATGGGAACAGAGGGGGAGGATGGGCAGAGAAAGGGAGGGACAGGAGATGAGAAAAGAAGTAGACGGGGGCATCTTTAGAACAGAGGACAAGAAGAGAAAAGAAAACAGGAGAGAAAATTGGGAGTCAGAGAGGTTATCGGAAGGAGAGTTTGACCCCGGGGTAGGATTAACCCAATGAGTGACCTGCCCACACACACCCAAACACAGAGAGAGACACACACACACACACACACACACACAGAAAAAGCAGCCAGAGACATGGATGCTAAACTTTGATATTGCATACATGATCTCTCTCTGGATAAGGTCTGGTCTTGTTCATCTGTGAATGTGTTCCACTGTCAGTCAGAGCTCCCATTCAAAGCCAATACAGCAGCAGAATTTAGATTGCATCGTGCTGAATGACAAGTCATGTTATATTGTGCGCTGGCTTGATCCTATCAAATATTGATCCTAATGACACAGCCTGTAAGTTTAATGATTTCTTTTCCAGTGTTGTTGCATCTTTTGCTACAAAGATAGCTGATACAAAACGCAACCCATTAGATTATATAAAAGGTTATTTTCCTTCCTTTGGTAAGTTTGAGTTGCCGGGCTAGGTAAAAGACATTATAACGGACTTAAAAATATCTGCACCTGGTCATGATGGAATTCATGCCTCCTTAATTAAAGAAAACATTTCTCCTATTGTTGAGCCTCTTTATCCATGGAAACTGGCACTATACCCCAGGATTTAAAAAAAGCCAAAGTTATTCCGTTGTTTAAAACAGGTGATCCTACATCCTTTACAAATTATTGATCAATTTCTATATTGCCATGTTTTTCAAAGATTCTAGAAAAACTAGTGTATAAAAGAATCCTGGACCACTTAAATACACACAATATTCTTTATAGTCATCAATATGGGTTTTGTAAAAATCATTCAACTTATATGGCACCTTTAGAACTTACTGATACTTACCTTTCCATAGCATCTGACACCGCAGACCACTCTAATTTGCTTTTGAAATTGTTTAGATATGGTTTTCATGGTAATGTTCATAAGTGGCTCAGTAATTATGTTCACAACAGAAATCATTGTGTTCTTATTAATGGTCATGAGTTAAAAAGAAATACAATGCAATATGGTGTACCTCAAGAGTCCATACTAGGACCTTTATTATTTCTTATTTATATTAACGAACATCCTGTAGTATCTAACACCACAATGCCATTCCTCTTTGCAGATGATACCAGCATTTTTGTCTCAAATAGAAATTTAACAACTCTCATCAGAGACCTAAATCATGATCTTATGAATTATGTCGAAAAGTCCAATTTCATGCTATTTGCTGGGAACAGCAAATATGACAGGGAACAAGTTAAACTTCATATTCATAATGAAGAAATAATTGAAGTTTCAACATGTTTTTTGGGTATTCTAATTGATGACAAACTCTCTCGGAGAGAACAGGTTGGCTTTGTCTGCAAAAAGGTCACAAAATCTCTTGGTTTGTTTCCTTACATTATATTATACTTTAATTTATCCATATTTAACATACTGTAATATTGTGTGGGCAAGTACTTTTCCATCTTATTTGCACAAAATATTATTGATGCAAAAGTGTTTTGTTAGATTAGCAACTTTTTTGAAAGCTATGTTCCAAGTGCACCTCTTTTTTAAATTGGAATTGTTGACTATCTTTGACATTAACATTCTTCAAGTCTGTACATTTGTCTTTCAAGTGAGACAAAAGACTGTTGATTTACCTCTTGGTTTTAGATATTATTTTGTTAATAATTCTCAATTCCATAATTATTCAACTCGACAGGCATCTACCATTGTATAATACATCCCGTGGTCAATTTTCTATCAAATACTGTGGAGTTATTATGTGGAATAACTATGCACATCTAATGGATTCATCTTTGTCATTGTCCATATACAAAAAGAAACTTAAAAATGCTCTGCTGTTTAAATCTTTTAATTTGGAAAAATAGGACCACTCTAGTCTTTGTTTTTTTTTTGTTTTTTTTTAAAAATATATATAATTGTCAGTTGTACTGAGAAATGATTATGATCCTGCTTTTTTACATGAAATTCTCAACTTGAACATTTAATATTCATTTAATATTTGGTTTTCATATAAGCCTCTACAGGTTTCTAACCACACCCCACATATATATATATATTTATTTATTTATTATATATATTTTTGTTGTTGTTTTTAATGTTTTCTTTATGTGATTTTCCCCCCTTTGTCTTTGTATTTATACATGTGTGAAACAAATAAATGAAATGAAATAAACAAATTAAAATCGAGGCCTGGGCTGACTGACAGCAGACAGCTGTCAGCCTCAGCCACAGAGGCCATGTACACATCCTCTTGTAAAACATGCCGTCCTGGCAGGGAAGCACCAATTCAAGCTGTCATTCAAAAACATGTCAGGAATCTGGAGGAAAGTGCCACTAATAAGCTCCCCCGTGTATCTTAAATCAATTTCAGACCTGTGCACTTTTAATGAAAGTCTGCATAACTAACATTAGCATAGTTTTGGATAACGACTGACATCCAGCCAATTACGCTAGAGAAGTCATGGGGCCAAATAAGCCTCAGATAGAAACACAGCTGATTAGACAAGACAGGAATGTGGTCTTAGGTAATTTCAGCTTCATTATCTGAACAGATTCTTTTAACAGATGATCTAAATGTTACTGAATAAACAGACTGTGCATGAACGAGATGACTTAAGATGTTAAAAGGACCTGTGCTGTCCACTACCCTGCTGTAGTGTCCTTCAGCAAGAATCCCGCAAGGTCCAGGATGTGACCTCTGACCTTCCTGTGGAAGGAGGTTCTCCAAAGGCATCATTATACATGCACAGTGCCATTTTATGCTGCTATAAACTACCATATTATTGAATCAAGTTCATAGATTAGCTCCTAAATTAAGAGTTGCTCAAAGTGACAAAACCAAAAAAGAGTCATCCCCTTAACTCTACAACACGTTTGCATTATTCAGCTCAGTCTTGATTTTAAGGCCTGACACTTTATCTTGGTTGTTTTTGGCTGATGCACTGTAAGCATCCATTTTCAGCAAAAAGCTCTGATAAAGTGTGCACAGCAGACTTACAAAGTTAGCAACTAGATGGTGGGCACTGGGGAGTATTTTAGTAGCGTAAGAGCCAGATATTTCAGCTCAGATAAAGGGGGAGTAGTAGGGAGGGTTATAATATAATGTGTTTACAGCTCCATTCCCCACGGCTGTGGCCAAAAAAACTCAACTGGCACTGCTTTAAACCATGACAGCGTAACTTTAGCTAAACCACAGTGTACAAGCCTACAAGTAGCACACGTGAAGAAGAGTCATGAAGTCAGCAAACTGCACCAGTATTTATCTTGGTTAAGGCTATAGTTGCAAAACGTATCAGTGAATTAAAGTGATCAACTGATCCTTCTGTTGTTCGTGGATTTAACTTTATATTTTCATAAGTGAACATTTTGTTAACTTTTTTCCAAAAAAGAGGGGGCCAGCTCAGCTGTCCATGAGTGTACAAAGGTGTAAACAGGCTCCATAAGTTCATGAGGCCATAAAACCACAACAATAAGCTATACATGCGCTCCACAGAGCTGAGAACAAATACAGAGTTGGGTGCTAATTTTCTGTGGGTTTCTTACTACAAACATCACTTTACACATTACAAGATGCCATTTAGTCTGTTACTATTATAAAATATATAGATCAGTGCAGCTTTAAAGTTCAATTTAAATATCCTCAAAGTACGCTGCCAACTGTGAGGATCTGGTGGTCTGGTAGCTGTTGGACATGCAAAGACAAATGTTTACTTTTAGTCGTGAAATTAAGTTAAATTAGGCATATGATTAGAACCATGTGATTGTAGCATAGACTATGCAACATGAGAGCTGACCCCTTAATAACCCTCCACAGGTTATTACGGCAATAACCATTCGACTCGGTTAACACTACAGATGAACTTCTGACTTTAAACACAAACATGCACACACACACACACACACACACACACACACACACACACACACACACACACACACACACACACACACACACAAATTCACTCAATGCCACACTGTAAGGCCTACAACATATTTGAGATAAAAGAATGCATTGTTTGGAGTTGTTAGCCGGTCAGAGGTGGACATCTGCAGAGGGACAATTTCCATTACATCAAGTGTCCTGACTTTCACCCCATCCTGCCCCCCCAACCCCCTGCCATCCTCCTACTTCATCCCCTGATATACACAATCACAGAGACAGAAAGAAAGAGTTCATCCAGTGTGCAGCTCAGCAGTGTTTTTTTTCCTCCCAAGAAAAGTGCCTGCTGAGATGCAGCTGGACAAGGAGGGACAGTGTGATGGTCTAGACAGGCAGGTACACTGAAATGATGTCAGTGGTAAAATATGGTGCCCAGTGACATCTCTAACCCCATGTTATTGTCATTTGTTTGCTTTGCCATGTCATAGACAGTCTCCAGCTTTCAAATCACTGATTATATTTTCAAGACCTTATTTTGCTTCAGCCCTCTGAGAAGTATTTACTTTTGTCAGCCTTTTAAGTAATAAATTGCTACTACATTAAATCTGAGAATACTATAATTGCCAGAGGTGGGACCAAGTGGTTTGGCAAGTCACAAGTCCGTCACAAGTTGTTGCACTCAAGTCCCAAGTCAAGTCCCAAGTCCTAAACTTTGAGTTTCGAGTCCTACACAAGTCATAATGCGCTCTTCACAAAATTTGATGCCATTTTAACAGTATGTTAAAATGTTACTTAGCTGTTAAACTTATGTTAGCGAAGCATTATCTTGCTAGGTTAATATTAGCCTCAACTTACTGTTCTTTGTTGTAAATTGTTGTGTCTTCATTTGTAATATTTGACCTGCACATTTTACATACTGCAGTTTGTTTTTTGTTGACCACTGCATAGTTTTTGTATGTAGACAAAATTATATTTGGTATAATTCTTTCCAACTGGTGCTCAGAAATTTAACGTTACTTTGTCATGGTTCTGTCGTATTACTCTACTCTCTTTCAGTTCATTTCAAATCCAGTGCTGCACAGGTCTGACCCATTCATGCATTCACATACAGTGATTACCACTTTGTATTACAATGAAAAAAAAAAATGATTAAGAGTGATAAAATAGCCTAGGCCTTTTAAAATAAATGAATAGCCTTGGACACAGGGAGGGTCAGGCAGAGGATCAAAGTCTGATAATTATTGGATATAAATGAGTATTTGTGTGAGCCTAGACATGAAACACATTGAACAAATATTGAGGTTAGCATAACGAACTGACTGGCCTGTCAGTCAGTTACTATTACAAGTGCAAATTAAAACACTGGAGCTGGAAGACCCACCTGCCAGTTCCCAATGTGCCGCTCAGCTACAGTAGCACCGGAGAGAGAGAGTTATGCATAAGAACGGGACTGTGTGCTGGTGTTGCTCTGCATTTGTAGGGGATGTAGTATGGAAACATATCCAACATATACTAACATCACCCACGCCAGATGTGCTGATCACTGGGACGAGGAAAAAAAACAAACCGGAGGCCAACTTCTTATCCCAGCTGCTGTCAGGCAGCCTTAGGACCCAAAAGCAGAATGGGACACGTTGTATGTTGTTATAATAATGGAAACACACTGAACATGACAACATACAGTTGCCTATGGCATGACGCAGATGTGTTGATCACCGGCACCCTTCTATGATGTAGTCTGTGGTGACATAATAACGCACAATATGCATTGGATGTTTTTTTCTGGTGGCACTGGCAGAAGTGGAGCAGTTTGGATGAATGAAAAATGAAAACCATCAACAGTTTATATTGGGTGGTAACGCTCTATGTGACACTGTAAATGTAATAATATTATCCGAAATTCTGTTGGTAATGTGTTTTATTACTTCATTACTGCTAAAACAGACTAGTCCGAGACTAGTTGCAAGTCTTTTTTTAATTTATTTTTTATTTTTTATTTTCATCAAATCTTGATTTCCACATCTTTGATAATTGCCATAAACAAACTAGAGACTGGCAGGTTTTACCAGCTTTAACAAATGTGTTATATATGACAACACAATAGATTTATTGCATCATGGCATATTGTATTCAAAATTGACTATAACAGTATTCTTGATATTATATCATAGTCAGAATATTGCAGTTTAATCACATCTTTTGTAGAACTGAGGGACAGTTCTGATGTTCAAGAACTTTGGCTGATTTAATTAAGGTAGATAAAAACTAGTACTGTGTCAGAGCAAAGTTGCATTCTCACAATTTAAAAAACATTTTCCAGGAATGAAGAAAAATTTCTACCAGTACTGTAAAACTCTATTACATGCAGTGTCCTCAAACAAGCTTACTGTAATAAGTGTTACACCAGGCCAAGCCAGTCAATCAATTTCTCCAAATATGTGGTATCATAGATACAAGTTGCTGGACTATTTACATCCGCTTATGTCCTGATTATGCATGCATGTGAAACTGTGTGTGTGTGCATGTGGGGTGTTGGTGGTGTTTGCTCAGCTGCAAGTGTCGTTCTCAGAGCAAACAACCTCTTAGAGCTTCTCGCATCGGCTCATCTCCTCCTCCAATACGAATGTTAATGAAACACATGGGAGGCACAGTAATGGGGAATTCTTTCACACATTTGATGTGAGCTGTCTGGAATGAAAGACAACCTTCATAGAAATGTGACAGGAAAATGTTATCTCATGTTCGCTCCACTGTCCCTCTGGCAGAGTACCATCTATTGACATGCACCCACTGAGGTCGCACCACAAAATTCACTATTGTTTCGAACTGGAGACGTAATATGCTCCGCAGTCTGGTGTTTTTCCATTTGTGTCTCTGTTTGTGTATCTGTTGGGTACAGGCGCAGTCAAAACTAGACTGAGGTGTAATACTGTGAATGCACAGAAACTCAGATCATCCCCTCCTCCTGAAACACATGTTTAAATGCAGAAAAAAAAAGTATTTTAAGGTATGGGGTCAGGTCATCCATTTACATAAAAAAAACTTAGTTTACATAACCGGTCCAAATTTAGATGTTCCCCCTAACTCCTAAGAGGAGCTGGACATTGTTTTATAATGATGTTATCAGCATATTATGTCCTCTATTAGTCGGCTAGTATCTACAATAACTGCCTCACCTTAAATGCTTCCACCAACTAGTCAGGTTGCAGTTTATATCCATGTCTGTCCAGATGTATATAGTATATGTAGAAAAGACACTGAGGGAATTTAATAAAAGGCGAAACATGAATGCTTCACACTAATCTTCAATCTGGCAGTGCAGAAGATCTATACTGTCAGCACAGTTTCAAGATGGGCTTTGAATATTACTGTCGCCTTCTGTTACGGCGAGTTAAGGTGTTGAATAATGGCCAGAAAAGTGTTTTTTCACATGATGTCACAGGGAGGTTGACCTTTGACCTTTTTGATAGAGAATGTCATCACTTCATTATTTTATCCTATTAGACATTTATGTGAACTCTTAATTCTCTCATAATTTGGATATGAATTCTTGAGTTATGGCCCCAAATGTGTTTTGTGCGGTTACAATGACCTTGACCTTTGATCTTTAACAACCAAATTTAAAATGGTTTATTCTTGAGTCCATGTGAACATCTGTGTCATATTTGAGAAAATTCTCTTGAGGTATTCTTGAGGTATCGCATTCCTGAGAATGATATGGATACAAGGTCACAGTGACCTTGACCTTTGACCACCAATATCTAACCAGTTCATCCTTGAGTCCAAGAGATGTTTGGGCCAAATTTGAAGAAATTCCATCTTGCATTTATGAGAATGGGACAGATGTGAGGTCTCAGTGACCTTGACCTTTGACCACCAATATCTAACCATATCATCTTTAAGTTGAAGTGGACATTTGTGCCAAATTTTAAGAAACTCCCTCATCCTGAGATGTCGTGTTCATGAGAATGGGACATACAGTTGTATGTATGCAATTTCGGACAGTCTGGAAACATCATGCCTTCAGCCACGGCTGTCTTTGTCGTAGCTATTTTAGTAACTTTCTTAAGCTTCAGAGTTGTCCCACCCTGCGAGGACTTCTTTATGAATGATCTATGATACAGATGCAGAGGACGTATTTTATCATATCCAATAACACATTTCTACAAAGGTACATATGTGAAGTGAGTCTGAATATGTCCAGAGGAAGAAGTTGTTTGCAGTCTCTGAATGAATCAACAATGCCATATAAATCTGCCTTGACATCATCTTCAATGTGATGTAGCACGAGTTGCTCTATCCATCTGGATCCTTTCATTGGCAACCATACAGAGGAATATGTGCACTTTATCACCACAGTTTTGTGGTCTGCCTTTTTTTTTTTATATAAAAAAATTGCAGTTGCTATTGACAGTAGCTTGGCTAAACAATGGTGGGTTTATGTAGAATGTCCTGTGTTGCACTAGTCATGGTTATCTCTGACCAATTGTTGTTGTTTTAACTCCACCTTCTAATAATTGCTCAGCTCACTTGGGACCTTGACCAAGTTAGTACCAAAAAAAGTGGCACTTGCCAGGTGCCATCCACAACTATCACTGATTGAAATCCAAAAAAAGAGCAGGAGTCAAGCTGAATAGAGCTGTGCCGTACCATGCATTAGCTGAAGGATCCTAAGTGTTGAAAATAATTGATTTTAATCATGTGTAAAAAGCTTCAGCCCCACTCACACTTTCAGTGTGACATGTAAAAGATTTTAAAAGTTAGACCAGCATCTTTCTAACAACACATTTCATTTTTCAAAGCAGGTACGGACAGCTGAATTGGCTGAGATATGTTGTTGCTGGCTGGAGGCACCAAATTGGAGACCAAAGAGCTGGTGCTCAGCAGCACATCCACACAGCCTCAGGGAGGGAAGTGAAGGAGAGCGGGATTTGAGCTGGGGTTTCCAATCCAAAGGTAAATAAAAAAAATGGCAGCAGAATGTTGTAACACAACCTGTGGTCAGCCTCTATCAAAATGTATCAGCATTGGAGAAAGGAAAAGAAAGGTTTGTGGGAAATGGTGATACAGTAACCCTGCTTGATAAATCATGATGGAGTACACTGCAAAAAATATTTTTACTGTGATAAAATGAAATGAAACTTGGAGTAAAACAGTGGTGCAGTGTAGTTGTTTCATTTCCATTTAAATTTCTATTTAAAGGCTCACTGTAGGGTCTTTTGCCTCCAGTACCATTATGGAGCAGCTGTTTTGCGATTGGGTCCTATTCATGTATGTGGGAATGAATATGGAGTGTTGGTGTGTTTTCCATAAAACTCCTCATAGATAACGGGGCAAAAGTATTTTACAATGAAAATGTTTGTAGTTTAGTCGTTCAACAGACAGATTTGTCCTTAAAGGTAGAGAGTGTTGGGTGTGCGTTTGTGTAGTTGGCCTACTCTCCATCTGCAAACAGCAAAGGGACCATAATTTCAGTAGCCGCAGACTCAGACCCAAATATGCAAAAGCATACCTGGGCATAAACATACAGAGAAACAGTGTACTTTCTGCCTTTTCCTTCACACCAGTTACTGAGAGTTACCTCAAAATGAGAAACAGTACAGTTCTCTTGTCACATTGTGAGTAAAGAAACCAGCATTGCATCACACCATCACACAGATTAAGGCTGCTGTTCAAAATTATGTTTAATTCAGGACCTGGCCCTGTTCATGTCAATGTTTAAAGGAACATTGTGTGAGATTTAGTGGCATCTGGCAGTGAGAATTGCAGACTGCAACCAGCTGACTTCTCCCATGTGCTGAGCATGAACTTCTGGTTAGAATTCCCTCAGTGTTCGTTGTTAAGGAAGTTTTTACCCCAAGGCAATTAAAACCGGTAAAAACACTGACTAATTTTATATCTGATTCATTGGTTTGAAACACTGATCGACAATTTTTCACCACTCATAAACCAAACAATAAAAAAAAAATGTTAGTTGCAGCCCAAGTATCAACATGAATGCTTGATTTTCCTCCGGTAACACAACTATACTGAATTAGAGCTATTTTAATAATACATTTTAAAAAAGTCTCTTTTCAAACAAAACATACCAAATATTTGCTGGATTTCGCTTCTCAAATGTTGCTATTCTTTGTCATACGGGAAAGTATCCTGAATAACTATTCATATGGGCATTTGAAGACCTCACTTTGGGCTGTGATACCTGCATTGTTCAGTATTTTCTGACATTTAAAGACATGATGAATTCATAAATTGAGAAAACAATCAATAGATGAATCGACTATAACAACCATCAAAAGTTGCAGCTCCAAACTGAACGCCCAAATACTTTATTTGATTTGACAACCTGGTCTCACCCCAAAGTCGTCGAAATCTGACCAAAGGTGATGAGGTGGGACTGACAATGTGTTGGATATGAAAACTAATTAGCAATGCTCTGTGTATTCACATGTAGAGCAGGCGATAACAACGCATGTAAATGTCTCAAAAAAACAGCCAGAAAGTGTGCACATAAACAGAATGTTAACACTCTCTTCAAGTAAAGGAAGTTTTAGATCCTCTGGCTTAGTTAAAAGACTTTCTTTGTACGCTTCTTCACCCAAAGCATAGATAGTGTGGAACAGATACACAATGAAATGATTCATGGTCAACTTTGTAGACAGTAACTATGGAAACGGTGTACCCAAACAACAACAACAATAGAAACCAGTGACATTTCAGTGTTTCCTTTCTAAAACCATTACAGAGATCTGTAAAAAAAAAAAAATCAGGTCAATCTAATGGGTGCTTGTGATATTAGTTTAACCTTGTCTGAAAAAGCACAACAGTTTTCCTCCCCTCGTTCTGAATCCGAGCACAGTCTCTTTTCCTCTATACATAATGTGAACTAAGGTTAAAGAATTACATCATCTCAGTGGAGATCACATCATGGAAAACTCAAGTCCATTTTTAACATAAAGTCATAAGAAACACTCATTCTTATATTCAAGTTTCCAGTAACTGATTTTTTCCCCCATTAAAATCCCATTGAGCTGACCGTTACACACATACAGCAATGACACCTTTTACAGTTGGCCCATTGTGCCCAACTGTGTTCAAATCAAAGTCACTCTGGCTGAATGGACACATTCCAGACAGGACGCCGCTGCAGCGAGGGCGTTCAGTTCTCTAATATACTGAGGACCTTTAGGTACAAGCTCTTTCATACAGCTCTATGACATTCTCGCTTGCCAGGTTTTGAGACCCATAAAACAAAAATGGAGTTTGGTGGGAGTTTTATTCCAGCAACATCAGAGACCAAATGAGGTCAAGAGTGAAAGCAATTGAAAGGTCTACAGGTACAGCTGAAACTAAAAACATTTTTGACAGCAAACTTGGTTTCTAGAGGTGAATGGGTTCATAGAGAAAACCATCAACAACTGATGGAACCAAAACATGGCTGATATTGTGGATCTCAATGGGAAAATAATGTGACAAGTTTTACAGTACAGTGGAGCGCCTCGTCCAAGACAGACTCCTACTGGGCTCACCTCAAAATCATTTATATTGGCTAAACATGAAATCCTTTCAGAGCAACTCAACCAACGGTAAATGGAAAGTGAAGGTTCCTGGAGGCAGGAATAAGAGTGTTTTTGGGGGGACAGGGTAGAGTTTGGAGTGTGGAAACCGGTAAGATGAAACGTCCTTTTTCAGCTAGAGTTCTGTGTGTCTGGAAATGTAGATACTAATGACCCCTAAAAAAATTAACCCACTAAAGCCATGTCCCCATAAATACGTTTTCAACAATCTCCATTAGCACGAGCGTTTTAGCATTGTTTCAGATCTCTGTCCATAGTAACTCACTAGATGTACAATAATAACTAGATACCAATGACATTACTTGCCTGGCCCATACACTAAAAAAAAGTTTGTTTTTTTGGTTTTACTTCTACAGTTTGCAACCCACTGAATATGCAAAGTAACATTTTCCTGCTGGCCCCACCCACAAGTCCCCATCAGGTTACAGCCTTAGCAGTGATGCCGCCACAAATATTTAAATTGCTTTTCTCAGCTCGAGGAAAGTTTTACAAATATACAACCTCCTTGTATCAACAATTCATAGTAGAAAGAGTCATAATTGACCTCTGGAGGTCAAGGTATACTGTCAGTTGTTTTATAGACATCTTCTCTTTTTTTCTTTTTTTTTTTACAGTAGTGGTCTATGGGAAAGAGCTTTTTGGGTCTCTGAGGATTTTTTCACTGCAACACCACAAGTGGCCACTGGGGAAAACTGGAAGCAAGACTAAGCTGCTTTCCTGGGGGCCCAGCAAATGCATATCACATGACCATCTATGAACACTGGGCATTCACATACAAATGTAAATAGAAAGCAGATTGTCAGCTGGTTGATTAGTTGCAGAAAATTTTACGACACATGAGCATGAGGTGGTCAAGGCAGCGGAAAAATAGATTGGGAGTTGTTCAAAGCAAATATGGTGACATATTAGAGTACTAGAAGAAATATTCATCGCTGGAGAAAGCCACTGCAATGAGACAGGAGTACCCACACAAGAAAGATAAAATCACATAAGGTATGTAAGACCTAGCTATAATGTTTGGACTTGACACATTATCACTGATAAGACCACTTGGGAATTGAACATGGGTGCTCCCATTCTTGTTTCCAGAAGTCTTTTTCTCTGCCTGTCCAGACTAAAAGGAAACCCCAGTTTTCATACTAAGATGGGGTCAGCAATATTTTCAAAGGTCTCTCATTGTACCAGAGAACACAGCAGAGCAACCTCGTAGGTGTTAATATATATTTCACATTAAAGCTAATAACCAAATCAATGCATCCTGTATTTGAAAGAATCAAGAAAAGAAAAATCAAGTATGACATGGATCCTGGCTGACTAAAACACATGTGACATACCGGAGGAATTAGGAATCAGTGATAGAGTCGAAGTTGTGCTTTGCTCATGGGAACACTGATATTCCAAGCTGGTGTGCGGGATTTTAACATATGATTTTCAAATCACAAGACAGTCTCTCTAACCATCAAGCCTGTGGCAGTCCACACTGAACACAGCTGTGTTCTGGGTGAAAAATAAATAACTCTTCTAAGTCCTGTAGAAACACAAGGATCTTGGATTCAATGTGACTTTAAAAAATGTTTTAAATAAAAACGTATTTTTGTCATCCATTGTAAAAAAAAAAATCACACATGCTGACATACAACTGGCACGGGGAAACGTGTGTTCTCAACATCCCACTTCAAAGCTCTGTGCAAACCGACCCACACCGTCCTCTCTGATGTTCTCAAGCACACAAACAGCAAGTGCAGGGCAGCCATTACCATACAAACTAAACACTTCATTTCTCACCTTGGTGCAGCATTTGACTCGTCTGCCACTTCCAGCTACCTCATTGTACACACACACAGGATGCAGAGGGCAGAGGAAGCCCGGTCTATTGCCAAACAAACAAACTATCTCTCTCCTACAGAGCTGTATTAGAGGAGCCTCACAGCAGGGAGTAACTCAAAGAAAACCACAGCAGCAGACAGAGGTGTGACAATAGAAATGGAAAAGAGACCGACCCCTTATTACATGTCTTGTAATGGGTCTGTGGGGGAGTAGAGAATGACTGTTGAAATTTGAGTTTAGCCATTGCTATTAACCTGATTTAACTGACTGGTAACATTTTACCTTAGTTATTTGGTGTGTTGTATTTCACTGCATTGGACTGTCACGGCCCAAACTGAGCAGCTCTTTAGCTGTTCACCCACAAAAACGTCATACTGGAGGACTGCTCAGCAGTCTATCCTCAAATCTGATCATTTATTTCATTTTTAGTGCTTAAATAAAGTTTATAGTTCAAGATTACTTTAGCTGGGTTCCACATACTGTACATGCATTTAACAATCAAAGTCCACAATGTCAAGTGGGTCTTCAGTGTGTGGTACGTGCAGCATTTTGACGACAACATTAGACCCCAAAAGGGTTTTTGACATTGACCCACAAATATTCAACATGTATCTCGATTTGTTTTAAGGAAAAATTTAGAACAGCCTTTATAACAATGAAATTGGAAATTAATATGCTAAGAAATTACATTGTTATTACAAAGCAATTGACCATTTGCTCAGACTGACCCCCCTCAGTTGCGCTTGTCAAGGTTTCCTTTCTTTTAAAATACCCAGGTTTCTGGTAGTCTACTTTGAAAAAGGTGGGAGATGTACCTGGCATAATTCTTTGTAAAATTTAAAAAACTGCATTTGAGGCAGGCAGAGGTAAAAAACAAAACAAAACACAGAATTCTCGTTTGTCTGTCCAATGAAATGACAACTGTTTGCAGATTTTATCCACTGTAACTAGCTGGCAAATTAAGCTAATCTCAGCCTCATTAGATGGCTTTTTAGTGTTTTAAAACATACTCGTAGGCTATTTAAACAATAGTCTTGTAAAGACATCTCAAAATAATGTAGTATGAAATACCCCTGGCCTTAGAAGACATGCTGGCCTAGGTTCTGTAGTATATGAGCTAATTAGCACGTCTGACTAACTAGCTAGTTCACTACATTTACCTGCCTAAACAGCATTTCTCTAAGGTCAGGGGCCTTTTATTAAGCTTATGTTAGCCTAATTAGCTGAAATATGCAGCTATCATTAGAACAAACCAATGACTGTATATAAAAATGGATGACACATTTCCACTTCCTCTCATAGTTCCAATAGTGAAGCCAAAATATCCTAGATGCCATCTTGCCTTGGTGATCATTTGGAGCCAGAGTCTGTGCAGTAGCAGTCTTGGCGGGATGGAGTTCCTGTCCATATACCCGTCTCGCATCAAATGACTAATTAGAATAAATTTTGTCATAAATATGAACACTTGACCACACATCAACCTGATAAGAAGTACCTAAAATGACAGAAGTCATCTTAAGAAAAAATTTATTTGATGTGTATTTTGAGTTTTGAGTTTGTCCAATGTCTCAACTGCTAACGCGCGGGATTTATGACCTATATTGCAGCCAGCCACCAAGGGTGATCGAGATGTTTCGGCATTACTTTTGTGGAGCTGTCATGTTGTGCACCTTTATATACAGTCTATGGAGCAAACAAACACACTGATAAATCCACTTCTTGGCTTTGGAGGGGATTATTAAAGAAACCACCATCCACAGTCTTTAAATACCTGAGTATGATTCTTACAACTGCACCATGCACACAGCTGCAACATGTAGAGAAATCAAAAAATGGAAGACCTGCCATTTCTGGTAATAGCTGCTAAGCTATGATAGACAATCACAGTTCAGTCAAGAGGTTTGTCAACAGAGCAAAAAGAAGTTTACATCCTCGCTTTAAAAGCAATCAAGTAAATTTCCCAAAGGAATCTAACCTTGTGACATAAAATATAAAATGCACTGTAAAAGACTCCATAATCAATGAAGTAGGTTACATGATGAACAAATATTGTTGATGTTAAACTATATTTTGCTGCTTGGTTTTCTGAGGCAATCACATGAGTGACTATAACATTGGGATTATTAGACTTAAGTCAGATGATTCTATATGATCAACAATTTAGCCTTTAGCTTTAAATAGAAACTGGCGTGCTGCATGATTTGCTGAAGCAGTCACATGAGCAACTATAACATCTGGATTATTAGACTGGTGTCTGGTGAAACTACATGATCAAATCTAGCCTTTAAATTTAAATGGCAACTGATATTCACTGCCACAAGATGGCAATAAAAATATTATAAAACATAATATATGATGCTCAATAACTGAGACTTAATTGCTTAATTTTTCCACGACATTTTCTGGTAAGATCTGAGGTATAGTGGGTTATCATCAACATGAGCGAGAGCTACTTTAATAAAGCATCTTTTGCATCAATGCCAAACTGTTTTAACCCTCATATTCTCCTTTGGAGGATCCACCACAGCTGTATGTCTCTTTACAGTTACAGTGTTGGAAAAGAGCTGCAGCAGCATGAATCTTACCTTCTATAACCTGCAGGGCAGTGGCGGGCCAGCACAGTAGGACTAGATGCAGGGCAAGAGACCACCTGAGGAAAGACATCAGTCACATAATGTAAGTTGGGTTTGGTGAAGCATTAGGCAGACTTTAGAGGATAAAAAATGAGTTTAAAAATGTCAGAACATTCATTTTAAATAGCTTAGGTTTCAATGTAGAGCTCAGAAAGCTAAAGAAAGGTTGTTGAATCACAGGTATATTCTGAGGTGTAACTGAAGTCTGAAAAAGTCTGAAATGGACGATAACGTCAATTAAGAGCAACTCTGATTTCTTTACATGCAGAAAATGTTGAGGTAATATTTAACTGCCTTACCCTTGAAACATTTTAGCAAGTAAAAGAATAAAAATCCAGGTTTGGAAGTGAACTCCAAGTGCATGTGTGAGATGAAACTCCGTGGTCCCTCTGCCTCACTGCAGACCTTAAGTCACACTGCTGCTCCCTCTCTGTCTCTCTCTGTGTCTCTCTCTCCTCTCAGTACAAAGGCTCTCTCAGTTCTGAGCTGAGTGACTCTCAGACCCACTGAGTTGGGAAATTCGACTCCCTCGAAGGAAAAAACCTCCCCCCTTACTCACTCACTCAGTGGACCCTCTCTCTTCCACTAATGATAATATGATGTGCATTTATGGTCATTTAAGTTAAATCTATCCATCTATGAATATCTTTAATACGTTAGTCTTTCCTACAATTTTATTTCACGATCGTAGGTAAGAATAAATTGACTGAAAGTTGAGGAATTCCAAAAAGAATGAATGAAATATAGGAGTGTGTAGTAAATAGCATGGCCACATTAACCTGTAAGATGGCCTTGGGACAAATATTTGCTGCTCGGTCCCCTTTGACATCCCACTTCCCACCTCATGTGTATTATGTATGCACCCTGTGTATGGCCTTTAAATTCCCATTGGTGCAAACAGGAAATTAGCAGGGCTGCCCTCCAATGGTCAACGAAAAGTTGACCAACCAGAAAGGTCATTAGTTGGCATGATTTCATTGGCTGCTTAGTCGCAGAAAAAAACAAACAAAAAACAAACCAAATGTGAAACTCTACTAGAAGCTGTGCCTTGTCAAAATAATTCAAAACCTATATGACTGGACCATGTGGGAATTTAATTTGAAAGGACAGATACAGGAAGTGGCCCCGCTCAGCAGTCAGACAGGAGTCTCGTTAATTTAAATGGCTGGTACCTGCGGTACCTGCACAGGCTAGTTAATTACATATTGGGATCATTTTGAGAAGATGAAGGACGAACCCAAGGTAATAAGTAAACTCTGTATTCGGCGACTATGAACATGACGCATCATCTGAAACATATATGTAGCCACATGCCCATTAGCCACTTAGCACAGTCATTATTGCTTTGCCGACAGGTGGCTCACCCAGTGTGTGACGTGCACTTGTAGTTCATTAGTATGGTTTTGTATATCTCTGTAATGTAGCACAGTGTTAACAGTGTTACTGAGACTATTCTTTCTCAGACCTTAAACTCAAACCATTGTGTTGCCCCACCCAAAAAATATAATTTAATAATTAAATTAATATGGTGAACATGCAGGTGAGTTGTCGGCTAATGGCCCCAAATGACAACTGTTGGTCAACTAGGAAATTCTTAGTTGGGGGCATCCCTGGAAATTACAAATGGCAGCTTCATTAAATGTCAAAGAACCAGAAAACAATCAGTACTCCTTTGAATAAACCACATAGTCCAAGGTTTTCTGTGTGTCACTTAGTTTGTGACAATTTGAATAAACTGGCTTTGTTTGAGGAATATGCACCATGTGAGTCAAGTCAAGTCAATTATAGTCCAATATTAAAAAACCATCTCACCAAGATTCACTCTGCCTGCTGTCCTCAATCCCCCACAGGCAGCATTCAGGTGGTGCAGGCTGCACCAAGATAACACCTGGGGTAATGTCTCTGAAGTAGATTTATGAATTCCATTGGTGATGCTCCAGCTGTGGAATAAATACATATGCAATTCAGAACACAGCTGACTAGGAACTCATCCATTATTTATCATATTTAAAAAAAGACATGACTGACACGAGGAGTAGTCTTACCATTTTTCACCATTGATGGTGTTCCATAGGAATTCACATGGCTGGACAGAGTTAACACCTGGAGGTGTTGAAGATGTTCTAGGACTTCCACTTGTGCTGTTTGATGGAGGCAGGTACAGTAATTCGATGATCCCAAATAATTTAAAATTAAAAAATAAATAACATGCCGAGTTTCAGATTAGAGAAAGTTCCATTCAGGACTGACCGTGCATTTTGTTTGAGCCAGTCCAGGAAGCTTCTATGTGTTTGTTTATTAATCCAATCTGACGCTCTACATTAAAATGAGATTGAAATTGCAAACTTTGAATGGGCATATCTCATGCCCCATATGTCGTAGAGACATGAAACTTTGCAGAGATGCCTCTCCTCATGAGGAACAAATTTGCCTCAAGAACCCATAACTTCTGGTTATACAGATTTTCCGTCATTTTGAATTTTTTGAAAAACACTTACAATTGATCTCTTCCTAGGAAGTTTGACTGATCTGCATGAAACACAGTGAACATAATCTAGGGACACATATCTAAAGTTCCCTCTTGGCAAAAGTTGGAAAACTTACTAAAACTGAGCTTCTATAAGGCAATGAATATTGCGGAGAGCGTGGCTCATCACATAAAGGTGTATAACATCTCAAGGTTTTCGCTGATCACCATGCAACTTTGTAGGCATATGACCACACATAATCTGAGGGGAACCTTTCATTATTGACCCCATCAAACAAAATGGGGGCGCTAGAGAGCTAATTTCTTATCTAGGGCTAACCGCCATATCGATTTTTACTAAACTTGGTAGATATGTAAGAACAGGACGCCTCAAGGTGACTGGAGAAATTTAACTCTAATTGGCAACTGGGTGGCGCTAAAACAACATAAAAATGCTTAAAAATGGCTAAAATGCGACCGATCACTGTGGCTCCCCCTGTGGCCCAATGTTTGGGGTTTTTTTCTTCTAATTTTTGGTATGACTAAGTCATGATATTGTATGCTGTACATAATCATTGAAACTGTCATTGTGTCATTCTGTCAGTCAGTCATTCTGTCTGTCCCACATTTTTCTACACACTGACGTGATCAGTCTATGTGAAACTGCACATAGGCATTGAGGATTGGCATAGGTAGAAGGTGACAAAGCCACCAATGGGTATGGACTAGTATGTTATTATTATACACAAAAGTAAACAAAACATCCATTTTAGATCTGTTAATTTTTTTAGGAAAGAGAATCATTCCTCACCTTTCTAAACGCTCTAATTATTATTCCTAAAGTTGTTGTAAATAAGGCCTTTAAATATTTGCTTTCTCATTAGATGTAAACTGCAAGTAAAAACAATGCTCCTCTGAACGGGAAGGACATGCCTTTGGCTGACTGGTAAATGTTTGGTTTTGCAAAACTGAATCTCAAAAGAAACCATTCAGACGTTTCACAAAGACAATTTGTTCCAGAAAAAGTCTTTTGACTCAGACATGGAATTTAGGCATCATCAATTGTTGGCTGGTTGCTCTCTGTGTTTTCAGTGCTTTAATCAGTCAGACAAGAAAATATTTTTAGACAATTGTAGTCACACCCTGACACTGCCACCCGACCATACCGATCACAAACACTGATATAAAAATACCCATTAGTCTAAAGCCCTATTCGCACGGGACTGGTATTACCAGGGGATTTCAAATGTCTTTTTAATGCTGATTTAAAGTGAAAGCACATCAGTGTGGATGTTGCCTAGTACATAGAGTTTGAATGGGAAGTTTGACCACTTTCAGGGAGTTTCTAGAAATGTGACACTCCCCTAAAAACATATATAATACTTGAATTTTATAACAGATTCAAATAAAATATCCCTAGTTATCATCATATTAGCCTGTATGTTTCAGGATAACACGATTGGTCCCTTTGTCCTTTTATAAATACAAAACTCCGATTGTATTTTAATTCACATTTCACAGCAGTGCACAGAAACAACTATCCCAGTTAGTGCTGGGAGACAGAGACAAAGCTTCAGGGGTCAACAAGGTCAGAGGGAGTCTCAGTGAAATTATCCATGTTGTGATGTTAACATACAACTTAGCAGTTGTTGGAATGATAATGGCTAAGGGAGAAAGAAAGGTACCCTCCCTCTCGTCCTCTGCCCTCCTCTGTCTTTACAGACCTCGCTCCCTTTCCTAATCCACTTGTAATTTCCATTTTATACTCTTCTCCCAGATTAAGCTTTCAGATAAAAGAGAGAAAGGAAAATGCAGTTCAGCCAAAGTTTCCGATGTTTAGGTCAGTGGGAGTTGAAGATTAAGGCTGTGGTCAGCTTCAGCGATAATAAAAATGTTGTAAGGAAAACCTGTGAGTAAAGAACAGTTGGCCAGTGACACATTGACTAAACAAAAACTGACTGTATTTCACAATGTGAAAAAAGAACATAGAAAATATCAGGATAGACTTTACAGCTAAATGCTTAGGTCAGCATGCTAACATGTTCACAATTACAACACAGGCATATGTGTAGCAGGTATAAAGACCATGTTTATTATCTTAGTTTACATTCGCAAGTAGCACTTTACACAAAGCACTGCCGAGGCTGATGGGAATGTCAAGTGTTTTGCAGGTATTTGGTAATGAACCAAAATACTGAACAAATCCAAATTTTGATGTGATGGCGCTACAGCAAAAGTGATCAGTTCATCCTGAAGGCAAAATCTCCAGCCACAAAGTCACACAACACACAAAGTCTGTAACACTGTAGGTCCATCCATCTTCTAACCGCTTCATCCTCTTGAGGGTCACGGGGAGGCTGGAGCCTATCCCAGCTGACATTGGGCAAGAGGCAGGGTACACCCTGGAGAGGTCGCCAGACTATCGCAGGGCTGACACATAGAGACAGACAACCACTCATGCTCACATTCACACCTACAATTAAACTACTCCCCAATCTCCATGTCTTTGGACTGTGGGAGGAAGCAGTCCAAATACACAGGGAGAACATGCAAACTCTGCACAGAAGGGCTCCCACACCTGGGCTCGAACCCTCTTGCTGTGAGGCGACAGTGCTAACTATCACACCACTGTGCCGCACCCACTGTAGGTCCAATTTGAACAATCTATTACGAATGGTCTACAGTGCAAAGCACAGTGCTACCCCCAGATTTTTTTCATAGGGATGGCCAGATGGGGCCACTGAAAATCTTGGGGTGGTACACCAAAACTAAAAGCCAGACATAAATTAATTTCAGGAATTCTATGATGCTGTTGAAATATATATGCCAGTTGAAAACTATGTCAATATAAGAGTTAAGGAATTGCATCCTGATATTATTTCTTATTTTACAGTTAAAGTTACTATTTGTCTGATGTGCATAGACTAATACTAATACTCATTCAGTTATCGTTTTGAGTTCCACACAATCCTGTTTTAATAGCGCTTTTTAAACAGAGATTGCTGTGTAGGGCCGATATGAAGTTCCTTCTTTATACTGCCTTTGCATTTTTACACAAAACCAAACGACAGTGGCATCATCCCACTCCAGTGTGTGATTTAAAGACATTCCAGCAACACACATTTAAAATAGGCATGATGGGTGAGACATGTAACACAACAGCGTCAGCCTCTAGTGTGACATAAAATATACAGGTCAGCAGCGTTTTTTACTCACTAACAATGACATTGAGATGGCAATGGCAATCATTTATCATTTCTGTTACATGGTGGCAGATTTCATCATGTGTGTGTACAGGGATTGTACAGAAGCAAACATTTACTGGGAACAAGTCCTCTCAAGTTTAGGGGAGACTTGTAGCACCTGTAGAACCCATTTACATTCAGATATCATGAGGTTAGGGCTAAAGGGACCCCTTTGAAAAATGGCTGTGCCAGTTGTTCCTTCGCCAAAATTTAGCCTAATGTTGGAGTGTTATTTAGCCCACTTTCAATAGGAGGGCCAGCCATTGTATTTAGGTGGCCATTTCATACTGCGGAAATTGAGCTTTTTTTTTGGCTTCATGCGCCACTAAGTAACTTGAATGAATGGAGGCCTGCCTCCAATACTGTATCCAGTTGTCTTAATTCATCCCTGATCTCACATAGATGAAGTACAGATCATGACAGGTCTGACAATTCCATTTTCAAAATAAAATAGCATAAGTAAAAAAAAAAATGAGGCCTGTCTTGTTGAAAAAGCACACCCATGGCCTGCTATGGTACACACATACAATACCACATGTCTATGAAGAGATGTTTTTGCCATTCATGCAAAATCATACTGCACGCTGCACCTCTATGCATATGAACTTGCAAAGCAAGATCAAGTTGGCAAAAAATCTAGTAAAAACTTTCGGTGATAAAAACTCCCACATTTGCAGTAAGCCAGTGTGAACCCATCATTTTCCCCTCTTGTTTTTCACAAGTTCTGTGAATTGTTTCATATAGTGACACTTGTGGTCATTGTGTTTTTTTTATGTGGATCCTGGGCACCATACCATGTTCCCATTGGGGAAACAATAAAGTGTCAAATTAAGTTAACAGTTCTCAATTTTAGCCAAAAGACAGCATGTACTTTAACATGAGTGTAAGGATTACAGACAGCACAGAATGTAGCAGAGTTGTAGTTCAGACAGTGATCAGAGCATCAGACCGAGATCCTTGTTGTTGTTGTTCTGTGCGTGCTGACCCAGCTAACCGCTCTGCGGGACAAACAGGAAGCCATTTATCCAAGGCCAAATTTCCCCAAAGCTTCTTACTGCAGCTCCAAGATTGTCTTTGTTCTTTTGTGAGCCAAGAGACAATGATGATTTTAGGATTAAATTGATTTTTGGAAAATGAGCCTGGGTCAGTTACGTAAGAGATGACAACAATCCAGCTCAGCTCTCATCTGGGTCAGACAGGAACGGATTCCATCGGGCAAGAATGTATCACCTTCTGGTTTACTGCTATAGGAAATAAGTGATTTTTAATAAGAGGGCAATCAGATAAATCACAGTAGTCTATATCTAACCAAACAGTGACTCGCCTTCATTTCCTCCTTCATTTCCCTTGTATACTGGCATCCTGTTGTGATGTTTCCTGTGTTTTGCCTGCGTGTCTGTGGATGTATGCTTCATGTCATGTAATGGGAGTTTCCATCCAAGTCTGAAGAAACACAAACACTCGCTGTGGGCCAGCTAATTACGTGGGTCACATCCTATAGGCACAAATGGACTCCAAACGCTCTGATAGAGGTGAACATAGTGTATAAACTTCTCTGGTTTTGGCCAGAAACCCTCAAATATATAATACAATGTTGTTTACAGCAATGCATCTTTTGATCGTGAAGTAGGGTTATTAGTTTCACTTAATTTTGCTTTTGATCATGACATCGATCAATAACTAACCAGCCAATTCTTTTTAAAAAAAGCACAAAATAATGTGAAATACAAGAAGCCTTTCCTGTAATTCCATCTCAAATGCACTTTCCATTTAAAGATGGTAAAACTTGAATGTCTTGCCTTTTATTTATTTATTTTGTTGGCTTTGCTAATAGACAGCCAGCTAGCTACATTAACATGTGGAAACTGTGCCCACTGCCCAACGTTAGCTAACATTAAACAATTACTGCTGATAACTGACTGCTGCAAAAACATGTTAGCCACCCTTTGGTCCCCTCCCGTGTAGCCACGTAAGAGGCTGAATTTTGAGCCACAAAACCCCTTTAGCGTGGTTAACTATGTTGGGACTAGCCGTGCTGACATTGTGTTAACAGAACTAACAGTAGCTATGTTTCCATCCAAAAGTGATTTGAATCGTTGGGAAATGTGCATTAAAAGAAATACGAATCCTGTGTGTTTCCATTAAATGTACGGACTTTGGTGAAAAATACTAACTTGCGCGAGTTTTCCGCAGAACCAGAAACAAAACAAGCAGAGCTGAGGGCTCTCCGTGGAGAGGGAGAGCCGAGCCTCAGGATATGTGCGGGGCAGGCTGCTGTGGGGTGAGGGAGAGCCGAGGCTAGAGAGTATGTGCGGGTCTGTGAGGAAGGGCTGCTGCGTGGTGAGGGAGAGCCGAGGCTCCCAGAGCAGGAGAAATAGAACCAAATAGGATAAAATACTCGTGTGCTCGTCTGGTAGGAGGAGCTCAGGGTGGAGATGAACAAAACCTAACTCAGATGAGACTCAAAATTAACCGTTTTCAGGCTTTCTACCTACTGCAGCTTTAATTTGAACATAACTGTTTCCATCCCCCGTTTTGCCAATCAACATTTTTTCGAATCAACCAAAACCTGGCTAAAATGAGCATATTTTAGTTTGTGCGAATTAGGGGATTTTAATTCGAATTTTGGCGTTTCCATCATAATTTTCCGATGCGATACTTCCAGATGCGCATCGAAACAGGCTGATGGAAACATGGCTAGTGATAACATTGTCAATGCTGAATGAGGTTTGCTGCTCAATATTTAGCTCACTCACCTGGGCGACCTGGGGGGAGACTGGAGGGTGGGTACAATGCTGTTGAGTCGGGATGGCAGCAGTAATCGCCAAATGAGCGACACTGCTAGCTACCCATCTACCAGAACCTGTCAGTGCGGGGTCATCCCTATGTTTCCCGGGCTCTATGTTCCCCGCTCAACCTAAAAGGGTTCTATGTTTCTGTCTTGGTTTATGTCTTGGTTGAGTGGGGAACATAGTAAGCGGGGAACATAGGACCTTTTTTGCAGGGTTAGGTGGGGAACATAGAACCTGGGAAACATAGAACTCAGGAAACATAGATACACTTCCGTTGATGCACAGTGCAGTTAACTAAAAAAGTACTATCCACCTATTGACCAACATGCGTAACCAGTCAAAAACATTCTTGTCAGTTAACTGATAAAGAAATTGTGAAGTCAAAGTGACAACCAGTGAGTCTTTTAAACCTAATATTCTCTAAAGGAGTTTAAAATTCTGCCTGTGCATAACATGACATTTTCACCTGGCTTTGAGATGTAAATCTGGATTTATTGCTGGCAAGATTTATTGTTGACACTGTTATTTGATGAATAATAGATGGCAGAGTACTGCATTTTATATTATCTTGTAAGAATATCAGGTGAATGATTGATAATGGTTAAATACCTGCTTTCCAAGGAAGCTCTCACAGTAATTTCCACTCAGATAGAAACTAAACTGGAAAAAAATTTAAAGTAAAACTATCACTCAAACCACATGAAGACCAGCACATCCTGAAGTTCAGTGGAGAAGATACACAAATTATATTATTACTTTTTCATATGACCCCCCTAAAGTATAGATATGGTGGAACATTATAACTGTCATGTAATGTCCAAACAATCAGTGACTTTTCTGGACATTGTTTCATGTCGTACCTTCATAATTAGTCCTTCTACAGGGACGCAGGAAACAAACAGTGTCACTAATAAGTGTTCCTGTATTTGCACACTTAAGACTCAGAGTTGCAGACTTTTTTGGTCTGTTTAATAAGATTGTCTTTTTTGTTGAACTAACACACAACATATTGTACTTAACTAATAGTAATACTAAATGAAAATACTACTTTATAGTCACACTTGCACCCTAACATTTCGCTCCATTAAAAACAAGACAATCACATACATCAAAAACTAAAATGTAGTAAAATGCTAAAATCACAAAAGTTGCATTTTCTCTGTTGCATTTTCACTATCTCTTCCTTTTTGATCACACTTGACACACTAATGTTTTCTACGACAACAAAAACAATTACAATCAATGCTGCCACTTAAACTGTCCTGATTGTAATCAATGGGACTTTGGCTTTAACTTCGAGTATAAGGCAGTGATATGAGGGAAACATGATAATATGTAATATAATGGCTTAAAAATATGTTCAACTCATCCCATGATTCCAAACTCAGTGCTTATCTATTAAAAAGAAAGAAAAGTTTCATCAACGGCACTGAAATAAATAAAGGTGCTATGTTAGCTATGTTAGCATCCCTCATTGAAACCAGTGAGCCAGTTTCCAGCTACCACCATCAGGGAAATGCTAAAACTGACAACAAGCTGTAGTTTGTGTTCTTCCTCCAACAAGTGCCTGGCAAAGCAATATAACATGTGAAATTGAAAGGACAGCTCTTTCAAAAAAATACAGTCTATCTAAGGAAAGAACATCTCCACAGTGCAGCCATGCAGTTTTCATTTTACAGTGTACAGATGTGCCGGAGATAAGGAGCCCCACAAGGAGGGGATGTAGAGAGCCCTCTGTGCTCCCAGACGATGCACTGAGCTCAGGCTGTGCTGCAGGTAGACTCCCCTGTCCTTCCTAGCAACCATGGTCCTTCTTTCTCATGAGAGGGAGTGTACTATACTTCCTCTGTTCGACATCTTTGTCCATGTCCCACAGTCCTCAGGGGTTCTATTGTCCCACAGTGTTTCCTTCCAGTGCACTTCCAAACTATTAGGAACCGCTTGGTACTAGGAGTAGATGGTAATGACCTCCCGACCTCCTCCGCGAACTAAAAGGACGCGGTCGAGACCATCCATCAGGACCTCCAAAAACTCCATATCTGAGACACACATTCTGGTTAAGGGCATACTGCACATTAAAGTAAACACATGCCGCCATTTTCAGACTTATACAACCTTAAAGCTCATGAACACACCAAAAATTGAATGAATAAGTGCATTTCCCAAAAAAAAAAAGAACTACTCCTTTAATATGCCAATATTACATTGAGTGAGTGAGTTACCAACGTGTTGACTAAATGGCTAATTAGCTGAAAAAGGATACAGTTCTCATCCCCTTTTTTGTTCTTTGGTGGGCCCGGCATGTTAAGCAACACCAGCTGTGATTCACGGGAATTCTTGAGCACCACCTCGTTCAGCTTCACAGCGGTGTGCATCCTCCGCACGTTGGACTGGTTGCTATAAAAAACACGGACATTATCATGAGCTTTGGTTATCTTGCCATTCCTTGCAAAGTCAGAGGGCTGGTTCAGTATTATACTCTAAATCAGCATTCTACAGGAAGCACAGTATGAGTGATTGCCAATCTGATGATGTTGCAGGCAAATACAATACACACACACACACACACACACACACACACACACACACACACACACACACACACACATGCAGCGTCCATATTTGTCATCATGCAAACTGAGCTGGTGAGCCACTAACAAACAAGCATGCCAGCACAGACATTATTCTCACACAGCGCATGCACAGAGTTCGTGCACATGCAAACAAAAAGAAAAAATATGAAGTGACTTACAGATTCTCCCATTCACTAGAGGAAGGGAGCAAAATAAAACAACATATCCAACATTAATGCAACATTCTGAGTTTATCAGGTACCTAGATTATTTTATTATTATTATTATTAGATCATCTCTCAATTTATAGTAATGTAAAGGAAATAAATAATGTTTAATGCTGAGTTAAATCTAAATAGAACATTTGACATGTTGGGCACTAAAACAAAAATCAAGGAATGTGTCTTTCAGGTGTTTTGCAGCAAAGCTGGATCTACTTACGGTTTCATATTAAATATGTCTTTAACTCCTATGCTTTCTCTGTGTCTGTTCCTCTCGTTGACCAGTTTGTCTTTGGTCCAGGTCATGTGGACACGATCAGGTGCGGCACCTGCAGCTTTGTCATTCATAAAATGAGACGCCGTGTTCCTGTCGTGGATCAGCTGGGCCTAAACATATAACAGGTCAGATGATATACAGTCAGTTTGGTATTTTTAGGCATGTCATGTCCTGTTTCTATTCTAATTTCTAATAATGAAACATTAGACATTTACTTCCTGGCAAACTCAAAAAAGATCACACTCTGGAGAGACACTAATATTATGTTACTGCTTCTCTCAAAATAAAACCAGTATCGGTATGTTTTTCTTAGTATTAGTAGACATTTTAACAACAGAGCAACAAGTCATTGCAAATTCATCATTTCTTTACAGTGATGATGGACATGAAAATATGACCAGAAGATGGTATGAGGACAAATCAGGTAGATGTAGTTATTTTTAGGTCAGTAAGGTGGCAAACAGGTTCATGGTGATGACAGAACATGCAGGAAAAGAACACAGAAAACATGAAGCTGTCTTTAACAGTGGACACGGTGAACCTCCTGCTCTGTTTCTTGATCTCCTTTAAAGACAATTTCCTGCAGGACCCAAGGCTCTGTTGCTTTAAGCTATATATATGATTCACAACATTTTGATCTGTGTCAGAATCTCTGAGGGAGTTGATATGCAGCAGCAGGCTGATAGAAAATAACTGGACTAAGTCTCATGTCGACCACAAATACTGATAGTGTGGGTCACATTTATTTGTCTTCCTCTAGTGGCAGCTTTTGGTAGCTGATATGTCAACACTGACAGAACAGTGACACACTGAGGCCAAACATTTCAACTGCTGATGACAGCACTGTCTGAAAGATTGCAGTTGTTATGAATGGATTATGATGTGAGAAAGGATGGCATGATAAATGGACGGATCAGTGGCATCATGGTTGGTTACTATGGGTCGTTTGGTCGAAGTGGCTACCTCATCCTCTGGTATGCACTGTGTGTTGAAAGAAAGGACACCCGAACACTTCTTCCTCTTTATGGAGCCGCGCGATACATCTGTGATGCTCTGAATCTGAGCCCGTTATTCAATGACAAAGCGAGGTTGGGGGAAGAGGTCAAAGGTCAACAACAGCAGAACAGACCATGAGGAATTATCCTATGCCTTTGTCTTTGGGTGGGGGGTAGCTGCATCTGTATAGTACATCTTCAATATAATTTTTATAGCGTTGTATATAATTTTTATAGCATTTTTGCATCATGTTTTAAAGCTGCAAATATGCTAATTTCACGTAAATACTTTATCATTATTTTGCCCCAACTGACTGAACATTGTGGAAGACTCTGAAACTGAAAACCATTTTCCTCAGCTGAAACAAAGCTTTTATTTACTTTTATTTCACAGATAAAGAAAAATAAATTGTGAAGACAATGTAGTGCCCACAAAATAGAATTTTAAGTCTTGTGTGTGATTTATCTTCATTTAGCTTCATATGAGTAAAGAAAATCTCAGCTAGCGGCTAGGCTAATTTATGTAAAAGTAAATGTCATCGGCGTATGCTCATATTGTTTAGCATGATGAATTTGTGGGGAAAATGTGTCTAGTGTAAGACACTTAATTTGTCAGTGAATCTTGTGAGCTTGTGAAATACAAATGCTTTTCTGTGAATCTTGCGAGTTATTATGACACCAATTTGTGTACTTTTATGTACTTTGTGTAAGATGTAGTTTTGGATCAGTCAAACTGTACAGCACCTCACAGAAATTTCACTGCCAACTAGTGTTTTGGAGTTTGGAGGTGTAACTGAGTGACACAGGCACACCAGTCTACAAATATATTATGTATTAAGGAAACATCAAGATACAACATACAAGACCTGTCTGATTTAGGGAAGGCAACTTGACTGGAACTCCTGAAAGCCACTGATTTGAAATAAATAAATCTAAAAGTCAAGATCAATAATACATTCCTTTGCATTCATTTGATTCTCAATGAAGACATTGCTTTACCTTGTGGACTTCACGTTTAAATATGCAATAAAAGATACAATTAATTGCAAATAACAGTTGGAAATAAGCATTTATTCAAGATTTTTTTTGTCACATTACCTCTCTCTCCCTCTCAGTGCGGGACAGCTGCATCTGTTTAAGCATTTCAGACCTCTGCTCCATCACCAGCGTCTTCTCATAGGTGAAGGCGGAGATGTCACTGTCATGCTAAAGGGACACAAAGAAAACACTTGAAGTCATTTGCTCATTCAGAGCAGATTAGAGTGACAGGTAGCCTCTCTGTATTTTGCTCAAGTATGATTCAAACAACCACTTCGACCAACCATCATTATAAACAAAAATGAATGTCCTTAATTGTTAACATTCTCACCATCTCCACCACCTCCACCTCTGCATCCAGTCGAAGATGGTAGAGAAACATCTGGAGGTCTTTCTTCATTTGAATGGAGTTGTCATCCATTTGGGCCACCGTGAAGATTCGCATTTTACACTTCCTCCATACCTACACAGGTAGTACATGTATCAGCTGCAGGTTACACAGTTAAGCTTCTGAATATAAGGAAAAATAATCACTTTAATCTGGAATACAGTAAAAAACGTTTATAAAGCTGACTATTCTGTATTTATTCTATTCATTTTTCACATGGTTATTGACTCTTTTCTTGCTTTTTAGAGCCCATTTTATTATTGATATTGAAACTATACTGAGTCAAATATGTATAATTCTGTTCACAAAAATGCATTAAGTGATCTCACACACATACAGACTACAAACACACACACACACACACACACACACACACACACACACAAACAGTCACCTTGTGTTGACTAAGTAAAAATGGCAGCAGCATGAGCAGTCCACCATCATGTACGATCCACCACACATCAATGGTTCCCTCACTCAGACGCTCCCGGTTACTGGGGAAATTGTCGATGTTCTTAGCAACCAGCAGAGCCTGATGAGCTGCCGTCGTCTCTCTCACTGTCTCTGCAAAGAGAAAGAAAAAGAGAGTTAGTAATGGTTGAGCATTTTGATTTTTTTTTTTTAATGTCAGGGCTGAGGGATGCAGCTACATAAAGGTTCTGTGTCTCCCTTTGTGCTGTTCCCCTGTATCTTTCCCTTGAGTCTTTCCCTTTTCCTCTTGCAGAGGTAAAAGTTCCCTCTACTTGTTGCTGGATTGCCAGTCAGAGCTACCTTATGCCAACTGCTTTATGTCTTCAAACCACTGAAATTCCATTCCAGGAAAGTTCTTAGTAAAGTCTGAGAGAAGCCACTATAAGAAATTTGGGATATCTTACCTTGAAATTCTTTTATATGGAAGCAAATACATACAAGACATGAGTATTGAAATTTTAACAGTCACTGAAAACTTAATACTAAAAAGTAAACATCACTGAATTCAAAGTGTTTAAATATTTAAATATTTTACTTTTAAAACCAGTTCACCTCTTTATAGTATATAGATAGATAGAAATGTATATATATATATATTCAGGTTGCTCAAATCTGATTGGTCAGATTCAGATTTTTAGGTTGAAAAGTTTCAAATAAATCATCAGTCAAAATCTATTTGAAATTTTCCGACTTGAAGCTGAACCGACCTGATTTATTTTATCACACACATCCTTCATGGTGCTTCTTTGTAGTTTACCTATGAAGTTCCTCCTCGAGGAGTCCCGACCTTCTCCCCAGCCTGTTGGCCAGGCCATCAGGACCGCATTGTGTTTCATCCCTCCCAGTCCTGCTGACTGGATGAGCAGAGAGAAGCCGTCCCGCAGGTTGGATGACACCACCACATGAGAGAAACCCTTCATCTTCTCTGCGCTCATGGCCGCTTTCAGTTTCTGCAGGGACCAAGTGGAGCAAAGGCAGGTGACAATGTGAGACAGAAAACGATACAGGATGAGCAGTGTTTCAGATGATGAACTGTGCAGACTATTTTGAGGTGCTGTCACTCACTACTTGTATAACATGCTGGCAGCCTCTTTTCTACATGCAACTTGTAAAAAGGATTTCACCTGGAATCAGGGTAGTTGTAAGGTGAACATAAGCAGCATTACGAGGTTGACCAATGATGACTTGGTTTTGACTGTGGTGTTGTAGCGTATATAACAAACCATCCATCATTCCCAACTCCAGGTTGAGTGTTACCAACTGACAGTATTGGACATTATTAAGAGCTTATGTGAAAGATAAGAAAACAAGTCACACCATATTTAATCATTTTTTAATCCTAGCTGAATTGCATTCCCCTACACCATAGCTACAGTCACTGAGTCAGTCTTGAGACACGAGCTATTGTCAAGTGAGTCCTGCAGCACACACCAAACTTTAATCATTTCATGTCTATAGTTTTCAAAACACATATAAGCTTTATTGTCAGGGTCATACAGCATGTCCCCACTTACTCCCACTGTACAAAAGTAAAATAATATTCCAGATATGTCTGCTGCCTTCTTGCACTGGTGATGCCATTTGAACCCTGCGTAGTAGTGATCTCTGTGGTATCAAGTTCCCACTGATACACCCGTCTGGCCTATTGTGAGCAGCGTCATTGATCGCGAGCACACTGATTGGCACACACAGCTGTCAATCATGAAGTAAAACCTCCTTTCTATAGCATCAAATATTTACTTAAACACACGTCAGCATGACAAGAAGTACCTAAAATGACAGAAAGCATCTCAGGGAAAAATGTATTTGATGTTCACTTTGAGTTTCTAGTTAAGCCCATGTCCCATATGTTAACATGGAGGGGGCAGGGTTTATGACCTATACTGCAACCAGCCACCAGGGGGCAATTGAGCTGTCTTGGCTTAATTTTTGGAGCACTGTCATGTTGCCGGTCTTTGTTTCACTGTTTGTGGGTACACATATACAATCTTGTGCAAGTCAGTAAGATTGTTCAGACAACTGTTTCCAATACTTTGGCCCCTCATGTCTGTACATAAGGAGGACAAAAAAATTTAAAACACCTCTCAATATAAAGTAGTTGCACCACCACCATTTACTATGATTTCAGTTGCACAATTTACACATTTCCTACAATGTCACAAATAACTGACTAGAATATTTGTGAAGGTGGAATTTATGGATAAGTTGTAAAAATTTAATCTGTAAAAAACACATCATATTTAATAGTACTTCTAAATTGCTGCTGTACCCAGAACTTTAATGTTGGCATACACACCTGAACACTGGAAAACCATGCAGAGGACTCAACAGGCTGAGCAGATGACAAACAAACTGACAAACCTGCTCTCCAGTCTTGGCATCAGTCCCCCGGGTCATAAAGGTTCCCTCAAGGACCGAGCTAACGATGGTCAGTCCCTTTCCTGCTTTAAGCTGCGTAGTGAAGGACAGGAGACGAGGGTGTCTTACCGTCAGGTCAGGGTCTAACTTACATAACACCAACAGCTGAGGCCTAAAAAAACGAGAAAAAATGTAACTAGTAGAATAAAAGTTAAAACTAGAGTTGCAGTTACAGTTTACATCCATGTCTGTGAAAACATGGATGCTTCACATACATCTTCCTCCTGGCAGAACAGAAGATCAATACAATCAGTACAGTTTCAATGCGGTCACCTGACCAAATATCTCCCCTCCTTCTACAAGAAATAATGTCCATAGAAGTGTTTTTGCGTGACATTGTTATGTCACAGTGAAGGTGACCTTTGACCTTTTGGATATAAAATGTCATCACGTATCACTATATCCTATTGGACATTTGTGTGGAATTTTGTCGTAATTAACATGTGAATTCCTGAGTTAGGGCCAAAAACATGTTTGTCTCACAGTGACCTTCGACCACCAAATTCTCATCAGATCATTCTTGAATCCAAGTGAACGTTTGTGTCAAATTTAGGAAAATTCCCTGAGGGCCTTCTTGAGATATCATTCAATGAGAATGGGACAACCATTTCTGGCCACGGATATCTACAGCACAGAGGCATAAAAATAAGACTTAAAGATATAATATATTAACGTTAAGTGTGCCAGTTTTACAAATCAAAGTGTGTTCACATGTCTTAGGAAATACCACTACATATATGAAAACGCCTTACATCTCACACAAAATACTTCCCTGGTTTCACTATGATAAAAGCAAATCTCAGCATACACTCACCTCCAGTTTTTGGTGTGTAATGGTGCTTCCTCCAGCCGGATGAGAGCATAGCGTGCTGCATTTAAGGACAGACCTCTGATCCCGTCTCCCCATTCCTTCACTGCCCTGCGACCAAAAGGTCCACATAGGAATGTTTCAGGTTTCTTTTCCAAATGTTTAAGAACATAAAAGATATTCAAGTGTTTTATCCAGTCTCAGTGGCGTTTAAGATATTGAGCTTTTTATACTGTCTTGACAGATCTCTTGATATTCTGACCTGAACCTCCCAGACTCACCCTCTGTACTCAATGTACTTGTAGATACAGCCGGCTATCACCATGGCAACCAGGGCATAGTACCAGGAAGAGATGAACATGAGAGAGAGACACAGACTCATCCCTAAGAAGGATAGGGTCCTACAGGACACACATACAGTGCCCATTATTACAAGATGAAGGACCACAATCTGTGGTTTTGGTCAGTGCTTTGGAATCTTACATCTTACATTAAATGTGCATGTGCAGGATCTGTTTTGAGTTTAGCTGGGAGCTGTTCTTACCAGTGATAGAACTTGAAGCGAGGTCTCCAGTTGGGGGTACGGAGCAAAGTCTGAACAGCACAGGCCAGATTAACAAACAGATAGCACATGAGGAAAAACCTGAGCAGACACACACACGGGAAAGATCAGCAAAGAGAGAAAGGAGTGTAGCAAAATGTGCATCACTGACACAGACTGAAAGCAAGTGGATCATTTTAACCACTTACATGGAGAGGATGGGAGCCACAGCATCCAGAGAAGCAATGAGGATTCCTATCTCACAGATCCCAACAGTCAGCAGCAGAGCCCAGGTGGGCTCACCATTAGCCTTCCCATGACCAAAGACCTGAGAAAGACAGAGACAGAGAGAGGTGGTCCAATACAGTACTCCATAAAAACACAAATACAAACACGCTCTATCATCAACACCAAACAGTATAGTAGATACACTGCAATATCTTTTTTATTATCAGGATTATTATTATTTATAACTCCATATTCATTCAGATTAAGGCATAATGATGACACGTCAATTTCTTTTCTCTTGTGCAGAAAGAGTATCTGTTCATGGATCACAGGAGATGTATGGTCCACTTGTGAATTGACTGGTGAATGCCAAACATTCTTTCGATCACTCACATGATCCACTTAAAAACGACTTTTTTTGCATGAGTGTTTCAGTGTGTTTTGCTAACAAACACTGGTTGTAATTTGGTCACAAGTAAACCCCACAGGGCACGTAAAGGTCAAATATAACATTTTCACTGTGGAGTAGAATCAAACGGTCTTAAGTTAAATACATTCCATGGCTTATAACCCTTTTCCACAAGAATTAGTAAACACTGGAAAACCATAGACTGTTTAACATAATAGATGTAGCTATCGTGACGTCTCAAGTTCAACATTTTGGCAATTATTTTCTTGGTTTTTTTTGGAGCCAGACGTGCCCATATTTGGACGATAGGGTGGCAGACAATTGACTTCTTTCCCATCGCCAATAGAGCACAGCCGTATACACAGCTCTACAGTAGACAAGTATGCCTCTCTGTTTTTTTCACTGCTGTGTCACATTTAATGTCACAAAATTGCTGGAAAAGAGGGTTAGTAAACAGTATAGCAACATTGAGGCCAGTGAAAATGTTACAGTAGTTACTATATACTTTTTTTTATATATATATGTTACTTTATCAGTCTGTCTTTAAAACCTAACGGCGACTAATTTGGAGTGATGTCCATGCACTGCTTGGATGGAGACAGACGAAAAACAAACATCTTTTCTAACACTGACCTGTAAGAAAGGGATGATGCCATCCCGAGCGATGGCCTGCAACAGGCGGGGTGCTCCAGTAAGGCTCTGAAGCCCTGCCCCACAGCAGGAGAAAAATGAGCCAATCACAATCACCCAGGGTGACGGCCAGGCCAGAATACCAATAACCGGATTCTTCTTTACTGAGTAACCAAACCTGAAACGCCCAAAAGCATACATACGTTATATGTATTGTATACCAGGATTGTGTACCTTTATGAGACACACCAAAGACACATTTTACACTTACTTGTCTCTCAGCACCACTCCTTCAATGCAGGCTCCAAACAAGACAACACAGGAGATGTCTGACCATGACATTAGGGTGAAAATACTGTACACCATGTATATACTGCAGTAATAAACCCGAACTGGCAGTACCAAACAAATAAATACAGATGTAACTGACAAAACTCGTTTTTCTTTCCATCATTACAGTACTGTGTATTTACTGTATAAGCTGCTCACACACTCTAAAACAGCCTAAAGGATACAGATGAAAGAAGTGGTGAGAATAGCCATTATGGTTCCTATTGGGATGGACCTCTGGGCATCTCTGAGGTCACCAGACCTATTAGAACCAGCCATTATACCTAAAACAAAACACAAGATGTAAAAGTTAGAGTCAGTTTTAGAGGAAGTATTAAATATGCTGTACCCGGCATTCAGAACATTTTCATGGTAGCAGACAGCTTTTTGCTATGTAAAGCTATAGTGGAGTAATGGCGTCCTGAGCAGAGAATTAAGTCACGCTCTCTGTTTGTGCTGTAATCCCAGCTTTTTGTTTTATTGTTGTGGAAGCCAGTCCGGTCACACACGTACGTTATTGCACGTGAGTACCTGTGTGACACGCCCTTGGGTGTATCTATGTGATGCAGCAGGCTTTCAGCTGACTCCAACGTAAACCTATCCACGGCAATACCTGATACTAAAACATGATGTGTTTTCTAAACCTATCTAAACTGTTTATCCACGTCTTTAAAGTTTCATGCCGGAGACAGCATGTCACATACAGACGTCTCACAGAGACCCCAAAGGGGCGAATGAGAATGCATTAGCATGTCCTATAAAAGTACTAGTATTACAGTAAATGAACTACAGTTACCACAAAGCAGTTACACCCATGTCTGTCCAGACTCATATGTAGCCATGACAGCTGACAATGTTTGAAATATGGCTGTTACAACCAAGAAGCCACAGATTCTAAAACATGGATGCTTCACACACATTTTTATCCCAGGCAGCACAGAAGATCTATACAATTAGCAGAGTTTTAAGGTGAGCACCCAAAATTTGTGTCATTAATTCAGTATCCGACCAAACGTCTCTTCATTTGTTTCTGAGTTATTAAGTTAAATAATGGCCAGAAAAATGTTTTATTAGTATTATTATGTCACAGTGATGTCAACCTTTGATCTTTTGGATATAAATTGTCATCATTTTACACTTTTAGACATTCAGACAAAATTTAGTGTATAAATTCTTCAGTTCTGGGCAAAAACATGTTTTTTGAGGTCACAGTGACCTTGACCTTTGACCACCAAAGTCTAATTTGTTTATTGTTGAGTCCTGGTGGGCGTTTGTGCCAAATTTGAGGAAATTCCCTTGAGGCCCTCTTGAGATATCGTGTTCACGAGAATTAGCAGAGTTAAGTCATGATGACCTTGATTTTTTTCCACCGAAATCTAATAATTTCATCCTTGATTCAAAGTGGACATTTGTGCCAGATTTATAGAAATTCCCTCAAGGCATTCTTGAGATAACGTGTTCATGAGAACAGGACGGACACATGTACATACAGACAGATGGACAGACAACCCGAACAAAACTATTGCTATTGCTTAACAAAGGCATAAAAATGACATTAATGTAGCTATTGAAAAGTACAAGTACTCATTACTGAATATCCTATCACAATCATTACTTATTAATATAATCTTACATGTTAATATTTGTTTGGTGTTAGATGTACCTGTGACAGAGGGGAAGTATATTCCCACCAGCAGAGTGAAGTAGGTGGTGATGTCATTGAAGACATAGGGCCTATTGACGTCACTGGCCGCGTCCTGGGCCTCTACTGAAGGCTGGCTTTTCTTCTCAATGTACATACCAGCTGGATTATAGTCTCCCCACAGGTTGTCTAAGGAAACACAGAAGAAAGAATTATCAGCTGGTGTGGATAAACATCAGGAATCATACTCTGGGTCAATGAACATCTTGTTAATCATTTAGCCTGAAGGTGGCGGAAGGTGAAATACTGGTAATACTAGATTTTCGCTTCACGGAGAAACCTTCAGAATACTTCCTATTCTCCTTCTCACCTTTGATGACTCCGCTCAGAAGCCCAGGTATGGCCCGCAACTCTGTCAGGTTGTTTAGGTTGAAGTATTCATCACAGGTTGCGTTGGGATATTTACTGTTACAGAAGAGGCTCGATAGCTCTGTGATCACAGTCTTGTTTTTCACGACCTCCGTCTTTGCACATGTTTCAAACATTTCATTCTTCAGAGATCTGTTTCCCAACAGACAGACGCTGCAGAGGAACAGAGAAAATTGTAGTGTAGTTAGATGGAAGCTGCTGTGTCTGTTGTGGTAGGTGGAGTTCTGGCCCTGCAATGATACAGACTTGAGCTTCAGTCTCAGCTGAGTGTGATGAATCTCAACAACTGAAGTGCAAGAATTTCTCCTTATCTTTGCTTTTGCATCAGAATCAGGCACTGGAGATGTAACATTTAGCAATTTATTCATAAAAATATTTCACCATGAAAAACAGTGCTTAATGACAAATGGTTACTTATCTCAGTAACTCACTTAAACTCTGGGGGTTCGATGATCGTCTTGATGACTCCCGCATAAGTGGCCATGATCGAGAGAACAACGCAGGCCAGAAACACCAGAGCCAGTTTGTTCACATACCTGCAGACAGAAGGGGAGTACATGTAACTGTGTGTGTGTGTGTGTGTGTGTGTGTGTGTGTGTGTGTGTGTGTGTGTGTGCATGCGTGTGTTTGAAGATACTTACTTTACCCCTACAAACACTACCAGAGCCATCAGGAGCAGGCAGCATGTCCCATAGACACGCATATTGTTGGACATCGCAGCACTTTCACCTTCTTTAAACACTGTTGCTGTTGGAACAATGTACGTCTGGCAGTGGGGAGACAGTAGAAAGAGAGAGAGAATGTGTCATTAAAATGCTGTCGATGTGGCTGACCCCTGATCTGTCAGAATGCTAACGTACCAGCAGAATCTCTATGGTGCCCAGTATGTACATGGATCCAGCGAAGGTGGTTCCAAGGTAGAAACAGAGACCAACTGCTCCTCCAAACTCTGGACCCAGTGATCGGGAGATCATGTAGTATGAGCCACCAGCTTTGGAGTAATGAAATCAGTCAGTTAGACTACACAACTTTATTTTGGTAATATATGATAACACTTTATTTGGCATTTTAAACTTAAACTTTGGATGGGGAAGACATATGCAGACATATTCCTGCCACGCCAGGAAAAAAAAAAAGATCACTATCAGGTAATAACTTGAAAGAAAATGTCTTTTTACAAGATATCAAGATATTTTTGTGTTATAACGTGTTATAAATGTTGCATGTTATTGTTAACATTACTTAGTTACTTTTTTTCTGGCATGGAAGCAATACCTTTCCACAGTGACATGACCCCCACAGTTTTCAAGTTTTCTGTCTATGTGAAAAAAAAAGTTTAGAATAAAAGTTTATAATAATAATAATAATTATTATTATTATTATTATAATAAAAGCTGCGAGCAGTGATGAACGGGCCCTCGCATCTCAGCGCAACTCAAGGGGTGCTGGCAGGACACTGGCTGGCAGTTCATTTTTGTGAAAGTAAGACACTGCATGTAGGAGTGAGATAGCATATCCTTCTTCATTCCAGTGTGGGCGCTGGAATGACCTATTTCACATTTAATACCACTTCCTCTATCCACCATGTGGCGCTATGGAACGCTTTAATGATACGTCATGTTTTTGTACATCAAATAAAACCACAGCATGAAAATTTCAGGTAAACCAAAACACAAGTGTCTGAAAAGACGTACTTCCTGTTGCCAGAAGGTAAGGCTATGTGCATGACTGAATATTGTCATATCCATGTTTTCAGGGCGAACATGTGAAGTGTGGTGTAGGTTGGATAATTTTAGCGAAAGTTATAGGAATTTCGTGTTTCATGGTGAGATATCAAAATCCAGACCACGTGACGGCGTTGCCATAGGTGCGGCACGTATGTTACATGTAACAGAATCAAATCATATCCATTATAATCTCTTCTTGCACTGAACACTTCCTTTTCTGTTGTACTACGGACAGCAATTCCGGTGTAGGCAGGTGTAAGGCAAAGCTAATCAGCCGTTGGTCGAGGAACTACAGAAGTACACGGATTTGGATCCAATCACATCACTGCCGCTGGGAACCAGCGCTAGTTCTATTACAACTTTCCTATGGGAATGTCCACAGATGACAGTCAGCCAGCGTGCTGACTCCATCGACGTCTGTGTAAGAGACTATGTTCAACGCTGACTAAATCTTGTAATAGCTTTTGATCACAAAGTTGTCTAGGTGGTACACACCAGGTTTGAAGTCAATTGGATAATATCTGCAGGAGGAGTTCGTTTAAATGCAATGCATAGGAAAAGCCAAAATTGACCATGACTGACGTTAAAAATGGCTGACTTCCCGTTGGGTTTGGCCTGTGGGTCCAGGGCTTTTTGTGCATCTGGGCTGGAAACATGTGCGTACCAATTTGTGTACATGTCAGTGAAACATGCCGCGAGGGCTGCTCTGCAAAGGCCATGGCCAAGACATTTTGCCCTGCTGATCAGCAAAACTCATGTCATGTGTCCAGGCCTGGACTATTAAGGAGCATTTCAAGTATAATATTGATAATAATATTAGTAATAGTAATTTCCTCAGTTTCAAGAGGGTCCTTGCACTGCGAGTGCTCAGGTCCTAATAATAATTTGGGGGGTTAAAAGAGATCTCTGTGAATATTTTCTAGTCATTGGGAGAAGTTTTTGACCCACTGTCTAAGCTTGCATATGCCTACAGTTCTTCTCAGGTTGCTGCATTTGATTATCTGGGAGGCCTGAATATAAGCTAATTTATCCAACAACCAAAAAAGTAAAGATTAGGGAAAAAATAATACAGTTATTGCAGTTAGAATAAAAACAAACATCATTTTGTGAAGCACAAATTTATATTTAGCCAGATTTATCTTGTGACCCCAGATTGAGAACAGCTGCCCTTCCAACAGTGTAACTACCATGTTATTTCCTGGTTCTTTTATAAGCACACAAATAAATGAGTGTGTACTTATGTGTTCTGTTTCAGAGCATTGCCTTTATTTTCCCTATAATTACTTTTTTTTTCATTCACCACAACAATGCTGTTGAACAAAGGGTGAAATGTATTTATTCATGTTTCCATTCTTTTTGTTGTGTCATGATGCAATCACCATAACATATGCACAGGAGGTTACATAAGGCTGTGATCAGTATGAATTACTTTAGCAGTGGTAAATGAAAACACTACACTGCATCCAAGACATTGTATGTAAATAATGCCAGTGGATTAGAAAAACAAACAAACAAAACATTTCATAATGTACCTGGGACAACTCCATTGGTTGCTATGGCGCTCATTGAAATGGCTGTGAGCAAAGTCTGTGTGGAGAGAAAGAGGACAGATGTTAAATTCTAAACAGAAGAAAAGAGATTACAGGGTACACTGTGTTATTTGTACATAAAAAATTATAATAATTTAAATAAGTTTCACATGGTAAACTGTCATTAAATATTACCAGTGCTTTGTTCAAGCTTACTCAAAAGGTGCATTGTTTTATCTTTTATTTATTTATTTTTTAAAGTCTAATATACCAGTCATTACTGTATTGGGCTGGGTATAATTTAAACATTTTGTAATTAAATTACAGAAAAATAATTTTTGATGATATTTTGGATCTTGGAAAATAACATGATATAATATAAAAATATGTTTCTTTTACAAAACCCTTTTATCATTTTACAAAAGAGTGAATGAATTAACCTTATTTAAATAATTTTTTGAACATTACAGTTCAGCAGCAAAAACAACAAAGGCGTGTTTAAAACAATACACATACAAGAGGAGGAAAACCCTGAAAACAGACTTGAATTTATTTTTCCAAGGTGAAGGTAAAGAGAACGTGTGGGATCACTGTGAGGACAAAGCTTTATGCCTGACGATATCTAGAAAACTTTTAAATCATATCTTTGAGAATATTAAAGGTCATCATCACAGTGTTTTCTTTTTCAGATTCCCTTTTTTTTTTTTGATACCCAGTGCTATGAACATATTTAAGTAATTACATGAGCAGGTATTGCCATTTTACATGTATACCCAGCCCTACTGATTATATGGGACCTACTGAAAAACATAACCATGGATGGATCACTTGCTGGGCCTAACCAGCACAGGCCCAGGGGCTCACATTGTCAGGGACCTTCACCTGCAAAATGTCACTCAACAAGATAAAACAACTACAAAGAGATGCAAAACAACCACAAGAAGACACAAAGTTATACAAAGACATGCACCAGAACTACAAAGAGACACAAAATGACCACAAAGAGACACAAAACAACTACAAAGAGACGCCAACTGACTACTAAAAAAAACACAAAATGACTACAGAGACACCAAATGACTACAAAGAGACACAAAATGACCACAAAGAGACACCAAATGACTACAAAGAGACACAAAGCAACTACAGAGACACCAAATTACAAAAAGAGACACAAAATGACAACAAAGAGGCACAAAGCCACTACAAAGAGACACCAAATGACCACAAAGAGACACAAAATGACCACAAAGAGACACAAAGTCACTACAAAGAGACACAAAGCAACTACAAAGAGACACCAAAAGACTACAAAGAGACACAAAAAGACACCAAATGACTATGAAAAGATACAAAGCAACTACAAAAAGACTCAAAATGAAACACAGATACAAAACTACAAAGAGACAAAATGACCACAAATAAAAACAAAACCACAGTGAGATGTGTAATGACTGAAAAGAGATGCAAAAGAACAACAAAAGGAGGCTAAACGTCATTTGAGTTTGTGTGCCTTGCTCCTGTGCAGGAGAGGTGGTGAAATCTTCTGCATGTCTGTGCCCAGGGGCCTGTTGTCTCAGAATCCTCCTCTGAATATAACAGTCTACTAAAAAGCACCACTGACATCATATCTTCAGCCTCTGTCTCTTTGGTCTAAAGCATCAAAGCCTTACAGGGTGAGTATGTATTGTAGAAGGGTGTTGGGTGCAGATTGTTCCTATCACATCACATGAGTGCTGAGCATTTCAGTTTGAACAATTTAAACAGTCGGCTCTCTGTTTGGCTGGGGAGCTACTGACGTAAGAAAAGCAGTTGTAAATGAGACACACATTTTCTGCTTGTTTTGAGACATGACATTGTCCCATTCAGGCATTTATAAAATTATAAAGAACGCCTAAGAAAGACTTTGTTTGTCTTTCTTTCATTCACAGATGCCACCAGTCACACTTTGATCAAAAATAGTGACATTGATGCATTGCATTGCTCTTGTGTGCTTACTATACTCAGTTTGGTGTCATACGTCGTCCTACTCATTGTGCCACTGTCAGCAGAAAGTGCTTGGTTGTCGGGTTTATAAATTACTCACACAGATGCAGCACATGGAGACAATGGCAAAGGATCCCAGGATTCCTGCTGTGCCAACAATCCAGGTGAGACGCAGAAAGAGAATCACTCCCAAGATGTTCTGCATGCAGGGCAGGTAAACTCCAATGAAGGTTCCCATTTGAGGGACCTAGGGATGGATAAACACACACAAACACGCAGATAAGAATCAACATGGTGAACAGATGAAAGGAAGACATCAATCAAAAAACAATATAAATTATTATCTAAGGTCATATCCTTTTATTTTATTTTACAATTCCAGCTTGACTGGAACTTTTTCGTATTTCCTTCATTTTACAGAAAGATGTGCTTCTGATTTGTTGTGAGCTGTTAAAGTAATGCCCAAAAATGTTTACATACCCCACGTACTCATGTGCCAGTAATTTGCACATAACCCATGGGTTTTGGAAGGCTGCGATCATGTGACCAATGTACTGATGGGAATAAAGAAGGAAGCAATCCTGAGCGGTCCAGTAAGGAGGCAGGTTGGGGTCGCGGATGGGTCAAAAAACAGAGGACTTTCCCCCTGGGAGTTTCCTTTAGGTGACGGATGTTTGGAATTGTGTGAGCTATGAGTTAATCTTGAGACATTTTAAAGCATGTCCACACCGTGTTCCTTTATCTAAAGCACAGTAACTTCACTTGCCTAAAGCTAACCCAAGCAACTTTGTGCTAATAATGTAACTTTAGGTTAAAGGCGTAACATCATTTGTGGGGCACTAATTTGTAGAATGTCATATAAACCATTGTATGAGGATATGTGACATTTGTCCCCGCCCCCTGAAAAAAAAGGACTTCTGTTCTGACAAAATTAAAGACAGTTATTATAAATTGATGCAGAAAACACACAAATTAGTGCATAAAAATTGACCAGAATGCAGGAGAATAAGTGTTTGATGGTCAAAATTTTATGACGCAGGACCCCTCATCACCCCTCATTTCATATGTATCCCTCCAATGTTGAAATAAAAATTAAGCCTTTGTGTAGTGATGAGTCTGATTAAGGACATTGGCTTGAATGAGACAATGACACATTTAATTTTTAAAAACATGCTATGTGAGATCTTCTTTCAAAATGTCAAAGAAAGATGGTTTAAGATAATTAAAAGAAATACTATACTGAATAACAGTTCGATGGTTTTTTTCCCCCACAAAAATCTCAAAAGCTTAACTTACACCTACTCCTTCTACATCCTTAACAAAACACATAAATATACAAATACAGTTCATTTTAAGGAAGTGTAACTGCTGGACAGACAGTCTCCTACTCCACTGAAAAGTCAGCTCTCTGAATGTGTGCAGTGGAGGTTTCAAATTCCCACAATGCCACAAACTCTGCAAGTTGCATATTGGACCACACTTGGCTAGCTGTGATGTCACAAAATCAGCTTGTATGTACAATGTCTTAAAACTCAACTTTGAGTTGAGTGCAGAAAGTCTTTGAAGTGCTGACTCTACACATGCATCGTTGTGCACAGCGAAGTTAAAACACTCAGGTGAAGGAGCAAGAAGCATTTTCTAGTGGAGGGAGACTCCAAAGTTAGAGACTGACGCAACACAGATGTTAATGGATTGAAGTGGGGGTCTGGGAGGTTCTTTTCTATGCTCATTTAAATTGAAATAAGAATCAAATTGATTGATCAACAATGATTTCCTACATCTCTCAGTTAGAGTGGATGTGCCTGAACAACCCAAACAGAAAACAATCAAAAATGACACTGAAATTGTCCTTTAGAGACATAGACCAGAAGTTGTTGTCCTGACTGCAATTTATATTTTCCTCCCAGTGTAATTTTTTATTTTTATTGCAGCATATTAAATCTCAAACATCTCTTCCACACTGTGAAAAACTTAAACTGAATATTTTATCTTTTTTCCAAAAGCAAAATAAGATGATTTTTCAATATATTACTGAAAAAGGTCCTTGCAAATTCAAGTATGATCCATGGTACATACAACAGCTTTAGGTACAAAGTAATGCACCCTTTCTTGTGCTGTGTCTCTACAGCATCTCACTAGCTTCCCCTAAACCATTAAGTGTACATACCTTTTTTCGAGTTACAAACAATCCGTCCTGTGCTTTCTCCATTGCACTCAGTGGTCTGTCTAAAAAATGTGAAGTGCCTGATGTTGATCTCCAGATCTCCCACATCTTCTCTCTTGTGTTACTCTGACTTTCTCTCTTGTCTGCTTTTCTCCTCCTCACTGTCTCTGCATAGTCAGTCTGATTCTTTCTGGTTTTAGATCTCCCCTCAGCGCTCTGTATCATTCAGGGGGCGGGTTCCATTGAAACATCATCAATGCTTCCACACAAAGCTACAGTCCAAGGTCCTACTGTGTCTCACTCAGAGTTAGAAAGACTTAAAAAGAAAGGAGTGTTGTAACTGGAGCCTATTCCTGATGATTTCATACAATTTAGATTTCTTCTTGTTTTCCTACTTTATTGTGAATTTGGGGGGAGTTTAAAAAAATGTAATTTGTAAATGGTGGGTATTTTACCAGCTGATTCTAGTATTGCTTAGACTCAAATTGCTTAAATTTAACTGCCTACAAACAAATTCAGGGCCAAACTGTAATTCTACTAATGTGGAGAAGGCTTTGAAAGAGCATTTAGACTTTCATGTGAGGATGTATTGTTTTGCAGAAAACTTAATCAGAAAATTTTACAGCTTTTCTTTTTGGTGTCTGGTAAAAATCAGGTCCTGGTTGCTCCAGCACAGCTGATATCCAGGGGTTAAAACTGTCACCAGATTGCGTCTGCTCAACTCTTGTAAATTTCTGTAGGATAAATTAGCAAATAAATGGTACTTTGTATGATGTAAAATAGCTTTTTAAGAGACAAACAGCCTTGAGTCAAGTCATATTTGCTCATCTGTTGTAAGCTGCTGCTGTGTTCTTTATTCTATGTAAAATCTCTGCAGTCCACAACCCTGAGAACAAACAAAAACCAGTCCCATGTCATGTTTTCTGGGCTGGGCACTTTTGACTGTCTTTATCACCTCTTCCAACCCATGCTTATTCCTAGGTCGTAAAATATGGACGTTTTGTCATGGCACTCTGTGTATCATAGTAACGCTCAGGGCAACCTTTAGCATCTTTTTGTGATGCACCACTAAAATAGGTTAAAGCAACAAAACTACTGCAGATAACGCTTTGGGTTAAAATAACTATATTTGTTACATAACAAGTCAGTGTGTGATGGCCGTATGTAAACTCCATTCCAACATTACATTAAAACAACAATGACTTTTGGTTTCATATGGGTCATAAACTTTGGCGTTCTGGATGAAAGTCAAGTTTAGTTTGACCCATTTACCTATTCTCCCGCCCTACATGCATTTCTTGCTTTTTATACTACGTCAGTTGCTCTCAGCATCAAGTGTTGCCAAGGATAGGTTTACATTGGAGTTAGTTAAAAGCCCAGCACATCTCAAAGATGCTTAAAGGCCAAGACACACCAAACCAACATCAAAAACCTACTTTTGCATTGCCTTATGTCACTTGTGCCTCAGCCAAATAGTTGCACTTGAACACAGCGCAAAGACTACAGCCGTGGCAAACCAGCATATGTTTTGTGTCTGTGGAGAGGAAATAACTCCACACCAGCAGACAGAGGTAATCTGTATTCATCATTCAAAGACTAAAAGCCAGAGGACTATTTTGTCCTGTTGAAAGGACAGAACACAAACTATCATGAAAACGTTTCTGCCAAAGAGCTCAATGGCTGAAGAACAACAATTTTACCTTATGTAACACGCTTGTCTAACTCCCTCTTGATTTTAGGTCTTTGTTTACTTTCCTCACTTCCATTTCTTTCCTCATGCGCTGAACTGGACTGCTAATTAGATTGATTTCATTTACAGACGGGCTCCGCTGACGCTGACACCAAATTAATATGCTAAATCAGCTGAAAAAAAGGCTGCCAAAGGGCCAATGAGGCCAACAGTGTGAGACACGGTGCAGCTACTGGGGTGACAGATGCTGACCGACAGCCCAACACTGACTGACTGACTTGGCGAGTCAGAGCCTTAAGGATACATTTGGTGTCGATATCACACAGGGCGTGACAAAGTGGCAGTATTTGTTGTCTTGACTCAACTTAACTTTGACTTGATATGAATGACTTCAGACTTGACTTAGACTTGAGACAGATGACTCCAAGGACTTGACTTTTCTTGGTTAAATATTTACATTTGTCTAGATACTGTAAAGTTTTTGGAACATGATTGGGTGATCTCTAGTGCAACGTGTGCAAATCTGGCAACCTACGAGGGCGCGGCAGACCATCAGAAGCCAATATACAAGGCTGCTATGATGAAGGGGTTTAGTTAGGGGTGTGAATGTTTTCATCTAACACTCTGACAGAAAGCTGACACTGTATTTACCTAAATGTAAAATGACTTCTTAAATTTTTTTATTCTTATCCGTGATGACCAACCATAGAGAGACTGACTTTAACAGAGCCCTCTCTGACCCCATTTATACATGGAGACAGTCCATTTATTCCCACACACAACAGATTTTACAGACCAGGTGATATTTGAATTATACCCATCTCCTTAAATACGTATTAACTCAGCACATCACCCCAGACTGGAAACGAAGATATTGTGAAAAAGACAGTCACAAGTGACCTTATGTGAATATTAATGACATACAGCTCTATCTTTCTGTGTGTAACCCTAACACTATGAGGAGCAGGTGTGCCAGCTGGCTCAGAAGAAAGGAAACACCTCCACTCTCCACCTCCAGCTGGCTCTAAAACACAACCTCCCACACCACAGACACTGCAGTTCTCTCTATGACGACTGAGGGAAGTTTACCGGCCAGATTGAAACACTGTTTTTCAATCTAGCCAACAGTAGAAGGTGACTGGCGGAGGACACAGTCTGCTATACACACTCTTTGAGCTGCACTTTGTATTCGAGCAGAAGAAAAGTGTCTATTCTGATCTCAACATTAATGTTACCAGTCATTTAGGGGATTCCAGGTCTTTTTCCCACACAGAGCAGGCTGTTCATACCAAACACCGAGTACAAAGGAGGTGTTATTGGTCTTGTGACTTTTCTCAAAGGTTGATAGAAACTACAGTTATCAAGATACTATCAAAGAAACAATATTAGTTGTTTGAAAAGCAGTGATGTGTAAGCAACTCTATTATATGGGTCCCGGAAGGTGTCACATCATTAGTCAGTTAAAACACCTCAAGCGTTGTCACGGTACCAAAACTGGGACCCACGGTACGATACCAGCAAAAGTATCACACTTCTGAGTAGTATCAGAATACCACAGCAAAAATTAGGCAGATGTGCCTTTTGTCATTTATAAAAAGATAAATCACTTTTTTATAATACATCAATGATATTTCAGTGGAATAAATTACTTATTGACTTATTCATACTTCAAAAACAACATCAATAAGTGATTAACATAGGGGGGATCAAAATAAAATAAAAATCAAGCAGCCAGTGCGTTTGGTTTAACTAGTGATGTATTTTGCCTTTACTGGGTGTTTTTGCTGTGCTGCTCACATCTGCAGTCTGAGTCACTGTGTCACATGAACACTGAAGTGATTCAGACATTCACTGGTCAGAATATCTTGTATCTCACTGCCTAAAAATACCTATGTACTCCCCTTATCTTGGTACCAAACCAACTTCCACTTCTTCTTAGCCCTGTTTGTTCTATTCACCAAAGCTTTCACAGTGGCTAGCCATCTCAGTTTTTCAGGTTCAGAGCTGAGAAGCAGCCTGACAATTGTTGTGGCACTGGACCTGCAAGACATCTAAGATGTGCCCAATGAATTCAGCATTCCACTCTAGAAAATGTGCTAGTGCTTGCAATGCATATTATATTTCTTTCTAGAGGTGAAACACTCAATCAGTTATTGTTGAAAAACTGAAAATTAATCTGCAACAATTTACATAATCTAGAAATTTGAGAATTTTTTAACACCTCTAGTGAATCTTGCGAGTTACAATGAAGCCAATTTGTGTACTTGTTGTGTTTGAAATTGTTCCTATTAAGCCATATTTAAGGTGTGACTTGGAGGTGTAACTGCAGTGCGACACAGACATACTGCCACACAAGTGTATTATGTATTAAAGGGACGTCCTCAGGTTGGCATGTTGTGACATTGTAGGGAACAATACTTTCACCTGCATGAATCACAGGGAGCAGCAAAACTGGAACTCTTGAAAAGTGCTAACACTTTCACATTAACCAGAGATCAGTGGACATCAGAGAGTAATCAAAATTATATCGGAGAAGCGACACTTTCTCGAGTGAAACAGTGTAAACTCCAAACCTCTAAGTCATGGTTTAAAGACCACACTGTTGTAGGAGCGCAGCACTGATTTGAAATAAGGAAATCAAAAAGTCAAGATCATAAAATAAATTTGATGGCATTAATTTGACACTCTGGTAAGAACTGCTTTACCTTGTTATTAAGGACTTAGAAACTATTTTGAATTGCAAAATAATGGAATTTTAAATATGCGATAAAAATGGGATTGATTGCCATTGCCTATTGAAATTCAGCGATTAATCACAGTAAAAAAATGTAATCATTTTATAATGAAATCTATCGGTACACAAAAAAAGGGGTCACTGTCCTAATATTTTCTTAATACACTGTATCATCAAGATTGATGTAATAGGCTACATGGTTTGAGAAATAAGGAAGAACAAACGCGAAAAGAAAAAGTAAGATATCAAAGATAAAACTGGCCCTCAAATACATCACAAAGATCCTTTTCATGTTTAACACTAGCTTCTAAGATTCTCCTTAGTGGTAATACCCATGTCATCAGTTATAGTATGTATTTGTCACACAGAAAAGACACAAGTCCAATCTCCAGAATCCAAATCTGAACCACAAGGATTACCCGGCAGTTTACTGTATGTCTTCTGCAGCACAAGCCATACAGAATCTATTGGATCATAAAAGATCTTACAAGATGAAAGACTTAAAGAAACTTGCACATCTTTCTCACAATACAGTCCATTCTTTAGATATGTTTACAAGCTGCTTTATCTCCTCTTGACATCATCGGAAGGTCAAAGTCTGCAGTAAACAGTACTCAAACTGTATAGAAAGCCCGAGAGACTGCAAAATTGAGAAGCTGGGGTTATATTTGCAGAAACTCATTTACTGCCTATACCTTAAGTCAGAAGTCTACACTGTACACAGTGCGACAATGATAACGGAATGCATTTAAAGGTGTATGAGATGTCAAACAGATCTTGTACTAGCACCCTTTGGATTACTGTCCTTTACATTAGAAGAATCATGCCAGAACTGGTTTCTACAGCAAATATGCTGGCTCCTTCAACATAAAAACAATCCCTACTGAAGATCACATAGTCTCAAAAACTGGCAGTATCAAAATTTTCACTGTCTCAGAAAAAGACGTCCGTACCATGACAGCGACCCTTCTGACCCCATCCTCATTCTCTGCCTCCTCATGCTCACGAACACCCTGGGTCAGGTTGGTGTAGTTGGCCAGCTTGTTGAGCAGAGATGATACCATGGGGGTGCTGTCCATTTCCTCCTGCAGAGATGGAGTAAAAACAAATAAAATTAAGCATGCAAATTCAACACTTAAAACATCTTAACCAGAACCAAGAGGCGTCACCACATCACTCCTGTTTTAACTCCCTAACGCGGCTTCCCTTTATGTTTAGATATGATCTTAAGATCTTACTAATTTAAAGGCTCTTTATGGCTTTTCGCCTTGCTGTATTTCTGCCCTTTTAGTACCACATGAGCTTGTACATAGTTTCAGGTCTTGATTCAGAAGGTCTTGTATCTGTCGCAGCTTGGACCCAAGGCTCTGGAACAACCTGCCCTGGGAAACACTTAAACCATTTTTTGGACATACTTTTATCAGAGCACTTATCCTGAGTTTATATGTTATTTTACTTGGATTGCCTTTATTTTCTAAATTCTGCTTTCATCTTCTTCTGTCTTTGGAGCCAGCAACAGTCTGCAACATAATAATATTATCTTCCTGTACCATACGGAAGATGCTGCATTTGCTGGTTGGAAAATGCAGCTTTTTTTTTTTAAATATGTAAATAAAATACTTAAACATTCATAGACAATATACATTTGGCATTTTTGTCTCACCTCAAACAGGGCCATGTTCTTGCCTTCATAATAGTGCTCTTGGTCATCATCTGAGTTGATGAATGGACTGGACTCTCTGTGGCTGTCATCTCCTAGTGGGGTACACAGGAAAAACACCCATGCTGTTAGTTGCACACTATTGATAGAGCAGCAAGAGAACAGAGGTTTTGTTCTTGTGTAGTATCCTTAACAGTTGAGGCAGTTCTAGATTGTATTACAAGCAGTGATGAACTACTATACTACTGGTCCTGGTTGTGTCGTAGTAGTGACAGTAGTGGGAACAGACGTAAGGGTGATAAATACATCTCCAAGTGGGTAATTCAAACTATTTAAGAAGCTTAAATTACAACCCATATTTTGTAAGGTGGCGAACTCCAATGGCCATATTAATTATTACAGCAGAAAAGGAGGAAGTCAGGCAGTGTAGTATAAAAAGCGACAAATTCCACTTTGGGAGGGAGGGGAGGTCAAACAAGCACATGACTTTCACCCGGGAGACTGGCGTTTGTGTCTTGTCTAACACCAAGTTATGTGAAGAACATAATGTAGTACCTTAACAGAAGGTAAACCTAAGCTTGTAGTTTTGGTGCAATGGTGTTATGGGCTGTTAGGGACAGTTGTTTTGAATGCCCAAGCAAACCCAGTTATTTATTTATTTAATTAGCTTAGTTCATGACCTCAGCAGTTTTCATGCAGATAGGCAGCCAGTTGTGCTGTTATTTAATTAAATTTTGTATGTATGTTAGGCTATTACAAAAATCAAAGATACAATAATTTTAAGTCTCTGGCACCATAACATTTCCCATTTGGCAACACTGGGCAGCACACCCTGTAAAGCTAATGTTGACATTAGCTAAAACTGCTACATCAGTCAACAGTTAAATATTGTGAGTTTGTTCTTGTCAGACATGACTTGCAGTTGGTCTGTGTTGTCAAAAGAAACATTACAGAGAACACAATGCCACCTCTGATTAATTTTAATTGTTTGAATGAATAAAAACGTCATGGTATACTTGAGCTGATAAATATCTGTTTTGAGAAATGTTAGATGAGCAATTTGCTCTTTATATGGGCTAGTTTTTTTGTACATAAATAATATATTATGATGGTAAAGAAAGCACAGATAATAGTATTTTTTGTCTTATTTCATTTAACGTTTAACAGAATATTAACCTGGATAACATTATCAGAAACTGTATTATCATGGAGGTCATTATTAATAAACCAGGCTACATAGTTTGAAAACTTTTATAGATGCTGTCAAAAGATACTTCTTGACTTGTGTCAGTCATTTACCTGATTAAGGATGTTTTCGTTTTTGCCTGTGTAAAAGCCTCATGTGGTATGGGACCAGAGAATCGTTCAACATATGGCTTCACCTGTAACAGCCCCAGAGACTGCATATACGTATATATCAAAGCACTCCATACTTCATACCACTTGTGTGAGAGCTTTTTGTTCTGAAACTTTTTGATAATAGAGTTCCACACTGCTTATAGAGGGTCAGAGGTCAAGACAACAGACAAGTTAAGCCTCTGCCCACAGTTTTGCCTTTTGCTACAATCAGCTTTTGTAAAGACAAAGCTGCACAGAGTATCCTTACATTAAGATATGTCTTTCAAACTGCTTCTCAATCTGGTTTCTTTTGCCCCTGGTTGTCATGCAATGGTCTCACTTTATTAGGTTTGGTATTTATCACACTAGATCACACTGTTGTCAGCTCAACTTTAGAACCCAAGGCCTACTAGTGATTCGTAGATTACTGAAGAACATTTAATAAGAACAGGCACATGACATTGTGTGGACTGAGCCGGGAAGTCCCTCAGCGGGCACCGAGCCCAGAATTTCTGCACACTGGTCTGTTATCAGTGTTAGCTTGTGGCATTCTGCGGCCACTTTGTATCCATGACACAAGGGAATGCAAAGACTGAACAAAGGGATCAGAGAAGTAGGATGACTTCTCTGTCTTTGTTTGCAGAGAGATGAATATTCATCTCAACAGACTATGTCACCGATAGTTTGTGACACAGTTAATCTCAAACAAAAACATACTGCATGTTGGATGATGACAGTGTGTCAGGAACCTGGCAGTATGTGGACATCTGGATATTCATCCAAAGATGTCACACTGAGAGACATCAGAAAGCATTTCTTTTCCTCTTCCAGGAGCACAGGGACATTTCTATATAACTGTACACTGAACAACATATTGGTAATACTAAAGAAACAAACAAGAAAGAAACACCAGGTAAACATTAAGCTCAGATGTAATTAACAGTCACAATGGTTAGCGAATACCTACAAATTATCTTTGAATGCTCCCCTCAGTGAAACCCCCAGGATGTAGTGTGAAAACAGCTATAACATAATAACTGTAGGTATAAGCTAACTTGTTGATAGATGTTTTGGCATTGGCTAGCAAAACACACAATAGTCTAACTCACCAGAATACTGTCTCTTCTATAGCATACTTAGCAATATGCAGAAGTACAGCAAAGCACACACACAGCTGGGTCCTTTAATCTGGTCCCTTGTAATAATGTTACAGAACTGCTGAGCTGTCTGTTGGACTCTGGAGTCAGACTAACACACAAATATATATGTGCATGGATGGATTCCTGAAAAGAGGGCAAAAGCCCAGGGGCCAAAGTGTCATAGTACCTCATAGGACACATAATAACCTCAAAGAGACCCAAATGTGTAGAGCAACACATAAAACAACCACAAGGAGACACTATATGACTATTAAGAGACATTCAACCACACATGTAGAATGATTACAAAAAGATGCAAAACAAACACAAAGTCTGTGTGTCTTGCTCCTGTGTAGGAAAGGTGGTGGTTCCCTTTGCATGTCTGTGCCCAGGGGGGCATTGTTTCATAATCCGCCCATGTATATGTGTGCACCTTCACTGAATATCGACCTTCAAAACCAACCACTTCACCTAAACTCTCACCTTTACACAAGTGTATTCTGATTTATAGCTATGTCCTCACTTCGTCCTACTGTTTCACAAGATCCACATTCTTACAGAAGAAAAGACATGAAAAAAGTAGAGAGAATGATGACATCTTGAAACTGTCTCTCTCATACTCACACATAATTCTTTCATTTGCTTTCACAAAATCCAACAGTTTGAAAAGCTTCCCATGCAGTAATTGTGTGAACCAGCAGATATCCATATCTGTTAGGCACATCAGCAGGGTGTCCTGAAGGTTCATTTCACAGTGTACATCACAACAGATACAAAACAGACTTGTACAACATGTTAAGTTGAGTCACAAAAATAAGTAGAGGACTGTGCTAGTTGTCACATTCATTAGATTTCACTCCCTAGGGAGAGTGCTAAAAAATGTCAGTACTGAAATTTTCAGAATTGGGTCAGAGGTTACCTACAAGGTCATTTCAGGAGTAAGGCACTTGACACTAAGGTGAAAGGACTTTTAGTGTTTCCGTGTCAAAATGTAAAGATCCAGCTTGTCTGTGTTTTTCTTTTGGCTTTCACACATGCAAGTTAATTACAAAACAATTATCACCATCAAAAAGTACAAAGGGATATGTATAGTTTAGATTTGTTCAGACAGTTTCAACATTTGGTTGTTAGCTTAGTTACTAGTAAAATATCCCAGTTGGGAATGCTTGTTCTATTCTGTTTGGGGCTGGTTGTCACATGATTTTTCCGGTGTATGTTCTCTGGATGCATATGCCGGTTATGTTGTCACATTACCGTAAAGAGTTTCAATGAAAATAAACTTTTTGAATTAAAGTTTAAGTTTGCCTATGTATTTTTATTTTCCCCTGTTAAAATAACAGGGACAACCAACCCCATAGTGTTTGACTACCAACCTCATGATGGAGATGGTTGTCAGAAGTACACAAGACGTATTTGACAGTTTTTTGAACACAGTAAGCTTAAAGAGAGTAAGGATGCAGATTTTAAGGGGCAAAATGAGAGTAAAAAGAGTGAAGAAAAAAAAACATTTTCCTCTACTTCTGTATCTCTTCTGCTTTTTAGTTTCTTTTGGTAGCTTATAAAGCACGAAAGACCATTTGAGTTGGTAAACATGATGAGCCTATTGAGGACACCTTACAGGATTTCTGGGTATTGGAGTTTAAAAGTTTGTTATGGCTGCCATTTTGAATTATTAGAGTAATTAATGGAGTGCCAAATGGCTGAGCCAGCAATTAGTCAAAGTCTAAGTTGTATAATGGGTCACAGACGTGAAAGTTCATGTACTCTGCTGTGACAAACACATAACTCTAATCGTGCACACCCTATACGGTTCAGTGAGTGTCAAACTGGCTTGTTGAGGAACTACAAAAGTGAAAATCCAACTAAACAAAAGTCACTAAAAACAAACTTCCTTTAAAAGCCCTGCACTGTTGGCAGTCAGCCCGCCCCACCAGGCTTAAACATGGAAAACAATGCTACATATGATTAACTTCCTTTTCCGCAGCACAGTTGCTAGAAGTGTCCGTGTTCAGTGCCCGGGGGAAAGGACATGACGATAAAGGAATCAAACTGCACTTAACAAACAAAACACTACTTTTCACACAGACTTTGGGAAGTTTGTCTCATTGAGCACCTTATACCTAGTTTTAATAGGTTATTCAAAGGTAGATAATTGATTACTACATATTTAATACCCACTCTGCAGTTACTATAAATAGCCACTGAGGATTACGTCTGCCGGGAGCCGTTCAGCACCGCGGACCGTCGGACTAATGGGATGTCGGACCATTGGGCTGTTGGACGAATGACATGGACCCAGCAAAACACCTAGAAACAGGAAAAAAGCTAGCCAGGCTCTGTCAGTTGTTACAAAATTTGCCTACCAGTCGGTGTTGTCAACTTTTTTATAATTAAAGTGGCTAGCACTTGCTCTGAGTGTCGCAAAGACTCGTCAGATGACGAAAGTGATCTAAAGTGAAAAACTTCGGATTGTATATATTTCACCCAACATCAGTTTTTGCCTTTCTTTAATATATAAAAAAGGTTTCTTAAGACTTGTAACACCTTAGAACATATGTGTACAATTCTTCAAGCAGTATCCCAAGTGGAACAATATGAAACATGACACTGGTCATAGGAAACTGCTTTGGAAAATGACTATACTGAGATGTTTTTGTTTATACAGATGACATCTTGTCTAATCAGCACTGTGAGTACATGTGGGTGTATGACTTCTTGAACACTGCATGTTTCGTTACTTCTGTCATAACAATGAAAGACATAAAGTGTTAAAGTACCCACCTTACTGCCACTGATAAAGAGTCAAATTATAGTTTGCAGGGTTGCCATCCAAGGGATAGTTTGTGTTGTCATTTAAGGCTGCGTTTACAGTTGTCACATTCTGTCTGTCTGTGCTGGAGGTATGCAAATTTATTTTTCCTACGATAGTGAAGACATGACCTGCCTTACTTTGCCTCTGATATGCTTACACTGACATTTTTACCCTAACCAATCTCACTCCTCTTATCTAAACCTAATCAACCCAACAGCAAAGGCAACAAGTTATAGCCAGTCAGAGGGAGAGTAGGGCAGGGTTTTGCCAAACCTAGGAAAAGTAAAATTGTGTTATGGACTTCATAGTACATTCAAGCAAACCTTGTAAACTCAGTAATCCATTAGTAATTAGATGCTACAATCATAACAATATACAATTTCTTCATTGGCAGATTTTAAAAATTCAATTTAAAAAAATCATATCAAAATTATTATAAGCAAACTCATTATTTTTGTACAAGTGGTACCTCTGGGATAATTTTCAAATTGTTACTGCAGCAATATGTATTCATTTTGGTCACTAAAATAAGCATGTTCAAAATAATTTTATTTCTTTACTCAGGCATTAAACACTGATGCCACCTTTTGCAGCATTATGATATGTGGACAGGCAGCATCAGATCATAACACTGCCAGACTGCACCTGTCACTGCGGTATGATACACCACTGGATGGCATCAGTTTGAAATGCTGCTGATAATGACATAATATAATGAGCTGGAAAGTCACTGTAGGCTTTGTTTTTTTAAATAAACCTGACCATGTGCATTTGTTGAGGTCTGAAGTTGGATGTGGCATCCCAGAAAATCAACAGCAGATGCAAAGGGATAACTAGCCTCAGCCTGTAATATTCAGATGTGAAAGTCCACTGACACAGCGGCGATATGTGATCACTTGGGATGAGAACATGGCTATTCAGCATTTGGGGTCTGTGTTAGCAGTGTGTCTATTAAAGCAGAGAGCCTTAGGAACCATATACACAACACTAATATTTGTTTATTAATTGTGAGCTATATTGCATGTGCAGCATATTATGTCACGTGACGTATGTGATGAATATAGGTGATGTTACATTACATTAGAAACAAACATACTCATTTTAACTCAAACCATGATGTTTTTTTTCTAAACCTAAACCCTATACTTTTGTTGCCTAAAACCTGAGAAAGTAAACCTTAAAACGAAGTTCCTTTACTTATGTTCTGAGTTTCTTTTGTAATGTATACAGTCTGTATAATGAGTAGAAATTACACATTTCCTGTAAAAATGTGAGTTTAATTTGGAAAGACACTGCATACCTGCAAACCTGAATTGACACGCCATCCCTGAATTTCCAAATCTGAAGCTGGAGAGGAACTTAGCCCATCATATTTCCATGTGGACTTTCAAGTTGGAAGTGTGAATGTGTAGAGTGGCTAAACTAAATTCATAATCCAATCATTGACGAGACAAAATAAAATAAAAGCATTATGTAGTGTCATACAGCAGATATCTCTAGCTGCCATCTCAGCTTTTGACTCCAGCGCAATACATTATTATTATTATTATCATTATTATTATTATTATTATTATTATTAATAATAATAATAATAATAATAATAATGATAATAATAATAATAATATCAAGGCTGAAATAGATGTAGAAACTACATTTTCTGCGAGCATTTTGTGAAGATTATCCAAAGTAAGTGTGAATTATCTGCATTTTTTTAAGTATTGTGTTCTGTGGGTCTGTTGGAGGTAAAATAATCAGTCTTCAAATGTGTAAAATGAGGATAAAACAACATTTCTAATGTTCTATTATTACACAGTTTGCCCATCTAAAATGTTACACCCACCTTTTTTGCTACATTTGAGCTCTCTGCATGTTCTATACAGCCCCACACTACAGTCATGATAAAGCAAAGGGCCCAAACCACTGATTTGCACATGTTGAAGTAACAACAGCACACAGTTCCCCCTTACTAGCACACCAGTCATGATGCTGCCCTGCAAGTTCTAGCTAGCTGAATCACGTCACTGAAAAGCTGAGTGTGTGTATTTGTTTGTGTGTGTGTGTGTGTGTGTGTGTGTGTGTGTGTTGTGTGTGTGTGTGTGTGTGTACAGCATGCGCCTGCCATAGCATGTATGTGGCTGCTTGTGTCAGCGAGTTTCCGTTTGTACTTGTTCAATTACACAATGACGCATGCAATTTAACAAACACATACATTTAGCACATCTTTCACCCAGTGCATGCTGGCATTAGTTCCAGCTCCAACATGACCCTCAAGAGAAATAGTAGGGTATTCAAAGCAGTCTTCCCTAAGTGTATGAGCATGTTTTTAATGTACACTGTATTCTTACCTGAGTGAGATCCTCCATCATCCTCCCCAAATATTTTGCCTAAACTGACTGGTTTGCTGCTTCCAGCTGCAGCCGCGCTGTTGCTGCCACTGTTGCTGCCGCTGTCTGCGTCCTCCACTGGCACTACAGTGAAGTTGGTGGGCATCTTGGCTCTTCAGATGTCCAGAGGAAAGTAGGAAGGGTTGTCTAGTGACAACAACCAGGAGGGCACTAGCTGCTGAACTTTCCCCTCCACAGGAAAAGGAAGAAAAGATCCAAAGTGAGTCAAACAAAGGCCTTGGTGAGGCAGCTAAAGCTTTCGTTTGACCTCCACATGGCACTCACTCTATATCTTGTGTTTCATTTCTTTTTGTAATAGGATCCAGTGTCCTCTAAACTCAGGGTGAAAGTGCCGCCTCCTGTTCATGAGTAAGGCCAAAGTCCCGCAGAGTACCTCTTCCCTCTCTCTCCTTGTTCCTTTCCCTCCCTTTTCCCCCCACTGCTTCAAGACTATTGCCCCATGTGACCCTCTATTTACCATATGAAGAGAGTGTGAGTCAGTACATGGAGAGCCTTGCAGCTCCTCCCATTACTCTGACTGTCCCACTTCTCTCACTCACACCTTAGTAGAGCCAAAAGGTACATTCAAACTCTTAAGTATCTATAAAAGTATCCAAAGTGTCTATAAAATCCTCCTTGGCTGAAAACAAACGAGTCTGCTCATATTTAACACGGATAATCCAAACACAAACTTCTGTCCTTTTGCCTTTGATTTTGTTTCCTCCTCTCCCTTCACTGGTAGTTCCCGTCTCTGGTTTCCTCCAGGTAATGGGTGTTACCTTTCCCACAGTGCATTATGGGTAGCAGTGAAGTGTTGAGCATAGAAAGACAGCTCATGCTCACATGCGCACAAGCATTGTGCTTACAAAGGAAACAGCTTGGCAACCTTGGAAACTGACTTTCCTTTAATTTCCCGGTAACATCAGAGATTACAATGGACAGACCGAGGAGAACAGGACTGAGCTTTGAATAACAATGGATACAAGTAAACATGAATTGTTTTTGACTTGTGGGGTCTTAATGGCAGCTCTTAAGCAAAGTTTTCTCAAAGAGCAGGGACATTTATCTTGATGTTCTGTAAACTTTAAACAAAACTTCCTTTAGGAGAAGACTGAGTTGGCCCACTGTGTACAGTGTGAATGTGTATTTTTGTGTTTTATCAGCTGCATGTCTTCATCAGTCACTATTTATATGAAGCATTTATGCTGGACACTTATATAGTGTTATAGTGAATATGACCAGACTTGATTTGCCATTTTTGTTGTCATGTTGAAACTTACTGTAGAAGACAAATGAATAGTCAGTGACAATAAGCACTGTTGTTCACTAAGCAAGTGTTCTTTAGTCATGATACTTTCTTTCTTTTCTTTGCTTACTTTTCTACTTTTAACTGGCTCATGGAAAAGTAATAACATAGCAAATAATGCATATAATGCTTTTTCTAGAATGGTTCCACTGTGTAGACCTGTATGTTTAATGTATTTTTTAATGATTTATTTTTTATCTGACGTATTTTTACATCATAATATGTCTAACAAATGAATAATAACATTAACCAAAAATACCGGGATGTGCAAGAAAGTACCTACAGATAACTTTGCTGCTGGGTTCCTCAGTAGGTTGTTGTCTTTAGCATAAAGCCATATTTTACTTTGCCACCTGTTTTCACAGCTGCGATATCACTTATCTGTGTCACAGATTTTTTTATCCCTTAAAAAGGGCTACATAATCACACAAATATGTTTTGTTTCTGAAATTCTTACTTCCTGGTATCCTGGCAGACATATCTTCCCAGCTTTCTTTGAACACAGACATACAGTGTGTCTCTAAGATTATCAAAACCATAGCCTAAGTTTATAGCTTATGCTATTCTGCTTTGGCTTATATTTTTGTAGTTTAGCATAATTTAGAGCAGTTTAGCTAAACCTTCCCCTAATACTACAGAATAATTGTAGCTGTCTTTTGTGGTTTTACTTTGGTGATAGCAATACCCCCAAATGAACTTATTTGATATGACAAATATGTAAAAGCAAACAAAGACAGTAATTTTTGGAGGCATGATCGTAACATTTTTATTGGATGGGTAAAGGGACTTAAGAGGACATAATGTTTTTTGGGTTTTTTTGGTTGCCATTTTGCAGTTTGTCAGTGTGAAGTCTAAGTCAAATATATCTATACTAGTGTCACCAAGTCACATTCCTACATATTTACTGTGACTGTTGCTGCTGCTGCTGCTGGTGTGTGTGTATGTGTGTGTGTGTGTGTGTGTGTGTGTGTGTGTGTGTGTGTGTGTGTCTATTACTGATGTTTTGGGACATAAAACTTACTCAGTCACATTGTCCTTTTGGGGACAAAATGTAAGTCCCCCCATTTTGTAGGTTAGGTGTAGGTCAAGGTTAGGGTTACCTCAGTAGTAGTTGGGGTTAGGGTAATTCTCCAGTAATTCAATAGCCTCTTTTACACTTACATAACTGTTTTGACAACATGTTATGTATGCAACCCACCGAGGGAGATTAAAAAGTAGCTAATAGCAGTTAGTGGCTAACTCGAAGAGACACAGCTGCTGAAAGTATCTGCAAATTGGGAAAACAGTGAGTTTTAGCAGCTCATTACTGACAAAACAACTGTCTTATACTAAACACGTTTTCCAAACAAATACAACATGCTAACGTTATTAGCACAAGCCTATAGCATTTTACATTGTATAAATTAGCTTAGCAATGAGCAGAAATTTCCTCTGCTCATATGAAGCTAGGATATATACCTAATTATAAATCTGATTCCGCCTTAATGCCATTATTGTTGTTTATGAAGCGCTGCTGTATATGTCAGGCTCGAGGCCAATGCTTTTGTGTGACATGTCATGCCCATCAGGCCTCTTCAGTGAAATCACAAACAACGGAGGCATGATGCATGATTGTTCTGTGTTAAAATGCAAAGGAGACGTAAAAAAGGGACCCAATAGCGGCCCTATAACACAGTGTCTGTGTAAAGAGAGCTAAGGTAATGTCCTCTGAGGTGATGGAAACACAGTTGTGTGTGTGCATGTGTGTGTATGCTTGGCTTAGGATTTAGTGTTAGCTTTACGTGGTCCATGACACTTTCTTTACTTTGGATCTTAACACTCTCCCACTTTTCATACGCTGGTGGTGTTTTTGTCTTCATTCTTATTTGTTGACAGAGCGATAGAGACACAGTTTAAACTATATCATATGCTGATCAATACCCTACGATTTTCTGAATAAACTTTATTCAACTGAGCAGAGTGGTAAAAACTGGAATGTAGCACCATCTCCTGCATTTCTAAAATACAGGCCGCCCAGATGTTTGACCAGATGTTTGTCTTTGAAGACTGAGTATTCGTCCCCAGGCCTATTTCAAAACTGCTGAGCCATGTAATAGTTAATATGAAATATAGTGTGCCGTGAAATGTAGACCTTAACAAAAAGAACTGGACTGGAACAGCAGAGAGACCAAACATGGCTCGTGTTTAACCTGCAGACACCCCCTCTACAGCTGCCCCGATATCAGATCATCTCTCTGCCACAAAAGCCGCACCGGATACCAGAAAAGAAAACTGCTATTTGTTCAGCTTTGTTCAGAAAGTGGTGTACAGTGGAGCTTCCCTCCTCAGCCATGAGCTTGGTGGCAAAGAGCTGAGCTTTAGAAAATCTGATGTCTGCATTAAGTTTTCATTCTTATTGTCCCTCTGACCTTCACTTTAACCATTTATTTTTGTGTGTGTGCAAGTGGCTCATGTTGTTATGACTCCTCTTCTAATCTCCGGTTTTTAAATAAGTTCTCAGTCTTCTTCAAAACATACTAAATGAATGAAAAGATAGTGACATAGTATGCAGGTGTAATGCCAGCAGATGGTGCTGTAGGTTCATGGAGGCTCAACATTTATGTTGACAATGAATAGTAGAAACTGAGAGATGTTCAGTCAATGTCCAACTCACAGGGAAGGATATTTATAGTTTGTAAGTGACCAGTGGGGGAGTGACTGCAAATAGGTTTTAGCAATGGTTTATAGCAGGAGGTACTAATGAGGAAAGATACAGACTTGAGGACTTGAGACAACAAGTATCCGCACTGTTGCACTTTCCTTCAGCAAGGTGCTTAATGTTTTGTGCTCACCATGACCTCTTACCTCCCTATGAAATGTGTTTGTATTTACAAGTATGCACATTTGCGTATAGAGGTGTTTAGCAAGATGCAAAACCTCCAACCACCTTCTGTAAAAATGCCAAATATTTCTTTGCTGGAATCAGCTTATCATTGGTGTGATATCACTTGGCCCATGACTGAACTACCCAAGCTTCTCCTTCGTGGACAAAACTGCCCTTTTATACTCCTCAGATGGCTTAAGTGTGAATGTTGAAAAAAAGGGAAAGCGAGAGTTCGAGGTGAAATCAAATCCCTTCAGCAAACAGCAAAAAGGTCAGTGCTGACGCAGACCCGGGAACAGGCTGCCCTCCCTCAAGACTATATGCTTAAGTGGCTAGATTCTATTTGTAGCATTTTACCTGTTTACTGACTCCCCCAGTCCAAAACCAGGTAGCTGTGCAAACATACTGGAGGGTTTGGACGACCTCTTGTGTCATCACATGGGGAATAAATTTCAACTGCCTGCACTGTGCTGTCAGACCGCAAAACGCAATATCAGGGCATGAGGACTGATGTCTATCAGGGCTGGGATGCACTTTTTATTCACTTGGTGGATTGACTTATGTATCCTAAATGTTGTAATTACTTTATGTGAGAATATAACTTAGAGTTTTTAATACTGAAAGCAAATGAATTGCAGTGTCCCTCTAGATAAACATTGCAGTGTTTTGTTGAGCATTGCATAACTTGCAAGCTATTAAAACACGTGGTTTGAAACTAAACCTTTTCATTTAGGGTTTTATGGTTGCTTAAAATTACCCAAAGTAATAGTTGAATACTCGTACTCAGGGCGTAAAATTAACATCCACCAAGCACCAATGGCGGGTAAAAAATGAGTTTGGCGTTTAAAACAAAAATACACCCGCCAGTGGCCGATGGAAAATTTTGAATTGCATGTGGGTTTTTTATGTGCTTTGACCATTTCGCGCCGAGGGATGGTTCGCCCAGGACGTAAAACTAGCCAGGACCGTCTGGCTGTGTCAGACTATTTTGACCCTCACGTACATGTGCCGGGAACGCATGATGTTAGCTACAGGAACTTGTTTCCTGGGCATTCTATGGTAACTTCTGAGCAAGATGTGGCGACACATTTCTGCCATGAAGCCACGCCAGAAAAGAGGAAAAACGAAGATGAACATGTTGGACTTGGACAAGAAGAACAGACAGTTAAACTGAGTACAAATGTCGCATGGCATTTTATTGAAAAACAGAAACTAGACGAGGCTGGCCAGCTGCGGTCATGGCTGACCTACGACCCGCACACCAACACGATGAGCTGCAGCCTTTGCCACAAGCACGCCAAAGAAACACAGAGGACAGGGTTGGATTTTCCTAAAGTTGGATTTTCATACTAAAAACGTAAGGTAATTATTTTTCGTCAAATAAGGCACAATTGTTTTATTTGGCTGGTGAAAAATATATTTGGCCGGTAAATATCTGGAGGTCACTAGCCAATGGCAGATGAGGGAAAATGTTAATTTTACACCCTGCTCGTACTACTACTACTACTACTACTATTCAGTAGGTAAACATCCAGTGTGTGAGATTTAGGGGGGATTTGGTGTCGTCTAGTGGTAAGAACTGCAGATTTAAACCAGCTGGAACTTCTGGTTAGAATCCCTCAGTGTTTGTTGTTCGGTAGGTTTTTAGGAGTAACCGATTTATCCACAGAGGTCTCTATCTCTCCAAAACAAACAGACCAGGTATTTAAACCAGTAAAACACTGAATAGAGCAGTTTTATATTATACATAAATGTTTCTCCAATACTATTTGGCATGTCGGAGAAGTGCCGCTGGCCCAGCACCTGCTAATGTGCGCTCACCTTTTTTCTCTGATGTCTTAAGAGACAGATGTTCAGGAGGTTTTCACCGTGAGCTTAACTAGCTGCAGAGGTCTCTTCCTCTCCAAAACAAACAGACCTGGTGATTTAAACTGGTGAAAACACAGAGGAAAGCTGTTTGATGTTAAAAATCTGTGGGTTTTTTTCACTGCTTGTCACAGAGGGGCTTTGAACTATGATGGCCAATGATAAAATGCTAGTGACCCTGTCCAGAGCCCGTGTTTGGTTTGTCCATTCTGGGACAAAAACAAATTTTCTTTTTTAGGGGATTATACACTAAAGAAAACATACTTATCATATTATGTTCCATTTTTGCCAACGTATCCCTCTTAGTTCTTCACACTGGACCTTTAACTGACATCTGACAAAGACGTCGCAGGAGAAAGGTTACATAAAAAAAAGAAAGAAAATAAAAGAGGAAAGAGTACTACTAACAAGGGTTGGTCAAAATTGGTACAGCGATTTCAGACTAGTAAGTCCTGTGGCTCTCAAGTAGCTGGCAAGTCAAATCCGCACGCACACACACACACACACACACACACACACACACACACACACACACACACACCCCATTTTATGCTTCTTTTGTTCATGTTTTTGGCAATTTCATCACTACAAATGAAATGCAACTGCAGCCAGTATCACTCTATCACTATCCTCACTCATATTTTACGAGGCTACAAACTATAATCAGCCACAAAATAAGCCTGAGAGAGAGTTGTTGCATAGAAATGATACAACAACTCATCTAGTTGTATTGGTGTGGACCGGCCGGTTTTGAGAATGTTGCAGAACGATGCATTCGTCTCATCGCAAATCTTTTCGTCTGGACTGGGCTTACTGTAAAAACATAAAAGGCCCCGTTTTCTCTTTAAATCTAATTCTGACACTTTTTGTGCCAAAAGATGATTTGATTTGGGGACCAGTTCCCTGGGGTTCCTCACTGAACCCTTTAATGAGAATGTTTTAAAGAATGTAGTATTTGTGAATAGAGCAATAAAGACACCACTGCTGGCATATAATCCTTGAACCTTATCATTCTAAAATTTCAGCTTTTCATTGAATGTAAATTGGCTATTTTGGCCAAGCAGTACACTGTATAGTTACATTGAAGATCATACACAGTGCTTCCTTGTCCTCACCCTTCATCTTTTTTTAGGGACATGCCCACTCTACATACAGCAATGCCCAGAACACCCAGTAGTATTTTTATTTATTTCATCTCCCACTTTCTCAAACTCTCAATCCTTTTCCCACACACATATGCAGTCTCACAAAGACTAGATGTCATGGTGAAAAAAACTAAAACAACATATTAATGAATTTCATAACTATTACGGTGAAAATAGTCTGGTCGTCGGTGTGTGTACTCAGCCTGCCATAAGCGACAGGAGGGCACCAGGCGAGCATGGCCAGCAGTCAGACAACTATTTTTGGTACAAGTGGAAAATTTCTACAGGGATTCTATGGCGGTGGGGACCAACAGCATAGGATCAGGGGGTAAGAAGAAAGTCTCTGAATCTTGTGGGACTGTGGGAAACAGTGACCCTCTGCCACACTCTGCTGGCACTGGAGGTCTGCATGTGGGTTACCAACAAAACAGGAGGAGAGGGAGCGCTGCCAAGCCCATAATTTGAGTTTGGGATGAGTGTGTGTGTGTGTGTGTGTGTGTGTGTGTGTGTGTTTGGTGGGCAGTAGGTGTGGAGCTCTGGTGAAGCCAGATTTCACTGTCCTCAAAATGCTTTCAAGCTGCAAAAAAAATAAATCTTCAAAAAAAAAAATTTTTTTTTGATGAACTAAGTAGTGCAATCTGCAAATGGTGAAATCACGTCAATGATCTTCTTTATGTCACCTTATTGAAATAAAACAGACAAGACTGACCATACACTGCCCCCTGAGAAGTGTAGAAGGGATGGAAGTCTGTAGGTGGAAAATGAAAAATGAGGATAGGACAGTATGAGGATTATGAATAAAAAAGATGGGTGGACTTAGCTCTAGTTCTCCCTATAAGACAAACCAGAACCAGTATGACCACAAAAGACAGGATACCACCAATTTGGGAGAAACAGTCCAGCTCATTGAGATATCTGTCTCGAATATATTTCTGTCACCTGTCATCACCCACTCACTTACAGAGTGGGCAGAGCACTGGCAGTTACCTTGCTTCCGACCTGTAGGTGCAAAAATGAAAACACTCATGGTGTTTTGGATACTGATTTAACTAGAGTAAGTGGGTGGCTCAATGCACTTACAGATTTTCAGACTTTATATATCTTTGGGTGCTTGCATTTTGAAATGCTGCAATTTGGAAGAAGTCAGGAGTTAAAATGGATGGATTGGGAGGAAATTTGCTACAGACATTGAAGGTCCATAAAACATGACTTTGGTGATCTTCTTTGGTTACTGTGGACATGTAGGTCCAGTACATTACCTTGATATCTATAAATCTGTTTTCTCATATAAACTCAGGGCAACATCTGGAGAATCATGTGCAGGCATTGTCTGGAGTTTCTCTTTCACACATGTAGCACACAACAGAACACCGTTTGTGTCAGAAGCATTCTCACCTACTTGTATGTACTCCATTTGATTTAGGCAAGGAGTGGCACCTGGGAAGAGCGTGCAGGAAGCAGGACATGATCTGGATTACGCCGCAGTCACGTAGCTGTTTCGTAATTTGGTCATAGACAGCAGAGTCTCTTGCCTTTCCTTAAATTTGTCTTATGATTTTGTCATCAGCCCTTACTGATAGAAATTCCTGGATCTTATCATATCTTCGGTTAGACCTTTTCGTTTCTGTCTTTATGTAAATTCATCTTCTTCTTCACCCTTGGATGTTTGTTTCCTTCTGGTGTGGTGGGAGCTGGAAGAGTAGAATATGTTTAATATTCGATCCAACTGAATTGGATGTTTGCGTTCTCACATAAAGCTCCTCCGGGTAATGTCTAGGTAATTTCAGATTTGCAGTGCACATGTGAAAGGGGCTTTTGTTAAACATCAGTGGATCATGAACAAACAACTATTATATAAATAGTCACACTTAATAACACTACTAGCAGGGTAACCATGGAAAGACAAATCTATTTTTCAAAAGTAACAAAAAAACTGTGTCTTCGGTGACGCCCTAACCTTTTCCTTATCACCACCATCAGGTTAAAGCATAACATCCCAGCAACTACTGGATGGATAGCTATGATATTTGGTTCAGATTTTCACCTACCACCATTAGTTTTGTCCAGTACTATAGTTTTAACCTGGTCTGACTACCAGGCCATCAAAAACCAACACTTTGTCACGCCCCTTGGCATCTCAAACCAGCACACAAGGCTCCCTTTAGCAGTTGTATGGGATGCAATTTAACGTTGGGCACGGCAGTTCTTTAGATGTTACTGAATCACTGGAGTCAGTTCCCTAAAAGATTTGTTCACCAAATCGTTCAATGCTTGGCGGGAGGAGCCTGCGACTCCAACTCACTGAACTGATACACGGCTGACCGATTTATGTTTCAGTTCCGGGAGTGGAGATGGATGGGAGCGCTGTGTTGCTTTTTGTTGTTTGTAAAAATAAACTTGTTTATAAATCATGATGTTTTAAGTGTCCTGTCCTATATATAGTAGGCTATCGTAAATGAACACTGTTTAGAATGAGGGGTTTTTAACTGGTCTACTTGGCAAATGTGGCTCACGTGCACTGCACTCACTATGCAGTGCGTTCAGTCGCACTGTGACTGAACGAACATAGCGTGCTACAGTACCAGTACTTTCAGTGAGTGATCCGTTCACTGAACGTGCTGCGGATCATGGTCACTTAACATGCACACTTTTGCACAGTTACCTCGTATTGAGAGGAATTGACAGTCTCAGCCATGCGTTTTCTCAAACTGCAGGTTTTATTCACTACTTGTTACATGCTGTGTTATACTGTGTGTGAGTTGTTGCTTGCTGTGGCAATTTAGCAAAGTTAAGAAAAAGTTATTTTTCTCGGGGATCAATAAAGTGCCTATTACACTTGAACACACCACACCCCCAGTCTCCATCGCTGCAGCTGCTCCTCTGCACTGACTGGTGTGTCTCACTCTTCTCATTACTGCTGTCAGCCTAACGTTTTAAGTTTATTCATCTGGAAACTAAATCTGTTAAAACAACGGGGAGGTGTGTGTATATGTTTATGTGGCTTGACTCCTGGCTACATTAGCCATTAGCTTGGAGAAAACGGTCCCCATGAAAGTGTATCCTTGACAGGCAGTCCCTCCCTCCCTGCAGCCTGGCTGTCTCTGCCTCGCGAGTGATTCATCATTCCCATGGACTGAATCGGCAGTTCTGGAAGTGATGCAGTTCGGTACGTTCACTTAAAAGATTTGTTCTTTTGAACGACACGTTCGTGACCAGCACAGCACTAATGCAATTGGCTCTCAGATTACTCCATTAAAAAAAAAAACAGTCCAAGGCAATATCAGACTGTCAGAGCTATTGCTGTAAAGAGCAATAAAATCGGCTTAGAGAGGAGGTTCAAACAAACAAAGGACTTTCACCCATGAAACTGCTGCTTGTGTCCTGTGTGAAACCAGATGTCCACACTCACTTATTTTAATGTAAGGTTAAATAAAAAACGTGACATAATGTACTTAGGCTACATCACGTCACATAAAGATGAACACTATGGCCTCTAGTTTCGTAGACCGCAGCGAAACTGCGCTTCGCCAACTGGGTGTGGCCAGGCGGATTTTGCAAGTTTGGCACACCATGCACCTGGCGCAGCTGCTCCTCTTTCCCACCTCCGTCCCTCCTACCTGTGCAAGTTGGAAAGATGGAGGAGAGAAGGCGTGGAGTGGGTTTTACACACATCACACCAATCCAATGAGCCCCTCTCCTCGCCCTTAAATGCGCCGCGTGAAGGCACAATGAGAGTTTACTCAATTCGCCATGGCAGAAAAGAGCAGCAGTGTCAGACGGCCAGACTTCTGTTTTGGTCCGGAAGGTCCAAGCTCGCAGTGTCCAAATATACAGAACTGCGAGCAGACCTCCATGGGCTGATGATGCAAAGGTAGCCTGGGAGGAGGTCACCACAATCATAAATCAATGTTGCGTTTCTCTTGTGCGTGCGTGCACTCTCTTTCTCTCTCGCAGTCTCACTCTGTTTCTTTTCTTTTGACTTTTCTAAGATGACAGATGCTGAATATATACTTCCTATCTGATGCTGTGGCTGTTTGTGGTTGGCTGAGAGGGATGCGAACTCATTAGTTTGCAGCTGTGTTAATAATTCAGGTTGGGTTTCCATTACGCGTGCCAAACGTCAAAAACAAACCTCACGGACTGCATTTTTTCATCTGTGTAATATTGCAAAAATTAGGCCTATCCTGACCCAAAAAGATGCAGAAAAATTGGTCCACGCTTTTGTTACCTCAAGGCTGGATTACTGTAACTCTCTATTATCAGGTAGCTCTAGTAAATCATTAAAAACTCTCCAGCTAATTCAGAATGCAGCAGCACGAGTACTAACAGGAACTAAGAAACGAGATCATATTTCTCCTGTTTTAGCTTCTCTGCACTGTTAACTTATAAAGCTCTAAATGGTCAAGCTCCGTCATATCTTAGAGAGCTCATAGTGCCATATTATCCCACCAGAACTCTGCGCTCTGAGAACTCAGGGTTACTCGTGGTCCTTAAAGTCTTCAAAAGTAGATCAGGAGCCAGAGCCTTCAGCTATCAGGCTCCTCTCCTGTGGAATCATCTTCCTGTTACGGTCCGGGAGCCAGACACCGTCTCCACATTTAAGGCTAGACTTAAGACTTTCCTCTTTGATAAAGCTTATAGTTAAGGCTGGCTCAGGCTTGCCTTGTACCAGCCCCTAGTTAGGCTGACTTAGGCCTAGTCTGCCGGAGGACCACCTATAATCCCCCGGGCACCTTCTCTCTCTCTCTCTCTCTCTCTCTCTCTCTCTCTCTCTCTCGCTCTCGCTCTCGCTCTTGCGTATCCTATTACTGTATCTTGTTTACTCGGCCATTCTGGATGTCATTAACTCGGCTTCTTCTCCGGAGCCTTTGTGCTCCACTGTCTCTCAGGTTAACTCGTATTGCAGCGGTGCCTGGATAGTGTGACGTGTGTGGTTGTGCTGCTGCCGTGGTCCTGCCAGATGCCTGCTGCTGCTGATGCTGCCATCATTAGTCATTAGTCATACTTCTACTGTTATTATACACATATGATTATTATCATACATGTATACTGCCAGATACTAATATATACTTTCAACATATTGTACCACAGTAGCCAGAACTATAACGACAATATTATTACTTTCATGAATGTTGTTGTAAGCTACTGTCATTACCGAGGATGTCATACAGATTACTGTATTGTGTCATACAGATTACTGTTAATTTGTTATGCTGATCTGTTCTGTACGACATCTACTGCACGTCTGTCCGTCCTGGAAGAGGGATCCCTCCTCAGTTGCTCTTCCTGAGGTTTCTACCATTTTTTTTCCCCCGGTAAAGGGTTTTTTTTGGGGAGTTTTTCCTTATCCGCTGTGAGGGTCTTAAGGACAGAGGGATGTTGTATGCTGTAAAGCCCTGTGAGGCAAATTGTATTTGTGATATTGGGCTTTATAAATAAAACTGATTGATTGATTGATTGAAACGTGCCAAACGGTGCCAATCCCCTTTGATCTGACATCAGATGTGACTGGACAGTCGATATAGAGATACATTTATGTGCTGATTGCAGATAGTTGCATTGAGTAGTGGTTTTGTGGGTATTTATTGCATCGTTAATGTGCCTGACATTCTGGAAACCTGCCTGTGAGGTTTTGGTGACGTGTGCGCACTGTCCGCCGGTCAGCCAAACTTCCACTTACACCTGCTGCGCTCCGAGTGCACAGAGTATCTTCAAATGCTTCACATCTCAAAATCTCAACAACATAAGCTAAAAGGTTATGTAAGTCAATAAACCTTACGAATTGATTAAAGTATTGAAATTGTGTCATTAGAAAAATATACAGAACTTTTAATCAGATATACATAATATAGATATACAAAATAAATAATTGATAAAAACATATCGATCCAAAATATTTTTAAACTAGTCCATACCCATTGGTAGCTTTGTCACCTTCTACCTATGCCAATCCTCAATGTGCAGTTTCACATAGACTGACCACGTCAGTGAGTAGAAAACTGTGGGACAGACAGAATGACTGACTGACAGAATGACACACTGACCGTGATTATGTACAGCATACCATACCATGACTTAAGCACTATTCGGATGGGATTAGTTTTACATGGGCACATGGGGTCCCTTCAGATTATGTGTGGTCGTATGCCTACAAAGTTGCGTGGTGATCGGTGAAACCCTTGAGATGTTATACACCTTTATGTGATGAGCCACACCCTCCGCAATATTCATTGCCTTATAGAAGCTCAGTTTTAGTAAGTTTTCCAACTTTTGCCAAGAGGAAACTTTAGATATTGGTCCCTAGATTATGTTCACTGAGTTTCATGCAGATCGGTCAAACTTCCTAGGAAGAGATCGAATTTAAGTGTTTTTCAAAAAATTCAAAATGGCGGAAAATCCATATAACTGGAAGTTATGGGTTCTTTCCTCGTGAGGAGAGGCATCTCTGTGCAAAGTTTCATGTCTCTACGACATACGGGGCATGAGATATGCCCATTCAAAGTTTGCAATTTCAATCGTTTGCTAAAGCGCCCCCCTTTGGCCAATTGATGTAATATTGGTTCATTTGCATCCTCCCATGACCCTCTACCACTGTGCCACATTTCACATGGATTGACCAAGTCAGTGAGGAGAAAAACATGGAACAGAGACACAGAAAGACACACCCACAGACAGAGTTTTTATCATTATATAGTAAGATAAGACATAGAAACATGAATAAAATATTTAACATATTGGAAGTTATTTGAATTATGTACATTAGTTTTTTTGAAATGTGCTCATTTTTACGAGCAGAGTGCAAAGGCATTGTGATGGCATAATCATTCATTCCTCTGGTCCCACTGTGCATTTTTGCACCACACCTAACGTAGCCCAATGATGTCATGTTGAGTGCACAATGTGATGACATGGAAGGCAGACAGAATACATGTTCTAGCTATAATGATTTTTATTTTAGATCAATATATACGGGATTATGCAAACACTGATCATCCACTGTAATTACGGGGAAAATCCCGGGGAATATCCGGCATAATTACTGCAAAAGTTTGTACCGCATGTAAAGTAAGGTAACATAAGGTAATGATGACAGGGAAGACAGTGGCCTTAGCTTTCTGCTGCAAAAGGGATGAATGTTCTAGCTGTAATAGTTCTTATTTTAGATTGATATATATTTAGGATTATGCAAACAACAATCTCCCACAGCCATTACATTGGTGTAATTACAGGGAAATACCACATTTGCATGGCACCTAAGGTAACATAAAGTAACATGATGACAGGGAAGACAGAAGCCTTAGCTCTCTGCAACATAAAGAATACATTTTCTGACTATTATGGATCTTATTTTAAACAGAATCATGCAAACAACCATCTCTTGCGGCTGTCCATGGGAGGTCCGTTTTTAAAGAGTTAAACAGTGTGTCTTTGATTATCCATTTTGTCTTATTATATGGGAAAAGTAAAACTAACTATAAAGTAATCAATGGGGTTCCATGTGTTTCAACTCAATAAAGTACATGAGCAAACTCAAACAGAATGAGTTATACAAAAAGATCCTATAAGGGCAAATTAAGTGACACAAAGACTAACCAGATATGACTTTGTGACTTTGAGAAGAGTCCAGGTCTGTGTTGTGTCATGAGAAAGTGGAGTGAAACAGTTCACAGTTATAAATACACCTCAACCGACAGAAAAGCCAGCAATGGGGAGATGATTACCATGTTTCGCCACCAAAACACAGCTGCTAACTATGTTAAAATAATAACGATGTCTAAATCTATGAGTGGTGGAGGGCTGAGAGGAGGAAGTCCAACCACACACTCAAACACCAGCGCACGCACGCACGCACACACACACACACACACACACACACACACACACACACACACACACATTACCTCTTATCCTGTCCACAGTGATTGTTCGCCCACATGCATGGTGTGTGTCCACCCAGGAGTTAACCACCTGAGGAGCCGGCTGTATAGCATGAGAGTGATTGCACGAGTCATATTTAGAAAGTGCCTCACTTCTACACATGTAGGGCACATGCAGAACTACACATTCATCCACAGAGGTGTATTCCTACATAAACATGCACACACACACACACACACACACACACACACACACACACACACACACACACACACACACACACATATGCGCATGCACACCGGTGTGTTACAGGCATGGCCAGCTGCGTCCAAATTTCAGACATATCTCAAAAAGCCTCATAATTGCTACATCCATTTGACATTTCTGTATTTTACTGACCAACACACACAATCAAAAAGGTTTTATTGCTAAAACTGGCAACACAGAAGTGTGTTGTTAAACCTACACAAATACCAGCCATGACTATTTATTCACTTGCTATGAAAAGACACCTACTTTCCCTTGAAGCTTAATGTTATGGATTAAGTGTTCAAGGCTTGTAACTAGCATTATTTAAAGAATTATGAGATGACAGCTATGACTGTAAGTATAGAATATAGAACTAAAGTAGGGTGACTTCATTTAGTTTGGTTTGAGAGTTAACATTTTGAAGGTTTTGGTCCTGAGGCAGATTTACTGAGGCATTCAATGTATGCAGTGGCTTGCTGAGAAGTGTGGCTCACAGAGGGGAGAGCACGTCCTCGAACTCGGTGGGGGCCCTCTCAAAGATGCCAGATTATACTGTGCTAAGTTCAACACATCAAGGTCAAGGGGCCATGTTTCCTTTCTTGTCAGGGGGCTCAGAATTCCTAGCAGTGCACCTGGGCCCCTTCAAAAACTGCATACGCTGCCATGTTTCACAGAGCACAGACACGCCTTGGCAGTGTTCGGCATTGTTTGATAATGCCTTACAGTATATGTGTTGTATAAGCTAATTACATGGGTACCATTGATTATCCACTTACCAGTGGCGGTTCTAGCCTAAATGGCACCCTGGGTGACACCCTCCTATCTATCATTATGTTAGGGGGGTGCCACCCTAATATAATGGTAATGTAATATAAAAACATGAAAGTATCATAAACATTTGTTTGCCACAAAGCTTTTTTTTTCAGCAGTAATCCAAATTCCAATGGAAAAATCCCACAGGATTTGACAAGGGAACCAGTGCAATGCTAACTTGCTAACTACAGAATACGTCATCCCTGGGGCACGTTACAGGTCAACTGTGCAAGCAACTTTTTACTACCCATACTTATGTATATTGTAAGGCAGTCCTCTCTAGTGGCCATAGTAATTAATGCAGGAGTTGCAGTTCCTATCGGGTGCATGGCAGGGATGGTGGGTGGGTCAAACAGGCACAGGACTTTTACACAGGAGACCAGTGTTACCAGCCCAAAGTCAATGTTAAATTCCTTTAATACCGATGTAGCGTAGTGTGCTAATGTTGGTAGCATTCTTCTTTATGCACAGATGTATGTGATGTGACTAATATAACGTGACAAATGTGACGGTTGTTACATTAGGTTGTTAGCAACAGAAGTACTTAATAAATGCCGATGCTTTTTCTAAACCTAACACATAGTTTTGTATATAATCCTCACAACAAAGTTTTATAGCATAACACTGACCATTTCCGAACATTAAGAGCGTGTTGAAAACTGACACCATTTGGACAGTAATATATGCTGCTTTGGGGACAGTCATATATGTTGTTTTGGAAGTCAGTGGAAATTGACCTGTTCTGTTGTTCAGGTATGATAGAGTTAAAAAACTTTAGAGAAATAGTTTGACATATTATGAAATATGTTTAGGCTAGCTGTTTCCTCCTGCTTTCAGTCTTTATGCCAATCTATACACTACGTGTCTCTTGGCACTAGCTTTATATTTAACAGATAGATATGAGTGGTTTAGATCTTCTCATCAAACTCCCATCAAGAAAATGCATGGCTGTATTTCCTAAATTCTTGAACTTTTTCTTTAGGAGGCCAACATCCTGAAAACCACTGTGGAACCTTTGCCTGAATGACAGCCTGGTTAACTGAAAAGCCTGCTTTTCTGCTGTAAGGAACTGCTTGGCTAAGTGGGTGGCTATTTGTCTGACCAAACCTGTCTGACTGATAGAGTTATGACGCACAAACTGAATTTCATGCTGATGAAGTGTTGCCTGCCGACTCTTAAGTACTTGGAAAGGCCTCTAATTGACTGGCATGCTGGCTGACTGACTGTTTTGTGACTGACAGGCTCGCTAACTGACCGCAGCAGTTCACAGGGGTCCTGTGCCAATGGCCGCCTCTGCAACAGAGCCCTGTGAATTTTGACAGCACTGTGATGCTTGCCTTTTTTCTCCAGGAGACCTGGCCCAAACCCAGTTAGCAATATTCAGCCTTGGTTCATATTTTCTTTATGTGATATACATTCGGGGCAAAGCAAGCCATATCACTTTAGGTTGTATTGACTGATAATCACCTTTTGATATTTTAGTGTCTTTGTCTAAATGTTGTTTCAGAAATGCTCTACCATGTTTGAACAATACTTCACCTGCAAAATGACCATTTTTTTATGTCAGTAACTCACAAATTCACTGTCCTTATATTTGTGAATGAATTTGTGAATTTTCCTTCATGCTTCCACAGTGTGGGGAGGATCCAAAAAAGGCCTAAAATCTTCATGACCATTTAGGGACCATGATAATCAACAGCAAAACTGAAAACATGGGTTTACAAACTCTCACACAACTTGTGCAGTATAATCGAAGTCTCATTTATCCAGCTGAGTGCTCAGTACTTTCCAAACACATGCATTTTCACTAATGTGTTTACCTTCACACCTTCAGCTATGAGTAGCATGCCCCTGATGCCAGAATTCCACTGGATGCATGTCTGTTGCGGAACGGCTGCACTGATTATCCACTGTGGCTGCGTTTGCTGTGCAGAGTGGTGCAGCTCTGCCAGAGAGCGGGAGTCACGAAGACCCAAGAGAACACGTATAATCACGCGATGTAACAAGATGTAGTTTCTATAAACAGAACCACAAAACCAGAGGAGTAGTAGGAAGACATCTCGGTGCACTCCATGATTAACACTTTTTATTTTGTTATGGTCTCCCTCTGGGTTTTGCAAAGTAATGGTAAGCATGATTTTGTGTGTGTGCCTTATGTGGGTGTATGTCTACTGTAGAACCCCGATTCCAAAAAAGTTGGGACGTTGTGTAAAGCATCAGTAAAAACAGAATGTAATCATTTGCAAATCTTTTTCCACCTTCATTAAATTAAACACAGTACAAAGACAAGATAGTTAGTGTTCAAATGGATAAACTTTATGCACCCATTCTGAATTTGATGCCTGCAACACACTCCAAAAACAATTGGTATAGGGACATGTTTACCACTGTGTGACATCACCTTTTCTTTTAAAAAAAACAACAACCCACTCAGTTAGCCTGAGGATATTATTGTTGAAGTTTTGAAAGTGAAATTCTTTCCTGTTCTTGCTTGATATACAACTTAAGTTACTCAGCAGTCCAGGGTCTCCATTGTTCTACTTAATGTGCCACACAATTTTAATGGGAGTCAGGTCTGGACTGCAGGCATGTCAGTCTAGTACCTGCACTCTTTTTCTACGAAGCCACGCTGTTGGAACACATACAGATTGTGGCTTGGCATCATCTTGCTGGAATAAGCAAGGACGTCCCTGACAAAGACGTCGTCTGGATCGCAGCATATGTTGCTCCAAAACCTGAATGTACCTTTCAGTATTCATAGTGTCTTTACAGGTGAGCAAGTTACCCATGATGCCATGGGCCCTAACACTCCTCCATACCATCACAGATGATGGCTTTGAACACGGTTTTGGTAAAAATCCATGATTTCCAAAAACAATATAATGTGTGGACTTGTCAGACCACAGCACACCCTTTTCACTTTGTATCGGTCCATCTCAGATGAGCTCAGGCCCAAAGGAGTTGGCAGCATTTCTAGATGTTGTTGATATATGACTTTCACTCTACATGGTAGAGTCATAACTTCCATTTGTAGATACAGAGATGAACTGTGTTTATCCACAATGGTTTTCCAAAGTGTTTTCTGTGTATATAATTATTTAAAATTTTAATGCAGTGCAGTCTGAGGGGTCAAAGGTCATAGGAATTTCTAATTGGTCGTCAGCCTTTTCCCCTACATGTCAAACTCCAGATTCTCTGAAAACTTCGATGGTAGTATGGATTGCATATGGTAAAATCCCTAAATTCCTTTGAGAAATGTTGTTCTTAAGCTGATGGACTATTTGCTTGTGCAGTTTTTCACAAAGCGGTGAACCATGTGTCACAATTGCTCGTAAACAACTGAGTCTTTCAAGGATGCCCCTTTCATACCCAATCATGATATCATCACCTGTTACCAGTCAACCTGTTTACCTGGGGAATGTTCCAGGTGTGTTCTGAGCATTCCAACTTTTAGGTTTATCTTGTCTTTATACTATATCCAATTAAATATAGGTCCAAAAGGATTTTCAGATCACTGCATTCTGTTTTTATTTACATCTGACACGCTGTCCTGACTTTTTCATTATTGAGTTGTACATGTGTATACTCTTCTTTGTGTGTGTGTGTGTGTGTGTGTGTGTGTGTGTGTGTCTGTGTGTGTGTGTGTGTTAAGGGGTGACTGGCAGGGTCTTTTTAGCTGTAGTCTGACCACATCTGTGACAATCCAGATGAGGGAGCGGAAATGCATCCCGGGAAGTTGAGATCAGCAAAACACAAAGCTGGTCTTTGTCTGCACGGCACTGCCACAGCCAGTGGTCCTGAGCACTTAAACATCAGTTCACTGAGATTCAACTGAAAAATGAGAGGTGATATAAACCACTGCAGGAGCACAATTCCAGCAATGCCTTAAAGTATCACCTTGGTTGAAAACGAGGTGAAAAATGAAAGATGAAACCTTTAAAACAGAGTGCAGATCAGGCTGGTGGTTAGAATTGCTTATTTTTCTAATTGGACTTTGGAACTATGATGTTGCTTCAGACTCCCTTATTTCTAGAAGACCAAATGTTGTGAATCTCGAATCCAAACTCAGCAGTCCTGAACTGAGTCGTGTTATTTTAGGCATTTGGATATACAGCAATAACAAAAATGAAATCTCAAATTGGATTGACAGAGCATAAACTGAAATGACATATCTACTGTTTTGACTGAACTGACAACTTATTTGGCCTTTACTTGAAACATACCAAGCAGACTGGTAGATAAGATCTCCTCCCTGGACCTGAAACAAGCAGCTTTCTCTTCCTCTGTGTTCCTTGCTGTTCCTGGAAACACCCACAGCTTTCTAGAAAGAAATTTCACTTGAAAGTTTGATCCGCAGCTGAATTTGAGACTTTGTTGAAATGTTAATGCAGATTCCTCAGGCTATCTGGACGCTGTGGGGACTGATATTGAAATACTGTGGCCACTAAACCATATGTCCACAACCATATGTGAAAACAAGCGTAACATAATACAAGGTAAACTGGGGAGTAAAATCCAGCCTGTAACTTTGAGTTAGCAAAATTTAGGTTCAGTATTTTTCTGAGTTGGTGGTTGGTTTGTGATGACTCTTTATAACCTTGAGAAATGACACACTCACACAATTTTATCTCCAAGTATTTTAATTGTGATTCTGCCATGCACATTCCTGGCCAGCCAGGGTCCATTTATATAAATCTATAAACAAAAGCTGGGAAATGCAGCATAGAATAAAACAATATGTTACATACACAGTATTTACAAACATATGAATATACTAAAAGTATTGTTTGTCCTTTACAAAAAATAAAGCTTGAGTGACAAATACATGTTATGCATGCAGAATCAGTTTCAGCATCTACCGCTTGCTGCTTGTTTGACTTTAAATGGCTGGCAGTGTGTTAAAGATATTAATGAAAAGGCAACAGCAGTGAGAATTTCATAGCAAAGGGTTCAATATTATTTACAACGTTATTATGTACAAAAATATACAATCTGAGTTTTACTGCCTGCATTGTTGCTATAAAGTATATTACCACTGTGACAAAAACACTTTTTTTTTTAAATAACTATAACTGTACTGAAAGAAGTACACAAGGAAGATAACTTTATCTTTCTCAACCTTTGACCACGTATTTTATTTGCCTGACCATAACCATACCTTAAAGGGACACTTTGCTGATTTTCAACAAGTCTGTGCTGCCATGGTGTGGGAGTAATAGATGAATGGTATTTGGTTTACCCCTGTGCCAGAAGCGCAAGTAACTCCCCATCTGAAACCAATGCCTTATGATGCATTATGTATTATTTCACATCGTTGATGACTGCTGGTGTGTGGGTGGGGAGCTCAGGGTGCTTGTGGCACAGGGAGCGTTTTAACACTGTTCTTTTGCCACACTTTCGACACCAGTGTGACACAGAACTGGTTGAAAATCAGCAAAGTATACCTTTAATAACAATATAGTGATTAGACATAAATATCCAAAGAAGAATATGGACATTTTGAAGCCTAGTTTATACACTTAAGGGGAAATATATTGTTTTAAATACTGAAGATCAAATAACCCAGGTCCCACACATTAAAAACCATCCAGGTAAATTAAAATGATAAATTCCACTAATAAAAAGAGAAATTCTGCACATACAAAGAAAATAATAAGAACAACCTACATTAAACCAGTTGAGATTAATGGAATTTATTTATCTGCTATATTTAATTTTGCCCCAAAATTATTCATTATATTATATCTATTTATTTGTGATTTAATCATTTGTCTGGTTTGATCCTCCATAGAAATATACAAGATTGTATTTTGAGCAAGTATGATGAAAACAAACGCCCAGGGAGTTAATTTCAGTACAGACTGGCCTGACTAAATAGTGTCTAATCTTGCTCCCGCAAAATGTCTGAACAGATTTTATGACTCTGCATCTGTCTGCCCCATTATTTACCCGGTGTATGTCTACATAGAGCTGAGGCATACATCTAAAATTACTTTGGTCAAACCTCTGATGTTACATTTTAACCTTCACGATCTGAAATTGTGGGAAGCATTTGGAGTTTTGCTAAATCTGGTGGTGTGTATTCAACCTTAAGAAACACTGTTAAAAAAAACACGTCATGATATCATGGTAGTCCAATGTGATTATTATGGTCAGCTTTATAAATTTAGCAAAGACGTAAGGCAAAAGACATGTAGGATCATCATTTGCCAAACATCCTTTGCTAAGCTATTATTGGACACTGGTTCACTCATGACCAAATATAGAGGGGAAGCCTTGAGTAAAGCCATGTTACTCTGTGTCAGTGTCAGAAGCTGAAAAGCTGAATTATCGACTGTAAGAATGAATGTGATTACGGGTTGTAAGATGATAATGAGTGGGTTTGCTGGATGTGAAGTGGCCATGTATGATGGTGCTCTGTCCATTGAGAGTGGTTTTTCAGATGACTGCAAACACTCTGAAGGCTTTCCCACCTGTTGGGTTCACTAGGCTGGAAGAAGAAGAGCAGGGGGAGAACAGAGATGTGGTAAATGTACATGTTGTTTTTCACATTAATAACAGGTATTGTTTTCAAGATGGATTCTAATATTGACTAGTCACTGAAATTTGCTCATCACACTGACTGAGGTAATTACACATAAGAATTTGGACTTGTATAAAAAAGTCCAACACCACATGAAATAAATTATACACATATTGAAAATCTGTTTACTTTTACATATCTTCAATTTGTTAAACTAGTCTAGCTGAGTGTATTTATTTTTATATATGGCCATTTCTTACTCTATATAAACCAACAAGTCTTCCAACCCATACGACCACATTAGTCGTACATTCGTTCGTACATGTGGGTAACCTTAAAAAATGGTCACAGTTGCACTAGTCTCTCATAGCCAGACCTATCTTCTAAGCACTGCGTCAACGCCAGAGAAAGGTCTGGAATCACCGATTATCTTTCTGCGATAGGCAAAAAACTCTCCAGCATGTTTCTGCTTCCTTATACCAGTCACAACTGTCTTGGGTGGCACTAAGCCCAAAATGCAGTGGCAATGCTCTTGCAAAATATAGTCAGGGGTAAACTTGTTTTGGTGAAACATTTGGATGTGGTGAAGCGAGCACTTATGTTAAAATGGCTCCACCAAAAAAACATTAACAGTCAAATGTCACTGTGATTCAACTTCTAGTGATAGAAAAGAGAAACTTAAATTGATAATTGATGCCCTAGAGGTGAGCTTGCCTGTACTTTAGCTCTGGAGGAGCTCACTGAACCCTTTAAATCCACAGACAATTTGCTGGGTGAAATGGAACAGATTGGTACATTGTGCATGTGCAGTGGTGCATGCAGCTGAAAGGGTAAAAAACGATGTGACAAATCAATTAAGACTGGTTTTGTCACAAGAGTCCTGTGAGACAGAGTCTGGGCTTGCAACAATTCACCAAAATAGACATGGCTTTTTACACGTTTCAAATCTTTGTCAAAACATGCCATTTTCAGCGTGACAGCTGTTAGCTCGGAGGCTGTTGTTGTTGGGATTTGGAAACAGTAACATGCAGATAGCAGAAGAAAGGGAGAATGCCGGCCTAATAATCTTTCAGTGGTAGGCTTATAGGCACAGTCTACATCCAATGAGTCAGACTACAATTGCACCAAAACTACATGCTTTGATTTAGAAAAAACATCATGATTTGGCTTAAAATAATTATGTTGGTTACACAAGGTAACATTACATATTGCATATGACATACATCATGTGAAATCATTTGAGTGACATACGACAGACTACATTTTATTGTTGTAACTCTACTTTGACTGCTGGTTTCCTACAGGACACAAACACCAGTCTCCTGGTTGAAAGTCTGGTGCATGATTGATCCATCCACCTCCAATTCCACCCACCCTCAGTGGACTTTGCTTGCACAGTCACTACTATGACCACTAGAAGAAGATGCCTGGGAACCTGGGAACATAGGTCTTAACCTCTGCTTGATAAAAACCCTTTGTGGTTGTATTTTGGATGAGTACAGTCTCATATAAACATTGCACATATGATTATTTTTTTGTACCTCTCTGAGGTGATCCCATTCTGGTAACTGCCACTGTACTGCTTCCTTCTGTCTACAGGCATTACATCGAGGTACCCTCCTGACTCAGTCTGGATTACTCCTGCATGAATGGCTGCTTGGCAAATACTAGATTTCTAAAAAGAAAAAAAAAACAACAGGTCTTTACATCAAATCATTCATATAAGAAAAAAATATTGAGAAGAATTTGCCCTGTTCTCCAGAGAATAAATGCATAAATGTCTGCTGCTAACATTTATCACCATCATAAAATCATCAGAATTCAAATGGGTCATCTACAAGTGGTGACATAATAAACCGAGAAGATGACGTCTTTTATGTATTTAACTATATTCGTGCAATTACTGTTTGAATAATATTTGCACCAGAGTTAGCTAACAGCTCATTCTCTCCCACTGTCCCTGGACAGGCAGATATAAAAACAACAACAGAATAACACCCACTCTGTACTGATTATGAGTCAAAATGTCTACTGTAAAATAGGTCTATAATTCCAGTAAAATCAATGAAAGGCTGTGATGTTCAATTTATGATACTGCTGCAAGAACTTACATCTGAGTAGTATTTCGTCCCAATGACTCGGGCTCGACTGTCACGCAGACAGTTCCTGGGACAATACAACCTGAAGAAAAAGCCAGAGCTCACTTTAGGTCCTAGGACGTATCAGTGCACACACCGAAACTACTGTATACTGTTTCTGTATGCAAGGCTGGAATAATCTCATTGGTGGAGTTATCACTCTTTAGGAAGAGTTAAAGATTGTAAATAAAGAAAATCATAAACAGCAAAGCAGGTAACCAGGGTTTGGCATTACATTTTTTTTGCTCAGCAGCCACTGTGGCTAGTTGTTTTCCAAAGTTACTAGCCACTTAAGAGTCACCCAACACCTTTTGCTGGCCACTATTTTGTTATAGGGGAAATTCTGTTTAACTTGATTGAAGTTGACTATGGTGTGCTACAATTTTCTTGAAGAACTAGGTTTAAACTGTCACTGTAAGAATAAGGAGCATTTCAAACACATTTGCAAAACAATAAGCAAACATTTTCCCAAAAGGCAAAGGGTAACAAGAGACTATAAAACTGAAAAGCATTCAATGATAATTGAAGATAAAACATAAAACTTGTGCATAAGGGTGAAAGTTAAAATTAATTCCAACCATAAATGCCAGTGGCTTCAGTAATTGTGTTATCCTGTGTTGCTTTTGTGTCTACAGGCTGCTCAAAAGCACCCAGGATAAGGAGTTCAGCCCTGGTTGCTTTTTCCTTGTCCTGGTGATAGACACATAAGGGTGATGCCGTCATATGTGCATTAGCATGTTGGATGTGTTTCTTTTTGCAGACCCTACGATGGCAGAGAAACACTGACACGCTGTTCGTGTCTATACACAATCCTCTCCATTGCTGTTAGCTGACCGGACACCTGCAGGCAGTTCTTCCTGCTCCAGTGTTTCATTTGCTTTCACCATGTGACTGTTGACTCGCATGCTAGTCTACTTGCTGTGCTATGGATCAGACCTCCAGGAGGTGCGCCTGGCACTAAAGCCGGTTTTGGTAGTAGCCAAACAGGGGTACTGCAATTTATGGGGGAATTACATTGAGAAAGAGATGTCTATAAATCAGTAAATACATTTTTTGAGTGTCACAATCCCTGCGAAATGATTCATTCCACTATCAAGATTTAATCATTTCGATCCTATAACATTTGGAAAGTCTAAAAGAGCAGCAGAATAAATTATTTTAACTTCATTCAAGTTAGTGGAGTGCTAAACTAGAAGTCAGCCACCCAGCAGGCGGATGTGCACTGATCTGCCGCACGCCATCTTCAGCATAGTGCGCCTGATCCGTGGGCCAAATGATGCTAAAGTAGTGCCAATCATGATGGTCATTTTATCGGAATGAACAGGGCCTCACCACCAGTGCTGTCTCCAGATGTCATGGATGTTCAGGGTGTTAAAAGTGACAGCTAAAAGTTTCCAGGCGCAACTTGCACTTGTTAACTCTGGCTCTGCATTATGTGCATCACATTTGGCGGCTGGGCAGGTGCTACTGTCACAACCTGCAGGTTACCTTTGTCAAGATATGACACATGGCATTTAAAAAAATATGTAGTTGATAATTTTCTGTCATTATTGAAGTTAAAAGGTTAGTAGGGTAGTTAATGGTATCTTAACTTACTCCAGCTTTAGGCTATTGTTGTTACTTTACGTTTAATATGGAGAATCACATGGGCCACATAGCAAACCTCTTTTAGAATGACTATGACTCATCGGCTGAGTTGACTGTGGTTTAATTCAAACAGTGAGGTGTTTTCAGTCTCCTAAGTGAATAAGCTTAAAGCAGAGTGTTACCTGGGGCAGTGTCGTACTGGTTTCTTGAAAGGGCAGAAAAGTGCAACGGTTGTTTCACATGTCACTGCCTTGACTGGGAGAGAAAAAGGCACAGCAAAGTGACCTCACAATTATTCTGTATACAGACAACATGTTACTGTATCTGTTACCTCATGTGAAAAATGATTGTATTCTCCTTACCAGGCACCGACTCTACTTTGAAGGAATTGGCACTTCTGTTTTTCCTGTGAATTTGAAGAAAACTGTATCAAGTTATGATCTGCGCTGCATAGCCATGCACCATCAACTCCTATAAATGGGGTAATTTTTTTGTATACCGTATTAAACACTTTTTAATACAGACTAAAAACAGAGACTGATTCATACCCAATCGACTGAATACCATTCTTGTATGACTTGGTGAAATGTTGCTTTCTGCCCAGTCTGGTCACATCCAGCCATCCTCCATCATTGTCAATAACACCAGAGTGTAACCCAGCTCCACACACACTAGATTGCTGCAGTAAATGACAAAGACATGAATGTTAACCCTGTGGGTCCTAGGCCTTTTTGGGGTATTTTTACTGCCTTTACTTAGAAGCTCATATCACAGTCATTATAAAGGCTACATACACATGCTACATCTTGTTATTTTTAAGGAAAATGTGGGCTAACCAGATTTGCCATCATTCCGTGTCCTTCTACGTACCTGTATTTTATATTAATTTTTATATCAATGAAAAAAACAAGTCTGTGTGAGTAAATTCTTACATTTTTACATGTATCTCACCATCGCTAGTTGGAAGTTGACATATTCTGCCATATATGAACAGGGGAGACTCTCTGGAATCTGGCAATATAAGAACCATGATGCTGGGACATTCTGTCACTTCACAGTTGTCCAAAACATGTGGTTTGTGCCAGGCGGACATAATTGCCAGTATTTTTTCATTATTGCAAGAAATTCCACTGACTCATTCACAAGTCAAAAATGTGTTTTATCTGAAAGAAACATGTAATATTTACATTTAACATAAAAGAAAAATAGTCAACCAAGTGCAATGATGTCCTCCAAGATAATATTTGTTTTTCAGTTTCAGTTATATATTGGGGGGACATTTTGGGCATTGGTGGGGGGGCACGTGTCCCCCTCAATGTATATGGTGACTACAGCCCTGTCAGCATGCATAATTAGGCTGCAGTTGTCTGGGTGCGCAAAGGTGAAGTGCGCTTGTCTTGTCAGACAAAGTTTGATGGAGTGTCAACTGGACAATATGGAGATATTTGCATCTTGAAAGCAAATGTGGATAGACAGGGAGAAACACACGCAAGCCTAAGATGTGGTAAGATACGATATTCCTCACTATATGAAGTGACTGATAACAAGATCTGTATAACGGGTTGTAAAGAAATTCGTCAGGTTTTTATTTTGTAGACAATTAATCTGTATTTATAGCACAATGGGATGACAGCACAATGATGTGTGTGGTATCACTGGAAAGCTCTGCTCCTGCGCTTTCATGTGATATGCGTGGCATTTCTGTGCGATGCTGCATTCGCGAGTAATCCATCCAAGAGTAATGTGTGTGCAAAGCTGTATGAAAGCTCTGTTATACATCATTTTATTGTAACTTTATCAATTTTTTTCGCTGTGTAAACATTGGAGAAGGCTACAGTTCTGCTGTTTTACGTGATATGACGCACGGTCGCAGAGAAAATCCACAGAGAAGAATGGGTGTGAATTTGGACACACTATGCGTCATTCAGGCCCATAAAGCAAGGTACTATAGACTGCATCACAATGTTTGTTTACAATAGAAATCTCCCATGTTGGGTACATAAATTAAATGCTGCTGAGCAAATGCTAATTGGTTAGTTTTTAGTCACCTAAAAAAGACCCACCTTAGAAATCAATATCAGTTTAAGTGAACATTATATTTTAAGAGATTTCATTGCTTAACCTTTTTTTTCTGACAGGAACTAAAGCTGTTATCTGAAAACCACCACACTCCAATGACAAACAGTAATTTTACTTTGCAGAACACAGGAGGGGCTGCCTCCGTCAGTTAGTGTGTAAGGTAAAGTGGTGAAAATATTTCAAATATAGCATATACCCAAACTAATATTATAATTCTTTTATTTTTAGATGGGTCTTATTAAGTGGCTAAAATATGTTTTGCTGTGGCCCCCGTCCACAGTAGTACATTGTTAAGCTTCTGTGTCAGAAGATTTAGCTTATCAAAGATGCTAACAAAGCAACATGGAAGAAAAAATAAACAGTGGAAGTTTCAGATAGTTTGGACCACTATATTTAAGTATATCTCTTTAAATGTTACAATTACAGCTAAAAATAAGTTTGCCGATTTCACACATCTCTGCAATTGAAATCAATTTTATAACAACAACATTATGGTGAATCAGTCTACAGGTCGAAAAAAACCCAACATTAATTTTCCATGGATACATAGGGATATGTCAAACATTTCAAAATGATCTGGATAAAAAAATTAAGCTGTCCCTGGTGATCACTCACCATGTCATAATATCCAGTCCCAACTACTTTTCCAGGCCTGTCACGGCAGCCAGGTGGACACTCATATCTATGGACAGAAACAAAAGTTATCTTTGTAGATGAAATGTATCCCAGAATTTTCATACACCGTAATATCCTCCTGAGACCCAAACTTTTGTTTGGTATGCATTTTTAATTTCTCCTAGCTATTTGGGATTAGTAGGACCTGATAAGTATAAAAAACTGAACATTGTCATTGATAATAAAGTCCCAGTGTCCTCAAACGAACTAATGATAAATTCCCAATGTCCTCAAATGAGACTTTTATCTCAGGATAAGCTGCAGACTGACTTGGCAGAGATGGATGCCATTTGGTTTGTACATGGATTAGTGTATTGTGATCTTGACACAAGAGTGTCCACAAACAAGGACAATAGGTCAATGTTAAGCAGAAGAATGAAGCATAAAGTGCAGGAAACCAAAAACGTGATGTCTTCATACAAGGACACAAGGTCTCAGGAGGATATCTGATATCCGCCTGTTGTTGCTGTGTCACCACATTCCTGAGCATTCACCTGTTACAGGTCGTCCCCTTGCACTGATCCCTCAGCTTAGTCTCACAGTCGAGCTGTTGACCTAAAATAACAAACAAGAGCTTTTCACAACCTCGTTTTAGAAATAGTAATACTCTTAAAATTGCACAGTTGGGAAATATGTAATATTATGGTTTTTTGGGGTTTTTTTCCCGGTAAAGGGGTTTTTTGGGGGAGTTTTTCCTTATCCGCTGTGAGGGTCTAAAGGACAGAGGGATGTCGTATGCTGTAAAGCCCTGTGAGGCAAATTGTATTTGTGATATTAGGCTTTATAAATAAAATTGAATTGAATTGATTGATGTGAGCAGTCCTTACACATCTGCTCTGTGCTGACAACCTGGTTTCTCTCTAGATTGTCATTAGGTGAGGGGTTTGGCGTCTGGGCCCTGGGTTGGGGCTCCCTGTCCCTCACTGGTTCCGGTTCAGGTTCAATGTAGTTGGTCTCCTCAATCTCAGGAGCTGGACGCCTGTCAACACCCCCATCTGAAGACATGGAAATCAGACTGTCATCTAATTGTTTCACTCAGTTACACTGGGCACTTAAAGAAACAATCCTGCCAGTGAAGGGAAATATCCATAGGGTAGCTGATACTAAAAAACAGGGCAACAACCCCTTTTCTTAAATAACTATTAATAACTATAACTACATAACTATTAAAACTTAATAACTAACTGCAATTTTTGCTGGGTTCAAGGGAGTGTACAGTAAGGAGATAAAACATGGCAAAAGACCACGAAACCCACCTTTGTAGCAGAGATTATCCCTGCAGCCTCCACCATAGCTAGCTGGACAGGCAGAACAGGGAGTTCCATATTTGTATGGAGCGTGACCCCACCAGTTGCCCCTGAAAAGAAAAAGAAAAAAAAAAAGAAAGGGAATCTAATTTATTTGAATGTTTTTATAAGCAAGAGATGGAGGTATATTATAATGAATAAATCCAATCTACTGGAAATTATAGTTGTGTTATATTCATGATATTGCATTCATTGACAGCAGGTCTCCGCACCACTGTTACTAATTTATTTGAATTTATTTTGAAGAAGATGTATCACATAGTATTGAAACAAGCAAAAACGTACGGTGGAGAGTAGTTGCAGACCAGATAGACAGCTTTAGCCCAGATCATTCCCCACACGTTCATGTTGTAACACACATTGATGGCACAGCCGATACGATTGCTAGTCGCCCACACCAACTGAAAATTGAAATACACACAGACAAGCAAAATAAAGCGCAGTACCTGCAGTAGAAAATGGTTTAACACGATTCCATGGTGTCCTCACAGTAAGCAATGATGATAAACATTCAGAATTTGGAAGAAGAGCCTTGTTTTTATCAAACTGATCTGATAAAGAACTCATATCTTCACATCAAAGTATTTCTTAGTCTTTTTACTTATTTTCTCATCTCTTCACAGACAGTTTACATCCATGTCTGTCCAGACTCATATGTAGCCATGACAATAGACAGTGCTTCAAATATGGATGTTTCTGCAAAGAGGCTACAAATTCTAAGCAAGGATACTTCACACACATTTTTAATGTGACAGCACATAAGAGCTATACAATAAACACAGTTTCAAGATGCACACCAACGATTAGTATCTGAGTTAAGACATTGCATAATGGCCAGAAAAGTGCTTTTACAGAACCTTATTGTGTCAAACTATAGACGACATTTGACCTTTTTGGATATAAAATGTCATCACTTAATCATTTTAGGGTTTTAGACAATGAAGGATATTTTGTCATAATTAGTGTATGAATTCTTGAGTTATTGCCAGATATGTGAGGCCACAGTGACCTTCACTTTTAACCATCAAAATCTGATCAGTTCATTGTTGAGTCCCAGTGGATGACTGTACCAAATATGAAGAAATTCCCTTAAGGTGTTCTTGAGATATTGCATTCATGAGAATGGGATGGATGGATAGATTGACGGATGGCTGGAAAAATGTACAGATAATGGACAGATGTAAGGACGGATGGACAGACAACTGGAAAACATTATACCCCCCGCAATGGCTGTCACCTGTGCACAGGCATAGAAACTCCTGTGTGGGTATGTAGCATGGATGTATAAAGAGAACTGGATAGAGCATTGAAAGCATGGCCCCCTTTTCAGTGGTGCATCAAACCAGACAAGCTTCATTTCGGCTGTATAAAATGACCTGTTTCCTCTGCATCATGGGTCCCATACAGCAAGAGCATTAGAGACTTATGCTGCCTGAGTGGCTAACTTCCAGGATTTGCCCCCCGCTAACTGGAACAGGCATTAAATGATTTAATTATGCATCTCTTGTAGAAATATTATCAGATCTAATGGATCAAATCCTGATAGTGAAACAATTCATTTCAACTTGGGAATTTACACCTAAAAAACGTATTCACTGATTTACAGGTGTGTCTTTCACAATGTTAGTGGATGTGGAAAAGTCCTTTTAGGCCCCATGGCATCATGTGATGGACCCGGACACTGTACATTTGGCTGCTATGACAAATTGGCTTCAAAGCCCGCTGCTGTTCAAGGATGCTTGGTATGGTTGGTTGTTCCATAATAGAGTTTTAAGTAAATCCCTAAAATTCCCCAAAGCATGATTAACTCTTTAAGAGGAAATACAAAAAGCCCTTACCTGAGTGTAGTGAGTGCAAACAGGTCCTGAACATCTGAATGGGCAGTGTGGGTTACACTCCTGGGAGTAGGGATAGCTGTAGTATCTCACCTCATCATACCAGGCCTGGACATGGTAGGTAGGGGGGCGGTCTCTAAAGTCACATAAAAGGTGTTTATACTATATCCTTCCATTATTATTACAAAAAAAAAGGTGACAATAAAGCCTTTAAAGACATGTTTATAAAGGCAATCTCAGATAATTTGTTGGCAATGTCTACTCATGGCAAATTCCAGAAAGAATAGAGAGCGGGAAAATTAATAACCCACTGGTTGGATCACAGTAACCCAACCAACTGTTTAGTTATGAATGAACCCCTTCCAACCCCTTTGACCCAGCATGGACAACCCAACAATGTGTTTACAGAAATAATCCAGCATTTTTTTATGTGTATATATAAGATGTCAAACTGCCTTGTTGAGGCTTCCATGAGCGAGGCACTTCGCCTAGGGCTGATTTTATTAGACCAGGTTCACAGCAGACATTTTATCATGTCATAGCAGGAAAAAGCACAGGTTGAGGACATTAACAAGGGCCGCTTTCAATTTCAGTGAGCCATTTCCAGGCTCCTGGTACAGTTCACGCTTGCTGTCTGCCATAGCTTAATGAAATACTTAATGAAACTCAGTCATCATTAATGTCGTTGGTTACACCTGTACTTTTCCTGCTACAACAAGCATTACTAGAACGCACCCACAATTATAGTTACATAAAAAATATAAAATTTAACTTTTTGACAGTTCTGAGAAGAGGTGTTATTGGCCACAATACGTGAAAACGCCTGTGCGGATGTATGGTTGGCATGGGCTTTAATTTAGCGATGCAACCTGGGTGAGACAGTCAATTTTAAAAAAATCATATTTCATAGTTCTTAATAAAAGATACATCCACTGGATCATCGAAGCTGCATTTGCATTTTAGCCACCTGGGGGCAGCAGAACAAACTGAAAAGTGAATATTGCCATATTTAACCTTAAAGGAAATATAAAGGTATGTCACACTGTTGGGATGGCCATTTTGTGAGGAATGCTCCCTGTGCCTGCTACGGCGGTTACCTGCTTCTTACCTTTTGTATTTTCTTTGGTTTAATAGGCTAATTGAGCCAAAAAGAGGAGTGCCACATTACCTTTGTGAGTATGACTGTGCTCCTGCAATTTGCAAGCTTGTGAATTAGCTGATCCTGTCCCCAGTCACTGCAGAACTCACATTAAGCATCGGCACTCAATCCAAAAAGAAGATCATTTACAATATGTGGGCATTTCATTGAAGGTAGTGCATCTAAGTCTGTAATCCAGTCTTGGGCTGCCAAGTCACATGGATCTATGCTGCTTATCATAGTTAGTTGCGATTCAGTTTCAACAGTAGGATCCCTCTTTTCTGTCTCTTTTCCCCTCTACAGTAAATCAGATTTGACTGATATAACTTTCAAGTCAAGCAAAACAAAACAAAGCACCCTAGCAGGCACAGTTAACAGAGCATATTCCTCACAAGATGGCACCCCTGTCCCAAACTTTAACACAGAATGACATCAACTTCCCATTCCCTATAAAGGCAGATATGTTAGAAAACAGTCATTTATTTATGTATCTAGCAGACCTGGAAAAACACTGGCAAACATTTATTTCACACCGAAGTGGAGAGGGATGGTGCATATTGTTAGAAAACACTATTATTCTTATCATAATACTGTAGTATAAAACATAATTTAATCAACACAGCTCCCTCCACTTCTTTGTACATACACACCTGCCCCAGTGCGCTCCAAGGTTTTGGCCTATTTGCGTCAACATGTGGCTCGGTCCATGTTCCCATCGACAGGTATGTGCCCAGTGCTCTGCGCTCCTCTCTAACTCATAATCCCAAACCTGCAGAACACACACAGACACACACAGAGAACAAAACACACATTTTGGGTTAAAGTTGTTTGCCTTTGGAAAGATGAACTTAGAAGGTTAACTTTGAAGGTCAGCTCAGGTAAGCAGCTAACTTTTTTTTTCAGCTGGTAACTAAAGCATTTTCTCCTGGGCTTAAACTCAATGAGTCCAGAGCAGTTTTGCCTGCAGCAGATCTTTGCAGACCTGAAACTCCACTCTGGATTGCCATTTAAGCAGGCAAAGTGGCCACTTACCATAGTTGTGGCTTTAATTGCTAGTCATTACATTTTTCAGATATCTCATCATTCTCTTTGAGTGAACTAAACTACCATAAATCCCACTGACACTAATCTGAAAGTAACCTTGCATACTCGAGACAAAGTGAACCTGAAAGATGAACCTGCTCTTTACTTTAAGGTACAGAAGCTATACGCATGCCTCTCGCAAATTTAACACAGTGTAGTCAAAACTAGGCCTCTCCTATTAAGCGCACACATTCACTCCCTGACACACACAGACACATACATGAGAGAGAAGGGAAACAGAGGTATCACCACCACCACCACATCAACTTGCAGCTTTGTGCTACTATTCAGTGTGGTTGTTTCATAGCTTGCTTCCAGTAAGTTTTGGTCCCGTAAAACAAGTGTAGACAGAAAAAGCTACTAACACAGAGAGTCTCTGTTTGGGTTCTTGATGTCATCTTTACTGTAAAAAATTAACAAAATTAAACCCAATTGAGGTCAAAATACCTAAAGACTGTTATGAACAAAGTAGGAAAGTAGACCATACAGGATGCAGGACTGAGCAATTCAAATGTTGCGGCAAAGGTAATTTACTGTTGACTTTGCTGGGTGCTGGGGAGAAAGAAAAATAGGTGCAGTGTGCTCTGCTGCTGGCATACTGTTTGATTGCATTATGGCTATCACACATCAAAACTAATAGAATAGTGCTTAAGTGTGGAGTTGTAACTGCTCTGATTGACCACCATGATGTGTTCCATATGTTTGGTAAGGCTAACACACTGTGCATATTGTTGCCCATTCACTGTTGTGCTGCTTACTGTTCAGGCCTGATTGGAGAAGGGATATTTTGACTCTTTGCTCCTTTGGCCACAATCCAGCTGTGGCAGAGATACCAACATGAGGGGAAAAACTGCTCTAATCCTCTGAATGGGTGCCATGTGATACTACATTCTTTCATGGTTATTGCATTATAATGTAGCTGCTAGGTAGAATTCTTGTTATTTCAATTCTGGTGACCTTATTTGTATTTAACTGCATTTAAAAGATTGCATGATTCTCTAAGGGTTAAGCAAATTCTGTCACATTACATTTCACCCAAAAAATGAAAGTAAAATTCGATTCACAACAAAAAATTGTGAATCAAAAAATTCACAACAATCACAACAGGAAACACACGCTTGAATTTGCCTGTTGAGTGGGTTTCACTTCACAGTAGATGGGACACAGAGCAAACATTTGCAGGACATCAGAATGATGTAACCTTTATTGGATGATCATAGCACAGTAGCTGCATGGGTGGGCATGTTGCTACAGGTATCATCAACGCGTGCAATAAAATATGATCTAGAAGGGCAGGTTGAAGTAAAGATCCATGAATTTAGGGCTTACCAGATGGTGCCATGCATTGTAAGAGACCATTTTGAAGCCTCAATAGTCTGAAAAATTACCCTGTAAATCCAGAGTTCTCGCGAGAGCACAATTTGAATTTGCTCAACGAGTCAGTAATGATGCTCATTACCCATGCCCTTGTAGCTGAGCTGCACCAATCACATCCTTGTATCTGATATAGGCGGGCCAGAGGCGAGCTAAACAGATTACAACAGCGCTGTGACGATGAAGTCCGGAATCAGTCAGTAAACATTGCAAGATGGCTACGGATTATTAACACCAGTTTTTTGAAACGGCTTTGGCCGCTACAATGAACAAGTTGGACTTGGCTTTTTCTTTTTTTTTTGACCGGATACAGCAAGAGTCTAATCTACCAGTTAGCTCCGCTGGTAGCTAAGCTCTGGATACGTCATCCCGTCTATTGTTCTGATTGGTCGTAGCCAGACCCTCTTTCTAGATTTGGGTCTGGATTGGCTACTGAAAAATGTCCTATTGGAGCAAAAGGCCATTTTTCTAACAGCCTAGTAACAAAAGTCCATTTCTCTGCCTCTGACCAGCTTACTCTGATATTCTTACCCTTACCCTAACCAGTCTCACTCCTCATGCCTAAACCAAACCAACCCAGCCAATGAAGGCAACAAGTACTATCCAAAATGGGACATGCCTTTGCCATGGTAGGAAGTTCAGATGATGCCATTCTGCATAATGATTAGCCATGTGCTTCTCTTTGGGAGAATTTTAGAGCACTGCAACTTTGTTTTTGGGCTGTGAATCGGCAGAACAGTGAGTTGTCTCCTACCAGACATCAGGAACTGCAGAGCAGTTTGTAATACTATGAGGATTATCATGGCACAGTGATTGTGGTGACCATAGACTGTATAATATAGATAGATTACATGACAGCTCCTGCAAAATGAAGTCTAAACATCTCAATCACTCCCTGGTGGTTGGGTGCAGTACCCTCTCCATATTAGTGGACGAGACATGGGCTAATCTGAAAAGTAGTAGTGCACATCAAATACATTTTTCTTAAAGACTGTTCTTATAATTATAGGTAGTTCTTATCACCAGAATGTATGTTTTTGTGATCCTTTTTCTGATACATTTGTTTTAATTACTTATTTGATGCTATAAAAAGGGGTTTGCACTTCACCAGTGCAAGATGGCAGTAGCCATATCAGGGATATTTTTGCTTGTACGACAGGAGGAAGTGGAGATGCGCTATCCATACAGCCATTAGTGCCGACAATCATTTCCTCCTTCATCTTAGATATATTGAGTGAACTTCACCCTCAAGCTCTCATTTTTCATTCTTTACACAACTAATTCAAGTCGCTTTTTGTGTCCAACATGGAGTGCAACACCATAAAGTGCCATGTGTCACTACTGTTGCAGGTTATAATGAAATTGGAGTTCAGCACGAAGCTTTCACTGCAAACAATCTACAGCGGATACTAATGATCTCTGCCAGCTCATTATTCTCTCCGAGTCCTTGTTATTCTTCACCCTCAATTATCCAGCAGAGAGGAAGATGGACTGCCCACCAGCCTTTGGAGAAAGGTCACGGTAACAGCTTCCAATCTCCTTTTGCATTCCAAAGAGCATTAAGTTCCCAAAATACAGAGCTGTTTCCAGCCATCTGCCAGGACCACCTCTGCTACAGAGCTAAGTGCAAGATGTGCAGTCTTACAGCAGTAGATTTAGAGTGAATGTTCCAGATATCAGTATTGAGGCATAATACAAGAAGACATAATTTACTTTGGGAATCCAAAGTATGCAACATGGTTTACGTGTAATTTAATGCTTGTAATTCAACTTACAGTTTAGAAAGTGGCTGTGATTATAGAAACCTGTTAAGAGGTCTCTTATTCTCAGGAAAATCTGCAGGGCAAGAAGTGATTTAGATTAACAGATGCAATAGTTCTTTGAAAGGCAGTTGCTGGATTTTGTATGAAATTAAGAAGTCAGAGCTGCAGTGAAAGTGCAGCCCTTTTGGCCTCCAAATCCTGCAGTCTGAAAACCCAATACTTGGCCCTCATCAGTCCCCAGCCTTACCACATCATTATCATCAGTAATAGTATCCCTTGCTAAAGAAACACTGGATTAGTGTACATAACATACATTTACACTACTGTGCCCCATGTTTCAAACAGAGGGGCTCAACATGTTTGAAATAGATTCACCGCAGTGGCACCCAAAATGAGATGTGTGGAGGATCAAACAAAAGATAACACAGGCCTTGGCCAGGGTTTGACTGAGCTGCAATGGATGGAGAGAAAGGAGGTGAAGGGAGGGCGGGAAAATGAAGCAGGGTGAAGGAAAGCCTGAGGGAAAGCTTGTGAAGCTAAGGATCAAGAAGGCACAAGGGCCAGGCAGGGAGAAAGAGAGTCAGCAGGCGGAGAAACGGAGTGATAGAGTAAGAAGATGTAGAGCAGGAAGGAAAGGAGGGAGGGCAGGATGGTTGAGGTAGAGGGCAGGACAACACTGCGGGGGTGAAAGCTGGATATGGGCCAGGGTCAGCGAGGGCGGGCAAGCAGGAGGCAGGAGCTATAGCGAGCCAGATGGTGGCTTTGGATTGCAGATCTTGTTCCCTCTGTCTTTCCTTCCCTACTCTGCTGTCTTGAGCTGACAGAACTACAAGTGCTTTTCTCTGAGAAAGACACATGACTTTCGTGTCAAACCTATCTGATTTGGCCAGATTTACCAGATATCAACCCTCAGAGAGTTGTGTCTCTAATCTTGTATTTGATAGTGTGAATGTACTGTATACATGCAGTCACAAGGGAAGAAATTATCCATTCTCTATGTTTTCATGTTTGCTTCATGTAAAACACAAGGTACTTTTAGTTACTGTTGCTATGCTGATCAAGCTGTCTGTGCCAACATGGCACAAGTACAATGTACAATGATATTAGATTAGATTACAATGATGAAACAGCTTCTCAATTATACCCGATGAGCCAGTTTTACCAAAAACTGGCGACTGTAGCTGGCAGTTTTATCAGCTAGCTAGCTAGTTGAGCTAACATTAGCTCTATAAATTAGTTAAAGGTCCAGTGTGTAGGATTTAGGGGGATATATTGGCAGAAATGGAATATAATATTAATAACTATGTTGGCATTAATATATAATCACCTGAAACTATGAATACAAAGTGGGTCTTTGTCCACAAATTTAACTGTGTTGTGCTACAGACAAACCGAACACCGACTCTAGATAAGCCCATCACGTTTTTGGCCACCGTAGTTCTCCAACACACTTGGCACACAGGCAAAGTTTCAGTTGGTTGCAATCTGCAATCTCACCACTAGATGCCACTAAATCTTACAGACTAGACCATTAAAACCTGTCTATAGTTGTCCTATTAATGTTTCCATATTTGTATAACAAGGATCCTGTGTTAAATAACTACGGCTAAAGCAACATGTCCAGGCAAAAATAAGCATCTTTGCTAGGTTATGATCTACAACTGTATGTAGAAAACATGGAAATAAAGAAACTCCATTGTGAGGAAATACAATACGGTGGATGTGGGAGGCGCAGTGGTGCAGTGGTTAGCATTGTTGCCTCACAGCAAGAATGTTCCAGGTTTAGTGCCATATGGACACAGGGGGACCCCCAGACCAAATCCTGCTTGGGGCCCCCAAAAGTCTAAGGTCGGCCTTGTCCACAGTCTAATTAAACTACTAAATTGGTTTATCTAAAGGGCTGAAAAATGACACCACTTTTAAAAGTCTCTTAATGCAGTGTACTTCCTAAAGCCCAGTGTGCTCTGCCTCAGCATGTGCCCCATTCTAGTTGCTTAAGTGTCATCGGATGTGCTTTAGCAAACTGTCAATCAAAATGAACTGATTTTGCATCAGTTCAAGTCTCCAGGAATTTAATTCTGTCTCCTCATCTCTGACTAAAACTGGTAGCGTGTATTTATTTAAATTAAAAACAGGAAGGTATGAAGGGTTGAACTTTTTTGAATGATAAGATGTATTCAAGTGTAGATTTACCTACACTATATGACAGACAGCTGTGTCCTCAGAACTTACCATGTACTCCATGTTAGAGGCAGGAGGATGGACCTGACCCCGCAGCTTGTTGTGCAAGTCCAAGATAAGGTGCATGTCTCCCTCGCTGATTGCCCTCTTCCCTCTCGACCTGGCCTTCCACCACTCCTCATCCTTGTCCCTGTACTGGTCCAGAATGGACTCGAGTTGTGTGGAGTTGGTGAGGACCATGGTCAGGACGGTCTGGCTCAAACACAGCAACAAGCTCGCCACTCTAACCAAGCCCGGGAAAGGAAGAGACGTCCTCATGATGGGGAAATTACTGCAGCTGAATAAAGAATACTTTTTGTTGTCTGCAAAACAGAGAGAGTGCAAGTTTAAGTGGAATAGCTGGAGTATAGAGATTTTTTTTTTTCATGCAGCAGTTTAATATGTGACGTTGAAATGCACAGAACATGGACTCTGAAAATCCAGGCTTGACATTAGCATTATATCAGTGTACACACTCATTTTCTCCCTTCTAAGCAAGCTTACCCACACTACAACATCTTTATGAAGAGCCCAAAGACACTTTGAATCTGTCCTCTGTCTCAGTTTGAATAATGCTGTAATTATACTGTAGGAGACTTCACTTCAAACAGTAAGGCTACTACAGCTTTCAGCAGCCTGAGTGCATCTGCAGGTCACTGCATCACCACACACAGTAGGACCAGTGTCAACTGAGTTTTCACGCGTTATGTTACGGAGCACGAGATTTGGTGCGCATGCGCAGCAAACAAGCACTGGAGGGAGGCTTTCAGCATTTTAATTTTTGATATAAAAACAGATTAAATAACACCATACATCTTTAGATAATGATTTAAAAAAAAAAAAATAAAAATAGTTCCAAGTTCAAAAACTTCCATAATAGACAATATTGTAAAATGATTCTAGGAATATATTTGAAAGACAAAGCATGTGATAAGGTCGCTTTAATCTCACTTGTTTGAAACAAGAACACACACACACACACACACACACACACACACACACACAAACGCACACAGGTCCTAAATAGTAGAATAACGATGTTTATTGAGCAATATTGTGTACTGTAGGTTTACCTTTAAATTCCGCCAAAGTGGTCAAAATACTTCTCAGGTGCAATATTCCAGATGCCACAACCCTTGAGATTATTGCAGAGTGACAGTTTTCCAGTCCAGGGAGCCTGTAATTCCATCCATCACATAAAATGAGTGCAGGCAGTCAGTTCTCTTTCCCACTTTACATCCACGCTGCTGGAAGAGAGAGAGAGAGGGAGAGAGCTCAGAAATGTCTATAGGTACCTGCTGAATTCCTCAGCTGGCTCAGTACGCTGCTTGCTGCATGGGACCGCTGCTCATTTTGCGTTTATATGCCAAATTTGCAACGCAGAGGACCACGCCTCCACAAACCCTCTTGCTTCCCCTCACACCGCACCCCCACCTTACACACACACACACACACACACACACACACACACACACACACACACACACACACACATCTGTTGGAACTCCAGGGTTGATCTATTTGAGGAGGCACCTGATCGCACAAGAGGTGACGTGAAGGTAAACTTGTGGATGTTATGAGAGCAGCCCACTCCTGTTACAAATATTGCACATTTTGCTTTTTCCAGGTTTTTTGTTTGACAGGAAGACACGGTCAGAACTAGTTATTGGCAGCAGAAAATAGCTAACAGTTAAGATACAGTGTACATGTCCAAGGAACCATTAGGCCATATAAAGCACATTGATGAAAAACCACAATGTCTGTAAGGATTCCTGGGGGTTAGGAGGCCAGCCTGCAGTCATAATATTTCTTTTATTCTCATATTGTATCACTGTACAGTCATTTCTCATGGTGTCACTGTGTGTCTTCTAAAGGAACACAGTTTGCAGTCATACTGTGTCCTTGCAAAAAGAAAAGAAATAGTAGAAAATTACAGTAACAATCATTGACATGAATGTATCAAACATCCCATTCATGAGCATCTGTGGGTGTTGTATTCCTTTCCTTGAGGGCTGAACTTGTCTGAGATCAAATCAGGTCTTTTGCTGTCTGTGAGAATGGCGGCAGCAGCAGCAGCAGCCAGCAGGGTGGCCAGTATTCCCCTGCGACACGACCACAAAGCACTGATTCATCTGCCTTTACATACACTAGAACATTTGTGAAAGTTTGTGGGCTGCATGTGTGTGTGTGTGTGTGCGCTCTTCCCCACTCTCCCTGCTTCCTCTACTCCGACAAGCTCTGTTTGTGACTATCCATCAGCACAGAGAGGACAGTTTATTTTGAGTTATCATTGAAGTACAAAAGCGAGGCAAAATGAGGAGAAATATACAAACTAGCAACAGCAAACAAACATTGGAATAAAACGTGTGTGGGAAAATTGATAGATTGCACACATTTTTGGGGGCTTAAGAGTGGATGGAAAGGGGGAGAGAGGGGATGCCATGTAGCAAAGGGCCACAAGTTGGAATTAAACCTGGGCCACTGCAGGAAGGACACAGCCTTAATATATGGTGCTCCCTCTCTACGAGATAAGCTACTAGGCACCTAGAGTCTACTAATTTATGAAAATGATCAGTAGGTTTCACTTTTATAGGAAAATACACAGTATGATTAAACTGCTCTCACAGAAACTCATCTATTACTGTAACATCAACCACACCAAAATAAATGTCCATCACAAATTCCCAGACCAAAAAAGGCAGTAAAGAAATGGAGTGATCATTTGTCAAAATGATTTTTGTTAATTTTCTTTGTTGATTGACTAATCAATTAATCAATGGATCACTCCAGCACCACTTCTCTCTCATAATGCTACATTCCAAGTTGTGTCTACTTACACAAAATGAGTGATATCCCAGTGACTGAAACATAAAAAGGTCTGCAAATACAGGGTTTTTTTCCAAACAGTTGGCACAATAAGCAAATGATTTTAGGAATAACACCTTATTAAACATCATGTGTGCATAAACAGCATCAGCAGTGCTCCTGGACCAGCTTGATGACCGGAAGCCTGCAAGGTTGATAATATATTATACATTCAGCACAGCCCTATATGCCAGACATTCACTAGTTTCATCATCATTCCACTTAGTTAAAAATTAGGTTATATCAAAATTATTGGATTATTATTTGTGATGACTATGTGCAATTAAGTGCTAGACAACACGAGCTCATTGGTGATCATAAACTATGAATCAAGCATATTTTCAGCTCTACAAACACTGAAGACTATTTGATCTCTTCCACAAGCATCTGCTGCCCCCTCTTGGAAAAAAAGAGACTTTCAGTCAAAAATCACTTCTTCAGAGAGCCATGCATGCATCAGTGATGTTTGTGCTAAGCGCAAAGTCATGCAGCCAGAACAGGTGTCCATCGCCTTGTATTATTAAAAGAAACAAAATCAAGAAAAATATAGTTACAATCAGGGGAGATGCTGCACATATATTCTGGCTGGATTTAAATAGTTACACTATGTCACCAAACTCAGGATACAAGCAAGATATAATGTGAGAAAGTGACCTCTAGAATTGCTTTCAACGGAGCCAGGCTAGCCATCGGCTGCTGGCAGTAGCTTCATATTTAGCACATAAGCATACCAGTTAAAGTCGTCTCTAAGGATTAATTTTTACTGTCACTTACTGTTTACTTTCAACTATTTTATATTTTTGTTGATTTCATTTTTTTTAATTAGCATGTGATCATTCTGTTTTCTTTTATTTGTTTACAATACTTTGTAACAGTACTTTTGAAACATGATATACAAATAAAGGTATTACTATATATTATTGACAGTATGGTGGTGCAGTGGTTAGTACTGTTGCCCCACAGCAACAGGGTTGCTGGTTCAAACCCTGGGTGGGGGGTTCAAGCCCTGTGTTCTCCCTGTGTCAGCGTGGGTCTTCTCCAGATACTCCGGCTTCCTCCCACAGTCCAAAGACATGCATGTTAAGTTAACTGGTGACTCTAAATTGGCCATAGGTGTGAATGTGAGCGTGAATGGTTTTCTGTCTCGATGTGTCAGCCCTGTGATAGTGTGGCGACATGCCCAGGGTGTACCCTGCCTCTTGCCCAATGTCAGCTGGGATAGGCTCCAGTCCCCCTGTGAGCCCCAACAGGATAAGCAGTTACGGAAAATGAATATATATTATTGTTTTATTAGTTAATAATGAAAAGTTTGTGGACAAGAAGCAATAATTCCAAGGGAGCATAGGAAGAAGTAGCCAACATATGATCAGCCACATGGATGTTAAGTTAGTAGGTAATTGTCTAATTTACTGTTAAATTTGGGAACATTTTAATCTGTTTGCCAGACTCTTTGAGAACCTTTTTTGTTTTGACCTTTTGTCGCTTACTGTTGACTTGCCAGTACCCCCAATGTGCGCAAGGGCCTGGTCATTTTTTTGGTTCCAATAAAGTGGGTTAAACTATGGATTAGGGCAATGTTAAAGACAAACAATTTCTTAGATTTTTAAAATAAAGTCACAAATGTGTGAGAAAAAAAGCCATAATATTACGAGAATGGAATTTTAATCTACGAGAATTACGTCGTAAAACAACAAGAATAATGTCAAAATAATACAAGTTAATTCTTGTAATTTTTAGGAGAAACAAAGGTCACAGATTTAGACTGAAAAGTCGGGTAACATACGAAGTATGTACAAAGCCTTAGGATGCAAAGCAGAACAGGATTGTGCGTAAGCTATATATAAATGAAAACACATTGAACATGATAACACTCAGTACGACATCACCCAGATGTGTGATCACCAGCAGCACCCTTCTATGATGTGGTCTGTAAAATGACATAACAACCTTCAGGGGATTTTTTTTTTCTGGTGGCACACTGGCAGAAGTGGAGCAGTGTGGCTCAGTGTGGATGAATGAAAAATGTTACATGATATTGTAAATGTAATGATATCACTATCATATGCATTATATTACTTCGGTACTGCTAAAATGTGTATTATTGTCACCCCCAACATTGTTTATAAACTTGTCGCTTTTTATACCATGTTAACCAACTTTTCATTCCTAATCTGTAATTTTTTTTTTCTCCTAATTAAAAATTTAATCTCGTAATATTTTGACTTTATTCTTGTAGATTAACATCTTTAATCTCAAAATCTCATATTTTTTTCTCAACATGGCCCTAATCCTCCTCCATAGAACACACACTAAATAAAAACAAAAATTGTAAATGTATTCATTTTAACAGCGTTGATACTGCCTACTAATAAAATGAGGAGATGCAACCACCTCTTGTAGTGACCAATAGCGTGCTCAAGTACTGTCTTAAAATTTTATTTGAAAATGTCAGACATATTCCTTGTAGCAGTGATACCCAAATATCTAAAGGACCTTGAAACAACTCTAAATGGGAAGTGTGAATATTGTGGTAACATTGTGGGTATTTATAGGCACTATTGTAATTCTTTGACAAATTTTAGCTCGTATTCAAAGACCCATTACATATCATATTGCCTCACAACAGATATAGTATAAGAGATATGGTATTTGGTATTGATTTAGATGCATTTGTTACATAAAACAATAACTCATCAGCATATTATGACACTATGTGCCCCCCCTTCCTCTCTTATAGACTAGTCATTTAACAAAAACATTGCAATAGCCAAAAGTTCTAAATGCTAAACATTTTTAAACATTTACAGTGTTTCTGTATTAGTTTAACCCAAAGTTAATACAAACTCAGCCACAGGTGAGTCAATGGAATATTTCATGTTCTTTCTAGTTAGTTTTGAAGTTCTGAAGTTACACTAAAAGTAAACTGTTTGTTGCGCTCGCTCACATGCCCCTAGCATTGTTGGGTAAGCATTACTGATAACAACAAGGTTGTGCATGCATACAGCTGCTGCACCAGCAAACACTGCTCAGATGACAAAGTTGTGCTGATCAGAAGGCAAACATTGCAAAATGCAGAGAAAAATGAAATGATGAAATTCAAGGAAAAACACAGTTTACATCAACTCTGTTGAAAATCTCTGGAAAACAGATACCTATCAGTGTCTATTTCTCCTTCTAGAGACTGTTAGATTTCATTGTGTTTTTGGTTGTGAAATGAAATGAAAATGGTTGTGTTTGCTGTCAATCACTTTTCATTTTTCTTATCCTTTCAAAGTCCAAGAATGGCCTGTCTAGCAAAGTCTTCAAAAACCTGTAATCCTTGAAAGTAATTCTCAGAGTTGCATCATGGAAAAGGCCATGTATGTTTTGTTTTTATTAAAAAGAAGTACACTGTGGTACATCCTGTGGGCCGAGGGGTTTCCTAGTCCTCCACGGACTATTACATCCAGACAGTCCTGGTGTTTCCTCCTCAGGCTCCACTTTACTCAGCTGCCCGACAAACCCAGTGCAGATGGTGCAGGACACACCGCAAAAACTAGGGGGACAGACGCTCGCCGACAGCCAAACTTTGACCGACAGCCAACCGTTGGCTTGGTGTGTCAGGGCCTTCAGTGTGCTTTGGCAAGATGAGGAACTGATCAAACATGAGTGCAAGAGACAGGCACAGAGAGTCCCATATTAGAGGAAGCAGCTTAATAATAATTAATTACAGGTTGGATGTCATGATCCCTCTCTGACTTTATAAATGGTGTCCAGGGGCAGCCTGTCAGACACACACAGACACTGCTGTGTACTTGAATCTCTTTCACAGGGATTGTTCTTAGTCAGATCTCCTTCTATTGAGAAATTTACATCACCATGGGGAACACACACTGGCGTGCTGAGGACGCAGCCCACATTGCCTCTATCGCTCGAGACATCTGCCCTTTTCCGAACTACAGCCCCAGTCCTCTTTTCACAGACATGCTCTCCATCAACTCATCCTTTCACCTGAGGAAGCACTACACAGCAGTGCAGTCCTCCCTGACCCCCGTGCAGCTGGAGGACTTCACCCAGAACCTGAGGACCACTTTTGGCAGGGAGGGCAAAGTCACTCTCGGTGGAGTGGGGGTAGTGGCCCTATCCCTGGCTGTGTTGTTTGACACTCTTGCTAGACAGGCCAGGGAGAGTGGGTGCCAGAGTCAGGGCCGATTCCTGGTTTATTTCTCAAAAACCCAAGAGGCTACTACCCACCGTACATCTACACGGCCAGTGAGTACCTGAGGCTGGTGCCCCACATTGCAAACAACCCCACCAGGATGATGAAGGAGACAGAGAGGTAATGTGTATTTATTTACATGTGCTCTTTAAAATCAGTTTGTCAATGTAAAGGTGCTGATACACCAAACTGACATCAAAGAACTAGTGGTGACGAAAACCAACTGTTGCGTCGTCCATGTCACCTCACGTCGCCCTGTGTCAGTTGCATTTGAACACACTACAAAGACTACATCCGACAGCCAAACCGGAAACCGGAAGTCATAGGAATGCATGTGATAAACAAAGTAGCACGGAGTGACAGAGTGATACATCCTGTCAACCGAGGGGTCTCCTATCTGTGCAGCCGAGCACCACAGCACCTCCACGGACTATTACATCCACATGGTCCCGGTGTTTCCTCCGCAGGCTCCACTTCACTCAGCTGCCCGACAAACCTACTGGTTCTTCCCACTTTACCCTGAATAACAAACCAGGGCTCAGTGCTCTGGTTGGACCAAACGGAGAGCTGGGGCTAGCTCAGAGACTAGCGGAGGCTAACTGGCTTTGCTTTCCTCCGGTCATGCTGCATTCAGGTTAAAGTGGGAAGAAGCAGCGGGTCTGTCAGGCAGCTGAGTGAAGTGGAGCCTGAGGAGGAAGCACCGGTTAGCCTGAACAGCCAGTCAGAGTGATCTCTCTCATAGACAAGCTCCGCCGCCGATTTAACATGCTCAATCAGCCAAAAAGCCGCCGACGCCTAAGTGCCGACGGTGCAGGATACACCGCAAAAACTAGGGCGACAGACACTCACTGACGGCCTGACTTTGACTGATGGCCAACCATCGGCTTGGTGTGTCAGGGCTTTTAAGTCTTCAGTCAATATTGTGTCTACTCTATGTGACATTGTGTGGTGTTATTGTCTGTTAATTTCACCAAGGTACCTCTGGCGGTTAAAAGCTGACGACCAATCTTTGGACAAACTGGGAGAAAACCACACATTATGGCTAAATGAAGACATCACAGCACTCAATGTGATTCTGGGACGCGCTTTTGCATTCAGTTTGAAGCTTCACCTCCTCCGATTCAAGAACATCACAAATGATGAATTTCTTTTCAGTGAGAGAACATTACCAGATGATATGATCTTTAATCTCAACTGTGACCCAGAGGCTGCTGACAAAGAATTTTTGGCTGAAGTGCAAAAATCTGACAACCACACCCAAGAAGCTTTTAAAAGATGCAAGTCAGACAGTGATGTACCAGTTACATGGCTGCAGTATTTTGCCTATCTAGATTGGCTAGATGCCATCTTCATGCCCTTGTATGGAAACATACAAAAACATGCTTCATTGATTGCACAAAGAGAAGATTTTGACCTGAAGGCCGATGCACTCAGAAAATGGGTTGAGTAGTGTACTGGCCAAGACAGCTGAGAAGAAAAGGGGGTGGCTGTCAGCTGGGACACTTTTTCATCAACACAAAATAACCTTCCATTACTTGAACAGAAATAAAAGCAGGTCTCTAAAAAGATGCAGGTGTGTGATTACAATTTATCCAAATATTAGCCCAAATATTAAGGGCATGATTTTGTTAAATGTACAAGGAGTGCATTTTTCTAAAAATCTGCATTGATTTAGACATCTAAATATATAATATTGAAAAGAAAAATAGTGCAATCTACTTTTGAACACCATTCAATTCTGTGGCACCTATCAGCTCAATGTGACAACCATCCCATCCCAGGGAGAACAGACACAATCTGGACTCCTGTGCTAACTACCAACAAAAATTCAGACAGCTAATGCTAGCATCATCTAATAGACTAGAAATTCAGCTTTGCAATTGTATGTTTTTGGTATGTGGGATAACTACATTCTTTATGGTAGAAAAATAAAACAAAAAGAAAATTACTTACATGCTGTAGTTTTCAAAACTGTGACTAAAATGTGAGAAAAAGTCAGAAAGTCTCCACTTTGAGGTTGAAAGTGAAGAGAGTGTGGCTGAGTATGAGCATGATGAATGGCATAGGCATAGTCTGGTTTTTCTGACTTGCTATAAAGGCACTAACCCAACTGACCCCCTGTCCCAGTTGACCCCAGTCTCCCCTATGTAAAGTAGAACATCAAACCAGTAGAATACATAAAGCCAGATTAGCTATTGATAAATGTGTATGGACATAATGCAGGATAGCACAAGGCAAAGGAGTTGTGATATATATTTGATGTCTGATATAGTTTTTCTCTTTTTCTTTGTTAATCTGCTTGTTTGTTTGACATTTGAGACCATTTTGTTCTATGTGCATTCAAACAGGAAATAAAGGAAATGTACAAGAAAATGAATCAACATCGTTCCCAAAATGTTGAACTTTAAAAATATTTATAGTGTTCTTATTTTAGTTGAACCTTAAGTTAATTCAAACTCAATCAGGTGAGTTCAGGGACCTTCCAGTCATATGACCTGCAGTTATTCTACAAGTAAACTACCATTATGTTTGTTAGGCTTAATCACATACCCCTATCGATCACTGTTGGGTAAGACTTATTGACAACAAGGTTGTGCATACAGTCGCTGACCATAATATGCAAATACTTGTGCAATGTTTACCATCTTAGTTTAGCATATCAGTAGCTGAGGCTGATAGGAGTGCGAAATTTGAAGTATTAAGTCATAAACCAAAGTATTGGTCAAATACACATTTTTTTTTTTCAATTCAGTGACTACCATCTTCACACCCTGTTTGACATATGTGTCTGCTGGTGATCTCTAACCTACTTTATCTGTCTGCTGGACATTTTTTTTCTTCTTCTTTTGTAATTTTCAGCCAGGTAGTCAGTGTGTCACCGTGCATGTCAGTGTGCTTTGGCAAGATGAGGAACTGATCAAACATGAGTGCAAGAGACAGGCACAGAGAGTCCCATATCAGAGGAAGCCGCTAAATAATAATTAATTACAGGTTGGACATCATGATCCCTCTCTGACTTTATAAATGGTGTCCAGGGGCAGCCTGTCAGACACACACAGACACTGTTGTGTAGATGAATCTTTCTTGCAGCGACTGATCTTAGTCAAATCAACTGACAAATTCACATCAAGATGGGGAACATGCAATGCCCTGCTGAGGACGCAGCCCTCCTGGCCTCTGTTGCTCGAGACATCTGCCCTTTTCCGAACTACAGCCCCAGTCCTCTTTTCACAGACATGCTCTTCATCAACTCATCTTCTCACCTGAGGAAGCACTACACAGCAGTGCAGTCCTCCCTGACCCCCGTGCAGCTGGAGGACTTCACCCAGAACCTGAGGACCACTTTTGGCAGGGAGGGCAAAGTCACTCTCGGTGGGGTGGGGGTAGTGGCCCTATCCCTGGCTGTGCTGTTTGACACTCTTGCTAGACAGGCCAGGGGAGAGTGGGTGCCAGAGTCAGGGCCGATTCCTGGTTTATTTGTCAAAGACGTGAGAGGGTACTACCCACCACATGTCTACACAGTCAGTGAATACCTGAGGCTCGTACCCTACATTGCAAACAACCCCACCAGGATGAGAAAGGAGACAGAGAGGTAGGTGCTACAATCAACACAGTCATTGTATTTACATGTGTGAAACAGAGAAGACTTGAGGGACAAAAATATGCTCTGGGTCTGATTTCAGATCAAATATTGAATTTTCCCACATAGCTGAATTTCAAATAAAAAAGTTAAACCCTGGTGTGTTGTGTACATGTTAAGCACATGTTAAAACCAAAAACTGATTGCCACAGTTGAATGCATGTATAATATTCTGTCAGTTTGTGTATTTTTACATTTCTTTGTATGTGTGTGTGTGTGTGTGTGTGTGTGTGTGTGTGTGTGTGTGCACACGCATGTATGTCTGTGTTTCTTTTTTCTTTCTTACCAAGGTACTTCAGGCAATTCATGATTGATGAACGAACTGTGGACAGTGATCCACACCATACCGAAGATGCCATCACAGGGGTCAACAAGGTGTTTGGGAATGTATTTGAAACCAGTTTGCACATTCACCTCCTCCGTATTACCAACTCTACAGTTGTAGATAATATAATGAAGTCTGTTAGCAACACTGAAATAAAAGGTAATGCAGCTCATGTCAGCAAAACCAGAAAGAGACGTTTGCCTCCCCCTGAAAACTCAGTTATCTTCAACCTCAACTGTGATCCAGATGCAGCTAGCAAAGTTTTTCTGGCTGAAGTGAACAAAACAAACGACGTGCAAGAGGCTTATAAACGATGTCGACCTTCCAACATACCAAAGACATGGTTGCATTTCATTGCCAGGCTAGTCTGGTTCGATGTAATCAACAACCCCATGTTTGACATAAATAGTTTAAAGGAATCACTGGCAGCTCAAAAAGAAGAAGATTTTGACCTAAAGGCTAATGCACTGAGAAAATGGGCAGAGTAGTTCACTGGTCAACTGTCCAAATGCAGATGAAAAAATGAAATAAAAGTTGAAGTTGATCACTCTGTAATTGTTGTCATGTTGTTTTTAGCATAAAGGAAACAGCTTGAAACAGCATTAAAGGAATACATCACACACAAAATGACCATAATCAATTAGCTTGAATGGTTCAGAAAACTGTTTTCCACAGAATCCGAGAACTCATAATTCATGTTGAATTGAAGTCCCAGGGATCCGCTACATCACACTTCATTAAAACATCCATTTACAAACTGTCACTTAACTCCTGCAGTATAATCTTGAGTCTCAGTTATCCAGCCGTATACTCAGCACTTCCCGTGCATGCATTATCTATGCTCCCTTCAAAGCCAGGTTGTTTTTTTTTTAGCAAAAATGCTTGTGTTTGGAAGTACCAAGCATACAACTGGATAACTGAGACTCAAGATTATACTGCAGGAGTTACGTGACAGTTTGTAAACTGGTGTTTTGTTGTTAAATGCAGTCTAAAATCAATCAGTAAATCAATATGTTAAGCTTTTTTTGTGGAAGCATGTGATACTTTCTGGGTGAAGTATTTTTTTAAAAAGTGCTCAAAATTGTAACAAAAGAAACAAAGATGAACAAAACTAAATGAGAAAAAACAAAACCCAAGCTTAATAGGGTAGGAGTAAAGCCATATTGGTTACTAATGATATGTTTGTGGACAATAAGCAGGAACAACCAGTAAGCATTGGACACAGTAGCCAGCATGTGATCAGTCACATGGTTTTGAGTCACCAGATGATTGTCTGGTAAACTTCATTCTGCTTGTGAGACTTTTTGCAAACCTTTTTGTTTTGATCTTTTGCTACTGTCCAATTTAGCAGAATATCACACTGGATGACAGCATTGCAATACCAGCTACTGCCTACTACGAAGGTTGCAACAGAATAATCATTAGCCGATTCAACATGCTCAATCAGCCAAAAAGCCACCGACACCCCAAGTGCTGACGGTGCGGGATACACCGCAAAAACTAGGGCAAAAGACACTCACCGACGGCCTGACTTTGACCGACGGCCAACCGTCGGCTTGGTGTGTCAGGGCCTTTAAGTCTTTAGTCAGTATTGTGTCTACTCTATGTGACATTGTGTGGTGTTATTGTCTGTTAATTTCACTAAGGTACCTCTGGCGGTTAAAAGCTGATGACCAAGCTTTGGACAAACTGGGAGAAAACCACACATTATGGCTAAATGAAGACATCACAGCACTCGATGTGATTCTGGGACGCGCTTTTGCATTCAATTTGAAGCTTCACCTCCTCCGATTCAAGAACATCACAGATGATGAATTTCTTTTCAGTGAGAGAACATTACCAGATGATATGATCTTTAATCTCAACTGTGACCCAGAGGCTGCTGACAAAGAATTTTTGGCTGAAGTGCAAAAATCTGACAACCACACCCAAGAAGCTTTTAAAAGATGCAAGTCAGACAGTGATGTACCAGTTACATGGCTGCAGTATTTTGCCTATCTAGAATGGCTAGATGCCATCTTCGTGCCCTTGTATGGAAACATACATAAACATGCTTCATTGATTGCACAAAGAGAAGATTTTGACCTGAAGGCCGATGGACTCAGAAAATGGGTTGAGTAGTGTACTGGCCAAGACAGCTGAGAAGAAAAGGGGGTGGCTGTCAGCTGGGACACTTTTTCATCAACACAAAATAACCTTCCTTTACTTGAACAGAAATAAAAGCAGGTCTATAAAAAGATGCAGGTGTGTGATTACAATTTATCCAAATATTAGCCCAAATATTAAGGGCATGATTTTGTTAAATGTACAAGGAGTGCATTTTTCTAAAAATCTGCATTGATTTAGACATCTAAATATATAATATTGAAAAGAAAAATAGTGCAATCTACTTTTGAACACCATTCATTTCAGTGGCACCTATCAGTTCAATGTGACAACCATAGGCTACATGTAGCATATAGGTTTATGTAGGCTATTTAGGTTGTTTCATTTTGCAATAACAAAAGCTCTATGAAAGAAAAAAGTTAAACTGTTGAACTCTGCACACTGAAAATATGCTTAAGGGTTGAAGTGAATGCCAATATGGCACTCATGCATTTATAAACATGACCAAATCAGGAACTAATTTTGTAACAAAGTTGCATAATTGCTTAGAGGTGGTTCGTGTTCTCATGGTAGCATTTACAGGCAGACCAGATAAAATGCCTTGCGCAAGAACACTGCTCTTGATTGGTCAGAATTTCCACGTGGGAAAGTCCAGGAAGTGAAGAAAACACTGAAGAAGAGTACACTTGCAAGATAAATTTGACACTTTCTAATGTCACATTGTAGGCATAACTACAGGGTTTTTTAGCACTGGTCATCATGTGTCATATTGCTTGCATTGTTCTCTTTAGGTAAACCATACAGTTTGAAACTAGAACTAGAAAAAAATGTTTTGATGCATTGGGTGTGTCAAATATACATATTAAGGCAGTATAGGAGGAGGCGCACACACTAATAATCCTCGGGGACTGTAACATGCTCATGCTTGTTTAACCCAAACAATGTGAAATGCAACTGCAGTTGGTTCAAATTGAGGTTGGGAAACAGTCTCACCACAAATTAACTGCTGCACCACCTCTTCAAGAAGGTCTCGGTTCAGTTATTTGGGTGCGCACCCGAGTGCAATTGTTGTGTTCACACCTGCCCAAATGAACCACATTTGGGGGGCAAACAAACTTGAATCCGTTTGAACCAAATCAAACAGGGCAGGTGTGAAAGCACCCTCAATCTCTTAATAGGCTAAATGGTAAATAGACAAAACTGTTTTTAAAATTACACAATTTGATATTATATAGTATGGTCACGAGGCTAGGATTCCCCTCAGAAACTAACAAAAGTAAATGGCACAGGCCCAGTGCTGTTCAATTAAAAGCAATAGATTGACATCATTGTATCTGGTATACATGGAAGGTAACTTACCATCGCTCTCCTCACCAGCTGACAGGACATTGAGGTCATTTTCAAGTGTAGCCACTTTCAGGAGTTTTGGAACGATGTCCTTCCCATTTCCGAAGGAAGAGGTCTTCCTTCCCCGGAAACATTTTTCCAAATCCTGCATCAAGCTGAAAAGTAGCAGACAACACAGCAATGATATTAAAAGGGGAACTATGCCCATTTTCACAATTTATGTTACTCCTATGGTTTAATACAATCCAATCATTTTAGTAAAGACTTAATTAGTAAGTCCCCTTCATTTAAAAACTGAAGTACTAAAACTCAAATTTGTGACATCATCAAGTATAAACTCTCAAACTGCTCCATAGACAATGAACAGGAAAAGATGTTATAGATGACAGTGAGGGATGCAAGGAATTTTCTCAGTATATGGGTACATTTTCTGTACATGTATATGGGTACAAAGTGTATTTATTCCCATTTTCTAGACTCCAGATGTGCATGTACAATACAATATGCTGAATACTTACCAAACATGGCAGGTCTACAAAGCGAGGGTACTGCTGAAAAATCTCTGCTACTGTTGGTGACTTGCTTGTGATCCAGAACCTTCGGTTGGTGAAGGTTTTCTTCATACCCATTTTGATAGATGCGAGGTTCTCAAGAGATGGTCTCAGCCTTTTGGTAGCCGTTATCCACTCCTTGATGGACTCTTCTTCCTCTTCTGCAATCACTTCCAGTGTTATACCAACTGCAGAAGGATCACTGGACCTCCCGCGCTTGCGATAGCGTCGCTGATCATCATGAAGGGCTCTCCATAGGTTCCTCAGTTTCAGCTCAATGAATCCACAGTGGGACACCGGATCATAAAAGTGCTCCTAGACCACATTTAAACAAAGGACATTGTTGAACAAAGGATAATTCCACCATTTTTATGCGAGTCCCATGCTATTCTTTCCTTAAATATGGGTCCATTTCAGACAATATACCTTCCAATACTGAATGCAGAAATGACATTTCATTTTCGAATGTAACTTAAAAGATAAACAATTCAATCTATCAAATATCAAGGGAAGAATAACATGCAGAAAACATCAAAAAGTGGAGTTACCCTCTAAAACCAAGATATCTAATCTTAACTACTCTCCAACAGTGGCTTTATAACAAGTCAGTCAATAAGCTTAAAGAAGCAACAGATAGCATTTCCTCCAAAATATATCATTATGAAAATAATGCGGGTTGCACAGGGTAGTATACAGGGTTCCTACAGGTTTCTTCAAGTCAAATTCAAGTCTTTAAGACCTTTTTAAGACCATTTATATCAAAAATTAATACCTATTTCTCGGCCTATTTCACAGCCCCACAGCAAAGAAAAATGAAATCCTTGAATTTCAGAGTATTCGTTTATTCAACAAAATAGCAGTCCACAGTACTCCTGTACAGGTGTCAACGTTGTCTACCACAGGTTTTAACCAATGATGGAAAGAAATTTTATCTATCCACGCTTCGTTAAATTTACATTTCCCCATATTCCCAGCATGAATTAAGTAGCTAGCTAACGTTAAAAAACAACTGCTTGCCTTGTTGTTGTTGTTTGTGGTCTGTGTTTGTGTTTGTGTTGTGGTGCTGTTAGCGCAGGGTGACCATATTTTGATTTCCAAAAAAGAGGACATAGCCTATTTAAATGATACTCGCAGTTTACTCAAAGATGCCTCATCATTTTAATATATTTAAAGTTTATATGTATGGATAGCAAATTCAGTTACATTACAAAATACTATCTCTCAAAGACAGAAATTCAGATAGGCCCCAATAGACAGGGGACACATAAACACACTAGAGTGTGGCTACTCGATCCGAGCCCAACGGAGCCCGACAGGTCGGGCCAGGTTTGGTCAAAAATGTATTAATTGTATTCGGGCTCAGTCGGATTCAGTCAGCTTTCAGTGAAAAGGTAGTGTAAAAATAAATAAAATCCTATTGTCTGTCCTGTTTTTTGCTTGGGCACTGTTATTTACATGACGACACCTGAACACAACACACACACACACACACACACACACACACACACACACACACATTGGCTGTTTGTTTCTACCTCTCTGCCGCCAGCCTCCACCTTGATTAAACGCTCAAAATAAAATAAAAGAGGGAGACAGGTTTTTCCTATTTTATCTTATTTTTTCTTACTGCTAGCACATGACAAATCTTTTCATTTTACTGTAGCTGAAATGTTTCAACTGCTTATGGACGACTTTTATCAAACTACTGGTACTTATCCAAGTATCATGAATAAAAGCCTGGAATGAGGTTAAGTCAGCCCTGACTGTTAGCTTTCATTAGCCTATGGTTACTAGTTGTTTAATCCTAAGAAATACTGTGTGTTATTGATTAAATACTTTCACTTAAATAACTGGATATTGAAGAATAAACCTTTTACTGTATGTTTTAGTTGTTCTTGAAGGGACAGTTCACCCCAGAATCAACAATACACATTTCCCTCTTACCTGTAGTGCTGTTTATCAGTCCAGATTGCTTTGGTGTGAGTTGCAGAGTGTTTGGAGATATCGACCATACAGATGTCTGGCTTTTCTTCAGTATAATAAAACTAGACGGCCCCTTGACTTGTGGTGCTCAAAACACAAATGAAAAACTCAGTAGCGATTCTCTTTTTGAGAAATCATGACCCAGTATCCACAGACCTTGTTGTGAGCAGTTTAATGTCGGAACTATTTTCTTTCTATCGAAGTGCACCAACCAACCATATCACCTACTTTAACCTTTCGGCATTTAATTTTAGCTAACGATTTCAACTGTTTATTCAGTCATTTTTGGCTAACTGTTTCTGTTCCTTTTAGCTTTTTATCTGTTCTTCTTACCTTTTAGCTCGCTATTTCAACAATCTATAGGCCTAGTTGTCGTACCACTTCTAGTACCACTGTCAGTGCTGCGAGTCGTTTTTCACTCTGTTCTATTAATGTGTGCTTATTCCTCCTTTTTCTATAAATGATTACCTTTTTTTTGATGAATGGGATGTTTCCCGGTAACCCTGGTAACAGTGAAGTGGAGGTGGGAAATGCTACTGTTTTGTTTTTGTTTTTTTAAATCCTTTTTGTTTTTCTTTTCTGTTCAGCTGCTGTTCTTGCCTATTTACTCAGTATGTGTTTGTGTGAATACTTGAATCTGAAATTAATAAAATATCATCTTTCTTAAATGTAACCAGAGTTTTTTTTTAAGTATCCAGTGATATGTTAGCAAATAATGTAACATAAATTCCCTTGTTTTTTAAGAAGAGAAGATACCCTGTCTTGTTTTGTGTGATAAGTTGATGTGTTTCTATACAACAATTGTGTCTACATTTAAATGATTCTCACCAATAGATAGATACACAAAATAATGTAGAAGTCATGACACAGATAGGTGATTTTTTTTTTTTTTTTTTTTTATTTTGTGCCGAATTAGGTTCAATTCAATTAATTTGCCGAATTAGGTTCAATCCAATTAGTTTGCCGAATTAGTTTCAATTCAATTAATTTGCCGAATTAGTTTCAATTCAATTCAGTTGTATTCATAAATCTAATTATATAAATTATAATTTGCCTCAGTGGGCTCTACAACATACAACATCTCTCTGTCCTTTGACCCTCACATCGGATGAGGAAAACTCCCCAAAAAATCCCCTTTAACGGGGAGAGAAAAGGAAGAAACCTCAGGAAGAGCAACTGAGGAGGGATCCCTCTTCCAGGACGGACAGACGTGCAATAGATGTCATATGTAGATGTCCTTAGATGTCCAAGGACAAAATACCTACAGGGAGAGGGAGAGAGAGAGAAAGAGAGAGATAAATACACAGCAATTACAATACAGTAACAAGTATGACAATAATAATAGATATATGAACAATTATAATAATAATAATAATAATAATAATAATAATAATAACAGTAGTAGTATATGATAGTATATACACTCATCGGCCAAAACATTAAAACCACTGACCGGTAAAGTGACTACTTTTATGTGGTTTTAATGTTTTGGCAGATCAGTGTATTTTACATGTATATATTAACATATAATAGTATCTGTATGTGACATTAATAATAATTATATGTGTATTATAATAGCATCAGTATGACTAATAATATTAGCAGTAGTAACTACACAACTCCTGACAGCTGACATTAGTTTCACACAGATGTGTGTATGCATGTGAAAACATACCCTCACAGGGTATTTCTAAGATCAGCATCCACACTGCTGCTGCTGGTGAAGGTCTCCTTGGCCCAAGCCCAGAGTCGCTTGAAGGGGTTCTTCCTCTTCATCTTCTTCCTCTTCTGGGGCACTATGATGATGGAAATCAAAGGGACATTAATGACTCAGCTCTCCTCGGTAGAATCAACAACAATGTGAAAGACCTTAACAATTCAGACACAAGTGGAGGTTAGCATTTCCTACCAGACGTGGTGTGGGTGGATTTTGTGTCCTCCTGTTGCATGTCAGGGCCCTTAGATGGATGGGCAAGGAGCTCCACTGAACTATTTTTAGATAGTTCCTCCAGCAAACCTAATGGGCTACACAAATACACAAACACAGAGTTAATATTGTATCACTAATCTGCTCTAATGATGGCCTAACTCCATATCTGATGAATGACATTTACCGAGATGTTTCACCCTGCCTGTTGTCCTCCACCAACGCCAGGCAGCACTCAGGTTTTGCAGGCTGCACCAACATCACACCTGGAGGTATTTCTGCTGCAGCAGGTTCATGACAGTCACTGTCAGAACCCACCCTGTGGAATTAATGCACATGCAGGTCAACAAACAGCTGACTGAGAACGTATCCATCATTTAATGTATAAAAAAAAAAAAAAAAAAAAAAAACATATGGGCTTTGCACAGTTAATATTTTTTTCCCCTAATCTGCTCCATAACCTAACTCCATATCTGATGAATGACATATTCAAAGAAAATTCTCTTACCGAGATGTTTCATCCTGCCTGTTGTCCTCCGCCAACGCCAGGCAGCACTCAGGTGGTGCAGGCTGCACCAACATCACACCTGGAGGTATTTCTGCTGCAGCAGGTTCATGACAGTCACTGTCAGAACCCACCCTGTGGAATTAAGGCACATGCAGGTCAACAAACAGCTGACTGAGGATGTTTAAAAAAAAGACATGGCTAAAATGAGGAGAAGATAAGTCTTACCAGCTTTTACACTCCATTGATGTGCTGACGGAGGGTGTTTGTGGAGGTGGAGCTGAGGCTTCACGTATGCTGCTGAATGAAGAAAGGCAGCAGTTATTAAAAGGCACAATTAATTTAAAAACAAGACCTCACAATACATAATAAATGCAATTAATACTAATCTGTGTTGGATTTTGATAATGATCATAACTAGTTTAAAGAGCTACAGTGTATGTGCTCTCTTAACGCAGATTCCACTGAGGCTACTGCAGATATTAAGCTAGTTGGCAAGACATTTAAACTTTACTGGCTCCTGTTAGATCCATTCTTTACACTTTTGCTTCTGTGTTTTGGGTTTTGGAAAGGCAAAAAATATATAAATACTTTTTTGTTTTAGCTGCATTACCTTCCAAACTCATTGTTTGTATACTACTCTGGCCCTTTTCATGCTTCTTCTGCCATGTACAAAGCCCTTTTGGGATATCTATAGCTTGTCTGTGGTTAGAGATCTTAATTTCTTATAACCTTGGTTTCCAATATCTGCAATTGTTAATGGGCTACACACGCAGTTAATATTTTCTTCCCTAATCTGCTCTAATGATGGCCTAACTCCATATCTGATGAATGACATGTCCAGAGAAAATTCTCTTACCGAGACGTTTCACCCTGCCTGTTGTCCTCCGCCAACACCAGGCGGCATTCAGGTGGTGCAGGCTGCACCAACATCACACCTGGAGGTATTTGTACTGCAGCAGGTTCATGACACTCACTGTCATAACCCACCCTGTGGAATTAAGGCACATGCAGGTCAACAAACAGCTGACTGAGAACATATCCATCATTTAATGTTTAAAAATAGACATGTCTGAAATGAGGAGAATAACAGTCTTACCAGTTTTTATACTCCATCGATGTGCTGTAGGGTGTTTGTGGAGGTTGACCCGCAGCTTCACGTATGCTGCTGAGTGAGGACAGGCAGCAGTTATTAAAAAGGCACAATTCAGTTAAAATAAAGAACTCACTAGAGATAATAAATGCAATAATATAACTGATGCATATTGGATTTTGATAATGATCATAACTAGTTTAAAAAGCTACAAAGTGTGTGTGGTTTCTGGAGATAGTAAGCTACTTAGCCAGGCATGTTAACTCCACTGGCTCCTGTTAGGGCAGGTAAACACTGTTTCAGCAGCATCACCTTCTAAACTCATTGCCTGTATACTGAATATAGCTCTTACTCTGGCCCTTCTTAGTCTACAAAGTCATTTCAGGATATCCATAGCTTCTCTGTGGTTACATATCTTAAATCCAACTCGTATTAATTTATTATAACCTCAGCTTCAGATATCTCCGATTGTTAATTCTATGTGTAATATAAAAAATATCTGGGTTCATTTGTAGCAGTCACAATATAATTAAGAAGTATCTCAAATTTGAATTGTAATGTAACTCCCATTAAAGCCCACTTGCAAATGCAGACACTTACTCAGAGCTAGGCTGAAGGTTGCCTCTCGTGATGAATGGATGCGCGAGGACTTGACTGGGGGTAATCCTCTTGGTGGAATCCATCCGAAGCATTGCCTTCAACAGATCTACGCATTCTTCCCTGTCAGCCGCATTCACCACGTTCATTGGGACTAATGTGTTGAACAAAGGGCAAATCCAGTAAAGTAAACTTTATGATTAATGAAAAGAGAATCAATTAAAGTCCATCTTCAGCAGCTACAGCACAATCTATATAACTTCCTACCATTTCCAGACAGTATGGGTAGTTGATTCTGTAGACCCTGACGCCGTCAGGGACTTGACGAGGACTCCAAAACTCCTCATATGTCTAAAAAACATGAAAAGAATATGTCAGGAACCTCTTCATCACATTATCCGAATAAGTTGTGGAAAATGTTAGAAAGTATTCTCTTAACTAGATAAGAGAGTGTTGTGGATGAAAAGACTCTTAGTCTTGCCATACCTTCAATCTCCATTTGCCGAAATATTCTCTCACAAAGTATTTGTTTGAGAACATCCCAGCAGCAAGAAGATGGTCCGGGGGAACACCCAGTAAGTCCACTATGTGTCGCAGCTGGAAACAAAACACAACATCACATCAAGATATGCAACAGGATGCTTCTTATCTCTTCATGGCTGTCCAACAGTCAGAGTAGTATTTGTAATAAACTCTATATGCTGTTTAACAAAGCCTTATATATTTTGTGTAGCACTTAGAATCAAAACTGCCAATCTTAGATGAGTGCAGCGATACTAGATCTTTTAGAAGAACAGAATAAAGAAAGCAGTTAGTGACTTACTACATTGTAGTCAGTTACTCCAGGGAAGATCAAACGACCAAGCACAAGTCTTGCCAGCACAACTCCCAGAGACCACATGTCGATGGACTCTGAAATGGCAGCCCCAGAAATATTTCCGGAGCCTGAATATGAAACAAATATGGACACAGAATTAGGCACATTGTCATATTTGTGTAGATGGCAGAAATTTCCTACAAATTAGTAGAATTGTGATTCGTGTAGCTCACCTGAAGAGCTTCATTTGGCGAAATAATCCCGGTTTCGCCGAACTGGATGGAAGAGACATCCCAAAGTCAATAAGCTTCACCCTGAGGGGCTGCGCTTTACGATCCACCAGCATAATGTTATCAAACGTTATATCTGCGTGGATGACTTTGACGCTCTCCAGAGCGTGTAATGCTGAAGCCACCTGTGAGTGCAAAAATCAACGATGACAATCAGACAATGTAGCAAAACTGACAGCTCTTTGACTTTAGCCTTGTGTCTGATAACACTGTAACCTTACCTGTTGGACCACGCTCCTGATGTCACATACATTCAGTCCGTGGGTGGCGTTGACGTGCTCGCGTAGAGTCATGCCCAGTGACTCAAAGGCCAGAGCGGTGCAGTTGTTTGTTAAAGTAACGGGGCCAATGAACCTGACAATGTTCCACTTGTCAAGGTTATTCCGCTTAAAGAAACTCATGAGGGCCAACTGGAGACAACAAAATACATGACAAGTTTGATATTCAGTTTTTGATGCACAGCTGACATGTTTACATGCACTAAAGGCAGGAAACCATTTTCAATATTTAGATAAAAGCCATATAACCATAGCAATGATTAAAGGGACCTACTTCACCGTCCATGTTGTCCCTCTGTGAGATCTTTAACGCTACAATCTCTTTGGTGTCCTTTTTCTTGCATTTGACCACCACACCAAAGCTTCCTGCTCCCAAACGTTCCAGCTCCTTATAGTTTTTGGGGATCAAGCTGTTCGATGAAGACTGTCCCATCCTGAAACAGTTATCTTAAGGAGAGAAAGAAGAACAGATCGTTAGCTCATGTTAAACAGCTCAGTGTAAAATCTGCTGACTTTTATGAAAATAACTTGGTGTCATATTTGCTGAAACTATCACTATATTCTGAAAGAAGTACAGATTATCTTTGTGGGAAAAAAACCCCACATCCCTTCTCTACCTACTGCCTCTAGTGGCGTTCGCTAGAATCTGACCGTGGCGCCCAGTGACAGTCAATCAGTGCCGAGGAGTCTCTAACGCAGCTGTGCATGTGCATATTAAGGCGGTACAGGAGGAGGTGCACATTAATAACCCTCCAGGACTGTAACATGCTCATGTTTAACCCAAAAAAATGCAAAATGTGGCTGCAGTTGGTTCAGATCGAGGTTGGATGACATTCTCACCACAATTGAACCACACCAGAGTCTGGGTCTGGTTGTTTCGGTGCACACAGTGCACTTGCTGTGTTCACACCTGCCGAAATGAACCAGACTTAGGGGGCAAACGAACTCGAGCTTGATTGAACCGAACCAAAAAGGGCAGGTGTGAAAGCACCCATAGTGTACTGTTGAGCTGTTAAAGGGGACAGTTTGCGCTGACTGGTCGGCACTGCTCGACATGGTGGCCAGGTCACAAACTCTCTCATCTCACAGCCTAACACTGAACTTAAATATGTCTCTGAAAACATTTGAGGAGAGACAGATGCAATGCAGTAACAGAATCATGATTCAGATTTGGTAAGAGCTGCCTTGTCTGTCTGTTTGACCCCAGTTTGTGGAGCGATTGATATGATTGACAGCTGTGTTACAGACTCCTCGGCTCTGATTGGTTGTTTTCCGCTCACATGCGGTAAAACCAAGTGCTACAAGGCAATAAAGTGGGCAGAGGAGTATGAACTTTTTTTCCACAGGTAATCTGTCTCATCTATTGCTGTGTGAATACACAAGAAACCATCATGTCGTGAATTTTCAGCATGAATAACATCTCAAAAAAGCAACAGCTCCTGCTTCTTGTTCATGTGAGCACGACTTATATTGTACATCGCATCTCCGACTCAACAAGTTCTCACTTGTCTACACAGTGTTGGGAGTAACTAGCTATATGTAATTAGTTATGGACATTTTTCTGCTTTTTTGACCAGTTTAAAACATTTCTTAGAAAAGTAATCAACTGTACTAAATTACTTTACACTGATGAAGTAATTAAAACAGTCGCAATACTCATTACATTTTGACAGGTTAACCAGTGATCTGTAATCAACAACAGAGACTTACCTGTGCCGATCCCGCTGAGGTCCAAAACGTCTGCTCTGTCCGGCTGTCTACAGTAGACTGACAAGCTGGATCAGATCTGACTCCTACTTACTGTCTCTGTTAGTTCTTCTAGAACCTGTCATGCTCCATATGCTTTGCATATTTGGAACCATGCATTCTGATCAACATGGTTCCAAATATGCAAGTGAGTTACTGTGAGTTACTGAAGGGTTCCAGCTGACTGTGAAACCAAAAACTAATCTTCACCACTACGAGGCCTTTTGCGCTGAGCGCGTTCAGTTACTAAAGCAAAGGGGTTTGATCACCAAATGAGCTAACACAAAAACACATTAAAGCTACAGTTGGTCACTTTTAGAAAAATACCATACTTGGCAGGTAAATCTGATGATTAACAATTAACTGTCAAAGCACTTTTTTGTCTTTGGAAATTGGAGTAAGAAAATGTACCTGATTTTGATTAGTCTCCATGACGATTTTCAGCCTGGGTCCCTCTGGCAGACAGGAAGATGTGAAATCTATCAAAGTCCTTCAGTTCCTCGTTGGGGTCAATATCAACATATTCCATGAAATCAGTATTATACTTTAATAACCTATGAAGCACACAACCAGTTTGCAGTCCAGTCTGCTGGACTAGGCTTTGATCTATGATATCCTTGGCACTGTTGACATGGAGAAATTTTTTTTACACATCTCTTTCTCATCTTTATATGTGGTTACAAGGACTTTGATAGATTCCAGATGTGTGTGCTGAAAAAAAAGAAAGAATACATAGCTACAATGAGATCATTTGAATGATCACCAGTAATTAAAAACCTAACTAACGAAACGAGTGGTTCCCAACACATTCATTAAAATACAAAATACAATATGACTTACAATATGGGTTTAGACGCCCAGTATGTAACGTTAACTTAAATCTAACAGTCTCTCCCTTCCCAACCCAAACTGCGAGGTGCACCCGCAGAAAAAATGGCAGTGCTGCTTAACCTTAGCTAAAACATAACATTAGCTGTCAATTGTTAACCTTCACCAGGTTTCATGCCGACTTTAAATGAACAACTGTTTAAAGTTACTATTGTCCCAAATTGAATTTTACGGTGTGTAATTTTGGTAACGTTATAAATAAACTAAAATGAAAGGTAGAAATGAACTTCAAAACCACCACTGCCTTGTGGTAACTAACATTAGCTAGTTCACAAGCAGCCCTGCTTAACAAAACGTAACATTTATCATGAATTCTCTTAAAAATATGATTTAGTTGGTTGATTATATACATGCCTAATTTACACTGACACTTCACATTTTGATGAGATACATTAAAATAAACTAGTAATGGATACTTACCGAAGGGTCAGGGAACACATGGAGTGATACTATGGCAAGCCGTTTTAACATTTAACCGCTAAATTTGACTATCTGGAATTACCATTATAGATATCTATAATGTCATTTTGACTAGTCAAAACTACAGTCACAGATATCTGTAATTCACTTTTGACTAGTAGATTCAAACTATTTTTGCCATTCATGTGTATGGGGTTTGTCATTATAGATATCGACAATTACATTGTGACTATCTATAATTCCAGTTTGAGATATCTATCACGTCATTCTGGCTATCTGAAACTCAATTCAAGATATCTAGAAAGGACCATGTAGATATCTTCAATTGATGATAAATAAAGATATCTTGAACTTGAATTATGACTAGTCAAAATTAAATTATAGATGTCTCAAACTGGAATTACAGATATCCACAATTCAGTTGCAGATATCCGCAATAACAATTGCAGATATCCACAACTACATTGGAGATATCTATAATGACAAACCCCATACACATGAATGGCAGAAATAGTTTGAATTACTTACTAGTCAAAACTAAATTACAGGTATCTGTAATTAGAGTTCTGACTAGGCAAAATCTAATTACAGATCTCTTGAATAAGAGTTTTGACTAGGCAAAATTATGTTGCAGATATCAGTAATGAATATCCAGTCTAGCGATTAAATGTTAAAACGGCTTGCCATAGTGATGCAGCCTCCACGTCCATCTTCTTTGTGTCTGAGGAGGGCAAGTGCACAGCCCATCAAAAATGCTCTTGCTCTGCTTGCAATATGAGTTTGTGTGTGTGTGTGTGTGTGTGTGTGTGTGTGTGTGTGTGTGTGTGTGTGTGTGTAGGCTACATGGGCTAAAAATACACAATGTCAAATCCGTATGTGAAAATATAGCTAAATGTAAAACCATAAATTCCACATTTCTTCATCACATCCTCGTGGCAACTTATAAACATGAATTTGATGATATTAGTCATGCATCCCAGAGTTATGGGATAGAAATTGAAGTTTTTACTAAAATCCAGCTGAATCATGCATTTTCTCCTGCCTCCCCAGCAGAGCAAACACACACCAAATAATAAGCAGTAAAATTGATTGCCTGTATTTTTGTCACATTTTGTTTTTTTCATTATTGAGGTTTGCAAGCCAGTTACTAAAAATAAATTATTATTATTATTATTGTTATGATTTTTATTATTGTTATTAATAATAATAATAATAATAAAAAAAAATAATCATCATCATCATCATCATCATAATGATAATGATAATAATACATGTCAAGTTTGTGCTGATTTGGATGTTGATAGCCTTTAATCAATCAATCAATTTTATTTATAAAGCCCAATATCAGAAATCACAATTTGCCTCACAGGGCTTTACAGCATACGACATCCCTCTGTCCTTAGGACCCTTACAGCGGATAAGAAAAAACTCCCCCCAAAAAACCCTTTAATGGGAGAAAAAAAGGCTAGACACCTCAGGAAGAGCAACTGAGGAGGGATCCCTCTTCCAGGACGGACAGACGTGCAATAGATGTTGTACAGAACAGATCAGCATAATAAATTAACAGTAATCCATATGACACAATGAGACAGAAAGAGAGACAGAGACAGAGACAGACGGTAATGACACTATAGCTTACGGCAACATTAATGAAAGTAATAATAATATTATAGTTATAATTCTGGCTATTGTGGTACAATATGTTGAAAGTATATATTAATATCTGATAGTATACATATAAGTGACAATAATCATATGTGTATAATAACAGTAGAAGTGTGACTAATGATAAGAGCAGCAGTAGGAGACATCTGGCAGCAGCAGCAGCCCAACCACACATGTCACACTACCCATGATATGATATGATATGATATGAAGCACCACAGTTCCTTGAGAACTGCAATATCAATTTTGCATAACAGTGTCACTTCATAAACTCATCAGTTATCAGTCACTTTATTTGGCTTCAACCTGAGAACTAATTGATTTGATGTGATTTATTTACCTTCTGTAACAACATCAACAAGTGGGTTATACAGGTAGGCTTCAATTTGCATTCTGTAAGACAAGAGGAGTGCAGCAGAGACAGAGGGAGAAAGAACTGGCATACACCAGAGGGCACCGAGAGACAGAAAAAAAAATGCCATATGCTACATACATATATAGCCTCCAATCTGCTGATAATAGGCCTGCATGCGGCTTTAAGGCTACTTGTAGTGGAGTATTTTCACACTGTGTGCTATCAGCACTTTGGCATAATGAGTGAAAGTGCAAATGCCCTCTTGTCTGTTTCAACCCTCCACATTGTCACGGCCATTGCATCTCAGCTTACCACATGTTTTGATTGGCAGTTGGTTTCCTTGCAACCTGCCTTGACAATCATGAGAGCCCCCATCAATAGCATGATCAGTTGGCTTGGTTGGGAATTGGCCACAACAATTACAATTTGATTTTTTAATTATTCAGCCCTAGTGGGAATATGAATTAAAATTACACAATTTGATATTATATAGTATGGTCACGAGACTAGGATTCCCCTCAGAAACTATGTTTAACAACAATAAATGGCACAGGCCCAGTGCCGTCCAATTAAAAGCAATAGATTGACATCATTGTATCTGGTATACATGGAAGGTAACTTACCATCGCTCTCCTCACCAGCTGACAGGACATTGAGGTCATTTTCAAGTGTAGCCACTTTCAGGAGTTTTGGAACGATATGTCCTTCCCATTTCCGAAGGAAGAGGTCTTCCTTCCCCGGAAACATTTTTCCAAACTCTGCATCAAGCTGAAAAGTAGCAGACAACACAGCAATGATATTAAAAGGGGAACTATGCCCATTTTCACAATTTATGTTACTCCTATGGTTTAATACAATCCAATCATTTTAGTAAAGACTTAATTAGTAAGTCCCCTTCATTTAAAAACTGAAGTACTAAAACTCAAATTTGTGACATCATCAAGTATAAACTCTCAAACTGCTCCATAGACAATGAACAGGAAAAGATGTTATAGATGACAGTGAGGGATGCAAGGAATTTTCTCAGTATATGGGTACATTTTCTGTACATGTATATGGGTACAAAGTGTATTTATTCCCATTTTCTAGACTCCAGATGTGCATCTACAATACATACAATATGCTGAATACTGACCAAACATGGCAGGTCTTCAAAGTGAGGGTACTGCTGAAAAATCTCTGCTACTGTTGGTGACTTGCTTGTGATCCCTTTGGTTGGTGAAGGTTTTCTTCATACCCATTTTGATAGATGCGAGGTTCTCAGGAGATGGTCTCAGCCTTTTGGTAGCCGTTATCCACTCCTTGATGGACTCTTCTTCCTCTTCTGCAATCACTTCCAGTGTTATACCAACTGCAGAAGGATCACTGGACCTCCCGCGCTTGTGATAGCGTCGCTGATCATCATGAAGGGCTCTCCGTAGGTTCCTCAGTTTCAGCTCAATGAATCCACAGTGGGACACCGGATCATAAAAGTGCTCCTAGACCACATTTAAACAAAGGACATTGTTGAACAAAGGATAATTCCATCATTTTTATGCGAGTCCCATGCTATTCTTTCCTTAAATATGGGTCCATTTCAGACAATATACCTTCCAATACTGAATGCAGAAATGACATTTCATTTTCGAATGTAACTTAAAAGATAAACAATTCAATCTATCAAATATCAAGGGAAGAATAACATGGAGAAAACATCAAAAACAGTGGAGTTACCCTCTAAAACCAAGATATCGAATCTTAGCTACTCTCCAACAGTGGCTTTATAACAAGTCAGTCAATAAGCTTAAAGAAGCAACAGATAGCATTTCCTCCAAAATATATCATTATGAAAATAATGCGGGTTGCACAGGGTAGTATACAGGGTTCCTACAGGTTTCTTCAAGTCAAATTCAAGTCTTTAAGACCTTTTTAAGACCTTTTACAGTACAGGCCAAAAGTTTGGACACACCTCCTCATTCAATGCGTTTTCTTTATTTTCATGACTATTTACATTGTAGATTCTCACTGAAGGCATCAAAACTATGAATGAACACGTGGAGTTATGTACTTAACAAAAAAAATCTGAAATAACTGAAAACATGTTTTATATTCTAGTTTCTTCAAAATAGCCACCCTTTGCTCTGATTACTGCTTTGCACACTCTTGGCATTCTCTCGATGAGCTTCAAGAGGTAGTCACCTGAAATGGTTTTCCAACAGTCCCAGAGGTGTTTAGCACTTGATGGCCCCTTTGCCTTCACTCTGCGGTCCAGCTCACCCCAAACCATCTCGATTGGGTTCAGGTCCGGTGACTGTGGAGGCCAGGTCATCTGCCGCAGCACTCCATCACTCTCCTTCTTTGTCAAATAGCCCTTACACAGCCTGGAGGTGTGTTTGGGGTCATTGTCCTGTTGAAAAATAAATGATCGTCCAACTAAACGCAAACCGGATGGGATGGCATGTCGCTGCAGGATGCTGTGGTAGCCATGCTGGTTCAGTGTGCCTTCAATTTTGAATAAATCCCCAACAGTGTCACCAGCAAAACATCCCCACACCATCACACCTCCTCCTCCATGCTTCACAGTGGGAACCAGGCATGTGGGATCCATCCGTTCACCTTTTCTGCGTCTCACAACGACATGGCGGTTGGAACCAAAGATCTCAAATTTGGACTCATCAGACCAAAGCACAGATTTCCACTGGTCTAATGTCCATTCCTTGTGTTTCTTGGCCCAAACAAATCTCTTCTGCTTGTTGCCTCTCCTTAGCAGTGGTTTCCTAGCAGCTATTTGACCATGAAGGCCTGATTCGCGCAGTCTCCTCTTAACAGTTGTTCTAGAGATGGGTCTGCTGCTAGAACTCTGTGTGGCATTCATCTGGTCTCTGATCTGAGCTGCTGTTAACTTGCGATTTCTGAGGCTGGTGACTGAACTTATCCTCAGAAGCAGAGGCGACTCTTGGTCTTCCTTTCCTGGGTCGGTCCTCATGTGTGCCAGTTTCGTTGTAGCGCTTGATGGTTTTTGCGACTCCGCTTGGGGACACATTTAAAGTTTTTGCAATTTTCCGGACTGACTGACCTTCATTTCTTAAAGTAATGATGGCCACTCGTTTTTCTTTAGTTAGCTGATTGGTTCTTGCCATAATATGAATTTTAACAGTTGTCCAATAGGGCTGTCGGCTGTGTATTAACCTGACTTCTGCATAGCACAACTGATGGTCCCAACCCCATTGATAAAGCAAGGAATTCCACTAATTAACCCTGATAAGGCACACCTGTGAAGTGAAAACCATTTCAGGTGACTACCTCTTGAAGCTCATCGAGAGAATGCCAAGAGTGTGCAAAGCAGTAATCAGAGCAAAGGGTGGCTATTTTGAAGAAACTAGAATATAAAACATGTTTTCAGTTATTTCACCTTTTTTTGTTAAGTACATAACTCCACGTGTTCATTCATAGTTCTGATACCTTCAGTGAGAATCTACAATGTAAATAGTCATGAAAATAAAGAAAACGCATTGAATGAGAAGGTGTGTCCAAACTTTTGGCCTGTACTGTATATCAAAAATGAATACCTATTTCTCGGCCTATTTTACAGCCCCACAGCAAAGAAAAATGAAATCCTTGAATTTCAGTGTATTCGTTTATTCAACAAAATAGCAGTCCACAGTATTCCTGTACAGGTGTCAACGTTGTCTACCACAGGTTTTAACCAATGATGGAAAGAAATTATATCCATCCACGCTTCGTTAAATTTACATTTCCCCATATTCCCAGCATGAATTAAGTAGCTAGCTAACGTTAAAAAACAACTGCTTGCCTTGTTGTTGTTTGTGGTCTGTGTCTGTGTTTGTGTTGTGGTGCTGTTAGCGCAGGGTGACCATATTTTGATTTCCAAAAAAGAGGACATAGCCTATTTAAATGATACTCGCAGTTTACTCAAAGATGCCTCATCATTTTAATATATTTAAAGTTTATATGTATGGATAGCAAATTCAGTTATATTACAAAATACTATCTCTCAAAGACAGAAATTCAGATAGGCCCCAATAGGTGACACATACACACACTAGAGTGTGGCTACCCGATCCGAGCCCGACGGAGCCCGACAGGTCGGGCCAGGTTTGGTCAAAAATGTAGCTATAAATTGTATTCGGGCTGGGGTCAGATTCTGTCAGCTTTCAGTGAAAATGTAGTGTAAAAATAAATAAAATCCTATTGTCTGTCCCGTTTATTGCTTGGGCGCTGTTATTTACGTGACAACACCGGAACATAACACACACCGACACACACTGGCTGTTTGTTTCTTCCTCTCCCCTCGCTGGAAGTCTCGGACCTCCCGCCGCCCGTCTCCGCCTTGATTAAACGCTGAAAATAAAACAAAAGAGGGAGACAGGTTTTTCCTATTTTATCTTATTTTGTTTTATGTCTCCCTCTCCCCTCGCTGGAAGCGTCGGACCTCCCGCCTCCCGCCTCCCAAACACGAGCTGAGCACCCACGGCGCATGCCTGCCTGTTAAATACCCTGTAACCATAACAACTGTGTGACACAAACTCAGTGCTTTGGTCATTAAATAATATCGGGCTCGGACAGAAATATGCGGCCCGTGCCGCACTCACACACACGCAAAAACGGACATTATCATCAGTTTATAAAAAAAAAACCCGGACGGGACGTAAAAAGTGGACATGTCAAGGGCAAAAGAAGACGTTTGGTCAGCCTTGTTAGCGCGAGGTTTTCTTCTTCTTCATTATTTTTAATGGCGGTTGGCATCCAGCTTATTGGTGCATTACTGCCACCTTCTGTTCTGGAGTGTGAATCAGTCATAGTGTTGGGAGCATTTTCCCCGGGGCTGCGTTGCGTTCTCAATTATTGTCTCTTTATTTACGTTATTTGATCAAAATAATTGTGGTTGACAAATGAAACTTTTGACGAGACATACAGCACAACTTTTTAGACCCAGATATCAAAATTCAAGACTTTTTCAAGTCTTTTTAAGATATTATTATTTCCAAATTCATAAATTCAATGCTTTTAAGACTTTTTAAGACCCCGTGGGAGCCCTGAATATACACAGTAAAATCAGCATTTACATAGGTTAATTAGTGGCTGTGTAATCTTTGCAATAAGCTTCTGCTGCCGGGGACGAATTTTCGCGGAAAACATCTGCTTTACGGCAGGAAATGCATTATGTATTGCCAAACTGGTCGGTCAGCCAATCAGGGACTGCAGCTGGTCCTTATGAGGGACTGGGCATGAGATAGTTGAGTCACGAGCACAATGGCAGACGGACAAAGTTTAGAGACAAGTGAGAAACGGCCTCCCAAAAGAAAACAAGCTCCTCTGTCTGAGGAGGCAAAGAAGAGCAAAAAAGAGAGTGATAAAAGAAGAGGAAAAACAAGAGTAAGCTTCAAAACCCATGTCCAGCTACCTTTCTTTCTAATGGATCAGCAAGTAACACGGCTAAATATTAGCAAGCTGGCCAACATCGCAGATCGCCGCAACCAGGGACCGGGTAGCGAGTGTTGGTCAGCTGACATCCTCATTGCCATTCTACGGCAGCCCTCGGACAGTGATACATTACATACCTACATTTTATTGATTATCTCTGATCCCCACAGTCAATTTGGTTGTTGCAACGGTGCGAGCAACACTGCTGACGCTAGGTGGCACCAAGCTTAAAAAAAAACAAATCCTATCTGTTGCCTCTTTAAGCAAATATTCCAATGCAAAATTGTCATCTTCCGAAATACTGTTCGCACTTACAAATCCTTCATTCTCTTCTTGCATCTTGATCTTTAGTGATGGGAAGACTGTTGTTATGCTTTTAGCCAACATCAGTTTGTCAACATTTGACAACAAACTGAAAGCAAAATGGAGGATTTGAAAAAAAAATGGAAAACTATACAAGGCTTGTAACAGCTACATCATATTTGTGTTACAATGCATTCATCAGGGTTTCCCCTAGAAAAGTTGTTAGGCCCAGTGGCAAGTGTCTTCTGATGGGGGGGCCTGTGGCTCGGCCCAACAATAGACTGATGGCAGCATTAAAGTATAATTGACAGCATACAAAATATTTGGCTACTTACTGAATGGAAATTTTGTTATCATATGTTCATTATAAAACACTGACGATTAAATAACTTATATTTTCTCCAAAACTGCACAAGGTTACAGTACTTTCTCTCACTCTCACAAAAAAAAGCCCCAGGTTACTAGACAGAGCATTTTTGTGCAAATAAAATCCAACTGACAATTAATTTCCATCTCTTAAACGGGCAATAAGCAAAATTCATCATTTCTAGATTGAAGGAATTAAAAAAATTGTTATGTGAAGAGCTAGGGGTGTAATTTCATCTGGAATATAGTATGACCTCACACACCCTCTCTATGTGTTGATCTCCAGCCCCTTGTTTACAAGCCTGTCCGTAGCATGGGTTAATGTCCGGGGCTTGACTTATTAGCGGCTCGTTCCCAGCAATGGGTCAGGCTTTACGGTTGTGTAGGTGTAGGTGAATAGCCCAGAAGCCCAGCTAACATTTGCAATTAGCATTGTAAAATGTAGCCTGGCGGCTGTGTTTAGCTATTCTCCTGTCTACTTCAATGATGATGGTACCTGTAATCAATGTAATATATTTGCTGAGATGGAGGCGAGGCTCAGTGACTAGAGGAGCTGGTAGAAGCGCTCCATAGCTGCAAGTTACTCCAGTAGCCGTAGTAGCTCTAGTGCTAACTCCAGGAGCTAACGCTGCTGTGAGCCATGAGCCCGCGAACCCGCCAGGCTCACGGCTCCAGCGCACGGAGAAGAGTAGGAACGTTACGCTAACGGGTGTAGAGGAGAGGTAGAGGGAGGAGTGGCTCATGACACACTTTGTTTTGGTCTACAGGCAGTGCACAGCAGCAAACCTAGCGCTGAAACGATTATAATAATTAATATAATATAATTAATGTAAAATTAATATAATTCAATTGAATTCACTTAACAGGTTCATTTTAAATTCATTTTGTGGGGGGTAATGTTCATATTCCAAAATGTACTGATCTAACATGTTTTGTAGGATCCAGGATTCATGATTTAGTATTTTCAGTTTGTGAATGCACCATTTCAGAAGTATTAACGACTGTATTTGTCACCAATGGTTTGATAGAAAAGCAAGCAAGTAAGGTTTAGAATTAACTCACAATCCCCGTCGCTCCACCAGATCACTCTGTCTTCACGAGAAGTTTTCTGGATGTCACAGTGTCACAGTCCCTGTCTCTCATTCCCCTCCTGTCACTCTGCTGCAGTAATTTTCCACTCTCCCTCCCTCTGCTCCACTCTACCTGCCAGCCACGCCCACCTCATCAGCCCAACTCTGCTCACCTGCCTACACAGCTGCAGCTCATCATAATCAGCCCTGCATATAAGCCTCTCCAGCACTCTCACTCATTGCCAGATTGTTCTTCAGCGTCATGCGAGACTTTCCAGCGTTCATTCCCTGTCTGATCTCCCGGTGTCGACTCTGCCTGTCCCTGACCTGCCATTCTCGTCTGCCTCCCGGTAAACTCACCTGCCTTCTGTTCCTGACCTCGTGCTCTGCCTCAGCGTCTCTGGTATCTGCCTGCTCGTCTGGTTTTGACTCCTCTGCCTGGCCTCGTCTCCTCTCCTGCCTGCTCCCCAACGGTGCCTCTGTCTTCGCTGACTGCTCACCTGGCTACGACCCCCCGCCTGTCTCCGACCTCTCTTCAGCTCACTCCCGCCGGCCTCACAGCACGTGCAGCCAGCTCTCCAGACCGCAGAGCGTCCTGCTCGTCTTCTTCGGCTGAAGTAAGCTACATCTCTTCCCCTCACTACGAAAGAGAATTGAACTGTGTGGAACCGGGGGCTCAGAAGCCTCCCCGGTTCCGCGGCTGATCCCAGTCGCCTCCCTTTCCCTCCTCTGAGCCCCAGAGACTGTGTGAGGGCTCTCAGCCCGAAGAACGAACTTTATTCTGTGCCAATTCTGCCTGCTGCATACCCTGTTTGCTGTGGTGATAATAAAGGTCATTACCAACTGTTCCTGTGCGCCTGTGTACTGCATTTGGGTCCAAACAACACCCGTTACACACAGAGTGTTCCCGATTGTTCATATTCAGCTAGTACACTTGAGGCTTTCCTTTCAATGAGCACAGTCAGACTGGCTGCATCAAATCTGTGCGCACCATCAATTTGTCCTTGACCATCCTGGGAAAACAGCTGACAAAGAACATATTCCATTATACATGTCCCCCCCCTCCCCTATACAAACTAGAACATTAAGTCACTACACATTTTACCATGGTATCAGCTCAATATTTGAAACCAATAGATACTGTACTTACAACCAGCTGACCACTTGGACGAGGTGCAGCGGCAGTCAACTGTTCAGCCTTTGAAAGAAAATAATGTCACTGCTAGAACAAGAACAATGCTAATTTTGAAGCTAGTGTTTACAGTAATACAATGTGTTTCCATGAGCCAAAAAAAAATCATTCAACAGTTAAGTGTCAGTATAGTATGAAATTATTATATATGCACACTGATATTAGCAAAATATCTGATACTAGTAGTATTTATGCATCTCTGACACATACCTCCCATTGACCACTTGGACCAACTGTATCTGTGCTCTGTGGTTGAGCCTTAAAAAGAGGACATGTCACTAACTGAACAAGAGCAATGTAAAATTACAAAGAAGTGTTTACATTATCACTCGTACATTATATCTCTATACAATACATAACTATTTTTATCTTTAGATAGCTGCATAAAACTACAACATACTGTGTGAGTTGCTTAATCACATGATTACAATTCAATGACTTAATGAAATTTATTTCCTTGTACTCGTCATTTTGAGTCTCCAATGATTTTGTGTCTTTTTGTTGTTGCTTTGTGCCTCTGTGGTCATTTTGTGTCCATTTATCGTCATTTTGTGTGTGTTTGTAGTCATTGCGGTCTCTTTGTGATCATTTTGCGTCTCTGTAGTCATTTTGTGTTGCTTTGTAGTACATTCAGTCTCCTTGTAGTCATTTTTGTGTTTTTGTAGTTGCTTTGTGCCTCTGTGGTCTCTTTTTGATCATTAGTGTCTCTGTAGTCATTTTGAGTCTCTTTGTAGTAGTCATTAGCTACCTTACTTCTAGTTAAGCATATTGTTTCTGTTCCCTTTGCCTAACCATTTCAACTGTTTATCCATTACTTCTAGTTAAGGATATTTGATTTATATGTATGGATAGAAAATTCAGTTATATTACAAAATAATATATCTCAAAGACAGAAATTCAGATAGGCCCCTATAGATAGGGGACACATAAACACACTAGAGTGTGGCTACCCGATCCGAGCCCAACGGGTCCTGACGGGTCGGGCTGGGTTTGGTCAAAAATGTATTAATTGTATTCGGGCTCAGTCGGATTCAGTCAGCTTTCAGTGAAAAGGTAGTGTAAAAATAAATAAAATCCTATTGTCTGTCCTGTTTTTTGCTTGGGCACTGTTATTTACATGACGACACCTGAACACAACACACACACACACACACACACACACACACACACATTGGCTGTTTGTTTCTACCTCTCTGCCGCCAGCCTCCACCTTGATTAAACGCTCAAAATAAAATAAAAGAGGGAGACAGGTTTTTCCTATTTTATCTTATTTTTTCTTACTGCTAGCACATGACAAATCTTTTCATTTTACTGTAGCTGAACTGTTTCGACTGCTTATGGACGACTTTTATCAAACTACTACTTATCCAAGTATCATGAATAAAAGCCTGGAATGAGGTTAAGTCAGCCTGACTGTTAGCTTTCATTAGGTTACTAGTTGTTTAATCCTAAGAAATACTGTGTGTTATTGATTAAATACTTTCACTTAAATAACTGGATATTGAAGAATAAACCTTTTACTGTATGTTTAGTTGTTCTTGAAGGGACAGTTCACCCCAGAATCAACAATACACATTTCCCTCTTACCTGTAGTGCTGTTTATCAGTCCAGATTGCTTTGGTGTGAGTTGCAGAGTGTTTGGAGATATCGACCATACAGATGTCTGGCTTTTCTTCAGTATAATAAAACTAGACGGCCCCTTGACTTGTGGTGCTCAAAACACAATGAAAAACTCAGTAGCGATTCTCTTTTTGAGAAATCATGACCCAGTATCCACAGACCTTGTTGTGAGCAGTTTAATGTCGGAGCTATTTTCTTTCTATCGAAGTGCACCAACCAACCATATCACCTACTTTAACCTTTCGGCATTTAATTTTAGCTAAACGATTTCAACTGTTTTCAGTCATTTTTGGCTAACTGTTTCTCTGTTCCTTTTAGCTTTTTATCTGTTCTTCTTACCTTTTAGCTCGCTATTTCAACAATCTATAGGCCTAGTTGTCGTACCACTTCTAGTACCACTGTCAGTGCTGCGAGTCGTTTTTCACTCTGTTCTATTAATGTGTGCTTATTCCTCCTTTTTCTATAAATGATTACCTTTTTTTTGATGAATGGGATGTTTCCCGGTAACCCTGGTAACAGTGGAGGTGGAAATGCTACTGTTTTGTTTTTTGTTTTTTTTAAATCCTTTTTGTTTTTCTTTTCTGTTCAGCTGCTGTTCTTGCCTATTTACTCAGTATGTGTTTGTGTGAATACTTGAATCTGAAATTAATAAAATATCATCTTTCTTAAATGTAACCAGAGTTTTGGTTGTTTTTTTTATGTATCCAATAATATGTTAGCAAATAATGTAACATAAATTCCCTTGTTTTTTAAGAAGAGAAGATACCCTGTCTTGTTTTGTGTGATAAGTTGATGTGTTTCTATACAACAATTGTGTCTACATTTAAATGATTCTCACCAATAGATAGATACACAAAATAATGTAGAAGTCATGACACAGATAGGTGATTTTTTTTTTTTTTTTTTTTTTTTATTTTGTGCCGAATTAGGTTCAATTCAATTAATTTGCCAAATTAGGTTCAATCCAATTAATTTGCCGAATTAGTTTCAATTTAATTAATTTGCCGAATTAGTTTCAGTTCAATTCAATTGTATTCATAAATCTAATTATAAAAATTATAATTTGCCTCAGTGGGCTCTACAACATACAACATCTCTCTGTCCTTTGACCCTCACATCGGATGAGGAAAACTCCCCAAAAAATCCCCTTTAACAGGGAGAGAAAAGGAAGAAACCTCAGGAAGAGCAACTGAGGAGGGATCCCTCTTCCAGGACGGACAGACGTGCAATAGATGTCATATGTAGATGTCCTTAGATGTCCAAGGACAAAATACCTACAGGGAGAGGGAGAGAGAGAGAAAGAGAGAGATAAATACACAGCAATTACAATACAGTAACAAGTATGACAATAATAATAGATATATGAACAATTATAATAATAATAATAATAATAACAGTAGTAGTATATGATAGTATATACACTCATCGGCCAAAACATTAAAACCACTGACCGGTAAAGTGACTACTTTTATGTGGTTTTAATGTTTTGGCAGATCAGTGTATTTTACATGTATATATTAACATATAATAGTATCTGTATGTGACATTAATAATAATTATATGTGTATTATAATAGCATCAGTATGACTAATAATATTAGCAGTAGTAACTACACAACTCCTGACAGCTGACATTAGTTTCACACAGATGTGTGTATGCATGTGAAAACATACCCTCACAGGGTATTTCTAAGACTCAGCATCCACACTGCTGCTGCTGGTGAAGGTCTCCTTGGCCCAAGCCCAGAGTCGCTTGAAGGGGTTCTTCCTCTTCATCTTCTTCCTCTTCTGGGGCACTATGATGATGGAAATCAAAGGGACATTAATGACTCAGCTCTCCTCGGTAGAATCAACAACAATGTGAAAGACCTTAACAATTCAGACACAAATGGAGGTTAGCATTTCCTACCAGACGTGGTGTGGGTGGATTTTGTGTCCTCCTGTTGCATGTCAGGGCCCTTAGATGGATGGGCAAGGAGCTCCACTGAACTATTTTTAGATAGTTCCTCCAGCAAACCTAATGGGCTACACAAATACACAAACACAGAGTTAATATTGTATCACTAATCTGCTCTAATGATGGCCTAACTCCATATCTGATGAATGACATTTACCGAGATGTTTCATCCTGCCTGTTGTCCTCCACCAACGCTAGGCAGCACTCAGGTTTTGCAGGCTGCACCAACATCACACCTGGAGGTATTTCTGCTGCAGCAGGTTCATGACAGTCACTGTCAGAACCCACCCTGTGGAATTAATGCACATGCAGGTCAACAAACAGCTGACTGAGAACGTATCCATCATTTAATGTAAAAAAAAAAAAAAAAAAAAAAGACATATGGGCTTTGCACAGTTAATATTTTCTCCCCTAATCTGCTCTATAGCCTAACTCCATATCTGATGAATGACATATTCAAAGAAAATTCTCTTACCGAGATGTTTCATCCTGCCTGTTGTCCTCCGCCAACGCCAGGCAGCACTCAGGTGGTGCAGGCTGCACCAACATCACACCTGGAGGTATTTCTGCTGCAGCAGGTTCATGACAGTCACTGTCAGAATCCACCCTGTGGAATTAAGGCACATGCAGGTCAACAAACAGCTGACTGAGGATGTTTAAAAAAAAGACATGGCTAAAATGAGGAGAAGATAAGTCTTACCAGCTTTTACACTCCATTGATGTGCTGACGGAGGGTGTTTGTGGAGGTGGAGCTGAGGCTTCACGTATGCTGCTGAATGAAGAAAGACAGCAGTTATTAAAAGGCACAATTAATTTAAAAACAAGACCTCACAATACATAATAAATGCAATTAATACTAATCTGTGTTGGATTTTGATAATGATCATAACTAGTTTAAAGAGCTACAGTGTATGTGCCCTCTTAACGCAGATTCCACTGAGGCTACTGCAGATATTAAGCTAGTTGGCAAGACATTTAAACTTTACTGGCTCCTGTTAGATCCATTCTTTACACTTTTGCTTCTGTGTTTTGGGTTTTGGAAAGGCAAAAAATATATAAATACTTTTTTGTTTTAGCTGCATTACCTTCCAAACTCATTGTTTGCATACTACTCTGGCCCTTTTCATGCTTCTTCTGCCATGTACAAGCCCTTTTGGGATATCTATAGCTTGTCTGTGGTTAGAGATCTTAATTTCTTATAACCTTGGTTTCCAATATCTGCAATTGTTAATGGGCTACACACGCAGTTAATATTTTCTTCCCTAATCTGCTCTAATGATGGCCTAACTCCATATCTGATGAATGACATGTCCAGAGAAAATTCTCTTACCGAGACGTTTCACCCTGCCTGTTGTCCTCCGCCAACGCCAGGCGGCATTCAGGTGGTGCAGGCTGCACCAACATCACACCTGGAGGTATTTGTACTGCAGCAGGTTCATGACACTCACTGTCATAACCCACCCTGTGGAATTAAGGCACATGCAGGTCAACAAACAGCTGACTGAGAACATATCCATCATTTAATGTTTAAAAATAGACATGTCTGAAATGAGGAGAATAACAGTCTTACCAGTTTTTATACTCCATCGATGTGCTGTAGGGTGTTTGTGGAGGTTGACCCGCAGCTTCACGTATGCTGCTGAGTGACGACAGGCAGCAGTTATTAAAAAGGCACAATTCAGTTAAAATAAAGAACTCACTAGAGATAATAAATGCAATAATATAACTGATGCATGTTGGATTTTGATAATGATCATAACTAGTTTAAAAAGCTACAAAGTGTGTGTGGTTTCTGGAGATAGTAAGCTACTTAGCCAGGCATGTTAACTCCACTGGCTCCTGTTAGGGCAGGTAAACACTGTTTCAGCAGCATCACCTTCTAAACTCATTGCCTGTATACTGAATATAGCTCTTACTCTTGCCCTTCTTTGTCTAAAAGTCATTTCAGGATATCCATAGCTTCTCTGTGGTTACATATCTTAAATCCAACTCGTATTAATTTATTATAACCTCAGCTTCAGATATCTCCAATTGTTAATTCTATGTGTAATATAAAAAATATCTGGGTTCATTTGTAGCAGTCACAATATAATTAAGAAGTATCTCAAATTTGAATTGTAATGTAACTCCCATTAAAGCCCACTTGCAAATGCAGACACTTACTCAGAGCTAGGCTGAAGGTTGCCTCTCGTGATGAATGGATGCGCGAGGACTTGACTGGGGGTAATCCTCTTGGTGGAATCCATCCGAAGCATTGCCTTCAACAGATCTACGCATTCTTCCCTGTCAGCCGCATTCACCACGTTCATTGGGGACTAATGTGTTGAACAAAGGGCAAATCCAGTAAAGTAAACTTTATGATTAATGAAAAGAGAATCAATTAAAGTTCATCTTCAGCAGCTACAGCACAATCTACATAACTTCCTACCATTTCCAGACAGTATGGGTAGTTGATCCTGTAGACCCTGACGCCGTCAGGGACTTGACGAGGACTCCAAAACTCCTCATATGTCTAAAAAACATGAAAAGAATATGTCAGGAACCTCTTCATCACATTATCCGAATAAGTTGTGGAAAATGTTAGAAAGTATTCTCTTAACTAGATAAGAGAGTGTTGTGGATGAAAAGACTCTTAGTCTTGCCATACCTTCAATCTCCATTTGCCGAAATATTCTCTCACAAAGTATTTGTTTGAGAACATCCCAGCAGCAAGAAGATGGTCCGGGGGAACACCCAGTAAGTCCACTATGTGTCGCAGCTGGAAACAAAACACAACATCACATCAAGATATGCAACAGGATGCTTCTTATCTCTTCATGGCTGTCCAACAGTCAGAGTAGTATTTGTAATAAACTCTATATGCTGTTTAACAAAGCCTTATATATTTTGGTGCTGAACTAGCACTTAGAATCAAAAACTGCCAATCATTGTTTAGATCACAAAGTGATGAGTGCAGCGATACTAGATCTTTTAGAAGAACAGAATAAAGAAAGCAGTTAGTGACTTACTACATTGTAGTCAGTTACTCCAGGGAAGATCAAACGACCAAGCACAAGTCTTGCCAGCACAACTCCCAGAGACCACATGTCGATGGACTCTGAAAATGGCAGCCCCAGAAATATTTCCGGAGCCCTGAATATGAAACAAATATGGACACAGAATTAGGCACATTGTCATATTTGTGTAGATGGCAGAAATTTCCTACAAATTAGTAGAATTGTGATTCGTGTAGCTCACCTGAAGAGCTTCATTTGGCGAAATAATCCCGGTTTCGCCGAACTGGATGGAAGAGACATCCCAAAGTCAATAAGCTTCACCCTGAGGGGCTGCGCTTTACGATCCACCAGCATAATGTTATCAAACGTTATATCTGCGTGGATGACTTTGACGCTCTCCAGAGCGTGTAATGCTGAAGCCACCTGTGAGTGCAAAAATCAACGATGACAATCAGACAATGTAGCAAAACTGACAGCTCTTTGACTTTAGCCTTGTGTCTGATAACACTGTAACCTTACCTGTTGGACCACGCTCCTGATGTCACATACATTCAGTCCGTGGGGGCGTTGACGTGCTCGCGTAGAGTCATGCCCAGTGACTCAAAGGCCAGAGCGGTGCAGTTGTTTGTTAAAGTAACGGGGCCAATGAACCTGACAATGTTCCACTTGTCAAGGTTATTCCGCTTAAAGAAACTCATGAGGGCCAACTGGAGACAACAAAATACATGACAAGTTTGATATTCAGTTTTTGATGCACAGCTGACATGTTTACATGCACTAAAGGCAGGAAACCATTTTCAATATTTAGATAAAAGCCATATAACCATAGCAATGTTTAAAGGGACCTACTTCACCGTCCATGTTGTCCCTCTGTGAGATCTTTAACGCTACAATCTCTTTGGTGTCCTTTTTCTTGCATTTGACCACCACACCAAAGCTTCCTGCTCCCAAACGTTCCAGCTCCTTATAGTTTTTGGGGATCAAGCTGTTCGATGAAGACTGTCCCATCCTGAAACAGTTATCTTAAGGAGAGAAAGAAGAACAGATCGTTAGCTCATGTTAAACAGCTCAGTGTAAAATCTGCTGACTTTTATGAAAATAACTTGGTGTCATATTTGCTGAAACTATCACTATATTCTGAAAGAAGTACAGATTATCTTTGTGGGAAAAAAAACCCACATCCCTTCTCTACCTACTGCCTCTAGTGGCGTTCGCTAGAATCTGACCGTGGCGCCCAGTGACAGTCAATCAGTGCCGAGGAGTCTCTAACGCAGCTGTGCATGTGCATATTAAGGCGGTACAGGAGGAGGTGCACATTAATAACCCTCCAGGACTGTAACATGCTCATGTTTAACCCAGAAAAATGCAAAATGTGGCTGCAGTTGGTTCAGATCGAGGTTGGATCACATTCTCACCACAATTGAACCACACCAGAGTCTGGGTCTGGTTGTTTCGGTGCACACAGTGCACTTGCTGTGTTCACACCTGCCGAAATGAACCAGACTTAGGGGGCAAACGAACTCGAGCTTGATTGAACCGAACCAAAAAGGGCAGGTGTGAAAGCACCCATAGTGTACTGTTGAGCTGTTAAAGGGGACAGTTTGCGCTGACTGGTCGGCACTGCTCGACATGGTGGCCAGGTCACAAACTCTCTCATCTTACAGCCTAACACTGAACTTAAATATGTCTCTGAAAACATTTGAGGAGAGACATATGCAATGCAGTAACAGAATCATGATTCAGATTTGGTAAGAGCTGCCTTGTCTGTCTGTTTGACCCCAGTTTGTGGAGCGATTGATATGATTGACAGCTGTGTTACAGACTCCTCTGCTCTGATTGGTTGTTTTCCGCTCACATGCGGTAAAACCAAGTGCTACAAGGCAATAAAGTGGGCAGAGGAGTATGAACTTTTTTTCCACAGGTAATCTGTCTCATCTATTGCTGTGTGAATACACAAGAAACCATCATGTCGTGAATTTTCAGCATGAATAACATCTCAAAAAAGCAACAGCTCCTGCTTCTTGTTCATGTGAGCACGACTTATATTGTACATCGCATCTCCGACTCAACAAGTTCTCACTTGTCTACACAGTGTTGGGAGCAACTAGCTATATGTAATTAGTTATGGACATTTTTCTGCTTTTTTGACCAGTTTAAAACATTTCTTAGAAAAGTAAGTAATCAACTATACTAAATTACTTTACACTGATGAAGTAATTAAAACAGTGGCAATACTCATTACATTTTGACAGGTTAACCAGTGATCTGTAATCAACAACAGAGACTTACCTGTGCCGATCCCGCTGAGGTCCAAAACGTCTGCTCTGTCCGGCTGTCTACAGTAGACTGACAAGCTGGATCAGATCTGACTCCTACTTACTGTCTCTGTTAGCTCTTCTAGAACCTGTCATGCTCCATATGCTTTGCATATTTGGAACCATGCATTCTGATCAACATGGTTCCAAATATGCAAGTGAGTTACTGTGAGTTACTGAAGGGTTCCAGCTGACTGTGAAACCAAAAACTAATCTTCACCACTACGAGGCCTTTTGCGCTGAGCGCGTTCAGTTACTAAAGCAAAGGGGTTCGATCACCAAATGAGCTAACACAAAAACACATTAAAGCTACAGTTGGTCACTTTTAGAAAAATACCACACTTGGCAGGTAAATCTGAAAATTAACAATTAACTGTCAAAGCACTTTTTTGTCTTTGGAAATTGGAGTAAGAAAATGTACCTGATTTTGATTAGTCTCCACATGACAATTTTCAGCCTGGGTCCCTCTGGCAGACAGGAAGATGTGAAATCTATCAAAGTCCTTCAGTTCCTCGTTGGGGTCAATATCAACATATTCCTTGAAATCAGTATTATACTTTAATGACCTATGAAGCACACAGCCAGTTTGCTGGGCTAGGCTTTGATCTATGATATCCTTGGCACTGTTGACATGGAGAAATTTTTTTTTACACATCTCTTTCTCATCTTTATATGTGGTTACAAGGACTTTGATAGATTCCAGGTGTGTGTGCTAAAAAAAAAGAAAGAATACATAGCTACAATGAGATCATTTGAATGATCACCAGCAATTAAAAACCTAACTAACGAAACAAGTGGTTTCCAACACGTTCGTTAAAATACAATATGACTTACGCTATGGGTTTAGACGCCCAGTATATAACATTTAATCACTAAGTTTGACAGATATCTATAACGTCATTTTGACTAGTAGTAATGTCATTGTGACTAGTATGAATTTTAATTTAAGATATCTATAACGTCATTCTGACTAGTCAAAACTACAGTTACAGATATCTGTAATTCACTTTTGACTAGTAGATTCAAACTGTTTTTGCCATTCATGTGTATGGGGTTTGTCATTATAGATATCTACAATTACATTATGACGATCTATAATTCCAGTTTGAGATATCTATAACGTCATTTTGACTATATGAAACTCAATTCAAGATATCTAGAAAGGACCATGTAGCTATCTTCAATTGATGATAAATAAAGATATCTTGAACTTGAATTATGACTAGTCAAAATTAAATTATAGATGTCTCAAACTGGAATTACAGATATCCGCAATAACAATTGCAGATATCCACAACTACACTGGAGATATCTATAATGACAAACCCCATACACATGAATGGCAGAAATAGTTTGAATCTTACTAGTCAAAACTGAATTACAGATATCTGTGATTAGAGTTTTGACGAGGCAAAATCTAATTACAGATCTCTTGAATAAGAGTTTTGACTAAGCAAAATTATGTTGCAGATATCAGTAATGAATATCCAGTCTAGTGATTAAATGTTAAAACGGCTTGCCATAGTGATGCAGCCTCCACGTCCATCTTCTTTGTCTCTGTGTGGCCGGCGCGGAAGGTGAGCAAAGGAGAAGGGCGTCCCCTTCCCGCCACGTAAAATAACACACATAGTGTGTTAAATTCTCCAACATATTACGTGTGTTAAACTTTTTAGGCTTCTTTTCATTTTCTTTTTTTTTGGTATGTGGGATAACTACATTTTTTTATGGTAGAAGAAAACTAAAACAAAAAGAAAATTACTTACATGCTGTAGTTTTCAAAACTGTGACTAAAATGTGAGGAAAAGTCAAAAATGTTGAACTTTAAAAAATATTATGTGTTGTTATTTTAGTTGAACCTAAAATTAATTCAAACTCAATCAGGTGAGTTCAGGGACCGCCAGTCATATGACCTGCAGTTATTCTACAAGTAAACTACCATTATGTTTGTTAGGCTTAATCACATGTCTCTACCATTTCTTTCCCCTGTTAAAGGTTTTTTTTGGGAGAGTTTTTCCTCATCCGCTGTGAGGGTCCTAAGAACAGAGGGATGTCGTATGCTGTAAAGCCCTGTGAGGCAAACTGTGATTTGTGATATTGGGCTTTATAAATAAAATTGATTGATTGATTGACTGATTGATTGATGCCCCATCTATCACTGCTGGGTAAGACTTACTGACGACAAGGTTGTGCATACAGTCGCTGCACCTTTATTTTTTTCCCGGCAAACATTAGATCAGCTGTCGAAGTTGTGCACAAAAACTGAGGCATGCACAGAAAACTGAAATAATAAAGATCAAGTAAAAGACAGTTTACCGTAACCCAAGTTCGAACAGCTCTGGAAAACAGATATGCATATGTGTCAATGTCCTCCTCCATAGACTGATGGGGTATGCTCGTTTTTAGTTGTGAAATGTTTAAAAGGAACATTTCATCACCCACACACTCTTTGTCTTTTCCAGGTCCAATAATGGTCCATCTGGCAGAGACTTTAAAGGGATAGTGCACCCAAAAATGAAAATTCAGCCATTATCTACTCACCCATATGCCGATGGAGGCCCTGGTGAAGATTTAGAGTCCTCACATCCCTTGCGGAAATTGGTAGGGGGAGCGACTGGCACACCTAATGGCAGACGGCGCCCCGGACCAACATCCAAGAACACAAAATTGAATCCACAAAGTATCTCCATACTGCTCATCCGTAGTGATCCAAGTGTGCTGCAGCCCCGACATAAACAGTTGTTTCAACAAACGTCATATGAACTCTGTTTTTAGCCTCACTGTAGCCTGTAGCTCTGACTGCTTCTCTGTGCTCCGCGTTCACGTGTGCGCTCAGGGTGATCAGTGATGCACAGTCTCTGAAGAGCAGCAGTCTCATCAGTACTGATATCCAGATTCTCAAGTGTAGGCATAGCCAGTTCCCAGTCTGAGCAGCAAAGACTTTCCTCATCCTTTGGCACTGCTTTGCATTTGAAACAACTACACCACCAGGTTTCCAGTGCTCGACTCCAGTATTGTGCGGCTGGCTGAGGGTTAGGCTCATGAGCTCTGCTTCATCCAGTAGCCTGAGTTTCGCGTCCGTATACTCGGGCTCAAACATATACCGTTCAAAGAAATGCTGTTCCTCCTCAATTTCAAAGTCTTCAGACATGTTGGACTGTCCTTTGCTAAAAGACCGTAGTGAAAATTATCTTTTAGCTACTGTGGTTACGTTGTCTCCCCCTGCGGTGCACATGTCACGTGATGTAAACACGGGTGAGCAAAGCTCATGCTTTCGCTGGTCTCGCGCAAACACGCACATGTGAACGTGGAACACAGAGAAGCAGTTAGAGCTACAGGCTACAGTGAGGCTAATAACAGAGTTCATATGACGTTTGTTGAAACAACTGTTTATGTCAGGGCTGCAGCACACTTGGATCACTACAGATGAGCATGTTGGAGATACTTTGTGGATTCAATTTTGTGTTCTTGGACGTTAGTCTGGGGCGCCGTCTGCCATTAGGTGTGCTAGCCACTCCCCCCATTGATCTCCGCAAGGGATGTGAGGACTCTAAAACTTCACCAGGGCCTCCATCAGCATATGGGTGAGTAGATAATGGCTGAATTTTCATTTTTGGGTGCACTATCCCTTTAAAGCCCTTAAAATACTTCTTAGATTTGCACTGTGGAATACATGTATGGGACTTTGTTTTTCCATTTTTAGCATATCAGTAGCTGAGGCTGATAGAAGTGTGAAATTTGAAAGTATTAAGTCATAAACCAAAGTATTGGTCAAATATACATTTTTTTCCAATTCAGTGACTACCATCTGCATACCTTATTTGACATATGTCTGTGGTGATCTCTAACCTACTTTATCTGTCTGCTGGACATTTTTTTTCTTCTTCTTTTGTAATTTTCAGCCAGGTAGTCAGTGTGTCACCGTGCATATCAGTGTGCTTTGGCAAGATGAGGAACTGATCAAACATGAGTGCAAGAGACAGGCACAGAGAGTCCCATATCAGAGGAAGCCGCTAAATAATAATTAATTACAGGGTGGACGTCATGATCCCTCTCTGACTTTATAAATGGTGTCCAGGGGCAGCCTGTCAGACACACACAGACACTGCTGTGTAGATGAATCTTTCTTGCAGCGACTGATCTTAGTCAAATCAACTGTCAATTTCACATCAAGATGGGGAACATGCAATGCCCTGCTGAGGACGCAGCCCTCCTGGCCTCTGTTGCTCGAGACATCTGCCCTTTTCCGAACTACAGCCCCAGTCCTCTTTTCACAGACATGCTCTTCATCAACTCATCCTTTCACCTGAGGAACCACTACAAAGCAGTGCAGTCCTCCCTGACCCCCGTGCAGCTGGAGGACTTCACCCAGAACCTGAGGACCACTTTTGGCAGGGAGGGCAAAGTCACTCTCGGTGGGGTGGGGGTAGTGGCCCTATCCCTGGCTGTGCTGTTTGACACTCTTGCTAGACAGGCCAGGGGAGAGTGGGTGCCAGAGTCAGGGCCGATTCCTGGTTTATTTGTCAAAGACGTGAGAGGGTACTACCCACCACATGTCTACACAGTCAGTGAATACCTGAGGCTCGTACCCTACATTGCAAACAACCCCACCAGGATGAGAAAGGAGACAGAGAGGTAGGTGCTACAATCGACACAGTCATTGTATTTACATGTGTGAAACAGAGAAGACTTGAGGGACAAAAATATGCTCTGGGTCTGATTTCAGATCAAATATTGAATTTTCCCACATAGCTGAATTTCAAATAAAAAAGTTAAACCCCTGGTGTGTTGTGTACATGTTAAGCACATGTTAAAACCAAAAACTGATTGCCACAGTTGAATGCATGTACAATATTCTGTCAGTTTGTGTATTTTTACATTTCTTTGTATGTGTGTGTGTGTGTGTGTGTGTGTGTGTGTGTGTGTGCACACGCATGTATGTCTGTGTTTCTTTTTTCTTTCTTACCAAGGTACTTCAGGCAACTCATGATTGATGAACGAACTGTGGACAGTGATCCATACCATACCGAAGATGCCATCACAGGGGTCAACAAGGTGTTTGGGAATGTATTTGAAACCAGTTTGCACATTCACCTCCTCCGTATTACCAACTCTACAGTTGTAGATAATATAATGAAGTCTGTTAGCAACACTGAAATAAGAGGTAATGCAGCTCATGTCAGCAAAACCAGAAAGAGACGTTTGCCTCCCCCTGAAAACTCAGTTATCTTCAACCTCAACTGTGATCCAGATGCAGCTAGCAAAGTTTTTCTGGCTGAAGTGAACAAAACAAATGACGTGCAAGAGGCTTATAAACAATGTCGACCTTCCAACATACCAAAGACATGGTTGCATCTTATTGCCAGGCTAGTCTGGTTCGATGTAATCAACAACCCCATGTTTGACATAAATAGTTTAAAGGAATCACTGGCAGCTCAAAAAGAAGAAGATTTTGACCTAAAGGCTAATGCACTGAGAAAATGGGCAGAGTAGTTCACTGGTCAACTGTCCAAATGCAGATGAAAAAATGAAATAAAAGTTGAAGTTGATCACTCTGTAATTGTTGTCATGTTGTTTTTAGCATAAAGGAAACAGCTTGAAACAGCATTAAAGGAATACATCACACACAAAATGACCATAATCAATTAGCTTGAATGGTTCAGAAAACTGTTTTCCACAGAATCCGAGAACTCATAATTCATGTTGAATTGAAGTCACAGGGATCCGCTACATCACACTTCATTAAAACATCCATTTACAAACTGTCACTTAACTCCTGCAGTGTAATGTTGAGTCTCAGTTATCCAGCCGTATACTAACTGAGACTCAAGATTATACTGCAGGAGTTAAGTGACAGTTTGTAAACGGGTGTTTTGTTGTTAAATGCAGTCTAAAATCAATCAGTAAATCAATATGTTAAGCTTTTTTTGTGGAAGCATGTGATACTTTCTGGGTGAAGTATTTTTTAAAAAGTGCTGTCGTTTATTAAATAGCGATGATGTGAAGGTGGTGAAGGAGACTCCGCTGACACCGTCTTGCTTGCATGAAGAAAAGGTTTATTACAAGAAGTACAGCATCTATCAAGCACCTAGGATTGCCTGAGAGAGAGTTCAAAGTCAATATGAACTGCTCTAAATAACAGCCACACAAACCCTACTTAAATAGGGTCTTGCTTTTGTGGAATGTGTGACAAAGGTGAACAGAGTACAAACAGACATTCTTGTTGACTTCACCAATTCCTGGCCTTGACCATAAATACCTTCTTGACCCTGACCATATATGTTTCAGGACCTTGGGTCCCTAACTAAGCATCTGTTTCAAAGCTTCAGACTAGATCTCAACACACTACAGTGCTCAAAATTGTAACAAAAGAAACAAAGATGAACAAAACTAAATGAGAAAAAAACAAAACCCAATCTTAATAGGGTAGGAGTAAAGCCATATTGGTTACTAATGATAGGTTTGTGGACAATAAGCAGGAACAACCAGTAAGCATGGACAAAGTAGCTAGCATTTGATCAGTCACATGGTTTTGAGTTGCTAGATGATTGTCTGGTAACCTTTATTCTGCTTGTGAGACTTTTTGCAAACCTTTTTGTTTTGATCTTTTGCTACTGTCCAATTTTGTAAAAAAAATATTACACTGGATAACAGCATTGCAATACCAGCTACTGTCTACTATGAAGGTTGCAACAGAATAATCATTAGCTTTAATATCTGGGAAATTACGAGAGTAGTCTGTGTATGTGATAGGTGCAGGTATACACTTTACACCCAACAGGATTTTTGATGTGTCATTAAATATACATATTAAGTCATTACCTTCTGTTCGGTTTTCTGAAGGTCAGTCTCTCGACTCTATTATTATATATTTGTAAAACTTTGATTCTTAACGAATTGAAGTTACAGGCGATTGTGTTTAAGAAGAGCAAAGCTTTATCAAAACATCCATTTACAAACTCTCACAGAAGTCTTATTTATCCACAAACAGCCTCCTTTGACAAGGAACTGAATTAAAGTGCTCTCCTCAAAGCCAGACTCCTTTGACAAAAACAGTAATTTTACCTTGCTGAACACAGAAACTGCTGTGCATCAGCGCCCCCCCCCCCCCTTCAATATGACTAGATAAATGAGTCTCGGATTACACTGCACAACTCGTATGAAAATTTGTAAACAGATGTTTTTTTAATAGTTTTGCTATTGTGAATGTTATTCAACTCAGAGTTGATTGTCACCCAGGTAGCACCATGGTTAAGGGATGGCAATGTCACTTTGTAAGTCGGTACATCAGTTTGGTCTATATTGAAAAATCTGAACAACTTTTACAGTGATACTCAACTCGGACAGATTTGGCCCATGATGGCGTGCTGAGTGGCCTGCTGACAATTTACAAGTAGTCCATACCCATTGAGTGCACAATTGCCCACGTACAGTTTCACATGGTGTGTGTTTAGGATCCAGGTCATAGGAAATTGCAGATTAAATAGTCAGCTGAACCCATTAAGAAGAGCAATGTATTCAGACAGAGTTTTTGTGAATTTTTGTGAATGGATTGCTTTATTGAAAGTACAGTAGTACCATTGCCAATAGTGGGATAGTTAGTGGGCTGAAACTGTACATTAGTAGTTAGGTAGCACGTTTACAGGCAGACAGTTGAAGTGTTTATACAGTGTGTCGTATTGACTATTGGGAGCACTGGTAGAATGACTGACTGACTGACTGACAGAATGACACTATGACAGTTTCCGTGATACCATACCATGACTTAAGCTGGATTTCCACTGTGTGCTCTGCCGTCCGTCAATACCCACTGGCTGCGTTTGCTGTGCGGAGCGGTGCAGCTCCGCCGGAAAACATCTCGGTGCACTGCCATGATAAATATCTCCTCGTCCATGGTGTCAACAGGGTGAAATGACATCTGAAAACCTTTGACCTGTTGACTTCAGGCCTGCCTCTGGCCATTATGTAGTTTTCAAGGTGTAGTGCAGGGAAATATGATCCGCTGTGAACACTGTGTATTTTATTTTGAAAATTAACCGGATGTTTTATTTTGTTTCTCTGCGTATCTGTTGCGGAGGCCTCCGGAGTGCCGGAGCTTAGACGGAGCCAGAACGCAGCACAGCCGGAGCCGGTGGAAACACATATATTGACTAGAATTGAATCTAATCGGCTCCACTGCCGTGCCAGACCGCAGACGCAACCAACACGCATCTGGTGGAAATTGGGGGTTAGTCATACCAGTAATTAGAAAAAAGAAAAAAAAAAACATTCAGCCACAGGGGGAGTCACAACGATCGGTCGCATTTCAGCCATTTTTAAACATTTTTCCATTGTTATAGCGCCACCCAGTTGCCAATTAGAGTTAAATTTCTCCAGTCAACGTGAGGCGTCCTGTTCTACATATCTACCAAGTTTAGTTAAAATCGATATGGCGGTTAGGCCTAGATAAGAAATTAGCTCTCTAGCGCCCTCATTTTGTTTGATGGGGTCAATAATGGAGGAGTCCCCTCAGATTATGTGTGGTCGTATGCCTACAAAGTTGCGTGGTGATGGGTGAAACCCTTGAGATGTTATACAGCTTTATGTGATGAGCCACGCCCTCCGCAATCTTCATTGCCTTATAGAAGCTCAGTTTTAGTAAGTTCTCTAAATTTGCCAAGAGGGAACTTTAGATATTGGTCCCTAGATTATGTTCACCCAGTTTCATGCAGATCGGTCAAACGTCCTAGGAAGAGATTGATTTTAAGTGTTTTTCAAAAAATTCAAAATGGCGGAAAATCTATAGCACTGGAAGTTATGGGTTCTTGAGGCAAATTTGTTCCTCATGAGGAGAGGCATCTCTGTGCAAAGTTTCATGTCTCTACGACATACAGGGCATGAGATATGCCCATTCAAAGTTTGCAATTTCAATCGGTTGCTATAGCGCCCCCCTTTGGTCAATTGATGTAATATTGCTTCATTCGCATCCTCCCATGACCCTCTACCACTGTGCCAGTGCCACTTTTTTTTTCTTTTTGTTCTTATAGGCAGTACGATAAGCAGAATGTTCAGCACCAACTACAGAATGAACGTCTACAAAATGAGAGAAGGCAATGCTTGGGTCTGGTGTAATATCACAGTTATATGCTTAGGGAAAGCACTTAAAAATATCTGACCAGAACTGGTATTGCTTGGGGCAAGACCAGAAGAAGTGACCCAAGAAAGTGACACCGGCAAGATTACATTTCATATTACGCACAGGAATGTGCAATCCACTTAAGGGGGATTTATTCTTGTACAGCAGACCATACGCAGTAGCTTAAGCACGTGGCCTACTCTGTTGTGAGGATTTATACTTGTGCGGTGGTGTGTCTGTGTCACTCTGCAGTTGCACCTCCAAAACACTAGTTGGCAGTGGGGCTTCTTTGAAATGCTGTATAGTGTAGTTGATTCAAATAAAAATAGCTTAATAGAGACAATTTACAATACAAGTGCACAAATCAGCTTCACTATAACTCGCAGAACTGAAGACACTTGTCTTTTGCTGGACCCGTTTTCCCCACAAATACAACATGCTAATGTTTTTAGCATAAGCCTCTGGCTTTTTAGATTTTATGAAATAGCCTAGCAGGTAGAGAACTTTTCCTCTTTGCATATGAAGCCAGGGACAACATTTTACAAAGGTAACGTTACAAAATTCGGCTCCATTGCAACTCACAAGGTTCACTGACAAAACAACTGTCTTATACTAAACAGGTTTTCCAAACAAATGTAAAATGCTAACGTTATTAGCACAAGTCTATGTCATTTTACATTGTACAAATTAAGCTAGGGGCCAGCAAACTTTTCCTCCACTCATATGAAGCCAGGGACAACAGCAACATGCAACAAAGGTAACATTACAAAATTCAGCTCCATTACAACTCACAACATTCACTGACAAAACAACTGTCTTATAATAAAAAAGTTTTCCAAACAAACACATGCTAACATTATTAGCACAAGCCTATGGCCTTTACATTATATAAATAAGGTGGAGATTTCCTCTGCTCATATAAAGCCAGGATAAATCCTGGAGTATAAATCCCTGGAGGATAAATTACATGCAAGATTTGAATGCTATTTTTGTGGTGGCTTTATTGTCTTGACAACTTATTGTTTCTTATCCATGAAATTGAAGTAAATAAAAGCTTAATTTCCACTGAGGGAAATGGTTTCAGCTTACAGAAACAGACAGGAGGTCTGCGCCACTTCGTGAGTGGGCAACTGATGAAAATTAACATTACTGACATAACACCACCATAAAACTCTAATTAGCCTATCACATGCATTTCAAAGAGAAGCTAACAGACCAAAAACAGCCAGAAAAATAATAGAATATTGCCCGGAGAAAAGTACAAGCATTTTGCACTTCACTCATTTTGCAGCAGCAACACACAGCAACAACATCAACAGTTAGGTCTAAAAAATGCACAGCAACAATATGTAACACGAAGCCCAAACCAAGCTGCTACAATGAACAATAAAAAGGTCAGATAAGAAAATCAAGTTGTATTCCTCCCTATTAGAAGTTCATTCTGTGTCTCCCTGTTGCAGCAAACCCCTGCAAAGTGGGTGGATCCTGGACATGTAGCTGGCTGGTACTCTTTGTTGTTGTAAAGTTAATGCTAGCAGCAGTAACGTTAGCAGACTCGGTGCCCGTACTGCTGCTCTCCGCATATTCTTTTCTTCTGAGGCTTGTTTGCTTTCTTATATCAAAAGCCTGAAAAATGCTTGGTTGTTCGTTTAGTCTTTTTCTAACTACTTTTGCTTGCTAACACACAAGATAAGTAACACAGTATTGCTAGCATCACAATTGAGCGCCAAAAATATTTATCATATGCTGACCTCTGGCAAGTGACGTGCACTAATCATTGGCATCCAAATGTATTTGCGTCAGAGTGAGTGAACACAGCCAAGAAATGCAGCCCAGGCACATTCATCAGTAAAAAAGAACCCAAAGACATAACCTGCTGCTTTTATCACAGTTTTATTTTCAAGATAAGATGATAAATCACTGAAAAAAATGTACGCACAGTGTTTACAGGATTACGACTGCAGGCGCCATTGGCCCAAGGTGCCCTCTGCTAAATTACATTTTGGGCAAATTGCAGAGACTGAGGCATAAAAGGAGTGTAATGTAGCACAGGAGTAGTGCAGCCTGTGAAGCACTTTAAATTTAATAAGTTGGTGTCTGGAATTTGTGGAGCATCTGTGAATGTCTTTCAGGTAAGTTTCTTAACACCAATCATAATGCCGAGGCCTTTCCCCCAGGCTTCCTTCAAATACTGTGTGGAGACCGAATTATGAGCTGTGAAAACACAACGATAGAGTCTTCGACTCAGGGGTCTGATTCATAAGCATATACATTTCAAAAGGGGCTGGGACTTACTCAAAATGTGATATACTCAATCTCTAATCTGGAGATAACAGAAGAAATGTAAACTTGGGAGTGTATACTTTTCTTTCAACTGATCAAAGGTGGTAAAAGTGTTGTTGATATTAAGGTCTGTTATAGCGATAATGCCTCAGTAAGAGGGAAAGGCATAGTTATGGCAAACTAGAGTACAGGCTGAGGTTTCAGGCACCTTGAATGATTTCCTTATTTGGTACCAGATTCTTAAAGCACTTTTGACCATAAACTCATTGTTGAGGATGCTTTTCAGTCCTTGGCTGAGGACAAGATTAAGGTGATGTGCATAGCAATGCACAAAGACTGCACTGGGGGCCAACTGCTCATACCTTCTGAATAGTTTTCGACAGGCCAGAGAACACACCAGAATTTTCAGTGTGCTCTGCTAATATGCTGTCACGCCCTCTAAAAGATTATTCTTGTATTCCAAGATGAGCTGTCCCATCACTAAAATGGATTTACACATCTCTGTTTCATCTCACTTTACCATTGTAGATGCAAACATGCTCCCTTGTCAGTTAACTTGTTCACTGGCACAGACCAAAAAGCTTCAGTCTACTATTCCAACAATACTATCGGTAGGGTGACCAGGTCCCAATAAACCAAATGTGGGACAAGGAGTAGGTTTGTGAGGGACAATGTGGGACACCCACCCCCAGCGCGAAGTTTAGGCATCAGAGACTAAATACATTTATCATAAACTGTACAGAGTCTACTGTATATTATCACTGGACTGTTTTAATTAATGGATTATTTAGCATCACAGAGACTTGTGCTCAGTGAGATGTGAGGATTCTTAAAATAACATCTGTAGCCTACAGATGTGAAGCCCTGACTGTATCGGACTGATCTTTAATGAAAGCTGTTGTTGTCACCCTAACTAATGGTTTGTCGTGGAACTCCACATTAACCAAGAGTACCTCACATACCACATACTCAGCTTATAATCTTTTGTTTGATGTGGTTGGGCATTTTTCATCGTAGCTATATGTGAAGTTGGATGTCCGGGAGTCTTGATCCTCATCAGTGCTGGGCTGTTATCACCCACATGATGTTCTTCGCCATCCCACTCTGTGACCATGCTTTTCTGTGTTGCCTCATCAATAGTAGCACTAAAAGGACATGACTAAAGACGGATCAAATTAATCTTTTTAATGTATCTTGCATGTTCTATGGCTTCATATTTACCTGACATAGTGGAGTCTTGTTGCTTTAAAGAGGATGGTTCCAATATTAGACATTTGGAAGACTTTTTTTCACAATGTGATATATACACATTGATATACACATAGACATAATAACCACAACATCTTTAGGTTTAGGCCTGTCAAGTTACTGTGGTGGGGTTAGGTTAGGTTTAAGGAAAAGAAACATAGTAGGACATATCTTGAATTGACTCAAATTTCACATGGTTCCAAACATTGATCTTATGGGGAAAGTCCTGTGTTTTGTGAGCCATCCACTACCCCAATCTGCCTCCTTACAGGACCTCTCGAGACCGCTTGTTTGTTTACATCTGTCACCCATCAACAATTTACCTGGAGCTGGAAATGAGCTATAAATGTAATATACACACATGGTCCTGGATAAGTGCTTGTTTTTCCCTGCTTCTTCTGTCCCTTTCTCATTGAGTTCCAAAAAAAATCAATGTGCATGTCAATGTGCTTTGGCAGGATATCAACCATATCAAATGGTAGTGCCAGACACAGGGTCAGACACAGTCATGTATGGGGGGAATCAGGTGAATGATTAATTACAGATTTTACATCATGATTGCACTGTGACTTTATTTGCGATGTCCAGGGACAGCCTGTCAAACACACAGAGCTCGCAGTGCTGTGTAGTTGAAACTTTTTTTTTTTTTAAAAAAAAGACTGTTAATAATTAAATCCCTGACTGACAAATTCACATCAAGATGGGGAACATGCAATGCCCTGCCGAGGACGCAGCCCTCCTGGCCTCTGTTGCGCGAGACATCTGCCCTTTTCCAAACTTCAACCCCAATCCTCTTTTTGTCAACATGCTGTCTGTCAACTATTCACTTCATGTGAGGAAACACTACACAGCAGTGCAGTCCTCCCTGACCCCCGTGCAGCTGGAGGACTTCACCCAGAACCTGAGGACCACTTTTGGCAGGGAGGGCAAAGTCACTCTCGGTGGGGTGGGGGTAGTGGCCCTATCCCTGGCTGTGCTGTTTGACACTCTTGCTCGACAGGCCAGGGGAGAGTGGGTGCCAGAGTCAGGGCCGATTCCTGGTTTATTTCTCAAAAACGTGAGAGAGTATTACCCACCACATGTCTACACAGTCAGTGAATACCTGAGGCTCGTACCCTACATTGCAAACAACCCCACCAGGATGAAAAAGGAATCACAAAGGTAGGTTGTGTAATGTGTAATGGTTGTAGCTCAAAGGTAAAGTGGGATGTCTATGTCAGTAGATCAGTGGTTCGATCCCCAACTCCTCTGGGGATGTATCCTTGGGCAAGACACTGAACCCCAATTTGCCCATTTATTCTTTTTTTTTTTTTTACATGCACAATAAAATAAGTTTGTCAGTACTGAAAATATTTAAACCACATCAAGTTGTGTGATTTTATTGTCTGTTGCACCCAGGTACCTCAAGCAGTTAAAAATTGATGACCAATTGTTGGACAAAATTTTTGGAAGAAACAACACATTTCTGGAAATGGATGAAACAACAGCACTCAATGTGGTTCTGGGAAAGTTTTTTGCAGGCAGTTTGAAGCTTCACCTCCACCGCATCAAAAACACTACAGCTAAAGAGGTGTTCAGATCTGATAGGCTACCATCAGCTGATATTATCTATAATCTCAACTGTGACCCAAAGACAGCTAACAAAGATTTTTTAGACAAAATGCAAAAATCTGTAATCCGTATCCGAGAAGCTTTTAAAAGCTGCAAGTCAAGAAGTGACATGTTCTACATTGCCAGGCTAGAATTCATAGATGCCAGTTTCCTCCCCCTCCATGCAAGTGGATATAGGAGTACTGCTTCGATGATTGCCCATAGAGAAGATTTTGACCTGAAGGCTGATGCACTCAGAAAATGGGTAACGTAGTTCATTGTCCTATTAAACGAAACATTCAAAGTATGTGTTCAAAAGAATACAAAAGGAAAACAAAATAAAAGAAAATGATCAAAATCAAGATCAGATATATAAAATGGAACATGAAACTGGTGGAATCCATAAAGCCAGATTAGTTGTTGATAAAATGTGTACGGACATTATGCAGGCATAACCAGTCATATATTCTGATACTGATGATACTGATGAAGTGTTCTTTTGTTCTTACTTGCTTGTGAATTTAAGTTCCTCTTTTATCATGAATTTCTATTTTGTGAGTAGCAGTGTTGCAACTCCAGCTACTTACTATCTGGATGTCATGTGAAATAATCAGTGTTGATAAATTCAGAAAATGGCTAGTGTAGTTGATGTATGTGATATGCATATGCTGGTATACACTGTATGCCCGGCAGGATTTTAAATGTGTCAATAAATTTACGTTTTCAACATGACTTTGTGTTCAGAAAGTGAGTAATGAATAATGTCATATTTTGGTTCCAAAAATGTTATTTCCATTTTTTTTTAACATAATCTGTTCAAATGAATTTTAACACAACCCATGTAGCTTAACATCATAGATGTGATATTTTGTTCATTAGCAGTGCTTACTCCTGTGATAGGCCAACATTACTGTAAAATGCAGATGTATTCTCCCATGGTTGAACATTTGTTTAAATTTTGAATCAAAAAGTAGTCCTGTAGTATACACCAGTGATATTTAAATTACGCCAGGTCGTAGCCAGGTGGCCACTGACCATTTTCTAATTCACAATATAAGAGATCCGGGCTGAGCCCTGAATATCCTCAAATGTTTGTCTGTTTGTCCACTAACTCTACCATATTTATATCACAGTATTCTTTCAGATGAGTGCATTGATATCTATGGGCAATTAAGTGTGTGAATCTGTGTGTGTGTGTGTGTGTGTGTGTGTGTGTGTGTGTGTGTGTGTGTGTGTATGATTTAGATTTTTTCCCCCTTGAAATATGTGAAATGTATTTATGCATTTAATCTAAGATTACAATTACACTGAACCAAAATTTTAATGTAACAATTTGTTGTTATTTTTAGTGTGTTTGTTTGTTTGATTGTTTTCTGTGTTAGTGAGCACTTTTGAGCACATCTTCACAGAGATAATATCCACCTGACAAGTGCAGCATACCAGGATGCTGTTTTATCAAAAATAAAATAAAGAAATTAAGATATATTTGAAGTCATAACCCTCTGTTTGTTTGATTCTACAAATTAGGGACCCACAAATCACTTTACATCCTCAACATAAAGTTATGTAACAACATAAAGTTGCTGTGGTTAGGTTTAGGGAAAAGAAATATGGTAGGAAATATCTTGAATTAACTCAAATTTCACTTGGCTCTGAGCAGTCATCTCGTGGGAAAAGTCCTGTGTTTTGTGACCCATCCACCACCCCAATCTGCCTCCTTACTGGACCTCTCGAAACTGCTTCTTTGTTTATATCAGTCACCCATCAACGATTTACCTGGAGCTAGAGCTGGAAATGAACTATAAATGTAATACGCACGCATGGTCCTGGATAAGTGCTTGTTTTTCCCTGCTTTTCCCCCCTTACATTACATACAAAGGAGAAACAGCTAAACAAACAAACAAATAAACAACATTGTGCTCTAGGTTTTCTGCTATGTGGCAGAATTTAAAAAACAACAACTGATTAGTACAAATAATAAACACTATCTAGTATTACTACATTTCTGCCAGCAAATTCAGGTTTCATATGTGCGACATGGATCCTATTCCAGATAGCATAACATAAGATATCGTGGTATGGTATTAATTTTAAATAAGTCATGGGCAACAAGCAGCACATAGGCCTATACTGTATATAACTGGTGCTGATACAAGAACATCATAATAAGAACTTTGATACTTACGCTACGTTCTACCCTTAATACATGACATTTACTTGAGCAGTTTGATATTGTATTGCAAGGTCTAGTGTGTACGATTTATTGGCATCGGTGAGGTTGCAAAACTGAATATATCCCACATTTTCTGAAAGGCCGCATTGATGTGACAAATGTGCTGACAGAAGTAAACAAAGAAGCAGTGCTGAGCGGTCTTGTAAGTAGGCAGCTTGGAGGTGGTGAATGGGAAACAAAAACCCAGACGATACCCCTTAAGTCACGTGTTCGGAACCATGTTGACTTTGAATGAACTTTGAGTCATTTTAAGGTATGTCCTCACCATGTTTCTTTTCCTAACCCTGACCACAGTAACTTTACTTGCCCGAATCTAACCTTCACACCTTGATAATAATTATGTAACTGCATGATAAGAACATAATGTCATTCCTGGGGCGCTAATTTGTAGGATATTATACGAACAGTTCTGTGGGAATACATTGTGTATACATCAAAAAGTTCTCTAGTTTCTAGGATTACTCTCACAGTATGGGGCCCACTGCATATGCACAGTAGTGTTTCTCCCGCTGGCCCCACCCATGAGTTCCTGCTTGGCTCGTAGACAAAGAGACAGAGAGACACATTGATTAGACAGAGTACAAAGTTTCATTATTGAGCTCGTTTGCAGTTCAAGGTGTCCCTGTCAAGTCTTACAGACTTTTCTTATACAATGTTAGTCCACGGAGTAAGTGCTTTTTGGGCTGCAGAGGATTTTTTGGCGCAATACCATGAGTGGCCACTGGGAAATATTTGCCACTACTTTTCTACGGGCCTGAAGAGGACCTGCTTCATACCTATAAACAGCTCATTCTACGGTTTTAAAAAGAGCAAGGGATTCTACACTAATGAAAACATAAATAAGATTATTATTTACCATTTCTGCTAATAGACACTCCACCGTTAAGAATCAGGTTAATTTTCCCACGATGGAGCACAACCTGTCAGTCCAAGTAGTGATGGGTGGACTGATTCCTTTTACATCATTGGTTCCTTCAAGTTGATACATGTAAATGTATTTAAACTTGTGATACTTTTTTAAAATGTAGTGTACATTTTTTGTGGTATTCTGTTATAGTAGCCTACATGAGTTCAGCTAGTACTGCCCGTCCCACAAAGCTTCTCTTCAATGCATTACCAGTCATCATGTATATGTCTACGTTATCAGTGATAAATCATTTATTTTAATGTATTGATTCAACATCCCACCTGTATGTAAGTAGGCTATGTAAGTCTGATATGTCACTACATAATGTTACTGACCAATTATTTGTTGCTCTGTGAGGGACAAGCAGCAGACATCCCACTTGAGAGGAATGGTTTATTCTAGAGATGAATGATGGAATTGGCATGTCATCAGTTTTCTTCTTCTTTCGGCTGTTTCCTTTAGGGGTCGCCACAGCGAATCATCTGCCTCCATCTAACCCTATCCTCTGCATCTCTTTCTCTCACACAAACTGACTTCATGTTCTCTTCCACCCGTATGGGCTGATATTCGCTTTCAAATGAAATATTGGAAACAGCCAACATGCTGATAATATCAGTAGCCTACGTCATTGATATGAGCCAGTATCCACTTTAAAATGTACAACCAACATGAACGAACAAGTTCAATGGTGTTCATTATGTCTTTAGTTTCTGATAATGACTTTAATTGTTCTTTTATCTCAGACATGTTAGGATGTTACATACCTTGACATGTTTCGGCGGAAACTTGCGCCTTCCGCATAAGTGTCACAAGTGTCACATATTTCATGTCTCCATCTGCTGGTGGGCCATCACTGTAAGAGTATGTATGCATTTTATGATGTTAATTCCACTATAGAAGAGACTTGATCATGAAAATTAGGTAGGGAAATAAGTGGATACACTGATGGTATCCATTCTACCTTTTTACATTTTACTGTTCCTAAGGTCAGAACAGACATGGGAAAGAAGGCTTTTAGGTTTTCTGCTCCAACTTCAATTGGAACGGAATGGAACAATTTGCAGTCAGAGCTCAAACTCCAGAGCCTGTTATCTCTGAATGTATTTAAGTCCATGATAAATCCAATTGTATCCAGGCATTATGAGCGCAAATGTTTTATTTGATTTTGACCTGATTGCGTAAATTCAATTGTTTGTTATTTGTATCTTTTATGTCTATGCTTAATGTGACAATGTGTTGAAACTATATGTGCTGCCATTCTTGGCCATGTCTCTCTTGTAAAAGAGATCTTTGATCAGCGGGACAAACCTGGTTAAATAAAGATTAAATAAAAAAATATTGGTGAAATGCGTTATGTATCAGCATATTGTGTCTGTCTGGACTCAAGTCTGATACAGTCGCTTCTTGTTCTCTCACTGTACTCTGACATTTGACATACTGACCCGGTACAAACTGGAAACTAAAAAGAGTAGTTCAAAAAGATTTGATCGTTCCCTTTGGCCCATCGTGAGTCCAAGTGGATTCAAAATCTAAATAAATACAGTAGGCTAACCTTGAATGATTAAAAACTTTAACTAAAAAAAATAGTAAACTATGAAATGAAACTGCATATCTAAACCATTAGATTTTATTTGTATCTTTGATGCTGCTGCTGATTGTGTCCATCTCAGGAGGGTGAACACTTGAACACTAATTCACCGAATGATTGCGCACACGTACACACACGCGCGCGCACACTCGCAGGACAGTTTTCAGTTGCCTCGGCCCACTTTAACCGGGCACAGCTTTGTCAATGAGCGTCTATCTTCTGAGAGGATTAATGCAGCCCAAAGGTGGAGGAAAAATATTGAAGGTTTGTGGCGGACGGGAGAGTAATCCTTTGAGCTCCTGGGGAGACAGAGAGAGAGGGATGAACATGTCGAACTCTTTGCTCTCGGATTTGGCGCATTTTGTGAGGAACCGATGGGCTGAAGGACATTTCCCAATAAACGGACGTTTGGTCAAGACTATTTAATGGCAATATCTGAGACAGAGCTGTCCAGCCTCAGGGAACAGAAATGGTGCACAAACTTCTGCTGCCCATCGGTAAGTTAACAGTAGTAAACGTGTTTTATTACGTCGCCGATTTGTAACCTTTAATAAAAAATATTATAAGACGGTCATTAATAATCCTACAGCTCATGTGGTGTGTTCATGGTGTGCTTCTTCCTAGTGTAACTACAGTAGCTGATTATATTCTTTGTTGCGTTTTTCTTCTGTAATATCACCAGTTTGTGGTTTTAAGGTTTAAGAAGATTTCTGACAAATTGAAAAAGAAAACACTATCTTTTTTTGTTCTCTCTCAGCTTTAGCAGCAAGCCTCATCTCACCTGAGCTGCCAGGTGCCTCAGCCACCAAAACAAAAGCTCAAGGTATCACATCACATCCTGAGTCACTGTCACATTCTTTGCCATTAACCATTTTAAGACTAAAGTTTTTTTTTCTGTTATGACCCATCAGTAGAGAGCGGTGCTAAAAAGTTGTTTTGGCTACTAATAATTTAGATGTGAGTAAAAAAAAAGTTGGAGTACTTAACTTGAAAACCTAGATGACTGAAATGTGGATCAGATTAGTGCAAAAACAAAACCAAACGACAAAATAATTTAAGCATTAGTTTGATCTGCAAAAAATTAGTCGGAAATAAAAGAGCTCAACACTTTGATCTACCTGTCTATCTGTCTGTACAATGTCTACCTGTGATTTTACAGTGAAGAATAACTCAGGTGTGACACCAGCTGGGCAGTGTGGGACCTGGGTGAAAGAGCCTGATGGTGGATTTTTCACCTCACCCAACTACCCTGAGAAATACCCGCCCGAGAGAGAATGTGTCTACATTATAGAAGGTGAGGCTCTCATCCTTTTCCTCTTAGCCTCTCATTCACTTTTCACCTCTCCTGCTTTTATCTCACCTGTTCTCAACCTGTCTTCATCCTCCAGCCTCCCCTCGACAGTGCATCGACTTGTTCTTCGATGAAAAGTATTCCATCGAGCCTTCCTGGGAGTGCAAGTTTGACCACATCGAGGTCCGCGATGGGCCCTTTGGTTTCTCGCCCATCATTGGTCGCTTCTGTGGGCAGGAAAGCCCAGCATATGTCCGCTCCAGTGGGAGGTACCTGTACATCAAGTTTGTTGCCGATGGTGAACTGGAGGCCATTGGTTTCTCTGCCCGGTATAACTTCACACAAGGTGAGAGATGGGTGATAAGGCATCACCCATAGGTTGGCCTTGCATGCTACAAAGGTATCTACCATGAACTCATGCTTATATATATTTAATGTGTTAACACACTGTTGTCAGGTGATTTATTGCACTGCGACAAAAGTTGAGCCAGGTTTATCTTTTTGCTGTGGACGCAGCCATGCTGTTTCAACCCTAGGCTGTATGAAGATAATGGACGTAGCCACCATGGTCTCATACACTAGTTTTTGGACTCAATTTGGCATTTTGGAGTTTCAGAGCCAGAGTGGCTGCGCCCTTCATCATGCATAACTTCAAGGGTTAAGAAATTTAAATGGTTGAGTTATATAAAAATTCACCCCTTTTACAGTTGTCATGAACAGGTAAATTAGCCATAGAGCCCAAAAACGTATTTTGGACCAGGTTGTAAACATGTTAATTTATGCTATAAAGTTGGCCATTTTAACAGGGGTTCTATAATTTTGGAGCCAGCCTCGTGGCCATTAGAGGAACTGCAGTTTTTGGCACTTCTTTTTTTTTTTTAGCCCCAGGTTGCCGCTTGGTTTCAGCACACTTGCTGAAAAGTGGAAACTCAAAATGTTAACTGCACCAGTATTACTAACTGATTAGTCATTTTAACTTTAAAACATTTTAAAATAAGAAACCAAACTATATCAGTATGTGATTCCTTAACTCTTCATAGTGACAGTTTTCAACTAGCCTGTGCTACAATGGGAAACAAACAGCAGTCTCTCTTGTAAAAGTCAGATGTTTTGGTGACTCAGCCGTCCACTCCTACCTCTTCCCCACGTGGACTTTGTCACTGTGCAATGCCACATAAACATATGTCGTTTTGGGGCAGTTGAGCAAATGACTGATTTTTTGGGGAGGACAGTCTCCATAGTCAGTTCCTTTAGAAAGTGTGGCAAAAAAGCGGAAAATATCATAATTTATCCATGTCATTTTGCATTTCTGCTATACTAGTGTTCTTCTATCGCACCAGCTGGCGCTCTGTCTGGCTGGCAGGGGCTGATGTTTAGAGTATTACTACAACTCTAAGCCATCGACTCCTTTCCTTGGCACTTTCTCCCAGTTCACCACCCTGCTGTGAGTTTGATTTTGTTAGTTGCCACATGCCGCACCACAAAACTGGCTACCTCCTTTTTACACAGATTCTCCCTCTCTGTCTTTGCTCCATTTGGCTGGTTATATAGTCCAATTAAAACGCACATTTACATGCACACTGGACACTCGTATTTTCCAGCGCCACAATGTGATGTGCACAAGATCAAAACGACAAAGAAACCCAGTAATCTTTATACTGCATTAAAGGATGTTATAATATATGCTAGTTTTTAATTGTGCATATGAGGTCAAAAAGTTGCATAGTGCAACTTTAATAGTGATCCTGTGGCATGCTGCTGGGAACATACTCTCATTTCCATTTGTAGTGCAGGGACACCAGCTGCAGCTGACGAGGGATGAGGAGGAGAGCATTTATTCAAACACACGCATATACACACAGGCACGTACACACACACAAGCACTTGTTCCCTCAGTCACACACACACACACACACACACACACACACACACACACACAAGTTAATGAAAGCTTGTCTTCAGGGGAATACAGCTTGTCAGTGCTGAGCCGCAGTAGCAGCTTAAGGGAGTCCGAGGCAGAGGCTTCATTAGCAGCAGATTTTATAGGCCACCTACACTGACGGGGGGCAAAGATTAATCTGCATCCCTCTGTCCATCCAGCCATCCCACTATCTTTCTTTCTTGACATGATTGAGCATCTTTACATTATCTTTTTATTCCACAATTGATGCTCCACTTTTAGCCTACTGTCCTGTGAGTCCATCCCATGCACTCTAGTTTTGCTGTTGCTGGGGGGCTGGTGTTGTTTGCATGTGCATGTCAGGGCTTGGTGCTATTTTTCTGCAAATATCAGAGAGAATTTTTCTCTTTTTCAATTTTACAGCACGGTTACTTTACCTTCCTCATGGTAATCACCTACTAAGCTTACTGATACATTTATGTTTTCAGAAACTGACCTTTAAAAAGCAGGCTCCTAAAAGCATGAACTATCCCTTTAAGTAGATAATTTTCACTATTGGCCGATCAGGAGAAGCTGTTTTCTGTTTACATCAAATGTACTGAGTCTCACATGCCAAATGCTAATCTCCTGTCTAATTCCACTTATCACTGCAGGGCAGGAGATAATTAATTCACCCAAGTGTGCACATGCTTACACACATTTTTAAAAAAACTGCAATATTTTGCACCATATGTTGGCCCGAGACAGAGAGAGGGTGTGTGAGGTTATGTCAGGGCTTTGGGGCCTCTGCAAGGCAACACTTGAATCATAGTGCCCATGCCCCCCTTGGGAGGCTACTGTTTGGCAGGGACTCTATTGTTATTACATGTTTCCTCTAGTTTATGCTGACTTTTGTAAGTGGGCAAGTAATTTCCCAGAACATAAAGGCGCCCTATGGAGCTGTTATGAAAACAAGTTATGTTTACATTCACTGCATGTGCATAAGGTAGACAAAACTTCACAGGGTAGGCCTACCTCCAGTGTCTGTTTTTCAAGCATGCAGCCTCATTCTTGCCACAGTAGTGTAAGCATACAATGAACTGTACCTCATCCTAAAGCGGCTATGACCAGTGTTTTATAATAACAATGGATCACATGACTACTTGTAGTGCTGAAACTCACATAAAATTAACACTTGACTCTGTAGTTCCCTTCAGCAATGGAGCATTTTTGCTTTGTCAACTCATTGGCTGTTCATCAGGTGGACACAAACATTACGACGAATGAATGCAAATGATGCTCGTATCTGCTGGATGTGCATATAGGAAACTGCTTGTTTCTGCAGCCCCCAAGTAGCCACATTAATCTGTTGTTGCAGGTTTAAATAAACTGTCATACATAGTCAGTTAACATAACATCGTCTTTGAAGGGTGAATGCACTAAAAACTCATCCTTTATCACAGTGCGCAGAAATTCTGGGACAAGATCGTAAATTCACCTTTTTGCTCACACAATCAGATTAGTCAGGTTAAAACGGAAAATTAAACATCCAATAGTCAAATACACATGCACACACACACACACACACACACACACACACACACACACACACACACACACACACACACACACACACACACATAGCATTAATCTTTTTTCAATCAATGTTCTTGTTACCAACACACCTAAAAGCTGAATAGGAGAGGATTTACATAAACCATCCTATATGTTGCCTTCATCTCATCTTACATTTGTTTCCTAATATTGCATATAAAACCTCTGGGATCTCACACGCACGCGCGCGCGCACACACGCACACACACACACACACACACACACACATACAAACATGCAGAGGAATGAATGTGAATAATCTGGACAAGCCTGAAGCAGCAGGGTTAAGAAACATGAGAGGATTAATAAGTCATTGTTGATTTTAGCCTCCGTGCAGTCCATCACCTGCTCTCCTTACATCATAGCTACTGACCAATGTGCTCCATTACCAGTAACAGAAACATTTTAACATGAGGTAGCATGGTTGTAAAATAAACATACTCTCCACTCCATACTCCTTTTAAACACCTTTTTCCCTGCAGTTGATTTTGAGTCAACTGTATATGTTGTATTATGTAGAATTTTATTGAAGGACTTCTAACACAATATAAAACTGGGCACTTTGGGAGAATTTAGAAAACAAAAAAGTAAAATTTTCCACACCAGGTTGTCACTGCTGGTGGGGCCTAATCTGTCTCGAACTAAGCCGGTACATCAGGATTTATAATCCACCTAGCAAGTAGATTCATCAGCACAAAGGTTTAGAGCACAATTTCTCTTCCCATTCTAATGCGAAGTGTGTGTTTTTCTTTTTTGATGAAGGGCAAGAGGGTTTCAGGGGAGTTTAAATGAGGGCAGCAGGAATTTGCTGGCACAAAGATTATGTAAACATTGGCCAGCTGTGACTTTTTTTCATTTGGCAATATGTCTTTAATATTATCATTTCTGTGATTTAGTCTTTGTCCTAAATTGTTTTCTCTATTCCTAGAAAAAAAATGTTGCATGCACACATTTTGAATACTTCAGATGAAGTTTGAATATGTTTAAAAATCTGGGGCACTGAATGATTGTATGTGGAGTACAAGTTAGAAATTGTTTCATTATGGTACCCAAACTTGTCCTGTAACCCTTTTTGAAATTTGTCCCCATGACTGTGGAAAGACTTAAGCATATGTTCCAAAGATTTGTTTCCAACAACATTATGTTCTGCTTTTAGATCCAGAGTTCCAAGGGCTTGGGGAACTGCCAGCTCTGCCATGTGAGTATTCAGCTTATGTTTTATATGTCACATCATATCAGACCTACTGCTGGTGTAGCTGTGTTTCAATGTAGATACTGCAAATTGTATGTAACGTGTCCATACAACTACCTACATTTATTTACATGTTTGAGTCCTACTTTTTGCTGAAGGGATAATATTGCACAGTCTACTTTAACAATTTCACAGTCACTGAGATTTTAGGGTCTGAAAACTTGCATTACTTTAACACAAAAATATTGTTATTCACAGTTTGTGAGTTTGAGCTGAGCGGTCCGGAAGGCTTTGTGGAGTCCACCCAGATAAGCGGAGAGGGCCGGGCACTAATGACTGAGGCTGTAGACTGCAGGTGGTACATCAAGGCTCCACCAAGAAGTAGGGTCTGTATATGTCAAACTGTTGTTGGTCTTATGTGTTGGTGGTGGTGGTGTTACATGTGTTTATTATTTGTGGCTGCGACGATATGGAGTGTTGAAACAGACAAGAGGGCATTAAGTATTATGTGCACTTTAACTTATTAAGTTAAAGTGCTGATAGCAGAGTGTGGAAATACTCCTCTTCAAGTAGGCTAAAAGCTGTATGTATTATCAGCAGATTGTATATACATGTATATAGCATAAGTGTGTTTGCATGAAATGATGAAAAAAATTGAGGTAGTGTTTCCTGCTTTGTGTACCATGGTGCCCTCTGGCGTAGGCCAGTGTGTCCTGCTCTGTGTATCTGGGTACCCTCTGATATATGCCATTTTTTTCCACCTTCTCTCAGAGCCCTCTGGCATATGGCAGTTATTTGTCCTCCTGTGTCTGTGTCTGTCTCTGTGCCTCCTCTTGCCATATATCTACACACACATACACAAACACACACACACACACACACATATATATATATATATATATATATATGTATATATATATATATATATATATATACACATATATGTGTGTGTATGAGAAATTTGGCTACGGCAAGTGGTGGGGATAACGTTACGGGGCAAGTAAAAAAGTAAAATGCCTTTGCCCCTGTTTGAGAATATTTCCACATATAACTTTATTTTATGATGACTTCATACAAATACAAAAGCAAGTCATCATCCACAAGATTTTATTGGTCACATCATGTCCGTTCAGCTCAGTGATGTGTCTGTGTACGCCGCAGCAGCAAGTGTCATTGAGTCCTCCAGTAAGAATGCTGTCCACCTATATATGTTATTATATGAGCCACAAGTTTGTTTACCTGCCTCTGCCAACACTATACCTTTAGCATATATTATATACCTACATTTTTATGATCTCTTCCTCAAAATGACTGATTTTTTTAAATTACTTATTCAGTTTTACTACCTCTGAAAGTCCTCATTTTCATTTTGAGGCATTGCTAATGTTAGCTACAATGCTCAAGTGTTAAAACATGACACGAATGATTTAAACCTGGATAATTTTGGTGTCACTGTGTTAACATCAAAATAAGTGTAGGTCCATCAGCTGTTGTAAAAACAGAAGTGATATATTTATTTAAAAACCATCAGAACAAAAATGTCCTTCCCTGTCTTTTACCCACAGATCTACATGCGTTTTCTGGAGTACGAGATGCACAACTCAAATGAGTGCAAGCGCAACTTTGTTGCTATCTATGATGGCAGCAGTTCGGTTGAGCACCTGAAGAATAAATTCTGCTCCACGGTGGCCAACGATGTCATGCTGGTGTCCTCTGTGGGTGTTGTGAGACTGTGGGCAGACGAGGGAAGCAGAAGGAGCAAGTTTAGGATCCTCTTCACAACCTTCCATGAACGTGAGTTTTACCTGCAAGCCCTCTTTTACACGTGTGCCCCATCTATATGTGAGAGTAGAGGTCAATAATTAAATAACAGCATCTTAACATATTAACAGGGGGTGCCTCCAACATTGAAAATGTCACTTGTGACATTCTTGAAAAGGATTATTTGGAAAAGGTGTATTAGTCAAAAAAAAAAGACATTACCTTCACAGGGCATGTCTAGCAACATATTGGAGGGCACATTCACATCAGGGACCTGGGCCTGGATCCGGGTGCACTTGACCCCAAAGTCCAGTTCCTTTGGTTAGCACAAACTAGAGGTTGACCAATATTGGATTTTTAAAGACTGATATAATAACAATAGTTTTGAACAGGAAAAAGGCCATAGCCAATTATTCAACCATTATCACCTTTTTCTGGAGCTATAGCCAATAATTATTTTACACAACCCTCCCTTTCTCAGCTCTTCACCACATGACTGGATGCTGCACAGACCTCAGCTACTATGGGAAGCAAGTTCCGCCGATAACGATAGTAGTCCTGCCCCTCTTCACAGTAGAGCTGTGTCGCGTCTTTTTTTTTTTTCCAAGCTTGCTGCAATGCTGTGTACGGAAGCCTGTGGGGGTGCACAGAGAGACGGGGGAATGTTAATAAAAAAAATCGACTTTTGAAGTTTATGAATCGATTCAGAATTGTGGATGATTAGAATCGCAATTCTTATGTGAATCGATTTTTTTCCCCACCCCTAGTTAGTGTGTCAAATACTTATTAAACCATTTCAAAATGTATCTTTTAAACAATACTTTGATGCTTCTATAATCAATATTCAATATAAACAATGTATCAAATGACTAATTGCAATATGAAAAGGGTTGTTATAGTTAATTGTTTTGTTTTTATAGCCTCCAAACTCCACCCTCATCAGCCAAAGCTTGAACAGAAATGCTTTGATGAACCCAGGGCTGTTTCAAGACACTCTGGGGGCCCAAGGCAAGAGGCACCCCCCCCAGATACCAGAGAAAGTACAATACCAGTGGTTGGTAGAAAAAACCAACCAGCCACCCTCCTCCCCTGACAAGTAAAGAACAGTCCCTTCATAAGTAAAGAACCATCCCTAAAGTGTGGTGAGGTTTGTGGACCGTTACCTGCCACAAAGAGAGAAATGTGAACGGCTCGTTGCTCCTCTAACACATCACACCTTATCTTGCGGTGTATTTGACAGGAATACGGCTGTTGTTTGTTGATGTTTTGCGACTGGACTTTGAACTTCCAATCATGCGGGACATGGTCTCAATTTGCGTGACGCGTGAAAAGAGACAGAAATGCTGTGCAGTCCCACAGTGCGGAACATCTGGTCACCCTACTTAGCCACTTGCAAGCAGCAGCTAGTTGGGGGCCCCATTAGGGGGGATTCCAACGTGTTGCCGTTGTTGCAGTGTCTATAGGGGTTCCATCATATTGTCATTGATATGGACCAATGTCAGCCGTCTCTGGGGGCCCCCTTCCAGCTCGGGGCTCTAGGCAATTGCCTAGTTTGCCTGTCCGGTTGCGACGGCCCTGAATGAACCCACTGTATGTTAGCTGACCAGCATCAAATGGCGGACAGACAAATTTACTAACTAAAAAGTAACATTGGACCGACATTCGTTAAGTGGTGAGAAACCACCATGATTCCAAATAGATGTGGCCCAGTTCAGAAAAAAAACAAAACCAAAATGCTATGATTCTTACTTTGGTGCCCTCTGGTGGTGATATTAACAGTGACAGTTTGGTAAACAGGAACGTTGAATTCTGCACGTGATATGTTACATCACAGAATATAATCTCAGAATTGACTATAGTTCAGTTTACTGTGTACAGCTGCTATTTTCCTTTCTTTTTTTTTTTTAGCTCCATGTGACGGAGGAACTTTCTTTTGCCATAGCAACATGTGCATCAACCACACCCTGGTCTGCAACGGTATCCAGAACTGTGTTTACCCCTGGGATGAGAATCACTGCAAAGGTACCCTGACACAAAGGTTGAGAAACCAGCCATATGTTGGCTGTGGCTTGACATAAAGTCATTCTTCTACATGTTGTCTCCCTAACCAGAGAAGAGGAAAGCCAGTATCCTGGACACACTGGATAACACAAACCTCACTATCATTGGAGTGACCTGTGGCCTGGTTGTCATCCTGCTCATTATCTCTGTCATCATCCAGATCAAACAGCCACGCAAGAAATACATCATCCGCAGGTGAAATTTCACTCTTACGCAACATGTGCTCCAACCCATACGACCACGTAGGTCATGTTTCTACACTCTACTATGACCCACACAGGCGTTTCCTAAATTAGCCCCAACTGGTGAACAACAGAATGGCTCATATATGACTGTTAGCTGTAGCAGTTTTAAACACATGGTTAATGTTGTGAAACTATGCAGTTATGTTGAGCAAAAAAACTCCTCTGTTAAGTTAAACTAGTGGAGCAGTTTGCAGCTCAAAAGCCAGATACTCCCCTCAGGAGTTGGAAAACAATGAAACATCAGTAGAAAGAGAGTGAATATTGCCTTCAAATTGACTCCAAATGAACTCCAAACGTTGCTTTGTGTCCGCTGGATGTGTTAATAACTAACAAGTGTAGGTCAGGGGTGATTGCTCTGAGACAACAAGGGAGGCTGAACTTTACCTAAAATTTCATAGAAGAAATGGTCAAATATGCACTATTGAATTTATATTAAAATAAGAATTTACATTGCATTAAACGTGCGCTAGGATGCATTTAACATCATGACTATGATGTTCAAACGTCAGCTGTTTACCACCAGTTTTCAAATGCAACCTCTCTGTCACACATCCTCGTGTCAGCACGGTGGATGTGGAGCCTCCAAGCATTTCTATGACACAGTGCTGAGCAGGTGTTTTTTTCATGCAGCAATGCGAGATAGTCATTGGATAAATGCGACAAAATCGTCACTTCCAGGGAGGCTCAGCTTCCCTGGGACCTAATGGAGCGGTAGGCGGGAGAGGACGTTCGATGTATGCATGATAATTGGAGGAATTGTCTAAAAGGCTGAACCCCTTTTTGATTGACAGCGCTTCGCATTTTGAGCTCAGTCCTATGTGGATATTTGTAAGTGGAGTCTTCTGACAGAGTGCCGTCCGGAGTTCCTTAGTTCTATATGCAATATAGCTCATTTTCACTGTTTGTACAGCACAGTTCAGGTGTTTAAACCCATCTGAAAATCTTTGAGGTGTGTTTTGCTGTGGTTCTGTGGCATGAGGGTGGTTGAAAAATGGCTTCAATTAAATGTTCCTTTTATAAGTTACTGCCTCGCTACAATATGATAAATTTTATGATGTAAACTTAAAGTGAGCTTCCCCTGTTTGAAAGACCAGCAGCCGCCACTGGTGTAGGTCATGCCAATGTTACAATGTTGTTTTCAAGTTGTTTTACTGTCCCAAGTGGCAAAAAACATATAAAACAAAATGCAGCTATAAAAATGTATTAAAAACTTGGCTAAGATACATGTTGCTACTTAGCTAAAGGGCCATTTCCTTTACTTAATAATGTACAAATGAGCCAACTCAGTATCATTGTGAAGATGTCTATTTAAAAATGTCAATGAATGTCACAGAACAAAAACTATTTGTTCTCTTCTTTCTTCTACCGACTTATCCATAGAGATGACTTTGACCCTGCCCTCCTCCACCCTGGTTTTGAGCCTCCTCACTATGAGCTCTGCACTCTGCGCCGCGCCCCCTCAGGCGACCTGACTGACGCCGCCCTGGCTGAGGACTTTGAGAAGTTCCACAAGCTCCAACGTTCCTCCTCTAAATGCATCCGCGACCACCACTGTGGCTCTTACCAGGGGAGCGTGCACGGTAGTGTCCATGGCAGCCGCAGCAATCTGAGCATGAGGGACGCTACCATCGCGGCTGACGGAGGGGCTCTTGTGCCACCGCTGCCGCCGGTCATGGTGAGCCAGCAGTCACCGCGCCTCTCCCACCACACCACACCAGCAGGTCGACGGAGCATCCTGGTGATGAAGCATAGCTACTCTCAGGACGGGGCAGAGGGGTACAGGGCGGAGGAGGATGATGATTTGATGAGAGATGATGGTCCCACCACCAGCCAGCACCACCTGCACCACCATCAGATCCACCATGGCACGCCAGGGCTGGACCATGCTGTCCACCGTACACTGTCTAATGACTTCTAATGTAAGGTGACATGGAAATAAAGAAAAGAGATCAAAACCTAAGTTATTTTTCTGATCAGGTTCATAAAACCTTGACATTTAAACTCCTTTTGTATTAGATTTCAGTTTAACTAATTGAAGATCCAGCGTGCAGGATTTAGGGGGATATATATTTACAGAAACGGAATATAATATTCATAAGTATGTTTTCTTTAGTGTATAAACACCTGAAAATAAGAATCGTTGTGTTTTTGCTACTTTAGAATTAGCCTGTTACATATTATATAAGGAGCAGGTCCATCCACTAATATCACTGTTGCACTGCCATCGCCAACACTGGCTCCTCTGCAATGAGATTTTATTTTTTATTTTTTTTACATGAAAGCCATTTATTTATTTTTTTCAACCAGTTGAAATCACCAGGTTCATTTGTTTTGGAGAGGAAGAGATCTCTGCGAACAATTTGGCATCTCTCAAATGTCTGAATCTGAAGTTATCAGAGAAAAAAGTAAGCACACATTAGCAGGTGTTGGGGTAGCTGCCCATCTCTGACATGCCAAACAACATTGGAGAAACACTGATATGTAATATGAAGCTGCTTTATTCAGTGTTAATACCTGTTTTAATCATGGGGTCCATTTGTTTCGGAGAGGAAAAGAACTCTGCGAGTAATTTGGCTACCGGTAAAAATCTCCTGAACAGTAAACACTGAAGGAATTCTAACTGGGAGAAGTTTCAGCCAGTTGCAACCTCCACTCCTCACCACTAGATGCCACTAAAATCCCCTTAAATCTTACGCACTGCTCCTTTAATGCTGACCTTTACAGCTCCTCTCAGCATTTCTTGGTCTCATACTCTCAAATTCAATTGAATTTTTACATAGAGTGGACTCGAGCTTATGAAACACACACTAGTAATTATAATAAAAATACCTGTCTGCCAAAGAATTTATAGGAGCAACTGTTGTACATCTTGGATAGTTGATTGCTGTGTTAGTGCTACTGTGCATGGGAGTTGCAGGGAAATAAACTGTCAGGATTTGAGAGCAATGGATCAACGAAGGATTTATATCCACAAATAGTGAGATAAATTAATTCCCACTTATTCTAATGCATCACATTTGATCCTTTTTTGTTTCTTATTTGGCTTTTCCGACTCTGGGGTAGAATGTATTTATGACAGTGAATATTTTATGAATTAACTATGTGTTGTAGAGTTTCCTATATGTTTGGACATTATTGCACCACCAAAGGGTTAAGCTGTTCCTTTTCCTCAAACACGCAAGATGTTTGTGTTAAATACATGTCCAGAATCACACAGGACAAGACATTAACACAGATAATATCAAGGACAGCATATAATGAAAACATACGAGTCAAACCAGTGAATTCAGAACACAAACATGTTTCATCCAAATTCTGGGGAACTCTATTTGGATAGTGCACCTACAGATAGTTTACGGAGTATTTATAACATTTTATCAGCTTCTTAGTTGCATTTCAACAATTCAGCTGTTTTGCTTTTTTGTTGTGTTCACCAGATTATCTATAGAGTGTATAACAATTCATGAAAACATCTTCTTAAAAGAATAATTCAGCTTAACTTGGATTTTTCAGTAAACCTATAGGCTGAGTGAATAGTTCAAGTGCAACTAAATTATTCTTAGAATATGACATGTAAACATCTACAGACAAAGCGAAACAGTTGAATTGTTGAATCTGAGCTAATGAACTGTTTCAACATTACACATACTCCATAAACTATCAATAGGCGGACTATCCAAATAAAGTGTTACCAAATACTGTTCTACAATTACAGTGGTCTTAAAAACGTACATGTTCTGTTGCTGTGTAAATACATAGGACTTTATATTCTTTCGATATAATTTGTTTTTGCTTGTTTGGGAGTATTTATTGTTGTTTATTGATGTGCATCAGTTTTTCATTTTGGTTAGTCCTGTTTATTTTCTGTATGATGTGTTTCTGTTGATTATGTGGCTTTTTATTTATTTCATTAAACATCGTCTGTTTTTCCTTTGCTCTGCATGGCACCATGGCTCTGACATTTGATGTGTGTTTTTATTTGTACCTCATTTTAAAGTTATTTGCATTCATGGCACTAAGGGGCTGTTCTTTACTTGTCAGAGGAGGAGGGTGGCTGGGGTGTGACTTCCCCCTTTTATTTTTTATTTTGACCCTCCCTGAACCTACAAATAATTTTCCTTGAACCTCTCTGAGTGACTGGCAGAAAATGCATGACCCAAGTTAGAAGCTGAAGACAAAGTGGAATCAAGAAAGCCTCTGTTTTTCACTCTTATTATGCAGGCTGGTTAGTAAGAGCAAATTTTTATTTTTAAAAAGTGATTTTGATGAAATATTAGTATTTTAAGCATAGATTTGGATTTTTTTTCTGGAGGAAGTGTTTGTCCTACGTGATGTATCCAAGCACTGTCGGAAATTTGAAAATCCAATGCTAATTTCTTTTCTCATGGTTTCTGGCCATGATAAAAGGTGTAACTTTGGTGATTAAAAATTGGCCATAAAATAAATACAAAATACTGATTAGATTTGTAAGTCCCCCCTTAGCCAAAAACAAAAAACACACGCACCCCTCACCAGTGCTTACATGATTATTTCACCTGCCTCCCTCTTTCTGCACCACCCCTTCCCCCTAATATGTACCGAACGGTCCCTAAACCGGAAACGAAGGCAGAGCGGAACCTTCGTTCGCTTATCGTTGTCATCATTCCGGGCTTGTCACAGCGCTGCACAGGTCATGTCAATGCATGAGTGGTGGAGTAACAGGACCTCTACTTTCTTAGAATAATTTTTTTTGGTTTCTATTCGTTTGTTTTGCGCCTTTGACTCAGCACAATGAGGAGGTGCGGTTTAAATAATATCTGGTTTAATTCATGACATTTACTTCAGGTAGCTAGCTTGTTAAGCTGACCTATAGCATAGTCTCAGCTGTCATTCATGCACTTCAAGAGCTGAAGTTAGCTAAATTTACGCATTTGTAACGCGTCCGATAAGCTGGTATCATGTCACAGGAGGAGCTTTTTCTCGACTCAGCACCGGCGGGAGAGTTAAAGAGCGATGTCACGGAGAAAAAGAGCCGAAGTCGACTCGGTCTCGTCGTCACAGGGGTGCTGGGAGGGTCGCTGGTCGCCCTGTACGCAGTGGCTGCTCCGTTTGTCGCTCCTGCCCTGAGAAAAGTCTGTCTCCCGTTTGTCCCAGCGACCACAGCTCAGGTGGAGAATGTCCTCAGGGTGCTGCGAGCCAGATCAGGGACCCTGGTTGACATTGGGAGTGGAGATGGAAGGATAGTAAGTACTGTGTCGTACACTGTAGGTATAGAGGCATGGAAATAATTTACCCTAACAGCAAGATGGGCAGATCCACTGCCACAGAAGTACACTAATGTTGGTGACATGCTCATTGTACTGACTAATCTCAGGTTTGCCTGTGGTGTGTCACATATCCTCTGCATCTGCCATGTATCACACACTATTCTACTCAACAGTATGCATTTCTAATATGGTGATCTGAGTTTTACATCCTTTTGGGGTAAAGAGTGATTAAGTTCTCAAATGATTTCAACCAAAGGGGTAGATTTTAGGTGGGACGCAGGGGACCCAACTTCCTGAAAGTAGCAGAGGATGTCTGAGAAAATTAATGACATCTAAATCTTTAATTGGTGCAGAAAATGCATTGATTGGTGCTGGTGCATAAACTCTCTAAAATGCAGATAGATAAGTGTTTGACGTGTTAAGATTTTTGATGGAGGACCTAGAAACCTTGTTGAAATGAAATCTATGCTCTAGATGTCAACAGAGGGGCCTTGTTTCAAATCTGCAATGTAAACAGTAGCTTCAAGAAAGACCCTAAATTCCTATCAGCTCCTGCTCCAGTGTTTCAGTCTGAACCTCTGATCTCCTTTGGAAACAATGAAGCTATAATACTTACTGTTACTAGAGTTAAGGTTGCAGAAGCATTTCTTTACATTATACAATAGACTGCTGGTTAATGTCACTTTAGTTGAACTCTGAACTGATGAAACTGTGTTTAGAATGTGTCGACATCTTTTTCATCTCACCAATTCCTGCTACAGTTGCTACATTGTTGCTGATACATTGGATTTCACTCCGTTCTCCTTCCTCTTGCAGGTGATAGCTGCAGCCAAGCATGGCTTTCAGGCATCAGGCTTTGAGCTGAACCCCTGGCTGGTGTGGTATTCTCGCTATAAGGCCTTGAGAGAGGGAGTCCACCGCTCCACCTCCTTCCACATCTCCGACTTGTGGAAGGTCAGTGATACATGATTAGTTAAGTATGTATCATGATTATATTTGGGGGGAATGCATTGATTTTACAGCAGCAGTTAATATGTTTTTCATATTAAGGTATAAGGCATCACTTTGTGTGAGGGAATAAAAACATAAAACATAGAGGGTGTCTTTTCACTGTCATTCCCAATATTTCTGATTTTTTGCAGGTCAGTTTTGCACAATACTCAAATGTTGTCATTTTTGGAGTCCCTCAAATGGTGAGTTCTCTTGTTTGTCTGTCAGTAATTTTATCAACATGGTAATTATTGCATTTTACGAGTTCATCTATGCCATGTTTGCTAATGTCAGTCATTAAAACAGTAAAGCATATAGTCAGTGTGCTGGCACTCTGGTTGGGTAGCTCCTTAAGTAACTGAGTATCAAATCATACAGTAGATGTGTGAAATCATCCATTCTTGGTGAGAATGGCACCATCCAGTTCACCGTAGACAGTTATTAAATATAATCTAACATAATCTGCCGTTCAGCCCTGTTGCATCACTGCATTGCTATTTAATTGTTCTAATTAATTTTTCCAGGTAAGTTTCAGAATTCCACGATTCCCCTTGTTAAACCGATTGTTGCTGTCTGTATCTGCAGATGGAACAGCTGGAGCTGAAGCTGGCAAACGAGTTACCGAGCACAGCCAAGGTGGTGGCCTGCCGCTTTCCCTTTCCCACTTGGGCCCCTGAACATATTGCCGGAGAGGGCATAGACACTGTGTGGGTGTACGATGCCAAGACATTTAAATCACACATACAACATGGAATGACAAAGAGGACGACACCAGAACATGAAGACACACCAGAGTCACACACATAAATGCCAACACTCAGATGTTGCTTTTAAGTTGTCATCATGCTTTGCAACCCTGGGACAGTCCTTTATTTATGATTTTTTTAATCCATATAATTTCTGCTCTGGCTGGAAAAGACTGATGTTCATTTTTTTCATGTGCTACAAAATATGAAACCTGTAATACATTAATATCCAGGCGTCAGATTGAGCAATGTAGGGAAAAGAAACCGAGCGGCACTGACTTGATGAGTGGCTACACTTCTGTTAAAGTCATCAGAGGATTATCAGCCTCCATGTCTGCATTCCTGCACGCTCATGCTTAAAGCACGAGAATGATCAAACAGGCATTTAATGTTTGATACATTTGTGATACTCAAAACCAGACCAGGGATTAAAGAGAGCTTAAATGGTAATGACTTTAGAAAGTAGGAAGAAGTGCACCTTCCATGAATTGTTGCATACATTATTTCTAGAAAGATTCAGTACAAGTTGAATTGTTTATCCTTTACAGACAGGCAAAGCATTTGACAAATGGCTTGCAAATGTGGCACAGAACACTGTCCACCACGTTGTTTTGTATACTCTCTGCAGAAAACTGCTGCACTGTGTGCTATTTTTAGACCTGTGTATTTATAAATAAACTCATCGTGTAATTGTCCAGCTGGTTGATTGCGCTTTGCTGCCATCTAGTGCTGAAACACCGCACAACCACACGTTGTTGCTTGGAGCACGTCCTGACCGCTAGCTGATGCACTATGAAGTGAAAAAGCTGTAGTTGTTTTCGAAACGCATGATCACGTCAAAGATGATCGCTGCTTGAGTTTAACACTAAACTGAAATGTTTGCATGTAGATAGCCAGCGGTCTTTATTTTTAAACTGAGTGACTAGCCTGCCTGACTGTTGTGGAGCAGGGCTGCCTTAGTTGCCAGTCAAGATGGACACCGCTGAGGAAGGTAGCTAATGTTAAAACTTGATATCCCCATTTGTTAGCGTTAACTGGTACAAACAGATACTAACTATGTCTGGGTCACATTCCGACTTATTCATTGACACTGTCCGCAGTAATGACCTGTTCTTCATGTTGTTACGCCTTTTGTCAAAGGTTTGCCAGAATTAAAAGGAACCGCTAGCCAATTAGCATTAGCTAGTTAGCTAACTAGCATTAGCTCATGCCCGTTAGCTATCAGCTGTTGTAATTAAAGTCAACGTAGGGTTTCTACTGTTTGCTTCCATAAACACCAAATCTACTGCAAGTGGGATGTGGTGGTTGAAGACGAACATTTTACATTAAAGTCTAACTTAGCTAATTATCTAATTAAGTTAGTTGCACGCTAACTGTTAACGTTTAATAAGTTTTACGCAACCGTTATCATAATATTACGTTCAATATGACAACTAACTTGGCTTAACTTACATTACGTCGACACACCGGCGGTCTTGCAAATGGACGTTATGCTAAAAAGAAAAATCATTTATTTGTTAATTGTCACTTTCTTGGACTGTTGTAACGTTGGACAGCAGTTTTTTTCCAAGCTTTGTTAAAGCTACGATAAAGACAATGGTCATTCGCTTGAGATAGTAATAAAGCTTGACGTTAGTTGTTCATGTTTTGAATTTAGCCAATTGTTTACATATGTCATTAAGTCAGATATACTGTAAGTGTCCCAGCTGACAGTATGCTCTTGCATCCCGGGCTAATTATAGGTATTTTATTTTGGTCATCCAGTGACACAGGTAATCCAAGGATTACAGTTTGCCCAGCAGTTAGTATATATATGACCTGTCCTGTTCTGTTCATTGTAGACACATACTCATGCTATCCCAAATGTTTTTTAATCCTGAAAGTACTGTGTTTATGTTCTGCAGAAAGCTTGCATATATATATATATATATTAATTTTTTCATTATTTAGCACTATATGAAAGGTGTGTCATGAGTTTGTATCAAGGTCAGTTATTGATCTTTTGATGGCATGGATAGAAATACATCATGCCATGTCAATAGAATGAAATATGTCAGGAGTGGGATCTCATGGCAGGCCAAGTTATGTTATTGTGTGCCTTTTGTACAGCAGACATCTGTCGGGTCTGTCGGTCTGAGGGCACCCAGGACAAGCCGCTCTACCACCCCTGTGTCTGCACGGGCAGCATCAAGTTTATCCACCAGGAATGGTATGTTCAATGACTCAGGTTGTTAGAAATTAAAATGCATTTGGTTATTTTCACTTGCAGAATTATGGAAAATAGTGATGTAAAGTTACCATACCCTTAAAAGAATAATCTCACAATGTGTGCTTTTGTTTCCACAGCTTGCTGCAGTGGTTGAAACACAGCAGAAAAGAATACTGTGAATTATGCAAACACAGGTTTGCATTTACACCAAGTAAGTTGTCAGTAAATTGGATCAGTACACTAAAAATATATTTATTTGTTGCTAGCTCCTCAGAGTGCCTAATTTTGTCTGCCTTTTTTCCTCCTATCCACTATCCTCATTCTCTCCTTGTTACATCCCTCTTGCTTCTTTTCTCCAGTCTACTCTCCAGACATGCCATCCCGCTTGCCTGTCCAGGACATCTTTGCAGGGCTTGTCACCAGTATTGGAACAGCCATCAGATACTGGTTCCACTACACACTGGTGGCCTTTGCCTGGCTAGGCGTGGTGCCTCTCACAGCATGTAAGTTACACCATTGTATTGTTAAAACAAAATGAAAGGAGATTTTGTCAGCAGTCATATATTGTTTCAGCATATTGTATTCCTTTCATAACATCCAACAAAGCATAGGGTAATGTCCAGGAACTTGTCTTGCTGCTGTGTCGCTATGATGTCTCACCACTTCCTGCCTGCTTTAGCTCTTGCTGATTGACACAAAACACATCACTTAAAGGTGTGCCAGGGCGGGAAAGTCACTCACAGACACCACAACTCTGGTATACGACAAAATACAGAGAGCTTCCCTTGGTGGCAGTAGACTTAATCAGCATTATGTGACCTCGTTTGGCAAGGGCTCGAATGTAATGAATGTTCATTTACAGTATATGTAAAAATCCAACACTCCAGCTTTAAGCAGTTTAAATTTTAGAAGAACTTAAACTGGATATAACAATTAAAATCATATATAAGCATTTGACCCATGCTGCAGCAACAAGTGAACTCAACTGTTTCAAGCCACAAATGACTGCTTTTATTTAGGGAATGGAATGCAGCTAAAGTAATGTCCTTCATTTTATTCACTTATGCTGTAAATAAAATGTTTTATTAGTATGAAATGAAATACAGTTCAAAGAGGATTTAGGAATCTGCAGTATACTTTTTGGTTTTAGTTTCGCACCAGCTGTCACTTTACAAAATCATTCTCAGATTGTTTTTTTTTTTTTCTTTGTGTGTGTTTACAGGTCGCATCTACAAGTGTTTATTTACCGGCTCTGTGAGCTCTCTCCTTACTCTGCCATTAGATATGCTTTCAACGTAAGTATGAATGACTCTCTGGTCTGTTTTTTTTTGCCCCATGTCTCTCACACTGTCATGCTCCTATGTATTGTAGATCTGTAAGTTCTCCATATTTTATACCCTGGAGTCTTATTGCTGACCAAAGTTCAGTTATTCTTCATAATAGCTCTTTCAATCGATCACATCATCTTTTCTCTCCCATTCTCCAACTCTCTGAAGTAATATGTGAAATTGTCGTGCCATATCTGATAAAAAACCATAATGTTTCAACTCTGCCACGCAGACAAAATCTCCTCGCAGACTGTCTCCAAGGCTGTTTCGTGGTCACTTGCACGCTGTGCGCCTTCATCAGCCTGGTGTGGCTTAGAGAGCAGATTGTCCATGGTGGCGCTCCACAGTGGTTGGAGCAGAATCAACCCCCTCTAGTTCCTAACCAGCCTAATGGTCCTGCGCCAGCTAATGAGGTGAGATCAGTTTATGGTGTCAACCAACATCTTTTTTCTACCTGCACACAGAGCTGATGGGCGTACTACGAAACAAGAGTGGTGGGTTAGTGGGGTTTGTTGAGCCTAAAGCCAGAGTTTTCCGTGTTGGAAAGGTGTTTATTATATAATCTGGCTAGATCACCTTGGCAACTTATGCTGCATAGACCATAAACATTCAAGAGTGAGGTCTGCTGCTTTTCGGAGCAGTGCAAAATTGAATACTTATTCCCTGAAAGATGAAACATTTGCATTTGTGCCATCTGTATGTGATTTTTATAACCCATGTGATGCAAGAAGGAGCTTGCCACTGGGTATTTGCACATTATCTAATCTGGTCCCCGTTCAATTTAGTTTGCACATCCCCGAATTGCGTTAGCCCTTACTGTATGTGTCGTGTTTTTTTATCATGGGACCCCACAGTTTATCAGTGATGCAGAAAAATCTGAGGAAGAATATTGTTTTATTTTATTAAAAAGATTGGTCTTGCTCTCACTGAACTACTGAATGCATTTCTAGTGTTCCCTGGTCCATTTGCCCACACTGGCTCAGAAAGAAGCCTTCTATAAAATGGCAGCTAGCATTACACGTTAATGGTTTACTGTATTATTAATCAGCTAATACAACACAGATTAGAAAATGTGTTAGTCTGTTGGTGTTTATCACCAGATGATATTCAATCAGTAAAATTAATTTTACTTTGATTTGCTCAAAAAATGATTTGCATGTATCCTTTATGATGAGACAGTGTCCATATACGTAAATGCAGTTCTTGAGTAAATACTTAAACCTGCTGCATCAAGTTAAAAGTTTTAAAGCGGTAGTAGAGCATGCAGCTGTTGCGTTAGATATAAACTGATAAATAAATATGAACTTGTGAATTTATTAGCATTCATTTGAAATTCTCTGCCAGCATTCCTCTCTCACCTTAATTGAAACAACAGTGTTGCTTTTTTACTGTAATATTCTACAAAGGTGGCGCACAGCCAATCAATTTTAACCGTCAAAATGACCCACAGAGTGCTTCATGTATGACCCATTTATGGAAATGTGCACAGAGTCTGAAGAAGAAAGCCTGGGTTATCAGAGCAAATTGATAATCACCTTTGTGGTATCCGATATCTCTGACGAGGGCTCAGGCAAAGAGAGCCTGGCTTTGTTGAACTTGCTTCCCATTCCACCCCTCTGGGCAGATATTAGGTGTACTGGCTTCCTTGTACACACACCACTAACAATGACAGGTTTGTATCTGTAAATTACAAGCCAGTGGAGTTTGTGAATCCCTAAGGCATTCATTCTTAGCTTGATTTGGTTTATTTAAGATTAGGCATTTTATTTACATAAGGTTTGAATACACTTTTTAGATTTAGTGAAAAATAATTGCTGCAAGTTTAACTTTCTCCCACACTTAGCCAGTTTTCTGTGTTGGGTCACATTTGTTTTCTGCCAGCTGAGTCTGGCCAACTCTTGGTCTCAGAGGAACATTCAGGACAGTGATCTTTTCTAACAGAGAATGTGCTTGCCAAGCTAACCGTGACATTTGTCCACCAAATGAGTGCAAACAGTGCTTGCCAGATTATTTCAATCCTCTTCTGTCGTTATTAGTAATGAGTAATACAGTTTAAGACTGAAATATTGTAGTTAAAAGTGACAGAACAGTTGCTAGAGCTGTTTTCCGCTTATTTTTTAAGTTTAAGGAATTCAGCTCCAGTATTGTCAAACTGTCCTTTGTAACGGCCAAATCCTATGGGTGTGGTTTATTAACATGCAAGCCGTATTATCTCATTTAACTGTGTGCAGACTGTGCTGTAGGTGGGAACTTAGTTATTTCATGATTACGCAGGTTCCAGGTGGTAACATTGGTGCCAACGCCCAGGCTGCTGGAGAAGCCCAGCACCCTGCAGACCCTGTCCCAGACGGGCAGGCACTTGTCAACCCTCACGAAGCCGGAAACCACGGAGATGAGGCTGAACTTGATGAAGAGGAGGAAGATGACGATGGGGAGGAAGATGAAGAGGACGAGGACGACGATGAAGAGGGCAGGGAAGAGGATGCTGCTGATGCCAATAATGGAGGACAAGGTCAGCATGAGCATGATGTGCACTTTAAAGGTTTTCAACCTTTATACATATCACTGTTAAATGCACACAGCTCTATTGTGGAGTGGAAATTGACACTTTGTGGTTTATAAAATTATTAAATTTTTATGGTATGTGGTTATATGGCCAGTTTTCTTAAACAAATTTGATATAAAAATGAGTTTAGCTCTTGTGAACGGGTGTTTTCATTCTTCTTTAAAGAAATAAATAGGCCTAAATCATGGAGAGAAAAGGCAACCTACATGGTCATGCAGCCACAGTCACTGCACACTGTAAGTGTTGCTGACATCAGTTGTTTTCTGATTGTGCTTTGCAGAAGATTTGAACTGGAATGCCTTAGAGTGGGACCGTGCAGCAGAGGAGCTGACCTGGGAAAGGGTAGGAATCTATGTTTTGTCTGTCTGTCTCCTACTCCACAAAGTGGTGTGATGTAGTTATAACATAATGATAGCAAAGCAAAATGTATGCAGGGTAGCAATCAGCTGGCAGATGTATTTGGGCTAAAAGGTTCTGTGAGAAATATCCATCTTGGTGTAGTGTGTTCAAGCAGCATTTGGATTCTTGGCACTTCCAGGGATCCTGTTTGTAGCTGGCCTGTCAGTAAATGCTGTCTTTGTTGTATCAGTAGAGGTTGCGGATGTTTAATAGCAACAGCAGTTAGTAAAACTAGCAGTATTTTCATTTACTGTATATGCATTATTATGACATTGCTTTTTGTTTCTGTCCAGATGCTGGGCCTGGATGGCTCCTTAGTTTTCTTGGTAAGTGCACACCCTCTCCTGCTCTTACGCACAGTTTTCAGTGTGCTGTAAAGGGAGATTTTGGTATGTTTAACCCAGCATATTTCCTATAAATGTGGCCACTGTGACTTCATGGATGCTAACTTGCGCTCACAACTTCCCTTGTAGAGACTCAGGGCAGAAAGGGTTCATGCAAAACAATATGTATTGCGACAAGCTTGGCAAGACTAGTACAGTTTCCCAAATTAATATATTTTTCCATGAATCATTCCTCAGGGTTTTATTTGTTGTAAAAGCTTTTTCTTACAGTTTGGAGAGTTGACCGTGTGGTCTGGCCGGCCTCTGTCTTTTCTTCCAGTTGATTTTCAGGTGATACACAAATTAATTTGTCGTAACGTAGTGACACAGCTGGGATTACCCTCACCTGTGGACACATCTTACACAAGTATGGCAGTGAAATGATCCTTAGCTGGATCCTGAGAAGACAGTATGACTACAGTGAAAGTAAGCCTCATTCACCATAAGTGGATGAGTATGCAGGGTGACTAGGTCAGCCTGCCAGTTACCATGGATATAGGTCCCTATGCAGTTAGCCATAATGGCTGTTCCAGGGTGAGTGTGGAACAGCCAGGTAGGTGTGAACCTACCCTTCTACCTAGGAGCTATATACACGCAATATTCGTATTAAGTTTCAATCATTGGGGTCTATGCTTAACAACAACAAAACTGACATACAAGTGATAATTTTGGGGGTGAAGCATTCCTTTAACAACCTCAGTGGAATTAAATGTTGATATAACGTGTATTTCTTTCTTTATTGTTTTACACATAGAAATTGTTACATATTGACAGAGACCCTTGTTGTTGTATGTTTATGTATTCTCTAGGAGCATGTGTTCTGGGTGGTGTCTCTCAACACACTCTTCATCCTGGTCTTTGGTGAGTTTAACCTGCAATGGAGCGATGGTGTACAGTACATACATTGTTTTCTGAGAATCAGTCAAGTCTTTGGACTGTTGTTACAGGGGGATTTCCCCTTATTTTAGTCACTCCACTAAACTCCGAATTCTAACCTAGCCTTTGTGTTTCCATCCAGCTTTTTGCCCGTATCACATTGGACATTTCTCAGTAGTTGGACTGGGCTTTGAAGACTATGTAAGTGCACAGCAATGCATGGGGGGGGGGGGTTTGTCATGCAGTGATGGAATTTGTTTGATGATGATATTATATCTGGTTACAGATCAAAGCTTCACACTTTGATGGCCTTGTCACCACCATACTTGGGTACATCCTCCTGGCTGGAGCTCTCATAGTCTGCCATGTATCCTTTGTACACAACAATCTGTTTTGGGTTTTGAAATGACCTTCAGTATGTCTCATACTCCTAGTTGCATATCATGGCTGTGAGTTTGATTTGATTGAGTTTGATTGAAATGTGGTTATAAGTAAAACAAAATTTTGATACTTAAAATACTGACTGAATATTATGTATTTCACATTTTGGCGTCTGTCCTTAACTGTTCCTCCTTCAGGCATTGGCTTCATTTTTGAAGTTCCAGCGGTCCAGGCGCCTCTTGGGTGTCTGCTACATTGTTGTGAAGGTAAATTAGAGATGCAAGATTGGAATGTTTTCAAAAGTCTGTTTTGTTTTTATCAAACTAGGAAAGCTTTCAAGTGAAACAGTAATTAGGTAAATTATGATTACAGGAACAAATGATGAAAATAGGAACTAAATTGCATTTGTATTTACATGTTGCAGGTGTCCCTGCTTGTTGTCATGGAGATAGGCTTGTTCCCGCTGATTTGTGGTTGGTGGCTCGACATTTGCTCTCTGGTATGACAATCGTTCAGAATAAAGTCAATTAAATGCAATCTTGATGATGAACACATTTTGTTTTTGTCATTGGTATTAAACACACATGATAAAATACGTCCTCTGTTCATTGCAGGAGATGTTTGATGCTACTCTGAAAGACAGGGAGCAGAGTTTTGATTCAGCCCCCGGTACCACCATGTTCCTCCACTGGCTGGTTGGCATGGTCTACGTCTTCTACTTTGCCTCCTTTATCCTTCTGCTCAGAGAGGCAAGTGGAGCAGCCGGTCACTGTCATGTGTTGCAGTTTGTGTAAAAACTCACAAGTCATCGAAAGCTTTTAAAATCTTAAGCTTTTACATGTTTGTGTGGTTGCAGGTGCTCCGGCCAGGCGTACTGTGGTTCCTGAGGAACCTGAACGATCCAGACTTCAACCCAGTCCAGGAGATGATCCACCTGCCCATCTACAGACACCTGCGGAGGTTTATACTCTCTGTGGTCAGTCAAGAATCTTTCTCTGTTCTCTCCCACATGTAGTCTTCAGTGGCATAAAAACACCCAGATGTCTGTTTCCGCTAACGCGAAATACATAGAAATATGTTGTTGTCTCATCAAGTCAAGTACACACAATTGTATTCGCCCATCTAAACACAAAATCAGAGAGAAAGACATCAAGCAAAGCGTCTAAAGACTGACTTGTGAGTCTATATGACACAAAAACACACCACTCTGTGAAGCACAAGATAAAAGGCATTGTATGTCGTCAGTACTCCTGTCAATTCAGCATCAACATAATACAAAGATATAGAATAAAGATAAATTGTATTTGCGTACAAATTTTACATTTTGGATTTTGTCACTTCAACTCGCTACCGGCCTTTGTTCATCAGATGCGCTGTTTTAGCAGGAGGAGACGGTGAGAATGAGAGGCGAACCATTCCAAAAATTAAGATTTCTCACTAAAATAAGCGCTGGTTGGTGGATCAGATACATGCCAAACACGGACTCTAGTTCACTTCACAACTCCATTCGTTTGTCCTTGGTTTTCCACAGTCCAAGAGAACAAGACTTCATGTTCATGTTCTCAAGCCTCTCCGAGGTCCCCTCAGTGCTTACTGTCTAGCCGGTTTGCTGCTTCTTGTTTGGTGCTGCAGGGAACGCAGCTGTTGGTTGTTGACAATATTCACGTCGTTGAACTTTAATATTTGCATGAGTCAAGACAATATTTAACATGTTTGATTTTTTGGGAACATCAAGACAATAAAAAGACTTGATGACAGCTTAAACTGGGTTTTATGACATACTTACACCAAACGATCAAGGTCAAGGAGAGTGGGTGGCAACTGAGAGAAGACGCTCGTGATTTTATTCCAACATTGGAAATTTGTCTGCAACAGTGAAAAGTAATTTGGTTTAAGGCCAGCATAAGGAGAGATGAGTTGTAAGTGTGTAATGTTTTTTTTATTGAGGTTAACAACAGAGAAGGACTTTGGTGATTACACGCCACTGATGTGAAGCATCTTCAGTAAGCACAAGCCTATGAAAATAGGAGATAGATAGAATCCCCTGGAGTCTAGACGCTGGTTGTGGAGGAGTAGAGCCAGCAGATGGAATCTTTCAGCTGAAGCACCTGGATCATCCTGAGGGACAAGTTGCCGATGGGGAGGCGGTGGGTTGCGCCATGGCAGGTGTGAAAGACAGAAGGACAGAAACGTAGTGATATTTAAAGAGCGGGCTCTGAGGACAGATTGGTTTGAGGAATGTGAGCAGAAAGAACATTGGCCAGATACGCTGATGTCAGAAATGAATGAAAGGGATATTGACAATGTTGGAACACAGCCCAATGCATACCGTAACTTTCTATATTCCTGTTTCATAGTATAGGGATACTTTACACGCCTGCTAACAAACAATGATTTGTTGTTTTGTGTGTGTGTGTGTGTGTGTGTGTGTGTGTGTGTGTGTTTCCAGGTGGTGTTTGGCTCCATAGTTCTGCTGATGCTCTGGCTCCCTATCAGAATCATTAAACTGCTCTTTCCAACCTTCCTGCCTTACAACGTCATGCTATACAGGTACACACAACAACACTACTTTCAGTATCTCAAACTTTAAATTGACATTGTGTATTCTTTCTTCAGTCATAACCAAAATAGGAAGCTGCTTGAGAAAATGAGCTGCCATTTCTCATTACATTGACAGTATATTATAAATGGAATGTAAATTGAGTTTGCTTTATGTCTTGTCTCCGCAGTGACGCCCCGGTCAGTGAGCTGTCATTGGAGCTGCTGTTGCTTCAGGTTGTTCTGCCAGCGTTGCTGGAGCAGGGTCACACTCGCCAGTGGCTCAAACGGCTTGTCCACGCCTGGACTTTCACAGCTGGATACATGCTGTAGGCCTAAGACCCACACACACACACACACACACACACACACACACACACACAAAAGAAGGACTACGATGTTTAAATTATAGTGCTTTCTGTGCTGTGTCATGTCACTTCTCAGTCATAGTAATGAGACAAAATACTGACTCACCACAGTGACCTTCACTCTTACCTGCTGGGGGACCACGAAGATGATGACGATCAACCAAACAACAACCCACCTGGTCGCCATAACAACAACAACAGGATTCCTGGCCTGGGGGAGGGGCTTCACGCTGCCCATCAGGCCATTCTGCAGCAGGGCGGTCCTGTGGGTTTCCAGGCATATCACCGACCCATCAACTTCCCCCTCAAGGTTTGTCCCAACATTTAATCATATATTCAGACATCATGTCACCGTTGAAGCCCGTACTGCTGTTAACATTTCCTGTACAGCTGATTTGTGTTTTTTTTTTCTTTTTGGTTAAGATCATTCTGCTGGTTGTTTTTATGTGCGTGACACTGTTACTGGCTAGCCTGATCTGCCTTACTCTGCCAGGTAAGTTGTGGACTCTACCACTCTTGACCCTACTCTCATTCATTCTTTACACATTACTTCTTACCTGTCTTCCTCGTCCCCTCTCCCAGTGTGTGCTGGTCGCTGGCTGATGTCTTTCTGGATGGGCAGCGCCATGGTTCACGAGCTGTACACAGCAGCAAGTGGTCTGTACGTCTGCTGGCTGTCCATTCGAGCTGCCACCGTGATGCTGTCTTGGATGCCACAGGGGCGGACCATCATCATGCTCAAAGTCCACGAGTGGACGCTCATGGTAATGTGGATGTCTCTGAAGTCTTTAAAGCCAGTGGCAAAATTGAAGCTTGCCGTGTGTTGAGTGGGTAATTTTTGTAGTTTGATGTAATGTCATGTCAAAAACAGATTCTAAAGACCTTTGTGGTGGCCGCGCTGTTAGCCGGGGCAATTCCTCTGCTGCTGGGTCTGCTGTTTGAGCTGGTCATTGTTGCTCCACTCAGAGTCCCACTGGACCAAACACCTCTCTTCTACCCCTGGCAGGTAGGACTATAGAGTTTTTATGTGTGAAAATGAGTGGTGAAATCATACACACCAACTGATTGTCTCGCTCTGAGAAAACATGGATTTTGTTTACACTGATCAGAAATTATTAGACTGTTTTGGTGTGTTCACATGTTGTCAGAAGGGCTGGGTATCAAACCTTAATAGTGAAAGTACTTTTTATTGGACAAAAAAGTATGAATTCCAGCTGGCATTCAGTGTCCTGCTCAAGGACACAAAAACAGCTTGAGACTTGACCTTGATACTGAGCAGATGCTAAACGTTCGAGACAAACCTCATTGTGTCTTGGTTGTTGTTATGTTGTTTGTCTGTGTGTGGTAGGACTGGGCCCTGGGCGTGCTCCATGCTAAAATCATTGCTGCAATCACACTGATGGGCCCTCAGTGGTGGCTCAAAACTGTCATCGAACAGGTCAGTCTTACATCCTTCTAGCTTTATTTAATCCAGAACAAAATGGGATCACTGATATTTCAATACCAAGTAAATATCACATTTAAATACACTGTAAAGATGTCAAAATGTGTGGAAACATTTCTTTATGATCCAAGTGGAACATATTGTCAACAAATCTGTCCATAGAAAATTATTCTAAGAAAAACTTGTTCAACTTTTATGAGGGTAATTCACTGTGAAAGACAAAAAGAATTAGGGATGTCCCAATCTAATCTCAAAGATTGGAACTGGGACTGATGAGGGCATTTTCTCTACTCTTCAGGATCGCTTATATTGAGCTATTTAGGGTTCACTTTCATCTTTTGTTCAACGTCAGCTGTCATACAGGTACTGTGTCTTGCAAAGCTTTAATGCACATCAACACAGAGTGCAGTTGTCATCAACCCCTCAACTCTCCCTGTGTGTGTTTAAGAAAAGAGGCTGAACCCTGTCCGCAGCAAAACACCACACACCATAAACAATGGCAAAATTCAATATGAGACTGTTTATATAAGTTATTCACCTAATTTATGTGAACTTGTTTCATCTCAGTGAGAAAGAGTCTCTTGCGTTTTCCCAGTTCATCATCCACGGTGCAGGCCCTGTGAGCATAAAGATGTACAGACGACAAATATTAACACTCAGCGAAATATAGTTTGTTTAGGTAATGGCAAAGGGTGCAGTGATGCAGCAAACACTGAAGAATACTCTACTTTGAGATGGCATCCCTTTTTTTACCCAGCTTAGATTTCAAGTATTTATTTCCTAATGCACTGCAGAGCTATTTAGTTGTCAAGCATATAAATTGGATTTATTTAAATAACTTAAACGTACATGAATTGTCCACTATGCAGCTGTATTATTCAGGAAAATAGTATCAGGAGGGATTTGTTATTGGAAGATAGTAAATATTAAAAAACTAGGATGGGGATAAAGGAAAAAAAAAACTAGAGAGAATTGGCATTTAAATGAAGTGAAACAAACCTTTTGGTAACCTCCCTCTTTTTCTCTCCTGTAGGTGTATGCTAACGGTATCCGAAACATTGACCTCCATTTCATCGTGCGAGGACTGGCCGCCCCAGTTATCTGCGTCCTGCTGCTTTCTCTCAGTGTGCCCTACACTATCTCTAAAGGCATTACACCACTGCTGGGTGAGTTTCTGTTGGTACCGTCATGTACCCTGACAAGCCTAGGTTTTAAGGTAATGGAGTAAGACAGAACGGGCTTTAGCTTCCTCCATCTCTTCTTTTTTCATTGTCTTCCTCGCTGCTCCAGTTTTTTCTTTCATCACTAACTCTCTGTGATCGGGGTCAAAGATGGCCTCAGTTTTCATTCTCCCTACTTTAGAATTTTTCATGTTCACCGGTCATTCACATTAATCTTGAAACATTAGGTAGCTTAACAGTTTAGGATTGTATTTGACTGTAAATAATACACAGCTGCATTCCAGTTGGCACTGCCTTTCATTGAAGGCTATTATAAGTCCTTATTACTCAGTGAAGCGGTTGCTTAATGGCAACAAGCAATGATTTCTGGAAAAAAATAAAATGAAAGCTACAGTACATGTATCTCATTTAACTTTCATATACTTTTAAGATAAGTGGAATAATTCAAGGGGAATTATGTGAATACTAATAATGATAATGAATAACTGCAAAATCAGTGTGAATTAGCAATGGGAATTTTGCTTAATTTTTTAACCATATTAATAGAGCTCATAACACAACAAGTTGTGGAGTAAGGAAGCAAAACTAAAATGAAACTTAACTTAATTCGGTCCTTGTATTGTTTTGGGTACTGACTAAATTAGAAGTTGCAGCAGATAAAATTCAGGCCCAGAGGTAGCAGACTGCTCAGATATCATCAGGCCACAGCACAGGCAAATCCTTACTAATTTGGACATGGGGCTCATGCTTTTTATTCAAAGCCTACCCAAGGCACCAATTTTAGTTTAGACAAGGGCTTTTGATGTTGACTCAGACAACACTTGCATTTAAACAACTAGTCAATCAAGAATTCCCAGCTCTGGTGGTAATCAGGAGTTTAGCCATTGTGCAAGCCAAAGTGCAATTGATTGTTTTTGTCTCGACTTTAAGTCCATCAGTTCCCAGAGATAAGACATCACAGAAATGCACACTTGTTAAAAGGAGATTCTGTTTCATTGTTTACTCTGTCTTCTCTTTCTTTCTTTTTTCCCCACCTCCATCCCTCCTTCCCTCCCTTTATAGGTGTGCAGCCAGAGATGCAGACGCTGGTGGAGAGAAGGATCTATCCCTTCCTGCTGATGGTGGTCATACTGTTAGCCATCCTGTCCTTCCAGATACGACAGTTCAAACGCCTCTACGAACACATCAAAAACGACAAGTCAGTAGACCCCCCCGCCACCCCCACTCCCAAAAAAATGTGAACTAACACATGGAGGCAAAGAAGCTTAGTGTTTTATTCCGATTGTGCTGTTTTACTGATCCAGAGACATTTCAGTCAGTGGTCAGTAGGGCTATGTGATATGGAGAAAAATGCTCCCTGATAATTGTTTTCATATCACAGTAAGTGTTTATATAGCTTCTGTCACCCAGCTGTAGAGGGCAGGCTTCATGATGATAAAGAAGGGAGACAGCTTTATGCTATGCACCAAAAAGATTAATAGAGCACACTATGTTTTAGGATTTTGAGTTACACATGGGCAACATTAAATTTAATGCAATGACGAGAATAAAGATTGAAGCACCTCATAAACCAGGCTCAGACTACAGGAGTTGTGGGCTGATTTATCCCTGATCTACCCCTCCCAACAGTCGAAGAAGAACACTGGTCTGGGACTTTGATTGGAACCAATGTTCAGTCCAGAATATATGGAAATTTGTTTACAGATCTAGTCTTAAACCTCCCAAACTGCTTGCAGACTTTCCTAGTAGCTCTGAGTTTCTCTGTTTGTTGTTGTGTATCGATGGTCTGGCTGCGGGTGCATGTTGGTTCATGGTAGTCACTATGTATGTATCCTGCTGGCTAGCTCATAGCTGCGCTCTGCACTTTGCTTATACCGCGGTCACTACTGATAATGCCATTCCAACCCCCCACAGTGTCATCACTGAAGTGTCTACGTGAATACAGGAAAGGTTTAGTTAAAAAGAAATACTAATATTTTTCTCATGTCTGTGACAGATAAAGACATAGAAACTGTTGTGGAAGATGGTTTAACATCAATCTGATAATCAAAAGACCATTTTCATAGTCTCTATTTTTGCTGAAGCCGCATTTATCACGCAAAAGATTTGGTGAGACGCCGGCTGTCTAGATGTTGTGCAGCTGAGCAGAAGCCTGAGCAGTGCTGCTCAAATCGGCAGTGTGGCTACTCTAACCCTTTTACATGGGAGCCAAAAAAGAAGTTCTGTGATGCACATGCACTGCTCACGCAGGCAGTGTGGCCCAGGAAGACCGTGATTGCCACTGATGTGGTGTATGCTCTGAAAAAGGCAGGGATGCACTCTGTATGGCTGTGGTTGACAAATAGATCTATCCATAATAAAAATTTTAAAGTCTAGTCTTTATAAGTTTACATTTTAAGTTGTCTTAGCATCATATCTTATAAGTCACAAAATATTAGGGTATTTAAAATGCTGATAATGAATGTATTCATTTATTTGGAATATTTCCCACCAGACATTTTGGTCATTAATATTTTCATCTGCCAGACAACTTCATATGATCTTGGCCAAAAGAACCCAACTGAGGGGTGATGAGTGAAATCTCAAAATAAATTGTATTTAAGTAGAGTGAATTTATGTTAAAAATCATTTGCAATCAACTCTGTTCTTCATGTTTCTCCTCCAGATACCTGGTTGGACAGCGACTGGTGAACTACGAACGTAAGACAGGCAGGAACACATCCACCTCCACATACAGCACCTCCTCATAGACCTGACACTGCTGTGGGATCAGTGGGGCTGACTCACGCTGCTATCATCAGCTCCTGTGGTGAAACCTTTTTTTGTTTCCGCTGTGCTGTCAAATGCCAACCTCTTAACTTTTGACTGCAGCTTCTTATCCACCAACATCTACCGCTGTCACAGGTTGGGGAGACAGAGACATTGAAGAGTGAGGACAAAACAGTCCCAAAACTTCTTCATGGAAAAGTTGAATTTCTCAACAAGGTTGTTAAACAACCTGCAAAAGCAGTCAGCATGATTGAAGTTCAGCAGAACCACAAAGTCTTTGACTGTCTGATGTGTCCATTTTTGTCTTGAATGCAGCTGACATTTTAAGTTGTAATTATATTATTTTAAAAAGGTTTGAGTTGAAGTCAAATCAGTTGAGCATAGCTTTTACCTCAGATTGTGCTTCCCTTTGAATGTTTGTTGTGAAATATTATCTAGCTCACACTGAGTGTCTCTTAATGGGATGTTGTTGACATTTCAGAGCTGGAGAGGCGATATTTTGATTATCACGGGAACGCCTCCGCAGTTCTGTTCCAATTGTTGATTTGTCTCAAATGACACCCTTCGTCAAATCGAGGTTGTCAGTGAGAAGGAGGGACATACATGATGTAGCAATGTGATTGTATTCTGTATTTTTTTTCTTTTTAGATGTTTTTTATTAGATGTGTTTTCATTGATTTTTAGTGTTACATTTCTGGGGTGAGCTGTTAGATAGTCCTCTGAGGAGTCCTTTAAAGTTAAAATGTAGAAAGAGTCAGACAAAAAGAGGAAAATAATATTTTTTTGACAATCTGGACACAGCCCTGGACATGTTTTTTTTTTTTAAAGATGTTCTGTGAATTTTAAAACTGGGTTGTGTAGTAAGTTCCTGAGCAAACCACCTTCAGGAGAGGAGAGGTCATTAAGTGAGGTTACAACTATAAATATTAAAACTGGAAAAACAGCCTCAGAATATTTCAGAATGTGCCCATGTTACATCCTTAGAGTGACACTGATCTTACAGTAATATTTGTTCTGGTAGAATTTAAAAAAAAAAGGTCATGTCTGCACTCTGTTAACGGTCAGGAGACAAGAGCTAAACATAACTGTAAGAACAACAAAACACTGGTTTACAGTGAGGAAGACTGAACTATACTGACAGACCTAATAGACCTTTACTGAAAACCAGAATTAACTCATCTCAGTTAGGGCACGGTTACAGTTACAGAGTACAAACTAGATAAAATGTAGGACATTGATTGGCTGAGGTGGCAGGCTGCCACCAAATTTATCATTTAGGTTTCTCAACTTATTAAATATTATTAGAAATAAAGTTAAAACAAAATCATACCTATAGTTACAAACAACTGGCAGTTTAATATAGATCTAACAGCTTTTCCACTTTGGTTACAGTCACTTCCTGTTTACATAGTTGATTGTTTATAATTGGATGGAGCCTCAGTTGTTTAATTGGTTTTCAACCAAGGGCAACCTCCAGGGCTGACAAATGAAGCCAACGTGAAAGTGCCAAAAACTGCAGTTTATCTAATGGCCGCTTGAGGCTGGCTCCAGGAAGGAGTCAATCACTCTAGACCCCCATGTTAAAATGTCCAACTTTACAGCAGAAATAAAAATGTTTACAGCCTGGTGGAAATCAAATTTGGTCTCATCGATGGATGGATGACATCATGGTGGCTGCATCCATTATTTTTATACAGTCTACGGTTTTCACACTACTGAAGTCTTCACTAGCTAAGACATTCCTTAAGTTTTAATGGTGCAACTTAATTTAGTTAATTAATAGGGTTGAAACTAACTAGTTCGTTCTAACAACTTATCAAGGACCTTGCATACAAACCTAGTAAAGGATTGGTCTGGTGCAACCCAGTCCTGCTCCTTTTCCCTCGAGGTTAGTTATATTTCATAAAAGTAATGATTTCTTAACGCTCGCACACCTCCTCTAAAACACACTACTCAGATATTTACCAACCTGAAGGACATGACAGCTGGTCTTATTTGTAGAGTTAATGGAGCGCCCCTTTGAAGCAAGCCCAAAATAAAAAGATAGCAAGAAGAAAACCAATTTTCTTAACAAAACAAAACGCCATCATGTTGCATGGGCGCTGACTTTGCATACATTTAAAATGTAAGATATCTGTCCACAGAAAGTATCTTAACCTTGACACAAATTGTCTTCAGCAGTTTAGATTCAGTGGTGTTTCTTTGCATTACTTACACCCTTAAAAAGACTCGTGTTGCAGAACCAGTAATTTTGCCATCCAGCATGGTTTTGTTAGAGAGTATGTAGTTTTATGTCTGATCAGCAATCAGATCTGGTTCTGTTAGATTCTGTGAGGACAACAGCAGGAGCTGACGTACTACCGTCTGTGTTCCTCTTCTTGTCCACCAGATGCTTCGCCTCCTGTGTCTCAGCTCATTTATATTATTGAGTTCCCTTCTTGTGGCACTCTGATCTGCTGTGAGTCTTTTTACCTTTCATTACTCCAGCTGAGTTGGTAGAGTCACTCTTACATTGATCTACCTGTCTGTGTAATACTGGACCAGTTTGTTGCTCCCAGTCAGGTCAACTACTGGTGACGTCTTTAAAGCAACTAACTGAAGAGAATTTGGGGAAAGAGGGGAAATTTAATGTGCCATTAACCTGTAATTACCACTTGTGTCCACAGTGGCCACTGTGCAGCACAAGTTACAGTCTCCCTTTAAAACAGGGCTCTCTTTGTCATACTGGTGTATGTCTCCTTGGCAGGAGCATTCCAGGTGCTCACACTGATGAGCTGCAGCTCGCTCAAAGAGATCCTTTAAAATCAACTCTCTACTTTACCTCTTCACAGCTGGTGCTCTGATTTGACTGAAGGTTGACATTGACACAGTGATTGGAAGAATCAGGGTCAGCTTAGTTCAGGGAGTCATGTTTCAGGGTCCTACATGTCTTAGAGGGTTTGAAGAACTGAAGAGCACAGTGCAAGCTCAGTCTTTACTGTAAACTCAGAACAGACGTGCATGAAGTGATTTGTGTCCCTAAACCCAGAAAAATATTGCATCCACAACATAATGCATAGCAACAAGAGGCTGCATGTAAATCGATGTAACACGCATGACAATTTTGATTAAATATTGGTTCACAATTTACAATCAAAGGAATAGTTTAACCTTTTGCAGATACATTCAGTTGCCTTCTTGCTTAGTTACACTGGATTTAAACTGGACGCGGAGGCGCTGATAAACGTGCAGATCTTCCGTGGAGCAATGCCTGCTTCTGCTCTGCACATGCTTTAACAATTTGGGCTGTTAATAATGGACACACCGTAGTGCCAATCTCTGCGACAAACTTGCAATCTGCAGCAATATTTTTCGGTTTCTGCTCTATTTTCTGCGAGCCATTAACAAATCTGGCAAGAAAACACACTAATAATATGATATGAGTGATATAAACGGTACATTATATATCAAGTGATTCTTCTAAAAGATAAAATATGCATCCCATGCTTACTTATTCCACAGGTGTTAGATGAAAAGATCAATACCACAACAGTATCTGCGCACTAGATATAAATCTAGAGCTTGGTTAGCTTAGCTTAGCATAAAGACTGGAAACAGGCAAACAGCTGGCCTCTGTCCAAATGTAACAAAATCTACATACCACCTGTAAAGCTCACCAATTAACATTTTATATCTCCTCTGTTTTATATGTACAAAAATTAATTGTAAAAACATCACTGTCTGGTTTCACAATGGGTTACATACTGGAACTGTTTAATGGACAGGGCCAGTGACTCCCTGGAATCTTTGCTGGTTGCCTGGCAACCCCAAGTCTCTAGGAAGTATAATCATCTAACTCTTGACAAGGTAGTGAGTGCATTTCCCAAAATGTCAAACTATTCCTTTAAGGTTGCAAATGTTTCAGTGTCTGGAACCACTTAAACTCCCAAAAGCACTTTTGCATGGGGATGTAAAGTCAGTGTCTAGGTGTTGTACTCCCAGCGTCTCACTTGTTTGACAGCAGTGTCTCCTCTGCTCCACTACCCCTGAGAAAATGCCTGAATGTTACATCCTTTGTAAAAAAAAAGCAAGTTTGGGATTTTTTTAGTTAGAAGTCTTAGACCCACTACAGAACAAACCCATTACAATCAAAGAATTTGAAAGGCTAAATGGTGTTACAGCCTCTCATATTTTCAGTGACGGTAATGAGCCCCAGCCATTTTTTAAAGCTGTTTTTTGCTGCCAACAAAAACTGAATCCAGTTCTCTGATGGGTTCTTGCTCCTAAACTCCTGAGAGAAATATTTGAGATGTTTAGATTTTTTTAAGTTCCTTTTTTGAGGGGACAGTACTGGTTAAGTAGTAATTAACTTTTTTTTTCATGCAAATGTTTAAATGTGTTGCACTTTATACCACAATTTGCAATCATTTCAGAATCCATTGTAACACAGTCAACACTTTTTATTTCCCTCCCACTGAGACTGAAAGATGTCAGTATTTCACTGTGGTGACTCTGCACAATGGGTTTTACTTACAAGGTGAATTTAAGTTTCGCTTCTTTTTTTTCTTTTCTTTTTTTTTTGACACTGCATTGTGTGAGAAATGTTTCATTAGGAGTTTCATAAACATAAACTGCTTTTGTATTGATATGGATTGTGACTCACATTAACTTTAGTGCTGACAGCTGTAGTGCTGCTGTGTGGAATGCTCACATTATATATGTATGATGCTATAAAGTGACCTTTAAGTATCTTCTTGAACTGAGCTGGACACTTCAAATTTTGGTCTTGAATTTCAATTTCTAGAAGCAAATGATTTCTATTTTTATATGTGCAAAACGGCAGTGGCATGTACTGTAATATAAAGGTATATACACTAAGGTCTATTAATTGTTGGTTCAGTAATATGAAACAATAATAAATAGTTGAAATGATTTCTCAGAGTTTACAGTTTCTTCTTCACACTGCAGCTACTGTACTGTATGATCCACAAACCTTAAAGGAATGCAAGGTTAATCTTACAAGTGACAGGAAATTGAAAAATTAATTCCAATACAAAATTACGTGTCTTTTTTTCTGACTTTGCTTTTGTTCTCTTTCTGAATTACTGGATATTTATCCCTCCACAGGATTCTAAAAATAATAACAATAAATGAATCTGAGAAGGAAAATGACTAATCGACATATGCAGCCTAGTTTTGTGTGATCGTAAGCCCAAAACTGTGGAATAGTTAATAACAGTTCCTAAATGCCTTGTTTTTGTGTGTGAGTTGATTTCCTCTTTTACACAGGTTGAGTACACCAAGGACTCCATAGGTTGAACACTCTGAGGAAGAAACACAGTACCTGCCAGCCTGTAACAACCAGGGTTTCTGCAGATCCCTAAAAAGTCCTAAAATGCACTAAATACCTAAAAAGAAAAAAAATATATATAAAAATTTCCCCATTGGTATGGTGTTTGTAAATCAATCTTTTAAAGTCTTCAAAATGCGAATACTTGGGAAGTAGGATATTGTGAGCCAGTATCTTCTGATGGGCATTGTAAAATCTCAAAATAATTGGTAATAGGTTTTTTCTTAAATAATAATCTACACCAATGTCTTTCACGAGTATGTCACAAATCAGGACAGTAGAACCAACAAGTCACATCCAAACAAATGACAAATTAAGCTTTTTTCAAGTCAAACTTTTCTGTGTTCATTGTTTCCCTTATGTTCCACTCTAAAAAGCTTAACATTTTATTTAGCTTTTGAAGTAGATCATTTAACTTTTAAACTTGGCCGAAAAAGTCATGTTTTATTTTACAATAAATATTAGAGCAAAGTTGTCCCTAACTTTAAGTAATAGTTCATGTGTTTTTTTTCCTTCAGTTTTGGTTGTTGTAAAATTGGTCCTAAATTTCATTGTGACAGGCATTTAAAAGTCTTAAAATGTTCTTGAAGATGACAGTGCAAGTTTGTATGTTTTAATATGTGCCCCTGAATTTTGAAAATAAAAAAATAGTTTAAAAAAAAAAGGAACCGATATATTCACAAAATAGAGTTCTATAAAGGCTCTAATCCTGTATTTTGATCTTACATAGCAGAACAACTCTCTAATATGTTTCATTAATGCTTTTAATTTAAACAAATGTAACAAATTAAGTTGCTTTATGTCAATAATTCCACAGTATGTTGATGATGAAGCTTGTTTAACTTCTTGCCTCACTCAGTGTTAGAGATCAAGTGAAGTCGCTTTTCTGATTATTTCTTACTATTTAGACACTCAGAGGGGAAAAACACAGAAACTGGATATTTTAAACCTTCCCTCGACAAAGAACAAAGAATTTTATAACTTTGATTTGAATGTGTTACAACAGTCAAATCCCTCAGTCTCAAGTTAAGGACTAAATTTTTATGACTGGTGTGTTTAAGAGGTCAAGAGGAGCTTTGGTGGGATCCCATCACCAGGCCCAAAAAAACCAAAGATGTTTGTCTTTACGAATCAGTTGTTATTCCTATATGCTTGTTTGTTTTTACCTCACAGTTGCATTTTATTTAAAGAAAGAAGACTGGGCTTGAATATGAAACGCGTATAATTTTATATAGAAAACCTCCACATGACGAAAGTATTTTAACTTTTAACTCTCCAGGTGGAGTAAAATCCATCTCCCCGCCAACGGGGGAGTCGGTGAAACTGTAACATTAACTCAGACAGCTGACTGTGTAAAAAGTAAGACAGTAATGTCGTAGACTGTCAGCTGTGACCTTATTTCACACCTTTAATCTGTTGCTCATCATCAGTGGGATAAGTCCAGGAGCAGGAAGGGTGGGAAAGTCTTCCTCTAGCTTCCTGTAACTGTGTGTGATTATGGTTTACCATCCAACTGGAAGATTTCTATCCATCACAAGAGCATCAGAACGTATTAGAAAGCATTCATGCAAATTCAACACTGATATAAAACAGTGTTTTAGCTTGTTTGTATTGCTAAAATTGGTCAATTCTGTATGCAGTATCAAATCATAAATATTATTAAGCATAAACAAACGAGTTTAAATCATAACATTTGGCCACTTTTGTGTCAGGACTGGCTGAAGACTGACTCCTTGTTTTCAGATGAATTAGTGAATTGTGGCCATAGTACCACTAGATGGCGCATAAGGGTGTCCACAAACAAGGACAACAGAGATCTAAGTTATGCAGAATGAAATATAGACCAAATCACATGTTTATTTACAATAATTTCTGGGTGGAAAATCCTCATTTCACACACATGAAAAGTTAGTTAGTTAGTTTTTAACCACCTTAAAAAGCCCACCAAAAAAAAACAACAACAACACCAGTTTAAGTGTTTGTTATATTAAGAATATTTGGTAACACTTTCTGTTAAGATTACATCTATAATGCATTATAAGGCCATTTATAGTGAATTACAATGCAGTTATAATGCTGTATGACTGCATTCATACACACACATAATGCTTTCTGATGCACTAAATCAACAGTCATAAAACATTATACATGTGACTTATAATGAATTATATTATTATAAAATCTGACACCGTCTCACATCTGTATTTTTTACAGTCAATGATGGGGGTTGTGATAAGAAGGTACCTTTACATTATCTGGTTCATGGTGTTCACCCACCACTTACGAAGAATGTTATTGGTTCAACTACACCCATGTGTGTTAGTGGCGAGCTTGCCATGTCCCAGAAGCTCTTAGCTTTTTTAGTCTTATAAACAGCTCTTACATACCACAATCATTTTAACACAAACAAATGGCCATCATGAGGTACTTTTTCCAATGCTAGTCCGAACCAGCTATTGTTCTCTGGGGAACTGAGCGTGCTTTGTTCTACAGGGCAAGCTTGCTGAACAAGAGTGTGTCACTGAGCAGCAGTTCTCATGCGTTCTTGGGCTCACTGGGTGTGTGCTCATGAACAGCTCGTTCTTTCGGCTCAGGGGGTGCACACTCAACATGAACGGATCTGAGCAAGAGTCTAGAGCGGCAGCTCTCTGGGGTTAACCCGGCTTTAAAGCACAACTGTGCAGGTACCATACAGGAGCAAGAGTGTGGATTCCCTTCCGCTTGCAAGAAGAGACAATTTGTTCCTTTTCAAGAGTCGTTCAAAAAGAACGATTTGTTTGCAAATCTAACATCACTATAAAGGTGTGAGTACGCTTTAACAGAAGTGCTTGTCATATGGTCATAGAGCCTCTAAGCTCTCCCACTGCATTTGAGAATTTTTTTAACCTTCCTTAACACTGTTATTCCCCTTTTTGTCACTAAATATAGGCCATAAATTTATCAAAAATATCACCAATTTTATATCCATGTGTCAAATTAATTTATCCTTCATCTGACATCCACCATCAGCAGTTTATATCAGCCACGTTCTGATTTGAGATGTGTGGTATTACTGGAAAGCACAGCTCTAGGAAACAGGCCATGGGGTTATTTCTGCTGAATCCAATTACCTTTTCTGCTAATGCAGTCTTAACAGTTGTGGAAGCCAAGTGCAGATTAGGAGCGTATGCAGCTAAGACAAGATTTCTACTGTCAAGCTGAGTCTGATTTTTCCAACATGTGCTTCATTTTTCACAAGCACAATGAGATCAACCTTTTCATAGCGATCAAATCATGGGCTAAGTGCCTGTGATTTGTCCCTCCTTAAAGAGCTCTGAAGAGATTAGAGCTAAAACCGACTTCAGGCAAAGAACAAGAGTGAAATGTACACTCTCTGGCACAGATGACTACTTTGCACAAGATGTTTCAGACCTGGGTCAAAAAGAGAACTTGTAAATAATTATTTTACCTCCTTATAAATATGAGTGAAGGGTACTTCATTACTCATAATACTCAGAATAATGTAATGTGTGTCAGGAAAGGCAGGATATAACCACGAGAGATTAGTGAATCCTTGCCTGAAAACACGTTGGCTCAGAGAGGACTGTGTCCTCATGTGACAAACCTTACCTGCCCTAGGCAGTTGGCACAAAACACTTGGAATCCCAACTGTCTGACACAGATACTCAAGTCAGATGATCGGTTCATTGCCATGTGAACTAGACTGATATAAACCAGTCACTAGAATCTAGTTCTTTACTATTACTGAATGACATTCTGTATCAGTGCAAACTTGGCATGTTTGTGTTCACAATTTATTTCTGCTGCCCGCAAGTGGCCACAAAATCAGTTATTGCAGAGTTAAAATTTTATTAGTTATTAATTTTTTAAGAATTGGACTAATTGAAGTTGAGCAGCTTCATAATTGTTCAGAATATTGGAATCTTGATTTTTTTAAATCTGAATTTGCAAACTTTAAAAATAAAACATGAAATGTAAGTCTTGAAATTCCATCAGTTGAAAGTAATCAATGTATTAAAGACGGGGATCCAAACCAAATGAATTCAGATTCTTAGAGTAAAGTGTTTAAGTTTTGCAAATCAGTGGTATTAATGTCAAGTTAAAAGTAACGGGTACATTTCATAATTGAGTCTTCATTTGTCTTTTTCTCAATTCAAATTACTGTTGGTTGCCTCCATATGTATGCAGCATTCTTTCTGTTTAATTTACAGTCTGTTAAGCACCTTCTGTAGAGTTATTTACACTGACTTAACTGATTCCGAAATAATTTTATTAATCAAAAGGGACTCCAAGTCATGTTGGGGATTTGAAGTAACCAGTGCTCTCAACAAAACGTATCCCTTAGACGCTAAAGGTGACATTAAGGCCTGAACTGTCTGGGTTTAAAGGTGATCTGAGTCCTTCCACCGAGCCTTGTACACAAATTAAGTCATGTGGTTGTTAAATCCAATTTAAGCTGACAGTGTTAAATGCAGCAGAAGAGAAGGGTGGGGTCGGCCTGACCTGTTGAACTGATGACACTATATAAGAAGAATATCTTGACTGGAACAAAGGCAGCAAATGAATGTTGGTGTAAACGTTGGTTGTTTGGGTAATTGTTGCATTTATTTTGCATATTGTCTGTGTTTAGTGCCTTAGTCTTGTGAAAAGAACTCACTGGCTCACTTGCTTACTTTCTTCAGCTGTCCCTGTGTAAAACATCTACAGATATGTAGAGAGAAGATTTTCAAAAGTTAAGACATTCCCTCTGTGCTTGTACCATTCAATTTTACACTTTATTGTATTCCAACAGAAAACATTCAAACTGTCTTGTCACAGGGGAGGGGAACACAACGGAACAGCTAGCGCTAGAGAGAGAGCGACTAAAGGGATTATCATGCGTCAGTTCAAGAGAATGTCTCTCCTCCCTTTGCCGGCCAGCATCAAAGGGAGCTCAATGTTTCTCCACAGGGAAACACGATTAGTTGCTGTCGGTGGTGGATGTTACAGTTTCCAACCAAGATGACTGCCTGTTCTACTTTCCAGAGGACAACTTCAGCATCAAGACTCAAGAATTCAAATTACCCGTCTGGGTTCTGATGCCGTGATTAAAAGATTTGACGGACAAGGCTTTTGGTGCAATCGTGGAGAGTCACATGGAAAGGCAATGGCTTTTTTAACAATTCGTAACTGATGGAAACTCATGGGCTTGCTTAGAAATGCAAACTTGACAGACTCATTAAAGAGCAAAAGTTGTGACTCTTCATTTTTACTGACTCTCTTTGGTCACCTCACCAATCCAGAGAAACTACCTCAGATCATGCATATGATCACACCTTTCTTGATGACATTGTCTTGTGGAGTTCGAGGGAATCCTCAACTCTATGGCATCCTGACAAGATTACTTTGATGATGACGGATTGGGAGCATGTGTGATGATCTCAGGCTTCCTCTGTGAACTCTGGTGCCCCTTATCTCTTGGGAAGCCTGACTGAGACAGAAACAGATAGAGGTCAATAGCCTGTATTGGATCTTCTCCATGATAGCATGAGACAACGTACTGCAGCAAGCCAGTGGACATAACCTCTAGGTTCTCCTAGAGTTGTCCTGGCACCCCACAAGAATTTAAAAAAAGTGTGTGGGGGCAGGGGAGGGTTTAAATGGTGTTAATAACTGAAGAACAAGGTGACGGTTCAAAGGTTCGGGAGAATGGAGTTACTGGAGGCATGGGACTGGGTGAGATACCGTATAGGACTAGTGCAGTGGCTATGGATACACCTGCCATGTCCATCATTAGTTTTGACAAAGATGGGGATGAGTGTGAGGAGTCGGAAGAGGACAATAATGAGGAGATTGAAGTTGATTATAGGCACAACTATTGGGAGGACGAGGATGAAGTCTATCAGGAGTTCGAGGAGTTGGACTTCGACTCCCTGCCGGATCACCCAGACACGCACAGCATTGCCTCGGATGATTCTTTCTATCCCCCAGACAATTCTGTTGTGCCTGACTTGTACCGCCCGCCGAGCCCTGACAGCCCTGAGCCCATTTCCTTCTTTAAGGCCTGCTGCAACAACAACGCCATCATTGTCAAGATTATGATCAGACAAGGAGTGACTGAAGAGGAAGTGAAAGAGACGGATCGAAACAGAAGAGTAGGTATCTAGGCTCAGCATTTTTTAATGAAATCTTCTGGTTTTGTTTCACTGCTAACTTGAGCTAGCTGCTAGCATTTTCTTTCCTGCCTCCCTGATGTAACCCAAAAGTATCCCAATGTTTTTCCATTGGAAACCTAGGTTTGCTCACAAGGGTTATCATGCTATAGATGGAAATACATCATGTCCCATGAGTATCAATCTTTTTTTTTTTTTAATATATTTTTTGGGCATTTTTAAGTCTTTAATTGATAGGACAGATGAGCGTGAAGGGGGGAGAGAGAGAGAGGGAGTGACATGCAGCAAGGGGCCACAGGCTGGAGTTGAACCCGAGCCCGCTGCGGCAACACCGACGCCCCGATGAATATCAATCTTAAGGACTGTACCAGTATTTATTTAAGTTTTAGCTATATAAATCATGTAAACTGTGCAGAGTCTGAGTCTGAGAGTCTGTGTTTTACAATTTACAGGCAGCCATTGGTTTCCATTCATTTTTCCAATATCAGGTAAAGTGCAGATTGATTTTAATATTCTGCATTGTGTCACTTTGAAACAGTAATATAAGTTTGATCAAAGTTTATGCAGACTTATGTTTACCATGATAAATTACACAACTCAAGCAAGTTTTGAGTCAGCCAGTTGATGGTCATACTGTATTGAAATGAATGGCTATCAATGGCTGCTTCAAAGCTTCAAAGGCAGTAAAATTACATTTACAACATAGATTTTGAGAAGTGTATCATCAGATGCATCAGATCCAGGGTCTGAAATTAATTTTTTTTCAATACCTGCTCCTGTGGCAAGCAAGTGTTTTTTCTTTTTGTCTGCCACTCAGAAATTTTATCCGCCACTTTTGAAATGACATTTGAATCACTTAGACATGATTTAATGTAAATAATTATGCCACACAATGTTCAACAGAATTGCACAAAAAATGTATGTGTCCAACTACACCATAGCTTTCTGGGGAGCCCCATTTTTCAAGGGTCAAAGGGGTAAACCATACAGAGAATATTCAGCCTGGCCCACTGAAGAAACTTCACCATTGTAAAGTCTTTTCAACTGATTGTTGTTGGTTAGGATTCAGTCAACTTCAACTGAGAATCATAACAAATATGGTTATGCGACCTACAGCGTTGATTCCATATAGCAATTACGAGCTACTTTTAAATATGTAGCTCTGTGCAATCATACACCAACCTAACTAAACGTGCGTTTTTTCATATCTGCCAAAGTGGAGGGTTGCATGACGTGTTAGTTACTTGTACTCACTTCATATGCAACATTTTGTTCCTTAGAACTTCATCAGGTAAAATAATTACTACTTGATGAAGGTCAAGTGAACTAACCAGTGCACAGTTCTTTTTTTCACAGTAAAAATACATTCAAACCTATGAAACACCACAGCATGGTCTGCAAAATATTCAACAGTAATGCAACATACTTATGATCTGAAAAAAACAGGTTAAAATGTGTGAAGTCACTAGAATGGTCCTTTGAACTTTGATTATATATTGTGATAACATCGGTAGTAGCAGCATCCCACCTTCCATAGAGTTCATGTAAAGCTATTTGACTGGTGTGTATGTGCAGACTCAGCATCAGTGCAACAGCATGGCCTGCAGTGTTGTTCATGATGTAAGCCACCCACTGCCTCTTAAAAAAGGTGAGATTATGACACTTTACTTTAAAGCCTGGTTCAAAACAGTTCTGTAGAGGGAAATACTAACACCTGCAGCTCACAGTAGGGAGCTGCTGCAGCACCTAGGAATATCATATCATTTTGATTGATTGAAGTTTATTTTGAACATATGAAAAATAAAAAAAGAAAATAAAAAAGTAAAGAATACAACAACAAATGATAAGTTATCCATGTTCAAAAAGGAGTGGGAAGAAGTCGAAACTTATCTAGTCCCACCCCTTCTCCTACACTAATGATTTACATATATATCATATCTATCCTACTTCCCCAATATTGCTACCACTGATAATAATATTATTCATCATAATAATAATAGCAATAAGAATAATCGCCATAATGAAAACAGCAAAACAACAACCAAATAATGATAATGATTTAAAGTCGTAATGACAGTATATAAGTCAGCTTTTGCTGTTTCACAGCATACATATGATCTGTTATAAGCGCATGTGCCTGCAATGTTGATTGGTCACTCAGCACCGTTTTAGCCTTTTAAATTTTCATCTTTGTAAGCTGTTAAGCGTTAGGTCCACAGTTTACAAGTATCACTCAGAACACGAGATTTTGTGGCTGTGAGCTTAGCAAACAAAAGTTGTAGTCTTAAAAAAACGTCAATTTGTGGCACATAAACTTCTATGATTCATCACTTTAAAGTCAATAACTAAGAGGAGCTGTGATATGTAACACAAAGGTGCAGTGAAGGATAAAAAGCCTGCTCAGCCTGTGTGAACTTGGCTGTTCCTCTCAGCAGCATTCGCATCAGGTTTTGCGGTCAGGCCAGCTGACCCCAGTGCAGCTCCTGAACACCAGCGAGCCACCGAGGGTCAAATCCTGAAGGAGGGTTCAGAGCAGTTGGTTAAGCCTCCGGTGACAGATGGGGAGCGCAAACTGCACAGTGACAGTGTCAAGAAGCAGCTTGCCGTCTGGGCTCAGCCTCTAAAAGGCTCGCTAAGACATTGACCTGAGAAGTTGGTAAGAGATACTGCATGCTTACAGAGCTGGAACAAACAGAGAAGGATTGTCCTGGAGTACTGTGACAGTAATGTCTTTCAGGAAACCTTGAAAGGTGTTGACACAGCATATGATGTAATGAAAATGAGCAGGGGCTGACGTTTGCTAATGGGACAATGAACTATAACTTTATCATTAATACGCTTTCTTTTTCCACCTGTTTAAGTAATAATACACAATTCTGTCCAATTCAGCTGCCCTTTATAGTGTAATGCTGACAGTGTGGGAAACTTTTTATTGGCTCAGAGCACTGCTGAATGAATCTACTCACTTTTTGCAGTGTGATCCAGCAAAAAAAAAAAAACTTTCACGCAAACAACTTTCACGCAAAGGATTTAACTTTGACTGGGTGTCAACTTCAATATGTGTAACATTAGAACCAGCCTGGCAGCACTAACCTTATGTCTTGTAACACTGTTCACCTGCCAGCTTTAGCTCATGTTTTTTGTACAAATGCACATCATGTCATTCATGACTTTCCTTTTTTTCAACTCTCCTGACTGCAAGAAAATTCATCTTTCTGCACCCTGACCAGTGATTTGAGTTGCTCTTTGTTCACGACAGTCACATTCACAGGACATGATTGTAACACCATCTGTGATGTTTTAAAGGTCTCCTGACATTACATGCAGCTCACATATGTAATTACTGCCAAGTCATCTTGGTCACAATTATTTCAATTATTAAACACATTCTTATTTGTCACCTTCAAGACACGATTTGGAAATACTCCCCTTGAATTCATGACATTGTTATTGTCTCATGTTCCCAATTACGCCCTTGGTCTGCGTTGAAATTAAGTTCTTGTCTTATCCATAAATATTTAATTTAACCAGCTGTGTAGCTGTACCTTTTGATGTGCTTTATTACCACCCAGTAGTGGATTGTGGCAAAGGCATAATTTATTACTTGTCATACCTCATTTGGGAAGATTGGCACTACAGTGGGAACTTCAACAAAATGCTGCTGAATTGGTGGGATGAAAGAAAAATGTGGATCATGAAACTTTTCCTATCATAACTACAGACATTTATGAGTGTTTTTCTTATGGAGTCCAGAGGCAGAAGGGATATCTTTACTCAGTCTGTCTGTTGTAAGCATCCATTTGATTTTGACTGTCTAATTTAACATTGACACACTGTGCTTACCATAGGCCCCAGTTACATCTCATGTTAACATGTGATCTGCATCTAAATGATGACATCTGACATTATGATTATGATTGCAATGTGTTCTGCTTGCATGTACACTTGGAATTAACATTTCTTTTTTCTTATCCAGTCTGTATATCTACATACAGACTGCATGTTAATGGCAGGTGAATATGTGGTCAGAATTGAAGATGTACAAAAAAAATTTTTTTAAAATAGAGAGGTAAGGAAAGAGGAAGCAAAGGTCAGAATTTTTGAAGCAGGAATGTATGAGGTACTTATCTATAGTTAATGTATTATATAGAGTAGATGGAGGTCGGTGCCCCCCAGAAGCAGCAGGAGTGCTGACTTGAAAGCTAAACAATGTACTGCTGTGGACAAGGCAGCAGCAAATTGTATTTTAGCCACCTACAAGATTCCACTACAACAACAACAGTTTGGGCATACTGAGAGTATTTTCACGACTTTACCTTTATGTAAGACAGCCCATTCTGACAGGGAAACATTAACGGCTTCAGTTTCCGACCTATGCTCTTGTCAAAGCCACCAGACTCCATTGAGAAAAACAGTAATTTTGCCTCACAACATGTGAGCTGTGGGTCTACCCTTACATTGATCAGTGAATATGTGTGTGTTTTATTGTGTGACTTTGATGAATCTGAAGTTATCCTTTTAAATGCCAAAGGTACATAATGACACAAACAAAATAGCTAATTGAGGCAGCGGTAAACCAGCAGCTCCTGTGGTCAAAAATGGTAAAACACTGTTTTTCCTCTGGCTTTGAAGAGAGTGATTTAACAGCTTTATTTCAGCTGTCTAACAGAGAGGTAAAAGTAAGTTTTGTTACTGACCCCTCCACAGCAGTCCATTGCTTAGTTTCCATGTCGGACTCCGGTCAACCTCTCCTTCCCGGGGGTGTGCCAACTGACCTCTACCTCTACTGTATGTAATACACTGACTATGGATAAGTATCATACAAACCAACTTAAAATAATCCAAATTATCCCTTTCAGCACAAATAAGTGGTTTAGATAATGTGGTTAAAGTGGTGGTTTGCCTATAAAGTATGTGATTGGCTGTCTGACCACTTTTGCCTTATTGGTTGTATTCTTTTCAGCAATATTAAAGTGAGGACAGATCAACAATTAAGTTGGTGAGAAACTGTTGTCATAAGTGTTTGGACACGTGATTCAAAGATTTCTACCTCCAACATGGACTAGAAAGTGGGCACCACTTCATCCAGTTCAGTCTGGGTTGTGTCCTGTATGATGCCTGAGGACCTCAACATGGCACAGACTAACTGCTCCATACACATTTATTTTTACTGTTCTGTATCTGTACTTGCTCCAGAGACTGCACACTGCAGTGTGGCTAACTTGCTGATCTTATGTCTTTTCTCACATTCTGTGAAACCACCAGCTAGTTAGTTTCTTCAAGCTTTTTTAATTACCACTAAGGTTGGTAACAGTATTAACCATCTCAAAAGCTTGAAAATGCAACCCCTGTCCACTGTGTTAATGTATCTTTATGAGTTTTTTTTTTTTTTTTTTTTAGCCCTAATCCAAACACTAACTCTGACACTAACAGCTTTTAAATAAGAACAAACCAGCCAGTAGCAATTTGGACAATTAGGTTCTTGGCAAGCGAGAACTACAGTTGGAAACCATGTTTAGCCTGAGTTAAGAGTCTATTACAGACTCACTATCTGTCTGTTACACATTGGAAAACAGCCTTTTACTTTGCTCGTAGGCACTACGACTGATAAGCATTATTTCTTTTTATGAGAATCACTGCAGTGATTTTTTCCTGTGAGAAAATATGGCTTTAATTTTATAAATAAGCTTCCCCATAGCCCCAAGAAACCATTTTAGTGTTTTCAGGAGCCAAAGAAATCACAGATAATGAGAGAAGAAGAAACTCAAGCACTTTTGTTTTTGTGTTTCAGTCTGGTCTGATTGTGGCGTGCTACCATGGCTACGTGGACGTGGTCATTGCCCTTTCTCATTGCCCGTATGTTGATGTCAACTGGCAGGACAATGAGGGCAACACCGCTCTCATCACTGCAGCACAAGCAGGTAAACACACTGTGGGCCATTAAAGGATTGTTGATGCTAGTATTTGTTAAAAAAGCCCTTCCCAGATGTATGTTCAAGTGTTAATTTTTCTGAGTTTGGTTTTTATTAGCTATTTGATACTAAGGTCCCGTTTATACGACAATGATTTCACCCATTGGCTGATCCTTTACACGACAGTGGCGTTTTGGGTACCTGAAAACGCAACGTCTTGAAAACGGGTCCCAGAGTGCAATTTTTTGGGGGAAACAGCACCGTCTCCTTTGTCATGTAAACTTGCAATATGCAGTTCCTCTGAAAACAGAGACTTCGATCATGCGCATTATGGTTCCACTCAGTAGCAATTCCACCTTGTTGTCCATCCAGACAAATGTCCGTGCAGTTGCCCTTTTGTTTGTTTATACATCACCACTCTATAGAAGGAAGCACATGTGCGCAGGCGCATGTTGTTTCATTGCGCAGTCACATCGCCAACTCCTGGCCTGGCATGTACATATATTACAGTGTGTGCGCAGCAATTGTTATCAAAACATGAAACGAAAAATAAGAAACGATTCCGTTTTCAGTGGATCGTTTTCGTGTAAACATGGCCTAAAAAAAGGGTTTGCAATATCATGATTGACAGCTCTGTGTGTTAATTGTTGTGATTGTGATCAATGGTGCTGCTTACAGTTAGGTCAGACAGGTGTATGAGTGGGAGTTTGAAACTGTGGCATCACTTCCTGATCACTACTGCACAGACTGGCTTCAAATGTCACCAACACAAGATGGCTGTATCCAGGATATTCTGACTTCATTTTAGTGCAGTGGAAGGAAATGGAGATACGTAGTCCATCTTTCTATACATTCATTGGTCAGATGGTAACAAAATCTGCCCACCAGTGCCTCTAAAGTTGCAAATGAACATACTGCATCTTGGTTGTTTAAAAGTCAAGCGCAAAAATATCAATTCATAGTTTTATGTCATGTACCAGACTTTTCCTTGGCCAGGCTAGCTGTTTAGCCTTGATATGTATAGTTGCAGCCACAGTCTGTTTGGAGCCTACACGACTCCCCCTACAAACCATACCTATCACCAGTACAAGATGAACCCACCAAGGCAACGGTTATTTGTTACTGACAGTGTGACATTGTAGGCTAGTGCATAAATATGAGGCCAAACAAGCAACCCTTACCCTGACCCTTACCCTTATTCTAACCCTAACCACCTCTTTTTTAACCACTTTATCATAACTTTCTTATTGTGTCACAAAATTAATCGCATTCTAACATGATAAGTTTATTTTTATAACAGGATACTTCTACATATTAGAAGAAAAGTACCCGGTAATGGCATATGAAGGGTGATTGTGGCCTACTTTGGCTTGAAATGTCAACAATGACTGGTTTATATGGTGATTAACTTTTATTCAAATGCTTGGGATGATAAATGGTGAAAGAGTCATCCATCTAGAGAATCAATTAGTTAACCAATCAATCATTTATTTGTCACATGGAAATCATACAAGGCACAGCTCCAGTGAAATGTGATCCTATCAGCTCCTCTAACCTGTGCAATGTGGCTTAGTTAGTTCATCCAACTGATTTTTTTGACACCACATTCACACATGATAATTACACAAAGTGCACTGAGCAATATGAAAGCAGCCCACAGCCATAACCTTATATATTAAAACACCCTGCCACATTGATCAGTCATGGTATATTATTAATCAGCCATGCTGTATGATTAATCAGTCATGTCATATGGTTGCTCAGGGCTACAGTGTCTCAAAGAATTGACTGGATCATTATTACAACAAACCAATCATGTTATAACAAGAAAACTTTCCAAGCGATACACTGCAGTAAATATTACAGTCATTTGTCATTATTTGTTAAATTGCTACACTGATCAGTATTCAGTAAATTTTCTCTCCAATACAGAATCAAGCTTTTAAAGGTAGGCTATGTAACTTTTGAAAGAAATAGAACATTCTTCCTCTGCCAAATGAAAATCTTTGCTCAAGCCAACATACTGAGAGGTTTTACTGCTACAGCTGTACTTCGTTTTTGTTGCTAATGTTCACTAAGGTTGAATGTATAGGTGATTCTCTAGCCCCTTTTACACTGCCAGATTTTCTGCGAATGTTGGGCCGTTTTGCCGGCAAGCTGCGAGCGTTTAGACACAGAGGCGGATTGGCGAGTTGAGCCAAGGTGCCCAATTTTCTCTCACGTAGGGTAGTCATATTGGTGGAACCCTTTAAGTTTAAACAGACCGAGGCAGCCTTCCACAACAGGAGGGGCTGTTGAAGACTTGTGGGAGGAGCTGTTGATGACAACGCAGGTGTGAGCCACTGGCGGTGGATAAACAGGAAACAGCTGATAGCAGGAATTAGTGAGCAGTTAGTAGCAAGAGGGAAACACAAACCTGACAGACACTGTAAAGATGAGCAACTGGGGAGACAAGGAATTGCGCACCCTCCTTGTCTTCGCAAACAAAGAGGCCATTAACCGTCAGATGACAGGAACGGCGAAGAACGGCCCAACTTACAAGAGAATCGCCGAAGAACTGACCAGCCGCGGTTTCCCTCCCACGTCACTGTTTACGTCACACACTGAGCTACACTTTTTGTTACATTTGCAGCATTTTGCCACACTCCCCAATTTTGTTTGTATACTGCCAATGCTAAAAAAAACTGATTGGGCTTTCCTGCAATTTTGCACAACTCCTATCTAAAAGGGCTATTGTTACATTATGTTTTAGCATCACAGACAAACATTTAAATTTTTATCTAAAAAAGTGAATGTAAACTATGATGTTTTATTTTTCAGAGCTCCAGCCATCAGATCTAACATTGTGCACAACAAAATAATTGCTGAGATCATAACCTACTTGCCAGAAAAATGTTGGCATTGTACATTTCTGCAATCCATGGATATGTTACATTTGAATGTTATTTTGTAGTGGATACATTGAAACTCTCTCTCATGTTTTGGCTAAAAATACACAGTTTATGGTTTGGGGGTCACAATCCCATCAGGAAAAGCAGCAATGTCTCTGGAAAAACAAAAAACAAAAAACAAAACACTTTCCATGCCTGATAAGCTGCTAGTAACAGAGCAATGAGTCACTAAATTCAAACCAGTTTTGTTATTTGTTGTGGTTTGTTGGTCAAGGTGCCATTCACCATCCTCTCCACCTCCAGATGACAAAGAAAGCTCCTATACTATGTCACTTTATAAACGATGATATGATATGTATGAATCATGCAAATGTAACATGTTTGTGGTTTGTGCAACGTTCAACGGCAACATTTTCCTCTTGCGACTGGGATGAAGATCTTTGACCATGGCAGTTGCGTTAAAACTATGAGCAGTCAGACAGCCATGTTTGGCCAGATTAGCTACCACTTTTGTCAAGATAGAAGATTAAAAAGATTAAGAAGTTAAACTAGGGCTGTAAACTGTGATAGATGTTAACACTTAACCTTTTGCGAACAGTAGTAATTTTACTGTTTGCTTTTCTTTCACTTCCCAATATATCTTTCTAAAGTGTTGGCTCGTTTACAACCTGTTTGATCCTCTGAATGCTTGTGTTCCTTGACCCAATCTATTTTTAGTCATACTGTTGCGTTCCAAGATCATATCATATCTGATAGAGCTGACAACCAGAGCCACAAAACCCAAGCAGTAACAAGCAGTTTTCCTTTATTTAACAGACAATCTGCAATGATCCTGTATTTGTCACCTGTTGATATGAACTTGATTTAAAAGCATTTTTTAAAAGGGAAAAAACTGCTACAGACAAGCATAAACTTAGACCAACCCAATTCAGATCAATTTACTACTTAAGCACCAACCCAGTCAAAGCAAATGGAATCATCATTGTATCTATTTGAGTGAAACACAGTCATGACATGCTCACTTTGACAGGGATCCATAAAAAAGATTCTGCCGAGATGGTAGGGAGCTTATTGAGTTTGACTTCCCAGTCTTTCTCCTCCATTTACCTCAGTGTGGAACAGTTTTATTGTTAGCATTCATTGGTAAATGTAGGACTAAAAACACCTGGATATGACTCTCCAGACACAGATTACATGACCAAACATCAATAATTATAACCTCAGATACTCACACAACTTTCAGGATGTCTCCTTTCATCTCATTTCACTGCTTTGATACATGATTTACATTGGTAAAATTTTTATTGCAGAGAATTGAGTTTGCAAATTTGGTTCAAATTAAAGCACAGATTATATAATATTATGGTCTGGTGATTTCAGTTGCAAGAATCACTGTTATTTGCTGGCATTAGAAAGTACCATGGTAAGTAATTTCATAGTGATGCAGCCACATGTATCAGACACGGCGCCCCAGCCTCTCATCTGCTAACGATGATGAATGGCTCTCTGTGTCCTGTGATGAATAGCTGCAGACTACTCTTCATTTTCTGCTTCATTAAAAGAAGTATCGATCCCTTTTCATGACAAAGTACTCTGCAACACCTCGGGGGAACAGGTGACCAAGACTGTGAGTCCACATGGCTGCTGCAGAGTGGCCGAATACACGAGGAGAAAAACTTTTCATAAAACCCTTGTGCTAAAACTCTGCACTGTGCTCACTTTAACGGCTGTAGACATTCTGCGTCTTTCACGGCCTGGAAAACGCTAGGCTGGGCGCAGGGTGCCACTCCTATCTTGTGTCATGTGCCAGCTTTCAAGAGTGCAGTGGCAGGTTGCATCTGAGATTGCTAAGCAACCTTAACAAGCACTGTATTATAGCCTATTTACCTGAAATCCTGAGTGGAGACCTGATCTTCTTCCAGGCACAGTTTGTGTGTGGGCTACTGTCCGTGGGACAGATGTAAAGCTCTGGCAGCCCTTTCACAGACTGATATTCACAGAAGAAGGGCGAATTTCAAGAGACCAACCATTTACACATTTGTCTGGATGTAGAGTGGATTTACTTAATTAGGAACTCAGGTTGTAAAGGTTCAATCAATCATCAATCAATCAATCAATCAATCAGTCAGTCAGTCAGTCAGTCAGTTAGTCAGTAAATCAAACAAACAGTCAATCAATCATCTTGTAACATGTAATCACAACATTACTCCGATGAAAAAAGTAACCCAGTCAGTTCCTTTAATTTGTGCATTAAAAGTGTGTGTATATATGTATGATTGGATATTCAGTGTCCTCATTGGCCCGCGGGTAGAAGCTTGTTGCTGAAGGGTTAAACGGCTGCACTTTGACTTAAGATCCTATCAGCAACAGTGAAGTGACTTCAAACCCCAGCGTGGCTGACAAAATATGAGCATCGTTGATAAGTGTTGACATGAATAGATCAGATTCATGGGTGCTGGGCATTATTCAAATCCCATTTTTCCAAAAGATATAAAAAGTTAAAACATTAATTTAAGACATCTGATTGTATGCATACTTACATGAGTCTTCAATTATAATAATCTCCTCAATAAATAAGACAATATTGTTTAAAGGCAAAAAATAAGTTTGGTTTAATCTTTCTACGACATTTCTATGGGCTGCAGCGGCCATTTTAGTGTGTCTAGGTGGCGCTAGAGAGCCCATTTTGGCACTTTTGAGGTTATTTTTTTTTTCATTTTATCAAATTTTTCACCAGTCCTGACATGCTTGCCAATTTTGGTGAGTTTTTGAGCATGTTTAGGGGGTCTGCCTTTGGCCGAGGTCCCTAAAAAATACTGTAATAAACCCAAGTGGCTCATTCCAACTGGATTATTAGGCAGTAGAAGTATTATTATCTCCGAAACAACATTCAGTGCAGATGTTAGGGGACAAGTCTAACGAACGTGATGATTTACATGACGGAACCAGTCCAAATAGAGGAAACAGTTTCTGGAGAAACTGCAGTGTGAATGCTGGATGCAGAAGCTAAACTATACTGCTGGCCTAAATGTTACAGAATAAAGGGAAGTAGTAGCAATAGTTGGAAAAGTCGCAATAGGTTTAAATCATATGAAAGTCATTGGAAAGTTGAATAATACAAATATCGTGAAAAAAGATGTGAAATATATTGAGTCTATTTTTTTTAAGTTGATGCAGACTAATTTGCCGGCTTCAATAGTTGAATAATTCCACAAATGTAAACAAATGTGGAATATCTTAGGGTATGTTGAAAAGCTCACACTATACTGCATTGACACATAAATGTGCACAAACAACGTCAAGAAGTAGGAAGAGGTGGAAAAGTGGACATGGATTAAATGAGTGTAAATGTCATTGAAAAGTTGAATAACAGTTTAATAATAACAATACTAATAATACTAATAATAATAATAATAATAATACATTTGTTGAAAAGCTGACACCAAAGTAAATTACTAGCTTTAAAAGTTGAATGCCCTTAATATATAGATGTGAAACATCGTAAGGTTTGATAGGTTTGTCTAGCTGAAAGTATGAATGACTGTGGAGGACATGAAAAACACTTTTAAGTCTCCCAGCATTCACACCCAATTCTCTGTAAGTATAGGCCACTAAGACATTGCTGGCCTACCTCTAACCTATCTTGCCCTATTTTTGCCACAACAACTGGACACTGATTCATTAGCATGAATTAAGCAAAGCAGTGCTTTGAGCTACATGCCAATGTCAGCATGCTAACATGCTCATACTAACGTGTTGTGGTTTAAAGCCTAGAATGTTCACAACATCACTATCACGCACTATTTTGCAAATTAACACAATATTTGCTCTTTGGCACTAAACACCATACACACATGTATGTACCAAATTTCATCATCATCCATGTTGAGATATTTCAGTCTAGACTAAAATGGTGATACTTTGTTTTGAAATGATAGTTGAACATTGCCATCCCTGGAGCCACCACACTGGCATGCTTAAAAATTCACTCCTGAACCTGCCTTCTAGTCCTGAGTCTACAGGAGGGAGTATAACTGTAAGTTTTTGTATTGATTAGTGTAGAAAAAGAAATGCTGAAAAGTAGAAAAGCAAAGACAATATGAGAGATACAGTGTGTCAGAGGAAGCTTTCCAAGAGCCAAACTAGAGAAACTAGCCAGCTGAACACACGTCTGTGTTTCTCTCTGGCCTGCAGGTCATGTGTACATCTCAAACTACCTGCTTAACTACTTCCCTGGGATGGACATCGAGAGGAGGAACTGTCATGGCTTCACAGCTCTGATGAAGGCTGCCATGCAGGGCCGGGCTGAGTGTGTCAGGGCTCTCATGCTGTCTGGTAAAACATACATTTAATAATTAAGATCAATGAAATCGTGAAATCGTGAATGAAAACCTTTATTGTTCTTACAAGCTATTAGATGTATGAAGGTAGAAATCAGGGCAAATTACAGCACTGCTCACAGATTCTCTCTGACCACTTCTACAATGCGTCATGTTTCCAGGAGGTGATATTCAGGCACGGGACAGCAGCCGCAGTATGACACCCAGGGAGTGGGCTCTCTTCACTGGTCGATACGAGACGGCCGACCTGATGCTTCGGCTGATGTCAAAGCCCTGTGCTGAGCAGTTTTGTGACTCCTTTTCCCTGGAGTGGCCCATGTTGGAGGTTATAAGTTCATCATTGTTACTATTGAATGCACCACAAAATGCTCTCAACTAATGATTCTTTTAAACTAAAATGTTGGATCTTCTTGTGCAGGAGCTGGTGGCCAAGGCCCAAGAGCCAAAGTCTTGCTGGAGGCGTTTGATCAACTACCTTTCCTGCTGCCCTTATGGGCTTTACACCAACAAGGTAAACCCTGTGGATGATGGCGTTCTTGACCACATGGTACGGGTCACAACCAGCATCTGCAATCCAGTCATCGCCACAGCTTGCCGCACGGTGTGTCCAGGCAGCCCACCGTGCATTGGAAAGCGTCGTCAGGCCGTGCAGGAGATCCTAAGGAGGCAAAGGATATCTGAGCTGAAGCATCTGGGCCCGGACAGATTGAACAACTACAAGAGATTTTTCCAGAACTCGCGGGTCCTCCTTATCCCCAAGGCGAGGGACCGCAGAGCCAGCCTGCAGCCCCAGCTGCTGAACAACGTAGCTGCAGTGGCCATTAGACGAGCAAGCCTCCTGCCTCTGAATATGCTGAGGAGAAGCAGCGTGCGGCCAGGCATGGTGGTGCCCAAAGTGAGGCTCTGCAAAGCCCCAGCTCCGAGCTTCATACCAGAAAAACTAAGACGGAGCAGAAACCGTAACCAGCTCCAGATCCCCAAGTGGGACTACAAGATGAAGAGAATAGAGAAGAGGCAGGAGGAGGAGAGGCGACGATTGTTACCGCTGATAAGGAGGAGATGAGGGGAAAGTGCTACTATATGTTCACTTTATCTCAGAAAGAAGGACAAGCCTTGACCATGCACAGTGTTGCAGTCCCAGAGACATTAACTGGAAGAATTGACTCTGACAATGTAAATATTTTTCATTGTGTTTGCTGAGATTGCCGACATTGTTGGATTTGTTGCCTTGTTTCTACTTGAGCTCACACGCTTCCTTTGTGAGGCATATTTTGGGGTGCAATGTGGGAGAGTTTAGGGAAAAAAAGTCCTCATACAATAGAGTAGCTATATTGGTTATTCCTGCTAGGATACTGACAACATACACATTTCCATGTCGACAGCTTATATTTGTGGTGAATTCAGTGACACGTGGCAAAAGAACAAAAGAAGATTATACTGTATGTAAAGGTTTTAGTATGCTTCAGTGCTTGTGAAGGTTCCCAGTTCACAATATTCCCTTCTGGACAGTAAAAAAGAGGCAGAAATAGAAAAGATTCAGTAAGGGTAACAGGGAGACAACAGAAGCTAAGGAGCAGCTGAGATTACTCAAAGGAAAAGAGTTAAGGGAGGGAAAGACAAAAAACTGCAACAGGATGAGAGGCCATGCTGACTCGGAAAGAACAAGTACAGGAAACATGATCCAGGACACAAAAGTATGGAAGCTTAAAGCATTAACCTGAGACAAACAAAAGAATTTGTCTGTTTTTTTCTGAATTAATAAACAATTTTAAGCATTATTATTAAAATTATTTATTTATTATTTATTCATGAAATATTATGACTTTTTTCACTTAAAGGCATAGTACACCCAAACATGAAAATTCAGCCATTATCTACTTACCCTCATGCCGAGGGAGGATCAGGTGAAGTTTTAGAGTCCTCACAACACTTGTGCAGATCCAAAGGGAGAGGAGGTAGCAACACAACTCCACCTAATGGCAGCTTACGGCACCCCAGATTCAAACGTCTAAAAACACATAATTGAAACCACAGAATATCTCCATACTGCTCGTCTGTCGTGATCCAAGTGTCTTGAAGCCCCGACATAAATAGTTGTTTGAAACTTCACAGGGAGAAACAACAGTAACCACAGTAAAAGTTCATTTGCAATACGATCTTTTAGCAAAGGACAGCCCAACATGTCTGAAGACTTTGAAATTGAGGAGGAACAGCATTTCTTTGCTGAGCCATATTTGTTTGAGCCCGAGTATACGGACGCGGAACGGAACTCAGGCTACTGGGCAAAGCAGCCTCCGCAGCTGAATAGAGGCCCAGAGAGGCAGTTAGAGATACAGGTTACAATGAGGCTAAAAACAGAGTTCAAATGACGCTTTTCCAAACAACTTTTTATGTCGGGGCTTCAGGACACTTGGATCACTACGGACGAGCAGTATGGAGATATTATGTGGTTTCAATTGTGTTTTTGGACGTTTGAATCTGGGGCACTGTCAGCCTGCATTAGGTGGACTTTTGTTGCTACCTCCTCTCCCCTTGGATCTCTGCAAGTGATGTGAGGACTCTAAAACTTCACCTGAGCCTCCATCTGTATGAGGATGAGTAGATAATGGCTGAATTTTCATGTTAGGTGCACTATCCCTTTAATATTATGCTTTTTTTCCCCCTTCAAATTTCTAACTTGATTCTTGTAATATTATGACCTTATTCTTGAAATTTCAGATTTTTTTTCCCTCCACAATGTGGCCCTAATAGTCTGTTGTACATTCCTGATGAAGCATAACGCATTTACTTGAGAAAAAAAATCTTTTCTGTAACCACATTATCTCAGAGTTATGACAAAAGTTTCATTGAACAAAAAAAAGTTCCTCTCTTGGTTTTCTGAAATAACAAGACAATAATCTTGGAAATTCTCATCTCTGAATTTTTTTTCTCCTGTTAATGCATGATGCTTCCATACAAGAAGAGGAGAAACGTGGCTTGAAACTGTAGGAAGGTGACAGCCAGTCAGATGGATTTTACAGGATGGAGAGAGGAGCTCTGACACGGCCAAATGAAGATTGGTGGCTGGCTTCTGCAGCAGATTGCCACAGGGAAGGATCACTGAGCATGCAGGGGGAAGCCAAGAAGCCATTTTACACTGGTGCATAGTCCAACAGGTATTTCCAAAGAAGGGGGGAGCTTGTGAGCAGCTGAGCTGAGGAGCCAGCTCACACAGGCTTTGTAAGGGCTTTGTGGAGAAGTGGAGAGGCAGAGCCAAAAATAAACAGCTTAGTGCTAGACTGTGACTTGTTGACTTCCAAAATAATCTCACGTGATAGTCCACTGCTACTGTTTGGTACGAGGGCAGCTCCTTCTCTGTGAGAAATGGAGGCCCACCAGTAGCACATGTCTACTTGGATTTTGCATTGGAATGGCAGTATTTAAAAAAGTACTTTGAAGAGCTTTTACAGAATAAAATACATTTTAAAAAAGTGATTTAAAATGACAGTAAGGAAAAAGTATTCGAATGGCACATTTCATAGGTAAATACATTACTGTATGGCATATTACATTTATTACTGTCTGGTGACAACCACTGGGAATTGCAACAAAATTGATTTTTTTTTATTTTTATGGTAAATCATGCAACACCATTGACCTGTTTGTCTCTGGAACTGAACTGGTCTGGACTCTGGATCACAGTGAACTTTATGTGAGTGGACTGGTGACTGCTACGGTCTTCCTCCGAGGATCTCTTTACTTTCTGCCAAAACCTGAAACTCTTAGGTAGTAAAACACAAGACAAAATACCGAGCAACAGCTAATTTCTGCCACGTTAAAACATTACTCATTTCATCACGCATCACATTCTAAGGCAGGAGAAACAACACTGAAGTGGGATTTATAGTATTGATTACCTACATGGTTGACTTGAAGCTGTAACGCAAAGGAAAAGGAAAACCATGCCGAATTCATTGAGTTGAAACTGCTGATGGCCTGACAAATACATGTCATATAAAGATGGATGATGCACCTTCACTTCTACCCAATGTGTAAAAGTAAAGCCAAAGTATCCCAGATACAGCAGTGCCATCTTGCATTGGTGACGTCATTTGCAGCCAGAGTCTGCGCTGTAGTGATCTGAGAGTGAGGGCGCAGTATCGAGTCCCCCCTCCCCACCTTCAGCCCACTCAGCGCCATTGGCCCGACTCAATCACGACTATCCCATGGCCCCTGTCCCATCTGCTAACATGGAGGGGGTGGGGTTTATGACCAGCACTACAGCCAGCCACCAGGGGGCGATCAAGATGTTTTGGGTTCAGTTTTGAGGAGCCGTCATGCCAATATCTTTATATGCCGTCTATATGTCACACCATCACTGGCATTATGAGGAAATACTGTGATTTATACTTGAAATGTTGATAGGGATTTTTTTGTACTTTCATTTTTCATTGATTGTGTATAATTACATGTACCTTTCCTTTAATATATCTAAAAAGTACTGATGTATTTTTGAGCATGCCCAGTTGGCACCAGACCTCAATATGAAATCAGAAAGACATTGGACTCTTATGTTGCATAGTTTTGGTTGCAATGAATATCAGATGATATTTCAAACGTCTAACAAGGAAAGAATTTCACATTGTGTGGACATTACAATGTTTTGTAGACTTTGGGTTTTGTTCTTCATACCTTACAACCACAGGTTGTTATTCTACGTCAAGTTGACATCGGCATGAGATGTTTGGAAGACACTGGATTTTAGTCACTGAACAACACAAGTTAAAATCAGCCAACATTCACATAATTTGTCTATGGTCTGTATTCTACGTCAAAATGATGTTGGCATTAGACATAGTCTTGACATGGAATTTTGGTCACAACCAAAATATCAACTTCTAACAGTGTTGGTGGCCAACTGGGGGGATATTCAAAGCTATGCCTTCAATAATGGGCTTAATGGTCAATTTCATGCACCTCTTTGTGATTCAACAATTGTACAATTGTAGAGGGACATTTTTGTATTAATTTGTAATAAAGTCTATACGCACAGAGATAATCCAGATTACTGTTGGTTGAAATAAATTTGTTTGTGATGCTCTGCCCAACTGAAGAATCATTTTCATGTTACTACAGCCATAATATTAACATATATATATACCCCACAAACCATCACCTTCACCTTGTTCTTCTTTTCGCCAAAGATTATGTATTTATGGCTGACTGTATGTTTGGGGTCGTTGTCATGCTGCAGAATGAATTAATGTATTGCATAATGGATAAGAATCTGTTTGTACCTCACCGTTTATTCTGACCAAATCCCAAACTGCATTTGTTCTGAGCAAATTTCAGTTTTGAGCTGATGCTGCTGTTGGACATCTTCCGATTGTGAAGGAAAGTCAGCTTGATATGTCTTTCATTCCCTGCTCTCACTTTCCTTGGCTGACCACGTTGTTTTTGTCCTTCCGTCTTGTCTGTTTCTTTTCTGCCATGCAAAAGAGCTTGGACAGCACATCTGGAAACACCTGTTTGCCTAAAAATGCCTGCCTGTGAGAGATGTTACTGATGCAGGATGACCACTTTGTGTCTTCTTGCTATGCTCACTCTTGTCTTGCCATAGTGTAGAATTTGTGGATTAAACTGTCTTCAGCAACCTCATCTTTTTAGTATGGCTGTTCCTCACGCAGTTTTATTCCTACACAGCTGTTTCTGTTCAGTTAATGATTTTGGTTTTACCTAAATTTTATGTATTTGATTATTAGCACCTTTTTGGTATAATTGTTTATCATGTTTATATGTTTTTAAGGTCTGCTACTTTTTTAAGCTCTTTGTGCAAAAATTGGGGGGATTTGTGACATCTAGTGGTGAGGACTGCAAATTGCAACTGGCTGAAACTTCTGGTTAGAATACCTTCAGTGTTCATTGTTCAGGAGGTTTTCACCGTAAGCCAAATTATCCACACAGATCCCACACGGTTTCACGTTACAAATCAGTGTTTCACTGACGCTGATCAGCTCGTCGCAGATAGGACGCAAGTCCACCATCTGCTAATGTGTGCTGACCTGGTTTCTCTGTTAACTGCTCACCTTTTTTCTGTTCCAGATGTTCAGGAGTCTTTTACAGGTAGCCGAATTATTCGCAGAGGTCCCCTCCTCTCCAAAACAAAAGGACCTTGTGATTTAAACTGGTAAAAACATTAAAAAGCAGTTTTACGTTACAAATCAGTGTTTCTATGACACCGTTCAGCTCATCAGAGATGGGATGCTAGTCCAGCATCACTTAAGGTGTCCTTATTTTTTTCTCTGATAACTACAGATCCAGGGTTCAGTTGCTCTACGGTTTTATGCAACAGGTTCTTACCAGTCAGTGACTGAGGCATTTTATGTTAGCTTTAAGTGTCATACTTAAGGAGCAAACTTAAAGGGAACCCCAACTAGTTAGACATATAGGCCTTATATCATCAATATTAGTGTCCGTTATATTAATTTGATATTAATAACATTGTAGAAGTCTTTTTTTTTTTTAAAAAAAAAAAAAAGAAATATAATTTCACTCGTAGGTCGCCATTGTTGTTTACGTCGCAATGCAGTGTGGGTAGTGACGTCAAATGGTTGCAACCGCTGTTTCTGACAACTGGTAACTACGCGAAAAATGTCAGCTATTCAGCCGTTTCATTTTGAACCCGAGCGATAAGCTAGTGAGGATGACAACACAGAAAATATACACGAAGAACAAGAAGACGTAGTAGATGAACAGAGACATGAGGTGCGAGTGGGACAAAACAGCTGGTGTCAGTGCGGAAACTGCATCTTCATGACAACCGAGCGAGAGAGCTGTTGTCAGGAGCTTCAATTTTTGTCAGCAGCTGTTCAAGGTACCGTAAAACATCATCCACCGCTGTCGTATGCTTTATATGTTGTGATACACAGTAAAACACACTGGAAAGATGCTTATGAGATTGATCACTGTTGAAGATATCCCGTGCATCACAGCACACGACAACTTCGGGGCAGTTTGTCTTAACCGAGACGTGCTGTGGGCTGCCCTCAACAGTCTCCATGACCGGGAGAGTGCTGGAATAACGAACCGGAACCGAGTCACCAATAGGTAACCGTGTAATAAGCGGGATAATGTATAATGAGCCGGTGAATACTGGGAAAATAACTCCCGACAGTGAATAGAATAGTTCTATTCCCCTCATCAAATACCACAAACTATTTTCATATGTTGTGAAGAGAGTAAATGAATGTGGAATTTCTGTTTGCCGGTCTTGTAGATATGCTGCATATCGTCAGTTTAAAAAGAATCCGCAGAGCCATTCCTTCATGTGCCATGTTGTCTTTCGACTGGAAATTACATCCGAATGCAGCGCAATGTGGCATTTTGTCGGGTGATAGTGTCAGGTAGCAGCAGCCGTCAGCTGCAACAACTCACTTCCTTAAATAGAGCAACCATTCTACGTCATTAGTTGCTAGACTAATTTATACAATGTGAAATGTCATAGGCTTGTGCTAATAATGTTAGCATGTTGTATTTGTGGGGAAAATGTGTCCGGATTAACACAAGAGTCTGTCTGTTAATGCTGCGAGCTGTAGTGAAGCCAATTTGTGTACTTGTGTTTGAAATCATCTCTATTAAGCCATGTTTACTGTGTGTTTTAAGTCAACTAAACTTCACAGCACTTCAGAGAAACCTCTGCCGCTGACTAGTATTTTGGAGGTGTGACTGCAGAGTGACACAGACACAACCACAGAAGTAAAAATGATCACATCGCCATAGGCGGCGTGCATAAGCTACATGCGTAGGGTCAACGCACGACCATAAATCCAATTTCAGTGATAAAAACACTGAATAAAGCCGTTTCAGGTTAAAGAATATCAGTGGTGTTCTTATGCTGCCTGACACAAAAGGGCTGCTGACTATAGTGGCTGACACAAAAATGAAAATAGCCCAGTGTTTGGTTTGTCCACTCTTGGCTAGAAACATGGCGGGTCAACATGGCGGACTCCATCGATGAGGACCCACTCCCTATGTAGATTTAAATGGCTCATTTTAAGGTAACAAACATACAACTATTCTTATTTTCAGATGATTATAGACAGAAGAAAACTGTTCCATTTCTGCCAACGTAGCACCCTAAATCCTACACACTGGACCTTGAACAGCATAGGCTATGTCTCACTGGAATATTTCACTTTTCACAGAAGGAATATATATTTTCTATTGACACACTAATGCACAAAATATATAAAAAATATCTAAGACAAACATTTTAGCACACTATTGTATACTATTTCTTTTGTAGTGCTAATGATGTTCTGAAAAAATACTTAATTTTACCACTTCATGATGCAGTGACAGTTTAAGAGACAGAAATAAGTAAACAAAAAATATTCAGTTCACACCTGTTCAGTGATCTGAAATATGTGTTTTGGTAGGAAAACTGTCAGAAAAGTACAAAATGAACTGAAAGAGAGTCAGTGAAATTCTGGGGGGAGTTTTGTAGACTCACTGTTCAGCCTCACAGCACTGAATCACTACAGGGATCTATTACATGAACAAAAAATTTTGGTTGTTGCCAACAGAAACATTTAGAAATATCTGTCCTGGGAAATACTGGAACAATATTTAACAACAATACTGAGTAAGCTGGTGGTGGTGGATAATTCCACAATCCTCTTCTGCTTGGTTACGCCAGAGAAATACTGAATGTTGGTAGAAAGGCAGCTTGAGATAGAATTTGTAAAACCAGCCCCCAGAGTCTGCAGCACATTGTTTTTAATATGTGCCCTGAAAAAAACCCAGCTGTGGTGTTCCTTAGATAAGGAAATAAGATGCACTCCAGCCTGCCTCTCATTTCTGCAGCTGTGACTTGACGCCCTGTCCGTGCTTTGTTCTGAGCTCCAACAGTGCATATGTAATGAAAAAAGACCTGAGCTAACCCCAGCCCTCAGAGATAAAATCTGTGCCTGTGGCGTGCTGATCTATCTGCAAAGAGTCATGCAGAACAGGCCTCTGAGACTAAAATGGCCGCCACCCTGACCTGTGGTGCAGTTTCTCTAATGACCACTAGAGAGCAGCCACGACCCTTTAGATGTTGATACAGTGACATGTTAAGATCAACAGTGCACTAACAGGGATGTACAAGCACGCACATGGCCCTGGGCATTCACCTGCACACATTAATGTGCAACACACACACACACACACACACACACACACACACGAGATTATCTCATAAATGGCCTTGCTGTCTTCTGTTCCTCTGCACTGGAAATCTTTCTGTGGCTGCTGTATGAGAGGCTGCATCATCTAGTATTTCCATCTGTCAAGATGAGGGCTGAATCAGAAGTGTACTGAAATGACCAGTTCATGGAGTATACAAAGCAGTTTACAATGACTTATGCGTGCAAACCCAAACAGGACAGGACTGTAATATTTTGAGCCAGTTTTCCCAACATTTATATTATCTTCATCTCTGTCTTTTTTTTTTTTTTTTAACTTGGCTCAGTCCTGGTCTTTGGACACCAGTAAATCCAGTTGCCTTTTTTTTCTCACCTATCTTTCCCAGCATCACTTGTTGTCTCGTAGCACACAGGTGAGGTTTTTCTGCTGCAAGTCCGCTGCCAACAGGATGCACAATTCTTTCAACAACAAGCCCAGGCAATGCTTATTTTTCAGAATTTGTCCTTCATAACAGCCAAGCATCCTCATTTAAACTCGTACTTTTATGCAGAAATGTATGAACCGAGTCAGACTTTTGGTGTTGTAACCACAATTTTAAGCAAAGAATGCAATGTTCAGGGGTAATATTGGTATTTTTCATCCTGGACCTTATTTTTGTTTTTGTGTCTGAGTGACTAATGAGAACAACACTTAAACATGTCCCTTGAATTGGTTCAGTACTGGGCAAGAGGGCTGCAGCTGGCAGCCATGAAACAGGCTGGAATGCGACCACCCGAGGTTTGTTCACATTGTCAGTATACATCCACTAAAAGTGTTTGTTTTTTTATAGGCTCAGATTATAATTAATTAGATTAGATAGATTAGATTCCTTTTAAATAAACAGTAATTTTACTGTGTATGGAGCCAGCATACTTTCACATCTAACTGGGTAAATTAAGGGTTTATTTCAACCAAACCAGAGTTTGTGATTGTTGGAACAGTCAAAAGATGAACCAAGACGTTTTTTGTGAGTTTCATTTTGTTTTTGTTTGAATGAAGTGGGCTTTGTGATAATAATATTACTGCTTATTTAAATGGAGTCTAGTGATTTCAGGGCTGGTTAAAGGTATATTATGCGGGGTTTTCCTAGAAAAATGTATAGACTCAGACAGAAATCATCACTTATGACCCAGTAGAAGTTTCAGCAGGGACTCTGTCCTCTGCCTGTATTTGCTTTTTTACTTCTTATTTTCTGTTTGGCACGTTCATTGGAGTGTGTCACCACAGCACTCAGGTGAGGGCGGGGCTTTATAAAAAGGTGGAGACCAGGTGCCAGACTTTAAGCAGCAGACATCCAAGAGATACAGCGCAGAAAAAAGCAAAAATAGTAAAAGCAAAAAAAATGCTGAGCGAGTGAATCTGAGGTTGGCTTTTACTTACACTGGCAAGCGGGTTTACTAACAGTAACTGACAATCCTGCATAGTATACCTTTAAACAAAAAGGATCCTACACTTCAACAAAAAAGTCTGTATCTGTGGGGATTATTTCCATTATGATGTCAGACGCTTAGAATAATTAATATGATTCTGTCAGTGGCTTTTAGTGAACGTAAATAGATAGTGTGCACATGCCAGAGTGGTTACACTGCAGCCTGTTTGGGGGCTGTTGGGAGATTGTTGTTCCCATTAGAAACATTGAAGCAACATGTTGACTTGGATCCATTAGTTGTCTCAAGCAAGTTTACTGAAGGAGGGACAGCAAAGGCTCCGTGGAAAGTAGGATTTCAAACTAAAATCTTATGGTATGCTTTAGAAATACTGCAACAAAAAAAATCCCTACATCTATACAGATAATGGAAAAACAAAACACCAGCAGTACTACTGTCCTTTAACTAACTGAAAAACACCACACAGACACTTTTTTTGGCAACAGAACAAACAACTCCCAACATCAGAGGTTCTTCGATGGTCCGTTTATATTTTTTGGAGCAGTTGCAATCTGTTTGAGGCAATAGAAAGATTCACAATTCTCTTTTTAAAACACGTTTGGTCTAGCAACAAAAAGGTTACCGACGTTATATCTCCATACAGGTCTTATAGTCAGGTTCTTCTGCCTAAGGATCACAAGGACATACATAACGTTGTCAGTTTCCAGATGCTTACAAACAAATACAGTACGTCAGTTTTTCATCCAGTGTTTTCGTGGGGACAGTTGCATTATGAGTCATTTTTCAAGCATCGGAAGATGACCTCTAGGACTTCTAAACAGTAGTGGGTAGGGAGAACCAGGGTCTGTTGTCACGTTTTTCAATTTAGCCTTCCTCACATTAAAAAAAAAAGAAAGAAAGAAAATCACCATTTAGTTTCAGATTTACTGACAACAAATTCTCATGCATTCATGGGCACAATTTTTGCTATTTTGCAAGAGACCAATTAATCTGAGCTGGGGGTTTTCATGCATGGGGAATACAAGAATCCAACTTTTGATTGTTCTCAGTTATGTGGCTAATAATCAATAGTTATCAATGTAAAAGGGGGACAAACATTTTGTGCACAGTTAAAATACAGACATGTTGGAAATACTTCTCATGGACGTAGCACCTTTTTGGACTGCTTTAGTGACAACGTGGATCCCTGGGCCCTGGTCTACTCTACTCCACATAGCAACAACATTACTACACAAAGTCGACAATTTAGTGTGTTGACCAGAAAATAAAATGTGAACAAAATTCCTACATGTAGCTGTTTTTTTTTTTTACAAGTCTTTTTCCATAATGTTGCTGCTATAAGTGACATCCACATCTGCACATAAAAAGTATATATTTATATTTATATAATATATATCCGTACTCTATTAACAGTTTTGTCTACCATGAAGTTAGAATTGCCACCCATCTCTCAGAAAAGTTTTTTTTTTTTTTTGTACTTCAAACATTGATTATTTTACAACACAGAAATCAACTAATTTTGTACAACTTTGGAGGAAGCGATGCTCCGCCCGGTCAGAGTCCCTCCATGATTTTCTTCTTCTTCTTTTTTTTTTCTTTGTTTTTTTTTAAAGTTTTCTTTTTATGCTTTCTCCCCAGTCCTGGTGCAGTTAGACAGTTTTCATCCCAGTAAAACACAGTTTAGAAAAACCAAAGCATTTACAAACTGGCATCGTTAGAACCGCAAGAATGTTCAGCTTCTGCTGAACTTGGACCCTTTAACACGCCCCTAAACCTTCCCCCCTGCCTTCTTCAGCTGAGGGGAAGTAACCCCTGTTTGGCACGATTATATACACAATGAGCACAGTTGACTCACAGGAGGGGCTCATGGGAACAAAAATGGGGATTTGAGGTGTTAATGTGGAAAGATAGCCGCCAAAAAAACCAAAGCTTGCCTCAAAAAAATGAGAGTGTTGTCACGGAAAAGGCTGCTCCTGAGTCAGCTATTCTGTGAGAACTATCTGTAGGGCAGTTAAAGGAGCACCGTGACCTATCAGAATTGACGCTTTAATACTCAATTCATATCCAATATTTCACAATAGCAACGCGCTGACATCTGGCTGTAGCTGTGATATGAATTTTGAAAGTCTGAGTGCAGATACTGTGTGTGTATTATTTTGTGTGTTTAAAGGGGGGGTAGTTAGTGAAGGAAGTGAGGTTGACCCAATGGCGAAAGGCCTGACATGACACAGAAAATAGTGCAATGTACAGTACACAATGCATCTCCGTAAATGTACAGTGTACATCAAATACTATACAACCAGAATCGAGAATTAAAAAAGTAGAAACACAACGAAAGAAAAAAAAAAACTGTTACAAATGACAGAGTCCAGAAGTTCTTTGCTCAGAGGAGGATACATCACGCTGAAGCCATAGAGAGAGAAACAAAGGTTTGTGTGACAGACGTCCTACATGTCCTACAGCTCTGCTTCTTGTGCTTCACATTACTAAAAGCCATGTTGCTATACCACATATTTACAGGTTTCTCCTGGGTATCTCTCACACGTTCCACTCGCAATCCAAAACCTTCCATCAAGTCCACTGATTCATTTTTCTCTTTCATTGCCCCTCTTCATCGCCTTATATTCCCCACTTTTTCCCATCTTCTCCTTCATGTTCTCTTTCATCATGTCCATTCCTCTTACATTCTGTATCCAGAGGCCTTCCGGTGCAGGAGGTCTTTCTGTCTGCTGAACCTTCTCGTAGTAGTTGATCACAAACTAAACACAGAAAGAAAATGTGTCTGTCAGTTGGTGGTGTGCATGCACATGCATGGCTGCTCCTCCGTTCGTTTCTGTTCTTCCTTCGTCCCCTCTCTCTCCCCCCTCAGATGTCTCAGAAAGGAGTGTAATGTCTTAGGTTTTCTCCTCATGTCTCTTTTCCTGCACTCCATCCTCCCCCATCTGTCGTCCTGCTATCTATGATGCTACTCAGGAACTACAGGGGAGGATGGGGAGGGAGGGAAACTGTCCTCTCATCTTCTCTCCTCCACTTGTTAAAGTAACCCCTTCACCATCCTTCCTTTCCTCCTCCTCCTCCTCCTCTTCCTAATCCACCAGCCTCATCTCCCCTTAGACCCAGGAGTCTGGTGAGGCTGGATAGTGGCTGGTCTCATAGTTGAGCTCGCTGTAGGGCCGCGAGGCTGAGTAGAAGTCTACATAGTTGCCGGTGGACTTGAGGCCCTGCAGGTGCATGTTGAGGTCACCCTGTGGGGGGCGCCCTCCTGCATGAACCTGGTTCTCATAGAAGGCCTGGTCCTCGTAGTTGACGCTGTCGGGTGGGGGAGGGTTTTGGAAAGGAGGGTAGGGCTCTGAAGGCAGGCCTTGAGAAGAGATCTGTAAAAAAGAACAAGAACATTATTCAGAGAGGGTAATGATAATTATAATCTTGTATCATCAATGGCTACGTCCAAAACATCATGACGTGAGGCTTTGCACAAGAGTTCTACACAGTTGACAATGCTTAAAATATGGGTGTTGCTGCAAAGAAGCTCTAAATTATAAAATGTTGAGGCTTCAGACATCAAGATGGGCACCAAAGAACAGTGTCACCAATTCAGTATATGACCAAATGCCTCCCCAGAAGAATGTTTTGCAGCATTACGAGGTCACATTGAAGTCGACCTTGAAGTTGACCTTACACCTGCAGCAGGTGTAATTAAGCAGCAATGATTTTGGTATTGTGCAAAGTGTTTAGCCACGTGGTTTAAGGCCCTGACACAGCAACCCGACTGTTGACCATTGGTGAATGTCTGTCACCCTAGTTTTTGTGGTGCGTCCCGCATCATTTGCACAAGTTGGCCCTTGTCTGTGGCTTTTTGACCGATCCAGCATGTTAAATTGGTGCACAAGAATGTTCATGTTGTAATGTACCAGTAAAAGAAAAGTTTTAATTTAGGTCTGTTACTTTTATTGTTTATATTGCTGTCTTTTATTTTTGATGGTTTTATTGACTGAAAAATAGATTTTGGAACTCTGTTTTTGAATTACTGACAGAGCCAGACAGCCTACAGAAAGAGGCCAAGACAGAGAAATACATTAAGTAGGAAGAGGAGAGAGACAGAGAGAGAGCAGTAGGCCGACTGATGATGTCACTGGAGGACATGTTCAACAGTCGCAAAGTCTTCAAAAAAAGAAAAAGAAAAGAAAGGAAGAAAGTTTTGACTTAAGTCTGTTATTTTATAATAAACAGTTCAACTATTGTGTTCAACTTTGTTTGGCTGACAGTTTTTCTGATCACTGAGAATGCTGATTTGACAGTAAAAAACAAAAGACAGCTTTGTAAGTAGCAGCTACTTTTGCCTTTTTTCATAGCTTAGCTTGCTACATTTCTCTGGGGATAGCTTTAGAGTAGTGAAAATTTTGATATAAAGTACCTGGTAGCTTAGCCCACTACATTTTCAAAGTAGCTTGCCCAACACTGTCATTGAGTTAGCTAGCATGCTAGTATCTGCACACAAAATGAATTAGACTGTTGTGCACTGCTGTGAGACTGCCAAGTCATACGTTTAGATACAGCCTAGGATATTGCTGCCAAAGGGTATGATGGGTAATATGAAAGGCATTTACTGGCAACAAAGCAGAATTGAATGCCACACCCTGAAGGCAGTTCACTGCACTATTACGATAATGCATAAATGGGACTCTATAAGTTTATAGTGACCCTCATAGTATTTTATCCCCCTTGGTGTCACTAATAAATTCCCATACTATAAAATGACTAGTTTTGCTGTCATATTTTGTCTCCATTTATAACTTACTAAGGGGTTACTATACAGCAGTTTATCCTCTTAATCTGTCATGAAGAGGTAAGAAGAGCTTGCGATGCAAAAACACCAACACTGAGAGAGAGAGAAAGAGAGAGAGAGAGAGAGATGCAAAGACGTCTCCTAGTCTATCAAACGTTGAATGTTGTGGTTCTTCAAATGTTTTTTTTTTCCAGAGAACCTGGAACACCTAAAAGTCCTGAGTTGAAATGTAATAATATATTTGCCTTGGGTGTTTCCATTTCCTCCCTTTGTGAACATCTCTCCTTAGTTATTTCCATGACTAATGCATTCTTTGTAAATTACTAGCTTATTTAAATGACAGCTAGAAGTAGTAATCCATCACATAAAGGGAGTGAATACTTTGAGGTATTGGTGCTAGCAGCACTTGTCTCAATACAGAGACTGAGTTCTTTGTGATCACATTGTTAGGGGCACAACAGCGATCACATTTAACACAGAGAAGTGACTTGTCACACCTGATTATACTTCAGGTCATCAGTAGGCGACACGTATGCTCCTCTGTGCAGCGTTGAAGAGCCACTGGAGAGTTGACCTGCAGAGACACAGAGAGGTGAGGACTTCAGATGAATGCTTGCTCTGAAGCATTTGTTCAGGTATTACTGTGAAGGCAGAGGAGTGTGGGTAGGCTGTCAGTGTTATCGGGTGGACGTGACACATTTCTCATTAAGAGTAAGAATTAAAATGACAATGAATGATGATGATTAAGGAGAGCTCGGAACTCTGTGTTTCCCACACAGCTGCTGTCAGCGTGCAAAAAAATGTCTGCAAACATTAATTAATGAAACACTGAAACCTTATGGTAGTCTCATTTTAGCTTACAAACACTGGTAGTGGCAAATATTGTATGTTCATGAATATCTCACTGACAAAAGTTGACATAAAAAGGATACATTTGACATTTTGGGAAACATGCTTCTTTGCTTTCTTGCTGACAGTTATATGAGAAGATTGAGGAGCTGAGTGACTACCTACCTACCTACCTACCTAATGGTGTAACATGATCATCTTATTATTATCAGCTGTGTGACAAAGGTGCAACCTGTATAACAGATCAGTGTACCTGTGTGTCAGTGTTACTGTTGATCGTCCAGAAGGCCCAGAGGCTGAAACGCCATCACAGTAAAAGAAATGCATATAGTGCCAGACACTTGTTTTCTAAATCTATTTAGCTTACAAACACTCACAGTGGCAACTACTGTATGTTCATAAATCATCTCACTGACAAACCTGATATTAAAAAAATATGTTTGACATTTTGGGAAACATGCTTCTTTACTTTCTTGCTGACAGTTAGACAAGAAGATTGATACCACTCTTATGTCTGTACCCTGAATATGGAGTGACTGCCAGTGGTTGATTAACTTAGCTTAGCACAAATACTGGGAGCTGAGGCAAACAGCTAGTCCTCGCTCCATCCAAAGATAGCGAAATCTACCTATCAGCACCCCTAATATTCGCTAATAGAATGGTGCAAAAATGAGTCCTAAAAGCTGGAATGAGTCAGCATTTTTGCATTTCCAGTTCCCTTGTCTTGAAGTCAATGGATTTTTTGAGTGGGTATTTGGTAAGACACCTGTGGTGGCTGAGACTACAGAGGTTGGCAAACACTGAATCTACTTAGTGGTTCGCCTTCCAAGCCTTGCTGTGTTTATACTCATGCTTTTTGCAAACTATCTGTATTCAAACTTTTCAACTTTTACATTTATCAATTAAATTTTTTTACTTTTTACTTTGGGCGATTGTGTTTATGCTTCAGTTTATTGCTGAGTATCATAACACTAATGGAGACACTGTGTAGTAACAAGTAACAGTCAAACACAAAATCTACCCCCCAAAAAACACAATTTGGCGTTTTAACACCTTGATTTCTCTGTGTATTAAACAAATCAGGTATAAAGTGGTGAGTTTAGAGGTGCTGGTAGGTGGATTTTGGTAGTTGAACAGAGCCAATCTAGCTGTTTCCCCCTCTTTACAGTCTTTGTGCTAAGCTAAGCTAACTCTCTCCTTCCTTTTCATTGTCTACACAGATACTCTATGTAACTCTCTGCAAAAAAATAAATAAATTAGTGTTTCCCAAAATATTGAACTATTCCTTTAATATTGTAAAACCTACACAAGCACATGTGGTTGGTATTTATTCTAATGCAACACACTGAGCTGAAAACACTCAGGCTTCATGGGAGAATGTGTCTTTGTGTCAGACACGCAGTATGGAATTCCTACCCATCATGGCGTCCTTCCGGGATGTGTGTTCACCCTTGTTGCCATGGTAACTGGCATTGCCAGTCGACTCATAGTCTGCCTTCCTCTCCTTCAACGCCATCATCTCCCTGGGGGAAGCAGGGGCGCTTGCTACACACAAGCACACACATACACACACACACACACACACACACACACACACACACACAGCACAGGGAATATCTTTAACCTTCAATCCATCATGAACACATTATCAATACACTTTTAAATTCATGAGGAGGAGACTACAGCAGGCACAACACTATTCATATCACACGGGAGTCCCTTCACGGCAGAAAGACCAGAATGATTTGTACTTTTGCAAGCATCTCAGGTTTTGTATTTACCTCAACAAAGGCACAGCACTCTGAGGCTTCACTGTGTGTATTATTTCCTCTAACCATCACCCTGAAATGAGTCAAAAACGGGGGCACTGGGTGCTGTTTGTATTGCAGCTCTATGGGTATTGTGCCATTCTTCATAAATCTAGCTTTTTGACCAGGGTGTGATTTCAAAGAGGTAAATATTGAGTCATCCCTCCTCCCTGCTTCTGCTTTACTCTTGCCTCTGTCTTGTCTATTCTTCTTTCTGTCTGGCTGCAGGCCGATCTCTCTCCAACTGTATTTACTACGTGTACACATTTTCATCTTAAACTCCCACTGGCCTATTAATCCATCTCTGTCTTGGCATTACTCACCCAAAAATCCACTTGTACCAATTTGAAAAAGTATCATATACACCGACAGTTGGGAGAGAACAAGAAATGCTGGACTGACAGGGAGCGGTGGGATCAGATGCAATGATAATGAGTTAGATCTGGTTAGCCATGTTGGAGGAAACCTGGCTATTGATTCAGTGCCATATGGTTCAGTAGCATTTCCTCTAATATTCAAATCATTATCAACAGCCTTTCACATAGAAGCTGCTGGCTATGATGGAGCCCGCCAGCCTGTTTGTGTGGCTGCATCTGTCGCTTTGTCTCTCTTCTGTATAACACATTTAGCATTGATCCATACACTCATTAATGCTAATATCACAAGTCTCATTGTAATATCTGCACCTACACGGCCAATTATTCTCTGCCTGCTGCTGTGCTAAGCAACTGTTGTAGGAAACTACACATTCCTGGGGCTTTTTATAAAATAAGGTTTCTCTTGTTTGTGAAGAATTGCCACAGCAGTGAAATTAAACAAATGGCTTGGCAGACCATCTGCTTGCGCAATTGTAAACTGAGAAACAAAATAAAAAAAATTAGTTTCCAGACCAAAGTGTTTATCATTTTGCCATTGTCAGTTGACAGCGTCATAAATCCACCTCTGGTGATTTTTTAAAATGCAGTCCAATGAGACCCATTCAAATACTCTCACATACAGTAATATCAAATTGGTTTGAATTATGTATTGGCCAGCAGAAACCGCAACAATATATTTCCCCAGTGGAGGCTTTTAAAATATATCAGACTTTCAGTGTCATGAAATATGATTGAGACAATGCAACCTGCCTGCCATTTATTGCAGAACTGACGCTACAGACCATTGAGACTCAACTTTCGGTCCACAGGCCAAATCTGGCCTGTGATAGGGTGCTGGGTGGCCCGTCGACCATTTTGTAATTCACAATGAGAATGAATTAATTCACACTGCAAATTAGTTTGTACTTTGAATGGAAATAAGGTGCCAGAGTGCATCAGAAAGCATCAGATGGAGGTTGTTTATCTAGGGATGTCCCGATTTAATCGCAAAGATCAGTATCGGGGCAGATAAAGACATTTTATTACTAATGGGCCTCAGCTATATTTATGCTTTGTTTTATGTCTGCTGTCACACAGGTGTTTTCACTGGCGAAGGTTTCTTACACAGCGACGCAACAAGCGCAGCTGTCGTTAACCCTCGTCTGTTGTCTGCCCCCCATTCCGCTACTCTAGCCGCATAACACCACATGCCATAAGCTACAGAAAAATGCAGTTTGTGACTGTTAATTCTCTTCTCTTTCAAAGTTCATTTATAATGATTATTTATGTTTTTATTCTGTATCGTGATTTTAATGCATTTTCTTCTTCTGTAAAGCACTTTGAATTACTTTGTGTACGAAATGTGCTCTACAAATAAACTTGCCTTGCCTTGCCTTGCCTTGCCTTAATTTATGTGATATACCAAAGTTATGAGCATTTATTCCAGCTCAGTGTGAGAGTCTCTTGCATTTTGCTGTTGTCTCTGGCAGAGTCGTGTTTCACTGCAGGCGGAGGAGAGAAAGACAACAATTGAGAGCCAGAGACAACCACACACCAAACGCCACTGTAAGTGCGACAAAAAGCACGAGCAAAAGCCAAAATTAGTAATTTATTGCAAAAGATGCAGAGATGCTTCATGGAATGCAATTTACTCAGGTAGGCTACTTCATGACCAAAGCAACAGACACTGGAGAACACTCTCATAAAGAAAGAGAGGAATTCCCTTGAGACAGCACCAAGGCCAAAAAGACAGACGAGAGGATTCCACATTCTATACTTTGCTATTATGTGAAAAATAAAAAAAAATAATAATCCCCTGCCAATTTTACATCCTGGCTTCATGTCTGAGTGAGTGTCAGAGTCTCTTTCTACAGCACTGTATGTGTTGTGAGGCAAACGTCACAACATATAAGTATCTCCACTCTTATAGTATATCTAACATATATTTTGAATATGAGCCATCTTAACAGGTTGGACCTGTTAATTCAAGTCTGAATTGAATGTTGTCACGTTTGAATAGAAGCTAAAGCAGTGCAGAAATAAAACATGCAGATAGAGAAGTTCAACGCATGTTGGATGCGCCTTATTAAGAAGCATATAATAACTTCTACATTTTATCATCATGTCATGCACACAGAAAAAGTCAAAGAAAAAACTCAAATGAGTTAGTGTTAAGTTTTTAAAGAGATTCCTCTCATGTTGGAAGGGTCTATAAAAATGAGAAAGTTAATTAGTGGAGAAGAGGGGACAAGCTTCTCTTGCACTCATGACTATTATTAATGAGGGATGATGCGGCAAAATACTGCATGGGTTTAAAAATCCATTACTGATACAGCCTGTGAGATAATGTTAAAATGCTCTGCTTCCTGCATTGTGGCTCTCTCCATAACAGCCCTGTTATGTCTGAGTAAAGGAACATTTGAAACATTTTGATTACATTCCACATATGAAATTGATAGCTGGCTTTGGTTTCACTTGACATTTTTATTGTCCTGCCGTTAATGTCAGAGACTGTTATGCCCACTAAAAAAACACTGATAACATTTTTATTCCAATTTTTTTTAGTTGGGATGTTGTCCTGAACCCTGGAAAGCTCATATTAGTCAAACCCTAATTTCGACAACGCAAGGGCGGAAAACCTTTTTAGGAGGCACCGTGCAAGGATTTCACTTGACAGCAGATTCATTTGTCAGTGGCCGCCATAGTGTGAAGGTTAAAGCAGACTTGTGCTAGTTTGGAGCAGGGTTTGTTTGACTGGACTATACAGATGGAAAGATTGATAGAGGACAAAAGGGAAGACAGGAGAGTGGGGGTGGGCGGATAGACGCACCTGATCGATTGTTGGGTGAGGTCCGTACGGGAGAGATGGACGGAGTACGAGAGGAAGAATAAGGTCGCTGTCTGTCCCTCTCTATCGTGGAGGAAGAGCCGACAAAATGGTACTGGGAATAACCATCCTGAGGAAGAGAAGAAACGAAAGAGAAGTGATGAAAGGAGGATAAGAGAAGTGATGAGACAGTGTACGAATTAATGCATCTACATGCTTTGCAATGGTGTCATCAGTACTCAGTTTCCAGTGTTAAAACATCTTAAGAATTTACCTTTTTATAGAGGCTGCGGAGGTCTCTGTATTGCCACATGCTGTTCAGGACTTGAGATGCTGCTTTCACCACTTTAGGACTATGTCTGGGAATTCAGCAGAGGAAAAAACATGCAGTATAAAGCTTGACTGTCTTTCATTTTTGTTTTTGCTGATGGGAGTTATAAAAACATCATAATGCAAAAGAACCAAGGAACAGACTTGTCTCACTGCTGTCTCCAAAGAAGACAAGACAACCAGAGATGCAAAATGAAAAAGTCTTCTTTATCTCCTGAAATATGGCACTTAAATTGTACTGAGGCCAAATTGCATAATTGCCCGGTTGATTGATTGATTGGCCAATATTTCATCTGCGTCCTCCAGGGTTTGACTCAGCTGACTAATGGCTACAGGTTTAATTGGCTCATATGGCCTTATCAGCAGCTAACAAATTAAACTTTATTTCTTCAAGTCATTTGGTGAATGTTATTGTTTTGGATTCTGTGACGGCATATCATGCCCTTGCAGAAATGCAAAGTAGGAACTTTCTTTGAAAAACAAGATTTTAAAAGAGAAAGATGTGTTTATCTATGTATTTATACCTTCAGTCATGGACAGATTATGACACAATGGGCCCCTGGGCCTGGGCATGTAGAAGCCCCAGAAATAACCTTTAGCCTGTGATTACTTGCAGAGCACTGGAGAAAAATAATGCAACTCTTGGACATAAAAGTATGAGGCAAAACACAGTTACATTGTGTCAAAATTCCCTCTAAGACCCGCTGGGCCACCGGTGATCCAAGCTGACATTCCTGTCTTTAAGAGGCTGAGTTTTCAAGCTAGAATTGAGATACTGGTGTCATATAAAACTAGACAACCCAAGGAATCCAGTGGTACCAACCATGTCATGCCTCTCAGGAAGGTGGCTGAATAACCTTCCAAAGTAAGGCTGTGTTGGAAAGGGAATAATGGCATGGCCATTTCATAGAGGTCCCTTGACCTCTCACCCCAAAATATCTGAAGGAAAACGGGTTGTATGGGTACCCACAAGTCTCCCCTTTACAGACATAGTCACTTCATGATAATTCCATGCAGTTTAGGGCACAACTTGTGCAGGCTTTTGCATGCAGTATAAATGTGTTATTTTCACCTACTGTGTATGTATATTTCTGCATACTGGGGTCCCTGAACAGTGTTGGAATTGCCTGAATTGGATATGACTGGAAAGCTGATGCTCTTATGGATTCTTTGAGCCAAATTTTAATCATGTGTGATGATGTTAGTAGCCATTTCATTGCAGTGAGATCATTTCTGTATGTATAAAATTAGCTATTGTGACCTCTAGGATAATCACAGCCACAAATTAAAGACCTCGGATGAGACCTTGACGGTATTCTTAAAGGTCTCTGTGTCTCAATGCGGTAGTTCTGAGGGATTTTTGACTATTTTTATCAAGTCTCAAGTGGCGAAACATGCTTCAACAAAGCACCAGACTGTGTGACAAATGGTATCGACCCAGAAATTGCTACAACAACTAATGAGAGCCAAAACACAATGTTTATACATACAGTATCTATGACTACCCTTGACGTGCATTACTGGTCAAACTTTGCTTCAGACCTTATTGTCTGTTGAATGATTTGACTGCTGACTCATAGCTCTAAAACAAGCACACAGCCTCTCTAAACCTCTACCACTTCCTCCTGCTTCACCCCTGTGTCTCTGCTGCATGATCTCTCTCTCTTTCTCTACCTATCTCCGCCACAGTCATGTTCCAGCCCTTTCTTATTCCACTTACTTGTCCTCTTGGCTGATGAATTTTTCTACATCCACCTCTTGGCCTACTTTACCAATCAACCTCCTTATCCTCATGCCTAAGTATCTCTTTCTTCACGCCCCCCACACAGCATCTCTGTTCTACCTGCTTGCTATGTGCTTTGTTAATGAGCAAATAACCAATGTATGCTTCTTACAGAACAGCAGGCTGCCTGATTAGCATTAATATGTGTGCATCCCACAATCAACATTTGGAAATATGGAGACAATTAAACACAGATTATCTCCAGTCCAGCAGCTGTCTTAGATGTGGCGACTGTGATTTGTGTGCTGATGTGCAATGTTTTTCACAACATAGAATTATGCTTAATAACATCACAGAGCTACAAATTTGGGTGGTTGCAATTTGAATAAATTCAGTTTTTGATTATGGACACACTCTGAATGAATTTGCCAACTCAGAGTTGTGTTTTGTTTTTGATCGTAACTACGAGGCAATATCACGATGCACTTGTGGTTGTTGTCTGCTGATGAACGCTGTCCAATGATGGTAGCCTACTTCTACCTACAATCACATCTTCTCATCCTTCTGTACTACCTTCTTTCTTTAGACCTCCTTCCACCTGACATCATCTTCCCATTCGGCTTACTTGTCTCCTTTGCTGCGGGCGATGCCGATGAGCTTCTCGATGCCACCGGCATCCCTCAGGGCCTTGGTGTTCTCCATGTTCTTGGTGATGACCTCATGCAGCGCGCAGCAGATAGCTGTGATGGTGTCGTCCGACATGGTCTTCCCCACCAGGACGCTGCTGTTGGTGCTTCCTCCGCCTCCTCCCCCGCCGCTGCTGTTGTTGTTGTTGCTGCCTCCGGGCAAACGGTGCACCAGGTCCCTCATGGCGTATTTACCTGTGGGCATGGTGGGTAAAAGTGACAGGATGGGGTGGGGTTGATGTGGAATAAAGGGTTTGGAGGTGGAAGGAGACTGTAAGCTTAAGAAAAATAACTCAAATAACTCTAAAGAGAGAAGGATTAGTAGTGAACATCTAAAGATTAATGTCAGTTCTATCCTCACAACTTTGTTGATCTGATCTATAAAATAATACCAATACATCTGGAATGAGAAACAGCTGAAGGACTTTTCTCTGCACCTCCCCAAAATTTGATTACATTTACTCAATCATTTCTGGACAGTCCCTAAGTCAACTGTGGTTTCTGCTCCTTTCCTTTTCTTACCTGAAAAACGTATGAGACTTAAACCAGCTGCAACTCACAGCTATGAAAATACAGCCTGTGGGGCTGTCAGACAATAACGATGACTTGACCACGTGATCCATCACCAACTGACTACATTTCCCATGACAGCCCAGCACTGCTATCAGGCAATGCTGTCCAGGCTGACCTCTGCCCCTCATTCTGATTGGGTCATCACCCTGGGTGATGGGGGTGGGGGCAGTGCTATGACCCACTGACAGCTCACATCCACACTACATGTTTTTTCCTGCTCTAAAAGTCCTGCTAGTGCATGAAGCCTATAAACTTCAGATTCTTTTTGATTAATACATTTATAAATCATGAAATAATACCAAATACTTAAGTAAAACTACAGTAATGAACTGTGTATACAAGCAACAAGGTCCTTTTCAACTGCACATGTGTGCAGCTGAAGAAAAATATGGTCTTAAGCGGTTGCACCATGACAACAGTCTGCGGAAGTTATTTATAACCAGTTGCGAGAAAAACATATATTCAGCTTAGTCACCAGAAGATAATGTTGGCACTGTACGCTTCTGCAAATCACACACAGATTCCATTTGTACATTTCATACACATCATTTTAACGTACCTAAAGGGACATCGCATATGAGCTGACTTTTCACTGAGAGATGGAGGGGACAGTGCAAACCACTGCAGACTACAAACAGTGACTTTTGTGCTTAAAGCCACAACAAGACCTTTTCTTAACTATAGCCAAGTGGTTTTAGTGCCTAAACATGTACATTTTTCACAGCTTAGTCATACCTAAAATTTCAATGTGTCCACTACATAATAACGTTCAAATGTAAAATATCTGTGGTTTGCAGAAATGTACAGTGCCAATAATTTTTCTGGTCATTGGTTTGACATATATGTAGTGTGAGCACTGCCATGATAACATTTACAGACAAAGCCAGGAAAAGCTGTGCTTTAAAACACTGAACACAGTAGACTGAGCTAAAACTAGACCAGATGCTTCAAGTCAATAACGTTGCTGAATATCATGGTGATGGTATCACTTCCGATAAATACACAGATGCTAACTTGCAGTCAGTTCTGCCTTTCTGCTGCTTTCAGTAAACTGCTAAAGTACAACAAAATACTTGCTAAATTTAAACAAGAGAGGAAATTCTTTCCAACATTCTGATATTGAACAAACTGAACATTGAAGGAACTATAAAAAAAAGAGACGGTTACATTTAAAGTGCAGCTTTCTACTGATACTCGTTAATCTTGTCACGATAGTGGAATTTCTAACTTTGATACAATACCTTTAAAAATATCAACATTCAATACCATTTTCGATACCACGGGGACATAGATGGCATAACATTTCAAATATTTATTAAAAGATAAATACAATGATTCTAAACATGAAATAACAACTTTCTATTCCTGGTAGCAAAAAATAGCAGAATGACTTTTGCAAACATTTACAATAACTGAGCGCAAGAAAGCATGGCTGATGGCTGTGTATCAATACTGCAGAAAAGGAGTATTAAAACTGTTTCAAATATTCAGAATAGGTATGTATCAGTAAATCAATATTTTTGACAACGTTGCAATGATGATGAAAAACTACATACTGTGCAGCCCTATTTTAACAATAAAAAACACAATTCTCTCAAAGTGAAAAGTAATTAACAGCTGTCTTTTTACAGTAAGTTATTTAAAGACATAATTGAACGATTATACTGGTAGGCAATATTCACATTACTACAGACATACAAATGCTCAAAGGGAAGCACTATATCGAGTTTGTAACACTGCAGCAATAAATCAACAGTTGTCTCACAGCGGACCTGTCTGTGCAGACAGTATTGATATCTACTGCTGAAAGCTCTGAGGACGCAATGACACAAGATGTTGTGTCTCTAATGCAATTTTATCATGTTAACACAACACAAGTGAGGGCAGGACTATATGCCCTGTGGCAGCGGGATATAAGATTAACGTGACAACCTACATACACTTTACACATGAATGGCTGCATTCACATACATAGACAGCACACACAGACACAGACAGCTCAGCTCAGAGCCTCAAGCATCAGGCAGGATAAGAGGAAGGAGGCATGTGGTTGTTGCTATGGGGACCAGCAGAAAAGCCGAATTTATTGCAGACATCACTTGGTCTCCAAAGAAGGATCAAGCATCAAACAATCAGTCAGAGCGACACTACTATCTGCTTCAAGGAAACTATCTTTATGTGTGCATAAATACAGACAAACACTATAAAGACATGTATCTCAATTTCTATCAAAGAGATACCCACAAGCCTACTGTCAGTCAGCCATCCCTAACAGCAATAACCCTCTACGCAAGTGACATTTTAACAGCTCATTTTAAAAACATTACTGTGAAACACGTCTACTTAAACAGGTATCATATGCATTATTAAAGCAAGTGAGTAATACTACAAGTGGGCGAAGATGACTGCACTTGTTTTCAGTGCAATTATCTTCAATTAAGGCAGAAATCAGCACTGCTATCAAAAAAAATCTTGAATAAAGTAGGTTTGCTTTAGGATTTTACTCTATGTGTAATAACTTTTTTGTCGCCTTCATGACCTTTCAGATTGTATGTGTCCCTTTGTAAAATGTCACTCTTTGTTCGCTGTGATTGAACTACTCACCGATGAGCTCCTTGTTCCTGATGTCCAGAGCCATGTTTCTCAGTGCGGTGGCCACGGCACAAACCACTCGGTCGTTGTCTATCCTCAGTAACTCCACCAGGATAGGGAGGCCCTTCTCCTTACGTACCCGCAGCCCGGATATACACCGACCACTGGGCAGGAGAGAGGGATGGGTGGGTTTGTAGGTGGACAGAGAGAACATTAGAGACAAAACCTCTTAAGGTCCTCTTATAGTACTTGGTGTTTTTGAGGCTTTCAGCTACATCTCGTGACCTTCAGCAGGGAATGAGCGTGTTCAGTTGTCAGGGAGATGAGTAATTGTTACATATAGTTTATGGTTACTTTGCTATGTAATCTGCAAATTAAGGATGGGAATATCTAGGCACCTTGCAAATAAATTAGACCCTGATTCAGAGGGCTATGATGCTATTATAAAACAATAATAATATGACTGTATAATATCATGGAGGTAGCCACAGTGGTGTCACCCATTGCTTTGTGGATTCTCATTTTGAAGCTGTGAGTTTGGCATTTCAGCTGTTGCCATCTTATTCTCTTGGAGCCAGAAGTGACCATATTTGGATACAGGGTGGAGCAGTGGAGGAGCGAAGGGGAAGATTTCTGAGTTCTTTCTGGTAGTGAAAACTGTTGGAATATACAGTTTATTAACACTACTGTCTCACAAAAACAGTGATACACATACACCCAGTCTCATCCAACTTCTATCTGTGGACATGTTGCTATAGTGTTTGCATTCTCAAATACAGCATAATGCTTTGTTATCAACTGAAATTGCCAACAATGGCTAACCTTTCTTGAGCTGGTATTGCTAACAACATCTTACTTGTACTGGAACAAGATTCCACTTGGGTGTGACGTCATTCCCAGCTCCGACCCCGGACTTCCAAGGTAAAAAGAAGGCAGCAATAGACTGCGGTGACGCTAGCAGACAGCCTGTCACTCAAAGTGGCCCTGCCCTTAAATATGCATAACTTCGGGCCTTAATAAAATGGGCATAGGTGACTTAAAAAATAAATTCACTCACACAGTTGCCATGAATGTTGAAATTAGTTATAAAAACCAAAACCATTTTCTTATACCACCCTGTAAACATGTTTATTTCTGCAGTAATTTTAACATGGGGTTCCTATAGGGATTGACTAGCTTCTGGATCCCGTCCGCATTGACTTCACTTTTTATCCCTGAAGGTTGCTGCTCGATCCCAATGCATCATTTTTTTTCTATACATAATGTATTTTTTCTCACTGTGTGACTACATGCTACTTTTAAAACATAATGTATTTGTAATGATCCACTATTAAAATAAACAGATTACTTTACAGTGTGGCTCATGTCCAGGTCCCTTTTCCCTTCAGCTTTATAGAAGCCAAATGCTTCCATACACTGGCTTTTAAGCCAGGGGTTGCCAGTTAGATTGTGTCCATCATGGATTGTTCACACTAGCTTAGTGAACACAACGCACATGTTTACATCTATTATGTTTCACTATTCAATTGGTTCAGTCGTGGAGTGTACAGCCCAGTCTTACAAAAATGTTCAAAGGTGATCGTAGTGTTGAAGTCTGAATTTAAAATTTCTGATATTTTTCTTTTACATATCAAGAAATAATCTTTCAAGAGAGAATCACAATGCATCAGTATTCTATATGCCACCCTTACTATATATGATGAGGAAGGCCATGTGATGTGGCTGAAAGCTCTGGAATCACCAAGCACGATACCTTTTGTCAAATAGACAGTACTGGGTTTACCAGCATTTCTATCTAATGACAAAATAGAACTGTTACATGCAAGATTATTGTCATCTTATTTTTAACTGATCAATGGGGTCAAAAATCAATGAGGCTAACAGCAAATACACACTGTACATCTAGGCAGTCATCAGCTAGTCCTCTGTATAATGTATGTTATTATCTGTAATATATTGATGAAAATACTTTTATTATGAGGATGTGCATTTTTCTGACTTGTCTGTTGATTTCAGAGAGAAGTGCATCAAATGGAGTCGTGCATGAGGGAATTTCAAAGAGCCAGTAAGTACGATTTGCTATCTAGGTACAGCACAAAATGACCAGAATATAGGGTGGCTATTAGGGTTGTTATTTTGCCGTGTGCTGAGATTTCTCACTTTCAGAGCACTCTGGCACCCACTGGAATTTCAATACACTTCTGCAGATGCCCTTTAGTATCACAGTGATATAGGCACAGTCCTCACCTTCCAGCTGCCAGCAGCTAGGTTCTGCAGAGCCCCAGCTGCTCCCTCCAGGGTGTCTGGGTTGGAGCACTCAGACAGCAGTGTGAGGTAGGGCTTGACGATGGTGGGGTGCCATAACATCTGGATGCCTTTCGGGGGCTCCGCCAAGTCTGGAAATGGGCCGACGCCATCCCACTGCGGAAGATGAGACATAATTCAGAATAGAAAAGCATTTTGAATTCCGTGTGAGGCGAGGTTTGACAGTGGTAGGGTGCCAGCATGGTTCCCTCGGGCAAAAACAGGGGAAGAGGAGGGAGGGAGAGAGAGAGAGAGAGAGAGAGAGAGAGAGAGGGAGATTTACTATTCATAAGCGGTGTATAAATAGGGTGGCATTCATCTATTTGTGCATTTGTTTTTTCTATCTCGTCTGCAATTGAAATCTGACATTTCCGCATTGATGATGCATTTTGAAAAATACACACACATACTGTATATCAATAATAGCTGTGGAGGCTTTGGCTCCTGAATACAGGAGATTTCTCAGCAACACCGTAATATAATTCACACAGATTAGTGCTACTGACATTTGACTGACGTGTGTTGATGAGTAGGCACATTGTGGAAAAACAAAGTACTTTGCACCAAAAAGTAATCATTAGTTGCTGCTCTGGACGACATATTGGACTTGTTGTTACAGTATATGCACCCCCCTTTTAGAAATACACAGAGCAGTGCTTAACTAGCTAGCTACAATTGTTAAAATCTGCAAGCAGAAAAAAATGACAATAAGAAGCCTGTTTTTTTCTACCACTGCCTGAAATCAAGGACTCATTGTTTCAAATATAACTAAGAATCGTTAGTGGTAAATCTGCCACCACTATGACTGTAAACTGTACAAGTGCCATATGAAAACGAAAAGCTTGGCAGATGTAGCAACAATAACTGAGGGGGATGGGACTAAGACAGATATAGATACAGATATTTTTGAAAACTTTTGTTTTTGTTTCAACTTTTGCACTTTTGTTTGATGTTGTCACTATTAAGCTGTGGTTTATGGCGACGTTTTTGGTGTGTTAGTTCACACTCAAACTTATACTGAGGTGTGATGACTGCTTTTCATCTTATCTCAGTATTGCTGCACCACTCCACAGATGAATGCAGGCCTCTGCTTTGCCCAGTATTATATGGTCCACCTCAGCATGCACCAATTAAAGTCCACCACGAACAATGGTTCACTTTCTCTGCTATTTGACAAACTGTTGACTAAGCCTTTATTGCCACCAACTGGCTTGCTGAGCATATGGAGTCATTTTTGCATTTCGGTGGATGAAGATATTTTGTAGAACAAATGTTGTATGGACAATTTTTTTTAAAACAGAGAGAAAATATTCATTTTCAAAAATATCTGTATACATCTGGACTGGGTATTAAATCAGCAAAACTGTCAGCTGACACATATGAGCCACCTTCAAGTTACTACACCAACCATACAAAAAATGTTGAGAGCTACTAAAAACTGGACAAAGAGTATTGTATGCGTAAATGTGTAGCTGGTACAGTTGAATCTTTATCTAAATCTGATTTGTGGGTGTACTGCATTGTATTAATAAAACTGGGACGTCCTGTATGCTTCCTTGTTGTCATTATATAATATCAGACCACACATTTGTTTTGTATAGAAAATGATATCATCTTCCTTCCATCTGCAATGACGTAATCTCACATGTCGTCTGTTAAAGCTCTGTTACACTGCCAACAGACTGCATTGAAAAAAAATCCTGTTGTCTTCCTTTGCTTCTCTTTTTTATCTCTGACCTCATTATTTTACTACTTCCTCTTTCCCCTCTCTCCTCTCTCATCCTTTTGTATTTTCTAGCCCCTACCGAACTTTCTTCACTCTCCCTTTGTATCGCCTCTCCATCAACATATCCTTTCCTCCTCTCGTCTCCTCTCCTCATTCTCTCTTCTAATTACCCCACAGTTGATAGAGTTTTGCCCTCTCCAACAAGCTCCCCAATCGCTACTTCATGGTAATCACCCACAGCTGCACTGGAGTGGAGGCAGACAGATAGAGGGAAGAGAGGGGGTGGTTTGGGGGGAGGGGGGGGCTACGTATTATTACCATTATGGAAAGGTTATGATTTGTCCCTTTACAATCTGATCCCAGGGTTAGTTTTAAGATCCCTCATCTCTCTGCTATCTGCCTGGATACACAAAAAAAAATTCCTTGAGGGCTCGCTTGGCAAATGGAAGTTAAAGGCTTGCCTCATCACCAACATCTCCTTTCTCTGTCTTTTCCAGAAATGAAAGAGGGGGAAAAAAAAGCATGCAAGCTAATGAGCAATTCACCCGTCCCTGATCCACCGGAAGTGTTGGGTTTTTCATTCCCCACAGCTTCACTAGAAGTTGTAAAAGACGTCTCCCACTCAACGAGAATGTGATGCTGATTGCTTATTAACATGACAAGAGGTTAGAGCCTACTCCAAGGCAGCCGTTTGGTTTCTGCCAATTCTACAGCTAAAAGAGCACTAATTTTTTAACTAACCGGAGGATGACACTTTTCCTGTTGGCAACAGATGGACAGACCCAGAAAATCCAGAGTGAAATACTAAATCAACTTGGTGTTTTTGATTCTGGGCACAAGCAGTAAGTCCATCTGTAGGTAAAGCTGTGATCTCCCGATCCTGCTGTAAGAAAAACTTGTGTCTTATTTTGTTGATATTGCACAGAACAACAAAAAGCATTAAATTAAGAAGACACATATTTGCATCACATCAAGCTCTTCCACATGTAGCTGTGAGTCACCTTATTCTGCAGACGTGACCCTAAATAATCCAGGTGGTAGGTGAATACCGGTGGTTGACGTGGAAAAACAACTCCTGCTCAAACATCATGAATATCAAAGAAAGCTGCATTCATAAATATTCATTTGAGACTCGAGATAGTGTGTGAACCAAGGATGAACTGAGCAAATGTTCCTGAACTAGAAACAGCACAGGGCTGAATTACAAAATGAGATACTGAATCCTCCATTTGGAAAAGAAGGGAAAGAAACAAACAAGCAGTGACACCTCCTCTGACACTAGACAGATAACAAAATGATATAAATGAAAACATATAATGGTAGGGATAGTAACCCACAAAACACACACTGGGTGCTCTTTAATAAAGGCTCAAGATGACAGCCTATCTGTATTACTGTTCCTATACCTTATTGTTTAGCTTTTATCATCCTGGTGTGGATATCTGACAGAAAATACCAACCAATAAAGTCACAGTATTAAGCAAACAAGGGTATTGCGTCATGTAGTCTGTATGTGAATGCAGATTTTTATGTGGTCATAAAAATTCTGTATATTGTTGTGAAATAAGAGGGAAAGTAAAAGGAACCACCAGGACACCACAAAGGTGAGGCCAAGGTGCTGTAGCTGTCATATCAGATGCAAAAACTGATTACCACATTAATCACCTGCACACAAAAAACATGACACATCAACTTTATGACCCATATAACTGGTTAATGTCAAGCTAACGATGTACGATCAGTAGTTTATTATATTCCATAGAGACAATGTCTATCTGCCAGCTTTGTTTCTAGCTGCCATGTTTCTGCTTGTTGATGCCTCCACTGATACAGCAACGTTCACATATAGGGAGTCAAAGTTGTCTGCTTTCTCGTCTCTCACGAGAGCTTTTGGGTCTGTCAAGCACCAAGCTAGTAATCTGTATACTCATCCTTGATTGAGCAGTTATTTTCTGCCATTGCGACTATACTCATGGACACTTAAGTGGTTCACTTCCTGAGAGATCTGTTCCCATGCATCAATTTCTCATCCAAGCCCTAGTATTATGACAATGTTATATCATGAGAGCTAGGAAGCCTGTTTTAATGTAAACTACACTGGCATCCCGTCGCTTCCTCTACTTATCAGCGACCTAATAATGTGGTAAATGTATGCAAAAAATAATCCGTGAGCAAAAACCTCGGTCTTAAGACTGTTCTGAATACTGTGTTTCCAACATTTTTTTTTACTTTGACTACAAGCTGACATCAGTTCATGATGGATTTGTTGATATCATCTGGTCCTGGTACGCTGCTGCAAGTTTTGAAATTAGATAGCCTATATGGCTACATGTAGCTACATGCTAACATCAGGGGGAAAATTACTGTTGGTCGCTGGTGTCATTAATTTCTTCCAGATTTTGGAACATGGGCCTCTAGTTTCGCAGACCGGGCGAGGCGGAGGCGCAACGCACCTGCGCTTCACCAACTGGGTGTGGCCAGGTGGATTTCGCAAGTTTGGCACACCATGCGCGTGGCGCAGCTACTCCTCTTTCCCACCTCTGTCCCTCCTACCTGCACAAGTCGGAAAGAGGGAGGAGAGAAGGCGTGGAGTGGGTTTTACACACATCACACCAATCAAATGAGCCCCTCTCCTCGCCCTTAAATACGCCACGTGAAGGCGTAATGAGAGTTTACTCAATTCGCCATGGCAGAAGAGAGCAGCAGCGTCAGATGGCCAAACTCCTCCCTGGTGGAAACTGATGTTTTGGTCCGGGAGGTCCAAGCTCGCAGTGTCCGAATATACGGAACTGTGAGCAGACCTCCACGGGCTGATGATGCAAAGGTAGCCTGGGAGGAGGTCACCACAATCGTAAATCAATGTTGCGTTTCTCTCATGCGTGCGCGCACTCTCTCTTTCTCTCTCGCAGTCTCACTCTGTTTCTTTTCTTTTGACTTTTCTAAGATGACAGATGCTGAATATATACTCCCTATCTGATGCTGTGGCTGTTTGTGGTTGGCAGAGAGGGATGTGAACTCATTATTTTGCAGCTGTGTTAATCAAATCAGGCTGGGTTTCCATTACGCGTGCCAAACGTGCCAAACGGTGCCAATCCCCTTTGATCTGACATCAGATTGTGACGGGACAGTCGATATAGAGATACATTTATGTGCTGATTGCAGATAGTTGCATTGAATAGTGGTGTTTGTGGGTATTTATTGCATCGTTAATGTGTCAGCCAAAGTTCCACTTAAACCGGCTGCGCTCCGCCTGCGCTGACAGTAGACCTGCTTTCAGCTGGCGAGCTTTTAGTGCACCTTCAGCGAAGCCTTTTGGCACGAAACTGTCACTGCGCCAAGCTGGATCTGCTGCTCCGCCACACCCATCTCAGCACACCTCGAACGTGCCTCGGGTTGCGCTGCTTGAAACTGGCTCTGCGTAGGGTTCGCCACCCTGCGCCGCACCAGGAAACTAGAGCCCATTGACTTGCTGAATCATGTCCAAATGTGCTTAGAGCTTTTTATTCGTGATTTTTATGAGGAGAAAGTGCCACTACACAGTTATTTCCTGGCTGCAAATGCGCTGCTACATGTAGCTACATGCTAATTTCAGGGAACCTTGTAATCTTCTATGCTGATGTCGTTAATTTCTCCCCATTTTCAGATAATATTCCTGCTGGAACAACAATCTTCAGCTATGGCTGCCAACCAGTTTTATCTCGCATGTGGCTCCAGCAATATTTTACCAACTTAAGACGGAAAAGAAAAAAACAAAAAAGAAAGAACTGAAACAAACATTTATTTCTTCCAACTTCCTGTTTTCCCACCTGGTCGTGTCCCTTCTTTTTCTTCTTCTTCTTGCCCCAGCATCCAGAACTCTCTGCGTCCTTCCCGCCGGTGTCACATAACAGACCGTCCAGCTCCTCTGACCCCCCCTGCTGGCTGTGAGATGTCTCTGCAGCCAGACGGTACGACAAGTTCCTCAGGATGCACACACAGTTCTCTACAGTCTGGTGGTAGGAAAAAAAGAAGGAGGGATGGGGAAGAAGTGTGGAGAGAGAAAAAGAGATAGACATGAAGGAGGGACAGATGGCAATCAGACGAACACACTCAAAAATTATTCTGTAGACACATATTCCCACAGGCGCACACACACACTTCTAAGAACATACTGTGCGATGCTGACTGTATAATATACAATACACAGACATGGACACACACACACTAATCCTATTGTTGTGAGTGGCTATGCAGTCAACAGTCACAGACTTTGATCTTGTGAAGGATTTCTAAGGATTAAAAACTTCACATCTCCTTGTGAAGAGCCTCCACTCAACACACACACACACACACACACACACACACACACACACACACACACGCACACACTGGCCACAAAGCGAGACACTCTTTACACTTTAAATACACATCGGCTGTATACATGTAGCACATATGCAAGTGCATGCACACAAACAGATGCACATGGTTGCTCACATAAAAGCACAGACAGATACACACTCTCGCTAGTGATGTTTCTGTGTCACTGGCCATCTGGGTTGGGTAGTGTATAGTGCACTACAAAAAATGACAAGTTCTGCCAGCTTGGGATTTTATACCATATTTTTGTATATAACAAGGACACACATATGAAACGGGGGGATTCAGGCTCCTCTGCCAGTAAATTTTGAGCGTCAAACACTTAATATTCTGCATTCTGGTGATTTTTATGCAACAATTTGTGTATTTTCTTCATCAACATTTGGTGTAAATGTCATTACTTCTGTCAAAAATAAAAATCTACTACTAAAAAAACTACTTTTATGTTTTTTAGGGTTGCCCCTGAAAAGTTGGAGATTTTAATCATCAGTTAGAAACCCCTCAATCAACTTAAATTGCTTTAAGTCAAGCTCAGTTAATGTGCAGTATACTTCAGGGGACATTTAGTTTCCAGATTTTCAGAGTTCTTCACTGTTGTGCAGCTCTTTGGCACAGGCAGCTGCGGACATGGAGGCAGGTTATTTCTGATGGTTGTAGTTTCAAGATACAAGTCATTTAAAGGTCACATTTTTCTAAATTGATACGTAGCACTAAATGTTGCAAGTCTAAAAACAAAACAATAGTTTTTTAATCTGTTTTACAGTGTGTGGTTTCTGGCCTCGGACATTAGCATACAAACCACAGGCAAACAAGTTATACACATCAACATGCATATACAGTGTATGCATATGGCCTGCAACGGCACAGACAAAACTCATTTGCATGTAACCCATGTCAGCTCATGTAAATGATAAATATTCTTTACATAATAATCATTACAAAACATGTTTACAAAGCATGATTAACCATCTATGTTTGAGTTCTTGGATAGCGATAAACACACAGAGAGACAGACACACACTCACACCTACAGAACTTTGCAGCAAATCATTTTTTATCATTGTGTGTGTTTGCGTACTTATTCAGGTGCTTTTGTGTGTGCAGTTGGTGATTTGTGTGTGAGGCAGTCACCTTGCTGTCGATCTCACTGCTCCCCAGAGCAGTCTGGATGACGTAGAGCAGAGCGTCTGTCAGGCCCTCGCACTCCCTCATCCTCCTCCGAGCCTCCTCACCTGCAGAACTCACATTCCTGTTACGCACACAAACACAGACACGTACACATACACCTCATCAATAAACAGTCCAACTACTGTAAAAACTGAGCAAGCAGCACAGCGTCAGAATATCCTACACACGTCTGCAAAGTAATACACACAGCTTGAATTGTCCAGTAGTTTCACACAACTTTACGTGATACTGCACATGTATTCGTGTCTGAGTGACATACAGGAGAGAGAGTCTGAGTGTAATGCCCTTTAAATGTCAGCCTATTAAAGATGGCTCGGAGATGCTCGTGCCCTCAGTGTCAGTGAGAAATGGCACCGAGCTTCCAAAACTCCATTAGCCGGATTTGTTTTCCCAGGTTCTTAATAACAATCTTAACCACTTTATTCGCAAACTAATCTGAGGTTTAAAGGCAGAGGGTGTGTTGTTACACAGCTGTGGTGTCATACATTATGCATTTACTTATCTTAACTGTGTTAATGCTTAAATACCCAATTTAGCCTTAAATTGGCTTTACTGTTATTAGGATTGTAGAACACCAGTGATGTCAGTAAGCTTTCATAAATGAAAGAACAGCAAGGATTAATGTCAGACAAAAGTCCATTTAGTACATTATTAGTGGCTTCAATGATGCTTGTATTGCTTATTTTCATGGCCAGAATCATGACTGCAAATGAATGCTAATGTAGGGTGACCATATTTTGATTTCCAAGAAAGAGGACACGAGATAGCCTACTTAAATGATACTCGCAGTTTACTCAAAGATGCCTTATAATTTTAATAGATTTAAAGTTTATATGTATGGATAGAATATTCAGTTATATTACAAAATAATATCTCTCAAAGACAGAAATTCAGATAGGCCCCTATAGATAGGGGACACATTCACACACTAGAGGGTCCCGACCGGGTTCGGTCAAAAATGCATACATTGTATTTGGGCTCGGGTCGGATTCGGTCAGCTTTCAGTGAAAATGTAGTGTAAAAATAAATAAAATCCTATTGTCTGTCCTGTTTATTGCTTGGGGACTATTATTTACGTGACAACACCTGAACATAACACATACACACACACATACACACACACTGGCTGTTTGTTTCTTTCTCTCCCCTCGCCGGAAGCCTCGGACCTTCCGCCACCAGCCTCCGCCTTGATTAAACGCTGAAAATTAAATAAAAGAGGGAGACAGGTTTTTCCTATTTTATCTTATTTTGTTTGATGTCTCCCTCTCCCCTCGCTGGAAGCGTCGGACTTCCCGCCTCCCGCTTCCGTCTCAAACACGGAGGTCTCCCTCTCCACAGAGCACCCATAGCGCATGCCCAGCCTGTTAAATAGCTTGTCACCTGTGTGACACAAACTCAGTGCTTTAGTCAATAAATAATGTCAGGCTCGGTTCGGTTTCGGACATAACAAAACAGAATGACTGTCGGGTTCGGACGGGTTTGAACAGAAATATGCGGCCCGTGCTGCACTCTAACACAAACATACACACACACACACACACACACACACACACACACACACACACACACAAGGAAAACGGGCCATTATCATCAATTTATAAACACCTTGCAGACGCCCCGGACAGGCATAAGAGGACGTTTGGTCAGCCTATGATAATGTTGCTCCATGTCCATCTTTAAGGGTAAATATGGTCATTTTAAACCTGGCACCTATTTTCCCATGGTTTTTTGCCTAAGCGACTGATGGGAACAACAAGGTTTAGTTGCAGCCTCGAAACAGGCTGCAATGTAACCACTCGGGGTATGTACACCGTCAATTTAAATCCACTAAGAGTGCTTGTTTTTGTTAATGGCAGGCTCAGATTGTTACTATAAGTGTCTGTTAATTTATGGGAAGGATCCTGTCAGAGATAAACCTTTTCTGTTAGAGAGTGAAATCACTTTTGTTTATCCAGAAACAGCCTTGAAATTGCCATCAACAAACCCACCAGACTCCATTTAAATAAAGAGTACTGTTTTATCGTAAGACACACTTTATTTAGAGTTTGCAAAACAAAATGACATAAGCCGTCTTGGTTTGTCTTCTCGCTGTTCAAAAATTCATCAGCTCAGGTTTGGTTGAAATAACCCTCAGTTGAGACTACTGTTTATTTAATAGAGTCTAAATTCTAAATCTAAATTACCCTTTAATATGTAAACAGGCAACTGTTTGCTAACCTAGCCATATCAGTTTTATGAGGCCACATGTCAAGTTTATGTGTGTGATATTCAGCATGTTGTGGACATGGCATATGGCAAAAGAGATAAAATTAAAGCACTTAAATTGTACTTTTTAAACCACTTAAAGCAGCTGTGCAGAACTTTTTACCATTAATAAAACTCTGTCCCTAGTTCGTATCACCCCCCCTTGAAGATCCGCATATTTATTTGAACCCAACAGCGACAAAAAAGCCTTTCTCTATATGGCTATTTAGCGTAGCCTAACTCGGGTCGTACACACAGCGGAAGTCAGCAAAGCAGAATACGGCACCTGAGGCGGAAGTTCTGCGCAGCGATTAAACCACAGAAGAAGAAGGAGCCGTGTTTACAGTGTTCTTGGAGTAAGCAGTAAACAACGGGCATTGCTGAACACATAACACTTCACAGTTTTACCAGAGATGTATCTATGAGGACTTGGTTGTACTTTTGATGTCATGGCGGATAACGAAGGAGCATCATGTAAAATTATCTGTGACAAATATACAGCAGGCAGTTGTCCTCAGTTTATAAGACATTCAGAGCTACACCAGAACATTTATGAACAGGTCTTACTTTACTACTAACGTGTGTGTAACGTTAGCATGTTAGCATGTTTCCACTAATTACTTGGACTGACCTAACGTTAGTAGCGTTAGCTGTGCAAGCGAAGGCTGAAGGTAACAGCTTTGCTGTGTTAGGATTATGTTATGTCTTCACTGTGTATCTTCACATCAAAGAATACTCCGACGATTTGGGAGTTATGCCCTTTCTCTGTCATTTTCATATTGAGACAACATGATCATTATCTTTTTTGTGTCTGTACGTCCAGTGGCTGGGTCTCAGCGGTTAGCATTGCGCTGATAGAGGGTCAGTACGTCCTGCGCTGTGATCTGCGGAGGGATACACTGGTGAGCAGGCACAGACGTAGCTTGTAAACAAAACTCAGTTGTTTATTTAGCCTAGCGATATCTCCGGATTTTAGCAGTTGCAATGGACGACTTTGAATGCGATTTTGAAGAGATTCTTGTAGCGGACACAGATCCAGAGCCATACCTGTTTGAGCCGAAGCACACAGATGAGGAACTCCATGTGTTGAATGCTGAGCAGAGATGAGAGAGGCTGAATCCTCCGCTACTATTTTCCTGCACATAGTGGGATTCGGTGCTGCCATCGTTGGGGAGATATATCATCAGGAGGAAAACCACCGCAGAGAGTGCATCACAAGGAATGAAGACTTTGCAGCAATCACAAATCCTGGCGTGATTGAAACTTTTTTTCATGTTCCTAAGATGAACTGGAAAAACGCTCCAGGCCTGCAGGAGCTGATGGACAGCTTTCAGTCGGGTGAGTAATATCGTCCGTGTCGTCTCTTTGTTTGCCATTTACCGAGTGACCTAGTGTACCTGTCCCAGAGCCAGCTGCAGCTGTTGCTCACCGGTGTATCCCTCCGCGCGAGATATACTGACAGTGTCATGCTAACCGCTGTCTCAATATGAAAATGATTGAGAAAGGGCATAACTCCCAAATCGTCGGAGTATTCTTTTCACATAATAATGCAGACTCAGCAGATGACTTGTTAACTGTTTATTCCTCTTTACACCGAACGCACACAGCTGCTTCTCATTGTTTCCAGTGGCACAACAATGGCTTCTACAGTACCCAGAATAACTTGACTTACACTACTACGGTAGCCTTAGTAGTTCAAAATACACAACAGATTAGATTAGAGTAATTTTGCTGTTTCCACTAATTACTTGGACTGACCTGACGTTAGTTAATCCTCTCGCTCTCCAAAACAAACATATGCGGTAATTGCCGGCTTTACGACACCAGGCTGTGGGTGTCATACCGCTTCGACCAAAGAGGCGCCAATAAGCGAAAACGAAAAGTTCCGCACAGCTGCTTTAATATACTTTTTTCTCACACACATCTCCTTTATTTTAGATACCACCTGTTAATGGATTCAATTCAATTAACCTCAGTCAATTTGGCATAATTAATCCCTCTGAAGCGTTCCCTTGCAAGGCAACAGGGCTGCAGATTATCTCTCATTATGATCTTTTAGTGTGAAGAATCTTAATAATGAGAGAAAAAAAACACACTGCTGGAAAAAAGGTTGTGTGTCTACTAGGGAGCTCTCAAACAGAACAGAATCCTCATTAAACCATAGTGTGCTGCTGCTGTGAAAGAAACTGCACTGACAAATATGTCACTGTTTTGGTAATGACAGGGAGAGACTGTCTCTTTGGCTTTAATTCTGTAATCAAATACAGGGTTCTGCAGGATGTACCTGCATGAGTGTTTGAATTGTTTTGGTTTGATTAAATCTGGGAAATTTTATTTCTTCTATTAAAAAAGGGCCAATCCAGCCGTTTTCAATTAAAACACATTTTGCAAATCAATTTTCATTTAAGACTAATTGGTAACACATCTATTTAACCAGTGACTCTAGCAGCATCTAAATTCTTCACACAATAGTGAAAATTATGATTTATGTTATATAGTAACATAAGTTTTTGTATGTTCAGTGTTGGTACGAAAATGTAGTACGTTGTCAAGCTGCAGCCTCTGAAGCTGAAAACTAAAGCCAACGTGGAAGTGCTAAACATTGCAGTTCCAATAATGGCCACTTGGGGCAGGTTCCAAAAGCGAGCCATTTCCCATAGGCCTCCATTTGAAAATGTCCAATTTTACAGAAGGAATAAACATGTTTACAGTTTTGGTCTGCAACGGGTGGGTGATTTTTTTTATGGAACTCACCCACTTGCATTTTATAAAGGCTTAAAGTTATAAATATATAAGGGCATGACTTTAGAAACACTGAATCGTAAAGTAAAGAACCTTTGGACCCATTTACACCATGTCTGTTCTCTTCCCATAGTGTCACTGCATAGCAATGCATTACTATGGGATATTCAATGCCTTTATATTCAGCTGACCTGGCACTGCATGTAATTTGATAACCTCTTCTCGCTTCAAAAGCCAAGATATTCTTTAACAGATGTCAAAGCTAACTAGCTAAACTGCCCTCAGATCAGAGCAGAAACTTCAGTTGCTGGGGATACTTGTCACACTGCCTCCATCATAGGCATTTTTCTCAGTCTCTGCTGGCCTGTCTCCAAATACTGGAGTACTGCAGCTTCTCTAAGCACTAGCTAGCCTGACAATTATCCCTCCCAGATAATCTCTTTCCTTCAGCACACCTGCTAATGGATACAGCTATGGGAGATTCCTGTGCACCTGTGGGAATAAAATACAAAGCACAGACATACACCTGGGGCCTCATTCATAAAACTAAATGTTTGCAAATGTACAAATGATGAAATATACATGTGCGAAAAATATTTTGGTTTATAAAATGTTGTGTATGCCTGTCAGTGTATAATTTCCATTTAGAAATCCCGAAACAAATTGGTATTATCAGCATGTGGCTCAGCCCCATTTTCTGAACTCAACACACCCACATTTAACCATAAATGGTAAATGCAAAGCACCTCATGAATGCTGATGCACAGAAATTAGCCTGTTCAGCGGTTCTTTGCAGTGAATCATGGCACTGACCGAATGTCACTGCAGTATTTATATGGTCACAGCAATCAGACTGTTTGCTTCACACCTTGCCAAAATGATAACGACAACCAGTGGTATCCCCCACTCTGGGATATTATCTGAAAATGGGAGCTTGATAGTAAAACTATTTTGTCATGGTAATGGCCTGCATTACAAGAACTGATAATGAGAATATGGAGTGTAATAATTGTGTGAGATCTATCACTGGCTTTTTTTATACTTTGCAGTGACTTATACACAAAAACTATAAAGACTATAAACTGTATGAACTATTATACGTATCAATCTGAAAACAATTCACCACCTCACCATGAGTGCTACAAATTTTCCTGTCTCTAAAATGTTAATACACATGGGTCAAAGTTACCTTTAGATCACATACACTCCCTCATCAAGTTTTTTTTATTAAATAGATCCCAATTATGTTAAGAAAGTGGCACATGCACTCTAAAGCCCTTTTTAGTGTGTTTGCAATGGTCTCAAATTATGACATTTACAAATACACACCACGACATGACACAAAACTTAGATATAAAAGGGGCCTCTAGATCAGTTAATAAGCAGAATACAGTATATAGAATATTTTACTTACGCAGTGCGTAATCTCAAACAAAATTTGAACTAAATTAGCACAAACTAGTAGCTGGAGCTCACAGGCCCTGTGCTCTCTCCCTCAAACACAACATTCAATACAGGTGTTGAGAATGGATCAGACAAATGCTACAACATCTGCTGCTTCACTACGTATGATTGAAAGGGTTGCAGAAGCTGCTTTCTTTTTGTCATTTAAGCGAGACAGGGAGAACGATTGGTGATTCAGTGTGGATTGAGCTGCTATGATCACAAGGCGAGTCCCTGTAAGTAGACTGCAATACTGATGTGGCTGCATGTTGGGGGTGTAAAGATTACTTTTGCGTCTTGGAGGCATCTTTTACAAGTCTGGGTGGTATTAATGTTTCTGATCAGCTTGTAAGTACAGTAAATAACAAACATGCTCTCCGTTATTTACTGCGGAATTTGTGTCACATCTGCAAATTCGACGCGCCTAATTCATATTCAGCTTTCTAGCAGCACAAGTTTCAGCAGTTCCCGTTAGTTGGCACAACAGCATATGCACACACAGGGAGTGAAACAAGCAGTGAGTAAGCAGAGGGAGAATATGTGTGTGTTTGTGAAAGCGAGAGACAGCGAGGCAGAGACAGGGCGAGACAGAAGAAGAAAGGGATAAGGGGAGGGATAATATGATGGAGAGAGGAGAAATGGAGTAATAAAGCGAGATGGAGATGGAACGAGGGAGGGAGAGAAAATGAGAAAGTGAGGAGGATAATGGGAGATGGGGGAAGAAAGAGAGAGAGAGAGTGTGTGAGAGAGAGAGAGGGAGAGCGGGAGAGAGCAGGTGGCCGGCGATATACCAAACCCGCCATGAAATATTCAATCTTTAATCAGACTCCCAGCATTCCCTAACGAGGCGTGAGAAAGATGAATTAGCCCTTCGAGTTTAGGGAGCTGATCCACACAAAGCTATCTCCTGCAACACTCACACACTCCCACACACTACACACACACACACACACATACCGGCAGACTTGAAAAACCCACACAGTGCCAGATGTGTGCGTTTTCACACACGTACAGCATTAGGAGTGACCCAAGCACCGAATATGTGTAGTTTATTTTCACTGACATGCAGGTGAGCAGACATATTGCAGTTGAGATTAATGGACCACACATGTCGTTAGACAGAGAGACAAACAGTGATACACACATACGCACACACACATAAACAGGAAGCCAGATAACCTTGCAGACAGAGATGCAAATGTAGTCATGGCAGCAGTCCCACTCTGCTCTCGCTCAACTTGTGCTGCACTTTTGCCACATCCTCAAGAGGAAAAAATTATAACATGACATACAGACATATGCATAACACTGTTTTAGACTTTTAAAGTTATAGTGAATTGTCACATAATTAAAGTGTACTTATTTGTTCTATTGTACAACATATATGAGAAATGTAGAAATGTAATATGCAAGATAACTATGCAATGAGAGACAAGTAAAAAGACAAATACACATACAGTTTGTGAATGTTTCAGGCTACGTTGTCATTATTCTGTCTGCAAGATGTGTTTTTTTTTCTTTTGATGCTGAAATGTTTGATGGAGGGGAACCAGTAGCACATCAAAAAATGTCTGGTACACAGCCGACATGTCTCTGTGAGAAATATTTATGAGCTCAGTCTAAGCCACGGAAATTTCATCATGCATGCCTGCGTAGTTTTGAAAAGCATCACACCAATACAAGTTTAATGTGTATAAATATCTAATGATTAGCTATATCTACTTTAAAGTCTTCTAAACTCTGAGAAACACGCAGGACTGACAGCAATCTTGACCTACATCACTGTCACACTTTTTTAAGCCAAGTTACTGGTATTGTGTAAGACAAGACAACCTAAGGAATCCATCGGTACCAACCATGTCATGTTGGATTGTCAGGGAGGGGGCAAAAAATGCTCCAAAGACAGACAAAATTTTGGGGAGGGAACAACTGCCATGGCCATTTTCAAAGGAGTCCCTTAAACTGGGAAAATGGGGTCTATGGGTGCCCTGTCTCCCCTTTACATGGCCAATACCATGCAGTTTCTTGCAACATTTCTGCACAAAAATTGAGATGCAATGCGATGGAAAGTTGAGATGCTTGTGGATTAAATGAGCCCAGTTGTATTCATGTGTGATGATATTAGTCCCCATAGTAGCCATTTCATTATAGCGACACCATTTTTTAAAGTTGGCCTCACTGTGTAAGATGACCTGTTGTGACCTCTAGGAATCACAGCCTCGTGAAACTTCACAATCACAAAGTAGAGACCTTGAGTCTTAAGAGAATGTATGCCTTTTATAGGTATACTGACAATGATGGGGGTTCTCACCACTTTCAAGAATAGTAGTGCTCGTCATCCAATTGCCAAACACTGCAGTTCTTACAGAAATCTCAAAATGTCTAAAAGTTTTTGACCAAAAAAATTACAACATGGATTCTTATATGGTGTTGCTTAAGCTCTTGGTACCTTAGTATCATATTTCAAAAAGATTTTTGACTGATTTTCATCAACTCTCAAGTGGTACAAAATGCTTAAATTTAGCACCTAAACAAATAATATCATGCCATGAAATTGCTGCAACAGCTTATGAGACATAAATGACCATGAGAATGACCATCATACACTTTGACCATAATGTTCTAAGAACCTACACACTCAAAGTTTGAATTGGCATCTACCCAAAAGACAATCTTTATTACAGATTCATTACCAGAAAATCGTGACACACCACGCTGAGTTGCATTTTTAAATAATCATCAGGTCTCTCCTTGAAGTTCCGCTGCTCCCATAAAAAAAACAAAAAAAAAAACAAAATGGGTCTATGATGGGTCTCTAAGGGTTAATCAGCTTCTTACTACAGAGAACTTTTTATTGGGAGTAGGTGTGTGTGTGTGTGTGTGTGTGTGTGTGTGTGTGTGTGTGTGTGTGTGTGCGTGCGTGTATGTGTTTTTTAAATCTAACCGATCATTAGCAACTTTAAATGTTAAATATCCTTCCTGCAGATGCCATTTTCGGTCCACTGCATGGCTGTTGCTGCGTAGCTAAAAAACTATGTAGGAAGATGACATCAACACTCTAAACCCTACCAACAACGCTCTGATTGGTCTATTATCCAAAAACAGCTAGTACACACTATGTTGTATAATAATGGTGCTTAAAAGGCAGATGATGTATTAGTCGGTGAGTTTAGTCTGACACCACCAATATCAAACATACCTTTTCCTAATTCTCACCCTCTTGTGTTTCAAATTCATAACTAGTATGAGTGAGCCAAACCAATTAATATCCACAACAAACACAAATAAGCTAATAGTGGGCATATTTATACGTCTTAGAGATGAGGTGTTGTAGCGAATTTTTGTAGGGAAATAAGTGACAGGTTATACTGCACTGCACATTACTGCAATCAATCAGTAGCTAATGATGATATGTAGCTCATCTCCTACTGACAAGAGAAATTCATTACAATATCTTTAATGTACTTATGCAAGTGTTTGTATTATACTTAAAGCTGCTATGATCAATATTACTTCAACAAAAATGATGACCCCTATACAAAACAGGTCTGGTTGCAGTTTCCTTGTAGCTCTACAGAAGGTTTTAGCATTTTTAGCTTATATGATACAGTCTCACGGCTCTCATCAGTGTAATTTTCAGATGCAGCAGGCCACAGTTTTCAGTGGTAAAGCTCTGCTAAACCCACCCAGCAACATACAACAGATACAAAAAGTTAGTAACTATCTTAGTAATGTGCTGGAACACTTTAAATGCTCAAGAGCCAGATTTGTTTAAGAGTTTTAGTTTAGGAGAGACCAGTGTGTGAAAATTCGATTTAAATTTGTCAGGTAGACACAAACATGACTTCAAATAAATGTGAATGTTACCCTTGTCAGTGAATTTTACTCCAGTGACAGTTTGTTAAAATGTTTGCAAATTAACTTTATAAAATGTTTGAAGCAAACAGCAACCTCCAGGGCTAAAAAATGAAACTCATGCGTAGGTGCCAAAAAAAGCAGTTCCTCTAATGGCCACATGAGGCTGGTTCCAAAATCAGTCCCATATACCCCCATGTTAAAATGCCCGACTTTACAGCAGAAATAAAGGTGGCACTTACATTTTTTTGTCACTGTTTTTCTTTTTAAATTCAGGACAGACCTAACAACAACAATACGTGTCACGGTCCTACTACTTCCAGACTGCACTGTATGACTAGCATCATGTCTCAAGTGTAAAAAACGAAAAGCCACAGCAGCTCTAAAGCCAAGTGGTGAGTCATCTTAAATGCAGCTAAGTCTGACAGTTCTCTGTGTGTACAGTGGTAAAAATAACACACACTACTATCTAAAAATACCACACTGTTGTGAACTAAGAGAGACTTTTTTTTCTCTGCTTGAATGTGGTTAGTAATAGCACCCTGTGAACAGCAATACACTGCACAAAGTAAGTGAATCCGTCATTTCTCTGTGGCAATAATTACTGAATGTTAAGGCCACACAATAAGAAAGACAGAACATGTAAGGAATAAAATATCTCTGACATCGCAATTCTGGTTGAGAAAATTAAAAAAAAATGGGTGAAAGAGAAAGTGACACTGACCGGAGGCAGCCTGTGGCATTGCGGAGGACCTGGGAGGAATGTAGGTGCAGCTTGCGGTCCTCCTGTGTATGCGGGGAGGTGTCCCAGCCTGAGTGGGGGATGATCACAGCGTTGGTCAGCACGGCAAGGGCATCCTGGATGATGGGCATCTTCAGTGCGTCACATGACGACAGGTTCCACAAAACACCTGGAGGACAGCAGGGAGACAGGACGTCAAAACCAATCCACAGAAGAAGGAAAAAACAGTGGAGGCAGGCAGGAGGAGAGACGGACAGACAACTCCCGGGTAGAAAGCACTGAAATATTTAGTAGGTTTTTAGTGAGCAGCTTGATCAAACACACACAGCAATACAGACGGTTACTGAAGTCTTGACTTGCTTGCTTTACAGCAGTCTGGAAGCCTGCTTTCAGACATGTGTTCTCAAAACTAGCACAATAGTCCTTTGACATAAAAGTCATTTTGACATGTCACAGTAAGGAATATGAAGCGTCGTGTTAGTTCATGCAGGACATAGAAGTCACACACCCCAGCTGTAATCAGCTGACAGCCAGCTGACTGGATCATTGTTTCTAATCAGTCACACAACAATCGCAGCCCATTCCCACACAAGGTGGTCCATTTAAATATGGCTTCCTACTCACTGATCCCTGCTACACACTGCTGCTGCTGCTGGCAAAGCTTTACTTCTACCATCCCAGCCTCCACCTTTCTAGTTCAGAGTGGTCAAAATGGTATTTAACGTCTTGCTTGGGCCAACTCTTGTAAACCCAGGGGGTTTCCTCCTGCTGCTGCTTGTCTAATCAAGGGAGCAACTCAAGAGCAGAGCCCTCGGTGCCAAACCTTACTATATTTCCACTCGTTGCAATAAATGGTTTGTTTTTGACGAGAGTGTTCCTGACATAACAAACGTTGGTTTGAGATGATGTAATTTCAACACCTGCTGCAACAGTGCCAGCTCCTGTACACTCATATCCCTTTTCCACCAACATGGATGGGATACTGTTTCAGTCCCTACTCCTAATTTTGAGCCATTTGGAGCATTTAAACCAAAGCTAAATTAGTTCGGAAACTGAAAAGTTGGTTCCAAGCTGGGGAAAAATAGTATCATATTTTAAATGCTAGAGAGAGAGAGGATGGAGTCTTGCAGGTAAAAGTAATACAACAGAGTCAAATTAGTTGGTCTGTATTGTTTTTAAGATTAAGACAAATATCTGTAATGACAGAACAAAAGCTGCAGGTAATCAATGTAATCTGCCATCTTGCTACGACTGTTTACTTTGTACAATACCCTCCATTGATTGCACATCCTTGATTTCAATGGCTCTGCTCAAATCTGGTGGAAAAGTAGACTGGTTTGCTAGATAGCACCAAGGTTCCGAGTGTCCTGAACGGAACAGAACCAGAGCTAATTTGGTGAAGAGGTATCAGTGCTGTGTGTGTGTTGTCCCAAGGCTTATCTGGTCCTGATTAACAATTGTTTTTAACAGTTTTACTATTATTATCCATGGGCTACTACAGACCATCACACACTATATTTTTTCTAAAATTGAATCACTGCTCATATAAATCATTCTTTGGTGATTTTGAATGAATGGTTGAAATACACACGTACAGATCTGACTGTGTCATAATGCTAAAATAATTACAAGGCAGAAATACACACATTACAATTATGCAGACATACACACACAACCCCCACTTAGCATCCTGCATCTTTAATTATTAACACGAGTGATGCATTTCAAATGTTGTTCTAATATTTCAAAACATAACCTTTAATTTATTGTACTGCTGTGCTGCTGTAATTAATTGAGAACAGTGGGGGAAAAAAAAACAGAAGAAATACCGGAGGCAGTAAAATCACTTCCACAAAACTCCACTGCACCTCTCTGCTGCTCTTAATCCTCACCTGAATTCAACATACAGTGACCAGCCAACCAAGGAAATGGAGTGAGTTTTCTCCTGTCTGCCGATTACTGTTCACTCTTTTTGCCAGTTGCTGCAAACACACACATGCTGGCCACTGAATAGACAAAAGCTGTCCCTCTCTAGAGAGATTCGCTCTCCCCCACACACACATGCATCTGTTTGAGCCTTTCAAGAAAAGGACAGAGAGGGTAAGAGGCAAATCAGCACATTTTGCTGCAATACACTTGATTTCTTGAGTGGTTCGTACACACACACATACAAACACTCACGTTGCGATAACCTTGAGGATCTATGCAGCACATCATAATCATTGTTGACCTTTGTCTTGCAGAGTGTCTATGTCCTAATCTATGTACTCAGATAATTATATGTGTGCATTTGAGAGTGGTCCACCTCTAGTCATATCTGCACTTATCTACCCTTCTCCTTTATGGTTGTAATTATAGCTGTAATCGAGGTAAAACGTCCTATCCTTAGATCTGTGTGTCTGTGTGTTTGGAATAAGGCGTCCTCTCTTAAGTGCCGTGTTGTTCACCCCCGGCTGAACAGTGACTATGTAATTACAGCTTCTGTTATCTGTCTTTGTGGGTTTGTATGAATTTGTGTGCATGTGCATGTGTTTGTGTGCATCTAAGCCCCCTCGACAAATCAGTCTTAACTCCGTCAGCCATTTGGACGCGGTGTGTTTGTGCGGGGCAATGTCTGTTTGTGGTCACAAGGAGTTTCTAAATGACTAGCTTCTGGCTTCATGGCGGTAATTAGCTGGGCCTGTCACGTTAGCAAAAGTGTCCTCCCGCCGTCTCATCTTATCTACTGCTTAAGAGGGCAAAGAAGGCACGCTGGATTTTTGATAACCTTGACATTTGATGTGACATGTAATAATTCTAGCTAACCTTGATTTCCACATCTGTGAGTCAGCGAATGTTGCTGATAAAGACTTGTCATCCTGTTATTCTTTATGTATTCAAATCCACACATTCAAATTCTGGTCAAAGTACGTATGTTTTAATGTTAGAATCTATTTCACAAAGCCCTTCTAAACACATTTTCCCACGTGATATGATGTAGGTTTCTGCATGATGACGTTGCAATATGTAAAAATAAAACCTAGCCCGCCTTTAATGTGCTGCTATGTGACTGAGGCAAGCCTTTTTTGACCATTGTGTGTTATCGAACCAAATTAGCTATTTCTTATGACCCCCAAACCAGCACCGGAGCTGAACAGTGTTGCTGTGGGTGCCACAATAGTCCCACAATAACACAAACAAACTGATCGACTGGGGCAGTGGTAGACGAGCAACTCCAGTGTTCAGCCAGGTGAAATTATTGCGCCTGTCAAAGAAAATATTCCTAATAGCATACAATGAAACTGATGGTGATTTTTTCAGTTACTAATATCAGTGCTCTTATTTATGTCACTGCTTTTTGCTAATGGCTGAGTGGGCGTTCCCATTTAAAAAACCTAGAGCAGAATGCATGGAATTGACCTTTGAATTTGTCTGGCTATCTGACAAGCTGGCTACAACCACAAACACTGGTTTATTTTTAAATAACACTAAGGCTGCTAACTGGGATAGAAATAATGAATCTCATCGACATGTTCTTAAGGGCCGTCCACACCAAGAAAGATAACTGTAACGTTAACTATAACGATAACAATGGCAACATCCACACCAATGAACGATATCGTTGTGTTGCTAGGTTACGCTAAACACACACTGCACAGTGCGGTCGGCAGGGGAGCAGAGTGATGGATAAAATGGATATTGATGACCTGTTATTGCTGTATGTTGCGAGAAAGAAAAAGAAAAAGAAAACCAATTTGCTGCGAATGAAGACGTGCAGTTTATTGTATTTCACCGGCGACGAGCTGTCATTACGCGCAACAATTACACACGGCTGCGCGCTCTTAATAACTCAGTGTGTGAACCTATATTGCATAATAAAGATTTGCCGCCCTCAGTAACTTCGTCCTGGCGCCTGAATTTTATGAATGGAGGGGAAAAGAGGAGACGCATTTCCCTGCAAAATGTATTTTATTGCAGTTATTTACCCGGTATTTGTGAAACAAAGTCACTGAAGTTAGGGTTCTGTCACAAAACTATTTTGTTACGGATCTTTGCGCATTTTTAAGTGGGTATATGGAAATCCTGGAGCTTTCTTAGTGGGTATACATGATGTGATGAACGTCTCGACCTGTCATTTCGGATGGATTTTGATTGGCTGTCAGTGTTTCTATCGTTCATCAAATCCCTCTGAAAGTGATCCAAACAATATCGTCCACCACTATCGTTGTCGTTATAGTTGTAGTGTGGACGCTGCCCAACACTTGAGTTTAGAACGATTTTTAAAACTGTATATTTATAGTTATATTTATAGTTATAGTTCTTGGTGTGGACGGCCCTTAACTCCCAGTTCATCAAATACGGCAACAATCAGTCAATAATGTGAAATCAGCCATTCAGTCTGTCTCTTTATTATATTTTGCTTCTCTTATATTGCTTTATGTTTTTTATACTGTTTGCTTTTTTATATTGCTCTTTGCTTTGTACAGCTTAGTTACACCAACCTGTGTTTGTCTTCTTACCAATACCTTCTTATTTGTGCTTTGTGGGGTTTTTTTTTACTGATACTTCCTGTTTGCATTATTCCTCTGCTACTGTCATGTTGGAGATTTCCCTGTTATGGTAAGAAAAAAAGGATTATCTTATCTTATCTTATCTTATCTTATCTTATCTTATCTTATCTTATCTCACTTGTTTAGTGGCCCTATATTGCAAATACAATGATCTACTGTAGGTACCCTCCCTTGTCAGTTTTGGACATGTCAGTTTTCTTGTCAATTTCCACTCAATAAACACAAAATAAACTTCTGTCTTCGAGGGAAATGTAGGTCTCATTACCAAAACAACTTTAGCTTTATGGAACAAGAGGGTTTTGTCATCTATGTTTGGTACAGTAACTTGACGAGTATTGTACTTGGCAACTTTGTTACATAGTTGAAAAAAAAACCAACAGTCAGTCACTGGTCTCCTGGGTGAAAGTCTGGTGTGGGTTAGACCTATCTACGACCCTTTCCTCCATCCCTCCAAATTCCGACTCTCACGCTCTTTCTACTATGTAATTGCCACGGGAGGGATTACATTAGAGTTAGTTAAAAGCAGAGGTGTAGTGGTAGCTGGTGAGGTGGGTGTACTACTAAGTAGATGGGTAGGTTACAGAAGAGGAAGTGAGCAAACTCTCCTACATATTCCAATGGCTTTCTGTCTGATAGGTGGGTAAACTGTAGGAGCCATAGAAAAAGGTTAATACGCTGTGTATATCCTCTGCTACACCACTGGTGAAAAGCCCGGTGCATCTCATCCAGACATTATAAGGTGCCTTGTGTGTCAGTAACAATAGCCAAGGGACACTGACCAGGGTGTTGTATTTGCTGCTCTGGAAATGAGAACGGGTTGCATCCTGCAAAATGGGAATACATTTACTGAATATAATGCATTTGATGTCCTGTGGAAAATTATTGAGGCACAGCATTCAAAATCCTATTGTTATGAAAGTCTTTGTCACATATTAGCTTTATCCTGTAAACATGAATGCTAATGTTACCCTGACTTTTCTAAATGGTTTATTAAATCAGCACAATCAGAAATAATGCCATAAAAATGGATGGCTTTTGCAATCAAATAGTATAATTATCTATCTTTATCTCCTGTGACTAAGTGACATCTAAAAAGAGTTTTTTGTTGTTGTTATCAGTGGTGGTCCCCATGGTAAACTTGCTCTAAACAAACTAAAATATGTATGTAATTAACCAAAACAATTCTCATATTAATAATGAAATCTCCCACTGAGGAGGATGTGCCTATTATGCATCAGTTGCATCAATTTTAAGCAATTAATAAGCATTTATTATATGAGGAGAAATGTAACGCATGACACATGATGTCATGCTGCAGCAGCTGCAAGAAAAAGATTATTTTTTTATTTTTTTATTATTGTGAGTAAAGTCAGCTGTTTGCCAGAATCACTTCTTGCTGTGCAGAGAATGACATCATCTCCCTGAGGTGAAAGGCAGTGGGATTTTATCTTTGATCTGAAACACACCCTCACAAACACACAAACTGGCTCAGACACACAGAATAAACACTGCATGTACCCTCACATTAATGCATGCTAATACACATGAACGTGGGGGCACACACACACAGACATACACAAACACACACAAAGCCATGAGAGTATGACAGATGAAGGAGGTTAATTGCCTCAGCCTTACATCATGAGTGGCAGCAGGAGGTTATGAATGCACTGTTCTATGGAGGGAGGGGAAATGAATATGTTGGCTATCTCTCTTTGTCTCTGAAGCCATTCCCCATCTCTCATTTGCACCGTATCTTCAATCCCCTGTCACATTTCTCTCTTCTGCAACACCGCGGCACTTCTCTTTGTTCACCACTTGATCTCTTTTTTGCCTTTTGTTCCCCAGTTCTCCTGATGTCTTTTTGAGTTTTTTTGTGGACTCCTGTCCTTGTGTAAAATACTTTGTTTATGAGACCTTTAGAGAGAGGACATTTTTACAAAATGGGTGTTTTTTGTTGTTTGTTTGTTTGTTTGCCTTTTCCAAAGGCATTAAAGTTAGGAGGGTACTGGCTGTGGGATCGATAATAAATGTAGTCACTAGAGGGTTTTGACATCTAAAACAAAACAGAAGTGAGCAAGGCTGGATCTCTGAATACATCTATACTGGTCTACACATACACACACAGCTGATTGGTTGACCCAACTCCTGCCAAGCGGTTAGTAAGCAACAGAGAAGAAAAAAAACCTGTGACAATTTTGCCTAAAATCTGTGCGTCTATAAAAGTAGCCCATTGCTTGGTCTCTTAACAAAACTGGTGCAAGATCACCTGTACATGCAGCCTGGAAAAGCATCTTCCAGCTTTCTGTGTGTGTGTGTGTGTGTGTGTGTGTGTGTGTGTGTGTGTGTGTGTGTGTGTGTGTTCTCAAAAATTCTCAAACCTAACAAACAATACAACTAAAATACTGTGGGTCTGAACAAGCAACCCATGGTGTAAGCATGCTGCTTGTATTCAGGTTATGTATGCAGCATCTCTAAAGAGCCCACACTGATGGTTTGACCTTAAAGATAGCAGGGTGCCTTTGTCATAAGAAAGAGACAGGCATGTGTAAACTACATGCCATTTGAATGGGTTTGTAGAAGGCTTGATGACTCCCTTTTAACAACTCAATGGATGAATCAGCTGTCACCTTTTTTGATTGCTGCCATTTTCAGAAGCACAGTAGAGGGAGCCCTCAAGATCGCTAGTGTCATGCTGAGCCAGGTGCCTGGCAGCTACAGAAAAAAAATCCGAACTCAATTTTTTTATTCCTTACATGATACAAATTCCCTGGTGGTTATCACATGGATATGTCTTTAAATTCAGATTCATGCAGCCTACATACAGGTTGATTGTATAATAAACCTGAACTAATCAAACCTAGGTTTTATTCACTGAATAATTATATTCGATAACCTACTGGTTTGTACTTTTATACCTAGGGCATGAGGAGAAAAAGAAAATTGTTATTAATTTGTGAAATATCAAAAACTTTTCACACTTTAGTAGTTTAAGGCCTGTATAGTATTCCTATATATTTTTGTAGGGGGCTCACAGTGACTTTAATGTATTCTAAATAGGGCTATCTATCTCTAGATAGAGCATGTCAGTCACTATAGTTAGCAGCCCCTCACCCTGCGTGATGATGTTAAACTGTTTTATTCAGTGTTTTTACCAGTTCAAATCACTGGATCCGTTTATTTTGGAGAGGGAGAGACCTCTGCGGATAATTTGGCTTCTGACAAAAACCTCCTGAACGTCTGGATCTTAAGCTAGAGAAAAAAGCTGAGCACACATCAGCAGCTGCTGGGCTAGCAGCCCAACTCAGATGAGCCAAACAGCGTTGTAGAAAAAGTGATCTGTAAGGTCCCCATCCCGGCCAAATATGGAGCGTGGACTGGTAGTTGGAGAGATGCCAGTTCGCCTCCTGGGCACTGTCGAGGTGCCCTTGAGCAAAGCACTGAATCCCAACTGCTCGGGGCGCCTGCCCATGGACAGCCCCCTTGCTCTGACATCTCTTCATTTAATGCATGTATAGATCCTGTTTGTGCATGTTTGTGTATTTCGGGCCTGTGTGTGTAAAACAAAAGATTGAAAAAAATGTTCCCCTAAGAGATTAATAAATCACATCTTCCTCTTCTTGAATTGCTTTATTTAGTGTTTTACCGGCCTTAATCACCTGGTCTGTTCGTTTTGGGGAGGAAGAAACCTCTGCAGATTATTTGGCTCCTGGTAAAATCCTCAGAAGGAATTCTAACCAGGAGAACTTTCTGCTGGTTGTAATCTGTAATCCTTGCTGCTAGATGCCTCGAGGTAGTGTGGAAATAGAGCATGGTGTATTTGACAGAGTCTGCAGTTCAGTGTGCCAAGATGCCACCAAAACATAAGAAAGCATGACTACTCTACACCCCTGTGGCATCTGGTGACATTTTACACAAGTGAATGCTTCAATTCACATGATGGGTATCAAATGATATATTGGTATTACTTTGAGGCTACTGGTATTGAAACTGGTGTTTTTTTAAGGATACCAAGCCCTAGTGTCATTTTATATGTCAGCTGGATATGTCTGTCACATGGAAAAGCATTGCATATTGTAACGACTGACACTGCCACATGGCAACTGTACCATGCCTCAGAGTGTCAGCACTTAGGATATTTTTGTAAGCATCCGACAAAGAAAAGCTTTATTTGGTAGCTATCAATATTTGCACACATTAATTGTCCTCAAACTAGAAGCCTAAAAAGCTTCACTCTTTGTTTTCATAATGAGGTGAACATCGATCACTGCTAATCACTGGGTCCACACAGGCCTACAGCTTTGTGTTAATGAGCCTTGGCCAAAGTGTGGAATCATGTTTACTCAGTTTGGGTCCTTTAATGACATTGTCATTAAAATCAGGAAACAGTGTAGCTAAGCAGTATACTGTAGGTCACATCAAGGTCAACCACAGGAAAAAAAAGCTTTTCCTGAAAAATTTCCTGTACTCTTACTAATATATCTTTCTCCACCTCTTTGCTTTGCCCAAACTGGGTAAGCATTGTGAATGGATTGCATCCAGACTGCGGAGAGTTCCCATCACAGTGTGAGCCTGACAACTTCCATATCTGCTTCTGAAGAGCTGACACCAACATGAGCTATCCAGACCTGTCACTTACGATGAAGTGTGCTGCTGTGACTGGATGAAAAAGTTGCATTGTAATGACAAGTGGAACCACAGCTACTGATGACATGCAGATTTTAAAAGGGAATAAAGAATGTGAAGAAAGCGCAATGCTCTGTGAGTCAGAGTGAGAATATATCACCGTGTTGGCATCTCTCTCTAAATTTCTTTGAGGTTAGAAAAGTATATCAGTAATAACTCCTTTCAGAATTGTAATGCATTTAAACTAATTAATCAATAGATCATAAATCAGTTTCTAGTTCAAGCCAGGATCAATAACGAGATCAAAGCTGAGACACACAAAGATTTGCCTGCTGTAGGTGAGCTACATGCTCACTGTAAAATCAGTTTCTCCTGAAATAATTGTCTTTGACATCTTCATGTTGTTGCTTTATAAAGCAATACAGATGCAAATTTTATTCTGAGCCTTCCATGAAAAGTCTGCCACAGAATACTTGGATCATTTTTCCTCTAGTGGCCATAGTAATTATGATGGGAACAAAAGAGGAAGTCAGGTGATGTAGTACAAAGTCAAAGTCCATGTACAGAGGAGGTTGGGGTGATGGATGGGTCAAACAAGTATAGGACTTTCACCCAGAAGACCACTGTTCATGTCCTGTGTAAACAAAGGTCAACGTTGAGTTATATTATGTTCTAAGTTAAGTAAGTTAACTTACTAAATGTACTTATGATACCATATTTATGTTACTGTATGTGATCTTGCGTTACATGGCTCTGTGGTTACATACTCATTTAACATTACATACATAAGTTATGTAACAAACCTACTTATTTTAACCCAAACCACAATGATTTCCTAAACCTAACCAAACTGTGACCACTTCACTACATTAATTAGCGCCTGTCTGTGGTGGAGGTCCTTAGCAAATGACCTACTCTGCATTTTGATATGAGTATATGTTGAAATCCTTGTCATCCATATGTTTACTCACACAGCATATGGTCCTTTCAATTGCAGAAATGATTTTATACAAATATTAACAAAGATATTTCAGATATACATCATTAAAAAGTGACAGTGGAACCATCCACTGCAAAATTCCTGTGTGCTGTTTGGTAGGCAGGTGAAGTAAGCAGAGACAAAAATGGACTAAATTGAATTTTTGGAGAAACACTGGGTCCAGGGCACTGCTGGGGCCAGCACAAGCCTGTCTGTTGCTTAAAATTGCATTTGCAACAACAGATTTTTTTTGGTTTGCTACACTACATGCATTATGATCCTTTATTTTTATGTAATCATATTTCATGCATTCATTTGCTTTCCTGCACTGTTTGGCTGTATGTTGTACTCCGATTTTTTCCCCTCTTTTAGTTTCTCCTTCTGATCGGCCTCTTCTCCTTGAATACTTATAAAGGCAAAGACATCTTTAAGAGGTCCAACAAGTGCAATCCATCATTCTTTTATAACCATGTTAGCTGCGTGGGTCTAGGGATGCTAATGTCAATCATTTCACCACTTTGGTCCAGACTGAAATATCCCAAAATTTACTACATAGATTCCAAAGAAATTTTGTATAGTTCATGGTCCCCAGAGGATGAGACCTTCTGATTATGGCTATACTCTGGATTTTACCGCAGCAGCACCATCAAGTAGATATTTGTGATTCCTTGAGCTTGCATTTAGTATCACCTCATGGTCAGTGGAACAGTGAAAACAAAAGCAGAATTTGTAAAAAAAATAGCTACATGTTACATTGTTTTCCATTGAGTTCCTGTATTGGAAAAGGTAGATACATATTCACTGGAGGAGACACGCACTTGCAATGCAAATGAATACATACAAGCAAATACACACACTGCTCTGCTAAATGCTGCATCTTATCTGAGGAAGAGCTAATATCTGCTCTTTTAAAGCAGCTTTAGTCCCTTCAAATAATCATGTTCAGTTCTGAACAGGGAAAATACAAAACAGAGAGAACAAAAATTAAACCAAAAAGAGGGAGAGAGACTTAAGAGCACAGGCCAACAACCTTGGTTGTGACTCTTTGTGCCATCAAGCAAACTGTAGTAGAGCGAGAGAGACAGACAGAGTGAGAAAGCTTGTTTGTGTGTGCGTATTTGTGTGTGTAGCTGAATCTGTAGCTAGCAAGGCAGGCAGCTTGACTTCCCACTGTGATCCTGATTCAAAATGCTCACCAGAGAGAGAGGGAGAGGCAGAGAGGGTAGGCGACACAGAGAAAGAGTGAAAAAGTGGAGACAGAGAAAGGCAAAGAGGACAGGAGAGAGACAGGAAGAGAAGGGGAGACCAATTACGAAAACCCAACCACAGAGGGATAAAAGAACGAGTGAGAGAGGCTGGGAAACAGAGAGAGAGAGAGAGAGAGAGAGAGAGAGAGAGAGAGAGAGAGAGAGAGAGAGAGTTATTTCCTCTGGGTCTTGGAGAGAGAGAGAGAGAGGAGAGCACGGTCTGTCTGCGTCCGGTCGGTCGTTCAGCTGATTAATTTGTGACAGGAGGGATTTCTGTGCTCCGTGCCTTGAATTGCTGCTCTAATTTATATGGTAATCTTCTTTAAGACTCTACCAGCATACAAAAAACCTTTTATTTCCATCTCTGCTAAGCCTAAACCCTTTTCTATACTCAATACACACATATAAATATACATACATGTGCAAAGCACGTGTGAGTTACACTCCACACCAAACATGAGTGTATGTGGGAAATGCTCGGACAGCTCTCAATTTCACTTTCCTGGTGAGGTTTCCCTGTGCTCGGTTTGGGTTGTAATAGTATTCATGACTGTCTCTTATTACCACGAATAATGCTTAAAATGTTTGTCCCTCACCAGAATCTCATGTCACCCTGATTTGAAGTACTGCTGTAATTAATTAGCAGAGTGGATAAAGGCTCAAGGGCAGGCTTTGTGGGACACAGGGACAATTCGGTTTAGGAGAGTTTGCAAGGACGGGACATAAGTATGGATGTAACAGCTGAGTTGGACACTTGGTGGGATAACATTGCATTTCCACTTCATGGTATGGCACGACTTTACCCAACTCAACTCCCTCATCTTTGGTTTTCCATTGGCGAAAGTTTTGGATAATACTACAATACGATAATAGTACTTACTTTGGAATCACCTCAGTCGAGGTTCCAAGTGAACTGAAACTATGCTAGAAGGTGAAGTTAAAATGCTGCAGACCACTGATTGATCAGAGAGAATTACATGGGACATCCTGCACAATCCCGCCATTCTGAATAGCCAACCTACCATTGTTAGCAACCGCATAATGTTAATTTCATTGACAAAAACTATGACTAAAACTAAGACTTACATTGTAACCTGAACGACTCTGAAACTAAGCTCACATGTGACCCCTACGACTCTGCAAGGGTTCCCACCCATACAGGGTTTCAAGCCTGTAACTTCATACCAGTCAGTTAGAACTGAAGAAGCTTCTTGGATGAGAGGCGCAACGTCTTCAAGAAACGCAACCCAGTTGCCTACCATAAAGCACTTATGATTACCATGACCTAGGTGACTGAGAATCTATACAACAAGTATGACAAAAAACGTTAGTCAGTGACCTTTTTTTCACGACTAAGCCGAGACGTCGATGAGCTAACAGAAATCTTCAATTAGAATTGATTAGATTGTTTATAGATGTGACAGGTCTAAAATGTTAGTGTTGAACTATCACATATTGAAAATGTAAGATAATTCACCCAGTGGTGTGTCTTGTCCAGGGTTCAGTAACCTTCATTATCAAAACCTGCCAGAAGCTGCAAAACATGTTTGCCTTTTAATAAAGGTAACACAACCTATTAAGTCTACACCAGCCTATCAACATTATAAATTTGGAGTCCATAGCTAGCCTGGATAGGGAGACTCAGAACTAGCCACTACTATTGATGTTTGGCAAAATTTTGCTAAGATGTCTGAAGTTAAGTTTTTAATTCTGTGTATAGGCTACACATTTTTACAGTTGGAGTGCAACAATCACTTTAGGACTACATGGTGATGAATGAAAACAAATCTGTCAAATTCTAAGCAATGTCATTGTTTGAATCAGCTGAGGTGTGTGCAGATTCCCAGAAACACAGCCATGCAGGTGATAATGTCTCTAACCAACACCAAATTCATGACAACACAATTCTTCAAAAAGGGTTTAGTCAGAAAAAATGGACACCCTGTGACTACAAATTAGGTGGGAGCGAATAGGACCAACCAGAAAAGACACTTAAAGCTACACCACCTTGTTATTCATGCCATGGTAACTTAGCTAACTGTAATCTTCATGAAAAGTCTTAATGTTAACTAAGCATAAACTTTTGCTAACCTTAATTCAATGTTACTGGGCAGTCATAGCCCAGCAGCATTGCATCAATAGGAGAGTCTAGGCAAAAGATATACCACTAAGGTAGGAAATGTGGATATTACACAAGTAAAAGTTTTGAGGGTAAAATGTTGCTTAATGAATTTCAACCCTTAACGCAATCTGTCGCCTTGATTCCAATTTCCAGTACCAGTATTAGCCTAATTGAATTATTTTAAAGAGGGTAAACATTTTGACAACAAATCAATCAATTCAGTCAATCAATTTTATTTATAAAGCCCAATATCACAAATAACAATTTGCCTCAGAAGGCTTTTCCCTCACAGCGGATGTTTAAAAAACTATGAAGAAAATTATGAAGGCTAAAATGACCAATGTGTGACTAAAACTAACATGCATTTTCATCAAAAGACTAAGACTAAATCTAAAATAGCAGCCAAAATTAACTCTGCAACCAAAATTGTTTTATTCACTAAACGCAGATTTTTTAAAAATGGCTGCTACCAAAATTTTGCTGTAAACTGTGAAATTGCCGAAGAACAGACGCTCCTCTAGTTGCCTATGAAAATGTTCAGTGAGTGTCACTTTGAAGACGATGTCACAGCTTCAAGCAGTGTCGCTATGGCGACCACCTAAGAATCCTGCTTCCACTGAGGGGGTACTAATGGCAGTGGAAAATGAAAAAGAGTAAAGCATCATGTACCAAATGTGAGTCGAGTCAAGTTGAGCCGAAACATGCAGTGGAAATGAGGCATAAGCCTGCGTTCCATCTCGTCATGTGGGATGGAAGGTAATTACAGGAAAGATTCCCATGTTTACAAGTTGCAGGTGTTCACATCATTGAACCAGTCAAGACTGTTGTATGATTGCAGAGTTGTGAGGACGAAAAATTCAGTGAACTGGAAATGCAGCACTATATCCATTCAATTTGGCTTTAATTACCTTAAACGATGGACTGACAAGATAATCTCTAATGATCTGTGGCTCTGCACTGAAAGCCAAAGAATTGGATAGAAAAATAACACCCACTCAGTAGATGTCTTTGTTTGGTTGTCTGTATCACACAGTCTTCATTTCATTGATTGCTTAGTTGTCATAGAAAAGAATCGTTAACATGCACTCTCAGAACATGTTATCATTTCATTTCACTTTTATGACTTGATATGAGAAGCAGCTCAGCTACAGAGCTTGCATGTCAACAGACTCATCTCAATGACCTCCAAACTCCTTACACTGTATGATTTTATCTACCAACTGTCAGCACTAACCGGCCCAGAATGGAACAGACTTTGTCCAACTTGGTCTGATAAGTCCTGATGCTAAATCATATTTATAATTGGTAGAGGCTTCAGGCTTCACTTTCTTAACATCAACCTCAAACACACTGGTTAAAACTGTTCTAGAAAGCAGAAATAACTAAAATCTTGCTTTCTGTCATGTCTTGAAATATCATGCTCCTGACAGGCCTTCAGCAGAGAGCCATGAGCGTGGGTGCTGGTTAGAGAAATCCATTTTTCTCATTTGGCTCCAGGATTGGAGTAACCCCCCTAAGGATTCTGGATGTAGATCAGTTTGAAAATGGAGTTGTATTCCTCTTATAGCTCTGTCGCCTCCCCTGCCCCTCCAGAGGTAAAAGTCCTTTAACCATGGCCATCCGTGTGAATACCAATTAGAAAGGAATTGCCGGGATATATAAAGTAAAAGCTGTCAAAAACGCTGGTAGAAGCACCGCTGGTAATCCTTTAATCCTTTTGGTGGCAAGTTTACAACCAAGATCTCAGTGGGTTTACAACCTCAAATTAATCAATCCAGACTTTTTTACATTGTGGATGATATTTGTGTTTACTGACAGGGAATACAAACCTGCTGTGGATACAAGTGCAGTGCAGCCCTTTACACAGAATCTCAGTTTGACAAGTCAACAGTACTTGATGAGTGCTGGGAAGCAGGCAGGTGGTAAACAATTCTCTCCAGTGTGTGTGTGTGTGTGTGTGTGTGTGTGTGTGTGTGTGTGTGTGTGTGTGTGTGTATGAAGATGTATTTGTGTGTGTATGTGTATGTGTGTGCATGTGCGTGTTCGTCTCTGTATTTGTGCTCGAGTGTAACTGTGGGAGACCAGTACAGTGTGTTCTGTGTGTTGTATAACCAGATATTCAGTACATGTTCCTCATCTGAGTGTGTGTGGTTGTACCTAACAGGCAACATAGTATCAGTCTATATGTGTGCATCTATGTGACTGCATATGAAGTGGATCATGTCTGTGCACTTAAACATTTCTATGTAAGAATGTAGGTGCACATTAGTGCTCAAGGTTTTCCTGTAATTTTAGATCATTACTTTGAGACTGTTCTCCCCAAAAATAATAACCTAATCTGTGTTTGCACAAGCAGCTCATCAAAACATTAGACTGTATATCAAGAGGGACAATGTGGATTTTGATGAAATTTTCAGTAAAGGTTGGGAAATCCGAGCTACATGGTGGAGGTCTGCGCCCTCTGAGTGCTCTAGTTTTAACTCAAACCATGATTTTCTCTGAATGTTGCCTAAACCTAAACAAACTGACCATGTGTTTTAAAAACTGTAACTGATAATGGACATATGTACTGTTTTTATGTTCCTGTCACCAGGTAGAGGCGCTAAATTAGGAAACGCTCGTTTCCTAAAGTTTTATTTCAAACACATAACCGCAAAGTAAATGTTTTCTGTGGAATGCACTTTTAAACTTAGCACAACTAAAAAAGTCTAACCAAAATGAATGTCTTCTTTTTCTGTATGATTATCATAAAATTATACAGTTCTTGCCAAAAAACGGCCAAGGAAATCATTAAGACATAACAAATATTGCACAAATTTGCTGTTTCAAAGCCCCTTCAACACTGCCAGGAATGAAGTTCTGGTGGGAAAATACTACATCTTTTGGTTATTCACTTATTTTGTCGTCTTAAAGTAGTCTAATTTAAATATGCTGACTTTGAAAATACTGAAATCAAGATTCAAACTGTAGACTTTAGTCCTCAATGTAGCCCTGGCCATATGGGAGTGTATGTGAGTTTTCATTTATAGACTTTGCACTTCACTTGCTTCATTCCCTCTTGTTATAAAATGTATTTTCTCAATCAGCTGAATTGTAAGCTGCCATTTTAGCATGAGAAGTAATCGCAAGAAACTTCTGCACCTGAAAAGGTGACTTCAAGGTCGTCCTTTCAGTATTATCAGCTGCATAGTAGTGTAAATGAGGTTTGGAAAAGGTGTCTTTGTCTTAGTGCATATGAAAATCTTCAGTATGTGAACACACAGTTGCACACAGACACATGAGCAAACGCAAGCCAGAAAAATTCCTGGTATTTTACCAAGGGGAAAAGGCAGTAGATTATCGAAAGAAGAACAAAGTATTTTTAACTGTTTTTACCTGTGAGCAGCTCTCGGATCTCCACATCTGTGGTCTTCCGGAGCAGTCGCACCAGAGCTGGTATGCCTCCACAGTTCTTCAGGGCAATCTTGTTGTCATCATTGGCTTTACCGTACACAAGGTTTCTCAGGGCTCCACAGGCGCTGCGGTGCACATCGGTCATCCGGTGGTCCAACAAGTCCACCAGCAGTTGGATACCACCCTGCCGCCGGATCTGAAGACAGAGGAGGGAGGGAGGGAGGGAGGGAGGAAAGCTGTGGTAAATACACAAATAACAGAATGTTTTCATGCATTTGTGCCAATTCCCCCCTTAATATAACAATAAATGTTGGTGTCTAAACAATATCACATGACATGAGGGCTTGCTCATGTCAGCTTGAGAAAATAATTCCCCACTTTTGATGCTGTTGTTGGAGAAAATGTTATGTAAATATTTGTTTTCTAGTTTTACAACACTTGTAAATAAACAGTGGCTACTCTGGCACTGATGCAAGATTTATTAAAATGCCAGCCACTGCACTTTCTGTCCCATCACCCCTCTAAGTGTCTGCAGCCCTCCCTGCTTTCCTCCGTCTAGACAAAGAGAAAATGTAGGGCAGACTGCCTGCTTTCTATAAAAACAAGACACAGTTCAGAGAAGGAGATTGCACAGAGGAAAAGCAGTTGTGCTTGTACATTGTGTCTCTTGTGCTCCAGATAAAGATGCCTATTACAGATGATTCACTTTGGGATGAAAATATCTAACTGGGTATTTATTATTTAGAAACTAGATGTTAGATCCTCACGTAATAGATCTCATAATGTTGAAAAAAATAATGCTGCAATTACAATTATATCAAAACACAGAAACAACAACTCGTCAAATTCTGACACTTGGTCAGTGGCCCTAAATGTCAAATTAATGGTCTAGGTACCCCTCCAGTGTCAGTTTTGGACCATCAGAGACGGCATCTTGATTTCCACGTTACATGCACTGTGTCTTTTCAAAATAAACTTCTGTTTTCACAGGAGATGTAGTGTACAGTCTCTTTTCAAAAGAAAACTAAAAATGTTGGTGAAAACATGTCTTTGGTTTAGGCAACAAAAGCATGAGGTTAAGTTTAAAAAAAAAAAAAAAAAGATTTTGATTAAAAAAAGTGCATTAAGTGTGACACATGTCGCTATACATACTAGCACACTTTGTTGTTGTAAAAATAACTTGATTAACTTTTGGTTTCAAATGGGAAATGAACCACGGTCTCCTGGATCAAAGTTCGGGGTTTGTTTGATCTTCTGCCCACCCACAGAAGGTTTTTTCACCCTTTACTATGGTAATTGCTTGGAGTGTTGGCTCTCATATGGCCGCTTCAACGTGCCTCAGTGCATTAGAGTCTGACGCCGAGGGCCACTGACCAAGCATTTGTATTTGACAAGTTGAGAGTGAGACCAAGTTGCCCAGACATTGCAATGAGCAGATTATTGATTACTTTACCTCACTTGACAAGGAAACAAATGAACAGGTATTTATGTCAGCAAGGGCTGTAAATAATGACTATTTTAATATTGATTATTCTATTGATTAGGTATCATTGTTTTGAGTTAACATTGTAAAATGTTGGAAAGTGCTCATCACAAGGTCCTAGCGATTGTCTCCCAAATTGTTTCTTCTGTCTAGAAAACATAAAAACCCCAAAGGAAATGACTTAATAATGATATAAATTAGAGAACAGAACAGAATTGTATTAAAACTATAAATCAATAACCAAAAGTATTGTCAGGTAATTGTCTTTCAGTCCTGACTTAGTGACACAGAAGTAGTGATTAACAGAATAAATCAAGCAGACAATAACACATCTTTACAGTGCATTGGGTGCTAGGAGACTGAACAGGCAGCAGGCCATATGCATATCCCTCAGCATCCTGTATTTCACCATCCAGGCATCTCTCTCAAGGGCAAAAAACAATCTGGCCCGTGGGTTGAAGTTTTGGCAGCCCTGCTCTAAATACTACCATACTTCATTCTTCAACACAATTTCAACATCAGTCATCTTCCTCATCCGCCTCTCTCTCTCTCTGTCTCTCTCACTCTATCTTTAATGCCTGTTGGCTGATTGCTGTTTGAAGAACTTTGTTTGGCCTCAAATCCATCGTCTCCATGGGGATTAATAAAGTGGAATTGAGCTGAATTGAGTTGACATTGAAGAGACAGACGGCAGCGGTTTTCTCAGAGACACTGAATGATGCCGGCTTGAAAGGACAGAAGGACAGACTGCAGGAACAGGGCTGTGCTCAGTGTTGGGTTAAGAGTGTGTAATGAGGAGTTAATGCCATCTAATGTGAAGTTTGTGGAGCTCAGACAGCTGAATGCCTGGGACAGAGTTTCCCCTCAACAAAGACGTGTCAAAGCTTTCACTCTCAGGTGATGGCACAGAAATGACACTCCTTACATTTTCAAGTGAGTTAAAATTGGCCATTTTTACAACCTGCCTGTCTGGTATTTGGTCATTCTCAGTGCATAAAGCTAATTATGTGTTGCTTTTCCACATGAAAAATGACTTTCTAGTGCCTTCTTGATATTGCCACAGGCTGATCTAGTCAAACTAATATAAAGGGTAACTTTGGTATGTTTCAACCTGGACCCTATTTTCCTATGATTTTGTGTCTAAGTGACTAATGGAAACAACAATTTTTAAAATTGGTCCTGATTTTGAAAAAGCCTCAATTGCAATGTAACCACTTGAGGCATGTTCAAACTGTAAATTAACGTCCACTAAAAGTGCATTATTGAAAGGATCCCTGCAGAGATAGACCTTTTTTCAAAAGAGTAAGATTCTTTTTGTTTACCCCACAACAGCCCTGAAATCCCCATCACTAAACACACCAGGCTCCATTTTCATTGACAGTATTTTTATCACTGTAAAACACCTTTCCACTGTTCCAACGATCACCAACTCTGGTTTGGTTAAAATAAATACACTCAGTTAGATGTGAAAATGTGCTGGCTCTGCACACACACAAATTAATACTTATTTAAACTGCACCTGGTGGGTTTGGTGATAGCAATTCTGGTGCTGTTTCTGGTTAAAACAAAAAGGATCTTGGTCAGCAGCCCTCTCACTGAATTTTGCACCAATTTCATTATTATATTCAAATAATGTTCCCAAAATGTGTACATCATACTACACAACTTTAGCCCTGATCATCTGCCGCCAACAGTTTTTGGAGCTCCCTGACAAAAGCTCCAGATCAGAGGCAAATTGGTGTTGGCTCCACACTTGCTACATAGCACTTGAGTGTTCAACAGCGCAAGCCAAGAGAGCATGCTAAATATCTTGAGCTGCTAGGGACTTTGCTGGCAAGCTACAGCCAATGACAGCACAAGACAAAGGTTGAAAACAGAGACAAGCTGCACTGTAGCATTTTTCAAGGTGTATTTGTGTTTGCAAGGAAGACAGAGAAGATGCCAAAGAGAGGCGAAGAGAAGGTGGAAGGTATTGCAGGCAATGACTGTGTAAAATTATCAACTTTATAACTTACTCAAATCGCTGCTTTGTCACGTCTGCTATTTTGAGTTAGCACCCCCAGGTATTGGTTCAACCCACACTAGGGATGGGCAAACAACCAAAATTCATTATTTGATTATCAAAAAAATTAACAATCAGTTATCGATTAATCGACTTTCAAAAGAGAGAAAACAATAGAGTGTAGTGCAGACTGTCGCCGCAAGCTGCTCCAGTTTTGAGCTTCAACACCCCAGGCCAAAGAGGAAGAATGGCGCGCATGCCCAGTTCACCCCTGGGTGTTTACAACCGTTGCCAGCCAGGGGTTACAGGCTTCAGTTTTCAGCGAAACCTCCATCTTTCAATGGCGTAATGTTTTCAGAGGCCTCAAGGGAAGCCACCAAGGCTTTGGAGAGCAATGAGAGCCCTTGTCTGTTTATAATTTTTTGCCTGGCATAGGTCCGGCAGGGGGTCTCGTAGGCACGGTGGCTCACTGGGCCTGTAGCATTGTAGGGGAAACACTGCGACTATCGAGCAAAATTGATCAAAATCCTTAACAATCAATCATCAATAATCGAAAATTGATGCCCATCCCTAACCCACACATCACATGACATACTCATCTGGGATTCCTCCTGGTGAACAACCCTAGTGTTTATCCCCCTGTCACTGGTCAGTCATGCAGTGTGAAAACTACAACAACTTTTGTGGGTTATGCAGTGTGAACAGTATACTGATCTGATGACTTTGAAAGTCGTGCAGTGTGAACTTAGCTTTAGTCACTTTGACACAGAAACATGGGAAAAAAAGGGTCCAGGATAAAAAAATACTCAAGTTATATACATTATTTTGCATTTATGTTACATAAAATACATTTTACACATTGCAGGATTTATATTGGCAGATAAATAATGAGAAGGACCTGCCGCAACCCTTTGTCATTATATAATGGCGACCCGGTGGCATAAAGCACTGTGGAAATGTTGTTGTATTATTCCTCCATTGGACTGTTGTGTGACCATCAAACATATTTTCAGGCGAGCAAACACACTCACCCACTCACTCTTTGTTAAGCACCCTGGTCCCCTGGAATCTTGCCTGTGGTACTCAAAGCACTGAAAAATCCCACTTGAAAAACTCAACAACAGCGAACCTCTCCAGAAACAATGTTTAGCTGAACTTTTAAAACTTCAGCATAAAAACCGAACAATGCACTATCTGCATTCCTATCTGCGCACTAGAGGAAAGAGAGGGGAGGTATGTTTTTGTGTGTATGTTTTGACTAAACTCATTCTTTACTGGAAGTCACCAATAAGAGCCAAAGTATGCCCTTGTGTGTATTTGTCTGTATGTATATATAACAGTGTATGTTAGGGCCAAGTGGAGTTTTGGAAATCAGTCCTCTGTGCCTGGAAGTCCTCTCTCTTGGTATTGTTTCTCCCCAGTGATCAATACCTCAGATTTGATCTTGTTGTCTCCAAAGCAGAGGTGCTGGAGGTAGGCAGCAGCGTTGGACTGGACTGATGGGAACTGATGCTGCAACATCTGGATCACCTCTGGCAGCTCCGGATCCCTCCAGCCAAACTCCCTACAGAGACAAATACACAGAGAAAAACAGTATGTTTTCATGTGTGCAGAGAGAGAGAGAGAGCTGTGTGTATGTGACTGTGTAGCTAAACCAGTTACTGGGCAGCTTGTTTCCCTACTATAATCATGATTTAAAATGCTCACCACAGGAAAAGAAAGAGAGAGACAGAAATTGAAGATGTTAATGAAGATGAATGAAAAGAAAGAGCGAAGAAAAGAAGAAAGACAGGATCAACATTTGTGCTGAGTTTGAATGAATTAAAATCACAGTTCATTTGGGGTGACAGCTCTGATCTAGACCCCATTCAGCTCCTTTCTAAGTTTGACTGTGAGCCAGGTCTTATCACCCAACATCACAGTCCGACCTCAGTAATGCTCTTACCAAGGTTCTAAAACCTCATGAAAAGCCTTTCCTGGTAATGGAGTCTGTTATAGAAAGCCAAAGTGAAAATTGAACTCCCAGGTTCTGCTCGAGAAGTTGAAAAAAGTCCCACCGACATTTGTAACTATTCTAATAACCAAATATACAGCCTTGGGAGAGAGCTTTTCTCAAAAACTGTTGTGTGACTTGTTTCATATGTGTAGATAAGGATGATGAGAAAAAGATAATATCAAAGTTTATATTTCTGCTTCTAGCGGCCTTTAACAAACCATTTCCCATAAGCACCAAGCCTTCGCTGGCTCATTGTCATGGCTCAACAAAAGAGGCAAGTCCATGAGCGAGTTGGGAGGTCGGGTTTTTACTTTATATTCCACTATTCTGGTGTACATTGTTAGAGTTGGTGGTATCATAGTACATAGTACTTGAGATAGTGTTTCAATAATAGTTCAAGTGCAGCTCTGCCCGTGGGTACTGTTTGCATACTGCTTTAAAAGTAATATCTAATTGCTCTTTCATCGATTCTGTTTTTATTCCATTGTTATTTTTGGCAGGACCGCAGTACGCAAGGTCACCCCTATAAACACCTAAGTCTTTTCATGAGTAAGTGAGCGGATGATGAAGTTACACCATTGGTCGGAGTGAGGGATGACACAAGAGTTGGTGTTTCCCCGTTGGCCGTTGCTCTGTCAAAATAAATAGGTGCTGACAGAGCTGTTGACAACAGTCCTGTATTACTGTAACCAGTGTACAAGCATGATAGCATGGTGGAATTAGCAAGCTAACTACTAACTGCTAACATGTATTGATGGGCTGGACCTCAACAAAGGGGCCAGTGCTGTAGGCTGTAACAGCATAAGTCAATGACTGACTGCTCCTGCTTCTTGTTTCAAATTTCATTGCTACAAATTAAATGCCCTCTAGCGTTTCATACACAGTCCAGCCATATACTAGGTTTTGACCTTGTCTTGTGATTGTAAACATACTGTAGCTGTTTTTCCATTAAGTGACTGGTGCTACAATGTTGGCAAACTACACTGATGCATGCTGTAAGCAGTAGCTGAAACGCACAAACCAAAATGTATGTAGCAATATGTAGCATGTATGTAGCACTCCTCTTTGCCACTACATTTATTACTTACAAATATTTATAACATTTCTGGTCGTATTCAGCCAGAACATCGTCAATCCCACAGCTTAATGACCGAACCAAAATTAGTTACTGCCTTGCTACCTGCAGACCCCATGGCCACGGTCAAAAAATGGTATGCTCCCCTTGGTATGCAAAACATGTCGCTGCAATTACCTTTCCTGTATAAATGCCTTCTGATTAAAGGAAAGGTTCCAAAGGCAAGCAAATGAATAAATGCTCTTAGAGTGTATACTTCTAATTATTTCATTATCAAGTTATTTATTACCTTTCTTTATTTGTCTGAACTTATTTCTGTCCTTGTGCTGTGGCAACACCCTACTTTCCCCATGAGGATCAGTAAAGGCTTATCCTCTCTTATCTTATCTCAATTTACAATCGTGAACTTTGAGACAGTCCATTCCTCTCCATTATTTTCTAGTAGGAGTTGGCACATATGATTCATGGCTTATGTGCCTGATGCTCAACATACAGGATGGCCTTTCTATGCATTGCAATAGGAAGGTGATCAACAACAGCAATATCTTGGGTGAACTGTAAGAGCTTCCTTCTGCTGTGATGAATCATTTATCTAACTGCCCAAGCTGCTTTGGTTTTAGTGTGTTACCAGGGTCTTCCAGTGCTTTAGCCTAAAGGCATGCTTTAGGCATAGACACACACACACACACATATGTACACACACACACAAACTAAGCTAACTAACCCTTTACATGTGTGTAAGAGTGTGCATGAAAGAAGAAACTCCGTTGATTAACGTGAGAAAGATGTGATGTGAGAGAATGAAGTCACAGTGAGGGATCAGAGAGAGGGACGAAGGGAGAGAGGGAGGTGGGGCTTATCGATGTAGATTATCTGTTGCCAGCAGCAACAAAATATCACGTTTCCTTGACAGCAACTGTTTCTAGGGACCAACTGAAACTGGGGCTAGATCTTTTTTTCGTCTTGTTTGAGACAAAGTTTTATTACCACACGTGATTTACATTATTATTTTACTTTAATTCACTGTTACTGTGCTCTTCTACTTTTGATTCATGCCGTTTCTACTTTTAAATACACAGAATTTCATTAGATTTTTCTGACAGTTGTGAAAAGTTTAGGCTGCATATAGAGGCCTTGTTTGCTCTGCTCTAATATAGAACCCATTTCTCTTTGATGTATCTTATTCTTGATGCAGCAACAGCCCCATGTCCCTGTGGAGATAATTTCAGTTCAGTCTAATCTAACATAAACACATGCGCGCACACAAACAATCACAGGTTTGTGCAGATACAAACACACATACACACCACTGAGGGCTGTAGGACAACTCAGTATGCAGCTTAGAGCACACACAGAAGCACAATCCAGCACACTTATATGGTAGTCAAACACACACACAAACACACACATACATACATACACACTCACTGACTTGCGTACACACACAGCCATCAAAGGCAGTGCAGAAGAGCCAGGATTAGAAAGCTTTTGTCTCTGAGTTTCATAATGGGCCAATGGGATAAACCCAGTGTTTGAAAAATGGGGAAATTGAAGAGAGAAGGAAAGAGAGAATTATTTCAAAGGTTATTTTTTCTCTCTCTTTGAAATCCTCCCTCTCTTAAACAATTTCTTTTCTTTTTTCTTATGTTTTTTTTTAACTCTCTTGCCTCAGCGTTGCTCTCTCTGTTTCTGCTTTGCTCTGGGCAGATTCTTACACAAACACACATGAACAGCCACAACATTAACATACACAATGTTGTTATGCTTATACAGTAGCATGCACCTCAATAAATATGATCAGAGATGACATAACCTTGTTTAGGTCACCCTGTGTGTTAATTGGCTGATAAGACATCTAACGTTATGGCTGAGCGAGCTGTCAAATGTGTGTGTGTGTGTGTGTGCATGGGTTTTTCTTGCTTTGTAATTAGAGAGTGGAACACCAGCGATAACAACGCCTGTGGACATGAAGCTTCTTTAATAACTGGTAAACCAGATGGCTTCACTTATCAGAGATCCAGCTGCTAATCATCTGGTGAATTAAACGGGTTAAACCGATCAATGAGAAGGCAAACATATAATGGTATCAATTATAACTAGAATCTGTCAAGTTGCAGTTACCATTTACATCCACATCTGTAAAAACATGAATGCTTCACACACACTTTCCCCATGGCAGGTCCCCAAGGTCTATATAATCAGCACAGCACAGTAGTACCGTGCTTAAAATCTTTAATTTTATACTTCTCCATACCTAGACTTCAAACATGTCAAGGGAAGATGTTGCATTTTTTGTGGTTATTTGACAGATGGGTGTTTTACATACAAAACATACAGTGCAGTACTTTTACTCAAGCAAAATTTAGCGTGTATTTGTTAAAAAACTATTCACTACAACACTGTGTAGTAGCAGGGTTCAAATAACTGTAGCTTTGGTGGTTTTGTCTTGTACTGTTGGTGGGTGCGGTCTCTATGGGTGTGTCGTAAAGGCTCTAAGTAGAATGTGGCTGCAGCTACACATGTCTTGCTGGGGGTCTCTCAATCAAATAATAACAAAAGATCAACTTTCATGACATTGTAAAAAAAAAAAACCTGGGGTCATGGGAGCTGTTGTCTTCATTATTAAACACCCATGGTGGTCGATGAGACCCATCTGAATGACCAAATGAAATAACTGCCCAATCAGGAAACTTTCTGTTACTTCCGTTACACCACCAGCTCGCTGTGATAACCAACTAAGCTGAAGGTTTGTGTCTGGAGCTACAGCCCACTCACAATGTAGTTTCCTGGGTAGGTAAGTGAGGCAGAGGGGCCGCTGGTTGTGCTAGTCATGTGGCTCATCTCATTTAGCTTGTCTCATAGCTTGTTTCATTTCTCGTCACTCAAACCGAGAGACAGGGGCAAGGAGGGGCAGAAAATAGAAAATCAATTTGCTGATATTGTGACTGGCTGCAACAAATAAATCAATATATGGAAAACATCTTGTAACATTATAACGCTACCTTACACATTAGTTTGGTGGCTGGCATGGGCCACTTGTCATAGTAGCACACTGTAGTAAATTAGTTTACTTCTGAAATATCATATCAATCTACCAATCCACTGGATTAGTGTGTTGCAAAACAGCATTAATGAAAAAAAATGAGGCTGTGGCAGAAAAAGTGCTGTATTACTGTCACTGAGAATAACTCTGTGACATTGTTTGATTTCTTCCTCACTCTCTGATGGATTGTCTGGTACTTCCTGTGTTTCCTTGGAAATAGAGCAACTGGTAAAGGGGAAATTATGTAATTGACAGGCGGCCAAGTGAAACGCACTGTTATTATGAACAATACCATGAATAGATTTCTCTGGGTTTAAACATTGTTTGAAACATTTGGAATAATTTAAGTAACCAACTCAACAAAGTATTTAATGTAGATTTGTTGATTTAGACATTTTAATGTGACAATTTTAGGCCACATATTAAATCTTAACGTAAAGAATTTTGATGCTTCTTCCACAGATGGATTTTATACTGCAAATAACGCACAATAAAATAAATTAAATATGAAGCAGGGATTCGCAATATATTTAGTATTAGTATTTAGATTGTTTTTCACTCTGAACAAAGGATGTTTTTTAAACTGTATTTGCTTTTCTAAATTTGTCATACTCTGAGCTTTATAACCAAGGGTGAACAATGGAATTCAACTAGCTGACCATGTCATGGTGCTGTAAACGTATCTCTGGGTACTGAATAATCAGTGATATCCACTCAGCTCATACTCTTTGTAATTGTTAAAGTTTCAGCTACAAGAAGACACATTCAACAGCTGTCAGGAAGCTTCCATATGAGTCCATCAACACTGATGTCTTCTAAACTGTTTATCCATCCTTTTTCATGAAAGGCCCATCGACTGAAATGGTGAAATGAGGTTGCAGAAGTGCTTTTCAGGTCCATTACTCATCAAAACAGCTCACAGTGATGTTACTGGCACATCAGTGGCCACAGAATAAACACTACTTGAAGGCTAAAGTGGCACTTTTGGCGGCACTCTACAATACTTTTTATAAAAACACTCTTATTTCTCATTTCATCTTTTCTGCTACCTTTCCGTCTTTTCGCTGTTTTTTTTTTTTCATTTCTGTCTCACATTTTTCTCAGAGTGCGAGGTCAAAGTGGGTGCACGTACACACACACAGACACACACACACATACACAAACGAGAACACACAGAAACCAACAAGTGGCACTTTATGCATATAATAGAGTGGACGGTTAACACTTGAATCAATGAAGGGACACAGTCTACTTGCTGCCAGCCTGCAGGTACAGAATATATGACGCACCCACACACACACACTCACAAAACAAACACACAAGTATGCTTCAGACAGCCCAACCACCAGAAAAAAAGATTCCCATTAAATGTTTTTGCAAACCACAAATACAATACATTTGCATGTTTCATACATATCATGTCAATGTTTCTGAAGTGACATGGACACGGACTGTTTATTGGCGACACTTCACAGTGTTTCCCAATGATGTTTGTGACACCGTACCTGGGTGTTTTAGCTAGACATGGTACTGTAACTCTTTTTCTTCCAACTAGGTTTCTCAGAACACCAGGAGAAGAGACAAGAGAAAACACTATGCGCTCACATTTTGAGATAACAGAAGCCACGAATGGGTGAGACATAAACACACACACACACACACACACATACACACACACCATGACAGAACAAGGGCCTAGAATAGTTGCAGCTCTGGAGAGAAAGTGGCACATCACAGCGGATCTAACTCATCCCGAGGCCTCGGGCAGTAGTGCTTCAAGGGCTTACAAACACACAGACACACAGACACACACACACACACACACACACACACACACACACACACACACACACACACACAGAGAAAACAAATGTACAAATTCACCACAGATCTGATGCATGACTCCAACATGCTGAAATAAACTGAACACACTGACATGTTGTGCAATATGTTGCTGTTCTGGGATAAAACAAAACTAGATTCCAAAGCAGACTAAAAGAATTTACCTACAGTCGCAGTGAAACTAAATTAAATGAAGAGACTGTCTGTCTTCTCTCCCGTGTGCGTTCTGCCCCAGAAAGCTGTACTATAATGGTTCATTCATTCTCTAACTCTAGCCTGGAGCTGTACTACTTTTCACTCAGCGTCTCTCTCTCTCTCTCTCTCTCTCTTTCTGTAGTTGTGTGTGTGTGTGTGTGTGTGTGTGTGTGTGTGTGTGTGTTTCTCTCCCTCCAGAGAGAAGGGAACACAGGAGGATATGGTGCTTCCAGTCCCAAACACTGTGCGACAACATCACAGCAGGATGAGCAAATACTACTGAGCCATCTGTGAACTTCAGGCTAAAGTGTTCACTCGGGCAATGTTTGCACTGTTTTAGTGTTGGAGTTACAACAACAGTATGCTACATATTTGGATAGCACTGCTGTTCTGGAAAACAGAGAAATGACTTCTGTGTGTGTAACAGTGATTTTCATGGCCCTCGGAATTAAAAAGTAGTATATTGTAAGACAATTACAGAGGATGTTTAGCTTCATAACTCTTTAAAGTGAGTCAGTTTAGTATTTAATTTACATATTTTTTTATGTCGGTATATTAACCTGCAGCCCTTTCCTGTGTGTCACCCCCCTTCTTTCACCCCCTTTCCTGTCACTCTAGCTGTCCTGTAACAAAGGCAAAACCTCTAAAAATTCATCTCAAAGTGTATGGTGATTGGTTAAACACAGCCACCATCAAAGTCCATTTGTAAAAAACTGTTTGCGGTGTAAACAACAAGCAGCACAAAACAAAATAAACATAAAAATGGAATACAACACGAACAAATGGAATGACACTGAAGTCCTTGCTTTACTGAGCATATACAAGACTACGGAGAATACAAAGCGATTTTGACTCATCAAAGTAGAATAGGCATAGACTGGCTTACATCACTTCAGTGTTTCTGTTGGCCGTGTGACCGCAAACAGAAAAGAAGTCCTTGCAGGTATGTAGTTCACGGGAGCCTCCCAGTGGGCAATTCCACTGACCGAGTCCCCAGGAATCTTTGGTCAGAAAACGCAAAATGTGTCTGCCGTGAGAGGTGATTTTACACACTTTATTCAAATATTTGAAATAGCGGGAAAGGCCCAAACTGTTTTTGACTGACTAACTGATCTTTGAAATAACAAAATGCCTTAACAGCGCACCTTAATAGCTCATTGTCTCAAAACACACCCCATATCAGATGAACGGCTGTGATTGGCTAGTCAGATCTCAATTTCCTGGAAATCTGTCCAAAGCAGAGGGGACCAGATGCATCTGCCGGAGCAAATAAAACATGAGCTCGCAGGTTCATCTGGCAGGCAAGTCCCTCCCATCCCCAGTGGAAATTATGCAATAGCATGTTGTCTTGCAGTAATTTAGTCAGCCTGTGTTATTAAGTTAGTTAGGTTGGGTACTTGGACCCCAGACCCCAGTATTTTTTTTTTTAATTATTTTTTAAAAAAAAAAATTCCCAGTCCCGCTGTTATTTTTGACAAATATAAATAATTAATATTAATCTATCTTGAGGCTGAGGTCAGTCTTTGCAAAAACATGTCAATCATAACATCATCTCTGCTGAAAATGTGATCCAATTTTAGATCATAATTTCGATCCAATTTTTTAAACACTGTTAACTTGTTTTGAAATAAAGCAGATTACATGACATCACAAATTTCGTAAAACAATTTTTGACAGCAAGTTTAACTGCCTCACCTCAGCTGCAGATATTTTCACTGCAAGGCACCAAATGTTTTTATACTATCCCAGTTTCTGTCTTTACTTCGTCTTTCTGCCACTTTTGTGCTTTCTATAAATAAGCCAGTTTTTTGTTTGAAACTTGTGTGTGAGAAACATATTCACTGACATATTTCCTCTCACAAAAATATGCATTTATGCAAGTGCCTGTGTGTACGTGTGTGTGTGTGTGTGTGTGTGTGTGTGTGTGTGTGTGTGTGTGTGTATCTGTGTGTGACTCTGAAATCCCCCATGAGAGCCTAACGTTTCATTTGGCGACTCAGTGGACTGGGACAAAGTACTGACAAACTGTCAATCCACTCTTTGTTCCCAACCAGCCAGGTGGGCTATCTCGCATCACCACTTGTCTAGGTGTGCGAGTCTGTGTGTATGTCTGTGTGTGTGTGATCGTGTCACCCATAGCCAAAACATTTACACCACAATAAGAGATGCAGGCAAACCGACAATTAAATCTGGTAAATGAATAAACTATCTATGAATTATGTATTCAGAGAGCAGGGCGAGGCACTGTAATGTGAGGACTGCAGGCAGATGATGCTCACTGCTATATTGGGCTGAAAGGATTTCCTGTGAGTCAGGGTTTTTGGGGAATAGAGCGATTTGAAACCAGAGAGCGAACTATGCGATTTGTGTCGGGTATATTTGTGTGTATGTGTGTGCGTGTATGTGTGTCTTGCCAACACTGAGAGAACTGTCAGGGGGGGAAATGGAGATGCGTCTGATGACTCATTCCCCGATAGACGTACAGAAATACAGAAAGACACAGAGACAGACAGGTAGGGTAAACCTGCAGAGTAAACTGACAGAAGAAGAAGAAAGGAGGCAGGAATAAAGGAAGTCAAAAATAAATTGACGAGGTTGCTGACTCACTGCATTCATTCTTCAGCGGGATATCTCACAACTTCAGGTGGCTGATTAACAACAAAACATTACAGTGTATTTATAGCAGACTGGAATAGAACAGAATACAAAAGGGTCCAGTGTTGGATTGGTTACTTTCATTGAACAAACTGATCTCAGACCAGCAGCAACAGACCACCAGGGATCTGTCTACAATAAGTTCAGCTGATGGATACAGTAATTAGCACAGTAGCTGATTAATGATGGACAACACTGGTTAAACTCAACAGTCCATGTAATTGTCCTTGCAATGATGTTGTAGCATGAGCTCTCTCTGTTTGTCTTTATCAGCCCTCATTTGTCTCTCTGTCTAGACCGACACCTGTCATCTGTTCTTCACTGAACAGCGCTTACTTCACAGGTGTTTACTGCATTAGTTAAGTATGTACTGCTCTGATATAGCAATGTATGACGTTGGTAGTATATAGCCTAATTAAACTGTTCAAACTATAATCCAACACTGAATAAAGAAGAAGCAGTGCCTCATGTAAAAGCCCTCCCAAAATTGAGGGATAAAGTCCAAATTTAAGTAAAAAGTCATTACATTATGAAAAAAGCTGAAGAAAAAAATGTTTGAACACATGAGTGTGCAATATGTCCATCATATTTGTCAAAATGAGGCATCAGAAGTGAAAGTAATTAACTATCCTGACATTTTAGCACATCACTATAATGTGTTTTAGGATTAGGTATGATCACCCCTAATGTTGTTTTCATGATCAGTGTCCTACTACGAAACATAATAAACATACCCAACTATGTGATTCCTAAATAGCATAACCAGACATGTTTTGAAGCACTGGTTGGAGGCACAGAGGAGTTAAACTAGGCTCCCGGGAAGTGCGCTGGGTTTTGAAGCCAATTTTTGTAGTAACCAAACAGAGGCACTGCAATTTCTGGGGTCTGTATAGTGATGCCCTGCAATCCAAGGAAACTTCTTCCCATAGACTTACATTAGGAAATAGACGTAAAATGACTCATTTCACTGTCAGGATTTGATCCATTTGGTCTGATATCATTTGGAAAGTCTAGAAGAGCTGCAAGATTAAATAATTTTATCCCCATTCATGTTAGCGAGGCACAAAACTGGAAGTAAGCCAGTCACACACACTTGGTCGCGCTCAGCTGCTTTAAGTCCCTTGTGCGCCTGCTCTGTGGGCTGCACAGTGCTAAAGTGGTGCTAATCATCCCTGGATCATCCTGGTGATTTTATATGTAGCAGTTGAAACATTTTGGACTCATGCACCACTGAGCAACTCTCATAGGAATGAATGGGGCCCCGCGTTCAGTGCTGTATCCAGTTTTCCCAATACATCCATGACTTCAACGCACAGTATGTAATTTCTGCTGCTTGGTGTCTCTCAATCAAATCAACAACAAAATATGGACTTCAATGTCATCATGAAGTAGTGTGGGATCATGGGCACTGTTGTCTTTATTGTTAAACTACCGTTGCCAATAAAAATCTATGTGACATGAATCAGGCAGAAATCACATTTACAAATGAGTTTATGTGTAAGTTTTATTCAGGTTACATTCATTCACATTATGTCATATCATTCTTATGAAATCACCGCAAGTAACACACGCTAACGTAACATTAACTCCTTAACTTGGCATCAGCTTGACAGCAGGCCCAGCAAGCTGGATTGATACTGGAATAGCATATCAATCTACTAATCTAATGCATGAGTGTGTTACAAATGGCATGCAATTAAATGATCATCTGAAGTTAGAACAGCTAGAAAAGATAAAGGGAATATGACGCCATTGACAAGCAACAAAAAGAAATGGCCCATTACCTTGAATAAAATTACAGATTTCTCTGGTTTAAACATTGCTAGAAACATTCAGGATACTATAAATACACAACTTAAGTAAATGTATTCATAGGCCTGGTTGCTTTCAGACATTGTACCTTTGATGGCATTATAAAAGGGTTGAAACCTGAACTCCATAATCCTGTGTCTCAACTCCACTGCCGGATTCTTATTAATAAATTGTTTTTAGAAATAGCTTTACATTAAAACTTTATTCATGAAATATAATATTCTATAATATATAATATAGTTATAACTCTGGACTTGAGATGGTGACCCTCCGGTTCCCAACCCAACCCTGAACTACTGCATGAACTACTGTTTAGAAAATGATCTTATGGTAAGTATTGATCATTGCTTGAAGGTAACTGAGGTTTTAGTTATATATTCTGTTGTCAAAATATAAAATTGCATTTTCAGAGCAACCCTCTGTTTTAATTCATTTGTAGACTTTCTATACAGGCAGACTGCCTCAAGGTAACTGAATCTTACAGAAAAAAGGTTTGCAAACTTGTAGACCCAGAATTTCTGTTTTAAACTCTGTTACTTTAACTCTTAAGTTCTACTCTATAGTCGAGTCTTTCATTTTCACAGAAAACTTGACTGCCCTGGAAAAGCACCAGTGAAATAGTTGTTTACATTCATGGATTGGTGTTAGATAGGTCACTGCTACAAAGTGCTGACAAATAGAAATGTTAGAGAAACATATCACTGTATGAGATGAACAAGCATTTCATATGTTCATACGCCGAAATATAAAACTGAAAAATGAACCCAATCAACACATATGAAACAAGTAAAACTATGACCCACCTTGGCCTCAATGTGGAAAGAGGTTAAGGTGAGAAAAGTAATGAATAGAAGGGAAAAACAGACTACGTAGAGAAAATTTGAGAAATATAAAGAAAGCGTGTGTATGTTCATGTTTGTGTTACCCAGACAGTGTGTGTGTGTGTGTGTGTGTGTGTGTGTGTGTGTGTGTGTGTGTGTGTGTGTGTGTGTGTGTGTGTGTGTGTGTGTGTGTGTGTGTGTGTGTGTGTGTGTGTGTGTGTGTGTGTGTGTGTGTGTGTGTGTGTGTTGGAGGGTGTGATGGCATGGCTGACTGACTGGCCCACTGAGGCTGGAAGAGATGAACGAAAGGTCAGGAGATGTCAGGCAGAGCTGAGAAACACACACACACCACGCGGAGTCCATCTCAACCCTGTGACTGAATATGGATCAGAGATTCTCGCTGTGCTTATGAGCATGAAATAAAATGAGGCACTTTTATTATCGGGTCGGATCCTGTCTAGCACAAATCTTTCTACGTGTTAGCGGGCACGTTTCCATAAATTATTGGCAGCCTGAAGGAGGAAATGTGTTGGAGTACATAAGAGGTTGTCTCCACAGTTCATTTGCCAGATTGTGCCTCTGTGTGGCTTGATAAAATCAGGTAAATGATGTTTGTTTGAGGCTTTTACAGGATAAAGGTATCATTTGGGAGCCAGCTGCAGACGGTGGAAATGACCACACATCTTCAGTTATCATCTGTTTACTATGCTGATGCAGACAGCGTTGGTGCAATAAATGATTTCATTTATTTAATTTTATTTCTATCTCCACACAAAGTCTATAGTCATTCCATTTCATCAAAGGCATTTGAGTGTTACTGTAGGTCACTTTGTCATGGATGAGACAAGCCTAGTATTAATTTCCAAAACAATGCCAAAAACATTTGCAAACGACCTTCTTTGCAAAACGACAACAAGACTGAAACGAAATAAGAAGAAAACAGTATCAGATGACATAATGCACCTCCCTCAGATGAAATACCAAAGTTTGAGGGAGTTTCATTTATTGTTAGCCTATGTTATGTTTCTGCAAATGGTTTTAGCTAATGTAATGTATATGCCAGTATTTATTTTTAACATATCTCTGTCAGAAAATACATTGTTAGATGATGTTATATCTCTACTACTGTTGTACGTTAATGTTGTGTTTCTGTTGGCACTAATATTAGCGGGAACCACAGACTGTATAAAATAAAGGATATAGCCACCGTAATGTGACCTATGGGTTTCTATGGGTTTGTGTACTCCTATTCTAAAGCCTAAAGTTTAGCATTTTGACCATTGCCATCTTGGATTTTTGGATCCAGAAGCGTCCACATTGAGACCAGAGGGTGGAGAGATAACCCTAATGCTTACTGGAAGCTTGGTTAGCATTGTGATTATTCTAATCCTAATTTTTGCCAAAAACAGGTCTTAAACCATTTAAACAAAATGTACTCAATGAAAAAATTAAGGATTTTTTGATACAACCAAACACTGAAGTAGATTTAATTAGGCAAGCAAAACATTACAATTAACTTTCATAAACTGAAAGCACACTGAAATAGCGATAGCTACGGCTACGCCTATACGTTACCTTGCCAAAGTTGCTAACATGGTAGCAACTTGTATGAACAGCATCCATCTGTCACTTGAAGCAGCCATGCCCCAACTTTAAGCCTTAATAAAATATAAATTAATTCGGTGTATAAAATTCAACTTAGTTGTCATGAATGTGGAAATTAGCTATAGAGACCAAAACCTTTTTTTGTCCTGGACTGTAAAAATGTTTATTTCTTCTGTAAAGTTGAGCATTTTCACATAGGGGTCTATGGAGATTGACCTGCGTATGGAGCCAGCTGCAAATGGCCATTTGAGGAACCACAGTTTTTGGCACTTGTGTGTTAGCAGAAAAACACATTATTACACACACAGATAATAATACTGGCGCAAACATAGGGGTCATTCCTATGTTCCCAGAGTCCTATAGCCTCCAGATTTATATGCTGCATAATTTGAACCTGAAAAGGATGTTCCCTACCTCATGGGTGGTTAGGGGATTATAATCATGACACTGAGAGTCATGAAATTGCACTAGCAGAGGTCTTAGTCTAGATAATAGTTACTCTCTTGTATTGAGACCAACTATCAAAATATTTCAGCCCTTAATTTAAAACAGTAAGAATTAGTAGACAAATCAATTAATCAATTAAAAATTAAGGGGGTAAAAATAAAGATGAAAAAAGAAGAGCAGCACTTGTTAAACATTTTAGGGTTAAAAATTCAATGGCAGATGACAATTGTTATTTCCAAACAGGTAAAGATGAGGAAAAGGTTAGAGTCAGAGAGCTCCAACAATCAATTGTCATGTCCAGAATTTAGGAACAATTAGATCAAATTTATCAAATATCTGACCCGAAATCAATAGAAGGGTTAATGTGCATTAACAGAATACTGAATTGGGGAATATAGGACCTTGGGAACATACAGTAGGACCCTGGGAACATGAAACCCTGGGAACACAGGACATGGGAACATGGGACCTTAGGAACCTAAGCACCTAGAAACATGGGACCTTGGGATCTCAGGACCAAGGGAACATGGGATTTGGGGAATTTAGGACCCTGGGCCATAGATAGGCTCCTGCTGCCAGTATTGTTATCTAATGTTATTTTTCTGCCAGTGCTGTGTGCCTGCCAATTTTGTTGGCTAATTTTATGCATCTTGCTACTATTCTTAGCAAATGTAACAGGTTAGTGGATAGAAAATATGAATGATTTATGGACTAAACAGAACAACACTGCCACTAAAATTAAACAAGGAGCAGAGACAAACTACCAAAATATGCATACTATTTTTTGGCCAAGACCAGAAAATCAATACCACTAACTCTGATCAAAATCCGGTGCCAAAATGAACACTTGACAAGCTACATGAAAACAACTGCCACAAAGCACGTTCAGAAATCACCAGACAGACAGACAATGGAGACAAATGAATGACTGAATAAATCAACAGATAGATAAATGGATGGCGGGATGGGTGGATAGCCAAAGGAGAGAATGAGGAATATTTACACTCTAAAAACAGAGGCTCTGATAAGCCATATTGCTACGAATTGCAAATAAAAATCAGTAATTGGAAAATACTTACTTAAATGCGCCTTTCAACTTAGAATCTTTCAAAGATTTCAACTTCTTAGTCTTTTCAAGTCAAAGCGGATGCCATTCTGATGTTATGTATGACGTAATTAAATGCAAAGCGCTTTTGAAGCCAGTGCTCTGATCTAGTCTTCAATTTAGAATAATATAATACTACAATAAAAGTGATGCCTGTTTAATAGAGCACTAAATGAGTGACAATACAAATGGGAAATGTCATGTGGCCATTAACATTAACATCTGTGTCTGATACTGGTGTCATATAGAGAAGATGGAAAGATTCAGTGAATGAGACAAAGGTAAGATAGATAGACAGAATGTGTGAGTATAAATAAATAGTTGGATTACTTTGTCATTCTTTGCTCGGCTTGATTTTGATTCCACACAAGGAATTCAGGGTCGTACCTATCGAGGGGGGACAGGCAGAGAGAAACAAGAGAGAGGTATTTGTTTGCTGTCTGGCAACAAATTATTCAATAACTGTCATAGTAGTGATGATTAGTAAATAAAAATCAATATGTAGCCCTCCAGACTTGTCTTTCTCTCTCAACATTTGGTTATCAGGCAATGGTGGAGAAGGTGGGCAGGGTGAAAGACATGCACATAGAGCGGGTGGTGAGGAGATGGTTGATATGTTGGGTAAAGAGAGGGTCTTCGGATAAAACAAACTGGGTACAGCCTTGTTCTGTGCATATTCATACACCAAACAGGATGTCCAGGTCATGGCCGATGCTGCATAGTGGAGCATTTTTTCCAAACATTCAGATCTAAATTGCAGAGCCAATTATCAGAGTACTTTCAGACAGCAAGCGAAGGTTGGCCTGTTAGTCAACCTAGCTGTTGAATATAGATGGCAAAATCCTTCATGCGTAATTTATTTTAATTCGTTTTGTGTGATTGAAAATGACTAGCTTTATCTCTAGAAAGCAGGACTTGTACCAGTAAAGCTAAATGGTGAGTAAATGACAGGCTAAGCTGCTAAGCCTGTTATGTGTTGGGTAAATTTAACCAAGATACAAAATACATATACTGTATATTTTAAGTAACTACTTTTTCTCACATTAACTGAGGAGGTTGTAGATGATGATAAATGGTTGCTAAACTGAAATAGTTTTAATAAAAAAAACTGGAGCCAAAGCTTATCTTTTAGATTACATATAGAGTATGCCTGAGTAAGGCTTGTAGGTAAAGAGTGATGTGAATAATTGTGGTGTTGGTGCTTAAAGGTCCAGTGTGTAGGATTTAGTGGCAACTAGCGGTGAGATTGCAAAACTAGAACTTTACTAAGCATGTTGAAAAACTACAGTGGTGGATGTGAAAACACAAATGGCTCTATCTGGATCCAGTGTTTGGTTTGACTGTTCTAGGCTACTGTATAAACATGGCGCACTCTGTAGAAGAGGACCCACTCTGTATGTTGATATAAACGGCCCATTCCAAGATAATTAAAACACAACAATTCTTATTTTGAGGTGATTATAAACTAATAAATACATATTGTGAACATTTCACACCATTTTTACCAATAGATGCCCCTAAATCCTACACACTGGACCTTTAACAGCTATGTTGACCAACTGGCCGAAATCAGAAAAACTGGATATGTTTGTTTAAAGCATAACGCTGGTTATAGTCTTGAATTTCTATTGTCAACAAATCCCAAGAAAAGACCAAAACCAAAATTAAATCGATCTTATTGAAAAAGCATTTCATGTAGATTTCCTCTGTAGCCAAAATCTGATATACCTTGTTCCTATGTGCCATATACTTCTATGAGCTCTGTAGTTTATCTCATTGTTTCTTAAATGGGGGCAAGGGTACCCCAAATAATACTTTGAATTACTGCAGGGGGCACCTGAGATTTTTACCTAATGTTAATTAAAAAACTCTCATGCATAATTCCTGAAATATTTCCACTAAAATAAGTGAAATAAAAAAGAATAAATGTAAGTTTGATTGACCACATTTAACATTTAATATTCCTATTTTCAGTGCAAGCATAAACTGCAACAAACACAATCACATTTGTTTGTTCGCTGTGTGTTTCTACCAAGAATGATACGTGCTGGTATTTGGCTGACACAATACCTCAATTGGGCTACATTGTTGAAAAAAGTTTGAGAACCACTGGTTGATCTCAATACCACATTCACCATCTTGATGCCCGCTAGATCACAAAGTGTGGATTAATTCGCAACTGAAAATAGTCCCCAACAAATACACTGTGAATATGATTTCAGTAGGAACAAATGAGCTTAGGGTCGAGTGCCAAAGACAAAGTAGGGAAGGCAGAAAGTATTGAGAGATCGACTAGTACATTGCTGGTTTTGGTCTCTTTGCGGGATTTGTTTACACAAATCTGAGCTATTAACATGCTTTTTTTTAAACAACTTATTTAGCTGCACTGCAGCAAGCTTTTAAACAGTTAAACATGACAACTGCAGGATCAGAATGTTCCTGTATAATTATAATCTTGGCGGACCCTCCCTTTAACACAGTGTGGACAATAAGCTACTCAGATAGCACTGACTGTGCATGGTGTGAAGGTAAAGCAAAATGCCATGCATCACAGGTCAGTCCTTCAAATGTAGCAGTGCAGATGTGTGGATGCTGGAAGCCAGACACACCAATGATGCCAAGGCTCAGGAATTGAACAAACAGACAATGTGAGTGCAATGTGCACAGAGAAATAAACACTTGGACAATGGGTGGAGGAAAGAGCAATGGCAACAACAACCAAAGTCACCTATTCTAATGATACAGACAGATATTCTTGTGTTTCCAAATGTTACCATATAATAAGCACTTCAGCACAAAGTGACTTCCTCATTAGAAATATTACAAAAAAATATATCTCCTGCTTACACCTGAGCTGAAATGTCACAAAGAGAGACACTTCAACTTTAATTAGGCTGCTTTCAATCTGACAGTGTGTCTGTGCAGTCATTAGTCAGAGGCTAAGAAAGAAAAATCCAAGACACAATTGGAATAGTATTTCAAACTTGATTGTAACTAGGACAAAAGAATGATTAAAAACAGCTATTATGCTGTCTCTGTATGTGTCTCTCTTACTCTTTTCTCATCTGTCTGTCACTGTCTCTCTGTCCCTCATTCTCATACACCCACACTCATACGCAGAGCTCTCTTAGTCTAAAAGCAGACTTCATGCACTTTCCGCACTAACTGTTTCTACCTGCTGCACAGAATGTGACTGATTGTCACTGACAGAGAGGCACTCCACTCCTAACAGCAATAGCAAACTTTTAAATCGGACCGAGAGGTGTGCGCAGGCAATTCATACGGCAGTGTGAACAAGCCCCAACACCAGGCAAACTAGAGAGGACAGTGAAAGATGTGGCGTGATGTGTGTCTCATACTAAAGCCCAGATTCAACCAGCCTTTTATTGCACTGGACCGTCAAATCCTGACAGTCAGTAATCTGTTGAGATGCTACAAACTGTTTTGTGTTGTCATGTTACATTTTGAAACTTTGACTCTTTTGAAGATTGCGATTAAACTTTTTCTTATTGATGAGGATTGATGTCTCCAGGTTATTGATATTATTTATACTTAATCAATGATGTTAATAATTATGTTTAATTTGGTGAATCTGGCCCTCAGTAAGTTCAGTGAAAGTGGAAAGGGAGCGGAACAAAGGGCTTCATCAACAAGCCAGAGCTGATTCAACATGTTTTTGTTTTTTTTCTTACCTTGGGTCCTTCTGGATACTGTCCACTGATGGAGACCGGCCCAGGGCGGCCTCAGGGGGGAGGGCGGGGCCTGACTTGCTGTAAGGCGACTCGGTGGACGGGCAGAACTGCAGAGTGCGGTACGGGTTGGCGTAGTCAGCCGCCCCGCCTCCTGCGGCCAAGCTGCCTCTCTGAAAGGTGCCCGCGGCGCTCTGGCTTCCCGTTCGCTGCAAGGGGATTGGGTCGACACCAGGGGAAGGCGGGGCTAAAGCAGGAAGAGGAGCGTAGGGATAGAGCAGATAGTTCAGGACCTCTTGGTACAACTGGTTCACCACTGGGGTTGATGTAGCCGAGGAGGACAGGGGAACAGGGGACGGGGAAATCGGAACCACGAGTGCCAACACAAGAGCACACAGAGACACGATGAGAAAAAAGTAACAACACCAGCACCAATGGAACAAAACAGCACAGAAGAAAAAGCAGAAAGGGAGGAAAAAAAAAAAAACACACTCATACGTAAATAAATATGGCAAACTGCAGTGATAACTTACAGCTCAACACGTGGGGGGACTTTAGGTGAAAAGGTGAACTCACCAAATGATCTTATTTTTCATTAGAAAAATATAATCACAAAAACAGACAGAAGCAGTCAAGTCAAATAGACATGCAAAAAAGAGCAAAGCAAAATAAAAATGTCACAGTGTAAAGCTCTCAGGCACCTGTAATAGTTAATGATGTTAGTGATTAAAATTAATATTATCCTCTTAAGCACAGCTGAATTACCCCGGTCGCCACATTAACAAATTAGCTGTGAGCTTCCTGACCTTCCACTCTCTGTGTTGACATTTGTCTTTAAAGTAATATTTCACCCACAAAAATTATTATTTATATATCAATTACTTGACTGTGTTACATTAAGTCTGCAAAGAAACTTTTGTTTTTCTTGCATGCCTCCACACTGCACAAAGAATCGGAAAATTGAGAAAATTCTTGTTGAACTGAAGTCAAGGGCATCATCACATTTAGCAACAACAAACGTACATCAAAACATCCATTTACAAATTCTCACACTACTTATGCAGGATAATCCAAGTCTCATTTATCTAGTTGTAAGGTCAGTGCTTCCCAAACACATGCATTTTTGCTGAAACCTTGAATCCTGCTCATGTATTCCATCGAGTTGCAGAGGCACCCTACTTGTCGCTGACTGTCTGTTTATGCAGAAGTGTTTCATATAGCAATGTTTTAGCGAAAATGCCTGTGTGGGAATAACAGCACATGACTTGATAAATGAGACTTGGATTATGGACTGTTTCACTGGAATTGCATTACTGGGCAACAGCTTGGGTGCATTTTTACGTCCTCTTAGCTGATGTCATTCACATAAGCTGTGTCTCAATTCAGAGGCTGCAGCCATCAAAGACCGATGGTGCCACAGTTGCGCAACCAAAGCTGTTCCATTTCCAAGGCTCCTTCATATGTGGCTGAGAAAGGGGCCCGCTTTGTCTGAATTAGGAGGATGCAATGGATGAATCCTTTAGGGCCTAATCTATCTGAGCATTCATTGCCCGCCAGTGAGGACTTGGTTATTTCAAAGAATATGGCGTCCTGTTTTTCTATTAGCTAAAATTATTATCTAATTATCTAAATTAATTAAGCTATTTTTTTTTTTTCATTTTCTTTTTTTTAACCAACTTGTAACCTACTAACTAACTCTTGTCAAGCTCAGCTGGTTGCTATGTGACAGGAACGTCACCAGGTAGGGGTGGGAGCAGCTGGTGACGCAAAATCCTCCGTAGACCGGACCGTCCTATTTCACAGACTGCTTGGTTTAGCCAATGCGGTCTTCATACGGCTGAAAGGTTGTGTCCTACGAAAGCTGCAACCCCTGATTAGACAGCTATATACTAAAAACATTCAAACATGGAATACAGAGACCCATTTAGTATGTTTATGTTGTCAAGTTTAAAACGTATATACTGCATGAGTTGTGTTAGAGTTTTCTGTTGTTAAACGCAGCCCCCTATGAGGTCAATTTATCAAGAATTTTCCCAATTTTTGGGCTCATTGTTTACTGTGGAAACATCCCAGAAAAATGAAGTTTTCTTCACAAATTTAATGTAACATGGGGTGAACAACTGATATAGAAATCATCATTTGGTGGATGAAATATTCCTTTAAAGTTTTTTGTTTTTTTTTCATTTTTATTTCGTTTCTATTCTGTTTTAAAAGTGGCAGGTGTATACAACATACTTACAGTTAATCCAATTACTTGAACTATTTGCCACACAGAGAGGCTGTGGTCCCATTTCGCCCAGTTGGTATTCCAGCCTTGCCATAAAGACATGGACATCATAACACATAGCCCAGTCAACCTCCTTTGTCATTGTCAAACAGAGAGAGGAATTGTTTTCTTGTTAAACAGCAGCTCAGAAACCATTTGGGCATGATAGTCAACATGGTTACACCGGCTCGCTCTGAGGGAGGTGAGCTGGGTCAGTCAGTCTGTGTGTGTATCTGTGTGTGTGTGTAACTGCATAACTGCAGGGACACTGACAAGGCCTGAGGAAATTCACCTGTGATGTGAAGTCGGGTGTAAAGTGTTGTCTGCTTGTTTCCAACTCTGTTCATTATCTTGAAAAACTATTTGACCTTGAAACAAAGTCAGGCTTCAACAACTACTTTGTGTTGCACAGAGAAAAAAATGAAAAGCTCAGCGAAGTCAATGTAAAGAAAGAGAAGGATTTGACAGTCAGACTGCTGTTGTCATGACTTACATTCACTGACACAATGCTGGCAATGATGATCGAGTTATTTTGATGCATCAATGTGACCTAACAGTGTGCACGGGGAGTCAGCATGACCTCAAATCTTTCAATCAATAAAGTGAATCTCTCCTTTTTGGAACAAAACCGTGTTGACAAATTGGATTTTCTTTCACTTGTCTGTCTGTGTGCACTTCTCTTCAGAGCAACATTCATGGTTTAGGAGACCAAACCGGCAGCACTGCGTCGACAACATTTTAGGACACGGTTGATTTGCTTTGATTTCAAAGCACCCAAGCTAACGCCCATGGGATTAATTGAGATTAATTTTCAGCCTTGAAACTAATTAGTTAACAGACTGTGACTGAGAGACAAATTGCCATTGAGACCCCAATTGGATTTGCCTACCTGATCTGGTAAATAGCGCTACATGATCAGATGGGACGAGGAAATCTCTTACGTACAGCAGCACCATTAAAAAAAGTCCATCTCTTAAACTGGACCTGACTATGTCTTTTTCCGTTTTACCTGGCAGTGTGCTGCACAGTATGTCTTTGATCCATCACTTATTCAGTGTATCATGTGATGTCTTCTTCTACTCACTGAGTTTTATATTTAGAAGGTTCAGTGGGTGAATTTTAGCTCGCTGCAGCTATTTATAATATCTGGACTAAGTGAGGAACATTTCTGTGTTTACAGTCTCACTTTAATCTACTCCAAGTGTTACTACAGGACCCTTCCCCCTGCTGTTCCCTCTACCTCTCTGCCAATCCTTATTAAGAGGTAATCTTTATAAAGTGTTTTTGTAAGTTAAAACTAATGATCTTATTATAGTTAGTAATGCTTTTAAGATCAGTTATTAGAAATGACGAACAACTTTTAGAATGTCAAGTAAGAAACTGCTTTTGGCTGGTAGTTACCCCCCCCCTTTCTGTGCACCACCACGGGACCTTACACAGATGCAACATTGTTCAAAGCGAGAGACTAATATTTATTTTTTTCATCCCCTTTATATTTTGCTGTGAATATTACACGTGATGTAAAGCTGTGTTCCCACCAGACGCAATGAACGCGACACGAGGCGCCGTGCTACGTGTGAGTTTAGACTCCGAACCATTTTGTTAATTCGCGTTATCACGTCAAGCCTGATTTATGGTCATGCGTTGAATTGACGACGTCGCTACGTCGTAGGGTACGGGGCTACGCAGAAGGCTCGCCGTAGCCCCCAGCGTAGCCTGACATGCACCTCCCCAAAAATATAACTACGCGTCGAGGCGACGCAGACCCAGCGCCGATCGGCACGGCTGTGATTGGTTTGCTTGGTAACAACGCATTTCCAGTTTCGTATTTCCAGATTCTGCCATCCCCGCCATCTTTAAACATCTTCTGTTGTGATGTAGATGTTGCAGTGTTAAGGCTCATTATATATATGCCATTATGCTCAACATTCAATACGGATACAGATACGGCCGGAGCCGTTTGTCCTGCTCCGCGTTCATTTCTCTGTGACCGGAAAAGCCGGAAGCTAAACAAAGAAATCAACTAGAGACGACGATAACCATTCAGGAAAGGAACGCAGCCTCCTACCGCTCTGGCGGTGAATTGCACCACGACGAAACGGAGTGACGGCAGTTTATTGTTGTGTCAACAACTGGACGTCAGGGCGTTGGGAGAATCTCAACGCTGATTGGCTTTCACTGCACAGCGCCACTCGAATTCGCGTCAAAAGTTCAAGATTTTCAACTCGAGCCATGAGGCGTTGGACACGAAATTCACGTCCAATCGTGTCTTTGCATTGACTTTGTATGTAATCTTGACGCGCGAATTTGTGAATTCGCATTTGGTGGGAACGCAGCTTACTGTGTGTTCACACCAAACGCGATGGACGCGATGTCATCGACCGTAACGCGAGTCTGGGTTCACAATACCGCTATATGACACAACGTCACCTTTTTACCAATCCCGGTAAAAGGTGACATTGTATCATATAGCTCGGTGTACCCACACACAGCCACAATGATTCTTTCCTCCATTTTTTGAAATGTGCATCTGACGTAACTACGTCGGTGACATGGTTGGATATCAACGCTGATTGGATGTCGCGGCACAGCGTCACGCAATGTCACTGGAAAAGTTCAAATATTTCAACTTCAAGCGACACACGCGATGAGGCGATGGACGCATCATCACTTCATCGCGTCGCTCTTCACATCACGTGTCATAGCGTCATTTACATTGATTTTGAATGGAAAGTTTTTCATCGCATCCATTGCGTTTGGTGTGAACCCATGGTTAGACTGTGAAAATCCATAATTAAAAGGACTATACATACAAAAGTCGCATGAGAGAAATCATAACTTTCTTTTTCGCTGAAGCTACAATGCCTGTGTGTTTGGTACCAAGATATACACAGGGGGTCTCATTCATGAAACGTGAGCAGAAGGAATTTGTGTGTAAACTGTTTGCAGACGGAAATTTACGTGTGTGTCCGCATCCGATCTTTTCGTAGCTACTAACAAAATCTACTCCTGCTCCTGACCACTCGTAGTGCTTGTGTAAATTTAGTAAAGCACATAAATATTGCTTTTCACTATTGGAAATGACAAAATATTAATTCGTATTGCGCTCTGTTATGTACACAATACACAGATGCCTTTGAAACATGTAATCTAAACATGACAAAATATTAAAAATATAACACATTTAGTTAAATTAGTTGGCAATTAGCAGGTTTAAGATCCAGATTAGGTTCATAATTGTGAATTAGCTACGTAAATCGACTCAATAGATTACACGTTCCGGATCACAGCCTCTTTGGCCTCGATGCCTGGGTTCAGCAGGGGCAGCAGGTGGAAGGAGGACGATCGTTTGAATGAATAAATCTGATTTGCAAATGATTAATTTACGTTGTATCAAACAGAGCTTTAGGCTATTAGGATTCAAATAATTTGAGGACGATGCATACAAACTGCTGTAGGCTACATGTTATCCATATCATTTGTTAAAATAAATGTTAAATAGCTCTACATTCTGACAGCCATCACTGATTTAGTTTATCCATTACGCACAAAACATCTCTGGTTTCCCATTTCCACTTCATTCAAAACCCCACAAATGAATCTGCTGTACAGTGGTGACCACTGTATTTTTGTGTGTGTGCTTATGCGTTTCTTTGCCTCCAGTTTCATATCAAACCATTTACACTTCACCTCTGATATGGTTCTTTGTACTATGGAGACAACATTAACAGCATCTGTTACCTCCCTCCAGGCCTTCGCTTTGCCTGTCCCTGCCACACCACTACCCACTACTAACTGAAGAAAATAAAATGTTTTCCACATGTTGTCCACTTCACCCAAAATTATTTTGATCTCCGCTTCGGAAAAAATCTTTTTTCTTTCTCTGCGCCATGACTGACAGGTTGACAGGATGCACCTACACCTCCTTATATGGTGGTCATTGGCTATTCATGGGCGGGGATTTATGCTAATTGCTGATTACTGGGAGCGCGCTGTCACTTTACAATGGATTGGCATTCATGATCATACACACGTGTTTACAATCAAATCTGAGTTTCCCGCGGCGTTCCTGAATCCGGAGTAGGTTTTTAGTAGAGCTTTTATGTGCAAATCTACACACAGATTTACTCACTTTTCATGAATGAGACACAGGGAGTCTAGAGATAACAGAAGCTTAAATTCAATGCTTCATGAGACCTTCTCAAGATGATTTTTTACTCAATTTAAGACTGATTTTTGGACAAAACATCTTTTTCTTATTCAAGCACTGCAGGTAAGTATACAGGTTAGTATATATGTGTTCCCTTGCAGAGGTAGGTTTTATGTACAAATATGGTTATCAGAGTGTGTTAGGTTAATCTACATTTTGCCAACAGGTAAGTGTCAGTAAAAAATCTGAGAAAAGTACTGGCTTCAGTAGTAGGTTTAACATCAGAATGTGGACTTTCACACTGGAGTTTGCCTTATTACAAAAAGAAATTAAAAGAAGGATATGACAGCATGGTACCTACTAACTCTCTTTTTGCATAGCTGCAGCTCTGAACATGGCCAGACTTTTAATACTTTGTCCATTGTTGTGGAAGAATGGAGCAAAATGTGCCACAGTAACAGCCATGTTGGTGTTGGTGACGCTAAATGAGAGATGTAGTTCACTGAGCAGCTTCACAGACAACTAAATGATACTATGACAAATCTGCATCAACCTGCGACTTTCTTGACTTGCAAAATTATATTTTAAAACATACATTTATAACATGTGTAATTAATAACACCCTTCAAATGGGATAAACAAATTAAGCTCTAGCTAAAGTTAAGAAGCTAATACTTTGCTCAGGCTGTGAGATTCTTTCTCACCCTGCCATTCACTCCTTGCACGCATCCTCACACACTATCTCTAGGTGCCACTGTCTAGGTAGGTCTATTTAGTCATCAGCTGATTCACAATCAACCAACAGCACAGCGACACACCTTCTCTGTCAGCCTATCACCTTAATGCTCCTCATTTTAAATATGGTTCTTTCTCTGCTGTCATTCTCTCTTGCTGCAGTCATGCGTGCCCTCTATCTCCCCATCACCACCTAGTCTTTACAGATTCATCTGCCTCATCTGCCTCAGCAGTCAGCAGCCTCAGAGTTAGCAGCCACCACCACCTGTCTAGACTCCATGGGGGGGATTTATCTTGGTGCCGCTCAGACGTCCCTCCATCACAAAAATATCTACCTCTGGTGTCCAAGCACCAAAGAAGTCTTTTAAATCTTAATCAGCACAAATCATCTATTAATCTGCACACTCATATTGCGTATTAAATATTATCTTTGGTTCAGTCATCTGTCTGTCCTCACTGAAATGACTTGTCTCTTTTGCCACTGACTACTGTACATATTTTTTCCAAGATAGGGTCCCATGATGGACACCAGAAGAGGAGGTACTTTGCCTCTCTATCTCTTACACAGGCACTACAGTGATTTAGTGAAGCAATTCCACAATGTAAGAAAGCTTGGAAGAGATGCATTAAAAAAAGGTCAAAATTGAAGCTCCAAAAATGCTGGGTCCCACGTTTCTCATAAAGGTTGACTTATTTAAGAGCTCATCTCTTTCCTCTCTTACCACTTCCCCTCCTCTTTCCTCATTTTCTTCCATCTCCCCCTCACATATCATCTTTTACATTTTCCTAAATACCTTAGTTGCGAGGCTCCTTCCTTGCTTTCCACTCAGACTCTCATCCTCATCCACCCTTTGCCTTCTAGGATACAGTTTTGTAGACTCTGTATTTGTACATAGTCATTTAAACCCTAAATAAATAACCCATGTCTTCATTTTCCTCAGCCTGTATATCCACATCTCCACTTACCTTGTCCTCTAAGGTTGGGTTTGGTGTAGACTCTGTCTTCATAGATGGGGTCGATGTGGTGTTCAGGAGACTGCAGAGGTCGTAGCTCAGAGCCCAGGTGACTGTGCTGGCTGCTGTAGGAACCTCTGGAGCCTGGAAAACAGGGGGAGTATGGAGGTTAGATGTACAGTCAATGATGTTTTTTGAATCACTCTTTAAAACACATTTACAAAAAAGTTGTTTTATCTTCATCACTTCACATGCCATGGCCACATTTTCCTGTTTGTTGACTGCAAGTTTCAAAAAAGTACAGTGCACATTATAAACTAGAGGAGTGATGCAAAGCTACTATCTGTACCTGTTACAGTGCGCAGCAATATATCTGTAACATTACTTATCAAAAGCAGGCACAAGTTATTGTCCATTAGTTTTTAAATGAATCACTTCCTATTAAACATGGGCTCATTTTAAATTTAACTAAATGTAATCAATTAAATGTAATTAATTTTGGAAAACTAAAAACAAAGCCAAAACTTTTTATAAGAGTCCCCAGCAGAGATGATTAATCACATTCATGAATTGTTCAGAAATTCATGAGTACATTTACAATCTAATACGTTTTAGAGAAAACCTCGAGCCAATTTAATCAAATATTTGGTAGTATGTGTTTTTTGAATCCTTGTGCTCATGCTGATGAATACAAATTAGACATAAAAGGAAAGTGGGTGCGTGTGAGCTTTACCATCACAAAGTGCCTCAGATATGCCCCAAAGAAAACCTACAAATAATAATCCCACAGATCAAAATGTTGAAAAAAGAAAACTAAAAATGAAGTTGGAATTTCAATTTCAGGAATTTGAGGATGAATCCAAAAGTAATGCAATTAAAAAAAAAAAAAAAAAAAGGTCATTAAAGCATCAATATTAAGTGTTTCTGTGGCAGGTTTGTCCTAGTGCAAGAACAAGCTTAAAAAATGTTTATAAATGACCATGTATTGAAATTCAAATACAATGACTAAAATGGAGTATTTACATATATTTCAAATACAGTTAAACTGACCAATTCCCACAAATGAAAATGTGAAAAAAAATACAGAATGTTTTCACACATCCACACACAGAGAAGTAATAATGAAATTGTCTTGACCTCTACCTGCCAGGCTACCAGGCCTTTGCAGGGTTGCGTTCGCGTAAAGCTCGTGAGAAATCTTGTAGCCGTCTGCTCCGATGTGATGCAGCATACGCTTGGTGGGCGACAGAGTGGCATAGCTGCCCACCACTGAGCTGAGCTGGTGGATGGGCGACGAGGTGTGGTTTCCTCCTGGGGACGCTGCCATGGGGAGGGGTGAGGAGGAGCCAGCAGCACCCGATGCTACCATGTTGATGGGCGACGAGGTGCTGCAAAGGGAGGAAATGGAACCGCTCGGTTGGTATTTTGACACATTATAATTTTTCCCACATGACAACTTAAAGTTCATGACCACACTGAAGTCAGAAGAACGACCATCTGGGCCTTGGCTGGTGGAGGTCTTGACTTTAGTCTGGTCTAATCAATCCTAGCTCGTTCGTTCAGTGCTGTTGCTGCACTTTTTCCTGAATTTATTTATTCTATTTTGAGGCCACTTTCATCAAATACTACTCCAATTGTGTGCAGAGCTGAAAAAGTGCAAAGAGTATATGGCTGTTAACTCTTGGTTTTCCAGTCATATCTGACTTACACAGTTTTGAGACTGTTTAGGGACTATAGTCTGCAAAAAGGCAATGTTCTTTTTTACCCTTGCCAAAATTTAGTGTAACTTTGGAGCATTATTTGGGCCCTTTTTTGACAAGATAGCGTAACATAGTTGATATGGATCAATCAATGGATGCCTTAGCTCCTCTAATTTAATATGATACACCTGTGTCATCACTGAAGCTTTAAAAGTGAGCCTCACAAGGTTTTTTTTACTAAAAATTAGTCTGCCTCACTTCATTCCATCAGCTCTGCCTGTCATGCCTGCTGCTTCTTTACATTTTTTTTGCCACATATTTGGCCATTTCCTCTCCGCTGCTTTCATTTTCCTGTTCTCTCTGTACTCACTTTTCTTCTAGCAGCACCTGCTTTTTTGTGAGGCATTCTGACTGCTGATCAGGCAGCATTATCAGTGAGTGTCAGTGAGTAAAGTGTTGTACTTGATCCCATTTAAGAGTCAACCATAGACCTTTTCATGGACCCCCCGTTGGTGTTGGGCCAGGGTCATCTGTGCCCTTTGACCCCTCCCGACGGCGTGCCCTTCTAGTCAAGGCCCTTGTAGTCATGATGAAAAATGTATGCAGGAATTGTAAATTGGAATTCATTTTACACCTTCTGACAGCATATATCTTATATATCAGTGTGTTCCAGCTCTTTATTAAAACTGTACAATATTACAGTTAGTGTAATATTCAAATCCCAAGATTTTTTTATTATTTTTATGGCTGCACCTTTCCATCAAATAGAATGTAGAATGTATTTTATACACATTCTGCCTGCAGTCAGCCTGACACATGATGCTTGGCATATTTGGAAATGGTGGGATCTCCACAAGAATTTTAAATAAAGTTCTGTGGGTTTGGACATTTGGCTACACAGCATGAGCTTGTAAAGACCGGCCCACCAGCAATCTGCGACTTCATTAGTTGTTTAACACTGTATGTTGTTTTGAATGTAAGGATGGTGCTTCAGGAGCTTCATCAGAAATGTACTGGCTGTAAGTTGTGCACTAAACCCCTCATTCAATGCATATAGTTCCTAAGACTGGTACAAAAGGTGTCTTTAACTGTCCGTCAGAGTAAAACTTTAGGTAGACCGGCTGCAGAAAAGACCAGTATTGATTCCAAATAACGTGTGAGCCCAGTACATTCAGAGTGCGTATCGGGCCATAAATCTGTACATAGACCAAACTTGTGTTCTACATCTTTGATCGTCTAACCCTGTTTGTACTATATGCAGTCAAACATTTGCAGTACATCTGTTGTACTGCTTGCTGAAGCATTACTTACATTGGTTTCAGCATTTTTTTCATGTGGATGCAGGCTACAGACTACATGCTGGAAAGTGTGATCTCAGCACCAAATGAAGTAATTGTTGAGTCATTTGGTATTGATCAACATCCATATTGACCCTCTGCAGATATTTATTCTTTTGTGCTTTGGGACCAGTAAAAATTCTAAGGTAATGTGCTACTACCAGTAATCCCCTTACTAAATCAACTAGTCAGACTGAAGCTGAACCAACCTGTAGGACTTGGCGAGTCGGCTGGGTGACTGTTTGGGCGAGGACACCCTCTGTAGCGTGGCGTAGCTGGGCATGTCAGAGGAGGCTGATCCCAGGCGCTGCAGCTTGGTAGGGGATCCCACCGCCTGCAGAGGGGAGCTCACACGCTGTAATAGAGGAGTTGTACTTCATTAAAGAGGAATGTCACTCACTTTAAATATTCATCTACTCTTCTTGTTCATATCATTATTTTCAGAGAGATGAACAACTCCCCCCGGAGCTGGAAAACCAGCGAGCAGAGACTCTAATCTGTGATAACATCCCGATGAAGAGGCTTGGAGTTATCAGACCAAACATGAAGGGATGACTCTGAACTTTTATAACCAAATGAACACGAAATCCGGCTGCAAGCAATGGGCTGCCAAATGGAGTTCCCTCACAATTTTGAACATGCATTTTCATTTTGCACTAACCGGGGAAATACATTGAAGAAATGTTCCAAGGTTTCACGGATACAGAGCTTGAGGTACAATTTTAAACACCCCATTAGATGAGCACGGTCAGGATGTGCCAGAGTGATGATGCTGAGGATACAGTGACGGCAAATCTGTTTAAATTAATTCAAAGACATGATAAAGATGGTGTTCTTAAAATCCAACACTCTGAACCCAGAATTCATCGCAGTGCAGCAAAAGAAGCAATAAAAGAGTAAATCACCACTTTGCAGGGGCCAGAATTTAATACAGGTTTGGTGCACTGTGGCTGCACTGCTGACCGACCTTACAAGAGAAACTGCCTGCAGATCTCATAAACCCATTGTACTAATTACAAGAAAGATGCAGGATAAGCTATTTCTTCAATTGCTACCACGATAGCAGTAATGTCGCTTCGATTAAGAGTCAGCACAGTCTGGCTATCACAGCAGAAAACACAGAGGTACCCTGTGTTTGTGGTATATAAAGCACTATTCTGCCACAAATTCAACTGATACTATGGTGGTGAAGTAGTTCACCAAAACATCTGCAAGTCAAGACTAATATGTGTGTGGGCAAGTTCACTCTTCTAAATCAGCGTACAGTTATGCCACAGTATTTGTTTAGTGGTTCAGAGGAAATAAACAGCCCACTTTCATTCCAAGGTCATCAAAAACCGATGCTTTGTCACATCCCTTGTCGTGTAATACCAATGCCAAAGTCACCCTTTGGTGTCTTTATAAGACTCTCTGGGCTTTTAACTACAGTAATCTAAGTTTAAACCCATCCTTGGAAATATTTGATGCTTAAAGTAACTGATGTAGTATAAGGCGAAAGAAGGTCCACATAGGGCAGTGGGGGGGGTCTAACAAAACTGACTTTCACTGCTTGAAACTGAAAGGGAGTGCAATATTAGTTCAATGTCACTTAACAAACCCCCTCTGTGACATACTTACATCAATTATGTGACATATTTACAACAGGTTATGTTCTTATTTAGTATCCTTCAGATGATGATGTATGATATCCTATAAATTAGAGCTCCATGAATGACGGTATGTCCTTAATGTAAATTTACATAATTAATGTAAAGTTACAGAGGTTAGGCTTTACTTTACATTACTGATCAAAAAGAGATTCAAAACGACCACATAGAAATGTTATGGACCTGAGACACAAAATAACTACAAAAGGGGCAAAACAGATGAAGGGTCTGAGAAAGCATAGAAATTTGAAATGTGAAAGCACAAAAGACTGTTTTTTTCTCCTTCATTCTCTGATTCCTTGATGATTTTCTTGAGTCAGCCACAACTGCTATGCTATGTTTGTGTGTTGGTGAGGAACTCTGGGACTGCAAGTACTGTGAGTTAAGGCTTTAGGTCTGTCAGGAAAAACTACAAGAAAAAAAATAGTTTAAAGATTCTGCACCTTTGCAAGATGGGGGCTATTTTGTAGTATTCTTAAATAAATATGCCATCAAAACTCTATTGAATGACCACTGCCTTTGAATTTTTCTAAAGGTAAAAATGCTGTAGCTTGCTAATTTCAGAGGATGGCAGCTGTGTGATTAGATTCACCACACCTAAAGACTGGTCTCACCAGCTTCTCTCTGTTTTCTCTGCAACGGACTGTCTATTCCCTGCTGGCATTTTGTTTTCGGGGTTGTAAACAATTTTATTTATTTAATGTTACTGAAGGTCAATAATGCAAGTTCTCTGACCTAGCTAGCTTTCTGACAGTTAGCAAGCTTGTTAGCTGAGCCAAAATAAAAACATTCCTTATTTCCACGACTGCTTTGTAGCTCTGAATCTCAGCTAGAAGTGGCAGAAAATCATTGTTGAAAAGGTGGTTTATTTTGCAGAGGAAATTAAAGATTCTATGGATGTTTTTGATGTTTTGTTGCCATGACTTTGGTTCACCACTGGACTCCACTGTACCTGAATCCAAGCTGACTACAGCTGCCTTCCCCTGCAAAGAAGCACAGTACAGACCTGACACCTTTCACACATACAGAGTGTTGATACTAGAGATTTTCACTAAAGTATTCCCTCAATGTATAAAGAATGATACCAATAAAACAGTCCCATAGTACCTTGGTACCACTAGTTCTAGCAGGGTTGTAGAAGCATTAAGCATTCCACCAATAGTATGCTACTGGGAGGAGAAAACATCCGTCAGACAACAACAAAAGCATCACAGTAATCTCCTCTGGGATTTGTACCTGTGCAGGCAAAGTGGCGCAGGAGTAATACATAGGTGGTCCAGCAGGTGTAGTTCCGCCCTCAGTGGGCATGTGGAAGGCGCTGCCATGGGCCTGCTGGGCAAATGAGTCTCTCTGGGACTGGGAGGGAGAGTCGGTTCCCGTTAAGTGGGCAGCGGCACGGCTGGATGTCACCTACAGAGGGCGGAGTGTGGAGATATATGAGCGAGGGGAGGAAGGGAAGGGGACAGGCAGCACATGTGGAGAAGGAGGAGAGGATAGATGTAAATAGGGGAAGATGGGGGAGAAGGAGAAAGGATGAGGAGAAAGAGGAGAGTGGACAAATTAAGTGAGGTAGGAAACAAAGGCATGACGAAGAGGAGGAGCTGTGAGGAAGCAACAGTTATGAAAAAAAATAAACAAGAGAAGCCCTCTGACTAATTGTACAAAAGCTGTATGTATGTACCTGGTTGTAGCTGTGAACAGCCCCACCGACCTGCCCGCTGCGGCCCGTGATTGATTCCCCAAGTGCGAGCCCTTGGTTACTATGGTAACCAGCTGCTGCATAGGCATCCTGGTGGTTGAGCTGCAAAGCACTTTGGGACAGAAGTCCTTGTCCTGATGGGAAAAAGAAAAGGAAGAAAGAAATTAAGGAAGTATTAAAGGGCAGTGATCTTTCAGCCTGTGCACTGAAGAAATATTTGTGACACACAAGCTGTATTTTTTATGTAAATTTAAGACAAGAGGAATTTTGGTTTGGGGCAGGAGAGATGTCAAGTGAGGTTATGTCATGGTTTGAAACAAACTTTTGATCCCTGTCAAGCCACCTTAAAACTTGGTTTCACTTCTGTTGAGCTGCTTTTATGTAACTGTTTTCGGACGACTTTTACTTCTGTAACAGTCCGTCTTTGTGTAAAGATTTATTCTGTTCGTGGCCTTGAAGGCGTTTTGTAACCCAGTTTACATCCCACATGTTATACAATATATTTCTTTTTTTATGGGAAAAGAATGAATGTGAATACAACAAATATAACTGCCTTGGTTTGCAACAGACCTTGAAATGAAGAGAAGAAAAGGGAAGGGGAGAAGAAAGAGAAGACTGAACAGATGAAATAGAATAAAATAGAATGCCTTGTCCTCTTTTTTGAGACACCCATTTGCTTTTTACCTACCATGTTATTCCAGCCTCTCTACACTATTTTCCTCTCGTGCTCTGTGACCCTTAAATCTCACTCTGTTCCTGACCTCCATTTAAAACACACTGCTTCTCTGTCTTCCCTCCTCACCGTTTCTGTCTCTATCACTTCCTTTATCACTCCCTCCTACCCGTCCCTCTCTTTCTCTCCTCCGTATTACTCTGTATTATTCAGTACGAGGAGCAGAGAGTGACATCAAGGTGTTAGAATGAAGCTAATAATACCCAAACTCACTCACCAATCCAATATTTGTCTGATAAGTGTGATCCGGTTAAGGTTTGAATTTTTCTTTTGTAGAGTTTTCTTGCCAAGAGTTAGGTAAGAAGATCAATAACACTGGTATACATTTGAGTCTACAGCTGATTAGCTTAGCATAAATATTGGAAGAAGATGAGAAAAAATACCTAACCTGGCGCACTCCTAAGTTCAAAAATACATATTTAAAGGGCACTGGTTAACGTGTTATATCTTTCCTGTTTAATCCCTATAGAAACAGAAATGTGTGAATTTACGGAGAGTTACATACTTGAACTACCAGTGGCCAATCGCAGTGCTATCTTTTTTCCCAAAATATCAAACTATTCCTTTAAACCACCCGTGTACTCTTGGTGAACATTCAAGGTGTATTTTTCTTGCTTTGAGCAGAGCTGCTACTGATGCCCTTACGTCTTTTTTCACCTGTGAACCAGAAGAATGTGCAAGCTCATCTTTTCTTGGCTCTGGCAGTTGCATCTGGTCTCTCTCTGCTTTGGAAACGCTCCCAGCTGCGCGAGACGTGTCGGGCCAATCAGAACTATTTATTTACAATGGGGCATGTTTGAGACGAAGGATGTAAAAAGGAGCGCCGTTGAGGCATTTCCTAAACCAACCAAGATGGTTGCAGCTGAGGTGGGACTTTGTGTTAGTTGGACATTGGCTCTAGTATTTGCAGTGTGTTCAAGACACAAGCAAAGTGAGGCAACAAAACAGTCGACTTACTCGCCACTCTTTAAAGCCACTTTAGTGTGTCTGAGCTTAAGCCTTTTTAAGGCAAGAAAGGTTTTTTTTCATGGATTAACCTTTAAATTTGTCACTTCGTTGAACAGAGATCAGTTCTTTTGGGTTTACTCAGTGACAGGAGAGGAACTTTAAATTGCACAGAGGCATAAAGCAGATGTTCATCTCAGTTTGGGTGAGTAATGAAGAAAGAAAAAGTAAACTATTCCTTTAAAGGTAAATGCATTGATCATGTATTTCCTCATTTTGAGAAAGTTTCCTAATGACCGAGCTTAGTCCCTAGCTCATTACACATCTTCTACACTTTGTAATGTCATCTGTCAGCTGTAGTAAAAATTTAAGTGTGAGAATCACTGATACACTGCTGCGTAACACCTTCCAGTGGAGCTGTGTTTTTTACTACCACAACTCTGCGACTTTCACGTTCGGGCTTTCATCCAAAATCTAAAGATCAGTCGGCCAGACTCCAGCTGGCCATTTCTACAATGAGCTACCATTGAGCTAGCAGCTGGTCAGCCATCAAATCAGTCAGTTAGTCAATGGTAACTTTTCAATGAACCCTTTTTTAATTAAAAGCCTTATTTGCTTCAGAGTCAATGTGTGGAAGAGGATTTATTGTGTCCTCTCTGTGTGTCATTTTGTAATAATGTATATAGTTATTTTATGCATGGCACCAACAGTTTAACAGCAGATTCACAGCAGAGGCTGACTAGGATGACACACACATACTCACAATGTGATAAAATGCCTCATTGCTAATTTTACACGCAGCCTCATTCAAGTTTCTGAGGCATTTGCAGTCTGCTGATTTGCACATGGATCATTTCATTTGTTGCGTAAACATGCAAACATGCATAGACTGTGACACATAAGACAAACAGGCTGTATGTAGATGACAGCACGCATGCATGGAACATAATGACAAAGCATTTATAGAATGTTTTGTAGACTATAAACTGAGTTTGCCTGGATGGCCCATAAAGTTTGAAGTGAATTTAATTGAATCATTTGAGGAGGACAGGAGGACTGAGCCTCTCCCTTTTCCATCCCTCCTATTGAATTCCTGTAAAATGTTTGATGCACTCTTGATTAATTTGGTGATGATAGCAATGATGCGCCTCATCAAAGACTTTAATTACAGAAATAAAACTCATTTTTACACAAAATGTTAGTTAAAGGATGATGATGATGTCCCCCAAGCAGCAGTTTGCTGCAGTGACACATGAATTTGCTAAAGCCACTTTTACAACCCCTACATCTGTTTGCCTTTCTGTCAAACAACTCACTGCACTGGAAAATAACTTCACTGCATTATATCAGCCTCTAAATAGACCTATAAATTCCTAATGCTCAGTATTTGTAGTCTCAAAGGAGTTCTTGAGCTGTCCTCCATCAGCAGTGGCTGTCCCTTTAATCTCCACTGATGTCACTTTTTTTGCCAGCAGTCTAAGAATCAAAGCAAGAGACAAGCAGAAACTTTGCTTGTTTGCTGATGATTAAACAAGAGAGAATGAGAAACCACAGTGTGCCAGCGGTCAGTATCAACTGCATGGGAGAGATAAAGTCAGCAGCTAACGGCAAATGGAGTCACTCTGGATAAGCGCATCGGAAAATAAAGCTCAAACCAAAGTGAAAAGTCACTTGAAAGTACGGCAAGTGGCTCCTGTAGGCAGTGTAGCTGGTGATTGTGCATTATTTAAAATGTGATATTAAGCTTAGGGTGCCAAGCGAGTTTACTAGGTCAGGGCCTCTCGTGTCCAATATAGGCTCGTCTTGGGTGAATATACATGCATGCATGGGCGTACAAAAAAACATAATGCAATGAACGAATTTGTACTCCATGTCTGTTTCAGAGGGATGCACACACTCTCGCACACATGCATACAAACCCAGATGTGTGCACAAAGCTAGGGGATGTTTTCCACAGTTTTTGTTTGCCACTTTGGGTGTGTTTCATGTGGGTAGTGGAGCCTTTAGGGCTGCGAAGGGGCCTCATAAATTCATTATCACTCAGATGGCAAACACTGAGGGCTCCACTGAACCATCTGAGGTGAGAGAGTGGGGGGATGAGTGTGTGTGTGAGTGTAGAAAGAGGAAGGGGTGTATTAGAAGGACAGTAATGGGGTGCCACAAGAGGGTCTCTACCTGTGAATTATAATATTCGTTCAGGCACACACGTCCCAATCCCTCCTGCTCCGTGTTGGCATGCATGACCACACCTCCATATATCTGCATGTATGTGTCATTGGTAGACCTGCTCTGGGCTCATCACTATCTTCTTCAGTCATGCACACACAAACTAAAAGTTGTTTGAGTGGCTTTTCTTCCGCATCATGACCAGCGTTCTCTATTGACACATTTTAATATTTCATCAGTTGTCTATTTTTAGATACCCATTGGAGGCATGTGCAGTGTGGAACACACACTCAAACACACACACACACACACACACACACACACACACACAAACACATGCACAGTCCCAAATAGCTGCGTGCAACATAGTCACATACACACAGATTAACATGCACAGTGGCAAGCATCACCAGCATGAAGCGTGAAGACACTCGGTGTACTCTGTTGCTGTGTCGCACTAATCTGCTCAGCAGCTTGAGTAAAGGAGTGGATCTGCTGCTGCTGCTGCTGCTGCTGTGTGTGTGTCTTGCAGGTGTGTGTATCTTGTTATATGTGTTATAAGGCTTCTTTTCATGCCTCTATGCATTTCGGGGGCATGTTAAGTAATGTCCATGTGATTCTGTGCCAAATGGAAATTCTCAACTAAGTGCTACCTTTTGCCTTTCTTTTGGACCACAGTGAGACAAATACCAACTGACCCTTCCACTGATTTATCATCAAAATTCTCAGTGGTTTCCAAACAATAGGTCCTTGATTTCAGACAGTGGTAGACAAAAGCAAGCTTCTTAACTCCAGCCAGCAACCGTCAATTTTTCCATCTGAAATGACAACATCAACTGACAGCTGTTGTCAGCTGTGGTAAGCTAGCTAAGTAAGCTAATGTTAGCTTCATGAGTTGGTCAAAAACATTGTCTCTAGTTGACTTTTAAACATTTCCATGCACTTGATGGTTACATACATACTATTGTGCTAAAGCTGAAGATGTGTGATGGCTCTGGCAAAAAGTCAGCATTCATGAACAGCAGCAGACATGAAAAGAAACAAAATTGTTTGTGCATGACAACAATAAAAATGTAAAATCAGACTATTATTTCTTTGCAACATTATGTTTGACTTTTGATGCTACAAGTGGAAAGCTTTCAGATTGAAGGCTAACCAAGCAGCAACCTCTGGGGCTTGAAAATGAAGCCCAAGTGAAAGTGCCAAAAACTGCAGTTACTCTAAAAGCTGCTTGAGGCTAGCTCCAAGAACGAGTCAATCATCACAGACCCCCATGTAAAAATTTTCAAATTTACAGCAGAAATAAGCATATTTACAGCCTGGTACTATAAACTTTGAGTAAGATCCACCCCTTGCTCCCCCACAGCTCCACCCTCTCGTCCAAAAAACCTTTGGTCGCCTCTGGCTTAAAAAGTTCAAGATGGAGACGGCGAAATTGCTAAACTTGACATTTTAAATGGGAGTCCACAAATCAATGGGTGAAATCAGGGTCCAATACTTTGTCCAGTCTATGGGACTAACCTACTGTAGGTGTTAGACAAATGAAATGCTATCTTGAGTAGCAATGGCTGTGGTTGATGAAGTGTAAAACTCCCCAAATTTAATCAAGAACAGAGCGGAGCTACTAACATTAGCCTAAACTAGCATGGAGGGCCCACCCCCAAACAGTGAGGAAATGCAATCCCACGCATTGGATGTGTTGTACATCAACTTAATTTTTTCTTAAAGCCTTTGGAAACACAGCTTGAAATAGTAAAAATGCATATATTATATCAAAGTCAAGTGTCTCATTAATCATTCACAAAAGTCTGAGTGAAAATAACCATTCATAACTATTAGAAAACCTGGTTTAAAAACAGCTCATTTTGCTGTTTAGACCACTTGCCAGGACAGAGTGGGCGTGGCAGATAACGCTATGATTGACAGCTCCCTCTTTTTGATTGACATCTCCCTGGCTCAGCAATGGCTGCCACAAATTTAATCCAGCTGTATGTGCTTGAGCCCTCTGATGATTCAGAGGACGAAGCAGAAGCCCTGTCAGCTGACAATGATTCCTTTCAGGTGGTCAGTGAATGGTAAGTTTCAAAATGTTTTGTGATTCATATTAATGTTACTTCATAGAATACTGAGATGAATGACAACGGGAGGCTAGCGCTTTGTCTTTCTTTATTGAGATATGTTTCCATCGAAAACATGAATCTGTTTTTCTGATAATAGTCTTTTTCGTTCAAACACATCCAGTCTTAATAGATTTAATATGTCTTTACTCTGACACACACACACATCGACCCTCAAAGCGAAAGAGACCGGTGCCAGCTGGCCGTCTCTCTGGCGTTGTGTAGAAGTATTTGCCCGCCTCGAATAATGTTCCCCTCCGGCTAAAACTGTATTGTTTCCCGCAGCATCACCTCTGCGATTGTGCGTAGCAAAGCTAACTGCTTGGGGTTGGGGTTAGGGGTCCCCTCCCTGTAAGCCGACACCGGCACTGGGCCCAGGGGGCAAGCCCGGCCGCTCACAAGCCGCCTCTTCCTGCACCTCCACGAGCTGCAAAAGCTCAGATTGTCCGGGCTCTGGAGCCGGTCAACCTAATTCGAATGCTGCTGGATGCAGAGCCTCCGCTGGGTCGCAGCCGAATGGTTCAGCCAGTTTACGATCTGTATTTTTTTAAACATCAGACTAGAAAGCTGTTTGTTGGCTCAGACTCAAAGAGGCAGATTTAGCTGCAGCAGAAAGGTTTTGTTGCGCTGCCACTGGGGGTCGGGATGAGACAACTGACAGATGATTTATATTGGTTTGGAATTTATTGCGTAATAAATCTCAGAGATAACCACAGCCAAATCAAACCCAATTTCAAGAATGTACAAAAACTTAAAAGACAGATATTTCGAATTTGGATGGAAACCGATTTCTAATTGTTTTTACATGTTTAATATTATGTACATAAGACCCTAAATTACATAGTTAGAAGGCTATTGTGGATTTGAGTTTCCAGAGGTTTTAACATAACCTGTAACTCCACAAACTATTGATGTGCATTTTGGATTTGGCAGAAAGGTAGTGAGCCTAGTTAGCCAGACATGCTAACGTCTGCAGTTTATATTTAGTTAACTCCTGGCATTTTTTGCTTTTGGTTTTGAAATTGCAAAAAAGCCACCATCCTTCATACTCTTTAAATACAGAGTGTAATGTGGAGCAATCCAACAGAGTGGTGCAGGGATGATGTGTGTTTGTAGGCCAACCCCAAAGTTAGCATCGACCTAGCCTCCCTCGACAAAAAGCTGGAATTTGGATTGTTGCAGAGAATAAGCTCTATGGCAAATGTTTAATGATAGGCTACTAACACATTATTTTTTTTAGCAAAATAATCTTCACAAAAGAACACCACCATGATTATAAAGCTTAAATGCAACTTCCAGAAGTAAAAAGCAGTATCATGACTTCAACATTGCTACCAAAATGAGACTGTAAAGCCATGTTTGGTGTGATGATGTTCTGTAGTCTTATTTAGCTATTTGTTGGCCAACGCCTTTTTAAGTAATCTAAAAGCTTTAAAATTTACCATTGAGGTATTACTGATGTATTTTATGCTGCAGAACAAAATGTAAAAGTCTCTTGAGCCTATCTTAAACCTTATTTAAAAGAAAAAACGTGCTGACTTTGAGATAAGAATGTGTGAAATGCTTAAGCGCTGATTCATTTCTGGGTTTTACAACTCATTCCTGCAGAACTCTGTGCTGTACCTAGTTATGGTTGCTATGATAACATTGGACTGTCAGTGTTTAGGGGAGTGGTTCAGTGGAGAGTTATTTTAAAGCTAAATTGTTTTGGTTTTTGCTCTCTCTTCCTAATTTTCCTTTTCTCTCTGCCTGCCTCTTGCTTTAACATTTGCCCTTTTTTCTACTAGTCCGATGGTCCGTTACATAACTGTTATTTAAACATCAAACAAAATTACTGTTCCTAGTTTTGCATGCCTGTGTGTGTGTCTGTGAGTGTGTGCATAAACAGTCTATGCATGCAGGCCTGTATACTTCTGTGTTTTTTTTCATGCCTGGTTATGATTCATGCCTCTTGCGTGATTTTATATGCATGCCTGTCTATGTGTGCACATTTATGGCTTTATGTGCCTGCGTTGTATAATTGTGTGTGTGTGTGTGTGTGTGTGTGTGTGTGTGTGTGTGTGTGTGTGTGGGCCTCCCCTATCTGCACTGTGAACAGCAGGCCAGCTGACACCTCAGCGAGGTTGGATTAGCATATCAAACCACTGGCACGACTCCGCATGTCTCCTGACAGCTACTTCTGTCCCATGGGGTCGCCTATACAAGAGACATGGGTATCATCCCTGGGACCAAATGAAAAAAGATGAGAGTGGAGCAGAGAGGCACAGGGAGTTGTTCAGATTCTCACTGAGAGCTATTATAAACAACTGCTCTGTCCTCTGAAACTCTGTCAAACTCTCTTTGTCAAGTAGCCATTCTGTCTAGGCTTTTTAAAACTGCACTGATCATATGAACAATGGATCAAATGACTACAAGTAATGTGACAGGAGTCATTCATAGTGATGAACTCTCAGAGAATTGTAGCCCAACTCTGAAGTTCCCCTCAGCTGTAGAGTGTTTTAGCATCTTTCAGCCCTTTGTTTTGATTTTTTGGTCTGCAACACCAGGCTTGTATCAGCAGGCAGCTGTTTAAGTAAAAACCTGCCTACCCAGCAAAAAATGGCACACAAAATTGGTGTCTAGGTGGTAAACATAGTGGAGCATTTAGCTACTAAAAAGCCAAATATTTCTGTCAGAAGTTAGCAGAGACTAAAAGAGAGCACCGGACTAATATTCATAATATAGATAAATACATAATGAAATGAATGCCAAGGTTGCTCCAAGTCTGCTTGATGTGTTAATAGGCAACTGTTTGCTAGCACATGTCCTATATGAACATTTTAAGGCGATAATATGTCTTTGTTGGGTTTACAGCTTTTCAATGCCAGTTTGAATTCCCTATGATAACAAAGGCATGACCCTCCCTACCCTCTGATTAGCTTGGCCTTGTTGCCTTCATTGGATGAATTGGTGAGATTTAGACAAGAGGAGTGAGATATAGGGTTAGGGTAAGAATTACGGGGTAAGCCAAACAGAGGCAGAGTAAGGCGGGGCATACCGCTGCTATCCTAGGAAACGTAAATTCACATAACCAACAACAAGTTGCAGGAGGATGAGAAAAATGTGCTGTCAGTTAAAGTAGGGTCTTCATTTTAATGAACGAAGTTAGCAGATGGTGAGCAATGTACATCATATCACAATATTGGCAACTTTGGATTCATTTTTATCAAAAGCCCTTTTGAATATTTTCATCAGTTAGGGACCCATCCACTACCCCAACCTGCCTCCTTACTTTGTTTTCTTTACTCCTCCATTGGTCATGTGATCGCAACCTTCATGATTACGTGGGATATGCATGAATTACTGGCTCATGATTATGTGGGTTATAAACAAATTATGGTGCATTATTTTTGTTGGTATGCGTAGTAACAGCGCATGAGAACAGCCTGGTTTATTTGTAGCCACACCTGGCTAGTAAAAGGGACTCAGCTTTTAATGGGGGTTTAGCTTTTAATTGACGTTTTACGGTAATATACCAGATTTATCATATAAATAAAGTTCAGTTTTGCTTTTGTATTGCCAACTATTGGTTCAGACTAAATCCAGCTTGTGAAAGCCTCTGTATGTAGTCTTCAATACTCTGTTTCTGGTAGCAGAACCTGGGAAAAATCTTGTGGAGCACAGAAAAGGAGGATTTGTTTTTTAAAGACTATTTTGAGGGCTTTTAGTATGGTAGTTAGTAAGGGCATAAATTTTGAGCATGGGTAAACAGACAAAGAGAAATAAAATCTCATCAACAGAAAATCCAAGACAAGGTGCAATCATGCTGGACACACTTGCAGACAAGTGGTACAGATCACAACTCTTGTATATTATACTTGTATTTAAAATTATTTCATATTTTCAAGTAGCACTTGTGGAAAATGTGATGAAATTTAATGAAAGACAACCTCTTATTCAGCCTTTGGGCAGAGCATGCTAATTAGAGCAAGTACTTGAGTGAAAGAATTTATCTCACAGGCGTGATTAAATTTAAAGAAAAAAAGGTGTAATTGTCTTCTTTTTACTATTTATTCTAGGAAGGACTGAGGACACTCATTTCAGTGCTGCATTGCTCACCAGTTCTTTGGTGCAGACTGGCTTTGTGAACAGCATTGTGAATTCACACATATTCAACAGGTTAATCAGCAAAAACCTGGAGACCCCAGCTCTGCAGAGTATCCATCCCCGCTAGCCTTTGATTGCATTTCAACTATTCTCTTCCAAGCTATCCTTCCCGGCTGTCCCAGTAAAGAAAACTAGCAGGAAACTTTTTTTTCATTCTCCTTTAACTCATTCACTGCCAGCATTAAATCGCTCAGTGTCCCTCAATTGCCAGCACTTTTCATGATTTTTGGTACTTTTCAAAAGTCCATTGCATATTCTGTGTTATCAATAAAATGGCATGGAATATCTCAAATGAAAGGGTTAGAGTCTCTTCTTTCCCCAGAAAAAAAGTGAGTTCGTAGCATGTCCCACTCTTTAGTTATATTCAGTTGAATATAGCTTGCTATCCCCCAAAACTCCCTTTTTGAGAGAAAATTCAGAGAAAAACAGATTTAAAGTCCAGGGAATATTTCGAGGCAAAACTCTAATTTGATTTTAATTTTGAATTGAGTCATTATATGACATTGTACTTTATGTTTTAAAACAAATTTCATTAAAAAAGAATAAAAATAAACACACACACACAGATGTGTTTCTACAAGTCCACTCTCTGATTCCAGTTCCGCAGCATCACCAATGGGACCCGGCATTGCTGAGAACTTTATTTCAACTATACTTTATTTGAGGGCCCCCTCTGGAGCGATCTCGTAAAGGAAACCATTCCTCTTGACCCAGGTTGTCTAAATTGTTGTCGGAACCGGAGGATGGTGCAGACGTGGTGAAAGAAGACTCGACATAATCACGGCGTCTCGTCACCCGCTTACTGCGACGCGGACGCACGGTTGCATCCACATCTTGATCAGACCCGGAAATCTCGGATCCCGTGTCAGGGGCTGGCAAGCCTGCTATAGTGGCCTCATTATCAGACGGTGCTGCTGCTTCAACACGGCGAAAAAAGCCGGCATCTTCTAACGTCCGTTGTCGTGGATCGCCCGGTCCCGAATCCCAGGGTTTGTTCTTGGCCTTCCTCAGCGCCTTCTTTGGCGGCATGATGCAAAAATAAACTAACTAAAATAAAATAAAACTACATCCTAGTTGGATCCTAGCCTACCTGCTGATACCTGCTAGTGCTAACCTACTACCTTCTCTCGTTATGTGTCTCTCTTTCCCTCTCTGTCTGTCCGTCTCTAGTAGGCCTACTGTGCGAAATTTGTACTGTATTCCACTCATGCTTTGTGATCACGGGCAGGTGCTCAGCGCTGCCTTTGAAGTTGGCCAACTTTTGTTTACATCACGTGACTTGCTGGCTCACTGAGAAATGCTCTTTCCTCTCAACGCCACCAAACGTAGTCACAGGGTGCAGAAGAGCGCCATCTAGCGTTTTCAGTAAAAAAAGTGCATACTCGTCAAAACTCGTCATGTGGCAGTGAGAACCAAACAATGAAACTCGTCAAAACTCGTCATGTGGCAGTGAATGAGTTAAAGAAAGCCCTCTTAATCATGACATTGGCCTTACTGTCTCCTGTAGCAGTGTCCTGCGAGTCCAAGATGCCTGATTCCTGAAGCGATCGGATGCAGGAGTCCACTAGCTCCAGGCCTGTCGTCAGCTCCTCCTCTATGTCCTTCTGTCCATCTACATGTGCACAATCAAGAAAGAAAAAAAAACACCAGTTAAAAAAAAGACACAGCTTGTTCTGGTCTCTCCATACTTCCACACTGCAGCATTGGGACAAAAACCACATTTAGTAGTCGGTCTTGCAAAAACAAATATGTGTGGGTTCTACCTGACATCCCCAACCACCACCACAACAACCCATTCCTCCTGTTCTCTATCCATTGTGTGCACTCATTCACCTATGATGGGCACCCACAGACCCATCATGTACAGAAGCCTGTACACAGCATGGAAGCTTCATTACATATTGCCTGGAACTCCAGATACCAACCAGGGATGATGGGATTCCGTCCTGGCCAGAGTTGATTACTTTTTGCAGTAACGAGTAACCTAACACGTTAGTTTGCTTTTTGAGTAATGAAATACTTAAGTACATTTTCAAACAAGACATCAATTACTTCTGTTACTTTTAGAACGCTGGTCCTCAGCCCCTAAACAGCAACAGCTGTCGTTAAACCTGTCAATCTGAAAGAAGCCACGGAGCTTGTGGCTCGCTACATGGTCGGAGAAATGCTGCCGTTGTCTAGAGTGGAGTCTAAATAGGTGGAGTAGGACTCACTGACATATTTCAGACTCAGGACTTGCATTATGCCTGGTACACGCTACACGCTGGTACTCACCAATTACATCAACCAACCAAATACATCAACTAAACCTTGTGAAGCTATTATTATGCAGATACTTTCTGTTTTAAAAATCTGTGAATATGTGGGCAAAAAAAAGAACACATAAGGCACCACTAATGTGCTGAGTGATGGCATTTCTGTGTTAGCCTAACTTATTTTTAATATCACAATATACTGCATGCTAGTTAGCACTTGTGGTGACACTGCCATAAGCACGTAAATACAGAGTGAAAAACAAGCAAAACAAACATGTTGAAAGAGTTAAACTATACATTTCACACAGGTAATAATCTGTTCCTAAAAAGAGCTGTATGCGACATTCAGAGCATGTCTTTGATCCACAGTCTGTGGTGCAATAGTCTGAACACTTCTCAACTTGGCGGTGGCTAAGCCAGCAGCTAGTAGCTAATGGTGCCAATAAACAGTGCTGACAGAGCCAATTATGTTAACCTAGTGGAAACTGGAAGGTGTGTACTATGCTTTAATGATGCCACTTACAATAGGCTATCTGACATGACTCATCTCTACCATTCAAACTGCATTTAAAACACACATTACACATGGCTTAACAGCAGCAATATAAAACACAAACACACAAATTGGCTTCACTATTCTCAAATTTCACAGACAAAACACTTGTCTTTTGCTGGACACATTCTTCCCACAAATACAAAATGCTAACATTATTAGCACAAGGCACTCTGCATTGTAAAAAATTAGCCTAGCAGCTAGCGGATTCTGTTATCTCTGCTCATATGAAACCACAAACAACAGCAACATTTACCAAACGTAACCTTAGAAAATTCGTCTCAATTACAACTCAGTGTTCACTGACAAATTAACTGACTTATACTAGACCCGTGTTCGACACAAATTCAACATGCTAACGTTATTGACACAAGCCTAAGGCATTTTGCATTGCTTAATTAGCCTAGCGTCTAGCGGACTTCTGTAACATTACTCACATAAGGCCAGGATAAATCACACACAGGACTTAAAATGCAGGTCTGTAGACAGTTTCCACCCACTTAGCGAGCGCTGTAGTTAACTTCTTGGATTTTGTTTGATCCACAGCTCTATGGAGATTCCCACACTCCAAAATAATATTAATGCTTTGCCTGCCGATGCTGTGCTGGCTGAGCTGCTGCAGTGCTGAGGTGGTAGCTCAAAACTGGAGGCACTTCCTAATATTTTAATTCACTTTGACACAAGGTGAATATTACTTTTGACTTATCAACTTGAACCTACTGGGAGATTTTTAAGTGAAAGGAGCCATTCAAAAGCGCAGTGGTGTCTTATTTTCCATCACTATGGCAGCAAGAAGCAGGGGGCTTGACAAAGAGCAAGTGTGAATCAAAGCTACAAAATAGCAGCACACCATTAATGTGATTTAAAAAAAAAAAAAAAAAAAAGGTGTTATGTACCTTAATCCCATTGCAATTAATGCATTAAGGTGGCCAGTCCTAGTTTACGTTAGAGTTGGTTGAAAACCCTGTGCCTCTCATACAGACGCCAACGGACATCCCCACTGCAGTGTCCAAGCAGTTTATTTGATGCCTCGGGAATGAGACCAGGCTGCAACATCAGTGGTCAGGCTGTTTCAATGCACTATTTGTACATATACCTACGAAAGGTGATGCACCACAATTTGTGTATAACCCACATGATCATGAGCCAGTAATCCAAGTATAATCCATGTGATCAGGGCTACGATCACATGACCAATGCACTGACAGGAGTAGCAGCAAGTACATCGGCAGGTCAGGGTGGTGGATGCATCACACACACAGGACTTTTCCCCCGTGTTAAAAAACGTGTGAGAGCAAAATTTATACTACGTTACTTTACTTACCTAAACCTTAAGATGCCCACCCATGTTTCTTTACCTAAACCTAACCTACACTACCAACTTTCTGTTAAGTACATAACATCATTTGTGCTGTACTAACTCGTTCAATATGATTCGAACTGTTGTGTGTGGCTCTGATCATTTGAGCTATATATTGGTAATTCGTGGCACATATTCTATGCGACTTCTTGTGTGCCTTCACCACAAACCAACGGACACAGTAAACCTATGGATTTTCAATGCTCCCCCCACTTCGGCTTATCATTCCACATTCACCCATCAAAATACATTTAGACCTAAATCATGTAAGACAGAATTCATTCTCATTCAGCTGCTGATTAGTAACTCAAGAAGTGGCCTCCCTCATGTCTCATCACAGAGCTGTGTGTAAGGATAAATCTCAGGTCAAGGTTAAAACCTAGCTGATAATCCAGCAACAAATCTTGGGAATGGTGGGATCTAGGTCTTTTGGGCGCCGCCTTGTACTTAGATACCAGGTCGTTTGTCTGTCAGAGCGAGGCTGATAACATGCCCAGTGTCTTCAAGTTAGAGAGGGCTGCCAAGGGGGATAAAACTTACAAATGAGTCTGAGGAGCAACATTAATCTCTTACCGAGAGAGAGATGGTAATAGTGGAGGCCTTTTGAGTGGATTTAGGAGGCTGATTTTATTGACTTTGACTGACGCAATTGCAGACTGATGATGTTGATGCTGTTGGTGAAACATTTCCAGTGCTGTCTGCGGCATTATGCTGGATTTACTCTCACCCTCACACACACAAGCCAAAACTCATTTTTAAACCTGCTTGATCCAGAAGTGATGGGTTTTTAATGATTTGTGAGTGATGACAAGATCAAGAAGCCTGATTGGAGTGAGCTAGGGTTTTCCTTTTTTCGTGACAGAGTAAATTTAGTTTCTCTGAGGCCCAAGCAGCCGACCTTCAGTGCAACAGATGGATGAAGACCACAGCAGAAACTGAAAGCCTTTCGTATGAAACATTTGGACCGCAAACCTTTAGTCACCGCATTGTTGGCAGAGGTCGCCAACCCTGCACTCAGACAATCAATCTGCCCACAACACCCTATACATCTCAACATGACTGACAAAGAGGCAGAGAGGGAGACCTTAGTGTCATGCCTGGGTGGTGTTTTTCAACTAAAATGCTGTCAAAGAAGTTGTCAAGCCCTGAGAGGTGTCTTCATTTGACTTTCAAATCATTATACTCATTGATTCTTGTTTTCTCCTTTATGGAAAACACTTCCCATCTGGCTGTTCAAACAAGTTAAACTAAATACTGAGAATTATTTGCAAATGCTGTTGACCTTTACTCAACTGTCAGACGGGGTGAGGGAATTTTGTTTGGAACAAGACTTTTTTATCTGCGTCTCAGTGCAGAGAATGAGTTTGATTGAGCATTTTAACTGCTGCAGCCACCACAGTTAATGTACAGGATTGCAGCAATATATTGCTGGGGGATTTTTTTTTTTTCTTTACAATGGCTACCATAACACAAAGCACAGTCAGCAATGTGCAGTGCTGGAATGCAAACAATAAAGTGTCAGCCAAAACGTACAGTTAGAGAGCATTTTAGAAGAAATATTACCTTGGTTGTTCCAGCGAAATTTCTCATCTGCTGAGCTGCAAGAGACAAACGACACAAAGCAAACAGGGTTAGAAATATGAGCAGCAATTGACATTTTACACAAACTTTTGTTATTGTTTGTTGGTGCACTTGCAATGTAACAGCATTTTCATCAGACTTGCATGCTACAAACCGTCTCAGTTTCCCATCAAGATGCACTTTATAGTAAAATAAGAATACAATGAAAAAATACCAGTCTGAGTAGCTTTAGATCACTGCTTATATATTATACAGCTAATATATTATTTCATGACTGAAAGCGAAGATGAATCACTAACTTTTAGGACCATTACATTAACATAGTCTCCTTTGCTAGACAGAAAGTCACAAAACTCCCATTTGAAAGTCTTGCAGTTTAATCTAACCTTGCTTAGGGCAATCATTATGTACTTTGTAAAGTTTTGAACAATTCATTCTTAATTTTCAGTGGATTCTCATAAATTTGACATTAAGGGTACATCATAAATCTCAGGTACTTCAATTAACAACCATTTTAACTGCTATGTGATAACGCCATTGCTCACCACCTGTTTCTTGCCTTCCTTATGCCTTTAGACTAATACCTGTTGTCCGCAGCTGTCTGCATGGGCAGACCCTGAGATACCCACTATACAGCTTGACTAGATTCTGTTCCCCAAGCCCTGTATGCAGCTGCTTTATTGTCAACTGTCAACTGATCAACTCTTTTACTGGGCCGCCTATGACTAAAGCACCTAAAAGATGAATCAAAAAATAATTTTCAAAGTTACTCAATAATTGTCACTAACTGCTATCTAAAAGTGCAACATTATGGTATTAAAGCACTCATTAACAATCTGCAACGCATACTGCCAACTTTTTGTAAACAGAATCGATTGTGCTTAATTATCTTTTGGATTGCTGCCATGTGTTGCAGTTTTCAGCTTGTGCTTTGATACATTATTTTCATCGATATCAGAAAATAACTGAGACATCTGACCTGTAATGACTATTTTAAAGCTGAGATGAGCACAATTTTAAAGAGACTAGCTCTCATTTAAGGGGGCAGGTAACCATTTAGCCAATCCAAGAACGTTCCCCAAAGTATTATTATGCAAGTTAGGTGAGGTCACTTCCTCCTCTCCTCACTCCAATCTCCCAAACTGGCTGTTCAGTGAGTTGAACTGATCTGAACAGAGCATTTCTAAACACATTATGCTCCTTTAATCCTCTGTATTTGCATTTAGCAGTGACTTGTGTCTATATGGTTTGTTATTAATCAGCTTCAACTAGCATATCCATAAGCAGGTTATTGTGTTTGTATGTGTTAATTAGTCCCCGCTAGCTTAGCGGGTAGCACTGTATTGTGTTTGTGTGTACATGACTCAAGGCAATTAGTGATTTAAAAGGAAAAGGTTTAACATCAAAACTGCATTTGATGTGATTAACCTGTACCCTGTTCAGGTAAAAATGTTGTTAGTCTTAACTGAAAGGTATCTTTGATCTGAACATGATCTTAAGATGGTCTTTGATGGCGAGCTACCCACAACACCTGGATTCCCCTCCTTCTACAGTGTGTGAGGTAGGATTGACTGAATGAACTTAACTTTGGCCTAAACTCAGTAAAGTAAACTTTGAACAGCACTGAACTCATTGAACACTGAGGAAACTTTAACTTAAAGGCCTATATTTGTGTTTTGTGTTATTTGTTTCAGAAAAAAATATTACAACATCTTATTTAGAACTCACCCTTTTGTCCTGTCTGTGGTGTTCATACACACTTGGCACCCAACCAAACCTACAGTCTTCTGTGTATCTAGTCCATATTTTTTTTCCTCAAGATAATCCACAGACCTTGTTGTGAGCCATTTCTTGTAGGAACTATTTTCTTTCTAACAAACTACACCCACCAACTGTATTGCTGCGCAGAAGGAAGTGTGCATCTACTCATGGAGGAAAGGCTTGTGACAGCATGAGATGCAAATATTAATGGCATCATCCTTGGCTGAACTGTAACATTAACTAGCAATAGATGCACACTTCCTCTGTACTATGATATGGCTGGTGGGTATACTTCAGTAGAAAGAAAATAGTTCCTACATAAAACTGTTCACAACAAGGTCTGTGGATTATCTCGTGTAACTGGGTCATTATTTCTGGAGAGAGACATTGCTGTTGATGCAAATCTACACTGTGAAATAGAAACTTTTAACAGCCAGTATTTATATATTTAAGAGAAGTGGAAGAGAAATGGCATCCTTCCACCCTAACCATGAATTGTTAATTGTTAGTCTGGGTGTTTCCTCCAGATGGAGCTTCTCTGACATATGTCCAATACGGTTTACTGCATAGATCCACATCTTATTATTCCTGGGCTGCAGGGTTTACCTCTCACCCTGTGTATAGAGGAGGAGTTTTAATTTAAATGGTTGTCAAATCATTTGACAGGCAATGCACTGCTGTAAAAACTTCCTGATTGGATTTCTAAAAAATGTAACAGCGCAGTCAGTTAGCCTCATCATGTCTCAGACTTATTTTGTCTTTTTTGTGAATGTAACACACACAGAAAATTAAAGATTCACCGGTAAATCTTTACTAATACGTTAATGAATCCATGTCAGCAAGATTTACTTAAAAACAGCCTCAAAGACTAGGCTACAGTACAAACTATAAGTAAAACCTGCTGTCTGCAGGTTAGATGGTCATCACACCACCTCAGTTCAACTGGCTAAAGCTACTAGCAGGAAAGTCAATACTGCAGAACAAGCTTACATTACCCACCCAATTACAACCCAAGCCATGTAAGTTCACCTCAGGCACAATCTAGTACAGATGTCTGATTGCCAGCTCATATAGCAGATCAGTGCAGTGTGACACAATCTATGGATCTACACACTGTATATATATATATATATATATATATATATGTATCATACACTCTTAATAGTTTGAGACACTTTACATAAAAGCCTCACAGCTAAGTTGTGTTTGGTGCTCCTCTGATGAGCACTTGATTTGAGATTTCCTAGGAAGCGATACATCCACTTCTGAAACCTGTTAAATCCAGCAGCTTTAAGTGCATCAAGCGCCACATTTAAATGCAATTCATATCCACTATATAAATAATGATGGGGTTTTCATGCATGATTAACATGCTGCTATCTACAGGCTGAAAGAAAACCCAATTTTTCAGCCACAAGAGTAAAGCATATGATGAAGCAACTTTTCATAGGAATAGTGTGGAAAATTTGCCTTTTCATCAAGAACTACATGACAAAATTGATACCACTCTAATGTCTGTATGGTATATGAAGCTAATTAGCTTAGCCTAAAGACTGGAAGGAAAGAAACAGCCTAGCTCTGTCCAAAGTTATGAAATACCCACTATCAACGACCAATATACAATTAAAGGAGCTGTATAAGACATTCAGAACATTAATATGGCAGCAAACAGCTATTTGCTATGTAAAGATAATGTGGAGTAATGGTGTCTTGAGCTGAGAATTTAGTTACGCTCACTCTGTGTTTGTTGTAACCCCAACCCCATAATAGTATAGTATGAAATAAATAGTAAGTAAGATATTAGGGCTGCTCAAAAGATTCCTTGAGAAAAGTCGTTGATGCAAATGGCACACTGAGCTTATGCTGTGAATATGTGACATGAATAAGGCACCTCATAATCATACATCCATTGTTAAAATAGAATCTGTGATTAGATAGCACGGATTACAAAATGACAAAGAGAAAACATAATGAGGGTCGACAAGAGAAGACAGGCCAGAAAAAACAACAGAAATTGTCCAGAGTATGGGATTATTTCAAGCTCAAACAAAATGAAAACCGTCCAGTGTATCTATTGTAAAACCAAACTAGCTTACCACAATAGCACATCAGTACTTCAGCATCTCAAGCCACAACAGGACAGACTGAACAAATACAAAACTAGGCTGCAGCTGAATAGTGCTTTTTGCTTAGGGAGGTTCCTGACTGAGTAAAATTACGCAGAAGTATCTGCCATGAGAAGAGCTGTTCCAATGCTCTTAATATTAAGGAAAGGTGCTTCAATGCTTCCTTCGTGGTCACCTTTAGCATAGCCCATCCTTTATGTTGGTCTATAGACTAATAATCAGATCAAATATATCACATTTATATTTGTATTGCTTATTATATGCTCATTCTGTTGTTATATTTTATTATATTTAACATGTATTCAATATTACTATTCACTCTTTTCTTTAATGGAGCTACTCGGCAAAAATAACATATTTCATATTTCTTAAAACCAAGAAACTTCTATGTGTCTTAAAAAAGACAGTTGCTAACAACCTTAACAGGAAACGTGTGTTCCAGATGTCAAGGTAAAACCTTGATCTCAAAGGGGGGGGGGGGGGGGGGGGGGGCGACTGTCTAAGGGACGCAACTGTCTTGGTGGTTGTTCCAGCCAGCCTCATCAGGCAGCTGGCTGACATAGGAGGGCTGTTGCCTTGTTTAGGCTTGTCTGGGCCTTCCAGGCTATAAAAGCTGCACTCTCTCCCCACCCACAGCAGACGTCCACCCTGCATCATTGCCTTTTGGTTTGCACCTTCAACACCCACACGGCAGACCTGACACACATCCATGTGGCTTTTATTACTGACTTTGCTGACCTACACGCGCCATCATAATTTCAGTTAATCTTAGTTTAATAAATTATGCTTGTTTTAATTAAATCTTGTGTGTGGACTCTGTACTTGTCACATTTGTGACTTGGGGTTACATTGGATGGTGAAGCTTGTGAACTGGTTGTAATACAGGGAAATGTGAAATAAAGTACATTGTATATAGTCTTATTGAAAAGAGCCATTTGCACTCTATTAAGTTAAGATGCTCTGGGTTGTCTTCCACCCACACACACTGCCTTACACCCACACGCGTATTTCATTACTGACTACACACATTCTTGTTTGATTTAACTTGTGTTTTTGTCAGTATATTATCATTATTGTCAGCCAGCTCATTTGTCCCACATTTTTGTCATAGCTTTTGAGCCGGGCTGAGACTGCAGAACATCATCCTGCCAAGTCGCGCCGTTGACCTGCAGAAAAACATTATCCCTGGGGCACTCTGTGGATTGTTTTGTACCTTTTTGAGCAAGTGATTCTGACACACGGTTCAACTCAGAAACCAACACCAAAGTGCAGAAGGTGAGGCTAATGCACCTAGTCTGCTACAATTGCTGCTGTGTTAAAAGCTACAGGAAGATACAAGAGATAATAAAACATTTATTAAGAAAATTATCTCAAGTACAACTCAGTCTTACACAGTATGTGTAGTAGGGGGGTCCCTGCTCCATCTCTCTTTAAGCTAAGTGGTTTCTTGGAATGAACAGTAAAGACCCCTGGTTTAAGGGTCTTATCACCAGGGTTTTTCAAATATTGATCAGTGAATGCCATGTAGCAATAATCTGTCTTGTCAGCATTGGCGCATGTTTCAAAATGAAAAGCATTTTGGTATGAAATCCTCCATATCTGTAACCCAAAGCCTTCACAGCTAAACCTAGCAATGAATGCTATTCAGTCCCTGCGGACACAGAACAGATGCTATTAAATCATCCCATTGATTACCTCCATTCTGCGTGTGTATGTGGTGTGTGACGGATTGCGAGGGGGAGCCAAGCGCTACATGTTAATGGGACCCTCTGTCAGCAAAGCAGACTCCTCATTCATCAGGCGTTATTATACCAAACAATACACCCCCACACGTGCACACACACACACACACACACACACACACACACACACACACACAAGCTATAAAACAGCACATATTTGCTACGCAAAGGGGGCAAATACATCCTACAAAGCCAGGGAGCAAAGAGAGGCTGAACCCGGGTGTCTTGGAGGATGGAGTGTGTTTATATCCGACACACACCTTGGATGGAGCAGGATGATGAGGATTATTGTCTGGGTTCAGACAGCCAGTACTGATGACAGAGGCTGAGTCAATGTTTTCTTAAAGGGCAGGACAGACTGGTCCTCATGCTCTTTTTCCTGCATTTGCTGGTGTCAAAATGTTGCCTCGGTACTCTTGAAACTACCTGGGCAAAAGGCAAATTTGTGTTATTTATCAATGCCCAGGATTTGATGTAGGTAAAACTAAATGTAAGCTGAGTGCTCACATAGAAACCACGTTGGAAACTGCGAGGAAAGAGGCCAAGTGGTGTTATCATCAAGTGGTTACATCAACAGGGGCTAGAGCTGGAATATAAAACAGTCCGGAGGGTTTCAGATTTCTGTCGGAGCCGGGGGAAATACAGGAATGTGCTCACATTATCAGTGAGATCAAAACAGACCAGAACAGACTAGACAAACCTAGATAAGACTGGAGGAAAGCAGAAGAGAAGAGAAGATATGACACAATATCTTAGAGGAGAAAAGGCTAAACTAGACTACACTATAGCAGAACAATTCTCAGTCTAACAGTTGGATTGGATCATGACTCAGAGTCAGGGTGCAAACCCTTGGGGGAAAGAGACAACCTGAGGCCATGTTCACAAATATTCTTAGAATACTTTCAGAGAACTTCTAACCTAGCCTAAAAGAAATTAGTAAGGAGTCCTAGCTCAGGAGTGATTTAGGAAAGTTCTCAGAGCAACTCTGAGCAAGGAAGGGACAGAAACTTTTACCTTAATGAGGGGGTGTAGCTGACCCTGTTGCCAGGCATGATGTATTCCTTTAACAGATGCGATTGGTTTTCACAGACATACTCTTTTGTGCGCCTGCAAGGTGTGGGCACCCAGTCAAAATGAACTGGGATCATTTTATTTCTGGTGTTAAATCATTATTGTGTTGGGTGGGAAATGTGTGTATCCCTGATCCCTGAGATCAACCACAAACATAATCACTACACCATCTAATCTTAAAGCATTTCATTTACTACCTTCTTTCATTGACTCACTTTGACCTAGTCTAAACTTTAATGGAAAATTCTAGGAAAACATCACAATTCTAAGAATTTTCTTTAAATTTTGTCACCAGGAACAATCCTTTGTTCTAGGGAGCATTGTAAATACAGCCCCAGATCTCTTCTCTTCTGTCATTCAACTCTGTAAGGTCAGCCTCTTGTTATGTATCAGTTAGTGCCAACGCAATCAATTGATTAATCATTTACATAGATGCATTGCTGCATCAGCTGCAGTTTCAATTCCAGCCTGCGACCCTTTGCTGCATGTCATCCCCTCTTTCCCCCTTTCACACCTAACTGTCCTATCAAATAAAGTCAAATAAGTCAAAATAATTTATATATTTTTTTTTTAAAAAACATGCTAATGTTTAGCAAGTATAATACCATGTTTACCATCTTAGTTTAGCATGATGATATGCTAAAATTGGCAGTACAGCTGACTCTGTTGGGAATAGCATTAGTTATGCAATATTTGGTATAAACCAAAGTATTGGACAAACTGAAATGTTGACCTGATAATGGTACCAAAGTTAGCAAAATCCACTGTGAGAGGAACAAGAGTGCATGTATCAAATTTCATGGCAGTCCATCCAGTAGTTGTTGAGTTGTTTCACTCAGGGCCACAAATGTCACCCTCATGGTTCCGTGAGATGAAAAGTCAGGGGATCACTAAAGTCCTTTAGAGTCATCCTCTGGGGAACGTGGATGTCTTTACAAAATGTCATGAAAATCTATCCAATAGTTGTTGGATTATTTTTCTCAAAACCACAAATGTCAACTTCATGGTGTGGTGCTAGATGAGAAATCAGGGGGATCACAAAAGACATTGGGTTTCATCCTCTGGGGATCATGAATGTCTGTACAGCAATTCATAGAAATCCATCCAACAGTAAGATATTTCAGTCTGGACCAAAGTGGTGGACCAACTTCGTGTACTTACTGACTTACCACTCACAATCATTTGAGGCTTTTTCTGTTTTATATTATTGTAGGATCAGGATGAATATCTTGCGGTTCTCTGAAATGCAGATTTGGACTGCTAGCTGAGCTGCAGCCTTCCTCTTCCTCTCTTCTTTCTCTCCCCTTCCTCTCTGCACACACACTACTCCTCCTCCTCCTGGCAACCAGGTACATCTAATCAGACCTCAGTATCTGAAACAGCTCATTGACCTCTTGGCCCAGGAAACACAGCGAGTTAGTGTTTTTTCCAGTTGAATCTCCATGGCGCGTCAATGGGATGTGACAGTATAATTAGTGGACCGAGAGAAAGGACTAATTGACAGCGTGATCAACTCGCCTGCTGCAGGTCACGCCATGGCATGGCACTTCATCACTGCTAATGATATAATGTTGTGTGCATGTGCATGCAGTTGTAAGTGTGGCTTAGTTTGTGTGTACAGCCTATGGGTCTTGCATGCACACACATCAAATCTAGTTTTTGTGTTTGAATGTGTAAAGCTCAGACATTAGAGTTAGATCTGTAGCTGGAGACCAGCACTAGGCTTTAGATGTGATTTTTAAATCAAAAACAGCTTCAGTCCTGTCTAACACATACTCATTCTCTGCTGCTTTTGTATTCATAAAATCCAAACATGTTACATTATCTTGTATAACATTATCCTAAGTAAAAGACAATGTTGTTTACTGAAATTTAGCAACAATACTGTTTTAGGCTATATTCAATCCTGTCTTGTTTACTATGGCAATCATACTCACAAGCTGGACAAAACAACCACACCAAGACGCGCTAGAGTTCACAGCTCAGTCACAAACAAATTCTGGAGCTGGGGTGCATGTCTATGTTCCCTAAACCCTGTTTGCTCAACCATGTCTTTCCTTAGTCCTAGGCTCCCTCAGTCCTATGTTCCCTCAGCCCCATGTTCCCTCAGTCCCATGTTATCTCAGCCATGCTATATGTTCCTTCAGCCCCATGCGCCCTGAGATCCATGTTCCCACAACTCTATGTTCCCTCATCCCTATGTTTCATCAGCCATATGTTCCCACAGCCCCATGTTCCCTGGACCCCATTTTCCCTCAGGCTTATCTTCCCTCAGCCCTATATTCCCTGCACCCCTTGTTCCCTTAAATGTATGCTCCCATAGACCTATGTTGCCTCAGCTCTATGTTCCCTCAGCCATTTGTTCCGTCAGCCCTATATTTCCTCCACCTTGTTTCCTTAGCCCTATGTTCCCCCAGATCAGTACCTGTGCCAATGAGGTAATGTTTTCAACCGTGTAATAACATAGGCAACCCTTATGGAAGGGCCGTAAAATTAAAAATTAGGGCTGACCCGTCTCTAACATTTGTCCACATAGGACCTTCTTTAGTACCTTTGTCCTGTCTTTACTGTTGTGCTCCTGCCCCAGACACATCTAACCAGTCAGTGGAGTGAACATTCTCACTTGGTTTATTGTAATGCCTTTTGGTTTGGGATTTGAAAATCCCCCTTGCAACCAAAACCACATGCTCCCGACTGTTAATGCTTGGTGGACCACTTTTATTTTCATACACATATTGACAATGTTGTAAAAAATATGAATAGACTTTGCAGCAACACACAGACTTTGTTCACACACATTTCATCATGTACTGTTAAACGCTAAGATGTATTCAGAGTGGCTATCTGATGACTGAGCCGACTGACCTACTATACTTAAAAATCTGTATATTATTATAGTGTGGAGAAATGTGGAACAACTGGTCCAAGTTCAAGATAATAACCGTAAAATTAGCCTATAATTGGTTATAAAGAGATCCTATTGTCCCTCATGGTCTCATAGCAAGTGTTCCGAGGCCGACTGGTCCACATGGGACGCAGGACACAAACCCTGCTCTCTGAACACTCAACTATCAACCAACCTCTTCTTTATGACCTTTATAACTGGATTGTACAACACATAAACTACATTGGTGAATATACCTCAGCAAGCAATTACATCTCCTCCAAAACAATACAGATTAGCAGCATATAAATGTATTCAGTATATATGATTATGTTGAGGGCCCACACTCCGGTAGGGATTGAACAAGGTAAGGTAGCGGTATGTTTTTCTGAAAAAACAGCAGAAGACACAAACAGTACTAAAGCAGCAGACCCTGCGGAAAACTATTATGGTACCCTGTAATGGCTCACCTAATGTTAATCCCCCAAAATGAGATCACCTGAAAGCTTATACCTAAAATATGAAAAGAAAGACATTCAGTTTTGTGAGTCTGCCAAAGTTCCTGGAGCTCCATCAAGCAAAGGTGTCTGAAATAAAAACCTGATGCTACGCAACTAAAAATGGGGTCCATTAGACTTGATGACACCTTGGCCTCTGCCATTTTTGGACTTTAATATAAATCTTTAAAAGTGGGAATATACATGTCAAGATAAGTTACAATTTGAGCTGTAATCCAAATCAGGCAAATAGCAAGTTTGGTAAAAGCTCTCGATTGCAATACTTGAGCCTAGTTATGACAATTTTTAGTTAAAAGCACCACTTGTTACAGCTTGTTATTTTCAGTTAGATAAAAGAACAGATGGGATGCGTCATGCTCTGTAATTTCAAATAATGATCAACTCCAGTTGTTCAGTCTGACCCGATATTTTCGGCTGCTTTGAAGTGCGCATTTTTGGCTATTTGGTGCTATTCCTAGAGAAAAACAGGTAATGTTACAAATCAAAGAGCTACTCTCTGACCACCTCATCTAACTGACTGGTCTGCTGCATTAAGGGACTGGAAAATGAAAAGACTAGGAGAGAAGAGGAAGAGAGGGAATATGATACACGGACAGAAAAAGGGAGAACAATAGAGATGCAAAGAGAGGTAGAAAATCAAAGTGGGGATAGAATACAAAGAGAGACGGAACAGAAAGAAAGGGGGAAACAGAAGAGGAGAGTGAGAATATGACACAGAGAGGGAGAGCTCCACTAAATCCAGTGAAGGAGGGGGGGGGGAGCTTAAGAGAGTGATTGCCAGAGATAGCAATGAAAATCCTGTCATTTTATCCACCCAATAAACACATTCTGAACCCAGTCCATATAATCCATCTATTTCCATGCCCTGCATATTATCTGTTATCTGTTCTGACCACAATGGCCAGCCCTCTTGTAGACAGAGCTGTTAGATAATAGAGCCACCCATAAAGGGAAAAAAAAAAACAAAGAAAGGAAAGCAAAGGCCTTTTTAGCTCTTGGAAACCATCGGACAATAATGCAGCTTGTGTCAACCTTAATTTGGATTCAGAAGCTAAAGCCACAGTGTGGTTGTTAATTTACTCAGAAGTATTTTACAGACTTAACATAAAAAAAACAACTCAAACCCATATAGGTTTTCATAATACAGATACAGATCTTATTTTATGCATTAATTTAGACATTAATCATGGGCTGACAGCGACAGTCTTCACCGTTACCTTTCGCTGCTTTATTCACATCTCACGCAATTTGATTCACACTCACAACACATCATGACCACTGACGCTGCAGTTTTTTGAAAAGCTTATAGTCATCTAAATAAAGTCTAAATTAGCATTAAAATGTGTCACATCAAAGTTTTTCTGTACCACTCAAAGAGAACTAGACTTGCTTTATTCCCCAGAGTCTCATCGATATTCATTCTCTGCATTTCTTTGACCATCAATCACTGCTGCTTGACTTTGCCTCACACATAATCATGAATTTTGGGAGTGCTGCCTCCTCTTTTTGCTGTCTACTCAGACAACAGTCTGATACTGAAATTCGTTCGTAATACCAAATGAGGTAGACCGTTGGGATATTGTGATGGCTTACATTTTAGTTACACACAGGGTAAGAAATTAACAGTCACACCTGAATAAATAGAGTCGGTAAAACGATGTAACAGATGCATTCGCTTCCATATGGGGCATGAGGGCTTCCTGGATGGTTTGACTAATATGAAAATGATGCAAATTATATTCTGTGATTTTCACAGTCACCTATAGAAGATTTTGGATCAACAAGCTGGGAATCAGCAAGATAAAAAATACCTTCCTGCTGACTCTGGGAACGAGATTGATAAGAGCGGTGAGACCACATTGTTTATTGGAGTGAGGTCAATTTTTGGTTTAGCTGATCTGGTGTAAAACTGTTTGATTTAATGTAAATAATATGCTGAACTGGCATTTGTCATTGTGACAGGTTGCGTCAAAAACAGCCTGCATCAGCAACCTGTGCTGACGGCATCACAGTACTAAATCCAAAATGTTTTGCGTTTGTAATAACCAATATGACAACTTGATTAACATAACATGTTTGTCTATAAACAGACTATCGGAACCTCTAATGTCTGAGTGGCTGTGAGTTGAGCACTGAAACATGAAGATAATCAAATTCCATTTAGACGTGAGAGGGGGGATGAGTGGTACACATTGTGTTGTCTACTATAACATTCATGGGTTTTTTGGGGAGTTATCTGATGGGACATGGCAGAATTTGTCTCTCAAAGAAAGTACAACTGCCCTAATATGGCAAAAGATTTAGATTTTAAGATGATGAAAGAGGTGTGCTAACTGGCTTTTAATTTTAATTTAATTTTAATTTATTTATTTTTAGAGGACAGTGCACATTAATGAACATTGCTGTAAATGTGCCGGTGTTAGCCAAAGGCTAATTTTCAACTGCAGTCCTCCGGCATGATGTGGAAAAAGACCTCAGGCCATTAAAAAACACAAAATGAATGGCTGCAATGACGCAGGGAACCATTTTCACGTGAAATTTGTCAGACGCCCTGTTTCTGTTTACTCCCGTCGCTCCCTTTGAAAGCGCCACTACAGACAAGGAACAGCTGATTCATGAAGTTGAAATAAGGAACTATGTCCAACACCTCCTTATTGCACTCCAAAAGCCTAAATAAAGTGGCAACTGGCTGGAGGGAGATCAATAGGGAGGTAAAATTTCTGGAAACTGATCATCTCTAATAACAAGCTACTTGCTGTTGGCTACACTGTATGTCTTCACAATACAAAACGTGTGTTTTCTGTTTAAAAAGTAATGTTATCAATGTAGGAAGATGGCAAGTAGGCTACTTGTCAATCTTTTAAGCACTTATGTGTCCAGTCTGATCTTGCATACAGTTGAAATTCACTGGTTTGTTTACATGATGTAACAGAAGTGTGCATTTAAAGGATTCAGTGTGGACAGAGAGTTTCAGTGTTACTCCATGTGACAACTCGTTTGCTTTCCATCCTAAGCGGCTGCTGTGCCACATGTGACATACTGGTAAAATTCGGTGTAGTCCAGTGTTAAGCTTTATATCAAACCAGTTTGAAATTTTTTGCACAGACCAAACCCTACACTATATTTGCAGTTTGTAAGTCCAAAACAATTTCTTATACAGGCTATAAAGCTCCACAAAGCTGGGAGACATTTCAGAGTTGATAGTCATAGCCCCTTTAATAAGAATTAAACTCATTTTACCCATCGTTCATATTAATATGAATGAGTGCAGCTTTAAAGATATAGCGTAGTTACAGCTAGTTTTATGGAGTGGTCATAAAACATAAAACTTTTTCAGCATAATTGTTGCTGTTCAAATATTTGAATCCTTGTAGTTACTAATATGTAATATTTGGTGACCTTCAAAGCATTATGAGCATATAGATGTTTACCTTCACAGCATGTCTCCCAATATCCATTAGCCTCTGCATTACCAAACCTTCAGCATTATTTTGGATTTGTGTTCACTTTGTTTCCCCATGTAGGCTACTTGGCACATTAAATTTACAATAACTCAGATAAGCCCGGATCCTGTTTATGAGAAACATGAATATGATAGCTAAGTAGCTGATAACAGCAGGAATCCTGAGACATGGAAAACATCCGTTGTGAAAAGTCTGTTGCTATGGTAATATCCTCAATATTCTGTTTCTACTAGTGTAGATGACAAACATGAGCAGGATATGATCTCAGATATGACCTTAACTACGGCAGGAGAGCTGGAGTTTTACCTGTTCTGAATATACAAAGATCCAGTTTGCTGCAGAGAGCAGTGTCTAAATATCACAACTTGTTTTTTTCCTACAATGGGAATGATAGCACTGTGCCTGTCAGAAGCTCCAGGAAAACTACCGGATAATGCAACACAAGGCAGGCAGTATCGCAAGCTGAAATGACTTCAAAGAGACCCGTAATTCACTGGCTGATCCCAGTGGGAGCAGGAACTGTATCAAATGGCTTGGCTGTAAGCCACATAAACAATAAGTCATACAGCTGATATTAGCTGGATTCAAGTGCTCTAAAATAATAGAAACCTTTGTCAGCTTCTCCATCCAACACTATTCACTTAAGATCCTGCATAGGATAAAACTGGTAAACCTGGAATAACTGACTTTTAGGCCACAAAGACAAGCTGTGAACACAACATTGACACATGATTAGGTTTCAAGTTTAATGGTGAACTTGCTGGCAATCAGTTGCCTTTTTGATATCCAGCAAATATGAAGCAACATAAGCGTTCATTTAGAGTCATGTTTCCGGCCACCTGATGAGTGTGAGTCCATTTCTGACTGTCTTTTAGCTTTTAGCTTTCAGCCTGTGAGGGAAATATCTGTCCCTTTGTCTGTAGGGCTGAAACAATTCCTTGAGAAACTTGAGTAACTCGATTACTAAGCTTTGTCTAATCCATATAACTATAAACATCGCACTGTGTTAAGCACAGATGATTATTACTGTCGCACAATGTACTTCAGTTGTGGACAGGTAACTCAGTTTTATGGCACAGAATTGCAAAATAGTGCAACACAAGACAAAGTGAAAACTTTTGTACAGACAGTGTCTTCTGTAAAACCAAATTACCACTATAGCACGTCAATGCTTCAGCCCCTCAGGAGAAAGCATGCTGTCAGTGCAACCAGTCCACGCAGCGAACCCGACACAAGGTAACCGGCAGTATTGAGGGAAAATTCCATTTTTTCACTCTGTTGTTAGTTACATGTAACATACACACAGGCCCAAAATACACACACATGCACAAACAAAACCTATTCACATGCATTAAATAGAGAGATGTCAAAGCCAGAGTGCTCCACATAGACAGGTGCCCTGAGCAGTTTGGTGCCTTGCTCAAGGGCACCTTGGCAGTGCCCAGAAGGCGCTACTTTAGTTCATAGAGGGACTTGACCCGGTAACCCTCCAGTTCCCAAGCCAAGTCCCTGAGGGCTTGAGCTACTGCTGCCCATTTAGCGTAAATCAATGTGATTGCTAGTTGAGATGAAGGCCCCCAGCGCTGCAGGTTGTGCTGACTGAATTCAGGTTGCTACAGCTGCTTACTGAAGGTCCCTCTCCTGAGGTGGCACCTGCTCTCCTTCCAACAACATGGTCTCCAAGCGGCCAGGAGTCAGGTGCCATGCCATTATCATAATATTCTCACTTTCTCACACACACAAGCACACACACGCAAGACCTGTCTTATTTTCTCTTTTGTATATTTCCTCTTGTTCTTTAGTTTTTTTTCTTTTTAAAGTAATCAATAGCTGCAGTTCTGTTTAGAAGCTAAATACTCCACTATGTTCACCAGCTAGTTTCTCCATGTGTGTGTGTCTCCTGTTTGATGCTGAGCAGGTAGCGTACAGTGGGTTTTATCAGAGCTTTCTCATCTAAAAACAGCTGCCTGCTGTGGCCAAGAATGGTGCTTTGAAGGTGGTGAGAGTGAACCAAAGCAGTAAAGTTGTGGGCTGCACAGCTAAACAATGAGCTGAAACTATAAAGGCCCATAAAGGCCAGAGGGTCTGCAGATTCAGGTGATAATTATAGGTTCATCACTACAAGCTATCCCTCTCACATTGTCACATTGATTTCTCATTATCATAAAATTATTGATTGCAGCTGCTTGAAGCTTCAACCCACTCCATTAGCTACATGATGAAATTAGAGTAGGTTGATAACGGCAGCCTGTAGTCAGTGCTGCAGGTCGTTGGTAAAACTGGAGCTGGTGATGGAGCTGCTGTAATGTTTTCTATTTAAGATACAGAACAGTTACAGTGCCAGCTGTAAATGCAAGCATCTCTAGAACAGGTAAAACGATGCAGTAAAAGCCTCTTACAGCACAGAAAGCCAGTAATTATACACAAGATTCACAGACAGTCTTAATGTGAGAGTGCTGATTTAAGACCCGCTCAGAGACATAAATTAGTCCATATGGAGCATGTGATATTAAAGGTGAACCTTGAACTGTATGTGGAAGCTTGACACTGTACAGGACCAGTGAGAGTTACAACACAGCCTGAAACATTTCACATTGTAGATCCTGAGAGAATACAGATAAGCACACGCTACAGAGGAAGATAGACACTGAGTCCAGGGATGCTGACATTATTGAAATGGGACTCCGGCATGAATTTCCTGCTGCATTGGTGGCAGTGAGACAGCCCTTCAGCCAGCCATGGGAAAAAGCCCAAGCACATCCCAGAACGGCTATTGTGGACCTTTAATTACAGTCTGAGTCGGAAGATGGAAGACCCCAGTGCGCTCTGTAACTACGTGCTTTATCTTGCCCGGTCACCTGAGTTTTACCTAATTGCGCATTATGTTGGAACAATAGCAAACTGTTGCTGCTTTGTACAGGTAATATCTAACTCTGCTGTATCTCGTATCTCAAGAGAGAAGGGGATTCAACGGGTTGAAAATGTCAACAGCCTCAGGAGACTGTTGAACATTGCTTCTCGGAGAAGGGCCATGTAGTGCATAATGCATGGCTGGATGGTGTAATGAGATGGTGGGAAATTCTTCAACCCAAGGTTTACACCTCAGTGTAAGCCGGTCCGCCCTGTTGAGGGGTCCTTGAACAAGACAGTGAATCCCAAGGCTGCTGTAGCTGACCCTGACCTCTGACCTCCCTGTAGAAGCACAAAGCGAAGGGGGGCTTTCACTGCAGTGGTGTTGTCATTAGATCTGACCACAAAGTGAGTTCAGCTTGCTCTTGAGGCTTTCCTCAACAGAAAAACGACTGCACTGGTCCTTTGGGCCAACCACTGAAAGGACCTCTCGTGGCCATATGAAACTACCGTCTCTCAGAAGCAAAGGCATATGTAGCATGCCATTTTAATGCAGGAGCACCACCTTAAGGAGGTGGTTTAGGTGGCTGGTTGGGTGTGCAAAGCTTTGACTATTTGCATCCCATCTCCTAGCAAAGGTCTACATTGTCTCTTTTTAAGAAAGACTAAGAAAGACCACAATCTTTTCGTAACTTTAGTCAAACTGCTAAACTTAACCAAACCTTAAAGGGACAGTTCATCCCACATTAAAACATGTATTTTTTCCTGTCTTTTGATTTAAATTGTCTTGGTGTGAGTAACCTGTTCATGATTTCTGGAAAGAGACACTGTTGTTTAGTTTTTTCAATATATATATTTTTTTGTATTCTGAGCACCACAAGCCGAGTGCTATCTAGTCCCATTATACTGGAAAGAAGGCAGACATCGCTATAGCTGATATTTCCAACACTTGGCAACTCACACCAAAACATTCTAGACTGATGAATAGCACTACAGGTAAGATGAAAAACATGTATTTTTGATTTTTTTTTTTTTTCTCAAGTTTTACATAAATAGTAATCAAAAATGTTATATTGACATTCACTGTTTCTTACAAAATGTGTCCTTGAGGTCTAATTAACATGTTTAATCCACAGCCATCATCATAAAACATTGTGTGCCTCCAGTGTTTGCTAGCTGGCAGTCTTCTTTTTCACTCTCTTTGTTGTTGCCTTTCATGGCATGATACGGCCACCAGCTATGGATCAGTGTGGTCTTGTTTGTGCATATGCTTCCTCATGTGTGCTACAAACAAAATGTAGCACAGTTGTAAATATAATTGCTCCATAGTGCTACCAGTCAAAGACTCCACAGGGTTCCATTAAAGATCCAGTGTGTAGGATTTAGGGGGGATATATTAGCAGAAATGGAAAAATAATATCCATAAATATTTAAAACAATTGATTGTTGTTGTTTTTTTAGTTTCTTAAAATAAGCTACTTATATCTACATATCCAGCGGGTCCTTGTCCATGGAGTCCACCATGTTGTTTCTATAGTAGCCCAAAACGGATAATCTAAACACTGGCTTTAGATACATCCATTCATGTTCTTGTGTTGGCCTCCGTAGTTATGCATACTTGGCAAAAGGAGAAGTTTAAGTTGGTTGCAATCTGCAACCTCACCACAATATGCAAATAAATCCTACACACTAGACCAGGTATTTGTATAATAACTAGGGATGTTCAATATTAGCTTTTTTACCGATATCCGATATACTGATATTGTCCTACTCTTAATTTCCGATACTGATATCAACCAATACCGATATATGCCCCCCCCCCCAAGAAAAAAAAAAAGAAAAACTAAATCATTTTAGGTAACTAACATTACACATATTACAAAAAAACAAAGATATCTCAAAAACTATACACCACATCTCTCATATTTTGACATTTTGAGTGAGAGGAGAGGTACTTGAAGAGTTTGATGTATAATATGTGCATGCTGTGTAAAAGCTGTATCATTAAAAAAGTAAAAACCGATACCAATAACTTCCGATATTACATTTTAATGCCACTATTGGCCAATAATAATGGTAGGCCGATAATATCGGACATCTCTAATAATAACCATGCATAAAAACTTCAAAACAATGTGACAATGTGAAAGGGCTCACCAGCAGTGAGGAAACAACAAAGAATAATTCCCTGAATCTGCAGCTTTAGTCAGTTTCAGCTCACTGTTCAACGGCCCGCACCTTTACTCTTATTTTACCGTAAACAGTCATGTGGGTCCTTTTTGTATGGATCACATCCATTTTAGAAGGCACGAAGACACAATGTCATCTTGGCGTTAAAAAAACACCCTACTCATATCAGATGCTTTCGAAGGAATTAACAAACCTATTAAATTACTGAGGCTCCAGGACATTGAAGACAAAAACTTGAAAACAAGTTTTCTCCCAAGTTTGCTCAGAGTGGCAAAGAGGTCCTGGTGAGAGAGGAGGAACACATATGGGGTGAGATGTCTGTACTTGACGTTTGTGTGTGTTAGCACGAATGTCACAAGTCAGACTCCTTGTACATCATGAGCTTGTCTGTTAGAGTACATACATCATTACCAAGGTAAGAGAGAAAACGAAAAAATGGATTCAACTTGCACATGCAAATAAAATAATGCTGGTTCCTACCAGTGCTGCAGCAGATTGCAATCACATAAGAAAACAACATTAAATGAATGCCGAGCTCTGTGTCTGGCTGCGACCGATAATATTTTTTAGGGAAATTCTGTGGCTTTTTAATAAAAAGCTCAGCGTGAGCTGCCAAACTGGAGCTAGGACAGTGAAGGTGAAGGGAGATATCAGTCTCGTCTGGGTCTGATGTACAGGAATTCAGCCGTGGTAGAGTAGAGCTTCATTTTCCTCCCCTCTGCCATCTAGACTGAGAGAAACACGAGAACCTTTGAAGCGAGTGATTAAAGCGCAGCAGGACGAGGCGCAGCTCGCCATTTCTGTTACCCCGTCCACATGCTCCAAACAAATGGTTAGAGAGAGAGGCAGAGAGAGAGAAGCAGAAGTCTCCTGTGACCCACTAAATTGGTCAGATTGACTTCCTAGACTGCCAGTGTGGGAGGCGGCCATTTTGACTCTGGGCCAGAAGTTAAATGAGAAGACATGTTGCTTCTCTGTGTGAGATCAGCCTGTCTTTCCAGAACTGCCCAGAGACATACATCTCAGAGGTATCTGTATTTCTCCAAGCAGATAAATAATCCATGTGTGCAAACTCTCCAACGCTGCCGATTACAGGGATAGAAATATTTCTTGACAAGCATGATGTCAAAAATGATCAGCTGTGATACATCTGTCTTATGTTGCTGTGCAGGCATTCAAGCTTTTCTTGGGAAAAAAAAAGAGCATTTTGCATGACAACAAAGAGTCTAAGAGAGCAGAGCTTCAGGACTTCACAGAGTGGCATGATCAGTCAACTTTTTCAGCTGAGCACCGTACAAACAAAAGCTGATGTGTACTGACTTCAGTAGGCCAACGCTCTGCACATCTCCTCCCCCTTTTTCCAGTTATCAAGGGGCTGAAATATTGAGCCTGTCAAAAACTATAAATAAGTCTTACTGTCAATAGACAAAACCTTCCTTTGGGATATCTGCTCAGAGGCCATTTATTAAAAACACAGCAGTGCTTTTCTTTCAGTAGTAATTGAGGTTTTGTCTTATAGTGGACAGAGTGCTTAAACTGACATCTGAAGACACTGTCCTGCACTTTTCATGACTCTATCTATAGCCTTTGACTTAGTTGATCATGGTATTTTATTAGAAAAACCGTGCTTAATTGGAGTAGATGAACAGTCCATTAAATGGTTTTGTGACCATCTCTCAGACAGAACTCAGGCAGTGGTTTCCAGCAGCTCCAAATAAAGTCCCCTTGACGTCACTATAGATGTGCCACACAGGTCAACAATTGGTCCTCTATTATTCACCATATATATAAACAGCATCACCTCTGCCACCCCAAATTGTAATGTACATTTTTATGCAGACAGCACTGTTTTATATGCCATGTGTTCTTCTCTTAATCAGGACTCTTTCATTAAACATAAGCTTGATTTAAATTCTGGCAAAACTAGGTGTATGCCCTTCTCAAGGTCAGTATCCAGAGTATCCAGCCTACTGCCCATATCCAAACCTTTCAGGGTTCTCCAATTGAAATTGTTGAATGTTACAAGTATTCGTGACTCTGGCTTGAAACCAGACTCGCTTTTAAGACTCATGTTGAATACCTATCAAGTAAACTGAAGGTCAAATTGGAATTTTTGTGTAGAAATAATTATGTTTTTCTTTTGCTAGTCTACAAGTAAGTCTGCACTTGATTATGGTGATACTGCGTATATGTATGCTTCTCCTTCCACCTTAAAGCCCTATGACTCAGTGTATCACAGTGCACTGGGCTTCATAATGGGTGATACCTTACTCAGGAACCACTGTATATTATATGAAGGTAGGATGGTCCTCCTGAACCAACTAATCACATTTAAACATAGTATTTACAATGTCAGGTCTCATGACATCTTCATATTAGCTAGACCTCATGTTCATGCTGAACTTTGAAAGCATGGCTTCAAAGGGGTCTGCCCATTGGTCCAACAGCCCATTATTCCGACATCCCATTGTTCTGACCATATTAAACCCATTGTACCGAAGTCCTGTTGTTCCGAAATCATCATGATGCCCTGTGGTTAAGGTCTGGTTGGGTTTAGGCACAAAAACCACTTGGTTAGGGACAGGAAAAGATCATGGTGTGGGTTAAAATGAAAAAGAAAGTGGCAAACACATAAGCCGTGAGTCTGCTTCGCCTCAAGCCTTTCCCAGCTGACCCAGAACCAGTCGCGGCGCACCATCATGGCAGAAATACGCCCGCCGGGAGCCCTTCAGCACCGTGGAGAGCTCCCCACACAACCTGGACCCCAGAGTTAATAACAGGGGGTTATGGTTTCATTCTCTCCTCTCTATGACACTTGTATCTCGACCAGTAGCCTACTTTTGTTGCGTTTGCTGATCCTCTATGGTACACAAATACAGTATAACTTAGTATAATTACATATCGGAACAACAGGACGTCGGACCAATGGGCTGTCAGACCAATGATATGGAGCCGGCTTCAAACACTATGCTATAGTATTTGAAGTATAATACAAATGGAATGAGATCCAAATTTACATTCTCTTATGCCATTTAAACATTTTGAAAAGTTGTGGACTTGCAAATACACTTGTAATAGCTTTGCTTACGTGCAAATAAACCTATGTATCGTGTGTGTCTGTCTATGTTCAAATTATATGGTACTTCTGCACACATTCATTCTTGAAAAAGAGATTCCCATCTCAACCAGACAACCTGTTTAAAAAAAAGATGAAATAAAAGGGGAAATGATTCCAAGGTTGATACAATGAAGCACAAACTCTATTGGGAATTTGTGTCCCAATGCTACTGCCTGGGCAAGTTCTCCTCGATACCCAATATGTGACACACTTTGGTGCCAAAGCACTGTGTTTAGCCCAACTGTTAGGGCTGTAGTAACAGTGTACTGTGTGTTTTTTTTCTCTCTCCAGATCGACAAGCCAAAGCTGTGGCCATCTACTCTCTAGCTAGCTAGATGTCGAATCAATTTGCTGGCTTTGGACTTGGCCTGTTGCACACACCTACTGTACACACTTACACACACTATCAGAAGCCGCGTGCCAGGTCTCCTTATCAGCATTGATCGGTCCCAGCCAAGCCACTTTACTGGATGGCAGACTTCCAGAGCTAAATTAAGGAAAAATGGCCAAAATGGCCGACGATCTGTTCCCAGTCCCTTTGTGCCACTGCAGCCGACTCCCAGGTGTGTGCTCTGCTTTGAAGCTGTTGCATTTGAGGAATTAAGTTAATTAAGTTTTGCTATCAACAGCTCATCTCAGAGTGCGGTGTATGATTTTCTCCTTTACTCCTGTTGTCCAAATGTGTGTTTGAATTGGCAGGAGTCTGTTAATGAACAATATTGTGCTTGCAAGGTTTGATTCAAAATTATTCACCCTGTCTGTGAGGCTGCTGGAGGACCAGTGTGTGATCACACAGTGCATGATTTGATCAAACGGAGATCAATTCAGTCACATCAGTCAAAACATATTGTAGATTTCACAGCTTGTCTTTTTAATGAGGCTGAAGCTCCTTTGCTTTGCAGGTCAAGAATTGGACATTTCCTGTTGCAGCTCCTTTTGCCTTAGGCTGATGAAATCTTACATACAAATATATCAGCTAGATGACATCATGTGCGTGGGCCCGCCAAAACAGTTACAAATCACACAAATGAAAACATATATCTGTTTTATGAGGTGACACTATAGATAGTGTTTGAAGGTTAAGGCACAAAAATAATCTTGAGTGAGACTCCTCTGTTACCTTTCCTCTGTGTCATGCACTCTGTAACACATATTACCATAGCAACCTAAGCCGTGTGGATTTATTGTTATGTGGGGCCTTGAGGTTGTTTGCATTATTCACAGGATCTCTTGATTCTATTTAATTTAGTAGAAATGTTCCTCCTGGCAAGACACATCTGTGAAAAGCTACGTGGAATTATTGCAGTAAATTGACATTTTTTATCTGTAGATGCTTTGCACAGTACCTCACATGTGCACTGGGAAAATAATGATTCCAAATCAGGTCCCTAACTACAAGTTTAATCAACACCTCTCTGATAGAATGTTTAGTGCAGTTAGCCTTTTTGAGGCACATTAACTTTTTGAAAAAGATGATCTATAGACATATAATGCCAATAGTATGTTAACAAGTGGCTAGTAAAACAAATCAAAATGCCCCAAACCAAATTTAAAAATGTAAAATTGTCCTTTGAGAGAAACAAAATTTACTAAATGTGTCCAAAACATTACAGCGGCTTTGCACTGCCTTTCTTCCAGTCTACCCAAATATTGTATTTAAGCTTGTGTGCTTCAGATCAGGCTTCTTTCAAGTCAGCATGAATATGTATTTGTGTGTTTGAGTGCATGCTGGTGTGTCTACGTGCAAAATCTTTTATTGTGTGTGTGTGTGTGTGTTTGTGGACTAAGAAGGTTTTCATCGGGGCTTAACTGTGACAGTTCTGTCTCCGTTCTGCTGGCGGATCAATAATATAGTCGCAGATGACTGTACTAATACTGGGAGCCACACACACACACACACACACACACACACACACACACACACACACACAAACACACGTACAGCCGAGTGTGCGAGTGTGCCAGACAGAGCCTGTCTGTGACTGTGGAGGATATTAGGCTTATTAAGAGTGTCTGGGTCTCCGAGTGACTCATGCTAACTCAGTGTGTGTTTGCGTGTGTTTGCAGGGTAGCAGGTTAAAAGGGCTTAACATGAGAATGCAACCTCCCCCTACCCCTCCCTGCCTTCCTTGCCTCCTGGCTCATCTTGTTATTCCCTCACTCCCTCCCTCTCTCAGCCTCCCTTCTTGCTCTGTATCCATGTTGATTCCCTATTTCCTTCTCTGTCCTCTTTTCAACCCTGTGTCCTCCTTTCCTCTGTTTTTTTCTCCTCCACTTTACAGTCTCATTTTTTGATTGCAAAAAGACAGACTTTCTCCATCTTCAGTTTTGTTACAGCTTTGGATTCACTTTTGTTGCATTCAAATTACTTACTGTGAAAATATGGATGAGAGGACAAGAGGACATCACACTGTAGCTCAAAATAATGCCTCAACATAAGACAGGAAGACAGGAACAGTGTCAAATAAGGAAAAAAACAAACAAAAACAAAACACACACATAAATCCATTATGTTAAAATTCTATGTTGAATATTCTAGCAAGAAAATGTGCAAATCTGATATTTAGTTATTGAGTTACTTAAGTACGAAACAGTAAGGGTCACACCTCGGGTGGACATTCCTGCAGTCAGCATGCCACGCCGAGCACTCTCCCTGTGGCATTGTGCTGTATAATCAAACTGCACATATAAGAGTGGCCTTTTATTGTGACCATCCAAAGGCACACCTGTGTAGTGCTGTTTAATCAGCATCTTGATGTAGAAGACTAAAAGACTAAAATTTGAAAGAAATAAATCTTCTGTGACACACACACACACACACACACACACACACACACACACACACACATTATTGAATTTGAGGGAAAACTGTGATAAAAGAAGTGTAAAACACAAACTGAAAAGTAATTGAAAGGATCATTGCATGTGATTTTAAAAATCTGATGGACACACTAAATAAACACTAATTAGTTTATCAAGGACACTTCTTCACTGTTTACCTTCTTACTACACAGTAAACAAGCTAGCAAGGCTGAAAAAACTAGCCCACTCATGCAGTCCGCTGGCTCCTCACGTGGCCCTTGCCTTGCAGGCTGTAGTGGTCCCTTGAGGGTCCCCCAACCTAGTTACATCTAAGAAAAATAGCTACGGAAAAATGGCCACAGAAATTGGGACAAGATCACTACAGCTGTAGAGGTTGTTGTACAGTTGACTTAAATAATAACCCTGGGGGCGCCGTTGTAGCTCACCTGGAAGAGCATATGTCCCATGTAAGCTGAGTCCTCAGCAGCAGCCTGGGTGCTACTACTACTCACAGCCCCTCTGTCTTTATTTGCTCTATAACAAAGGCAAAAAAGACCAAACAATAACGAAAAAATAATTAATTAAAAAAAAAAAAAAAAAAATCCCTAAAATCTGCATATTACTTCAAAAGTTGTGCAAAAACTTTAACTGCTCACAGCAGATGCCAAGTTCCATGATGACTGAAAATGAAGTCAGCAGGACAGAGAAGCCACTGACAACTCATTAGTTAGGAAAAAACAACAGAAATTGACGAACATGAAGTCAGTGTAAGGCTAAATGAATGAAGCTAAAGGTCAGATTATCAGGTTAGTACTGAGATTAAACACAAATATATTTAGGAAGGGTTGATTTACAAGACAGATAGACAAGATAGGTGATAATATATTGTGTTTTAGTGGTGCAGATTCCCAAACAAATGTGTAATAAACCAAATTACTACATACAACAAACTATCAATGCTTCTCCTTTTTGCCAATAACATTAAAAGAATAGGTGCAATAAACTCCATTACAGACAAACAGTAAAAAATAATTTTCTACCTCCACTCTTGCGAATGAAGTCACAGTGTGTGAAATTGCATTGAGTCTACTGCTAGATAAAAGCTGCCGTCATATTATTGTACATGAGTCTGAAACAGAACAGCAATGCATTTTTGAGCAAAACCAATACTTTTTAAAACCTGGAAACGTTGAACCTGATTCATTTTCAGCTACATCCCAACATCCTCTGCCCCCCCTCTCGAGCAATATATAGATCAGTGACCCTTCCTCCTCTGCTCCCGTCGCTTTGCTCCACACTCACTCCCAAAGATCAATACACAGAGTTCAGTATGGATCCCAACAAATGCTTGTGTTTAAAGTGTGACTTGCAGCCATCCTCCCATTTCCTCTGGCTCTCAGATCAATAACAAGAACACACGCATGATTCCACCACCACTGTTATCATCAAGCAGTCAGCCTTCTTTAACTTCATTTACATCCTCATCATCAAAAGCAGCACCATCATCATCATTACACTCATTGTATTATCCATATTTCTGAGCTCATAAAGCATTTAAATCCAAATGGTGAAGAAAGGGGGAAAGTTGCCGAGTGTAAATGAGAGCACTGATGTTATTCAATATCAAAGCCCTCTAATGTCAGCGAGGAATAAAGAAATCTAAAGATCACAGATTATTCATTGACACATGAGTGCAGCGCTCTGATGTTACACCAGGATTTGCTTAGCCAATATCAAGATATTTCTCTTTTTTCTTTTCCTTTTATTCAATCAAAACTTTAAGAGCCTTTTCAACTTTTCAAAATACCAGATGGTTCATCCGAGCTGTGCTCAGCATTCAGGGACATTGGCTGAGAGGTAGTGGCCTTTAACTAAAAGTCTGCGCGCGTTTTCACCCAGGCACAACGACGACGGCATAACCATTCAGAGCACTGGCATTTAGAGAGGAGCGTGTAATGTGATTCCAGCTGATGCAGTTTATGGGATGATGCCGTTTATGATAGATGATAGAGAGAGAAAATAGAAAACACAAACAAACACATTGGTGATGCTGAGTAGAATAAAGGTTTCATCAAGCAGACAAGGAAATAACCACGAATTGGTATTTTACACCTAGTTATTGAATGTTCTGAATTGCATAGACTGTGTTTTGAGTGCTACCTCCCTGTTATTACTCTCCCCTAAATTATTTTTTAAGCAAAAGTAAACAAAGACTAATTAAGGATTGATGCAGGCGCTGCAACTGCATGCATGTAAGGCGAAACTGGTCCTGATTGGATCCCACATGCAAATGTGTTACCATCAACTGCTACAGTTTTGCACACTGGACTTTTGTAAGTCTTTTGTACAAGCGTAATATGCTCAATTGTTATACAGTGGTTAGCTACATTACAAATGTACTGCAAACTACAGTGAATAATGATGCAGCAGGTGCAGTAGCCTCTTACAGAAGCTGAATGAACTAATTAAGCAACATGTGGTTCAGTTCTGACCGACAACATTTGCCTGATAAATTAATTGATAATGTTCATAAATACTGTGCATGGCCAGGGTTCTATTCCAACCCACTGCATGTCGTCCCCTCTCTCCCTCTTTAATGTTTATCTGTACTGTCTAATAAAGGCAGAATAGGCCAGAAATGATGATTTTACTCTGTAATCAGCCTATAGGGCTGAACAACGCAATGACAGAAGAAAACAATTCATAGAATCCTACTCTCCCTGTCCCAAATGATTTGAAGACATTTTAATACCAGGCCTTAATTTTAGACCAATTAATTCATTGCCTTTTAAGCCTGGTTATACCCTCTTAAAATCTCTGCAGAGATTTGGATAATGGTACAGGTCCACAGGTTCCATCATTGTTCATCCCATTCATTGTCTAGCAGTCATGCAATGCATTCTGGGGACAGAGGTCTGGCTACTTTTGCAAATGAGGATCATCCAGCACAACTCTTGAAATTCTTGAAAAAAATTTAAGTTGACTATCATCGATCAAAAATAAATACAGATTCAGCAGCTACATGGACTCTTTCTCGCCTCAAATGCAACAGGTTCCAATTGGACTGCCATGTTGTTCTGGTTTAGCACACCTCTCTGCCTTCCACGCGCCTGTGTGGAAAGCCTTAAGGAAGAGAGAGTACACCTCTCTGCCCTCCATGTACAAAAATGAGGAAAGCCTGAGGCACAGAGAGCAAACCTCCCTGCCCTTCCATGCACCTACATGTAAAGCCTAAAGCAGGGAAACCACTGTCCATGGGTGATCCATAGCAGCTGCTTTCTATGCAACTGGTTACCACAATGGATTACAGATACATGTGAATGTGGACTATAATATGAACGTATTGGGTTTATACAATTAGATATGTTTTGTCACTGCTTAACTTTAAAGCTACCTACTCTGAAAATGTATAGCATTTGTTCCACCAAAGCCAAATACCCTTTCTCACAACGTTAACCAAAGTGAATATTGAGTTGGATCCACTCCAGAATTTAATGGGTTCTTCCTTGCCCCATGCTTCACCATTCAACCAAGTTTCATGAAAATTGGACCAGTAGTTTTTCTGTAATCCTGCTGACAAACAGACAAATAAACCACCACACGAACTGAACTGAAAGCATAACCTCCTTGGCGGAGATAATCACTTTATAGCCACACATTAAACCAAATTTTAATATCCCCACATTCTGCAATAATCTACTAAATGACAGCCTCTCTAAAAAACATGGCCTGTGTATAATTACAGCAGTCACATAAACTACAATGGGAGTGACTACAATTCTCAGTCATGGCAAAGCTACTGCAAAAATTCAATCACACAGCCACTAGACTGGCTCTGTTTTCCTCTTCCGTCTGACTGTCTCTCTCTCTCCGTCTTCCTCTCTCTGATCCTCTGTTCTCACCACCTCTCTGATGCTTCAAAAAAAAATCCACAAACATATCTAGACATTTAGCTCTAACGTAGCTCAAGAGACTACAGCTTTATATTACGATGAAAAAAGACATTAACGCTATTGCTTCGCACAGGTAGCAGCCACAGTTTGCATCCTTTATGACTCAGCCAAATGCAGCAGAGTGCAGGCTCGTCATCCTGACTTTGAAATTCTCTTTTTTGGGTCTTGTTTGAAAACATCAGTCGCTAAACATAAAGTATGCAAAATGAATTAGTCTGTTACATAATTGACCTACTTTATAAGTGACTGTGACTGTGTCGAGATGGGATGGGTAAACTGCATAGTATGTTTCCTAATTTACAATATCACAGCTGTATTTATATGATCATTGTGATTATGCGTATGTGGCATCAGATGTTTTTTCTTGATTGTTTCTTGATGGGTCTATGTAACTTGGAGTAAAGAATGAAAGAAATAAGCCTAGATGCAGACACGTGGCAATTACTTTTGAGAAACGCATTCCTACAATAAACTTGAATCCCTAGCGAATCAGAATACTAAACACTGGCAGTGACAGTCACAGGTTTTTATGCTAAGAAATAGCATTCAGGACTGTGACAGGACAGGTAGATCGGACCTACGTGAAGACAGAGGGCAGGTAGATGCAGAAATAGACAACATAGAAATGCAAAACTGACTGAAAATGAAAGGCAGAATGATAGGGTGTCAGTTTACCTGAACCCTAAGCCCTTAACCCTATCCAGTTGTCATCCCCAATGTTTAAAGTCACCCTAATCTTACCCAAACCCCAAACAGTTATCTCATAACTTTGTAATCATAACTATACCTACATCCCAACTCAAACTCAGAGGGCAAAGCTATGAGATAAAAATTTCAAAAGGACAACTAGAGTGCCACACAAGTCTAAACTTTAACATCACTAACAGCTCTGGCAGGAGAGAGTAGCGCCTGAGGAGCTGCTGAAGCTGTCTCCAACTGCCGGCATCATCTTAACTGTTCTCTGGTGTCTCTTAGCAAGGTCTTTTGATGCTGAAAAGATGCATTTTCATCACACTGCTAGCATGCCAAAGCAAACTATACATCAGTTTACTTCTAAGTCAATACATCTTGTGTGACATGAGCGACAGATGACTCTAGGGTATAGGCGGCTGACAGGGCAACTGCAGACTGGGAGGAACAGCAGCTGAGTAAGGGAAATCAAATCAGTTTGGGAAAACATGACAGTTCAGATCAGTCTCATCTCCATCACTTCTTCAATTAGCTGTCTCACTGACTGTTACAGTAGCTGTCATTCACCACCTTAATTTTGCAGTTTATTTACTTTGGACAAAGTTAATACATTGCTAACCTATAGGGCAGGAAGGTTTAACTATTGACCTAACTGTTGTTCTGAGAAAGTTATTCTGCAGTAACAGTTTATTTTCAAGGATGATCTCTTGTCATTTATAAGTTAAAGGAAAATATCCTACTTTCAGGTGTTGTAGTTTTAGCTCGCATTTCTTTCAGCTATCAAAAAATATTTGACTCACCAGCAAGACCTAGATTGTAAAATGTTTTGTCTGACTGGCCTGATATTGACTGTTTGACTTCTAGAAATGTTCTACCCAGTACTATAATGCATTCTTCAGATTACCTCAGTGGGAAAACAGTCCTTCAAAGGACTATTAGGGACTTTTCTTTGAAAAGAGTTTTTCAATTCAATAACAACAAGTAATAGTTCTCAGTAAAGCTGCACCTCTCTGCGAACATGTCCGTTAGTTGGTGTTTGCTGAGGAGAAGCAGAGGGAGAGCCAGGGTGCTATGAGTCTAAACTGGCAGCTGAGCGCCCCGACAGCTTCTGGGTAATGGCCCCTTCGCTAGACGGGTCGCATTTTCCCGCCAGACGAGCGGCGGTGGGTCTCGCTGGGTGCTGTGGTTACAGCCAATGCTTATGCACACACACACGCTCACCACTCAGCAGCCAGACGAGCACAGAGCTGTGCATCCGATTACCGGACAAATGTTGCAAATGTGCACAGCCAAAAGAGGCAGACAAATAGCCCACCCCAGGAGGAGGCTACTTCACGGCCAGCAGAGTGGAGAGGCCACCATGGTGCCACCACAGCTCAGATATCTGTATCTACTCGGTGTGTGCTTGCTGTCGGAGCGACACTCGGGTGATTAGATAAAGGGACTGTAGCCAGGGAGCAGGTAAACACTAGGCAAACTGAGGCAATCCAACAGAGCCAACAGAGAAAGAGATACTACTCTTGTTAGCTGGGGTGTTTCCTCCCTTGTTAAATTTATCCGGTCAAAATCAAAGATGGGTTACTTTGTGTCAGAGATTGCAAACCCATATTGTAGCTTTTTAAGATCAGAATCAGCCTTAAGCTTCAGGGTCAGTTTGAAAATGCGCCAAAACTTTGCTCTAAGCAAGACACCTAACCTGACTGGAACAAACAAAGCCAACTGAAACCACAACAGGGTTCAAAATAATCGCTCTTAACTGCAGTATTGGAGACAGCCCTCATCTCAACGCCAGTCCCAAGATCACCTTTAAAGGTCTCGGCCTTGTCTCGGACTCAACAGCATTTTTACTCAGTCTTGTCTCTGACTTGGAGGAGTGTTTAATAAAGATGGTTAAGTTGATTTCAGCTCCTGAGTGACTGTATTTGTTTGCTCATAGAAAACAAAAGAAAGTTCCCACACATGAAATTCACCTCTGTAAAGCGTTTAGGTGATTTTATCAAGACCTTTCTCATGGTATGCTTGTGCATACACACACACATATAGTATGGAAATTAAATAAGTGAATAAAAATAAATCTTAATTGTTTTTTTTTTTTGTGGGTTTCTCCTGATCATTTTCACGAGCACTTATGGTTTGTATGCTCCATATGTTATTGTCAGTGTGTCATGCTGTGTGGGACTCGCACTGGTCTGGTCTCGGTCCTGACTTGGCCTCAGCGCCTCAAAGTCTGGGTCTTGTCTCGTTCGTGATACACCCTGGTCTTTGTCATGACTTTGTCTTGGTTAAGGTGAACTTGATTACAACACTGCTCTTAACTGTTCTGCCCTGGGAACCTGACCTCCTGTTTGGATCAGAAGGACCGTTGAAAACTTTGTAAGAGGTCAGATACAATGGAGAAGACAAATAAAAAAAAGACAGATTTTTTTTAAGTTAAAGACAAGAGAGAGTGAGCTAATAAGACAAAAGCCTTTAAAAGTGAATAGCAGGGAAACTGAATGACAAAAGAAGCTGGGGATGGGTAGAGGGGGAAGGTGAAACTTCAGTGATAGTTGACAAGACAAAAATATTGACTAATGTCATAACAGCTCAGAAATTAGGCATTTTATCTATTTTATTTGGGTAATGTCACATAAATATGTGGTATACTTATCACACACACACGTTTCTCTGAACAGTATGATTAAAAATATTGACTAAAGCAACATTAAGACCATTGATTGCTGAAGAGACTGGGGTGAGAGGATGTGGTTGGTAATTGAGGTTAAGGGACAAACAGCAAAGAGCAGTGCTTCAAGGGTGAGAAATTACATGTACAACACAACTATAATCACAGTAATGTCCATTTCCTCTGTTCATTTCCACCTCCTGTGTTGTCTAAACAAAGAAGAAGTACCTAAGTATCACTTGCAACCTTGACATTTGAGGCGACTCTTCTCTTCTTTCAGCAGACAAAAACATTGTCTCTGTTCGACTGATAAAGCAACACACACACACACACACACACACACACACACACACACACATTCGCAGTGGATTTGTGCTTTTTGAAGTGTTAAAGCAGCAGCATATGCCGTAGCAGACACTGTGACCTGTGGTGACTGATTAAAACTGGAAACAAAGGCAGAGCTGAAAGTCTCATTAGCACCTCTGAAAGTCTTTATCTTGCACAACACAACGGGTTGTTTCCTGAACTGCCGGCCCCCTCACAGTCACACAGCTGTACTTAACACTCATTCTTTGCTCAACTTTTCTTTCTGTCTGACTATCTGGGGACAGATTTTCATCTTTTATTGCCTACTTTTTAATAGAGCTGTCAAATCCTAACATTAAATAGAAAGAAAGTCAACTGAAAGACTTCTAACTAAAAATCATAAGTTTTGGTTTGGGGGATTCCCTTCTTGTAACACAAGAAAACCTGTGTTTTCAGTAGTTACTTCTCAAGTTACATCAGGACAAGCCACACTGAACACAGTTACATAGTTCCATCCTCTATTGTTCTGCTTTTTTTAATCTACTGCAGGCATCAGCCAGGGTGTCTGAAAACCCCTCACAGCCATTGTATCGTCCCTGGACATAAAACCACTGGTTATATTATATCTACTGCCTCGGTCTATGAACCAGTGGTTTGTCTGGAACAGAAACCAGAGCTGCTCCTTTAGGAAAGCCAAGAAGACGGCCAGCGGCCTGTGGAGGAGTTTATTTAAAGAAACACTAAGACGTGTTTTCATTCAAGAGCAGTTTCACATAGTAGGCTATATTAATAAAGTATTATAATATCAATAATTACAAATTTAATGTTTTGTTTAATGTAGTGTTTAACAGACTTTGGCGAGAGAAGTGATTGAGTTGATCATTCTTGACCATTTGGATTAAACAGATAACATATAGAAGCAAACTAATCTCAGCTCAGGAATAAAGCTAGTTTGTGGATTTGGTGTTAATTTATTTTTTTGTCTATTCAAAATTTAGTTTCCAATGCCCAGTTAATACTGTTCTCCAGGAAGCAAAGGTGCCTGGAATATATAGCCTTTTCATGTACAAACAAAAAATTATGCAAAGATATGATAGCTAAAGGTATTTGGGCATTTTCAAGCACTTGCCCTACTACTTATTATCTACTTTTTTATGTCAAACAACTGACAGCGCTAGCTAGCTGTGACACACAGATGCACTGAATTTAAGTGAGACAGGCTGCCCTCATGCACTGTTTGTTTGTACACCTACAAAAAGTAGTGCACCACATTTTTGTAAATAATCCATGTAATCATAAGCCAAAAATTTCTGTGTATCCCAAGTAATCGGGAAGGCTAGGATAACATGACCAATGCACTTTGGGGAGTAAAGAAAGACCAAAAGTCTGTGTAGGAGGAAGGTTGGTGGATGGGTCAAACAACACAGGACACTCCCCCAGGAGACCGGTGTTTGGAACTGTGTGTTATTTTAAGGTGTTGTCTTTTCTGACACCTAATCAATGTAACCAGTCTGACATTTTCATAAGATATCGTACTAACCGTTGAGTGATAAATGGTATCTACAGTAGCAGCAGTAGTGCTAACCTGGACAACACCAATAAACTATCTTCTGCTAGGGGTGAGAAATGACCTTTACCTGCAGATTTAGAATGTGGTGAGCCAGACAGGCTAACACAAAACACAGCTTTTATCAAGCCACCTTGTTAATGAACAAAACAAAATACTGTACTGGCCAAAGTGTGTTTCAGCTATGGTTCGTAGTGGGGATGCACAATAATATAGGCCGACATTGGTATCGGCTGATATTGGCTTTAAAATGAGCTATTAGAATCAGCCAACATGCTTTTTCTAATTTGTGCAATAAATGGATATTACATACATTGAAAAACATTGTATTTCATGTCTCCATCTGCTGATGGGCCATCATGTTAAGAGTATGCATGCATTATATGATGTTCCACCACAGGAGACACTTAATGACCACTGAATTTACGTGGACATACTGAACGCGGTATCACTTATCGGTCAAATGAGTTGTTATAATATTAGGAACATACAAAAATTTTTTTTTTCAGCCAAAGTACATTATACAACAAAAAAAAGCAAAAGGAATAAACTCAAAGCACCGCAACAATTTAAATTTTGTTTTCCTTTCACCAAGCTGCTGAAAATATAGAAAGATCCTAGCTTAATTGCTGTGCAGTGTCAATACATCTCACCACAAATGCTACCAAGATAAATTCCTGTACATGTCTTGTAGCTGTCAATAAAATGTTGCGCCTTCTGTTCGCCGGGACAAGTAGCGAAGACTAAAACTATTCAGAGCAGCAACAATACTAATGTTTCAGAGGTAATTGAACAATAAATCCTACATGCTTTAGGCAATACAAACTTCTAACATATTGTTTTGTTTGGCAAACCATTTGTCCATTTGGTAATTACCTCCAAGTCAAACAAAGTGGACGGCCTATAAAAAGCAATGGAACACAGTGTAATCCACAAGACGCTCTGCTCCTCACTAAATAATAAACCCATCTAATCGAGTTAGCAAGATGGCAGCCTTTATTCCATCTGTGTGCAGCTGTGTGATGAAGTGGAAGACGGGTGTTTTTGGACTCCACACCTCTTCCATCTCCCATGTTGCTGCTGTTTTAAATGGGGGCTCTCAATACAGCCCTGTGACAGCGTTGAAGAGCTAAATGCATGCACCAGTTAATTAGACTGGTGAATGAATCGTTTTTTAGACCATCTTTCTGCTCTTTGTTGGTCCACCCCTCAAATTGAAACGAGAATTACAATGCCGGCAGATGAGTAATTAGTTTGAGACGGATGGAATCCCCGCTCGCTTAACGGAATCAAAGACGGGAAAAGATGATGGACTGTGAGCGCCTATTCGTGTGTGTGTGTGTGTGTGTGTGTGTGTGTGTGTGTGAGAGAGAGAGAGAGAGTGGGACAGAGAAACAGAGACAGAGGCTTTAATCGTGTTACATTGTCCTGAGAGGCAGGCTAAGTGCGTTACCACTATTGTGTCAGCAGTGTTGTTTTCACATTGGGACTGGTATGGAATGCGTAGAATCTGCTCTTTGAGCTCAGAGCAGAGACGGAGCTCAGGTCCAAACTCAATCAGCAGCAGATAATATGACAGTCTCTTCACATTGTGAACAGTTTACTTCCTCTCATCACAAGAAAAAAAAAGGGCCTGAGCAAAACAATGGAGTCCAGCGATGGCTGCACATTGTTTGTTTCTTTGTGAGAAGCAACTGCTGTTTTTAATGGACAATTAATAGTATGTCATGTTTGCAAAGCTGAGGATTTGCTTTGTGCCATTTAGACCACAGCCAACATTCATTTGAACTACTAATAGCAGCCACTTTGATCAACCTGGAGTGTTATACTGATTTTGCCAGTAAAGAATGTAATTTTGCTCTCTACTGCACAAGGTCATATCTGTTTCTGGCCAATGCAACATCCAATTATTAATCAAGACACTTTAGCTCCAACATTCAACTTTAAATTGTAGTATTCTATCTTTATTTGAAACACCCTCAGAACCCCAAAACCTGCACATGGGTTTGAAAGTCATGTTTTCTTTAAAAATAAAATCACCAAAATCAGACCATTTATCATCGCCAGGAACTGTGAAAAACAATTTGAAAACAGATTTTTACATTTCTGATGGTCCATGAACACATCATCTGCAGCAAACATTTCCATCATAAAACGTTATCCAATTGAAGTTTAAAATACTGATATTTCAACTCAGTCATCTTATTCTTTGTCACACCCTAGCCATTCCCGTACTCTGATAAATACAGTCCCTTATACTGAATATATATCTGTGTATATGAGTCCATATTAAAGCATTACCTATATGAGAAATGATTTGATCATTATTCAGTCACATGATCTTTAAATCCCGATGAACTCTGTGAGAATCAAAGTGTCAATCGGAGATCAGATTGCTTTCAAGTTCAAATCCCTCAGCCTCAAAGTGATCTCGCTTTATTCCTCATGCGCCTCTGAGCTTAAAGGTGCTACAGTACGTATAGTCAATATGCAGTTAAGAGCTTCAGGATTGCAACTTGATCCCATCAATAAACTTAACTCTGCCAGTGAGATTTTGACAGATCTAACTCCTTTCCAGCAGCACACATTACACATACAGTCAGGGTTAGAAGAGGCCTCAAGCTGTCATCTCTGAGTTTTTCTTGTACTGTTTTCTGAAGATGACTGTGGACTGAGCAACATATTTTAAAAAGTAATTACAAAATAATTGCTTCGTGTCCCCTTCACCTCCCTGTTGTTACTCTGCATGTTTATTTTTAAAAAGCAAGAAGTGGAATAAAAATAATGAGAGCTGATAATGGCTAATATGTGTTCTTAAAATGAGGTCGACTAAAATGAACATAATTACTGGAAGGCTGGTGGATAAAGAACTTGATAGGTAAAAAAATGTTTGTATGAATTGTAAAACATTCAAGTAGACTGAACATTTCTGATGAGTTAAAGCTGCTCTGGAGGCAAAATAATCTCAGTGGCCAAATTAGTGGATAGAAAGCTCCAGTAAGGAGCTCCAAAATATAAGAAAATTATTAAGTAATGATTTATTTTTTCATTACATATTGATCATCTACAGTGTTGCATGGTCACAAGGCTAATTAACTAGCTAGTTAGTAGCTTGGCTAAGAGTATTTTTAAGCTACACTAATGAATATCTTAAAATACCAATTGCTCAAATAACGATGGGTAATATGAGAGGGGTCGCGCTCATTTACAAACCCACAAAGAACTACAACCCAGGTCCCCTCAGCTCTACAGAGAATTTTAGCATCTTTAACCTCACTGTTTTGGTTTTAGGACAACTGCAACTTTACTGTTTGGTTCACTCTCATTGGTCTGTCAGTCTTGTTTCAAGACGTATGCAGTTGTTTTCATAAATCAAGCTCTGATAAACCTACTGCACACAACCTATCGATACAAAACAACACAGACACAGTTAGCAAAATGCTGGTGGAACATTTAACAGCTAGTTTCAGGTATTTCCCTTCAAGCCCCACCAAGCCGACAGTTGGCCGTTAGTCAGTGTCAAGCCATTGGGGAGTGTTTGTCACTATAGTTTTAGTGGTGAATCTATTTGTACTAGTCGGCTTTTTTGGACTGATCCAGCATGTTGAATCGGTGTCAGAGACAGCAGAACCCATAGGTGAATGGAATCAGGTGTTCAGGTGCAGTGTTTTGGCCAAGACACAGGCATTGTGAGGCGATGCAACATTCAGCTTTAGTCGCGATTAGTTCTTTGATGTCATTTTGGTATGTCTGGGCCTTTAGGAGTCTAACGAGTGAGATAGCTCTGTCTGAATGAACTGTGATGAAATGTATAATGAAAATACTAGTCCCTCTATCATTTTATTTTACCTGAGGGCTCTGAGGTTCTCCCACAGCTTTAGGTTTTAAAAAGCATCTTTGAGTAGCTACCTGTTATTATACATGTTGCAGCTCTGTCAAGTAACTACTGTAGAAGATGTGAGTACAAGAGAAGGAATAAGATCTGGTGCACGAGAGGAATGCAGGAAGATCTCTCTCTCTGTGGCCTACAAAGCAAACCAGCAGAGCTTTTGAACTGTGGTTTGAATCACAGGGATGAATTTTGGACACAAATCAAGGAGTGGACCTCTAATGTGACCAGCTGTAAAGCCAGTCACCTGCAAGAGCACAGCTGAAACACACAGGTAGAGTGTACAGAAGAGGATCTGACAGGTGTGAGACAAACACACACACACACACACACACACACACACACACTGATGCTAGTCATGCTTCCAGTCTCAGAGCCAAGCTTGCATCTCTCCAGCTGACTGGCAACGATCTGTCGTTCGGCTTCCAGCTCCCTGGTCAGACGTTCAAACTGCAACTCCTGGAGAGGGGAGGGGAGAGAGAGAGAGAGAAAGAGAGAGAATGTGTCAGAGCATTCTGTCTGTTTATTTACTGCCACATTTACAGTCATCCTGAACATTATTTTGGCCCCGATGTCTCTGACACATTTTTAATTGTTGTGAAATGGACTCTGCAGTCTGTGGTGGGAAAACAGGCCAGATCTCACTGTGTCTGCCAGTTTCCCGCTGCCAGATATTCACAGAGAAGAGTTTGATATGTCGCAAAACTGTGACACCAAACTAAAGCCATCACAAATGTGACATTTGTTATTCTGTGACAAGGAGACTCATAAAACAGAAGTTTTAGGATGAGGATTTTTGTTATTTAGATTCACATGTAAGCTTGAGTCTAATGCCTGCCTCTAACTCTCTAACTCTACACTCTAAGCGTATGGATCTGCATCCTGCTGTTACCACGTGGTGGCTGATATGAAGAGATGAGATATGGGAGGCTGTCAATCACATCGCCACAGTTGAAGAATCTGTAGCTGTAGTATAGCGCCACATCATCCCCATACTGCTGGATGTTAATACACTCCTTACTCTAAAATGTGTGGCCTAAATCTGATTCTATATATATCTATATATACACATAAAAACCGATGGATGGAAATGCACTTGGGCAGATTTTTTTTTTTCTTACCCTGAGTCTCGCTTACTTATTTCTCTGTGAGGCTCACTCGAACAATCGTTCCAAGTCTGACTCACCAAAACCTCTGAACTGCACAAACTAAATTTCTCATTTCAACTTGATTAATTCATGAGGAGATGTTCGTCCGAGAGATTTGGTCATTAGTGAAGCGCTCTATTTAAAGGCTGTTTTGCTCCAGGCAGATTTCATTCAAAAAGTGCAATGTTACACTATCAGGTGTTGTAAGACAGGGACAGGCACCTGGACAGCGATCTGAAGGAAGACCCTGAAGCAGCTGTCACAGCATGGCGATTTTCCTAACGTATACTGAGTTGTAAACTAACACCCACCACCCAACAACAGGTGTGTAGCATAAAATTCTGCACCCAATGCATAAGCTGTCTGTGTAGGACAATGCCCTTTCTCTTTTCCACCACACTGTCATGCACCTTTTGATTTTTTGCCTACAAAGTCGGTTTGCTTTCCCTCCCTTTTCTTTCTTTCTTTTCTTTTGGAACTCCTAAGCAGACAGTCATTCAAGAGACTCAGAGAGCTTTCACTGTTTTTTTTAAACAGGTTCAGTCTTTCAATCAATTTATTCAGCCGTTTGTTAGTTAGTTAGTTATGGCACTAATTAATGAGAAATAAAAAACTGCAAACAAAACCCAACTTTTTATTTCAAGCTTTTCAAGGGTCCCCTTCCCACTGGGCCCCTGGGTAATCAGTCCCATGTTTCCCCCACTGCGACACCCCTGCTGTTTACTGTACAGGACATCAGCTACTCCACTAAACAATCATTTGTCACTGTTCAGGATTCTGTCAGGTGCTGGAGGAAGAAGGTGACAGCAGAAGAGAGTGAGGAGTCTGATGAGGAGGTTTGAGTTGATTCAAATGATTCAATTTTGAGATGAAGGCATGCGTTGTATTCAGGTTTGATTTGTTTCACAGTTCATCAATAAGTCAAATTAATTTTGCTTTAAATTCTGCTCTGGCCTCCTCTTTAAGTTTATATTCAACACAATATTATCCTAATAAAAACAAAAACAAACAAAAAGAAAAGATATATTATAAAGGCACTGGTAAACTGATATGCTATGATGCACATCTCATTAACGTAGTGAAGAGTTGTGGGGATATGTGATTACAATTTCTCAGTAAAATAAGTGCAGAAAGGCAAACTGTCTGTAAATAAAAAAATAAATATCAGAACACTGGCGATTTCAACAAGATCTTTTAAATCATTTGCATGTGCTATTTAGGAGCAAATCTCTTCCTATGAGTGGTTCTTCCATGAGACCCATTGTTTTTATGCCTAATTTATGCTCTTCAATGTGCGATGAATAACCACCAATTACCAGATATGCAAACAAACCAACTACTAATTATAGTATTCGTGTTCACTGCTGTGATCATTATAGCTGATTAAACATAACTGATTTTACTAATTTGTAAAAACAAAACAAAAAACTCCCACATAAAACAAATTAATGCATTTGGATTGTAGATTGTTTGAAATCAAGTGAAGAGCGCATGGCACCTACACTGGAGCATTGGTAGTGGAATTATGATTTAGATCTTAAATTGATCTCTGGCAGTTTCCTGGTGAGGTTCCAGATAGTAAAAACGATGGGATTATAATAAATCATGTCAGAATGGGAGTCATAATGGATCAATGTTTCCCGGTTGGCATTTGGCTACAAAGGAGCGATTCTAAAAGAGATCTGAGCTCATCGAAAAGCTATAAAATTTAGACTTTAAATCTGATGGATTTTCATATATCCATTTGGTTTGATGGTCAGTTTCTAAAGTCTGAAGTGGAACGGCACACCACAATAATTCTATGTGTGAGGACCTTTGAAGTGACACAAGCACACAGACAGTGAATGCATATATATTCCCTTTTTATTCATCTGTTTCATGTTTTCTGTAATCTGACACTTTGAAAAAACATTAAACTATGTGCATGACAAATAAGCCTGTTGCATATCTAACACAGAGCCCTTGTGTAGTTTCCAACCAAATTAAGCTCCATACATTCAGAAAGCAATTACATGTCATTACAAGTGAGTACAAAATTAGAGTGCTCTTTCTGCACAGACACGAAACAACTCAGCTTTATAATAGTTTTAACATTTGAAATGCCCTGAAAATAAAATACATTTCCCAGTAGGAGAGAACATTAATTTTATTTATAGTGATTACACGGTGTGTATTTTCAGTTTAAGAATACTGACGGAGAGCAGAGTGCCGGTCCGTGGGAGCTTAAATGCTGATGATGCCTGAGGCACCTTCAGGCTTCCGACCATAATGATACAATTTGATTATAATGAATCATTAATGTAATAAGTTAACAAATCAAATTGCGAATTTCACTGTAATTATGCACCGTCTCCTTGTTATTAATGGTAACTGGACACACATGCAGGCACATGGCTAACATGCATCCTATTGGCTAACATGCACGCATGCACAGAAGCATGCACAGATGTAAATGCATTTGCATGGATTCTGCAGCTTCGAAACTGATTGGAGAACACACGACTTGTTGCCGTGACATTGAATGAATGTAGAGACCCACTAACAGTGTCAGGGTTATAGGAAATTTCCCACTGACTTCATGACACAGAAAAGTGCTTTGTGCAACTGCTAAACGGCATATATGTTCTGCTGTAAAACACTAATGTAACTTCTGTCAGTGGAAAATCTTGTGAATGCAGAACAGTCTGTTGATGCTGTAGCGTTCACACACACACACACACACACACACACACACACACACACGTCTGTGAAATCTCTCAAGTGTGAATAGTGCGAGAGCAACATGCGACCTCTTCCTAACTTCAACATGATGATACATACATGGGTTTACACTGCACTGCAGATGAAAACAGAGCTGCTCAACAGAAATAGTGACAAAATAAATTTAAATAAATCACCTGGCTACATCGTCTGTGCTGAGTTGGTCGTATTCCCTGAGCCGATAATAAATCATTTTTGAAAATAACCCCTTTCTAGCGCTTAGTGGCCTCAGATCAATCATCAGGGTGTCAAAGTTTTAGCATGAAGCTAATCACGTGCAAGAAACACATGGATGATTTCAGAGTCTATGATCTCATCCCTTAAAGGCTCATTTGAAGATAAAAGCTGCAGGTAATCCTTTGATGCAAACACAAACCAGCCACTCGCTACAAAGCTACTGGAAAGCTGCAAGAAATTCTGTCACGGAGTTCAGAAACTGCACTCAGACAACTCTGCATGCAAAAAAACCCTGCAAGCTTTTCCCTGTGTGATCTGACTTTTTGCAGTCAAATCAATCTAAACACCCTCATCAGCTGAGAAAAAAAACAAAGATGGGGAAAAAACAACCTACTTCGAGGCAACATCTCCACAGCAGATGAAGGCAAAGATGAAACGCTTGTGTTTTCCTTTGTTTGTTTGCTTGTTTGGCGCTGCTACAGCTGAGAGCATAGAGGCTGAGTGGCTAAGCGAGCTGACTAACTAGCTGGATGGCGAGCCGTGAGAATTCAGTTGTAAGGCTTCTTGAAAACATCCAAACAAAAGCGATTGCTCCCTCCTCCACCCCCCTCCACCTCCTGCCCCTCCGATCTCCTCTCCCTCCAATTCAGGGCTGACAGGCAGACACCTGTTACTGCAGAGGAACAGGCAGACACCATGATGGAATTTGTTCTGAAAAATCAGGGGCCAAAAAGCTGCCAAAAACAAATAAAAAGAGAAAGAGAGGTTTAGAAGCTGTGAGGACACATACCTTCACATGGACCATACTTCACAGAGAGACATCAAATCACAGAGTATCCCGCTTTTCTTTGCTCCCCTCTGGTCAAAAAGCAACAACAACAGTCCCTCTCCCTCCTCCACACACACTCATCTGTCCTGGGTCAAACACAGCAAGTGATAGAGAGAGAGAAACAGAGAGAAAGACAAGGAGGGAGACTCTAGTGTCACTTGAGCTGACTGCAACTCAGCCCCTCTCTCTCTCTCTCTCTCTCTCTCTCTCTCTCTCTCTCTATGGCTATGTCTCTTTATCTCTTCTTCCTCAGGGGCCATGAAACACACACACACACACACACACACATACGCTGTTCACTGAGGCACAAAGGTCCCCATGGCAACGGAGCATTTAGAAGCCCCGTGGCATTATTTATGCAACGTTGCATCACAATGGGCCCTCCCACCGACCGACCCTGCCAAAAAAGCCCGCCGCTCGCCACTCACTCTCTGCCTCTCTCACTCTACCTCTCTCCCTCTCTCTCTCCCTCTCTCTCTCTGACCAGACCATCTGCACTCCTCCCTCTCCTCCCGCCTCTTCCCCCCCTCCAGCCACCATCACTGAAAGCAAAGGGAGGATATTAAGACAAGGGGGGAGCCAGGAGAGACAGAAGATGGACGGGAGGCGAGATGGAGGGAGGCACGCACACTCAAAACAGTGGACTCATACCTACACACAAACACACACATGCCTACACACACTGGCAGGCTATATCCTCATGCCTTCACACACAATATGATCTGCCTTGGTGAAGTTCAACAGGTTGATGTAAGGAGCGTATAAGGGCGAAATAAACCACATTAGCTGGAGTAAGTTCAGAGATAAATGCCTGATCTCCTGTCAAGACTTTTTTTGGGACTATTGGCTGCTTTTATTCGCACAGACTGGGAATGTGAGAGTATTCATCCATCAATCCATTTTCGTCTGTTCTACTTTAGTAAGAAACAAATTACACCATGTATGTGTTTAGGGTACAGTCACACCTAAGCGAACTGAACGTAGGCGGATATTCGCTTCCCATTCTCTTCCAGCTTGAACAAATAAAACATTCCCTTTTAGTGACAAAGCAAATTTGCATCTTCACATCATGTGGAGTTTCACCATTGATGTATGGAAAGAACTGGCTTGCAGCTTTGGAGCGGGACCCTGGTCATTCCTATGGAAGATGCTCAGTGGCACATGAAGCCAAAAAGTTCAGCTGCAGTGTATAAAATGACCTGGATGATACAGGCACTGCTTCTGCAATATTGGGCACATACAGTCGGCACACTAGAGACTTCCACCGGCCATGCTGGCTACTTCCAGTTTAGCGCTAATTTGAATGGGGATAAAATAATTTAATTGTGCACCTCTTCTAGACTTTCCAAATGTAACTGGACCGAATGGATGGAGTTCTGATGGTTAAGTGAGTCATTTTGTGGGGTGAATCAATTTGTATTGATTTACAGACATTCATTTCTCATGTTCATCTATGGTAAAAGGTCTTTTTGTGCCCTATGGCGTTACATGATGGAATCTGCAGTTGTTATACCACTGTTTGGACCCTACAGCAATTGACTTCAAAGCTCGGTGCAAGTTCAACTTTGGTGAACTTTGACAGGCGAAGACGCAGCCTCAGCGGACAGCAAAGAAGTATGTGTGGGGGAGACACTGATTGTGGAAGATTATGGAAAACGGTTGAGTCAAAGTTCAACTTTTGTGAACTTTGACACAAACAATTGACCCATTGACCAAAATCAAGCTGTCTTAACCACAGAGCCAGAGAGGACAAAAGAGACAAAATCCTCATATTAGCTGTTTCACCATTGACCTGTTATAACATTCCTCTGCCAAAAATCTAAACTGTGTTTTTGTCCAGCTGATGAAGGAAAAATCTCAATTGCAAACTGTCACTTCACCAGCGAGCTAACGTGGTGCACTATGGTGGCTGACTAGTGCTGGCAAGGCCCTGGCTCGCTATCACGTTACCAGTTAGCTCAACAGCTACAGGGCTTCACCAACCAAGAGAACTATGAAAGGTTCCAACTATCCCCCAAGATGGCACTGAGAACTATGCTTAATTGTTTTTAATATTCAAATTAACATCTACACAGGAGCAGGTGAATCATTAAACAAACAACCATGAGAGAAGCTTCTCATAAAAATATCAAGCACTCACAGCCGTCTCTTACCCAGATGCAATCTGACTCCATATTTGAACCCATGGCTTCCCAACAGGTGCCACAGTCACTTCCTAAAGCACTAAGAAGTCCAGTGGAAAAATGTCCCCAGGCTGTTTGAAATCTTTTCTTTGTGTTTGCTTTCTTTAATCTGACGTGTCCACTTCCCACTCCGCGATCCCACAGTCCAACTAAACCAATAACGACACCCTGGCAAATACATGCTGCACATGCAAAGCTCCAGCCTCCAGTCATTTCTTTATTCAAATTTGGATTGGTTGAGTTTACACGGCTGTTTGGCTGCAGACTGACTGAACGCAGGTTTAATCACAGAAATAAATGGGCCATCAACTGAGTGTTTGGCTTAAACTAGACAGATCAGCTTGATCAACTCAACGTTTCAGTCTGCGAGCTTAAAAGCACAGGATGTAAATACACAGCAGCTCTGAGCATGCACATTCTCGTGTGTGTGTGTATGTGTGTGTGTGTGTGTGCGCGCGCACGCACTATAAAGTATGTTAGACTAAGACCATTTGGATTGTAGAAAGCTGATATGGGGGAGGCTTCATCAGATCTGAGAGAATAACCCTGATAATTTCATCATCATCTCAGTTTAGGCCCGAAATGTATAAATTCATAACAGAAAGCCTTTGTAATAAACTGGAGGCATGGAGTTTGAAAAATGTGGATGTTTACTGATCAGAAAATGTGACACCAAATGATATTAGTTGCACTGTGTGTAAGGATCCAATATTTTAGGACTTCAACCCATACTAGGGACTAAAAATTAAGGACAATATAAAAGAAGGAATGGTCAGTTCTGTTGAAGTCAATAGGGCGGGCACTGCAAATAACGCTTTAAATCCTTGTTATTTAAACTTTGACTGAAAAATCCTTCCACTAGATCAAAAAAAACAAATTAAAAGCTCACTGACATTTTTTAAATCTAAATATACATGTTTGTTTTCCTTGTAATTGGTCTCTAAACAGATCATGGCTATTACCAGTAACTGCATGTAAGCCTGTGCTGGACATGATAAAAACATATAAAAGCTGTGTTTCATTGTTACTGAACTTATAATACCCTCAGTTTAAATGTAGAGTGATGATGACATCAAATATCACATTAGAAACAGTAGCCTACAGGTTAAACAGTTATTATAAAGTGTTTGGTATTTTCAACAGCATGGTATATCATTTGGTATGGATTTTTAATGCATTTGCCCCCCACAGTTTGAAGCAGCCATTGATCTCCACTCTTTCCATGTAGCAATGAAATCAATTATAGGACTTTTGAAATATCCTGCTGTGTAGTCCATGACAATGATGTAATAGCATTACCTCATCGGTGTGTGGTAATGCCGTTTAAAGGAGTATTACAGCAATTAAATATTGGACATCAGATAAATTGTGCCACTCACAGAAGATAGATTTAAACAAGCTCCAAATAAAGTCCAGGCAGAGATAAACCTGACTTAACACCCCTCTGAAGCAGGAGAGTTTCCTTTGAAATGACATTTTATCCAAGGGTCCAGACTGTCATCATTTAGTCACATTTTGTGACCATTTTTGGAGACAATGGCAGGGGAGCACCAGTGCAACTTGCAAATATACACAGTCTTTTGTTGTTGTTGTTGTTGTTGATTTTAAATCATGTGAAACACCAGGGTTACAACATCTGCTCTACACACCCTTTGCTCTGCTCTGCCCGTGTCTGTCTACAACTTTAGCAGCAGCTGGTTTGACCACACAGATGTGAGTGACAGGTAGCTTGACCACAGTCTTTATCTCTGTCAGCCAAGCTGGATCAAATCCTGTCCTCCTTTTCTTCAGGGTGGTCAAAAGGGCAGCAGCTGATGTTTCTGCATCAAGGTAGCCATCACCTGCATCTCCGTGGTCATATCAACCGCTGTTAAAGTAGTGCCCAGTAATCTGAACTTTATGGTAAATGCATTGAAGAGGCCCAGGATACGCATGCGACCATGTCCGCATTCCCAAAATCAGATGTTAACACAAACATCACAAACAAATATATATAACAAAATATATATATGGAAATAACTTTGACTTGATCATAATAAGGAAGTATAAAATATATTTTCATGTGTCATTTACAAATAAATAAATCCAAATATCTTGTGAGGGAAAAACACTTCTTGATTTGATTTAAATTAAGGGAAGTTTTGACTATGGAAATCAAAATCACACATTTTTACTGTGTGACTTTTAAAATATTCCCTAAAATTCAAGTCCCAGATTTGTGCACCTTGAAATCTCTACATTTCTAAATACTTGAGGTGTTAACATTGTTAAGTTCAGCTATATTTCCAAAGAGCACAAGCAAAATTCAGAGCTAGGTAGTTAAGAATTTCTGCCTTTTCCTTTAAAATATCACATCACATCGTGATTTCAGTGAAATGCATATATTAGTAATACACTTAAGATTAAAAAAATATGATGTTGCGCTGCCTGTCAAAAATTGACAAGCAGTGCAACTGTTGGAAATGCCTTGAATGCTAAGAAAGTGGTTTATTAAAATTACAAAAGAAATGAGTACTGCTCAACATCAGCATGTCCATCAAACTGGTAGAAAGACACACTCGCTGGTCAATAACAGATTGCTGTGCATGAGTGTGTGTGTGTGTGTGTGTGTGTGTGTGTGTGTGTGTGTGAGTAATCATAGCTCGATAAGCAATTAAGGGAAAAGGACAACAATTAACTACATCTTAATGAGCAGGTTCTACAATCAAGTGCTTGTCAACTGATTGCATTACCAAAGATTCAGCTCCAATCTGAGCCCATTAATGGAGACAGAGGAGAAGACAGATAGAGAGTTAGTGTGCAGCCACTAGCTTACAGGAACAGGCTGGCCCCTGAAAACCCCATTAAAGCAATTAGTAAAGTAAAATAAATGACTGTAGGACAGTGGTGGGCTGCATGGGGAGCAAAGTTGCAGTGTGTGTGTGTGTGTGTGTGTGTGTGTGTGTGTGTGTGTGTGTGTGTGTGTGTGTTCTAGCTGTAACTGTCTCCCCCTCTCTCTCCAGTGTAAAGCGGTCTAATTGTGCCCCGTGGTGTCCGCCTGGCATTTAGTTGTTTCAGAGGAGGCCCTGTTCGATGAGAAAATGTCACGGTGGCTGTATAGCTAAGACCACTGCTGTCTGGAGCTATTGTTTCAGGCCGGAAAATTACTAGGTACATCCAGTTGGTAACAAAGTTGTCCCGGAGGCAGAGGGAAACAAGTCAACACGAGAAGGTGGGGTGTGATAGAACGACAGACACCAGGGGAGCAGGGAGAGAGAAGTGAAACGAGATAAAGGAGAGGAAAACTTCAGCTGACTGAAAAGCAGCAAGGGGGAAGACAGATTCAAGGAGATTTAGCGCTCTCCGGATACCAAAACTACTTAAATGTTCATCCCAAACCAGACAGATTTGTCTTGTTTCACGATAACTGCGGCTGTAGATCTGAGGTTTAATTCCTCTCCTCACTACGGTCTGTGTTTCCACCCCCCCTGTGCTGCAGCACTGAAACTGGTCTTAAGCACAGGGTTAGAGACATGATTTATGAGCAACTGTAAAATATTCTGTGTTTTTGTTGAGCTTATTGTGCCGCAAAATTAAAAAAAAAAAATCCTGTTCACCCAGCATCAAGGTGAAATTGTTTATTCAAACTGCAGGGAGAATGAAAACCTCGAGGATGTTTAAGGCTCAGGGCTGTGACACATGAAGTAAACATCTAAAGGGTAAGCGTTCTCTGGAGTTTTCTTGACATTGTTGCTTTAATCACATTGAAACACCTTGTGGCCTTGTTATTTTTGTCTCAGTTTACTGCCTGCTGCTGGGAGGATCGCCGATTGACATTCTACTCCCCAAAAACCACATTGATATCTGTAGGTGCTGTTTTGGAAAAGAGGGAAAATGAGCAGCCCAATAAAAGCTTACTGTCCTCACTCTCACTGAGTGCAATCAAGAACAAATGTAAGCATAGGACATGTACAGGAGCTGAACCACTGTAAGTCTCTGTACATGTGGACTTCTAAAAATTATGAGACATGGCCCACATGTTCCAATTCATAAGTTCAGCTCTTATCAAGTACAGCAGTGACCAGAGGTTCTTGCTCCCCTTGTTTTATTGTGGACGCTTTGGGAACTTACTTGATTGGTCTTGGGGGTAAACAAGAATCAATGCGTGTAGAGCTGAAACAATTTATCGTTTAGCTGATTTGTCAACTGACAGACAATGAACAGGCGACTATTTTGATCGTGGATTCATCATGTGAATCATTTTGTGGGCTAAAGTGGCAAATATTTGTTTCAGTTTTTCAAATGGGAAAATTTGCTGCATTCCCAGCTCCATGCCAAACTTTTATAAAAAAAACAAAAAACATTTAGAAACTGTAACAAATTTCACTGTCATGTGAAACTGTATACATAAAATACATGAGGAGTAACAATAACAAGTGTATCCCTTGGTCACTGCACTTAAAAGTGTGTAAATGGATGGACCTGCATTTGTATAGCGCCTTTCTAGTCATCCGACCACTCAAAGTGCTTTTAACACTACGAGTCACATTCACCCATTCACACACACTTTCATACGCTGGTGGCAGAGGCTACCATACAAGGTCTGGAGCAATTTGGGATTCAGCATCTTGCTCAAGGATACTTCCGACATGCAGACTGAAAGAGGCGGGGATCGAACCACTGATCTTTTTATTGGTGGACAACCTGCTCTACCTCTGAGCCACAGCTGTGTGCCTGAGCAGATGACATCAGCAAGAACTCTCTTGATGGTAGAATAGGTGTGCTGTACACTCCCATAGTTTGGACTCCTGTGTTCAACAAGCCAAACTTGAATTGAGTAATGTTATCAACTGCATACACATTAATCAAAGTAATAACATGACAAATCGCTCAGCATCAATATTAATTAGTTACATTACTTGTTACTAGGACTGGACTATAAAACAGTCTCAAAACAGAATTTATGTTGATAATGATGATAAGCTTTGGATATTCTTACTTGCTACGAATAAATCTAACAGCCTGTCACACAGCAGAAATAAATGTGACAACAGCCAATCAGTCTGCAGCTTTTGGCTTTCACATCAAAGTACACACCCATTTCCTACTGTAAAGCATAGTTTGAGCTAGAAAGCTCTAGAAATAAGAGAAGAAATAAAAAACGGTGAAGGGCTCAAAAAGGATGATGAAAGTAAACTCAACTCCTCCAAAGCTGAGGAAGTAGTTGACAAAACAGGTAACATGACAATGGAACTACAATAGTTGCCAGCAGCTTCAGAAACTGCCATCGGTCCATGCGCATCATACCACGACAAAGAATGTCTCTCAGTACGTTGGTGTCTGATGCTGACATCCACTGACAAAGCAGCAGTATTTGACGAGTCCGGTTATGGCCGGTGGCGTCAGAAATAGCCGTCACTCGGTGCTTATCACACTGCTGTGAAAGATGACTCTGAACATCAGTATCTGACGCCAAATTACTGACAAAGCGGCAGTATTTAACGAGTTGAGACTGAGAACAGATGGTTAAAATATGTCGCCAGTTGGTGCCAACTAAGATGGGAAAAACAAAAACTGACTTAATTTCAAATTACAGTCCCTGATACTATTGAAAAAAGTAATCTCATGACTGAAAGTCTTTAAAAATCTGATGATTTGATGATGTGTGCCCAACATTGGTAGAAAGTTTTTTAAAGTCTATCTATAGCAGTAACTGTTCTCATACTAAAATAATACTGTATAGTGATGACATTTGCAGAATATGACATGCTCAAACCCAATCCAATATGCTACTTTGAAGGATCCACAAAAAAAAGGTTCACATCAAATTATTCATGCTGGAACCTTATTTGCACACATCTTTTTCAAAAACGTCAAAGAAATGAGTCCCCCACAGAAGCTACACTTTGATCTCAGATGACTATTAATATGCAATTTTGTAAATGTATAAGAGATAAGCTTTTACTTTTGACAGACTTCAGAGATAAGAGAGAGGACCAAGAGTCAGGCTGCTGATTTAGCTCTGCAGAAACTTTGCATTGTTGTTCTGGGCTCCTAAAGTAAACTCCTAACTTACACGCCCTCTGCTCTGTTGCTGCGGCGTTCTGCACTGTCACGATCCACGTACATGATTGACTGCCTAATAAACTGTTTCAGTTTGTGACTGGTTGCCAAATACCATGCTCCAATCCAAATCAAGCTGTGCTGTTTAAACATGTAAAGTGTGTTTTGGTGATGGTTAATTTGTTTTGATGTGAGTCATCATGAGACCTTGTTATGAAAACTACGTAGAGAGACTGAAATCTGTGAGTGTTGCCTTAATCATACAACAACTACATCTTCAGAGTTTTAATGTTCTGTTTGTGTGGAAGGAGGGGCTGAAAAAAGGAGGAAAAGAGTGGAAATAAAACTGATCCTCGGTGTCCACTCGTGCATGAGCTGAAATCCTGGCTCAGGCTACATTGCAGCATCTGTCTCTTTCTTCGTTTGCCTCTAATAAAATAATTAACATCTACCACCAGACTCGTGCTCATCAGATAAAAAGTATGGCATCTTTTCCTCTGCAGAGTCAACCGTCTGCTCAGCTCGCTGCATTATACAACTCGCAGGGCTGAACTCTTTAAGTCAAGTCTGAAATGCTGGACTCAACTCTGCTACCCAACGGAGCCTGTACACACACACACACACACACACACACACACACACACACACACACACACACACACACACACACACACACAATCTCACTTGCCTGTCAGTCCCCAGTCAACCATTTTTCCCTTGCTGTGGCAGGTAGCAAAGAGAGAGAGAGAGCTGACAGTAAGACTGAGCTGCCAAATGTAAGAAACCATTGGCCCTTTCCGAGCCCTACCGCCCCTGTCACTGCTTTCCAGTTTGAGCAAGACAGCTTACAGCCCCAAATGTGACACTCTGAAAAGGGCAAAACACACACATGCATGCAAATACATATGCACTCAAATGCAATATCAAAATTGATGGTTAAAGGTGGAGTCTGCAGTTCTGGAGAAAGACTGTTGGTATTTGAGCTCAAGACCCAAACAAATACACCCCCTCCCCTCTCACTCCCACCACATTTCTTTTTATACATCCATGGCCTTTCCCCTGTCCTGTGCACAAGCATGAACGCCCCCTGTTGATAGGCTGGAATGGTGTTGTGCGGTTTAATCTGAGCCTCTATTATCTTTACAGAGCTGGGGCTGTGTATGAGGATTTTTTTTGCAGCACACACAAAGAACTGACACTTAGTGAACCATGGGTAGATATTTTACGGAATTTGATAGAAAGTGTATTGAGTTAGAATCGCTGACTGCATCTTTAACCTAACCACTCCTCCGTACAGTCCAATCATAGCTTTGCAAACAGTGGAAAAATGGTGGGGCAAAAACTACTCTGCACAGATGCAAAAGCAGAAAATTACACAAATTTACATAATACGTGATTTCAACCTGTCCACACAATTTAACGCGGGTGATAATCTGACTTAACACATACCTGTTCTCTAAAAACCCTGTTATGTTTGCTTGCACTGTCAATTTGAGCAAGCCTGGTTTTACAGTGTTGTTTTTACGTTTGGTAACCCTCTCAGAAAGATGCCTGGGATCCTGAAAGCCTTTTCTTGACCAGGTACCATCCCCTTTGAAACATAAATAAGAAGCAAAAAAATATGCACTGTAGAAGATAATCTACATCGTTCATGGGGACTGCAGTTTGGGGCTAGACAATATTTTCATATAATGTCAATATCATGTTATGAGATTAAATATCTTACTATATAATGACAAAAACTCTGTGTGTGTGTGTGTGTGTGTGTGTGTGTGTGTGTGTGTGTGTTCCACGTTTTAGTCCATGTGAAATTTGGCACAGTGGTAGAGGGTCATGGGAGGATGTGAATGAAGCAATATTACATCAGTTGGCCAAAGGGGGGCGCTATAGCAACAGCAAGCAGCAGGTTTGCATGATTCTGATTCTAACTGAACCCAAAGAGGAGTCATGTGCTCTTGGTCTGGTGGCATCCAATATAAAGACTTCTGAAATTTGCTGCCCAGTAGTATGATTGGAAATTAGGCAATGCAAGGCCCCCCAGGACCTTGGACTTTTGCAAATAATTCTTACCGATGCACTGTGTTTTGCCATTCCAAATAAAAGACAAAAAAGTTTGTTCAATCGAAGTAAAAAAAGACAAAAGTATGAAAACAGGTAAACATTGAAAAAAATACATGAACTTCGGGAGCACATTCATTTTAATAATATTTACCTGGCCAATGAGTGAGAGAGGTAGTGACTTCCAATATATAAAAGATTGCTTAAGACTATCAGCTAGACAGCAATATTTGCCTTAAATAAGTCTGAGTAATTTCGTGTTACTTTTACCCCTAAGTATGTAAATTGATCACGGACCACTCTGAATTCAAAATGTGAAAATGAAGTGTCCAAGACAGGGTTGTTTACTGGGTACAGCTCGCTTTTCCCCACATTCAACTTATACCCTGATATTTTTCCAAATGCTTTCATAACCGTTAAGGCCTTGGGTATAGAGTCGTTTGGATCGGAAATACACAAAAGTAAATCATCAGCGTAAAAGGAAAGTTTAAGCTTCAGAGTTCCATGGGAAATACCCTGGATATCACTGTTAGCTATGGCAAGAGGCTCAACTGCCAGAGCAAACAACAAGGGGGACAAAGGGCACCCCTGTCTCGTGCCACTTTGAAGAGGGAAATACTCGGATGATATGTTGTTTGAGCACACTGAGGCCATAGGGCACAGATATAAGATCTTGATCCATGTTACAAATTTAGGGCAGAATCCAAATTTTTGAAGGGTGTTTGTCAAATAGTCCCACTCAAGGCGGTCGAACGCCTTCTCTGCGTCAGGAGATACTACTACTTCAGGATCCTTTGAGGTTGAGGTCTATTTCTTATAAACCCTGTTTGGTCAAAATGTATTATTTCATGCAGAGGACCCTTTATGCGCTTTGCTAGGAGCTTTGCCAGAATTTTATAGTCCGAGTTTAGGAGGGATATTGCTCGATAAGACTCAGGCTCTAATGGGTCTTTATTTTTTCTTTAAAAGTAGGGAAATGGATGCTTGATAAAAAAGTAGGAGGAAGAGATGAGTTCTCAAGGCATTCTGCAAATAATAATATTAAAAAAGCTGTTTGGCAAAAGCCTTGTAAAACTTGTTCGGAAAGCCGTCTGGGCCGGCTGCTTTCCCTACATTGCTCTTCTTAATGGGTTCAGTTGACTGTTTAATCTGCAATTTCCTATGACCTGGATCCCAAACACACACCATGTGAAACTGTACGTGGGCAACTGTGCACTCAACGGGTATGGACTAGTCATCTTAGATTTAGGTAACTGTAAGTAAGCATTGTGTTTCCCTGGTTTTGAAGCCTGCATTATAATAAAGTGATGTATTTTTCAGAACCTACCACCTGTTCTAGTTGCTCTATTATTTGCCTTTACTCATTTAGTCATTATATCCCCATTTTTATCAACAGTCTCATAGTGAAAATATTAGTCAATGCTGCAATACTGTCACAACATCGATACTAAGGTATTTGGTAAAAAAAAAAAACCAAAAAAACATGATATATGATTTTCTCCATATCATCCAGGTCTACCGCCGCTGCTAGGCTATCTTCTTTTAAAGAAAGTCAGACCTCTGCCAAATCGAGCAGATGATGACCACAGAGTTTGGAAAATAGCCAATCAAACTGTAGCAAGGTGGCTTTGGGCATGAGTATTGTACACCGAGGGGACACCCAGCACCCTTTCCAAACGTGCAAGGGTGCAATTTTCATTTCAACAATGGGTGGGAACACATAAAATGCGGGTTTGGGGTCCTCAACCAGAAAAAAAATGAGCAATTAACACATAATTTTCTGCTTTATGGTGAATTTTCTGCATCAATTTGTACCTTTTCTGCATCAATTCATGATGTAAATGTCTTTAATGTTGTCAATATAAAGGTCCTCTGCTAGTTTCACGTTTTTATGGAGGGGACAAATGCACAGATTCTTCTGAAATCCACCATGATGCAAGTGTATGGGAAAACCTACAGTGGCCTTCACTTGAATGTGAAAACACAAAAGGCCTTGTTTAAGAGCCATTGTTTGGTTTGTCCATTTTGTAGAAACATGACGGTGCAACATGGCAAGCTTAGTTGCAAGTGATTACACACTAATGAAAACATAATTATATATTATATGCCATTTGCACCAGTACATCCCCTTTAAGTCCTGCACACTGTTCCTTTAAGTGGTGGAATAATGATAAATAACAGCATTTTTTCTTTCATGCAAATTACATTATTTTCTTAATGGCTCAGCACCTCTAAAACCACACTTCTTTCTGCTGCCAGCAGGTGGGGCTTGGCCTTTTTGCCACTTATGTGAGAATAAAGTTTGATAGGGTAGCAACGGCAGATAAAGGAGACGGGTCTTAGCAAATGATCTATTCAGTATGAACACGCATACACACGAATAAACAAACATATTCACAGCCGCATTGCATCGGTGAATAAGACACTGTCCAATTCCTCCTATGGTGCTCTGTCTTCCTCCTGCTGGAAGACGAAACATGAGCACACACAATTCCTCAAAAAAAAAAACCTCCCCTCCCTCCCCAACCCTTAAATGTTCTAGTTTTTCTTTTTTTTCTCCACATGCCCCCTTGCATAAGCAGTAAAACAAAATAAATATTTGATCCACTTTGAAACCACTTCTTATGAATATCTAACTGTGTTGTGAACTTTGAAGAGAACTATATTTGGTAATTTAATGAGGTAGCCGATGCTAAACAAATCTTAATTAATCCTTAATAAACAAATGAAGAGAGCAGCGGTGAGAGGGGGAGGAAAGGCTGATAGCATCCATTATTATCATCGCAGCATTGCTGTAAGAAAACACCAGTAAAAGAAGTTAATGAATCATCCAAGAGTGAGTACAATTACCATAAGGCTGACTGTTTTCAAAAAGCTATTAATATCACATGATATCATATCATATCACATATCATAACTCCAATCATAAATGGAATGAGGTTGTGTGCTTTGATACTAGTGTGTTAAAAATGGAGTGTGCACGGCCACCAAATATGTGACTAAAATGTGATCAGTTAAATGAATGACAGATAACACTTCAATGGTATTTGTATAGTGATGTGTTGGTAGGTGCGGAGAAGGACTGAGATGAGTTTAATTAAGCTTACAGGTGAAATAAAGGAATTTCAGTTACCTCAGGATGAACTGTTTGGATTCATACGAGTTGTAGGTCAGACCAGAGAAAGGCTTTTTCCTGCTGCACTGTCAATTAGACTGAACACTGTGATTCACGTTAATAATCAGGCCACAGAAACACCACATTCAGATTTGATAGCCAATAGAAAGGCTCCTTGATAGATTTTTCCTCTTTGTGTTTTTTGCCACCCGTTATCCTATGCTGCACATTTTCCTGATTTTTATCCTTGAATGCATTGTCATGTTTTCTTCTCTTGTGAGGCAGCAAATGTTCTTTTCTGTCCGACGTTACTTATGTTGCACCGTTGTTGTTGTTGTTGTTGTTGTTGTTGTTAGTGAGAACACAGCAGGAGGTCATGTTGCAAACATGATGAAAATGAAGGCTGAAGCAGTAACATAATGTGCTTCCCAGTTCTGGAATAACAGAACAAGCACACATGGTTGGTCTCTTTAATGAGGACCACAATAAGCTTTTACCTTCTTTGTGTTTGAAAACTGTAATTGTATTTCAGGTTTGGTTGACTACAATCTGGTAGTCGTGAGCAGTGAAAATCACACTGGGGGATATTTACCAAGAGGTACACAATTTTGCAACACCCCCATTCCTCAGTTTCTCTGGGTATTTAATGATTCCAGCTGCAGCTCATCTGATTTGTATGAGCCAATACCAATATTTAAATTAAAAAAAACTCCTTTGACTGGGTTTATTGATTAGATAATGGTTAAAAATTCCACATCGCATAATCAGACTGATCTGCTAATCAGTGTCAGACATTTCTAAACAGAGGTTCTGTACCCAGGTAAAACTGGGCCTGCATAAAGCATTTATAGCCAAAGGCCACCATGTGGAACACTTTGGACACTACAGGCTTCTACATTGCTAGTCTTTTGTTTCATGTATTTTGTGGGTGGTGTTGAATGGAGATTGATATTTAAATTACATTCAAAAGGATAAGTCTTGAGTTAATATATGTTTTTCTTATTGCCATCAAATCCCCAGAAAAGACCAAAACCAACAATCTGTTAGTCTTTCTCTAAACTCTACTACCATAGATAAGGACAAATGGATGGCAAATAAGAGTTAAAAGTCTACAGCCATGCTAGCAGCTCTGTGAGGCTGCACTTGCTTTAAGCTAAATGCTAGTGTCAACACAGGGATGCACTGGATCAGCAAACCTTCTAGTTTTCCTTTGTTTTTTATTTTTTTTGTTTTTTTGGCCCTTTGTAATCAGTCTCCTCTCAGAATTTGATAGTTTTTGTGTGTCCATGAACGCAGCGCAGATGGAACTGTTTTTCCAGCCACAGTTTTTTTAGTTCGATTCACGGGATTGAGAAGTAAGGAACGCTCAAGACTTCCTTTAAGTCAGTTTTTGGTCAGATAGATCAGAGCTGATCAGATCAGCAGCTGCTGCAAAGGTGAGCAAAAGCAAACTTTCTGTTGCTGCTGTTGCACATGTTAGACCTTGCACTGGAACCTTACCTTTTACCTTTGCTGTCTTTTTTCTCGTGCTTTTCACAGACCTTAAATTTCAGACACAGTTTACTCGTCTGCAGTGGTTCATCTGTGATTTTAAATGAGCTGCTGAGGCTATTTGTATACGTTTATATTCCCTTCTCTTGTATGTATACCTCTAAATGAGAACACCATACATACTGCAAAAGTCAAAACATGCACTATTAAGCTATGCTGTCTTTCTTTTATTTTACCAGCACAAAACTTTGGTATGGTCCTTTAGTAAATATGATTGAGTGCAACTGGAATTTAGCATCAAAAAGGATGGAAGCACCAGAAAATTATTATGTTTATGTAAATTAATATTTTAAAACCAAATGAAGAATTTTGTTTTGAACTGCTGTAGGTCCTGCACATTCAACATCTTGATATTTCAAACCCGACTGGATTGTCAAATGTTACGAGGCTGCAAGTAGAAAGACAGCTAATCAATACCCTGTGCCACTTTCACTTTATCTGTCATTCAACGAGACAATATGTCAGATTTTCCAAATAGGCACATCTCACATTGGAATGAAACTCTTTCAGAGCTGCCACTTCACACTGTGCTGCCCCAATAGCAGATGTGTTGACAGCAGAGATGATGAACGATACGAGGACAAAAGCTGACAGATGTGATAAATACAACGTCGAATGGCTAATCAATCTCATGTGGGTAGAAGGAAACGGAGGAAAAACAGCAGCAGGGATCTCCTGGTGTGAGTCAGCAGAGGCAAAAGAGTCTGATTGGCAGCGTGTGCATGAGTGTGTGTGTGTCTGCAGACCGCGTGTGTGCACGTCTGTGTATCCAAGTGTGTGTGAGGCCTTTCTCGGTCTCTCATGCCTGACCTTGTCTTTATGAACCAAAATGAACAGGGGGCTGTGTGTGTAAGTGTGTGTGCACTGCCTGAAAAACACATCCCTGCTTCCTGGATACAAACACTGGCAAAAGCCCAAACACTGAAAAATTATACCCTGCAAAAACAAGTATAGAAGGAAGTGACAAACGAGTGGCTTAAAAAATAATAATAACTTCACTGTGGAGCAGAAGCATGAAAATATAAGGACTCCAGGAAGAAGGGCGGTTGAAGAGAGAGCAACCAACTACCCATTCGTCTTCACTTTCTTCAAGCAGCTGACACTCCTTCCATTTCTGTCTTCTCCTCTCCAGCCTTTTTTCTTTTCACACATTCTCTTCAGAAGGCCATTACCATGCCCTAGATCATCTGTGTGTGAGCACATGACCTGTGTGTGTGTGTATGTGTGTGTGTGTGTAAATATGTCCTAGTCATGTGACCTACTTAGACTAGGAATGGACCTCGAGAACATGGTAATAACTCACAGTGAGGTTTCAGTCTAAAACATGAAGAATCCATTATTTTTCTACTCTCAGCGTTTTCACCAGCTATCTTTAGCATCGGTATTTCAGAGTACATTTCATAGTACTCAAGGACACACACAGTGTCCACAGTATCAAGTACCCACTCGAACTCTGCACCCACACACACTGCATGTAAAGATACACACTGCCACACTGACTCTTTTTAGACCAGACAGAGCCAACATTTATAGCACTGCTTTCTTGTCATTAAAACATTTATATATTCCATCAGTTTAGCACTGCACTCATATAGCATGATAAAAAACACGATGGACCAGCCCGCTCTCACCAAAAAAACAATCACATATTACACATACAAATACACACATTACTACAACCTATACTTAGGTGTATTGTAAGGCGTTGCTCTCTAGGGCCTATTGCAATTATTACAGGAGCAGAGGAGGAAATGACGTGATGTAGAATGTGAAGCAATCAAGTGTGCATAATGTTGGACAAATATCAAAGACGCCCCTACAGGGTGTTGGCGGGAAGGGTCGTGATTGCGTCAAACAGACACAGGACTTTCACCATGGAGACTGGTATTCAGGTCCCAAAGTCAATTTTGACTTCTTTTAATAACAATGTAGCCTGCTATGCTAATATATGTAGCACCCTACCGTAGTGATGTATGTGTCATGCGAGGTATGTCATGTGACATAAGTAAGGTTACTTTTATTTAATGTCACGTGGTTAAAGTTGCAGCCGTACAGTAATATATATTGTTTTAATGCCAGTTGTGTAAGTCAGTGAAAATTGCACTATTCTATTGTTTAGGTATGAGGGAGTGCTGGATAGACAGTACAAAAAAGGATTCAAGTGAATGTAGCAGAACCTACGATGCTGTTTTTTTTAAATTCACGCATTATTCTTCCTTTTCAACACCTGGAGCCTGCATTGCCCACAGTGCAACTTAGTGGTCAGTGTTCCGGGTGCTAACGTAGCCTCGAGGCACTAGCCTAAAGCAGAGATGAGCGGGCTACAGAGATCTGGTAAACTCATTTTTGTTTTACTCCACATCTCCAGATGTTTTTTTCTTGTAGTCTTCAGATCCAAGAGCACTGACCCAAGTGACATCACTTCAGGCAATTTATCAGAGTTCACCATGGATATATAAAGAGAACTGGATACAGCATTGGAGACAGGTCCGCATTCATTTCTATGAAAGCTGCTCAGTGGCCTATGAAGTTAAAACAGGTTGAATTCCAGGGTATAAAATTACCCGGCTCTTCTGCATGGTGGGGGCAATGTGGCTTACAAGACTTACGAAATGTTATCAATGATATTCTGATAGTAAAACCAGTCAGTGGGGCTTTGATGCTCAAAAAATGTCCACTGATTTACAGATGCCTCCTTCACAATGTAAGTCTACAGGAAAAAGTGTTTTTGGGCACAAAGGCATCACATGACAGAATTGTAAATTCATGTTTGACCACAATGTAAAACTGGCTTCAAAGCCGGGCACTGTTCCTGGGGGCTTAGATTTCATGCAGCTCCTTTTAGAGCAACAAAGGCCTTCATTGAACTCTATTACATGTGCAGTAGCACTCCCAAAACATATAAACACACTTTGATGTGTAAAATCAGTGCACTTCCACCTCAAGTTTTAATACACAACAAGATCTCACACCAGCATCACATTTAATCTGTTCTGTATTTACTCTGTGTTGATTGGTACTTATCCTATGGGAGGCTAAGCTGATTGGGTGTAGTTTGAAGTACACTGGTAGTGTAACTCTGGGTGTGGCCAAAACAGTCCATCTGCTCAAGATTTTGGTCCAGATTAATATATCTGTACAACTTCTGGATGGATTACCATTAAATATGCATAAATGGTCCTCAGAGGGTAAACCCTAATGACTCTGGTGATCCCCTTACTTTTCTTTCTATCACCATCAGCAGCAGGTCAAAACACCACTTTTCATTTCATGACAGGAATCCTCTAAAATGAATGATCCAATTCTCATCAGAAAAGTCATCTCCATTTTTCATCAGAACAAATAAACAATTTTGTTTCCTCTTATGAGATATGGTGCAAGGCTGCTAGCATTGCTTCAGACTTTGAATCTTGCTGAGTCTTGGATTCGAGTATACAAGATGTAATCATCTGCGAAACTAGTGAGTCCAGTGCTTAACATAATGCAGCACTGACAACATTATGACTGTGAAATCTAAACATACAATTTTTTGTGCCGATCATCCCCAAGGTTTTGTCAACGACTCAGAGCTAATGGGATGTGGAGAATCTGCCACTCTCCAGTGAAATGTAATAAAAATGCCATATTATATATATGTCAAAACATAGCCTGTAAGAGGACAGAGCTCCTCTGCAACAATATAAAAGTCAGTAAAAGTCTAAGCAGTAAAGTAATCAAAGACACTAGCAGACAAAAATGAAAGAGAAGTTTTAACAGATGGACACATCAAGAAACATTCTGGCAGAGTCATGAATATTCTAACCTTTATAAATATGTAATAGGCACAAAAGACAAAATATACCTCTAAAGCTTCATGTTAGCTTTACTGAAGAAGAAAAATCAAGGCGTGGGCTTTGTCTTGTCCCTTTACTGCTTCGTCATGCACAGTATCTCCAACAAAGCTGCTCCGACTTTGATAAAATGTAGCAAAATGATGCATCCCACCACATTAGAGCAGTTTCAAAATTACACTGAGCGGCTGTAGCCTGAGGCTTTCAGCTAACAGATCAAAATGTGGTGACATATTTGTGACACATTAGCTCAGATGGGCATTCCATCATTCGTGTTTACTGTTTACTGTCGCCCTGTCTCACCCTGAAAGGAATGGAGGAATTACCCCCACTACTTTCTGGTATTCATATTTCATTAATCGTGACATGTTGCATGCACACACACACACACACACACACACACACACACACACACACACACACACACAGTTCTAACCTGTTCTTTGACGGAGGCAAGGATGGCGGAGGTGGTTTCAGACTCGGATCCGTCTCCATTGGAGGCGTTGAGGACGGGGCTCAACATGGTGGCAGCGCTGGCAGTGTCAGACGCCACCTCAGGCACTGGCATACCTCCTGGAAAACAAGAGAACATGCAACTCTTTTACTATTATTAAAGACACTGTGACATGCCAGCACTTGGGCTGAGTAGCTGTCACACCTACACTCTTGTACTCAGGGACAACCACATACAGATATGGACTCATAGACAGAGGTGAGGAGAGACACACATTCAATATTGACATAGCGGGGTAATAGCTAAAAGATACCCTGATAAACCAGACTGCTATTAAACTTCTAATAAAATCTGGATACCAGCCAGCCAGTGTTGTCAATGTGCAATGCATTTCAATAGCTATAGTGCATTTTGATTGCATGTTAGTGAGTCCACTGCAACATTTTAAACAGTATTGATTCACGAGTGACTTATTCATGTTCAGGGTCATGTGGAGCTGGAGCTCATCCCAGCATGCATTTGGCAAAGGGCAGTGACAGATCCTGGACAGGTGCACTGGTACAGGAAATCTAGGCCAGTGAGAAGAGAGTGTGCAGACTCCACAGAGGTAAGGGTAACAGGTCTACTGGGTAGTCTGGCAATGAAAGCAATAGCAGTAGTAGAACTAGCAGAGAATATAGTTGTAGTAACAGATATATTTATGACAAAAGGTGCTACCAGTGTTGTAGTACTTGGGATCAGTCTTGGTCTCAAGACCGGCCACAAGACCTCTATTTGAAGGTCCGGGTCTTGTCTCGGATTGGACTGCATTTTTATTCAGCCTCTCCTCTCTCCTCTGCCTTTCTTGTATCTCTTTGACTGTCAAATTTCACAGAAATGCTGAAAAAAGAGTTTTGAATAAGTATGGTTAAGGTTCGCTGCAGCAGTCACAGGTTCGATTCCAGCTTGCCACCCTTTGCTGCATGTCATCCCCTCACTCTCTCTCCCCATTTTTGTCTTAAAAAAAAAAAAAAAAAATTATAAGGGATCCCCTGCATACCTTCGTTATTCTATCTCCCTACTGTCTGTGGCTCTTAGCCACAATCCCATGGGCTGCTACTGAAAAAAACATAGCACGACTATATACCTTCACTTTTTTAGGGCTACTAACTTCCTCCAACAGCTAGTCACCGTAGTTTTTAGGAAATATTGCTTAAACAGGAGTTAACACTGCATTTGTTGGGAATTATTTTCATGTGGATTAATCCACATTTGGTAAGTTAATGAGTATTCCAGCCACAGGACGATGGCTATTCAGATAAACTACAGTTTGTGTGTGTTCATGGTAATGAAGGAACATGTAACCCAGCACAACAGTGTGGCTCACTGATGTGTTTTTAATATTTCTGGACAACAATGGAGCTCTATGGCACAGAGGAAGAAGATAAACCAAGCTTTGAAAACACACAGTATTGTCAGTATGACACATTCATTATTTTGTTTTGATTTTTTTCCAGGGGATTTGTTGAAAGTATAAGAAAAGACAAAGAACATCACCAGCCTTATCCATTATGCACAGATGTATAATGACAATTTTGCATTAAAATGATCATTTGTATATCAATTCCTCACACGTGCGACATTTAATTTGTAAATCAAACTTTTCATTTTCTTGTATGCCTCCATAATGAACAAAGAATCCAAAACTGAGTTATTATAGTTCGTATTTTTCTTTAGTTTTTTCATTTCATTTTGTATTGTTTTCAATTCAATTCCTCATTTCAGTTTAGTTTTTATTGTTTATTTTTGGATTCCAATACCAGTGAAATTTTTTTATGAATTGGAGCAAAAGGGGGACACATTTAACAACACCAAAACTATACCTAAACATCTGTTTACAAACTCTCACGCAACTCACGCAGTATAATCCGAGCCTCATTTATCCAGTCATATGCTCAGTTCTTTCCAAACACATGCATTTTCCCTGAAACCTTCTTTTTAAAACACTTATGCCTAATGTTTGAACTCTGCTCAGTGGGCTGTGTTTTAGCTTTGCTGTTGTTAAACAGTCCCACTTTACTTTAATTCATCAAGACTTCTTCATTTTTGGATTCTTCGTTCACCATGGAAGTATTCCTTTAAAATAAGACCATAAGTTCAGTAGTCATTTAAGACTTCATATGCACATATGTCATAAACTCCACAAACTAATATTCTTTTTACCATATGTGGGCTACAGATGATTTTCACATCACAGAGCTAAATATGACATATTTTAAGCATGTGTGAACCACAGATACAGATTTTATGCAAAACTGAAAATGAGGCATGGAACTCATACAACTGCAAACAGTCACCCTGAGAGCACTTTAGTATTAGTAGTAGCAGCTGCAGTAGTAGCAACAGTAGTAAGAGTAACACTTGCGGCAGTGGCCATACTATTTTATGGCATTAGTGAACCACTTTATTTCCCAAAAAGCCAAAAGCTAGTGTTAGAAACAAAGTGTCAGAGTCCTAGCATCAGAGTGACTGCCATACACACGCAACCACGCACACTTGCATGCTTGATGCCATGTGTCATCCTGAATTTGACCAAGCGTTGGAGGACACGGGCTTCACATGTGCCATGTAATCCTGATGCAGCACAGAGCTGGTGTAACAGCTGCATCAGCCAGCTTTACACACTGATGAAAGGCTTGTCATGAAGAATCGGCCACACACACACACACACACATACAAGGGGTGGCTGTCGGCATGAGGCAGCACCCGCCTAGTAGTGAGGTATAAAAAGAAAAAAACAGAAAGTGGAGCCTGTGAGCAGAGTGGAAGGATAAGTGCAGAAAGGAGAGGGTTGATGGAGAGGTGAAAGGAAAAGAGGAGTGGAAAGAGAGTGAGAATAACAGAGGGGAGAAGAGGAGGCGAGGTGAGGAGAAAAAGAGAGAGGAGTAGGAGGGTGAGGACAAGCGAAAAGGAAAAAACTATTCTTGCATGCTGCTAGGCAACAATCTCTGGTCACTGAAGGCTGCTAATATGGCTGACCTGGCTTTACTTGTCTTCCATTTTGGAGAGTGGTCCTCTTCCTCTCTACCTATCAACCCCTCATCACTGTTTCTGAACTTAAATATTTCATTATCACCCACCTTCCTACATAGACTACATCCCTTTCTCCTCATGCTTCTCCCCATTGCATCCTCCCCCTCCTTGTTGCCTCTAAACTTTCTCTCCCCCTCCTTCCCTCTATCTCCCTGCCCACTTCTCTTCACTTGACCTATTTCAGTGTCTTCCTCATCTTTTCAGCACATTTCTGCTTTATTAGGCAGCACGCAGCGGAGGGTGACAGGAGGAGGATGGCCCGAAAGGTTGCCAGTTGGATTTGAACCCGCAACGCTGCAGTGCACCTGAGCCCTCCCTACTCTGAGCGTGCACTGTCCCTCATAAATACTCGGCTGCTTATCTGGCCTCGTGACCCCAAGACATGCTTCACAGTCTTCATGCCATCCCCCTTTTCTCTCCCCCTTTTATGGATTTTTTACTCTCAGGCTGTGCGGTCACAACTGCATCGCATTATGCTGGCACGTGTCTTCCATCCTCTCTCTTATATCTACCTCCCTGCCTACTCACCTCCATCCTCTGTGCCTTCAACTTCTCCTCCCTTTCCCTCTTCGCTTTTCTGTAGTCACATCACACACAATGTCATCACTCTCATTATCACCTCAACTCATCCTAATCTGTCTCCATCCCTCTCTTGCTCTATAGACTAATCCCAAATCCCTCTCTTACACTCTTTTTCTTTTTACTCTCAGAGCTAATGTGACTGACCTCTGTTAGCATGTTCCTGGCTGGCTAGAATATGAGCCAGTAGCTATTCAAAATGTGGGGCCAACAGCAACATATCCCTTTACAAAGCCTCTTTAAGAACTGACATTTTAGTTTTAGATTCCCAGGTGGCATGATGACAAGTATACCGGACTGAGCAACGACATATGTCATATTATGACACAACACTGTTTGTACAATATATACAACTGCTACGAATCCCATTATTACTGCTCTCAAGTCCATTTATTTATCAACCTGTATTATATTTTTACTTGGTCTTGATTGCAGTGTCATGCTGAACTGATAATGTTTGCGTAGCTACTTTTCATTTTGTGTATTTTGTCCTCATTGCAGACTGCCTTATTTTAAGACAAGCAATCAGTATGTCACTCAAACAACTCAGCCACAAATACCTCCACAGATAGAAAAAACAAGTTCTAGCACTTTAACATTACTGGTAAAGTAAATACATAGACACAGCAATAGAGGGTGTACTGGCGCTTCATTACAATCCGCTACCCTTTAGATACTCTAGCATGGGCTCCAAATTCTGAAATATATTTGAGTCTTATTCTTATTAGAGAACCTTAACTTTTCGAAGCACTGTGCATTCATCAACTCTTTTATCCACATATTATACTGTATGTTGGCGCACAGTCAGACTTCCACATCTATAGAATACTTTTCCTTACCACAACCACACCAAGCCTGAGTTTCATACTTGTTTGCCAAAGGCAACCCACTCATGGCACCTAGGACAGTAACTAGTGGGTTAGGTTTCCAGTTCTTCTTAATGGCCTCTGAGAAACCTTCAATTTCCGACATGTCCAAGGAAAATGTGTTCATGTCCCGTCTGCCTCTTTACACAGGTTACAGAGAGGAGAATCATCGGGGAAAATCTTGTGCAATCTGTCCTCGGAGTAGTATTGCTGATGCACTGTTTTACATTGTATCAGATTGTATTTAGAGTTAATTGGACATGTATGCACACTTTCAAGACTCTCCTCCCAAATCTTATTGTTTATCTCTTTGCCCAACTCAGACTCTCAATTCCAGACTGCTTTCTTTCTTTTATTCTAGAAGGTAGTTTTCTGGAGCAGGAACCCAACCTTACATTGAGATTAGACCTCAGTAGTAGGAGTCCTTGAAAAACTTGGATCCTTCAATCACAGGCCGTTCTCACTACAACACGTTGGAGGCATTTTAAAATGCATCCATTCCAGTCCAGAGCATGTCTTTAAAATATACTATTTTTGGATGTGAAAAACAGTGGCTTAGTGTGAATGAATACTGGAACAGAGCCCCTAAAAACTCTGCCTCAGTCAGTCGGTTGACTGGTTGATTCACCACTTTGGTCCTGACTTAAGTATCTCAACAACTGCTGGATTCATTGCTTTGAAATTTTGTACAGACATTCATGGTTCTCAGTGGATAAATACTAATGACTTTGGTATCCCCTTACTTCTCATCTAGTGCCATCAACAGATTGACTGTTATGGTCTTAATAATATTAGCATTTAGCTTACAGTACAGCTTTACAGCGCTGACATGGCTTTTGACTCCTGTTTGTATGTGATTTCTGTTTGTCCCATCCCCCAGTAGGCTATATATGACCATGTCAGTTGTCAATACATTGTTGCGCCAGTATTACAAATTCCTCCACATCATGTTGAATAGTTCTGATTCTGTACTGTATATGAATTTTTTACTCCGTGGGAGGATCCGTAAGCATGAAACACTTCACATGACAGCACATTCAAGCTTGAACTTGATCAGAGAACCGGATCAGAGAGCGGAGGAGAATGCCCGGTGGCCCAATTTGCCTATAGAACAAAACAAGTGAGAAGCTCCGGTTTTGACTGTGCAGACAGGGCAGGCAGCCAAATATAGGTCAGCTCAACAGACCGTGTCCAAGCCCTCATCACACAAGTGACCAGTACAAAGCTGCTTTCCCCAATAACAGCCATCAGAACTAGGTTATAGAGGCCCACAGCCCAGCTAGAGACAAGACTTTGAATATGGATTAGGCCTAAAGGCTTTATTTCACTGAAGTATAATCTTGGATTTTTAGGTCTATATTTCAGCGCCGTAATGCAGGGGTATTTAGCCCCGCATTTCAAAGCGGTAATCTCTGATATTGCTGTAACATTGTAAATGCAGCTCACCATGCTATGATTGACATGGCTGACATGGGGAGTATTGAGCTTAATCTTTTGACCCTTTAAGCTCATCAGTCAGGTCTGAGACAGGCGTGTTTTGGTGAAGACGAGATTCATAATAGATCAGCAGCAAATCAGCTAAATGTCCATGTGGAAGTGCTATGTTCCTGTGCTCAAAAGTGCGTGTGTTGTTTATTTACATGCACAACTGTGTTCTTGTGCAAGTGTGTGTACATGGAGCACCAGAGCAAACTTGTGTGTGTGTACATTTGTGCGTGTGTCCCTTTTGGGATGTGATTGTTTGTTATGTGTTTGACGGGCAGTCCCCTGTCACCTCATTAAAACTTGCTGCAGTGTTTTGTTTGGGCTTCACCAGTCATCTGTCCCTTTGTCTAGACCCTGTGCCCACAACTCGGCTTTCAAATTAACAACACTTTAACACTTAACGTTAACAATGTAATTAGCGCTGTCTGTGTCTCATTGTGTATTTATTAAGAGTACAGCGGAGGTATGTCATTAATTTTTTGTGTTACCCTTATGAGTTCTGTGATGTGCACATGATTTTCTTTCAACCTTGTTTTCTAAAGAAGCACAGTGAATTAGAAAAACTAAATTAAACATGAGGTAGCAGGGATTGAAGTTTGCATGTAAATCTTCTGATCTGTGTTCTGCATACAACACAGGCGCAACTTTCACTGCAAAGAACTTGACCAAGCGTGTAATGGTACCTTTTATGATGATCATTAAATTGAGCAAATTCTGATGTCTGGTTTTTTGTTGTTTTTTTTTCAAACAGCAACTCTGTCGCTTACAAAGTATGTTTATTACTAATTAGCTTTCCAAATACATTTAGGGAGAAAATAGGCAGCCTGAATTAAGCTCACTGGGAGTGTCTGTATTAATCCACTAAATGTGACATCCTTAAAGCAACAAGTCCATCAACCCAGTTTTTCTCAACCCAGGGTCCTTGGGGGAGTTCCCCAGAAAAATAGGGAATAGTTTATTTTCACTGTTTCATTTAATTGAACCCAATGTGAGTAAGAGTCACAGTGACTATTCTGATCATTTGATTCACTTCCTCCATTATTATATCCTAAATTGTAGTTGATAACCATAGAAATCTGGTCCTAATTATATCTTCAGATGGAGGTCCTTGAAGCATCTTATCTTATCAGGAATCCATGAACTAACATGTAGAGGTGCTTTGGACAAAAAGTGTCCTCGGTCAAAGTCTTATGTTTGTTTTCATGTATGCATAACATTACATACTTGATGTGACATTACATATCTAGCCTAAAGTGATGTGACAATGTGACATTACGTACGTAATGTGAGGTTACATACATATGTAACTCAACTCAACATTGACTTCTGGTTTCGCACAGGACACAGTGGTCTCCTGGGACAAAGTCCTGTTTGTTTTTTTTACCATCTCCCCATGCAGACTTAATTGCTCTTCACACTACATCACCTGACTTCCTCCTTTGCTAGAAGTCAATGCCTCCACCTACTGTAATGAGTTGCAATAAGCTGCTTGTGCAAATAATCCATAGTGTGGGACAGTTTCCCTTATAGCCTTAATATTTTTTTTATATTGCCATATAGTGATGAACACACAGATGCTGGCCCCACACTCTGCAATTGCCCTCTGATCTACAGATTGTTTAGTGTCTCTCAGCTCCTTGTTTTGGTTTTACAGTCTGCAAACTTACTGTTTTACTTTACTTCCACTCTTTTTTTCTTTTTCAGTAGGAAGCTGGATTTAGCTCTGCCCAGCACCACACAGTAGACAAAGACAATGACCAGCTGGTGAACATATTGCTATGCATTGTGGTATACTTTCCACTATATAGGGTTTAAAAATCCTCACTATACATTCAGACAGCACTACAAAACGGCAAACTCACTGGACCTTATAGTGAGTAGAGAGTGACTTCACACAGCCCATGTACCGTTAAGGGTGATTACTTCAATTTGTCCACCCTAGCAGATGTTACAAAGCAAATAGGAGAGTGAGGGAGACGTCAATCAAATGCAGTCTGTACAGCTCAACACAGTCCTGAGAAGAGGTCTAATCACCTGTGTGTGTGTGTGTGTGTGTGTGTGTGTGTGTGTGTGTGTGTGTGTGTGTGTGTGTGTGTGTGTGTGTAGGTGTGTGTGTGTGTGTGTGCCATACGCATGGCCTTTAAACTGAATGACTTTTCACTATAGAACTGTCACTGGCAGACAATGGCAGATGGCCTTCTGAGCATCATTGAGGGTTAATCACCCATCAGCCAGATCTATCCATGGTAAAAGTCCAGATGCTAATGGGCATTTATATTCAGCACACACACTAATTCACACACAAACACATGCCTACTGTACTGCTGTGATACAGTGTGCATCCCTCTGAGTGCCACTTAAGGATAGCAGCTCAGATGACAAACCATTAAGAGGCGATTGGTCACAATAAAAATCTATCATTTAATAAACAATGTACTATCAAAAGCATTAAAACACAAAGCCAGTTACACTCCAAGGAAAACAATTGCCAAACCACTTCAGAGAGCTGCTGCTGTGTTGTTATTTTGGATGCCTGGCTCACTGAATATGGATCACAATCCAATTGAGTCTGAATGATTGTGTTCTCATTTCAAACGGCTATATCTATTTTGGGCTTAAATGCTAATGATGCTCACTGATGTTTGTTGGTGTGATAGAAAGCACTGCTGATTATATAATCAAAATACCTTTAGTGTAAAGTTCCAAGGACAACTAATAACTTCAATAACAACCCACTTTGATTTGTTTTATTTTATTTTATTTCCAGCACAGTCAGTCTTCACACACACGTGGTTTATTACCCAGAAGGAAGAACGCGTATTATTCAACTAACATAGAGTAAATATGGTGGAAGTGTGTGAAGAACAATGTGACCAATAAAAAAAAAGCTGTAAATAGTAGTCTGACAGCAGCATTATGGCAGAACTCAGGTGTTGAGGGATGACAGGAGGTTGATGATGGTGTTTAAGGTTTAACTGGCCTTAAGGCTCTTGACAAACAACACTGCTGCTAATGTGGCTCATTAGACCTGTGATAGCCATGTTATAAGCACATAGCAACACAGAACTGAGCTATATTTAAAGCTGAGGGTAGGGTAAAATCTGAGAAAAAAATGCTCATTTTCTCAGCCCCCCCTTCACTTGCTCTCTCCATCTCTGTTTATCAGACCATAAATGAGACAAGAATAAGCTAGCTAGCCACCCCACGGTCTCGGCTCCCCGCCAGTGTGGACTGCTTCCCCGAGGGGAGAGCAGGCAACTGCTTAGGAGATGGACCTTTTGTTGGTTGTAGTGGCCCTTATTTGGCAAGCACAAATTTCACAGCATTGGGTGTCACAGTGGGCTGGTAGCCAGCAGCAGTGCTGGGTCTAACCTATGTAACGCAAGAAAGTTTGCTGACTTGACAGGGAGGCAAGACTGTCTGGTCCCCTGGGGTTTGCACTGGCTGGATTTTTATTGCTGCAGATACTGACTTGGGGGTCCGTCTCCAGAGGCTCCCACTAACGTTAGCTACATAAATGTAATCTTGAAGCTGCAGCTGTGAGTCCTTAGCTCCGCTAACAGAAGGCTAAACACTGACATGTGTTTTAATTTGTTAATTGTCAGAATCTCTTTTAAACTGTTTTTCTGATGACCCATCCTCCTTTTTTGAGTTGTTTTGCAGTGTACAGTAGGTAGTTGTTGCCAATGCTGGAATAGCAACTTACTTTGCAGGATTCTCCACTGTAACATCAGGCTTTCACAGAAGTGACATGCACGCACATGTCCATTTGTAGAACAACCAATCTCTGAAATGACCCGACCCAAACTGGCTCCTGCCACAGCCTAAATTTCCTAATGCCTAAAAACAGAGCTAAGAGGTGCAGCAACCTAGAGTTCTCTCAGTCCACTTGAATTACAATATGCTCAAAGTTTATTATAGCATTTTTGCCTAATGAAGCCAAAACTAAACTACCTATCCCAGCTTTAATCTAAAAAATGCATACAACTTAACCTAGCAGAATATCTCTCAAAAAAGCAACTACAAGTGAACAGATGAGCGAGAAAGCTCTGTCATCATCATGGCTCACCCTGCATCCCAGTTGTAGACACCTGGCAGCAAACCAGGACAGTTCCCTCCCCAGTTTGAGTGTCTCAAAGGAAACCACAGCAGGGCCCCAACATAGACTTGCCTTGTTTCAGACCACTGAATCACCCCTCACACCTCTCCACTCAAATGAGGATGTAATTTTCTCATACACCTGTAAGCAGCTACCAAGCCACAAGTGTGTAACATAGAGACAAAAATTGCTACAGAAAATGGTGACAAATGTGGATAAGATTATAGGAGTAAAAATGATCATGTGTATATCAGTAACTCACCCTGTGCTACCTTGAATTCGAGACCCATTTTTTCTCGCATGCCTCCAATATGAATGAAGAATCCAAAAATGGAGATAATTCTTGCTGAATTCAAAAAGGACAACAACAGCAATAATATATGAAAATACCTGTTTACAAACTCTCTCACAACTCACGCAACATGATTTATTTATCTCATTGATCCAGTTGTATGTTCAGTACTTCCCAAACATGTGCATTTTGCTAAAATCTTACTATTTAAAACACTTCTGCATAAGTACTCTCACCAACGGACAAGTAGCACAAACACACAAGCAGTTCAAATGTACATGCGTGCCACTCGTATACGAAAGTGTACAATTTTGTGAAAATGCATGTGTTTGGGAATTACTGAGCATAGTACAAGATGAAGGAGACTTGGATTATACTCCATGAGTTGCATGACAGTTTGTAAACCAATGTTTTGATTTAGTTTTGCCCTTTTGCTCCTTTCATCAAGTATTTCTTCATTTTTTTGGATTTTTCATTCACCGTTGAGGCATGTGAGAAATAAAATGTTTTCTTCACAAATTCAAGATAACGGGGTGATTAATTGATTTACAAATGGCCATTCTGTGGATGAAGTATTCCTTTAACAGATGTACAGGCCGATGTCAGATGACTTACAGAAATAACTCTTAGATCTTTTTTTGTTGTTTGTTTGTGGTCACTGTTTGTAACGGCTCCAAGCAACGGCCACCACAGTCTGATTATTAAGCTAGATATAGAGAAGATATCAAAGCAGAGTTTTGTTCAGTCCAAAACTTGAGTACTGCGCCCTGTGGGACATCAGAAGTTTTGCAGCCTCTACAGAGTACAGCAGGGCTTTTGTTTTTTACTGCTTGTCTTTTCACCTTGTGCTTGATGTTAACTATTTTTGTCAATTTACAGAATGTATTCTGGTGTGAACACCCATGTAGTGATACTAACAACACTGATTACAAGGAAACTGTTAGCAGAGGGAGGAAGAAGGATTAGTAGTGAATCAGAAGGATTTGGTGGACCTATTTAAAAGCAAGAGACACATACACAAGTAGTGGCATGATTAAAAAAGTGAGAGTGTTAGAGTTGCATATTCAGGGCACCAGGATATATGGAAGAAGTGAATTTCACGTTATTTCTGGCTTCTGTCTTTCAAGTAAGTAGAAAAAGAGTCACACCAAAGAGAAAACAATAAAAATCTCACAGAAGTACCATCTTGCTCTGAGCAAGTCACGTTGGACCAAAGCTGTGAATGTAGAATCAGATCAGCTCTGATTTCAGTGGCTTTCAACTGACTTCTCTGGAACTAACCAATGACGCACACACACAGTCGAAACATCCAGTCAGTGTATACATAGCAAGTCTTTTTATAGCAAACCGCTTTTAAGGTTTTTTCAAACATGTCCTCGGATCGTTTTAACACAACATGGAAAAGAACAGATAGTAGAATAAAATCTTTCTTCCAGTGCAAAACGAGATCTACTTTCCTACCTAAAATGGAGCCATAACAAATGCCTGCTCTCTCAAACTCTACCTGCTACAGCACAGGAGTTACTGATGGGCGGACCAATTCTTTTCACAGTACCAATTCTTTTGACTTAACGCATGTAAATGTATCAAATCTTTCTTGTTTTGCGATGGTGTCAGTCTGTCTGTTATAGTACATGCACATTGAACAGTTAGTGCTGCCTGCCCCACAATATGTCTCTCATTGCATTACCTGTCACCATCAAGTTTACATTAATAAAGATGAAATATTCATTCATACATGTATGTAGGCTATGTAAGCTCAATATGTTACAGAAAGAGGTAGCAGACATACCACTTCAAGAGAACTGTTAATTTGGTCTCGCTCAGTGAATGTAGCTGCCAGGCCGTCTGGACTCAAGTCTAATTCAATTGTTTCTCATTCACTCAACGTAACAGGCAGAATGAGCAGTACCCTACGATAACATCGAGTGGATGAGTGGGAAAAGTCGGGGATTCATGAGCACTCAGACATTCGACAGGCTGATCCAGTGCATACTGGACACTACAAAGAGCTGTATAAAAAGATCTGTTCGTTCATTTTTGCCCTTCGCCCATCACAATGCTATGATAGCTTATATACAGACAGTTACTGTAAACCTGATGAAGCCTTGGGCGAAACCCATTGTTTGCAACATTTCAAATGAAGACTAAATTAAAAGGATAAGCCATTCAGTCCTCTTGTATGCGGTGTATCTGTTTATTTACTCAATCTGATTTCCTGCCATCACCTGCACCAAGTTATAAGGACTGACAGTGCAGTGCATGGGGCATGTGCTCTTGAATGAGACATTGACTGTATTTGGAAATAAAGCCACTTCATGGAAACCAGTGAAATTACAATTTAGAGATAAATGTGTACATGGCACTCATTCTACCATTTTCAAAATTCTTTTATCTTATAGGCTCCTGTTGGCTTTAGCTATCTAACATGACACACATGTAATCCCCAATTTCCACGCCGCAGCACAGTGCTGTGCGTAGCAGATACGCTCCCATTCTAGTGAATAGCTTCATTTCCACAGCAAGCACCACCCAGCGTCCCTGGAGCGTCCCAGAAGTGCCACGGTGCTCCGCTTCATCGGAGATATGCGCCAGGTCTATTTTTCAGCGACTGCGCATCCACTGCACGTCAAGCCACTAAGCTCAGATCATACCAAACCGGAAATGAAACACACACAGCAGCCGGTAAATTTCACAATGCGCGGACTACGGATTGTAAACTAAAGGTGGACGAAGAGAAACTCATAGTTGAACTGGAAAACCATAGTATTTTGTATGACACCACACATCCTTTCTGCAAGGATACAAACAGAAAGGAGAAGACCTGGTGTGAAATTGCAGTCCGAGTTTTGGGAGTGAATGGTGCTTTTTCCACGTATGAGCTTGTAGTTTGACAACACAGCGCGACGCTCCAGAAACCCATCCAGTAAGCGAGGGTAGGTGCCGTCGTTCACACCAGATCTACAGTGCTGCATAGCGTGCCGCAGACGGAGTATGTGGAAACAGCAGCTGTACAAGCAGCGATAATGCTACACTTTGCTGGACTACACAATGTTAGCTCTTGCAGGTGAGAAATCAGCTGTACATCTAAAACTACAAAAAAGCTTAAAAGTATAGAAGCTCCTCGGACACAAATTACATAACAAAAACTGAACATTCATGCAGTTTTTGGCAAAAAAACATCCTATGATTATCTCCAATAAGCTCTCTACCATCTGCATGCGCGCCCATCTCATGATGATGTCGCTCAGTAACCCGACTGTTTATTTCAGCAACAAAACTCAGTTCAAACAAACTTCAGATAATGCGAGGTGCAGTTCATCCCAAAATTAAAAATACATATTTTATCCTTTTACTTGTAGTGCTTTTGATCAATCTAGATTGTACTGCTAGCTCTGATAGCATCACTGAGCTAGCTATGTTAAAACTTAGCTGAGGAGGACGCCATGGTCTATGGGTTACTTTGAGTAACCAGGTCTTGATTTTTAGAAAGAGACATTGCTGCTGAGTTTTTCAAATGTGTTTTTTTCCACCCTTTGGCGCTTTCAGCACACCAAGCCGAGTACCATCTAGTTCCATTATAGCTGAGAGATGGCAGACATCTCTACAGCTGATATCTCCATCACTCAGCAACACCAAAACAATCTAGACTGCTACAAAACACAACAGGTAAGAGGAAATTCCAACTACACTACTATCCTACAATTCCATAAAGACTAAGTCAGTTTTGCTGCCTTATTTTGCTGATCAGCATTACATAATGATGCAACATACAGTACAAGCAGGCACACAGCATATGTACAGATATAGAAAAATACACACTTATGTCCACACAGATACCCCTCACTTGTCACTCTTTAGCCTCTCTGTCAATATGCTTAAGTATCAGTTTACACACACATGCCATATGTTGCTCTGCCGTAGCGACTGTGTCATTACAGCCAAGCAAGCTTCACCTCGGCACATTGACTCAGTCTGTTGGGGACTGACTCAAATGAAATCAGAAAAACCTTGTCACAACAGTGCTGGCCTTAATCCGTGATCTGTGTGCGGGAGTGTAAAATGTTTTAATAGTGTCCGTCCATGTTTCTTTCATGTGTCCTTGGTGAAAGTTAAAGTTGAATTAGCACAATCACCATGACAGCTATAGTGCTTAGTTGAATTGTATCATTAATACTTACAGATAGACTTTGTAATTCTGTAAATGGTTTTTCCATCATTTTAATGCTGTATGGTCGGCCTTTAAAGTAATCAGTGACGTCTCCAGGTACAACTATTTACCGTACGACTGGTATCTTCTCCCTGCACCAGCACTGCAATTTATATTGTGTGAAGTTGGGTCTGACTTAGCAGGATAGCTACTGGAAGGCAGTAAGGTTTGTCCAGACTCATATGTAGCCATGACAGATGCTAATGCTTCAAATATGGATGTTGCTACAAAGATGCTACATGTCCTAAATGATATATGATTCACACATCTTCAGCACAATAGCACAAAAGAGCTTAAACAATCACCCCAGTATGAAGATGGACACCAAAAATTAGTGTCACCAAATCAGTATCTGACCAAATGTCTCACCTTCTGTTCCTGAGTTACAGACAGAACAATGGCCAGAAAAGAGTTTTTGCATAACATTATCATGTCACAGTGAACTTGATCTTTGACCCTCTGGATATAGAATGTTGGCCTTTGACCACCAAAATCGAATCAGTTCATTCATGAGGCAAAGTGGACGTTTGTGCCAAATTCACATTACTTTCTTTAACGCATTCTTGAGATATTACATTCACAAGAATGGGATGGACAGATGGACAGGTGGACAATCAGAAAACAATACCTCCAGCCATTGTTGTCGCTGGTGCAGAGGCATAAAAATCAATAAATGCAGACTGAAGAAAAACAAAGCAACAACAAAGAATTTCATGTTAAACCAACTTACTTTGACCATATAAAACGCAAATGCAGACCTTGGAACAGTTCTGAAGCTTTGCATATGTACGGGCAACATGAAAAAATAAACACCAAGAAATGAAGTACTAAATACTCATACGGTCCAAGATAAGATGGGAGAAGACAGTGTGTCTGTCTTTGTCGTCTTGTTTTATTTTCTATGCTTCTGGTGAGGAGATGTTTTTATCAGCCCACCTGAATACTTTTATTTGTTTCCTGATTCAGTATACAAAGAAATAAAGTCAATTCCCTCTCTTGCTTTTCCTCCACATTTCTCTTAATCTCTGTCACACACACACAAACACACACAGCAAGCCTCTCCCTGTGTTGTTACACTTGTGAGGACAAACTGTTGGTGAGAAGGCTTTCCACACTCGGAAATGAAATTCATGAGGCTTTTTTAATCTTCCATTTGGTGGAATTCAAGTCATCATTCAGCTGAAAAGTCTGCATATTTAGAGTTAAGACATGAAACTGGCCGAAAATTATGATCACACAGGCCTCATCTTTTACTCATGATCTTGTCAAGTGAAGAAATCCAGAGGAAATCATATTCAAACTGCTGCCATATCAATGCAAATCTCCATCGCAGGTTTATCCTCAGGATGTGTGTTGATCCCAGGTCAGAGAGAGCGGGGGCATATTGATGAATCTGGGTGTAATATTTCACAAAAGTTCTTTCAAGGTCGTTCTTTTAGTGTGGGAAACTTGTAAGAAGTTATTGTGTTATTTGTGTCAGATCAAAAAAAAAAAAAGGGGGAGACCTGGATGTTTAATGAACAATCATATATCATATATTAGTGGCATTAGAGTTAATGAGTGAGAGAACCTCCTGCAGTTTATCTAATCATCACTCTCTGACTGCTCTCTGTTCATTTAGCTGATTAACAAATCTCATTACAGAATACTTCAGCATAATACACATCAGCAAGAGCTGACTGACATAAATGAAATGGGCATGCAAGAACAATCAGTAATTGGTAATGGATATATAAGCTTTTTGGCCAAAAGTATGTGGACAATGCATTTGTGTTTTGGAATGGAGCTGTTTTTTATGGTAAGGTTCAAGCCCCTTACTTCAAACTAAGGGAATCATAATGCTGCAGCTAACAACAGCGTTTTAGATTAGACCAGTGGTTTTCAAGCAGGTGTCCAGAGACCCAAGGGGTCCTTGAGGGAGTTTCAGGGGTCCCTGGAAAAATGCGGAATGGTTCAAGTCACTATTTAATTCACTACAGAAGTGAACACAATGAGATTAAGAGTTGTAAGAGTGACTGTTCTGATCATAGGTTTCATCTCCTCCCCTGTTATCTCCTCAATTGTAACTATAAAATGTTGATCTTAATCATATCTAAGAACCCAAATATTTGTCAATATATGTCTATCGCTTGACACATAAGAGTTGGGAATCTCTGGATTAGCCAATAGCGTGCTTCCAACTTTGCAGCACCAGTTTGGGGTAGCAGCGCTCCTGTTATAACATGACAATGCCGCCATGCACTAGAGCATCAACGATTAATTGATTGTCAGTATGGCTGGGTGTCAAGTGAAACAAAACAGCACAAAGTAGTATCCAAACCTCTCCAGTCAAATGATACCTGCATTATACGTTACATTATACTGGCAGTGACACTCTGCAAGTAAAACCATACATATAGTCTTTTCTTTTTTCTGGATCTGTATGGTTTTACTTGCAGAGTGTCACTGCCAGTGTCTTTCAGTATAATGTAACGTGTTCAGCCAAAGCATTCTCACTCCTACTCATCACATATTGCTGTTTGGTCACTGGGCTTTCATGTCAACATATAACACGATAGGCATCATAGGTGCGTCTGATGTTGTACATCTGTTACATGCATTGTGTCTTTTTGATATACACTTCAGTTTTCATAGGAAATGTACAGTTTCTGCTCATTAGATGCATATGCTAGATGCATGTCGGTAAAACAGCAAATTTACCCTTATTTCACTGTGCAATAAATGCACATGGAAAAAAACCCATCGTGGTTTAGCTCTACATTCATACAGGAAGTGGACACCAGCCTACAGTGATGTTGGACCGATCCACTACCCCTCCCATCCGTCCTACAGGGACTCTCCAGCTCCTTAAATTGATGTCTGGTGGCGTTTTAAACTGACACTGCCCAGCAACGTATCATACCACATGCCTGTTTTTTGCCCGTGTCTGACTGGAAATCAATGACCAAGAGGCAGTATTTGATGACTTCAGAGTGAGAAAGGGTTGGTTTGGCCCCCTACTGCAGCAGCTACAACCCAATAGCTGTTGGAAAAGTGGTTTAAAAATATTTTAAAACATTTTATAATGGTTTTATTCAAATGATAGGCACTGAATGAAGTATGAAAAAGAAATCAAATAAAGTACTGTATTGATATCTGTATCACTTCAAGGACACCAGTGTTGGTTCTGGTATTGTAATTTTTCTAATGAAACCCACTCCCAGTTGTCTGTATTAAATTAATCGGCAACTAAAATCCTCTCATTCCAGCTTCTTAAATGTGAATATTTTCTAGTTTCTTTACTCCTCTGTGACAGTAAACTTAATAGCTTTGGGTTGTGGACAAAACAGAAAATTTGATGAAGTCATCCTGGGCTTTGGGAAACACTAAAACTTTTTTCACCATTTTCTGATATTTATCACCCCAACAACTAATCGATCAACAATGAAACCAATCGTTAGTTGAAGCCCTTCTGTACACAAAGGCGCAGGTCTGTAAAGAAATGTTTTTCCTAGTGGGGTGCAGAAGAAGTTCACTGGCTTGCACAGAGGCCTGCCTCATCCCTGTCCAACACATTTGGGATGAACTGGAATGCCAACTGTGAGCCAGGCCTCATCACTTAACATCAGTTCTCAACCTCACCAACTCCCAACGGCCACAGAATGTAGCTGTATTCCAGGTTGGTCGCACCTTTTTTTTCTCCACTCAATTTGTGGTGATTCATTTTGTCTCCTCAAGCAGATCCTCTGATTTCACCAATTCCATTGGAATCAGTTGAAATTGAATTCTCACTATTTTAAATCCTGATGTGATGAAGTTTGTAGGATCTTACACAACTTTCAGAGCTTTTGATTTGAAGTTAAAGAATCTTGTCAAAGTTCATGGACTGTTATCAAAAATGATACTGGCCCTTGCTGTGCAGTAACCCTAACCCCTAGTTTAAGAAACAAGTCATGGACAGTGTCCCGAGAGCTGCACTCTGATTGGTTGAGAGCGTTGAGTTTCCATGGGAGACCCCTGCTGGCTAGTTGATAGGACAACAACAGGGAAGAACCTCAGGATAACCTCAGGCCAGGGAGCAAGATATGGAGAGAGACCTTCACACAGGCAACACAACTGACCTCCACATATTGCAGGCCACTGCTAATGTGCTCTTATTGATGAGCACACACACATACACACTGAGTGGGAGGCACAGATACAGAGAGGTCACCATGTTTCCCACTGTGTTCGATAAAATGACGAAATCACATTCAGAAACACTCACACACACACACACACACACACACGCTGGTATCCACCTTTCACTGGAACAAAGTCTTCAACAGCAAAGTGAATCACTTTGCATACACTGAGCAGACTTATGATTTGTGCTCATAAGGATCTGCTTCTCCTGACTCTAACATCATGTAGTCAGTCGTCTCCAATTTAAAATGAAAGAAAGCTCTTCTGGCTTTCTCGTATAAATTATGCCACTCTAACGAACAGGGAAATGTGGGCAATTCAGAGCTTAAGACATTAAATTTTTTATGTAGTATAATGGCACTCACTGGAATGGCACTGCTTTCAATGTACTGCAGCTCAGGGTTTTAGCTTGAAAGAATAATATCAGTTAAATAAGAATAAAGAATGACATTAACTCAGGCGCTGATGTTGATTTTTCTTACCTTTGAAAATACAGATGGGGGAACCTGAGTGAAAAAAAAAAACAAACCTGAAAGGCTCCACCTCTTTGAGCGCAACCTCCCAGCGGGCAGCGGGCGAAAGTTAAAAGAGGAGGAAAACAAACTGTTCACTCAAGGAGTAGATCCTCATCTTCATTACAAAGTAGCCCTTGTTTAACGCTACATCCCTGTCTCCAAACAACAAGCCGGAGCAGCTAAAAATATGATCAACATCATGAATTATACATATTTTCCACAGATCCTCTGGGTGAGCTACACTCGCGAGCGGCTTCACCACATGCTATAATTACAGAGGTTACAACGGTGGTGATAAACACAGTGCAAAGACAAATTAAAACTCACACTGCCCTCCTCCACCCACAGAGGAATTCAAACTGCTCGATGACAGAAGACTGTGCATCGTGACAAAGCTGTTTGTGAACAGGAGGATTCAGGAATGAAAGTTACAAGCCGAGACACTTCAAAGTTAACTGCTTTGTACAAACTGTGGCGTTTTGTCGGAAAAAAGCTGCCAGAGTGTCTTTTAGAACTAAACTCCTGAGGGTTTACATGCTCATCAGTGAAGTAAATAAGTGGGGCAGAGTTGTATTTGTAGAGGGGGTCTACTTATTGTGAAAGCAACGGTTCACTTCTAGAGTTTCAAGGACGATAAGCCTATACTCAAGCTACATCCCCACAGTAAAACCCACACTGATGCACTAAACTCTCAGTAATGGCTGAGATGTGTGCTGTAGCCACACAGCATGCTACACTGCTGTTCAAACGGTCTTTGAAGACAGAAACGCTTGATATCTCCATGTATGATAAAATTGTTGCATACATGTCCTCCCAGAAGCAAGAAAACCACTATATTTCTCCACTCCACTTTTATTTCCCACACCTTTGATACATCAGGCTAGCTAATCTAGCCAGCTAAATTGTTTTAAAGTCGATTTATGTTGCATGGCAACCCCCTGAACTCTTGCACAACTGTTAGCATAATGTTCTATCTATTAGCTGCTGCAGCTAATGACCTTGTGTTAGATCCTACAACCTTCACAGGTTAAAACGGAAAATAGACATTATGAATTGAACTTGTTAACTTGAACTTGTTGAACTTGTGTTATTCAATTCCAGTAAGCCGAAGGCCACAGATAGAATAAGACAAAAGGCTGTAGCTTACACCAGGCACAAGGTGACACGCAGCACGACGCAGCTGCATTGTTAGTTTCAGACCAACACAGTTGTCATTTTCAAGGCCAGAGCTCACGTTGTGTAATAGAAAATGTATATGCTTCCATCTGTGGCCATGGCATGTAGGTCTTAAAAGGAGGTATTGTCAGCTGCATTGTTAGCAACTGCACCACCAACCAGCAGAAACCTGGTCTAGAGTATTTTCCTGCTATTTAAATGGCACATTATTCAGATGTGCCTGCATATGGTAGGCAGGTTTACAACATGTGTAAATTCTGTTTGTTATACACACACAGATGTGTGGATGGGTTACGGGTGGGTGAAATCATTTATGAGGAAAATGTAAACTACATTTATGAAAATGTAAACATGGCAGCGAACAGAGCAGAGCTGCTGTCCGACCCCCCCATTGATCATTTCAGAAACTCAAAGTCTAGTTTTGTTTCTTCTGTGAAGTTTATAACTACAGTTTTTAATTTTGCTGCTTATACGTCCACAATATTTGCTGCTGTGGCATTACTGCTCTCTCCTGATTTCTCTTAACAAGAAACCACCCGATTCTCCAATTTAAATGAATACATTTAATAAATGAATAATTAAGGAAAGAAAAACAACCCACTTTTTTGCCCCTTGCACCTTACTTTGCAAGCAGATTATGCACTTTAACTAGCAAAAATGGATTTGGACATGACCTTAATGCACTTGCATCATGTGCTTCATACCATGCAATATTGATCATTTGAATAAGGTCCTAATGCTAGAAGCTCGGTTGCACTGTACTTAGGCATAGCTATACTATATGCTAATGTCAGTATGCTAATATACTTAAAATGACAATGTTAATATGTTTACCCTGTTAGCATGCTTAACTTTAATTTGCAATTAGCAATAAACATGACGTACAGCTGAGGCTAATGACAATGTCACTAGTTCTGCAGATAGTTCATCATAAACCAATGATCATGAATCAAATGTGTGACCAAATACCAGAACTTTTGACCCAGTGAAAAGTCAGTGGAACATGAATGTCTGCAGTTCCATGGAAATTATGTAAAAAGTAGTTAAGATATTTCAATGTGGACCACAGTGGTGGATCGAAGGATTTAATTACTGACATCCCCATCCCCTGCCAGTTTTTTTTTTCATAGCCACAAAAAGCTTTAGTTGTTAACAATTTTAACCTTTCTGACTTTGGTGGCTTTATATATAGGTGACATCAAGAGCCTGTGGAGATGAAAATTTCCATTCTCACAACAACAATTGGCTGTCCTTTCTGTTCTAACTGTGTAGAAGCACACTATGCATTTCATTATGAGCCCCACTACTCACTCAAATTCAGTGAGCATTAGCATGTGAAAAGTGATATATTGCTTGATGTTTCACTTCCATAAAGTTTCACAAACAACAGAACATCTGCATTTCAATCTCTGAGCATCTGGTTAATTGTACATGCAGAGCATTAGGAAAATGGAGCCAAAATATAAAAAGCTTCCTTAAATACGGAGAGAAAGAAAAAATCATTGATTATAGTTCTTGCTTCTTTCGCCAGTACACAATATCAGTAAGTTGTAGACCTTTTTTTTTCAAATATATGTATATATTTTTGTTTTATTTGTTTTTTATTATAATTTTATAAATGATCTATACAAAACATATTACTATTTTATTATTTTGACATGGCAAATAATTATTTTAAAATATGACATAATAATTATTTTCTTTTGAAAAACAAAACTTGTATTGAGATCGCAAAACAAATAAAATATTATTTTGTGTATCTCCCGCAGCCTTCCATACATTATCAAAACTTGGAATATAGAAAACAGGAACTTTTAAATGTGGACTGCATCTTGTGTATGAAATACCTTTTGGTAGTTGCTCTCAAAATGCATTTTTATTGTGGTGTTTGTGACTTCATCTCTACAGCTACACCTAAAAGTCCACTGATACCTGTACTGTGTTTGCACAATGATAACACTTATTAGAATTACATTGAGGGTGGAAAATGTTGACCATAGAGTGAAGCACAAAGGCTTCCCATTGCTATTCTCAGCACTGCGAGCATCACCATCACCACCCCAGAGCACTAGCACACTGGCTAGCTACTGTAGCGCCATGCATAATACATCAGCCAAGCTTTGAAGGGCTTTTCTCAGAAGAAATGACATCACTGAAGAAATCGCTTATGGAAGGAGGCATCAAAGAGGTGCGACTGCCCTGGGCTTCGACTCCCAAGCATGAGAACAGCAGCATCAAACAGCTGAGCTCACTGTGGTTTGGACAGCATGATGCAAGTCAGGACACTGCGAGAATAAATGAAATGTCAAGAAGCAAAGAGCTGTCCAAAAGCACTCAGCATTTTTTAAACTGCAGAAGTGGTACTTTTTAAATCTTGGAAAAGCAAATACGAGAGATGGATCTCATATATTTCATTGTGAAGGTAAAAGTGGTAGTTTAGGCTATTTCTTCATCCAGCATCACAAATCAAGTCTTCCTCCAACCAAATGCCTGACAGCATTGGCATGTGCAATTCTTAATCTATTTTACATCAAAAACAACATGCTCTAATGGATGATGTCTACTCATGAGTATTCCCCAAATATTCATCTATCTAAACATAGTCAAAGATGCCCTGTTTTACCTTGTATTTCCAGTGAGAACCAAATTTGGATTTCTTTTTGATTCTTACTCACAGGCCAAAACTTCATCTAAACACAACACCACATATCTGGAATGATTCTTGAAGCTGCGTGCCCACTTTGACTCTGCTCCTTTTTGGCTTCTTTTTATCATTATCTCCAGCAGAACAGGACGTGCCGTTGCACTCCCAGCAGCACTGATACATTTATAGCAGTTTGTACAAAAACAGTGCTGAGCTGCAGATGGGATTGAATCGTCACAAAGTGACAACAAAAAGCCAGGACCAGCGCTTCCCCCCGAGCATCTGTTTAGCTCTGTGAGTTAAAAAAGAAAACTGATGGCCAGAGACTTATTTAGCTTCTCACTACGGAAGGAACTTGTATACGCTCACGAATACGGACTGGCCTGTCCGATGCCATTGCCCTGACATATGTGCATTCTGAAAAAAAAAAAAAGGGGCGCAATTCCTCTTCAGCGAATAAAAAAATGATGCCAACTCTGCCCTGAAGTGTATGTGGTGTGGCCGCTTTCTCTATCTTTCTCTTTCTCTCTTGCAGTGCTATAAATAGTGGAGAGTGCTGCTGTCTCTCATATTTCATGTGTCACTGGCTCCCACAGTCACTGGTGAAGAATGTTCACTGCGTACATAAAGCCTCTTCTTGCCTCCTTTTGCGCGTGTATCCATTTTCTTACTCTCCTTACTGCTGTCTAATATTCTCTCCTCTCCATGCTTTAACCTAAGTGGCCAGGCCTACGCCACATGCTTCAAGTGGCAGGGGACGAGATCCTCATGTGGGGGAAATATAAGTAGAAGAGTCGCGCATGTTCAGCCACATCAAGTATTTTTAAAGAACAATCAATACAATACTTACAGTGACCCTATATGTCCTTTTTAAATCCAATATAATAAATAACTTGCGCAACATGGGAATAACAACAAATGCACCCTCCATGCTGAAGCTCACAAGCTAAAACCCTAGCTAGAGCTGCTTTTATGAGGCAGACAAATGGATGTGAGTTCAGAAGGTTGACATATGACATTATTTGAAGCATTTGTTGCATCAAATAATAATAAGTCATTCTGTGTGCTCTGTCAGACTTTTAAAATGGGGGCTTTTAGAAGAAAGGGATAAGGGGAAAGGAGAGACAGAGAAGGGAGAAACACGGGGAGAGTAAAAGAAAGGTGGAACTGAGACAAAATTTGAAGAAAAAGACATGGGAGGAAAGGAGAGAAACTCATCCAGAGGCAGCCCTGGAGTCAAGTGATGGAGAAATGTGCAAATTCTGAGAAGGCAGAAAAACAGTTAAGGTCTAAGTTTGAGCTGTGCCAAATGAATTCCGGCTTTGGTAAAAGCATTAAAAACACAACATTAAAAAGAAAAAAAAAACACAAGGTTAAAGAGTTGCATATATCGGTAACAAAAAAGAAACATAACTATTGTGATCAGTTGGAACACAAAACGTTGATGGATCACATTTTCAGTCATTTTGTTCACCACTTCCAGATGAAAATAATGAACAACTGTTGCATGGATTACCCCAAAATTTTGTACATACTTTCATGGTGCCCAGAGGACCACCAAAACCATCCAAAGGCCCATTTTTGGGGGGAGTCCAAACATTTCCTTACAATAAAGGTAACACAGTTGATTAAATATATCAACATTCTCATAGCATTATTCATTAATATGATTTACCACATTCACTATTTCCTCTGATGCACTTGCATTTTGGGATTTAAAATCCATAGCCAACTTAATTAGAGACACTCAAGACTAGCCATCGCTACTGAGGTTCAGCAAAAGTATGACACACATTTTAGCTGACAAAACGTTAAAACTTTTTTTTTAAATTTGGTGTACAGGCCACACCTTTTGCAGTTGGAGAATGTATGATTCACTTAAGGTCTACAACAATGATAAATAAAAATGTGAATGTTGGAAAAAAAACAACCCTTTATTCATTTCCATAAAATGTTTTTCAAAGCCACAGGGAGCCACTGGAGAGGGCCACAGGTTGCTTACCCCCTCAACAACTAAAAGGATGGATTGTCATCAAATGTGGTATTGTTGTTGCATGCTGTTGTGACGTATTGGCCCAATACTAATGGACACGGTGATAAATAAAACATTAAAATGTGTTCTTAACGTGCATCCTTTATTGCTTGCCCCTTCTGTGTTACTGTAGTTGTGGACTGCAGATTGTACACTCTGTAGCTGTCTTAGTAATTGTGTAATAGTAATAATCTCATTTTTCTGTGCAAATTAATTGTTTTAGTTTCTATTTTACAATTTTGCAGTAAGAATCAATGGACCAGAACCAGACTGTTGTCACTAGAAAATTAGTAATAGGGACCAAAACTGTTGACTGTTTATTTCTACTGTAAAGTGGGGCAACTTCACATGGGGGTCTATGGGGATTGACTGGTTTTACTATAAAAAGGCAGGTCAAAGAACTGCAGTTTTTGACACCTCATTTTTCAGCCCTGGAGGTTGCCACTTGGGATATGACCCATCACCAGCATGTTAACTGCCCTCCTGTGGTATAGCATACTAATACCCACAAAATATTATCTAGTTTTTTTAAAAAAGGACATTAAAAAAAAACACCAATATTGACTCCATGTACTTAAAGCCATGCTATATGCGAATGAGAAAATATTAGCATGCTGAAATACTACACTAAGATGGTTGACATGTCATCGTTACACATTAGCATTGTCATTCTGAGCACGTCAGCGCTCAGCTCAAAGCACTGCTCTGCCAACGTAAGTAAATGGCTTAAATGGCTGTGAATGCAACATGACTGCTTGTATAATCATGAGTTGCAATCAAATGTGATGAATATTAATGTAAGAGGCAGGAAAAGTCACACATATCCAGGCCTAAAACACTGCAGATACATACATCCAGCTTATCATTGTCTGATCAATGTCTTCCATTAATTAAGCTGAGAGCGAGTTAAATGAGGATAGTGTTCTTTCACTGCAACAAATCAATGAGATTCATTAACTTAGCCTGAAGGCTAAGATAAGTAAGAACACGCTGATATTTTACTATAGCTGCTCAGTGCAAATAAGGAATTCCCAGCTCTAACTTGAGCACATGGAGTGCAGTATGTTAGCCAGCTGAGTGAAAATCTCCAAGGGATTTGACCCTTAGCCAATAAACTGGAAAGTCTCTTCATCTCTCAGTCAGACACAATGCTTAGTCATCAGCGAGACGCTAAGCTCAACCTGACAAATCCTTATTAGTCAAAGTTTAAAGGTCTGAGAGAAAATATTTCCTTTGAGCTATGTTCAGAAGCTCATTCTGGGTTCCAGGCCTGTCTTTAAGGAGTGTGAGACATTTTCAATCAGCAGCTGCCAAATGCTGGAGCCGTTTTTGCCTGACTGGGTCTGGTGATAAAACACCCGAAAAAAAGTTCAACTTAGTCGACAGAGAGTGTCCGACGGCTGATTCACACCAGTTATTAAAAGTACAAGCATCTTTAATTTCATTTCATTTTCATCCAGTTCTATTTCCCAAGCGTAAATGTCCTGTTTTCTTTCTGACATCAAAGCTGATTAAAATACCTCAATCTTTTCTATGTCCCAGATGAACTGATGGGAAAAAAAAACTTCAACAAGTTCAATCTGTACTCTAATAAGTTTCCTAATGCGCAAGGCTTAAATACGTCACATGGTGTGACCGTTAATGTAAAGATGACAAAACACCACTGATATGAAAAGATGAATTACTGATTTTTAGAAAAAGCAGTCATATGCTCATTCACTAATAAGTGAGTTTCAGGTGGGTTTCTATTGATTGCATCAGTGTGTGTAGCCCCAGCCTGAGGCAGATCAATCACAGCACTCCTTTCAACTAATCCTAAATCCAGAATGGTGCACAAACAACACGGGCGTGGCCCTGTGAGCCGGGGTAATTTCACACGCAGTGACTGGAAACGGTATCCTCATTATTTGCTCTGCATATTTTGGATCTTAATATCTCATAACAAGACCTTTCCAGCTAATTAGTCCTGTTAATGTTTTTGCATATGACTACTTTTCAAGGGGGAAAAAAAACAAACAAAAACAAAACAAAATCCACATGTAGTTTTCTCTTTATGAAAGGGTTGTTCATTGTGAGCAGGGAAAGCATTGGCAGGTCATTTATTGCCGGGTCAGTTTGGTAGATCAACAAATCTGATGACTCATATCTTCTTCAAGCACAAAAGGTCCCAATGTTTGCACACACATGACCTCATCCTGGCTGTTGTGGTGACAAAATGTGAATAAAGGCTGAGTCTGCTGTTAAGGGTTAATGGACACACACAAGTAAAGATAACATATTTCATTTTCTAGACGTGTGGAACAATAAAGTGCAGTGACCCTTTACCGGCAAAAGGGACCACCTTTTTGTCTAGACATGAGTCTACAGCCATGCTAGCAGCTCTGTGGCATCAGCACAGCAGTGCTTTGAGCTAATGCTGATATCATCATGCTAACATACTCACAGTGTCAGTGCTGATATGCTGATGTTTAATGTTAGCCATGTTCACCATATTAGTTTAGCTTTACAGCATGCTAAACATTTGCAGATTAGTAATAAACACAATGTACATCAGAGGCTAATGAGAATGCCATTAGTTTTGCAGGCATTTAGTCATAAACCAAAGTATTGGAGAAATGCAAAATTTGACCTGATGGTGGCGCTAGATGAAAAGTTGAAAGATCGCAAAAGTTATTACAATCTATTCTAAAAGAAGACATACATTTCTGCAGCAAATTTCATGACAATCCAACCCATGGCCTTTGAGATATTTTGCCCCAAACCATAAAAGTAATTAGGAGTCATTATCTAAAAACCATGAATGTCTGTAAAAGATACTGTGCCAGTCCATGAGGAAGATGTTGAGATATTTCACTGGAAGTGGAAATTTGACCCTCTGATGTTGCTAGATATAGAACTTAGGGGATGACCAAAATCATAGGATTCACTAACTATTTTCGGTGTACAGCAGCTAAAGCCTTTTAGGTTACATCACATGCTAATTTGTATATCAGTGATGTCAGTGTGTGATTTGGACAAAAAAAAAGTGCCAGTACCCTTATTCAGGAGTTGCATCAGGTGTCTTGGATATATTCATATTCATATGCATATCTTGGTAATATTCCACTTTAAATGTATTTTTGTTTGCATTTCATTACATATATTACAGACAACAGACATTTCCACAGTTGCACATAAATTGGTTATTAAAAACTTTATGAAATGTCGGTGTCTGACACCAGAAGTCACTGCCCAAGTGCCGGATTTTGACAACTTTGGGGTGAGAGTGGGTTGTTAATACCATAGGAGCTATCTGGGGCAGGCTCTGTAGCAAAAGGCTTGATTCTCACATAATCTTGTCATTCTCGCATGATTGCACGTATCCAGCTGATTTGCCAGGTAACATGACTTGGGCAGATGTAGAGGAGGAGAGTGAGGCTGTAAATACATGTTGTAACACTTGAAATAATTGTTCCCAGGAACCTTAAAGCTGACGTTTAAAAATAATAGTCTTTTGTTTTTAACGCGTGTTGTCTCAGGTGAGGCAGTTGTTTCTTTTTTATTTGTATGGAAGTTCCAGATAAAAGAAGAAAATAATCAAATGGGATGAAGTATGGTACTTTTTTTTAAGCCATTTATTAACTGATTTCTAATTATTCATTTATGTCTTTGACTTTCTCTGTTTATCTGTATTATTGCTGTTGTGCTGCTGCAACAATTGTATTTTAGGTTAGGTTTATCTTGTCTTATCTTAAACTCTGTGTATTTTGAGCCCAACTAAAACTTTAATAGCCATCAAAGGAGTCCCATGAACAAAAAAAAATGAATATCAGTGACTGAAATAAAGTTGCTAAAGTAATCTTGGCAATCTTGGATTCCTCCTTTGTGCATCATGAATATCTTTAGCAAATATGGCAATCTATCAAATAGTTATCGTCTCATATTGGCATTCTTGTCTGGCGTTGCTTGTACCCATGCATGCACACATGCAAAGGCATGTTTCCATCTAGAAATGTATTCCAATGAAGCACAGTGACCTTTCACTGGTAAAAGTGACAATCTGACGTCTGGACATGTCTTAAAATTCTACCACAACTATGTCAGAGCTAGGTTAGCGCTAAACCAACCTCACTATTCCGAAGTACAATGACAAAGAATGGACATAGTCAACTAGGAGTGCTGCTTTGCTGCCTGAAATCTTTGGTTTGCACCCGTCTGAATGGGACACCAAAGTGCTGAGCAAACCTTTAAGATAAAGAGGAGATTAGTTGCCGTCAGGGCGCTGGCTGGATGTGAGTACAGTGAATGAAGAGGCATTAAAGCCAGACAAAGCTGGGCTGCACTGGCCTTACGCCACTTCCTCTGCTGCACGCGTACACACACACATACACACACACAAACTCACTCATACAAAAACCTGCAAGCAAGCAAATGCTTGCACAGGGTTAGAAATTAATGAGAGCTTGGGGCACCAAAATGCCCTTTAAAGTTTAAAAAATGCTTACGAAATAAAAACTGTCGCAGTAAAAGAAAAGATAGCATCCCCACCCATTTTTTTGGTTGTGCTATTTTTTTTTTTTTTTTTTTTTTTTCACCATCTTCATATTTAATTGGCTGAGCTGTCATTTCCTCCCATGAAATGTCCACTTCAGGTTATCTTTGGGGTTAGAAAAATGGAAGTGTTTCTGGTCAGAACACAATCAAGGACACAGCCTGGAGCAAAAGATTACACTGACACCATGCAGTCTGCAACAGACCCCACACAAACCACCATGTCAGCAAAAGCGAAGCAACCAACAGGGTTGAAAACTAAACAATGGCGCCCAGGAGGGTGTGGTGGTTGAGGACAAAGAAGAAAATAACGTTTTCACTAACTCCCATCACTGGTAAAAGTTAAAAGAAATCTTAGACGTGCAATTTTAGCATTTAATAGGCAATATAAAGTGCAGACACTAAAAAGACCAAAGCTTGAAACAAAAATCACAAGGGGGCAAAACATGCCCTCAGAAAAGCCATTCATTTCGCACCCAGATGAAAATTCTCTTTCTGCCACCATCTGTGAAAAATCTGTATGAATTCATCGTCTGCCAAAGAACACAGGCAGTCAAATAAAGCAGAGTGAGAACTGTTCTCATCAAGGTGATAAGTGATGAATGGGTGTTTGACCAACACAATCTGTCATTTTTTTAACTTCACAGCTCCAAAAAAGCTCTGCAGGACATAATGGCTTTCTCTCAGCAGTATTATGGATAAGAAGCTCATTTGTAATTATGTAAGGCCCACTTACACATAAGAGTTCATAAACGCTAAAGGCATGTGAGAACAAAGAGCGGCTGTCAGGCTGCAGCCAGTCCTCCAACGCCCACCCAGCCCAACACACACACACACACACACACACACACACACACACACACACACACACACGCACACACACACATGCAAAAAGACAAGGGCGTGCAAAGTCACATTTATATTTGAGCATACAAGATAAAAGAACAACCAGCATTCAGTGAAATAGACTGAGTGAGCAGGTAAATAGGTCTGAAAGCTCTGCCACCTACTATGTTTGTCCTGCTCAGTCCAATGAAATCATGATGGGCAAATAAAGAGCAGAACATGAGCATACGAGAGTTTATATACCCTAAAACAAATGAGGCATTGGCTGGGGAGAATAGAAGGTAGTTCTAATATTTGGCATGTTCATTTAAGTGCTTTGAGAGCTCGCCTTGATGGCTGATGTGTACACTTGTTAAACCATCATGTCTTTTCTACACATGTGAAATAAAGAATACGTGATGTGCAGGTGTAGAGGCCCTTTTTCAGAGGCATACTGGGTAACCAAAGTAATGCAATGAGTCACACAGGAAATTCTTTTTACTCTAATGTGATACGGTTACTTTTTGTTTGGTAATATGTGATGAGTTACTTTTCAATTAGTATATTTTTAGTACTGGAACTTGGGTATCATATGGACAGTAGTATGGGAAAATGTAACAATTCGCAGCCCTTTCTAGTTTTCTTACTTTGATTAGTTTTCTACAAATCTACAAATGTTTTAAACTGGCAATAGAAAAAAACATGCAAGTACAGAAGTGTTGCACTCAAATGCGTCCCAGTGGCTTTGCTTTGTCTTGAAGTATGCTAAAGAAGACATTTATGCATAGCAAAAAGATGAATGTTATATTCTACCTAAGCTTTTTACTAAAAGGATATATATTCAGATGTAACTCCTTTGTGATCGCTTACATTTTGATTAGTAACTGCAATTTAATGACATTTTTCTGTTACTGTAAAATGAATTTAATTTAGTAACTGCACTACACATAACTAATTAGTCACTTGCCAACACTTGCCGTTAGCGACATATGTTGAGGTTAGCACAACAAGCTGATTAGCGTTCAAGTCAGTCACACTATGTCAAGTGCAAATGGTAAACAGACTTGCAGCTGTACAGTGTCTTGCTAGTCTTAAGAGTGGTTTTCAACTACAGAGTCACACAATCACCCTTTTACACACTGGTGGCTGAGACTACCGTACAAGCTGACACACCAGTGACACAGCCATCGGGAGCAATTTAGGGATCGGTATCTTGCCCAAGGATACTTTCACACAACACAGACAGGAGGAGCTGGGGATCGAACTGCTGATCTTCCGATTAGTGGATGACCCTCTCTACTTTCTGAGCCACAGCTGCCCAAAATTCAATGCTGGAACTGGAAGCTACAACAGCAACAGAGAGACAGCTGTGTATAAGACAAGGACGGTGTCTACCGCTGTAATCAGTGTGAATGGAAACATATCCAACATGCCCTTGCACCTTCGACAGCATCACCAAAATGCGCCGATCACCAGGAGGATAAAAGTTTGGGTGCTCTGAATGTTTAGCCAAAGCATCTTGTGTATATAGGTATTTTCAGTTTCATAGAACAAGCGATGCTTTACAGTTCAGGTCAGTGTTTAGTGTTCATACGCTGTAATAAGTGTATGAAATAGTTAGTTTCCAAAATAACTAGTGGATAAAATATTAGCACAGTCCCCAGTAACAGGAATGTGTCCGTCTTTTATACTTGCACTTTTTTCTGCTGTATCGAACCTGCACCCAACAGTGACTCCGACACCATTCCATTGTTTTATGAACAGGCTGCATATGCTGCACATGTAAATGTGTTTTCAATATTTGTCACACATGTTGCAGAAACAAGCATTTGTCCACACACAAACATACAGTAACAAACCAGACGGGGAGACCTTTCCTGCCCCCCACCCACCCACCCACTCACGCTCTCCCTTACTACAAGCTAATTGGGAGTCGCCCCTCGCTGACCTCCCCTCATGCACCGAAAGAGTCATCGCCATGACAGCAGAGTCTTGCTCATTATCCCCAACAAGGGTCGGCCTTGTTAGAGCCCAAACTGCCACACCGCACCTGGCTGACATCACAGCAAACCCGAGTCCCTGTTGCCACGACAACCACAACTTGGCAACCGCAACTTGGCAACGTCCCACTCCACGGGGGATTGATTGGGTGAGCAATGCAGTGAGAGGTGGATTAGGAGGAGTATTATTGTCTCCCTCGGTGCAGAGGGACACGCGGGGTCTGAGCTTTGCCAGACACTGAGAGGATGGTGGACTCAATGAAACAATGATGACAGCCCTGGCCCGAACTTGGTTTAACACAGAGATGAAAGATGCCTCTCATGTATCCATTGCTCATTAATTTGCTAATGTGCTGCAGTGATTAAAAAAAAATACTGTGGTGCTCTTCTGGCTAAGCTGACTGAGCCTTATTCCATGTATTTTTTGATTAGTAAATTGAGCTAAATGGCACTATTCAACTGAGAAGAGTGGGACAGACATGGTTGCATTTTCACTCAAGTGTCTGTTTAATACACAACCAAATAGGTGCTGTAGTAAATATAGGTCCAGAGCGATTTTGCAAGGACAGTTTTCCGGCTGTAAAGTGCACACTCAACCATGGAGTGAAATGAACAAAATTCAAGTGACAAAATGATGTGTCCGACAAACAACCATTACCCTCTCCATAGCTCCCGCTCTGCTCCTCTCTCCTCTTAGGGCAGCAGAGAAGAGGGAAAACCACTCAGTGCCTGAGACAGGGAAGCAAAGTGCAGCTGTTATTTGTCATCATCCATTAGTGAACCAGCCGGACCCACAAGTGGAAGCTGCAGAGATGGGAAATGGTTGGTGGTCACTCTATCACACAGTTTTTGCACCTGATCAGGGCTATATGTAATTATATACCGTGTACACAGTGTGGGTCAACACTGGCACTGTTAGACCTCCATATCTGCCTTAATTCATATGCACTCAGGATTTAATTCCTCACCTGGTTAGTCAAGCAACCTGGTCACTCTCTGTGTTGTAAATGCAGAAAGTAGTGTGCTCTTCAAGGGTCGAGTCTGGATGGTAACTCCAGATGTGCAAAAAATCCTGCAAGTTTCATGTTCCATGTTTCAAGTGATCAGTTTAACCCAAACCATTATCTTTCCCTAACCAAGTGCTTTTTGTGCCTAAACCTAATCAGACCTTAACCACAGTGATGTCACATCATACAACAGTGAGACAAGAATCTTTTGAAGTGACTCGCATAAGCTTTGCAAATCTAGGGTTACCATAACTGTGGCCATGACCCTTTTTAAGTAATGAGGGGGTGTGGAGGTTGGATTGGTGGACAGGTGTGTCGTACACCTGAGTTTGGAGAATGCAGTTTGCATCCGATCACATTTGCCTTAACCCTAACTGTAGCCACAAACTTGAACCATGCCTAACCTTAACTAAACTTTAACCATGGTTTATTTACCATAACCAGCATCTTTCCCTAACTTTAACCATACTATAGTTGCCATACGCAAAAAAAGTGAAACCTTTAAAATGGCTGTCATTGAATGTAATCCAGGGTTTTGTGGAATCATCCATTATTCACATTCATGTCTGGCAGCAGGGGTGGTTATAAAGTCAGCACACTGTAGTGGTTCTGCTACTTCCTGACTTGGTAAATGCACTGAAAAATCTGCAAAGCCATCATATACTTGATGCCTCACCCAAAAGATGCACAGCCACCGCATAGTACATAAAAGTCAGATCATTCCTTGATGTGAAGTTTCACAGAGATAACACTAGTTAATTACAACAATGCATAAAATGCCAGGTAAAAAAAATGGTTGCACACAAATATTCTGAGCAAACTGCATTAAGTTTCATTAGGTACATCTCTATTTTGTGGAAATTCTGACAAAAACCCCAGTCTTTTCAATAAAAAATAATGGGACAGTTCTTTCATTCATTATTCATTTCATGAATTAATGAGGTACTGACCTGTATAAACCTGCCACCCAGTAAGCCTGAGGAAGATAAGCAGGTATGATTTGTGTAGTATACACAGAGGAAACTATGTGATCTTCTTTAACCACATTTTTTTAACCATCTTGTAAATGTTTCCGGTGGGGATTTCTCTTATCATGCAGAGCTTTCTGTGGAATGAATTCAGTCAAACTTTTGAACCTTCAGCTGTTTTTGCTTGTTATATTTTTACTCCATCTACTGACAAACTCACGGCAACAGTCATTATATGTCTTAACTCTGATATGCTTTTAGTTGATGTGTCAGTGATATTGTACATGATCTGTTGTTTGTATGAACCACAAGCTCCAGACTTCAACTGTTGAGTCACTGGTTTCAGCTGCACACTGGCTTATGCACAGACGTTTCCTCATCTTTGGGATATTTAGTTTCACACATATTCAACAAATGTGGGAGCAAGCTAAATGTAAGTTACAGATTTTTAAAAGCTATACTATTGGACTGGCAATACAGTAGAGAATCATCAGCAAATACATAAATTTGCAATTGTGACTGATGAGGAAATGTAATTAAAAACTGGAGTGGAAATAAACTAAACCTGAAGGAACATCTGCATTAACATTCAAAACATCAGAATTTTTACCACCAGTAACACACACCATAAAGCTATACAGTCGGATCTAACAGTGGAGCATTAATATAAGAGGACAGAGAGATCGACTATATCTAAAGGCCAATCACAGTTGTACAAAGTTGATGCGTTTATACGGCATCATTAATCACTATGGTGGTAGCAGTAAATGTGCAGTGACCTTGCTCTCAACCCCACTTACACGAGACTGCACTGATATGACTGAAGAGAAAGGCCTTAAACTATATGTTAAAACTGGAGACAGTGTAGATAACTGAATTAAGAGAGCAATAATAACACCACTAGATTCCGTACTGGTTGAAAATGTGTTATTTTTTTCTGGTTTGTCCTTTTTGTTGAAGGCTTTTTGTTTTCAAAATAACTTAATTGCTTTAACATTAGTCTTTGATCCTAATAATGACTGTCAGCTACAACATTGTGTTGCTAAATTACTGCCTTTTGTCTTACTAGTTCATTTAATTTAATTATTTTACTAATATCATTATTTTAGTTTTCTTTTAATATTTTACTGTTATCTTTAGCTATGCTTAGTTTTTAAAATAATGGTTATAATGTGTCTAACAGTGCTAGATGAATTGATTTTATTTTTATTATGCCTTGCAGGTCAATGTGGGCAATGATGTTGGCAACTCATCCAGCTTTGTGCATCTCCTACTGTGTTTCTGCTCTGAACGGTTCAAGGAATAAAGAGGTTGTTGACCAGGCAACCTATCTTCCCCATCTCACCGAAGGAGAGGGGGGGGCGCCAGCTGCGATATGAATCAGATGCAGCCATGATTGGAATACAATGACCTGGCAACACACGGTCTCTCTCTTTCTCTCTCTCTTGCCATGTGTCTCTCTTTCTGAACAAGGTTATCAGCCGAGATTATCAGGTTAGGACAATAGATGGCTGATTCACATAGTGAATGGTTTTGGCACAAAGCATATCTCGGCTTGTGATTGCCAATTCTTCTCACATAGAACTGTGGTTGTTTTAAAAGTAAAACAAGGGCAAATTGTGACAGATATCATCACTGGTATATTACTATTATTAATTGTAGCAGTGGCAGAGGAACTTTGAGCCTTTTTTTTTTTTTTTTTTTTTTTACAAATTTTACAAAAGTATTTACAAAATTCTAATTATTAGCAGCACCACTCATACTACCATCTCCACCAAGAACCCCCAGTTAAATACTGCTGTTTCTTCTATATAATCTTACTACATAAAATCTACAGGGGGTTGATGAAATAACATAACCACTCATGAAAAACAACTTTAACTTTGAAGTTACTAAAGCATGCTAATGCTGCTATAAAAGTGGGTCATATGATGTCTCATACTAATTAAGTATTTGTCAACCGCCCTATATGCTTTATACAGTATCTGTAGTGTCCCCAGTGACTAGTCTCAACTGGTGGAAGCTGTTCTTCTTTCTCACAGCAGTTCTTGATTTTTAACACTGTACTCCTTGAGGTATTGCATAATTTAGCAGTTTTTGGACTGATGCGCCTGCAGTTTAAGCACAGATGATCTAACAGCTTCCGATTTTGTGTCAGTTGTCACATTACACCCTGAATGCTCACACGTTAAAGTGCTGATTGCTACACGTTTTTATCAATGACAAATACTGCTAACTGGCATGAAACCTAATTAGGATTCACCTTTGAGGCAGTTGTTGTAATTAGGTTACGACAAGGCTAGAGGACAGCTTGGGTCTATTTATTATAGTTTTGGCCACCATTTCTATTGGTAATAATAGCACTGTACACACCAAGCTAATTGATGAGATTTGGGAATATGATGTCACTGAAAAGAATCTCAACAGACAAGAAAGAAAAGCAGTCAGATCCTGGATCAGCTTTGGCCTACTCTTGATGCAATAGCTCTGCACGCTTACAGTTTTCGTGTGCAATAATGAATTAATCCGAACATTCAAGATAATTGTACACTTTTCTGACCACTCATGTTTCTTGTCCCATTGAACTCCCAAAGGTTTCCAAGTCTTATCATATTTTTACAGTGAGATGTTATCATAGCCATAACATTAGAAATGATGGCTAAACCTACAAATTCAAATACTAATGCACCCGAGAAATCCTTAAAAGTATATTGTCATTGTTTTCATCACCTTGTCCATCCCATCTCTCTCATAGCCTTGAAAGCTTATTTAAAAGACTTTTCCAAATCAAATGCATCTAGACCGAGAAAGCAACAGAAACAATAAATCTTGACTCTAGATGTTGTGAAGGGGCAGTAATTCACGTCTCGGATCTGTCTCAGCAAGAGGTTATTAAGAGTTTGTCCACATCTCATGTATCATCTTCTTAATATAAAAACTTAATGAAGCCTGTTGAGGCTGCAGCAGCCGAGGCGAGTCTTTGGAAAAGGATGATAACACGCTCTTAACACCTCTCTGAACCGTGGCGGAGTGCATCACTTTTCACAATTTTCACTCGGGACGTTAGTATAGGGTCACTCCACCATCCACCATGAATCTTTGGCAATTAGGCAGAGAAATGAAGAGAGGGTTGGGAGAGAGGTGGGGGGGTACTTTCTTATACCCCAGGGTAGCAGGTGAATGGACTCTGAAGATTTCTGGCTTCCTGTAATGCTGCTTAGTGTGTTTCAGGAATGTGTGCGGCAACATTTGGGAAAAGAAGCTCTTTGATCAGTTAAATGTTGTGTGACGAGAACACTGTCTGGCAGTTTCACCTGTGTGTGTTGATGTAAGTGTTTAGAGCTCCACTTTGAGATGTTGCTAATCTAGCTTGTAGCAGTCAGTTAAGTCAAGCTGTTAGTGTGCACTCTGGCAGACCAAATGAATACTGGAAACAAGAAGATGACATTGTGATTATGTTTGTGCCATGGGAAAAGAGCTTGTTTAAAATACTGCTAATGATATCTATCTTTTTTTTTGGATTACGAGGCCAGATAGTCGGAAAACAGTGGTTCCCAACATGAAGGTCGGGATCCCAGAAGGGGGTCACAGGATTAATTTGAGCTGTCACGACATGTATATTTAGACTTTTTTTCTTATCTTTACTTTTTGTTATTGTAAATCACGGTTTAGTTTTATGTCTTTAGGTCTCTAAAAAATATTCAAATTAATGAAGCTGGGAAAAGAGGTCAAGAAGTCGTGGGTATACAATATTTAGTTTAAAAGCTTTCAAAGTTTGCTAATTTGGTAAATTCGTTCTCATGCCGTGAGTTAGATAAGAAGTATGAAACCACTTACTGGTCCTTTAAATATGAAGCTGTCATCATGTTGATGTTGCCATGCAACCATTCAATTTTAATTAATTTATATACTTTATTAGGGCGGCACGGTGGTGTGGTGGTTAGCACACCACCGTGCTGTCTGTCTCTATGTGTCAGCCCTGCGATAGTCTGGCGATCTGTCCAGGGTGTATGTCAGCTGGGATAGGCTCCAGCCCCCCCGCGACCCTCACGAGGATGAAGCGGTTAGAAGATGAATGAATGAATGATTATACTTTATTAATCTCCCTGAGGGGAAATTCATTAAGTTATAAGTTATTAAGTTAGTGTACCCAACCCATGACTGTATAAATAGATCTGTATACAGTGTTGGAGGCAGGGCCCCGTTCATACTATGAAAGTTGCTCAGTGGCAAATGAGGGCAAAGACGTTTGACTCTCTGACCATAGAATTAACTTGATCTTCCGCATCATTGGGCCCATAGAGGAAGCACACTACAGACTTCTGCAGGCCAAGTGGCTAACTCCCAGTTTGCCCCTCCATCAGCTCAAATGGGACTAAAATTATTTAATCATGTTGCTTTCGAAGACTTTTCGAAATGCTATCAAACTGAATGGATCAAGTCCCCATAGTGAAACAAGGTATTTCTCTGGGTTGCAATACTACAAAAATTATCCACTGATCAACAGAGTTCCCTTTTAATATAAGTTCATTTGATAGACAAGGAAATTGTAATTCCATTGTTTGACCACTATTTCAAATGGCTTCAGAACCTGGTTCTGTTAATGGGGGCTGGTCTTGATGAAGAGATAATCCTCCACAAACCCCCCTCTGTTGAACCTCAATTTGTCATTGTTACACTTTGGTGTTTGCAAAGATTAAACAAGTTATGAAGTGTTGATTTTGTTAGTTTTGGATGATACTGCTGTTCCCCCCTTCTTTAAGTCTTTATGCTAAGCTAAGCTATCTGGCTGCCTGCTGTAGCTTCATCTTTAGCATACAAATATGGGAATGGAATCAATCTTCTTCTGAGGAAAGTGAGGAGTCAGTGCAAATACTAGAACCACAGTCTTAAAACACAAAGGCTAAAAAACATAAGAAGAACAAATTGCTACCCTCTGATCAAGTGATCCGTTTTGTTTTGATTGGTTCCAGTGTTATGTATGAGCTGTGACTCTCCATTGGTCTGGTGGGCGGTTGCATATTTCACCCACAGGATACAGAGATTAAAAGGCAGGGTAACTAGCATCAGTTCTCTACCAGCCGCCTCAATGAATATGAACACATCATCATGATTACTAAGCTCATTTTTACGCTGCCATATCCACTGATCTTTGTCATGTTTTTCCTCTCAAACCTGATGGAAAACATCTGCTACAACATGCTGTCTGTGCCTAAATACAATGGTCAATGTGAAACAAGCAGCCTGTTGATAACCCATTTAATGAGATATCTCACTGCCAGACAATCTGCTCTCAGAAGCCTCTCTCTGGCTTCCCCCAACCCCCCAATGTCCATCACATTAAACTTCTTATTAAGGCTGGGTAGCTCCTCCATCTTGGGAGTGATCTGTGATCTACAACACGATAGCCCCTAAGAGAGAACACAGGAATTAACTTTTAAATGAGGCATCATAAACTGCCATGCAACCCACAGTGACTGGAGATCCTGTTAGGCTATATGAGGGCTAATTCAGTAGGCACAAGCAGGCCCCAATTTCTGCCAGGTCACAGAGCAGAAATCCACACACAATTAACATGAGCAAACATCATGATGCTCTCTGCTGAAACACAGTATAATCTTGGCAATGTGATGAATGAGATGAATTACTCTACAGTGGGGAGGAGAAACAGCCTGGAGCTGATCAGAAACACACTGTGATGTTTTTAGTGATCAACATGGAGCGATTCAAGCAGGCAGGCCGGAGCTGGAGCACACAGGCAGCAAGGTGCTCTTCATCCAGTTCACATGCCTGCTGCTGATGATGGCTGAGGGAAACAAATATTCTGATCGTCCCAGCATCGCCCTGCAAAGGCAACACAAAGGCGGTGCAGCCGGTCACGATGAGCCGCTGTCACCTGTGATAATCACGCGAATATCGCTCACATTTAGGTCAATCTGAAAGTAATACGGTTATCGCATCAGCCAACCCCCCCTCCCTCATCATCCGACCCCCACACACCCTCCTATGGATGGATGGATAGATGGCGAGTCTAGCTGAAATGGGGGGGTTTCCATTTTCAGTCCACGACCAATGCAAGCGCACCACAGCCCTTTAGCGCATCATAATAAAAAGCACAATCCACACCACGCCTCGGAATAAACTGACACATAATAGCAAAAAAACATCTGGCACACAGTTCGAACATAATACAGCAGCCAGCCATATTCCCAGCAGGCTGACACATTCTAGCATTTTTCAAGCATTCGCACAGATGGGAGGTGTGAGACGAGCGGAATGAGGAAACTGGAATGACATTGCGCCTGCTTACTGTAAAATAAATTCCCTCGGGGGATGGAGAGCCTCCTTTTTCCCTCTTGACTCCCCTCCTTTCCGACGTGCGAATTTCCCGAAATTCAGACCATGCAAAACAGGTAGTCAGTCATTCCGCCCTCCGAAGTATTTGGTCCAGCGCGGTGGGCGAGAGGAGAAGGCAAGAGGCAGCATCCGAGAGGAGAGCGCCAGCTGTGGGGAGGAAATGAGGAAGGAAGGAAGGAGCGGCCGGGCCGGAGCGCTGCGCACAGGAGAGGAGGCAGGAAGAGAAGCAGAGGTGCTGTCTCCCTCTCTCTCTTTCTCTCTCTCTCTATCTCTCTCTCTCTCTCTCCTCTAGTTCTCAATACAACATCCCCCCATCCCTGCCAGACAGACTGACAGACGACTTGGGTACCAGTGTCAGCAGCGACACCCACCGGGGATGAGAGGAACTACTGTATGGGGGGTGATTAATGCCGCAAGAGAGTCAGCAGCTGGAAAAGGAAAGCACCGACAAAGGCTGGTGCAGGTGCGTCAATAAACATTTAAAACCAACTAAAATCATAATTACTTATCCCCTGTTTCAAAAAGTAATCATGTCATTGTGATTTTTACGTTTATTTTCAATATTTTGTTATTATTTAACAAATGAAAAAGGTCTTGGGTACCATAAAACCTCAATTAATAGCCTGGGCTATTATTTGCTTAAATCACTGAAATCAACAGGCCTGTTTTTTCCACGCAAAGCTTAATCAGCAAAGATTGTGAGTAAAATCAAATTGTTTATCTAAACCAGTATAAATATAGCTTGTTCAAAAATTGGGCTTTAGATAATATAGCCTATAAATTATGAATCATTCATTTGATCTAGCTCTGACAAATAATGCATCAGAGAGATATAAAGTCACACTCGAGGACACCATTTTATCCTGTTAAAACAATACTCACCACTTGGATTAATTTTTATGAAAAACCCTTTTGATTCTTTCGATCTGAGAACCCTAATGGACTAAAGGAAAATGAAAATGAATGACTTACAGGGTAATAGAGGAATGGACACATAATTTGAGGTAGCCAACAACCCAGTTTAATACATCTGAAGAACTTCTATTAAAAAAGATAATTCAACTGTTTGGCAACCAGACCAGGCATCTAATTGAGACAGGTGTTTATTTGTCAAATTGTGTAGCCATATCGGGCTAGTAAAAGTGCCTAGACATTATATTGGGACAGGGCTTTTAATTTAAGTTTTACGGTATATTAATGCAGCCATAAGACGTTTTTTAACAATCTTAAAGGGGAAGTTCAGTTTTTTACAACCTGGACCTTATTTCTGGCATTAAATACAGTTGTTTATTCACCCAGATAAGTTTGGTGTCATTCGGAAGATATTTAGATCTGCTTTAGAGCCGTGTATATCCATATAGTGGGAATGATCGGGGCACCAACAATGAGGCTCTAAATAACACATTATCTGCCACGAAACTCGTTCATTTCACCAATATGTTTTTATGAATCGCTAGAGTTGCTTGTCATCATCATCCGGGTCATTTATACTGACCTACTAACCTCTGACATTAGGTTAGTGAGAACCGTACCTATTTAAAGCCAAACATTTATGTTTTTTTCTAACCCTAACCAGAGACTTTCTGCCTAATCTTAAGGGCATAAACATAAAAACAAAGTGTTTTACCTACAAGCAGAAACTGTACATTTCCTGTGACAATGGAAATGTTTTTTTTAATTTTTTTTTAAAACACAATGCATGTGACAAGAATCAGTTGAGACGTAGGAGGCTACTTAGTGTGTCATATTTTGGCTTATTTAAAATGAAAATGTAGTCTTTATTAGTAATAATTAAGTATAATTAATTAGTTTTGGTGCCTTAACCCACATGTGCCAATATCATGCAATTTTAACACATTATGTGCCATCACCACATAATGTGGTGTTAAGAAGGCATGGTCATTTCATGTATTTCTGTGAGATCACACAGATTTAAAGCCTCATAAATGCTATTTCTGGAGTGTGCTGTTATTAGAGGAAACAGTATTTTAGAGAGCCTCTTTTAACCAGTGTGCTTCAAACCAAAGGTTAATGTGCTAACATGGGCTACAACAATCTGGCTGGATACCTTTTGGTTGACAGGTACTCTTGCCACTGTAACAGTGTTTGTCAGTTATGTTTGCAAATGTCAACTTTTACCAGTAAGTTGTTCCTTTTTTAACAGTTTCAACAAGAAGGTTCATTGTTTTTCTTAAATAACCATATCATAAAATCTGTTTTTTCTGCCGCCTTAACATATTCCACCCCATTCTGTGTCCCATCAGTTTTGAAACCAAACCCTCCCCCTTGGTTAAATAAGCAAGAATAGAATATACAATACGAACAGACAGACATGCCAAATCAGGACAAAGCCTTTACTAGAGGGAGTTACAACACAAATGGAGACTGGGAAAAGTTTGTAACCCAGTTGAACTGAGCTCTGTATATCCTCTGACTCTTTCCTATCTCTGGCTTTATCTATATTTGTCTCCCTCTCTTTCTGCCTCTCCCTTTCTTTCACTTCCTCTTTGTCTAACATTTCTTTGTTCAGTCAACTGTAAGCTATTTCCAAATGCCACAGTCAGTGGCATCAATGGCAAACTAAATCTTGCACACATTGTTCTCGCATGCACTGTTTGCTTCATTGCACAAGAAATGACTTTGGATGCTCAGATTATCTACACACATTGCAGCCCAAATGTCATACTTTAACGGTGGAAGAATCAGTGCTTTGTTGATGCAAAACCTTGAAATATGACAATAAGCATTTTCATGGGCGTATGATGCAACAATGCACATTTCTAATTTGTATTACCCTGTAAATCTATATTCATCTATTTGCTGTATGATCCCCAGTATGCTCTCCTCACAGTTTCATGCAGTATACTTCATTTGAGCTATTCTTATCTGTAGCCTATCCTCTGCTGCTCTAATGACCTGACATCTCCACAGGGATCATTAAAGTTTCATCTGACCTAATCTAAAAATTGAAGTCCCCTTAAGCAAGGCACTTGTCTGCTCCACTGAAGCTGCTCAGTGTCCATCAGTAGGGAATGTGGCTATACTGAGAAGCTGCTCGCAGGTGTCAGTATGTGTGCGTGTGTGTGTGTGTGTGAAGCACAATGCTGCAGGGAGGAACACATGCTCATTTAAACCTATGTTAACACAAAAGAATATGTGAGCCTGTGGTATTAGACTCAAAGTGGTGATGAGACAGTGTGCTGATTATGCAGCAGTGGTAATCTGCACAGTGCTATGTCTGGCTTTTGGAAACTGGCAACGAAAACAAACAAAGCACCCACCTACCACAGTGGTGCACGGTGATGGCATGCGAGCGAGACAGGGAGAAAAAGAGAGGCTGTGAAGTCAAGATCTACAGCCTCAAATGAAGGACAAAGTGAGTCACTCAGTCTGAGCCTGAGTGACTCATTTTGTCCTTCATTTGTCTACCCATCATTTATTCATCTATCCATTAACATCCATACTGTGTTACCTAAGGAGGTGAGAAGCAAGGTTGTAAAGATGTGTGAATGTTTTCATTAAAGACCCATTCTAATTTTGTAAACATATACTCAGCCATTAAAAAGTTTGGAATTGGTTGCCACGAAAGCTTGATTGGGTCTAGTGAGATGTTTGAGAGGATTAATGTATAGTATATGTTTGAGTGGTCTTCATTGCTTTTAGTTTGTAGAAATTCCAATTTGATGCTACTTTGTATGAAGGGTTTGTTTTTTACATGGAGAACAAAATACTTTTCAATGGTATAACCAGACTGACAACTGAAAGTGCAGAAAGAGACAAAAATCCCTCTGAGTAACAGTTCAACAGGAAGAGAGGAATCACCGATCATTGGCAAAAGAAACTGGAAGTTCAGCATCTGTGCAGATTAAAATAGAGACATGTTCCTGTTTCAGTGTCAAGTGCACAATAATCAGCCCAGTTGCCAAAATAAAATGCTGCCATTGCATGTTCCTGCAAACACCGGATATGTTACATTTTTTATGTTTTATATGAATGATGTAGTTCACATTACATGTGTATGAGTTGAGTTTCTCATCAGGTGGAGGAGGGGATGGTCGGTGTGACACCAGATGGCTGTCAAGCAGCAGACCACTGTTCGAGACCAACAGCATGTATTTTTAAATGACAGGTCAGGACATTTCATTTCCTGTTCAAGCTGTTCTCATAAACTGTTTGTATGTTTTCCTACAAAAAGTAATGCACCCAAATTCATACATATCCCATGTAATCATGAGCCAGTAATTCATGAATAACCCACGCATTTTGGAAGGCTGCGATCATGTGACCAATGTGCTGATGGGAGTAAACACAGAGGAGGTCCTGAGCTGTCTGTGAGGAGGCAGGTTGGGGCGGTGGATGGGTCACAAAACACAGGACTTTCCCTTGGAGGCGGCTGTTTGGAACCCTGTGAACTTTGAGTGAATTTTAGGTCATTTTAAGGTACTTCCTCACCATGTTTCTGTTCCTAAATCTAACCTCCGTAACTTAACGTTAATTACATGAATTTACATCAGGGACTTGACATCATTCCTGGGGTGCTAATTTGTTATTATCGTATGAACTGGTGTTTGTGCATTTGTGCATGCAGGATATGTTGCCTTGTTTGTAGCGTTGAAACTAGGTATGTTGAAGGTTCAGGGTGTACGATTTAGTGACATCTAGCAGTGAGGCTGCAGAACTTAAAGTGTCTAGAAAAATGTGAAAGCATGAAAGGCCCTGTGGAACCAGTGTTTGGTTTGGCCATTCTGGGCTACTGTAGAACAACAACACACAGAGCAGGTCATTGCTCACTCTAAGGCAATGAAAAAACACATTTCAGAGAATTATAGACAAATGAAAACATAGCTATGAATATTATATTCCATTTCTGCCAATAGATGCCCAGACTATCACAGGGCTGACACATAGAAACAGGCAACCATTCAGGTTCACATTCACACCTACGGGCAATTTAGAGTCACCAATTAACCTGCATGTTTTTGGACTGTGGGAGGAAGCTGGAGTACCTGGGGAAAACCCATGCTGATATAGGAAAACATGCAGACTCTTCCAACTGTATTCTCCCCCGTCATGCAATGCAAATGGAGGTTTGAATCATTTGTTGTTCTTCTTTTCGTGCCAAAACTATTTCAAATGTACAAACATATGGTGTATGAAATTAATTATTGAAAGGAAGAAGGAAAACTATATTGTCATTCCAAACTTTTGAATGGCATCATGAATATTCCTAAACATGATTTTAGGTTGGTCCATAGACCCCATTTACACATGGTATTAATGTCTGAACCTTATCTTATGACATCTGATTACAGGCTTTTGCATTTACCTGGTATTAATAGGCATGCTTGTTATCTCGTTTTTGGCCACACTATAATTGGATCTCAATATGCAAATTAGGTGAAGCAGGTGGACTTCCAGGTCAAGGGAGGAGATTCAGTTAGCTCTATTTATTGTTCTTTTTTTTGTCATGCAGCATGGCTCTATGGTTGGCAATGGGGTCAGTCGACCAAGGAATCTCAGAAATTATGTATAATGAGATTTTATAAAGACACTCCAGATGATGAATCATACTGACTTTGCTGACCCTTACTTTTCCTTCAGTGCCACCACGAGGTTCACGTGTGGTTGGTGTAAAATGTCTCAACAACTGTTGGACGGGCTGCCATCATTCATTTGGCATGCATTTACACCTGGATGGGAAATTCGTGTTTGATTCAAAGATTGTGTCTGGTTTTATTGCATTTAACCCATTCCATCTTTACCATTCAAATTTCACAGTCAACTAACAGATGCTATGAAAAGTACTGCTCTTGGTCTTAATTAAAACCTAACAGAGTCAGATTAATGCTGAGATTTCTTATCTCCAGAGCAGCTTCTTCTCTGATAAATTCTCGTGTAGACTCAGGGCTGCTCAGGTTATGGCCAACCACGTCTTTTGTAGTGAATAAAACATGACACTGCCTTTGCTGAGGTCTGAATCATGTCCTTTTCTGTAGAAGCAGCCTGTAAAGAAATTCCTCCCACTGAAGGTTAACCTTCATCTTAAAATCAAAGAAACAGGTAGAAGCTGTGGGCAGAGACAGTCTTTGTCAGCTAGTGTTGTGTCTTTCGCAAAAGTTTCGTTCAAAAGAACAAATCTTTTGGGTGAGCAGGTTGAATCACTTCCTGAAACAATCCGTTCATTTCTCAGTTCAGTTGAGTTCTCAGTCAGTGGCAAGCAAACATGCAGGGAGTCACTGAGTGAGTGATTGGATGTTCAGTGATTCGTTCCCTGAACGTACTACACAGTGAACGTTAGCCCTGAGTGACAGACCTTTCCCTCTTCCTCCCTCTCATGTCTTGAAGTCTCAAAGTAGGATGTAGTTCCAATATTTAATTTCATGATTATGTTGCAAAATGTACAAGCTGTGCATAATAGGGTGGGACTTCAGCTTTCAGTTTTCAAACTGTATCCAACTAATCTGTTCTCAGTTTGCTAGTTAGTGAGCTAAACCAAACATCCAGCTGTGTTTCAGTTCAGAGAGTGGCACTATGCACAGTCAGAGTTCTCATCAAGCACTGAACAACATGGCGAACAAATCTTTTTAAAAGAATCATTTTAATGAGAGGATTTCTGTGATTTAGTACACTGAAGAGAACTGTTCACCAGTCAGCTTGAGAGTGAAAACTCTAACGTTTATACACTGGAGGAGGACACTGCAGGTTTTATTGATCCACTCCGAGCTGCCATAAACCATACAGCTATAATGGGATGAACACAACTGTGAGCACAGGAACTAGAGCTCATCTTTAAACCAGTGCATCCATACAGCTGCTTATTTTTTCTGTCAGATGAACATCCTGTGTCTCTTGCTTTCTTCAGCACCAGGTGCTTTGTCCACTGTTTGGGCATCATCAGCCCAAACCGGTCAGATTTTCTTCAGTTCACAGAGGAGTGTGCAATCCTTACTGTTACAACATGAAAACCTGTGGTGAGAAAAGTATTCAACACCTTTAATTAAGGAAAAGTACTGATACAACCATGAAAAAATACTCTCTTGCAAGTAAACTGCATTCAAATTCCCACTAACAGCAAAATGAACCTAGAGTAAGTTGAGGGAAGTAAGTCTACTGTACATCTCATCATTGACCCACACGTGTAAGGAACCAGAGACAACTAGAAAAATTGCATTTCCTGCGGAAATACAGTGTGAATGCTAAAGGCTGAAGCGATTTCGGAAATCTGTTGAATGAATGAAAAAAAGAATCAACATATTGATAGCTGAACAATTTCTGCAGCTGAAAATGAAGCTGAATGTTTGAAGGAGTTCAAAAGGCAGAAAGATTAATATTTTAAAAAGCTAAGAGGGCAGAAAGTTGAAGGAGGCTGAAAGACTCGAAAAAGCTGAACATTTTAATTGCTGAACATGAAGTTGAATGTTTTGAAAGAAATGAAAATAAATATAAAGAAAAGATGAAAAGCACAAGGCTGGAAGAGCTTAAAATTGAACATATTGATAGCTGAACACTTTCTGTAGCTGAACATGAAGCTGAATGTTTGATGGAGTTGAAAATGCTGAATGAGCAGACATGCTGCAGCAGGAGCAGATCCTTAAACTTTGAAGCGAAATCTGCTGAAATGTACTGCCGAAAAGCTGAAAAGGCTGAAAGAGCTGAAAAAGCTGAACATTTTAGTGGTAGAACGGTTTCAATAGCTGAACGTATGCAGAAGTTATAGCAGAATGAAATTTGAAAAATTCCCCATAAGCGGCAATGTTAAATTATTTGCAGAAAAAGCTGAATTGCTGAAAAAGTTGAAAGGTTGAAAAGCTGAAAAGCAGAAGGCTGAAAGAGCTGAAAAAGCTGAACATTTCAATGGTTGAATGGTGGTTTGAATAGCTGAAAGTATGCCGAAGTTATAGCAGATTGAAATTTGACAAATTCCCCATAAGGATGAATGGGGGAAATTTTGCAGAAAAAGCTGAATATTTCCAAAAGTATAAAAGGTAGACAAAAGAAAAATACAAGCAGTAATGTCCTTAAGAAGCTGCACATTTTGATACTTGAATGGTTTCTGTAGCACAAGATTTGTAGGAGGAGATAGGTGCCGAAAAACGTACGGAATCAGGAATAATAATAAAAAATTCCAGAAGAACAATAGTGTGAATGCCTTTAGCATTCACACTAATTAATTATGTCCACTCATCTTTCTGGCAAAACTTAAACAATTGTGATCTTTGATTGCTTCAACCTTACATCGGTGGAGTGCACCTAGGTGCCCTGATTCTTCCTACAAAATGGCAGTACCCGCAGATTAGCCAATTACCAGATTGTAGATAATGAACTCCCCTGTTACTAGTGTGCGTCTAAAGTTTCTGTGATATCCGTAGATTGCATTGGCAGAGATGAGCTGTTGTAACTGACGGGCATGACGTCATTGCTATGTTCCCAGATTCCTATATCTCTTGATATAAGCGGACATTATAAGAGATCGGTAAAGGCTAGCTTTGCTGTTCAAAATGCAAAGAACAACAGGATGTAAATGTTTCAAATGCAGTTTTCGATGATAAAAATCAGCTCAGCCACTGTGGAGATATCAATGTCTAGAAAATTATCTTGCCCATAAATTTTAGGTTAGTCAGGTTATCAGTGGGCAATAAGCTGTAGGTGGATGATTTCAACATTATGACCCAGGGAAACATACAGTGAACAATTGACCTTAGGAAAAACATTGCTGAGAATATATAACAGTCCCTCCAGGATTTTGTTGGCTGTTTTGTGATTGTTGCAGCCTCAAATGTCTGATTCCATGGCAGCTGTTCTAAAACAATTTTTTTATTGTAGTAAAATTGGGGAGCAAGTGAAAATCGTAAAAATAGTTTTATAGCTGTCATGGATTTGCAGCTTATTATTATGAGCATTAACTGTTTCCCACAGAGTTATAATCTATTTGTAATGACAGGAGGGTGGGAGGTGCCGACAGTTGTTGTTGCTGTTCGGTGCAGCGCTGAATGATGATGTCCCTGAGCTGCTCTCCTCCTGCTCTTTCCGCCCAGTTAGCACCTTTAGCATGAGCTAACACAGCGTAACATGAACTCATCCCAACTCTGTATATTTTGCTGCTTAGACAGAAGCCTTGTAGCAACGGTTAACAATCGACACCCAAATGGCTCAACTCTGTTGTTAAACCTTTTAAAGAATTTTGGGTAACGTTAGCTCTTTGATGCTAATGGCTAGCCCTGTCACTGTGTGTGTGAGTGTGTGAGACTGGTTCCCCCTGCAGTCGTCTCACGTCAGAGAGGCTGAGCGAATCAACATAGCTCTACAATGAAATTAGATTTTACTCGTTATACATAGTCATATTTGCTGTAAAGTTGGGCGATTAGACAAAATTGCAAGGTCGTGCAGAATTCACAGGGATTGGCTGTATAGGCCTATTTGCATTTTGTTGCCATCACTGGTTTTTATCAGTCCCTCCAGGGATTGATGAAACCCAAATGAGTTATATTAAGATGACACTGAGCTCAGGTACATAGAACATAAATAAGCTCAAGACACCATGTCTGCAAAGGTGGAAGAGTTAACACAATTAGCAAGACTGTATCAACTGCAGGTTTTTAAAGGCTGGTAAAATAGGCTAAGCTTAAATTTAAGCTAACAGGGAAACAACAAAGGCAACCTTGTAATGCTAAGACTTTTAAAAATGAAAGGTAGTAAGTGTAACATGATGTGGATTTAGCATAAAGAGAGTAACAGAGTAGAAAAGTAACATATTAATCTGAGACTTAACTAGTTATTAACGCTGTCAAATAACAGTGGAGGAAACAGAACAACATTTCCTACTGAAATGTGTTGCTGTAGAAGTATATAGTACAGTGGTGGAGAGGGAAGGGGGGGAACCCTTGAAACTGCTCTTTAACAACCTGATATGACATTAGTTTTTCTCTGACTGTAATATACAGTACATTTTAATTATGACTAATAGTTGTTTAATTTCATAATTCTGCAGATTTCATGGACTGGTGGCCTGTCAGCTGATAGAGCAGCAGCCATTGTGAAGACATCACTCACAGAGAGACAAGGTGCAGCTGGAATAATATATAAAGGCAGATGACAGAGAGGTAAAACAGCAGTGCAGACAGCCAGTGAATAAGCGAGCTGTGCCTCTGTGGGTCCTGTCACCAGCACAGATCTGAAGGTAAAGCTTCTGAAGCTGGTGGGAGTGAACTCATCTCAACTCTTTGCCACTAATCAGATTCCTTTTTTAAAACTTCCCAAATGCGTCCTGCTGCTGAAACCCTGCTCCACAAGTACAAAGAGGAAAAGATGTTTCCACAGCAACAAGATGCTCATACCGTTCATTGTTTGAGCTGGAGTCATGGGTGTGGCAATGTCAACACATTTTATTTTGTGTGTGTGTGTGTGTGTGTGTGTGTGTGTGTGTGTGTGTGTGTGTGTGTGTGTGTGTGTGTGTGTGTGCATTATTGCACCTGTTGTTTTTTGTACCTTTTATCATTAATTCATCAGGACGAAACTCAAATCATCCATATTTTGTCTTTACAATACAGATAGAACTATAAAGAAAATGAATGTGGTTAATACAGACATTTGATGTTGGTTTTCCAAAGAGGGAATTGATACAATCCTGTAATATGTCACTTGGTGCAGCACAGCAGGATGAAATTGGTACAGAAAAATTGTTTTACAAAATGTATGGATACTGGTGTCAGTGAGCAAGACACTGAATCCATACCATCTTCAGAGGATTACTAGTGCTTAATATAAGAGTATTTCAATATAAGATTTAAAAATTATATCTAAAATATATCAGAAATGGCCCTTTAGTCCATATATAAGACACCCTCACATTGTTATTTCATATAAAGTATACTTTCATATAATGATTGTTGACTGACTCAAACAGTAAAATATCAACTAGAGTGAAGTCATTTACCCAAGGCAGTGTTGGTCCATATATGTTTTTTTATTTGCGGTGGTGATTGCAGGTAGATTGCAGGGAGCTGTGTTTATACCTGCTGACAGCAGCGCCATCCTGTGGTATAAAAAAGTATCGCACACAATGATCTCATCATATCAGAGCAGAGCAAATATCCTCCACACTAATGTACTCTGTGTCACTGAGCACACAGCGTGCCTCCTTTTGTGTAATAATTTGATTTAGAGTGGGTATTTTCAGAGAGATGTTGTCAACACTGAATCCAAATGTGACCCATCCTCAATCTCATTAGAGGGCAAACATCAAGACAAAAAAAAAAGGTTTTCATTAACCATTTTCCTGTCTTTGTTTGGACCCGGGCTTATTAGCTTGATCCCTGGATGATGAGTGATTTTACTAAAGAGAGAGGGCATTTAAAGATAAATTAACTATTCTGAAATGTGAGCTGCATTTTAGATGGCTAACCCATCAAATGACAGTGTAAGCTGTAGATTCATTAGCTGTGATAAGAATTCAAACATGCATTAAAGGTCAAATAAAATAAAATAAAAGAAATAAAATACTGTGGTCACATAGCTTTTTGCTGCCTTTGAGGCCTGTGGGAAATGAAGGTCCAAGGAATTCAGGGCACATGAAAAATGTAGTAGTTTGTAATATCATATTTTTCCACGTATTTCCACTATTATTATTGTAAATTCATTTTTGATATTTTATCTTTGCAATCTTGGAATTTACCTGTATTTTTATCTATATCTTAGTCTCTGTTGTCAATAATTTTAAATATCCTGGGCCAACACAACCACTTATCTATTAATTAATTAACATGGACTTTTCCTCTTCATGTTTTATCAGCTAAAACCATTACAATCTGCAAAAACATTTGAATATTTCTATCATTTTTTGCTTTTAATGGACAGGACAGTTAAGTGTGAAAGGGGGAGAGGGAGAGAGGGGATAACATGCAGCAAAGGGCCACAGGCTGGATTCGAACACGAGCTGCTGCGGCAACAGCTTTGTATCGGTTACTTTAAAACTGTTTTGTAAAAGCAACATCCGTAAAGCAGCATCATAGATATACAAATAAATATTTTAGCCTGGTAACTAAGGTTTACGAGGTGACATTGAACGTATCATAAGCCTGGTGCTGCTCAGAGCTCTCTCCTCTCATCCTTTTGTGTCTCCTGTCCAATCAGCGCGCAGATGCGGTTTGCTGGCTGCTGATTGGTCGCGAAGGAGGAAGATGCGACGGCCATGGAGGAGAATAGACTGGGGACTTTGCAAAGCATCCTACAGATGTGATTAATAACGTTAAATGATCGCCATGCATTGACTCGCGGCGGTATGTAGTGTGAGGCCTTTGGATTATTATCTTGTGGTCGCGGGTCGGATTCGGTATTTTTTTTATTTTGTGTTGTTTGTTTTGTTGGGTGGTTTGATGTGATGTCGGGCCCGTGGCGCTGCGTTGTATGTGAAGTCACTCCCTAGATGTGTAGCTTGTGGTTACAACACTGGTAGAGCTGTCACTGAAGGTAAGAAACGGCCGAAACACAACTGAGACATAATATAATTACGTCATGAGTCATTTCGGGAATGTAACTTGACTTGTGGGCCCGGTTTTATATCTGATTCTTGACTTGTGGGCCTAACCATGGATGGGCTGCCTGGGTTAGCATGAGATGCTGCAAATACAGGGAAGCTGTAAAGCTGTGAACATTTATGAAAAGCACAACTAGTGAGTAGTGGTTCAAATGAAAAATGTCCTGAAACTGCTGTCAGTCAGGTGTGTTCTACAAGTATTTGTGGAGTGACATATATCATAATAAATATGCATATGGATAGTAGGCTATATCGTTTATAATACTACCATAACGTTACTATAGTATATGAATATGCAGTCTTTCAAGCAAATTCAACCAACTGTTAACCATTGTAAAGCACACTGAGTTTGCCTCTTGTGAAATGTGCTGCATAAATGAAATAGCCTTGCCCATAAGAGCAACATGTAATGCACACACACTGTGAAGATAGGACTGAACCTCCAGCTGCTCCTCTTGTAGGTGTTGCTGTGTGAACAATGCACGAGCGATGTCTGATGTTGAGGCCACGTACGCAGACTTCATCGCCTCCGGCAGGACAGGACGCAGGAACGCCATGCACGACATTCTGCAGAGTCCCACCGACCCCGAGGGACGAGAAATGCCCCTCACCCTGTCCCTGTCCCAGCTGCACATCAACGCAGGAGGGGGAGGTAAACCACTGCATCATACTAGAGTGGATTATTCTGGACTGATTTTGTGTGTACTAATGTATTTTATTTACCTGCTTTGTTTTATGTCAGAGGTGAAACTGTTGCTTCACTTAAGAGTTTCTTTTAAAGGTCCCATATTGCTATCAGTCAGATTTCCATGTTTTTTTTAATACAAAATGTTCGATCCACAGAGAAATGCACACAGTCCATTTTTCAGAAGCTGTGCCTTTAAACGAGCCGTCAGGACTTCTGTGAAATTGTGATGTCACAACTACACTACATTTCATAGACACTAGACACTACACTGTACATAGACAGTCTCAAACTTGAAACATAAATAGTCTAAATGGGTCCCTTTGTATTTTATTTTTTTTTTTAATGTTTTGCAGTGTTTGTGAATGACATCAGCTGACAGGAAGTAAACATGGACCCAAGCTGTTGCCTAGCAATGCATTTCCAGTATAACAGTCTATAAAGACTGAAAGTGCCGCTATGGTGCCATTACCGTTATTCCTCCAGCTGCAATGATGGTGCAGAGATGGTAAAAGCACAGATCTGGTAGACCCTGAAACACTGACCAATCCCAGCCAACTGGGCTTTTTCAGGAGAGAAACTTAAAGAGACAGGCACTAAATCAGAGAAAAATAATGTGGTTTAAGCCACCTGCCTTAAAAAGCATATAGTAACTTTTTGTCATCCTCATTGCAGGTACATAGTACACTAATAAAACACAGGTTTTGACACAAATCTCCACTTAAGCTTTCATCTTTATATATTATACAATCTGCAGATAAAGCAAGGTTTCCAAGACAGTTAATCACAACCATACCAAACTACTGTGTTTGAGAAAATGTGTCACGATGGTATCACTATAACAGTAAGTAAATCACAAGAGTGTACTGTGAACCAAAACTGCGCTCTAACAGTCTAATCCCATCATTCTTCAGGTTTACTGTCTGTAGTTTTAGACGATGCCACTGATAACGTGTAACACATCTGTATAGAAAATTGAGGAAAATGTGACTTATATAAATTTAAAGATTCTATTGTTTATCCTCTGTTCCTTTTACTGTTCTAAACATCATCTTCACTCTCATGATAGCATCGTTTTTCAAAAGAATAGTTTAGAAACAGCTCTGCTGGGTCTCTGTGTGTAGCAGGCCTGGAGCCAGGTGTGGAGGCCATGAATGAATGTGCCCTGCAGTTTAGAGATGGTGTATTTTAAGAAAAGAGAGGCACTGTTGAAGAAAAATGTTTTCCAACTTGCATCAGCCAAGCTGTTTGAAATGACCCTGCTCTTTGGATCTACCGTAGCAATAAAAGCTTTTTTATTATTCCTGTATGTTATTAGAAGCTTTATGTGCTCCAACACTTAACACTTGTGCAGTCACTTTATTACTACTATCTATTGATCTTAGTTCTGTTTGAAAGTGTTTATGAAAAAGAAGTTAAATTTTCACTTTTAAGAGAAAATCCATGAATTCTGTCTTTTCCTCAAGTTCTTATTATCATGTGCTGAACAGTTACAGAAAGTCATTCATTGCCTATACAAATCTAAGATCTCAGCCTCCAACAATGGCCATTGAATATGTATTCAGTAAAAGAATGATAATCAGGCAACAGAAAGCAAAATAAAAACCCAAGAAATACAATAGTTAAAATATAGGCATAAAATAGAAACATAAATAAAACATAAAATAATTTAAATTTGTGGTAGTCAATATTGCAAATGAATGAACTGAATGTAAACAGGAATGTAGTAAGTGTGTATACATAATGCAAAGTAATGTCATACATAAACAGAGGTGTATAGTTTTTTTAGTAAGGAAAGTTGTAAAGGGTTCAGAATTGTATTTATTTATTTATTTATTGAGTTTGTGAAGGGGGTGTGTTCCAGCTAAAATGAGGATACTTTTGCTCTTTCAGCTTTTAAAGGACAGATTGGTTGTACATCACTTATTTGTGACCTGTTACATCTGCGTAACATCAGCTTTGCCTTTTTAGCTCTGTACCATATGCCAAATCTCACTGCACATAGTAAATGATATTCGTGCAAATACCTAGTGTTGTTGTGCACTTTGCTTTTTTTAGAGGCAGCTACAAAGCTGGCTTGGAGAGCAAATGTTTGATTCAGAGAGGGAGTTATCTTCTGTGAGTTGGCTTTTGTTCAGCATTGTTGTGCATTGCTTCCTGAATGGCAGGAGAAAAGGCTGTCAGTATAACACTATTAAGAGTCTACATGCTATAGTAATTTTGTCAGTCTCCACTTAGGCACAGTGATGCTTTTAGCTAAATACTAATATCAAGTAGGGCTGGGCAATATGGACAAAAATTCATATCTTGGTATTTATAGGCTGACTGGCGATACACGATATATATGTATATCTGTATTTTCTAAGAAATGGGCTACATGTTTTCATTTGCAAGTCAAAGACACATTTGAGATGTCACAAGCAGTTTTATAAAAACAGACTCTGATCAAAATAGATTTTATTCCCCTGTTTGATAATATGCAGCTGCACAGTAGTTACACCTCGGAAACACTAGTCGGTGGCTGGGTTTCTGTGAAGTGCTGTGAAGTGCAGTTGAATAAAAATGCGCCTAAAACACACATTAAACATGGCTGAATAGAGACAATTTCAAACACAAGTACACAAATTGTCTTCATTATAACTTACAGCATTCACAGACAAACACTTGTCTTTATCTGGATGCATTTTCCCCACAAAAGCAACATGCTAATATGTTTAGCACAAGGCTATGGCTTTTTACATTGTATATATATTAGCCTAGCGGCTATGATACATTTCGTCTACTCATATGAAATCAGGGACAACAGCAACATTTAACAAAGGTAATGTTATGAAATTCGGCTCGAATACAGCTCACAAGGTTTACTGACAAAATAATTGTCTTATGCTAAACACGTTTTCCAAGCGAAAAGCCGTGATTTCTTGTCATGTAACGTAACTTGATCCTAAACGGTGTTGTCTAAATTTCTATCTTACTTGAAAACATATCGGTATATATCATATAGTCGTTATATTGCCCAGCCCTACTATCAAGAAACATGTTCATAATGTCAAGGATGACATGCTGACTTTCAGTAGGTAATGTTTACTAAATTTGCCTTCTTAGTTAGCATATTAGCATGCTAACATTTGCTAATTAGTAAGTAAAGCTGATGCTGGTGGGAATGTCATTAGTCTGGTGATCACCAAAGTTATTAGAATTCATCCTCTGTGGACCTTAAATATCCAATATTTCTTGAGATGTTTTAGTCTCATCCAAAGCTGTGCAGCGACGGGCCAGTATACTGATATTGCTATTCCTAGAGTTATGCCACCAGCTTGGCTGAAAAGTTAAAGATGACTGGGGACCAGGGATATAGCCTGAAACATTCAAAAATACTGATGTAGTCCTACTAATATTTATATCTTGTATCACCTCATTTTTCTGCAGATGGAAACGACACTGAGGACAGCCAGAGCTCTTCTTCCTCGACCCACAGGGAGGTGGAGCAGAGGAACAGCTAACCTGCCACACAGTCCTGCCAGTGGACACAGAGCTGCAAGATGGATTTCAGCTGCCATTGTGATGAAGCCGATGGTCCACAGTGGTCTGGTAGCCGGAGGGTAGCACCACCACTGCTGAGGTGCCTATAAACAGGGCACTGACCCCCCTAAATCCACTGTAGAGGCGCTGTGCTGTGCTGCGATGTGATCACCCAGTGCTCTCATGTCCTTGTGGCTCTGCTGTGCACTAGAATAACAGACTGTTGGCAGGGGTGTATTTCAGAGTTGGGTAAGCAGAGAGTCAAATCTGTAGCTCATGTACAGCTGATTTTACTTTCAGTCTTAGTTACTAAACACACAGGCTGGATGGATGGAATGAAAAAAGAAAATAGATGTGAGTTTGTAGTTGTGCAGGCAATTTGTAAGACCGTTGAGACGTGCTGATGTAATGGGTCACAGTGGGAGTAGCATGTTTGTAGTGATGCTGATAGAGATTATATTGCCAGTTAATGGCTTGTGCTTCCTTTGAATTGACAATACTTTGGAGGGAATTGGACTACTCCAATGAATGAACACCATGAATAAAAACACTGGGGTTTGGTTACTTTATCTGTTGAAAGGTGTGTTGACTAAATCTGTTGTGTTTGATGGACAAAATCCAGTCAAGTGTGAAACTGGTTTGTACTGTAGAAAGCAACAGATTGGTTGGTAATGTGACACTGTTATGTTGACCAACAACACCTAATAATACCATACATTTACAGTGAGTACTGTAGGAACGACATTTTAATGGTTTAGCAGTTAAAAGAATGATGATGGTGTACTATCTTTTAAAATGTTGATACTTTTTAAAAAAGAAAACACTTTTCTAATGATGCCATTATGTATAATCACAACCTTAAAGGAGCAGTTTGAAATTTTGGGAAATACTCTTACTTGCTTTCTTGCCAAGAGTTTTGAGAAGACTGATGCCACGGGTTCCCACGGGTCCTTGAAATCCAATCAAGGCCTTGAAAGTTTTTAAAATTAGACATAATAGATCTGGATCGTTTAAAGTGTTTGAATTTAGATATTTTGCCAAAGAATAAATGTCGAAGTTCTTTTGATGGTCTGCCATTACTGTTAGGCGGGATTTATACTCATGCGGCAGACCCTACGCACGTGGCCAACACTGTTGTGAGCATTTATACTTCTGCGGTGATCTGTCTGTGTCACTCTGCAGATACACCTCCAAAACACTGGTCTGGTTTCAGTGAAATGTTTTAAAGTTTAGTTGATTCCAAACACACCCTTTAAACATGGCTTAATAGAGATAATTTTAAACACAAGTATACAAATCGGCTTCACTATAACTCATAGACAAATTATACACTGTGATTCACTGACAAAGCACTTGTCATTTTACCCACAAATACAACATGCTAACATTATTAGCACAAGCCTATGGCATTTCACATTGTATAAATTAGCCTAGCGACGAGCAGAGATTACCGCTGCTCATATGAAGCCAGGATAAATTCCAAAGTAAAAATCCCCGAAGGATAAGTTACACACAAGACTTTAAACACTATTTTTGGGGAGGCTTTACTGTCTTCACAATTTATTGTTTCTTGTCCGTGAAATTAAAGTAATAAGCTTTATTTCCACTGAGGGAAATGGTTTCAGCTTACAAAAATAGACAGGAGGTCTGCGTCGCTGCAACACGTAGTAAGTTTCTGGGGAGGCTGCACGTCAAGCTACGGCGTAGGGTGTGTTGTCGATTCAACGCACAAGTATAAACTCGGCTTTACACAGCACAATTCAAGCCTCTTTCTTTTAATTTGTTATCTGTGAGTTTCTGTAAAGCCTGCTACTTCTCATTATAAAATTGGCAATGCTGTAACGGGAATAATACTTGAACCATGTATCTAACCATACCTTGTGGGGTCCTTGAATTTGATAGAACTGGGCCTTGAAAGTCCTTGAAAGGACCTTTAATTTGGTGTTGGAGAAGGTGTGGCAATCCTGATAACTTGTACGCAGACTCCACCTGAGTTCTGACCTCTGACCTACTATTTGCTGATGTTTTGAAGAGCATTTATCAGCCCCCAGACTAGCTGAGTGTGTTCTGTGTTTTTTCATGTACTTTGGTTTCCTGGCAAAGAGGGGGCAGTGTTGCTCTTCTTGTTATAGAGTGTCAATTCATGTCCAACCTTAGAAAAGATAGTAAAGCCAGTTATCTAAACTTAGCTAAACAGCTGCTTGCTTCAGCTACATATTTAGCGTACAGGCATCAGGATGGTATCAATCTTCTCAACTTCTCATCAGTAAAGCCAATAAGTGTATTTCCCACAATGTCAAACTATTCCATAAATGTAGATATGCAATACTCAGTGGAGCTTCCAGTAAATGTAACATGTTTGTGTGAAAGTTTCTATTCCTGACACTGAGGCTGAACTACATTCCTGCTTCTTTGTGTAATAATGGATACATCCTATCATCACCATCTTGTAGAGGCCATCATGCATGCACTGATCAAACTGTGTACTGTTATTTTGTCCCCAGTTTTGCTTAGTATAATCTCACTGTAACACTGCAGCTTGACTGCGTCTCATTCCTATTCATGCTGATGATAATATGGAAAATATAACTCTTTATTTATATTCCTCATTCAATCAGGTTTTCAAGTTGTAAACTGCCATGTGACTGTGTAGTGACTCCCACCCACTTCAACAATACTGTATAAACCCAGCTGTTCATAATTCAGCATGTAGAAATATAGCAGGTGCATGAGTCTGCTAAATGTGTAGGTGTTTGTCTGACTGTCTATAACCATATTTTCTACTCTGTGTGTCAAAAAAATAAATCACTGAGGACAGTAGTTCTTGTCTTGTACTTCTGCAGTTTGGCCAACAGGTAGCACTGTGGGAGAATATATGACAAAAACGGGCATGACACTCAAACTAAGGTAAAAACTAAACTTTTTATATTATGTTTAATATACATAAACATTAGTAACAACCTTAAGATGAAGTAGTTGATGATTAAGTTAAAATCTTTATTCCTAAAGGGATTCTGTTTGCTTATGTATTTCATGACATACTGGAAAACTCTTCTTTACTTTAACATAGACAAATTTAGTGTTTCTGTGCATTAAGATCTAAAAGATCATTTGTCTGCTGTGCCCCAGTATGTGTGAGTATGTGGGTGTGTCTGTGTGTGTTGCTGATTATGCAAATAATCATTAGACAATTGTACCAGGAAGTTTCAGTAAGAAAAAAAATCCCCCACCAGTTTCTCCAAGTTCCTCATTCTGCTGGCTGAGTGTCACAGTCCATGTCGACCGGCTGACCCACTTGTCGAGCCAGATACCATCAATCTGTGCGTCCACCGGCCTGTCTGTCCACCAGTCTGTCAGTTATTCGGATGAAAGTCAAAGAGAAGAAATTTGAGGACTAAAAAAACTTCACAGTGGATGAACTTTTGCCTTAACCAGGGACACACACTGAGAGAGGTAAGCGTTAATGCAAGTGAGGTGTGAATGACATCAGTCAGAGATGTGGATCAGGTTATTGTGTGCTAGCGGAGTCTGTTCATAATCGCTCAAACTGTCACATCAGAAGACTTAAAAAGATGCGTTGTTGAGTTAAATTTTTGTTTTGTTAAAGTAAATTTTGAATCACTAGACTGATAATTAAAGGTTTGAATGTGATTTTTTTTATGTATCAAAGCATTTCAGAAGGTTACTTAAAGTATGTTTGTCATAGTTTTAATATTTAGATTAAAAGAAAAGTTTGTAAGCTGTAATAAATCAGCGGTTTAACTTACTTTAATGTGGGTGTTATTATGTGCAGTATATGCCATCATTATTTATCAATTAGTTGCATCAGATTCTGCAATGGAATATGTCCCCTCCTGTGGTTTCATTTCTTCACCACTCCAGCCTTTGGCTCAGTCCATTGCTAAAGGAGGAAGTTTGTATGTTGGTCATAGCAGTGCACACTGAGTGTGGTGTGCGTGTGTGTGTGTGGTGTGTGTGTGTGTGTGTGTGTGTGTGTGTGTGTTCCTAATCTGTTCCGACCCTTGGTTTCCGGCTGTTTGCTGACTGTCAAGTTAAAAATATAACAGGCACTGAACCAATAAATCACAAAACCATTGCCAAACTGTTGGTTACAACACTTTTTACTCACCTACATAAACACATGTACTGTCATCATGACTCATAAACCTCTATTTAAACAAGTTAACAACACGCTCAGCATCATTCTCACTTTCAGGTGTGCCCCTCTTGTGTTTGCCCATGTGTTGATGGTGCTTCAACATTTTCCCCCTAACTCTTGTCCAAACAATCTGTCAGGGGCTGACCCGAATCTGTCATCTGAATATCTCTGGGCACACTTTTATTTGCATACCATTACTCAGAAACATTCCCTTTCCTTAGGAACTAAAAGGGTAAGGTGTATCATGCTTTTAGTATTGAATGTACTTCGGTAGGTTTTAGCTAGCGGCATTACTCTAGGAACAGCAGTACTCGCTGGTCAACCAATTTCATCCGGATTGATATATCTCAACGGACATTCATGTTACCATCAGGATGAATCCAACTGTCATTGGTGATCTCCTTATTTATCCTATAGCGTCAACAGCAGGCAGGCAGCAAGTTTTCACTTGGATATCTCTAGGCACTAAAATTTGTGGTTCCCAAATGTTGAATCCTACTGACTCTGGTAATCCCTTGACTGTCACTGTAGAGCCACAATTAGTATACCTTTGTGGTTTTATTAAGTAAAATTGCTCGACAACTATTGGATGGAGTACCCTGAAATACATTTATGAGGAGCAAGCCTTCTCAAGTTCAGCAGAGACTCATGGATACACATAGAACCCATTTCATTAAGATATCTTGAGGTGAGAGTTTAAGGGACCCCTTTAAAAAATGGCTATGCCATTTTTTCCCTCACCAAAATTTTGCCTAACTTTAGAGCATTATTGAGCCTGCTTCCTCACATGCTGTGCCAACATGGTGCTGTTTTAAAGAGCTTTCACCGGCCGACAAGACTAGCTAACCCAAAGTGTGTTCCTCTTGTCTCTGTTTGTGTTCAGTCATGCACTTCAGCTTCCTGGAGAAAGAGCAACTGTTGTTTTTCGTCTAGAAAACAGGTGTTATTTATGACCAACATGTACTACTGCTGCTGTGATGCCTCAATTTCTCTGCATCATTTCACTAAAGTTGATTTTATAATCTATAATCTTATTTTACTGTACATTTTCACCTTGTTTAGTTGTGTGTCTTTGGCCATAATATCAATATAACAGGTGTAGTGTGATTTACAGTGTCAGCAAGGCATCCAAACAGTCCAGCATATAATCATGGGGTCATGTATGGGTCATACATAATAATCTCTCTGATTCATACAATCAATATTCCTGTGTGTGTGTGTGTGTGTGTGTGTGTGTGTGTGTGTGTGTGTGTGTGTGTGTATATATATATATATATATATATATATATCTGTGGACGAGCACTTCTCTACTCTGTTTCAATAGAAGCCTATGTAATGATTTGCTTTTGAGTACATTTTAATAATCAACCACCACAAGATAAAATAAGGAAAGAAGAGTAAAGCAAAGCTTTAGTAACTGAAAAAAACACTGAGAAACAAACACTGAGCTTTCAACCAACAGTATACTGTACTTGGTTAATTAAGCTCAATTTAATGACACTGGCAACGTAGTTAAATATTCTCCAATGGGTCCAGAGTTTGAGTAAATACAGTATGCCAGGTATCACCAGGAAAGAAAACACAAGCTAACTTTGACCAAAATCAATTTTTACTTTCTGTTTGTGTTAATGCGAGTAACCTTAAAACCAAACCAAAATTCCTTACAGCACATAAACATACTGTTTCAAAGGCTGCATTGCTATGGAGAAATCTGCAAAATACTCTGATTCATAAAGTTAGTTTATAACTTTAACCTTTAGCAAGGTGAATGTGTAGGTGTGTGTTTCCCTAAAATTATAATACAGCAGGTGTGCTGACAATTGTTGTGTCTTCCTCTTTTATGCCCTTTGAAAGTTACTGAACACTGGTAATGTAAAAATACAAAGTCAGATGCTTTTCTGTGAAAGACTTCAAAGTGCTCACATACTCACCTCCTCTGCAAACTCTGACATTGCCATCGCAGAGTTAAGCTTCCAGTGTGGCTAAACATAAAGGGTGTGAAACTGTTCTAAACATAAAAGGCAGCTATACAGACCATCACAGATACACTCTATATATACACGCTCATAGTCTAGGACACCTCCTCTGATAAACCATCATTTGTCAAGTCTTAGTCGTCATTTGGTTGTATATGTACATGTCTGTATGTGCTTGTGTAGAAATGTCATGGCGTGCCAGTCCCTGTGGGCTTCCTGTTGGTTAGCAGAAAACAGCCCTGCGTCAAGCCACAAAAAAAACCCAACAACAAAAACAAGCAAGCAAACAAAAACCTACAATACAAGATGATATTATGGATCAAAGTCATACTTTAGGACTGCTATCTAAGTATATTTTGCTTATACTAATCTGTTCTAAGCTAAGAAACATTAAAAGGGTTTTTAACTACAGAATTATACCCTCGTCACTGTGGAGAAGTTTCAGAAACCACTGTTAGGTCTGCAACAAACACACTAAAATCATTGATTCTGTTTACTGGAACAAAGATTAATTAAACTCAGATCAGGTGTGAGCTGTATCACAGTAACTTTCAGAAAAATAAACTGGTGAGGGTGTTTCTTCACTTGCTTGGGTTTTATTTATATATATTTTTTATTTGCAGTGTGTTGAGCTCTCAGGGCCACTGTATAAGACTGCTATCTTACCCTACAGTCCCTTTAAGGTATTTAGGGCAGTGACACTCAACTTACGGCCCATGGGCCAAATCCGGAATCATTGCGGGGAACCATTTCACAAAAGCATCAAAATAAAGATTGTTTCTCAAAAGAAGTGTCAGGGAAGAATTTTCCAGACCTCTGACAAGGGTCTGGGTTAAGCCTTGAACATCCTCAAATTGTAGAAATGCTCCTGCATACACACGACCTATGCAACTGGCCTCCTGTCATTTTGCAAAAGTGGCCCCTAAGCATAGCGAGCTGGGTATCCCTGGTGTAGGGCCCACATCTTAAATTGATAGGTTGGATTTTTTTGAAGTGGGACTGAGGTACTTATCGATAGTCAGTGCATTGCGGCTGGCACACCCCCAGTTTGTTGAAACAGTGTACTGCTGTAGCCAGAGCAGCAGCAGAACATGTTTTAGTCACCTGATTAAAAAAATACCAATTTAAGTGTACACTGTATTACGATGTTTACACACCTTACCTTGCTGTCAGACAGCCCGTTTCCATGGGGAACTGAAGTCATTATCTATGCTCTCTTCAAAGCCGCCAGACTCCATTGTCATAAACAGTAATTATTCCTCGCTGAACACGGGAGCTTCTAGTCTACTGCTGCCTCAGTCAATTAGTTTGTTTACAGTACTGTGTGACTTTGGTGTTTTAAAGGGTTAATGGTAAAAGGGTTGTGTCGCACGATGACACAAACAAAACAAACAAAACTGACTGAGGCAGCGGTAGGCCAGCAACTCCTGTGTTCTGCGAGGTAAAATTACAGTTTCTGTCAAAGGAGTCTGCTGACTTTAAGCCTCAGTATCAGTTCAAAAGCTGTCTGACGGCAAGGTAAAATGATGAAAATATTCTTAATATAGTGTACACTTGAAATGATATGGGGTGGTTTAAATACATTTTCATAGCAGTACATTGTTTAGCGTCCATGTCAACACTCTACTTCTGTAAACTGGGAGTGTACCAGCCGCCATCTACTATAGGTAGTTCATTGACTGTGGATAAAAATGTCATAGCCCCACTTCAAAAACCCAAACAATTCCCTTAACCAACAGCATTTGGTCACCAATGGCATTTGGTTAGTGCAACACTTGTCACAGTCCATATCTCAAAAGACCAGCTTGTTAATTTTCATTTCTCTGTATTTGGAAAAACGGCATGATTAGTATAATCTATACAATGGACTGCATCTTACAGACTCTACTCTTCATATATTATAGGCCATGATGAAAGCACTGACCAAGCAGCAGAAGAGACTCATTTGGACCTCAAGGCCTACAAACACAGCTGTTAGGTTTAGGCTACACCTGCTCCTGCATGCTAGTTTCGAAGTGTTGACTTTTAAAAAAAAAAAACATGATGTGATAGAGATGGGGAAAGAAAGATGAACATGTTGCTGTTTTGGTCCTGTGTGAGAATTGAAAAGTCACAGGTGTTTGGTTCCAAACCTTTATAAGTGTTTTTCATTCCAGCAGCTGTTAATGGTAAATGTGTTACATCCCAGTTCACTCTTCCTTTTTCTCACTTCCTCCTGCAGGCAGTATGGGCTGTATGAAGTCCACGCTGAGCGGAGGTCTGAACGGAGGTGTGGAGGGGAAGATCAGCCAGCAGACTGTACGTACCGACAACACGCACTATGTCAGAGACCCCACCTCCAATACTAAAAGAAACATAGTAAGTAGTCAGACAGCCAGGCTGAGTAAAACCCAGAATTTCAGTTGTAGTCAATAAGACACTGATATCGGCTCTATGAGAAAAGCAAAGTGTTGTCCTGCTGATTTTAGCCCAAAGTGAAAATCATGCCCTGGTGAATTTAAAATTTAACAAATGGGGAATGTTTGTGACCATGAAACACTTCAGATACACCCTTTCCTAATGTTTTGGAAAAATAGTGACTCCTAATGAACTGAACTTCCTTGTCTCACACAATCCCATCTGTGAGGAGGAAATGAGCACATTGTGAAAGTCTGTAGTCTACAAGTGGTAACTGTGTCAGACAGACAGACAGACAGACAGACAGACAGACAGCTGATGTGCACATGTAACATTTATTTTCTGACTGTGAAAATGTTTGGTCTATCCCTTGCAGAATAACTCCCTGCTACCTGGTCAGGTGTTCCAAAAAATGGAAGGTACGCCACATCAATTCATTCCTCGTGTTTCATTCACACTTTCTTACTTTCCTTTGTAAAAGCAAGTAAAAACACACTGTTGAATAGCTTTCACATTTGGGAAAAAATACAGGGAAAGTGAGTCAGTCCCTAAAAATGAGACTTAAGCTGCTTTCACACGTTCATGTGGTAACTGCCCAGGCAACTGCCGAAGCGCTGCGAAGACAGGCACGTGCTTCAGTGTGCCAGATAGCCTGTAGCTGTGTACTGAAGCAAGACAACAGAAATCACTGACATTACCAAATATTTCTACATATTTGGACAATTTAGCAGCCAGTTCCCATCTTCCCATATCCCAGGCCCAGTTTTATTTTGGTTGTCCTCATAGGTTGCTAGCGCTGTAACCCCAGGTATTCAGACACCAGCATTATCAGTTCCTCCATCTTGTCTTTTTTCTGCTGTTGTGATGCCCGCTATTTGATCAGCCAAAACCAGGTGGCAACCACCAGAGGTTCAAGAGCGTGACATCAGCGCAGCAGAGCAAATGTTTCTGCTAGACTGGAGGCAACCACTTCATACCCTTACTGCTGTATTGAAAACTGTTTCCTCTCTACCTCCTTCCCCTCATAGAAATGGCTGTGGGCAGCCAGTTACTGTGCAGTGGTGTGAAGCAGCTTAAGCCAAAGAGGGTAACTAAAATAGAATGGCATATGATGTTGCTGTTAATCACTCAGCACTGTGCTCCTTAAAGGTTTTGAACACTTAGAGCTAACTGAGGCTTTGCAGTAGCATCAGGGATAAACAGTCAAAAGCAGCAGACTGGCCTCAAACACCTCACTGAAAGTAAATGTTCCTTAACAGAGAAGCAAATGCAGAAATCGCCGCTAGAGGATTCACCTGGAGCATTTCAGTATTTAGCATGTTAGCCAAACTCCTATTGAAGGCACCTGATGACTTATCATTGTGGGTGTGTTTGTGCCACATGGTGTACTGAATCACTGATAAGTTGGGGCAGATGCAACCTTTGTTTAACTCTGCAGAGGTAAAATAATGCTAACCATTCTTCATTATTATCCTATGATTAAGTCATCCTTAATGTTTTTGTATTAGACCCATATCGGGTGACACTGCAACCCTCACATCCCCTGACACTCGAGCAGTAAACATACACAGTTAGCATGTGCACTAGCATATGTTAGCCAATGCTAAGATTGTGGTTGAAAACATTGTTAAATTAAATTATTAACTTCAAAAACTACACAAAAGTAGCCAGGTGTGTACAACTAACTTAAAATTCAAAGAATATTATTGACACAACAGCTGGTAAGTGAAGTTGTATTGCGGGTACATACTGAGCCTTGCTATTCCAGACAGATTTAATTGCATTTTTGTGAGCTAACTTAAACATTTGTAGAGGAAGATGGTTCTTTGATAACCTCAGTGATTCATCCACACTCACACGCTAATATACCTGTAGCTGAGGTTGCTAGAAAATGGTATGGCCAGTCAGTTTCTTTATGCAGTCACTCTTTGTGGGTTTGGTCATCACCAGATTAACCATGTTTGATGTAAATGCTTGCAGTGCTTTGGATCAGGTTGCAGGATTAAAATAAGGTGTGTGCCTATATATTTTGTACAGTGTCTAACATGTCTGTATCTTTCTCTGTTCCCTCTCTCAGAGCAAAGTTTGGGTAAAATTGTGATCAGCCTTTTCCCGTATGAAGCCGTGCATCCTGATGACTTAGGATTCAAGAAGGGAGAAAAGATGAAAATCTTAGAGGAGTGAGTGTCTGATACTGATGTTAGACCATTTCGACTTCAATAAATGTTATTCATCATGAACGTATATACTGCATCATGAGGGGTGAGAACCAAAGATGACCGCTTACACATGCTACAAAATGGAGCACTGTTTCCACTGCATACCATGAGGAGACTGTCAGAGTCATGTACAGTTCACTGTAACCTCTTCAACCCTGATAGATCCACTTAGCAGCTTTATCTGTCATTACAGACTCTTGCGTCACCAGAAAATATTCGAGCTCACAGAGCATACTTAAAATTTTAGAGAGGGTCCCAAAGTTCAATATATTTCAAAAGACGTGCTCATGAAATCATGCTTAAGACATTAGACAGATTTTAATTTGGTGTAGTGGGGAATCCATGAAAGAGCATAGTTATTCTCACTGTGCGCTCCATATAATTACATTGAAGTACTGGAACAGGCTGATAAATGGATATGTGATATGCTTATGTGAATATAAAATGATTTGTTTTTCCTTTTAAGCCACTTAGGATGGGACTTAATGTGAAAATAAGGGTTCGGGCTGTGGATCAAATCACTATGTTTGTTTACAGTAACTCCCGGGTAGAAAATCCCTGTGTCATGTACATACAACTCAATAACGCTGAGGAAATGGGGATGAGCAATGGCTGAGATATTGAGAGAAAATACTGTAGTTAAAGGTCCAGTGTGAAGGATTTAGGAGAATTGGCAGAAATGCAATACAATATAATATGTTTTCTTTAGTGTATAATCATCTGAAAAAAAGACTTGTGTTTTCCTCACCTTAGAATAAGCTTGCCATGTTTCTACAGTAGCCCAGAATGGACAAACCAAACCCTGGCTCTAGATAGGGCAATTTGCATTTTCACAGTGGCAACCAAAGTTAGAAGCAAACACTGATTTGTAACGTGACATTGCTTTACTCACCTGCATTGCTTTAATCACCTGGTCCATTTATTTTTGAAAGGGAGAGACCTCTGTGGATAATTTGGCGCCCAATAAAAACATCCTGAGCAATGAACACTGGAGAAATCCTGACCGAAAGAAGTCTCAGCTGGTTGCAATGTGCAGTCCTCATCATTATATGCCACTAAGTCCTCCTAAATCTTTCACACTGAACCTTTAAGCCTTATTCTGTATGGGGGTGCTGAGTAAGAATGCGATGCATCTTCGTAGAACGGTTCCAAAAGATCCTACAAAAATGCACACACAACAATGCGTATGATATCCTACAAATAAGTGCTCCACGAGTGACATTACATCCTTACTGTAAGTTTCAGAAGTTAGATTTAGGTAAGCAAAGTTGCTGTGGTTAGGTTTGGGAAAAAGAAACATAGTGAGGACGTACCTTCAAATGACTCAAAGTTCCCACGGTCCAGAACAGTCTCCTTGGGAAAGTCCCAAGTTCTGCCTCCATTCAGACAGCTCAGGAACCCTGTCCTTGTATACTCCCATCAGCAAACATGTGATCGCAGCCTCTCAAAATACATAGGTCATGCACAAATTACTGACTTATGGTTACATGGAATGTGTATGAATTTGATTGCATTACTTTTCATGGAAAAACATTCAAACGGTTTATGAGAACAGACAGAACAATAAACAGTGGAGAAGGGTCCAAGTTTACTGATTTCCATCTGCGAACAGCAGATGTGCTAAAAGACAATAAAACATATTAAATGGATTCTTTTTCACGATTCTTTCATCTCATTCATCAAGGCTAAATTGCATGTTTGATGCTTTCATAACTCATTAATACCAACACTTTAATTTAGGTTGCAACCTAATTTTCCTACTGGGCAACAGACAGAAAAAGACAGCTTCTGTTTATCCAAAACTAGCAATCAACATTGGTCTGACCAGCAGTGAGATGACACTGTTGGGGAATGGTAGATGTGGTATCTCAGAGTAAATATAGCTGAAACATCAGATATGCCAGTTTAAACATATAATAATTTCACATATCTCTGCAATTCAGATCAAGTGCCAGATGTCTGTCCAGAAGCGGTAGCTGTTGTTGTGTGACATCATGGTGATTTGGTCTATTCTAGCACTTTAGGACACCACAAAAGGTACTCACTGACAGTCAAAGAAAAACAGCAATTGTGCTAAAATAGATTATCTCCTGCAGACATGGGGAGTGGTGGAAAGCAAAGTCACTGACAACCAAGAAAGAAGGATTCATCCCGTGCAATTATGTTGCCCAAGCTGACACCATGGAAACAGAAGAGTGAGTAGCTGCATCTAAATAAATGGCTTTTTTCTCTTTAAATAAACAGCTTTTAAAAAAGGGATGTTTGATTTGACATTTTGTTTCATGCTGACAACTTACATAGGGGATCCTATTGAAAGCTATTATGCTTTATGAACTTCCCATATTTAATCTGCACTGATAACAAAGAAGGATTTCCGAGCTTCAAGACAACTGGTGCCATTTCTTAAAATGGGTGGGAAGTCAATATAAATATAAAAAATACATCCATTTTGTATATTCAGTGCATTTCCTGTTCATTGTAGGTGGTTTTTCAAGGACATCACGAGGAAGGACGCAGAAAGGCAGCTGCTGGCGCCTGCAAACAAACCAGGCTCTTATCTTATCAGGGAAAGTGAAACATCAAAAGGTATGGAAATCTCAGCAGCCCTGAGAGACACAGATATATTCCTTTCAATATACCGAGTTCCCTCTGCTTCATTTCGAATCACTAGTCACTTTCATTTGATGATTTTCCCACAGGAAGTTTCTCATTGTCCATCAGAGACGTGGACGCCCAGGGGACAGATTCTGTCAAACACTATAAGATCAGGATGATGGATAATGGCGGCTATTACATTTCTCCAAAAATCTCTTTCCAAGACATCGGCAGCATGATCAAACACTACCACAGTGAGTACAGCTCTGAAATGGAGGCACTTAATATCCTTTATTCAAAACTTGTCCCCCTACCCGTCTAAAATGTTATGTAATATGGTCTCAGCTGCTGATTTTGGTATTAGTAGCCTAAAGACTTTGATTATGAGAAAAAAATGATTTCATAACCAATGTTTTATTCATAAAATTGAACACTAAAGCAAGTGCTCCTTCCAGACAAAGCAGATGGCCTGTGTCGTAAACTGGACCGTCCATGTGTGAAACCCAAAGCTCAGAAGCCGTGGGATAAAGATGCCTGGGAGATTTCCAAAGATTCTATTAAGATGGTGAAGAAACTTGGAGCAGGGCAGTTTGGAGAAGTCTGGATGGGTGAGTAAAGAGAAGCATTTTGGCTTAAGTTAGTCAATGACATTGACTAAGAACAGCTTCTTATGTCCTCTTCACCACCTGTGGGACACCAGGCCACAGTGAGCTCCCTGAGCTGCTCCATGTGCTGAACCTTATCGTAGTGGAGAGGCCTGTGTTCCCCAAAGACCCTGAGAGATAGGCTGGTGGGAGTTTTAGCTCCCAGCAGTTCAACAACACCTCATGTAAAAAATGTCTGAAACTACATAAAGGAGCACATCTCATGGAATATGTGTGTGGTTGTCCTGACAAGTGCAACCATAGTCTTCAGGTTTTCGCCATGAGCAAATCATTAACTCATGGGGTACGCTTTACACATGGCTGTAATCCACCAGTAGAAGAAGTAGAGATTGTGCCCCAGAAACAAAACAAGTCCCCTTTTACATCTAACCATCTACTAAAGGAAAAATCGAGAGATGTCTAAAGGAATTAGTTTCAATTGGGCACGTTTGACTTGTTCTTTTATGTCAGCTAGTATTGGACGTATTTCATGACATTGATGCTACTGATTTTATTGTTATTGATTCTAATGCATCATGTTATGGGGATGTGTGAAAAGACACCAACGGCGGAAAGCAACCCATTCTCGCTCCCAATTTGTTACGTATCAATGCAAAGAGGCAGCCTGTAGCAGTGGTATGAGACACACCAGGCAGTGACATTTCTGAGCAACTGCCGTGGCATAAAGAGTGAGAATGTCTGCACAGGACATGAGCCAGAGGAGATAGATGGATCGAACAGACTCTTTATAAACAACGTATTTTGCTAGTATGTGTAGCACACTATGCTAGCTATGTATGTCAAGTGACATGTGACATTACAGTATGTTAGTAACAAATGTACTTATGTTATGCCAAACCATGTTTTTTTCTAAACCATACCACGTACTTTTGTTGTCTAAACCTCAGGAAACAAAGTTTTTATGAGGCTGCATGCACGTAATGAGCAGAAACTGTACATTTCCTGTGTAAGTGGAAGTTTATTTTGAAAAGACACAATTCTTGTAACAAGTGTAACTTGGCACAGCATCCCCAAATGTCTAAAAAACTAACAGAGTACCTAGAGCATCATAGTTTAACCTGTAGGGCCACTGACAAAGCGTCTGTATTTGACAAGTTGAGAGTAAGATTGTGTTGCGGAAACAGCTGACCTGTGTTATGAGTTAAATGTTCAATATGTCTGAATTTATTCAGCAAAGAAATTTCATATCCCATTTATCACATCAGCTCATTTTTCAACGAGACAAAAACCAACTCAAGTGAGTGTATAAACTTTTTTTGTGCAATGGAGACAGTTTAATCGAATTATGCCGTCTCTATGGATCTCTCCTAATGCGATACCTTAAAATGGACATTAAAATAGCTGCTGTGGCAGAGTCAGATTTCACTGACATTTCTGATATAAAAAGAAAAAAGTGAAAGAGGGGAAAGAATTAAATCCATGCAACGCTGATGTCTAAACAAATGATAGGCTTATTTATCACAGCCCCTCAAAATCCCCTGCAAATGCTACCTTGGTTTGGTGGTTGAGTGAACAGGCCTATGCCTCGTTCAGTTTTGCAGTTCTGAGGATTTCCAATTCCTTTGTCTCATTTCTGTAAATTCAGAGCCGCAGAAGTAAACATTACAGGGAAGTTCCATTTCCCCCTAATTAAAAAAAACACGACTTCCTTCTTTTGTTACCAGTTATGTGTACTACATAGTTTTAATAAGCACTGAATGCTTTCTCTGAAGATGTGCTCAAATGTGTCCACACATGCCTCTGCAGTAAGACTGGCTGCATTCATGTGTGCATCAGTGTTTTATCATCTATGTAGGAAATGTTTGAGTCTGAAGGGAGATTTGCATCGGAAGTTTGGGAGTGGTGATATGACACACACACACACACACACACACACACACACACACACGCCTTTTTGTGACCTGATACGCACTCATGATTCAGGAATTAAAGACTCAGATTTATTATTCATTTAAAAAAAAAAAAAAACATGTTCCTAAAATTGCCTTTTGAGCACTTGCACAACTGTGACTGCAATTCTTTGAAACAAGAGGGAAGTATATGACAACATAGTGATGAAAAAGGGATTTTTGTGTTACCTCTGTGTGTGGGTAATGGTGAGGAAGTCTGGGTTCAAGTTCCAGATTACTGATTCATTTGAGATAATGACATTGCATAAAACATAATGAAAACCTGCTGAATACAAAAATGTGTGCTTGTGGTTGTTAAAATGATCTTTTTAGCTACTGCATATATGAGAATGTCACAGAGTGATTGTGGTGTAGTGCTATGCTTGGAGGCTTTGCATTCATGGCCAGCATGAAAAAACAAATGGTGTTAATTTAGCTGACAGCATGTCATAAATGTCTCTAACACTAAAGACAATAGCACAAAATAGGACATGACGCCATGTAAACTTACAGTATGAGGAGCGAGGAGAGGTTGTTACCATCACATTTGCCCAAAATAAGAGCGAGAGTCTTAACTGACCACAATTTACCTGCAAATGCACGGTTAGGTTGTCTCTTGTTCACAAAAGGAAACAGTCAGTGTCATAAACATCCCACTAATCCCACCAACAACCCAAACTCATACTAACCCCTGTCGAACTCCTCCATATCATCTCTCTCTCTGTAACCTCACAGCTATTTCTTTCTTTTCTTTTTTTTAATATACTTTATTAATCCCCCTGAGGGGAAATTCAATTTTTTCACTCCATTGTCATTTTTAGCACAATGTTAGTTTTGTTTCATGCTAATTACAAGCAGGCTCATACAGTGACATGTTACTGCACTGTATGTAACTGCAAATATCTGATGCTTATAAATCTATAAAATCTATAAATAAATCTGCAACATGCAATATCATGAAAGGTTTGGTGTGTAGGATTTAGGGGTCAAATTGGTAGAAACAAAATATGACCTAATAAATATGTTATCTTTAGTGTTGAATCGTGAAAATAAGAAGTCATGTTTTGTTACCTTAGAATGAGACATTTATATCAACATAGGGAGCAGGTCCTCATCTATGGGACTCACCATGTTGCGCCGCTATGTTTCAACAGTAGATAGGCCCGTTCATGTGTTTGCGTTAGCCACCGTAGTTAGCAGCCCCTCTGCAACAAACTTTTTTTAATGTGAAACTATTTTCTTCAGTGTTTTTACCGGTTCAAATCACTTGGTCTGTTTGTTGTGGAGACGAAGAGACCTCTGCAGATACTTCAACTCCCGGTAAAACAACCTTCTGAAACTCAGAACTTTGGGTTTCACTCAGTCAGCAGGCGCTGTGCTAGCGGTCTGTCTCTGATGTGCCAAACATAGAGGAGAAGCACTGATTTATAATGTGAAACTGCTAATCACCTGTTATGTTTGTTGTGGAGAAGAAGAGACATCTGGGAATAATTCAACTCCCGGTAAAAACCTCTTGAACAATGAACACGGAAGGAATCCTAACCAGTTTCAGCTGGTTGCAGTCTACAATCCTCACTGCTAGAGGACACTAAATCACCCTAAATCTTACAAACTGGACCACTAAAATTAAGCGATGTGTACTTGAGACCCTCTCAAGGATACTTTGAATAGTTTTCAGCTGTTAATTGCTTTAATATTTCATAATAAAAAGCAACAATTAGAGACAAATCTGATTTTTGTAATGAACTACGTGAAAGAGAAAGTACGTTAATAATCTCTGGAAAACTGAAATGTCACAACAGTCACACATGAATCACAAAAGTAAATGAAAAAGGACAATCATAGGGGCACATTATAAAATAAAATAATTCTATGACTAAAACTCACTAGAAACAACAGTGCCTAATAAATTTTACGCTGTATATTTGTCTTCATGTGCTTCATTAGAAATGCATGGATTTGATTGTGTGAGTGAAAGCACTTATGTGGTCAGACGGCAGCTTCATGGCGATACCTGTGACTGTATTTGGCCCAGTACGCTAAATTTAAAGGTGAAAAGTGAAAAAAACAAGCATGCGTGTATGTTTACTACATGTCTTTGTTCACTGAACTGTTACCAAAGCAGTCACATCTTCTTGCACAATTTTGTCACACGCCCTTTTCCAGCTGCTGTGTGAGAATGTGTATCTGCAGGGCCTTTAAAGGGACACTTGCCGATTTTCACCCAGCTTTGTATCAAAACAGAGTGGGCAATATGTGTACATGAATTATGGTAAACTTTCCTCCATCTAACCAGTATACCTTTATTACTGGCTGTTGATCAAACTACAGGCTCTACTTTTGCATTTTTGTACTGCTGGTCACTCAGCACGGACACGAGGAATATAAAAGCAGACATGTTCTCATCTCAACTTGTCAAATATCGCTGTTTGGTCTGTGGACTTTCACATCCTCATATGACGCACTACGTATCCTACTGCGTCTGTTTTTGACATTCTGGGATGCCATGACAATTTATGCTTATTACATTCATTGTGTCACAACACACTTCTATTTTCACTGGAATTGTACAGTTTCTATTTGTTAGATACACACAGTCTTGTTCAAAATAAACTTAAATTAAACTTATTACAATAAACGTTATGTTTAGAAAAAAACATGGTGACATTCATACAGGAAGCAAACAGTGACCTCCTGTGTGAAATTTCAGGGTTTGTCTGCCATATAGTGACTTTCCAGCTCCAGTGTTACCTTGTTATCGGCGGCATTTCTAACTGACGCTATCCGGTGGCATTATAAACTGAAAACAAGGTGCGTGACTGACCAAGCAGCGGTATTGTTGAGAATGAAAACGGGCTGGAGCAGATCAAGTGACAGACCAGCCCCTCTCTTTCACTCTCTCAGACCAAAATCCGATCAAATGTTATAACTGGCAGTGCTGATTGAAAATAAATCTAGATTATGTTACTTCACTGCCTATTTCTCACCTAAAATGCTTTCTGAAATGTATTTTAATGCTCTGTTTAGCTGTAATAGCAAGAGCTTGTGAACAGGAACTGGGCCCCATACTGTTTCCTGCATAGTGAACACAGAGACTGAAAAAACTGAGATCAAATGGTAAAACTAAGCAACCAAGATTCTGTTACAGAGTTGCCTATCCTCACCTCGAATATTTTCATAAACAAGTTTTTGCTTACCATTTAACCGTAATATTGTTTGTCACTAGCCACCATTGCCTCAAGTGGATGAATTCTCATTACATCATCCACCACTGGGACTGTGTATTTGTCTGGTTTTGACGCAGTGTTTTCCGGTGGTTGTAGGTTTTTTTTCCTCTTGAGAAAGAGTGAATGCCACAGTCCTTTTTCCTCTGTTTTCTATGGTCATATAGCACTCATTTCAAAAGTAGTTATGTCTTTCTGTCATATAGTCTACTTGTATAAAAACGACCATCACATAAATTTTCATCGACTGATTGATTTACAATATTGTGGCAGTCCATCTGATGCCCGTTTTGTTGATGTTTTTTGCCATTGCATAACCAATACAAATGCAACTGTAGCCATTATCTCACTATTGTCGTTCATATTTCAAGAAGCTACAAATTATATTCAGCCACAACATGAGCCTGAAAAGCTGGAAATCAGAAAAGAAATACAGAGACCGTTTCATCTAGTTGCATTGTTAAAACAGAACGGTGCATTGCAAGTATTTGCGTCAACTTTATTAAACCTCCGATTATCTAAATGTAACACACACATTTTCTACTTCAGTGTCATGTGTCATCATTTGTGATGTGTGATGTTTTTCTTAAACAGTAAATTAAGTGTATTACTTCTTGGGCTCTCATGTTTATCACTACAGTTTCTGTGGAAACGGAGTAAAAAATTGGTATACACAATGTAATCTTCCACTTAAAAAGACTGTCTATATATCATCTGTTTTAGTTTGACACGTTACTGTTATATAAATAACTGTTCAAAAAGTTACAGCAGAATTAAAATGTCCTTTCTTCAAGAGTTATAGCCTGTTTGAAATTGTCCTGTCGTCATTGTAGCGCACTGAAACACCCTGAAGCCAAGCAGCGTGTCAAGCAGATGGTTTCACACTTTCACAGATTTGTATTTATGTTCTCCATTTCACTAAATCTCTCTATCGCCCTCTGGCTTCACTCTCTGCACAATCAGCTTACTACAACAATGCAACCACAGTGGCCGTGAAGACCCTGAAGCCAGGCACCATGACGGTTGAAGCTTTTATGGAGGAAGCCAACGTCATGAAGACCCTGCAGCACGACAGGCTGGTGCGGCTCTACGCTGTTGTCACCAAGACACAACCCATCTATATCATCACTGAATTTATGGCAAATGGTAAATGAGCTTTATTTTTAACACATGTTGCTGATATTCTCATCCGGAACAGCTTCAAATGGGTGCAGCAGTATAATAAACTTCAGTATTAGATATTTAAAATAAGCATCCATTAATAAGAAATGTCAGCAGCAGAATAGTATTGTGACATACAGTGTTCATGTGACCACATATTGATCTCTGGATCTTGTCTGGACTCAGACATGTAAAACACTGACATTGTTTCCTGTTGTGCCTCGTGTAGGGAGCCTACTAGACTTCTTAAAGAGTGACGCAGGATTCAAACTGCAACTCCCCAAGCTCATCGATTTCTCAGCACAGGTGATTTTCACACTGACCACAACACACTGATCTTTCTCACAGCTCAGTCTCGGCCATGATTGTGAAACAGTTGTAACTTCACTGTTTCCATTGCTGAACTGAAAAGAGGAACCATAACCAAAAGTTAAAAAAGACACTTCACTGATAAGTATTCCAAAAATAAAGAAACATTGTATGACTGATTTGACTTAGGTGACTCAGATGTAAATAGAGCATTTTCTCAGTGGAAAATGATATAATTTTTTGCAGGAAACCTCTTAGAAAATTATTAGGGAATTAACAGAGTGATTAAATAAAGCTTTACTGTGACTTTGCTTCCTTTTTCTGCTCATTTTTCCTTTGAAAACCCACATGAAATGGCAACTCCCATGTCTTGATGTGTTTTACAGAGCATAACTAAGAGTTAAATGAATAATGAATCAATTCCACTTATTTTCCCTTTCTTAGTTGTTTCATTCCTTGTCGTTTGTTTCAATGAAAATTTGCAATGATCATACAGTGTAAACTATACTTTCCTTGTGCTTGCAGATAGCAGAGGGCATGGCATACATAGAGAAGAAGAATTACATCCACAGAGACCTCAGAGCAGCTAACGTCCTGGTGTCAGAGAGTCTGCTCTGTAAAATAGCTGATTTTGGACTGGCAAGAGTCATAGAGGATGACGAATACTCTGCAAGAGAGGGTAAACTCTATGTGTATATATGTGTGTGTGTCCAGTGTTGTCTTGTGTAGGAGATTTTTTTTCCCATCAGAACTGAGCTAACTCCCTGACTGGATACTTCTGACACATCACAATAAAAATCCCCTTTTGAGAGCTGAAAGCAGAATTGGCGACTTTTGTTGTACTGACCAACATAGTTTTGTGACAAGCTTGACTTTTGGTTTCATTTACCAGCTGCTTCACTTTTTCAAGCTCAAATCGCGTACACCACAGTGACCAACGCATTTGATGGCCTTGAACCACACACTGGGTCTATTTCCCTTCATACTGACACTAGTACACACGATACAGTCCAGTAAACAACAGTGTAGAGAGAGACAAGTGGGGGAGAATGTGTGTATCTCTGCGTCATAACATGAAACCTGATTGATCACTGATCTGGAACCAGGAGACACTGAAACTATTAATGGGAAAATTACAAATAAATGCGAGTACATAAATAGAATATGAATCTTCCATGACACACAGCTTGGACAGTATGGGGTGAGATGTTTGGGAATGTGGAGGAGTACACACAGCAGGTGGATTCCACTTGTCATTTACAGACTTTATGTAGCTTATTTTAGCTTGTTTGATATTCTTGTACAATCTAAGTCAGAGGTGGGACCAACTTGTTGCTTTGCAAGTCACAAGTAATTCACAAGTTATAGGTCCTAAACAAGTCACAATGCAGTCCTTAACAAATGTAACATTTCAGCACCAGAGTAATGATATGAAGTTTACAAAAGTCATGCATGCCATTTTAAGTTTGTACGTATATAAGTTTGTTAAAAAGTTACTCAGCTTTTACACAGAGATGAGCTAAGAATTAGCTCGCTAACTTTGCTAATATTAGCCTTGACTTATCGCTGTTTGTGGGACTTCAAATGTCAAACGAAGTTTAAAGTTGTTGTGTCTTTGTCATTTTTGACCTGAAAGTTTTGCATACTGCAATTAGTTTTTGTGCGCAAATGAAATTATCTGGGGGTTTTTCAGACACATAACATCAGTCACATAACATTGATTTCATTAAATCAAGTCTGAAGTCATCAACTTTGTGACTCGTTTGAATCTTGCACAAATCATTTGACACCAGTGTACACTTCTGATTTCAGTATAACCTTGCTTTAATGGTGACATGACCTGTGATTGTGTGTAACTGTATGCATGTCCTCCTTAGGAGCCAAATTCCCCATTAAGTGGACCGCTCCGGAGGCCATCAACTACGGCTCCTTCACCATCAAGTCAGACATGTGGTCCTTCGGAGTTCTGCTCTACGAGATTATAACCTACGGGAAAATCCCATACCCAGGTAAACACTATATGTTTACATTCAACTATGTGTTATGCTCATGTGTCATCATTATTATTACAAGCATTACCATAACATAGTTTCCCCAAGTAAACTGTAATGGTTTTGGGTCCGTGTAGCTCTTTGGAGTTAGACGACAGGCAGAAACTCACTTCCACACGAGTGTGGGATTTCACAAATGCTCGTCGTTTATTTTTACATCAACTTAAAAATACTCCAACCTTACCAAGCCTGGTTGTACGGCTACTACAATTTCATACATGAACAGAATAGTCGCCACACGTACTTACAACCATCACTGTTGTGTTGAGAGACAAAAGAAAAAGCAGGAGCACATACAGTAGGTATCCGTCCAACCAGCGTTGGGTGCGCTCTCAACCAACTCAAATCATAACAGGTGCTGCTTGATGACGTTGCTGTTAAGCGACACAGTATACACCATATTAAAGGCACATTTCATATGTTCAACTGTTACAAAACCTGGGGCTTTTGTGGGCCCAGGGGTGTTTTGGGATCTTTTGCCCTAGAGGTAGTCGCCAACTCTGCTTGATTAGTAAGCACTGGTAACCAAAATGAAACACTGGGCTCTGAGACTTATGAAGCTTGACCGCCCTCTACTGGTGATTGTTATGCTCAAAATGATGAACTTGAGTGCTTTCATCAGCATGTGTGTTGCCTCTCTTTAAACATTTGAGTATTCACACCTCCTTATCCGCCCGTGTTGTCCTCAGGTATGACTAAAGGGGAGGTGATCTCCTCTGTGCAGCGCGGCTACAGGATGCCTCAGCCTGACAACTGTCCTGCTGAGCTCTACAGTATCTTGATGTCCTGCTGGAAGAGCAAACCTGAGGACAGGCCCACCTTTGACTACATGCAGAGTGTCCTGGATGACTTCTACACCGCCACAGAGGGACAGTACCAGCAACAACCATAGAGAGGGACACTTTCAGCTTTGCAACATAAAGACATTTCACTTTCACTCCAGATTATGTTTGGAGCTCATTTAGATTTAGGTTTGTAATATTTTGTACATTTGCCACATTCTATACATCTATACAATGTATTTCCTTAATAGTCACGGTTGAGTGGATGTAGGTTCCAGGATATACTGTTACAGCCACTCACAGTGCTTCCTGTCTGTTCATTTATTATACATGTGCAGTTTAATCTCACCTGTAAACGTATTCTGGGGTATACAGGAGATGGCTTTTGCACAGATTAGCATTATATATAACAGATACAGACAGTTCATCTTGTCATTTTCTTTTTACATTTGATACTGGTGTCTTGTGTTTAGGTGTTTAAATATTTGGACCAAATAAATTTCAATATAGGTTTGTGTACAGAGGGACTGAACAAACAGCTGACATTATACAAACAGTTTGCTAAGGTAGGACATGATAAAGGAGGTTTAGTGTCTTGATTTTAGTACAAACAGCTGCCGCATAGTGTCTGTGTCTGGGTAATAATGATGCAAAATGGGAAAAAAGGACATGCTGCCTGTCGGGATAGCTGTTAAATGTACACTTCTGGTCACTTTTTCATACTGAGTAAACATTTCACAATCATATCTTTGACTTCAAACTCATAATGTGCCATTTTATTGCTCTGATATTGACAGTAAATGACTGAATTGTTCTTTGAACAAATGTATTCACAATGTTTCCATCTCAGAGGCTGTCATTAGTGAAACTTACATTTTCTATCTGCCCGATGTGTAAAAAGCAGCATTATATGTTATGATGTTCCATAATAACATTTCAATTTGGGTAGATACGATAATTAAGAGCAAATTATGCTCTACAAAAAATATATATTCATGTGTCTATTCATGTGTTTATGTCTATCCGTTTTACATTTCATGATTTCATAAGCTGCTCCAACAATGGGACCCCCACTTTGGAAGACATACTGTTTATGTTTGAGTTGTTTCTGTTTGCTTGCTGTTTCATTGCCCAGTGAAGGGTCGATCACCTTTAAGTGCACTTCATATTGAAGTGCTGTAGCTCTTGCTTGTTTTGTTCGTTCAAATGTGTATTGTATAATCAGAATTGTGATCTGGATGTTGCATTGAAACTGTACCTTAAATATGCAAAGAAACAATATCCAAATACTGTATAGGCTTTTGTGAACATTGGAACTGTGAGCTGTTTGTTGAGCATTTTGTGTGGTATACTAGCTATTTGAAAAAAGAGTACATTTTGTGTGGACTGAGGGTGTATGCAATAAATTCTGTTCTGTGTTCCATGTGGTTGTACATTTAGGTCATATTTAAGAGATTTAGCTTAGTCTTATGCAGATAGACCCATCCTGAGTAATTTTGTTGATTTTCTCAAAAACAAACTGATCATAAAATTTGAATTCAATTGTCAGTACCTTATTGCATCCATTTTAATGGCAGTGACCTGTGAGAACTATAAAGACACAAGTAGCGCCATGTCCTTTGTATCAAAATGTGCACCCAAAAAAATTGAGCTCCAGGTCAGAAATCCAAAAGTCCAAAAAACTCTGAAGCCAATAAATAATAAAGTTATTATAAGTAGATTTCTAACACAAGACTTCAATTTTCTTAGCTGCAGCCAGGCTTGCTAGCCAAACTTTGCATGTTTTTTTTTTTTTTCTCCTGTAATTGTACCCCTATTAATTCTGCAAGGGGTACTAATACCCTTCTTCCCTGAGCCTAAACCCCTGCACATTCCCACATATAAAAGAGCAAAATGGGAATAATAGTCAGGTTCCACTCCCATTTGATGTCTATGTCTCAGCTAGATATGTTCCATGACAAAATATAATGGAGGCCTTTCTGATGATTTGGGTTTGTTTTTTTTTACCAGTACCAGTGACATTATTCCAAATTACATCTCAGTCTAACTCCTGTCCTAGTTCAAATATCTTTCCCTCCTGTGCTTTTATTCCTGGTGCAGGCATATACTTCTAGAGGTTTAATATATCATAGATATTAATGTCTAAAATTTAAACATGTATGACAAAGATCAGTGATCAGACGCCTGGTTTTTGGTGTGTTTATTAATTAATTAATAGTATTTTATCAGTTTTATTATTCACGGGTTACAAACAATAGAAAAACACACATAAACACATAAATCCATTTTATTAAAGAAAAGGGGAAAGTATTTTATTTTGAATGCGCGGCTCGTTTCCTGGTTTGGTCACATGGTCTTCCAATATGGCCGCGCCCTGGAGCGAAGGGGGCGTCTGAACTCAAACAGGAGTGCAAGCAGGTTTAATGACAGTTGAGGAGCTGCAGGTCGCAACCGACTTCTTCACAGAGAGACAGAGGAGCGTCTGAGAAAACCTGACACCTCCTCAGCCCTGCCGACATGAGCAAGGACGGTTTAATCCTGTAAGTTCTTCTGTTCTCAGCCTAAACATACTGAACTACACTGAGGTTAACGCGAGCAGTTCGGCTGCTAGCTTAGTGACGTTGTGAAATATGTCGGTGTCATTCTTATGAAAGCATCTCTACACGCACTGTGCAATGAGTTTAGCATCACGTCCACCGTATATAATCCCGTCTTCACTGAGTAACATTTACCGCTCATTACCACTAACGTTAACTTTACATACTGGTAAGCACTGATCATTATCTCATAGAGGAATCCCATTCACAAAACCAACATTTTCATATTCTCTCGCTCACATGGAAAGGTGAGTATCCTTTGCAACACAAGTTATTAGCTTTAAAGAATCATTTGGATCCTCTGATAAATTCGGCATAGAGAAAATTCATTGAAGAGTAGTTTATTCTTTTTAAATCGTGACATTATTGTTGTTATTATTACTAGTATTGTTATTCCTGTTTGTTTAGGTTAGTTTTACTTAGCTTAATCTCCATAGTGCTGTGCAGTGAGAGGTATTATGGGAATAACTATTGTTAGCATTGTTGTTGGTACTGGATGAAAGCAGAATAAATAGAAGATTCTTGAGTTATCCTATTTAACACTAACAGCCATTTTTCTACACCATTTGAGTAAAGTCAAAGCAATTCTGCATTTGTGAAAGTGTTACAGGATAGTTAACATAATTTGTTTTGTTTAGAGGCTTTAGTGGTCTCTATTTTAACTTATTGGAAAAGCAAGATCAAGTCAAAGTTTGAATTTCAGGCTGTGTTGCATCACGGGGACATGCACAGTGGCCTTTCATTCAACCGTTTTTCTCCTGCTGCTGGAGGATGATAAGAAGACAGACAAGTGTTATCTCTCATCTCAGCCATTGACAGCTCTACAGCTGGATGCCTGTATGACCGCTGGGGAAAGGGAGGGGTTTGCTCAAATGTTAGATAACTGAAGCTTGGTACTGTATTGTAGCTCTCAGACTATAGTGAGTAGGACACAGCCATCCAAACCTCACTCTCATGAAAGGCAATTCATTTTGAAATTTTAACTTTGTCAGATTTGCATTTGTTTATCCTACAGTAAAGCTCAGTAAAATTGATGTGAATAACATAACAAATCTATGGGAGCAATGTATGTGGCTTACCAAAAGAAGAGTCACATCCTGTGTCTTGAGTTAACATTTTGTGTACCTTCAGAGCTGCATTTGTTCTGGCATTGGGTAATGTTGCTCTGGTACTTATTACTTGTGAATATTATTACATTACGTAAACCCACAACTGCACTTCAACTGGCTGTATTAGTAAGCAAACGTCTGTACTATTGTGTTGATATTGTTTCAGTGTAATATAGGATCAGTCATCTCTTGCTCTCTTGAATTGATGCAGAACTGCTTAATGACCACAGAGAAAAGACTGAACCTGTTTTTTTTTTGTTTTTTTTCATCTAGCCCCAAAGACTTCCCCCAGCTCCAGAATGATACATTACTGCGAGCAGCACGAGGAGAAGAAACTGAACATGTCCCTGTCTGGTGTATGAGACAGGCTGGAAGATATCTACCAGGTACAGTGATCTTTTTCTTTTCTTTCTTGAAATGCATTTTTCTCTCTTCTTTACCAAAAGTCAAAGACTTTCTATGCATCATCATCATTATTCTTACAACCTTAAAGAAATGTCTTTAAACAGTACAGTTTTGGGACAAATGAGATTGAGACACTGAGGAGATCATAAAGACATTAATATTTTGTTGAATCTAATTTGCAGAGTTTCGTGAGTTCAGAGCAGGGAAGGACTTCTTTGACACATGCCGGTCACCAGAGGCCTGCTGCGAGCTCACTCTGCAGGTAAAACAGTGCTTCTGGTAAACCATCAGTGAGATAAAACCAAAAATATTCTGATGTACATTTACTTATGTTTTATTTTGTCGAAAACACATTTTCATCACAGTTATCTACTTTCCCATAATGTATTGTATAATGAATGTATTACTTAATATCAGCTTGAAAGAAGAAGCTCTAATGGTGCTGTAGTAGTGACGTGATGATGAGAAAATAGATATCTTATTTAAATATCACTAGAAGAAAATAAAAAACAAATGAAAACCACACTCTTATGTTGTTGTTTCTTCTTTTTCAATGTTCTTCTTTTTTTCCCCACTTTCAGCCTCTGAGACGTTTTCCCTTTGATGCTGCCATCATCTTCTCTGACATCCTGGTTATTCCACAGGTAAAGCCATCAGGGTCAGCGTTCTTAATTTACATGCTGACTGCACATCCTTTACTGTTATGTCTTTGGATATGTGTAAGTGGCATAATAGCACTGAACCAAATTGCTGTGTGTAATTTTAAAAGGGTTAGCCTATGAGGAGTTTAGCCTCTTTTAGCTCCTTGTTTTAGTTTCACTGCCTACAAATTTACCAAACTTTAGTTTGATTACTTTATGTCATCAGGCACAAGTTTAATGTGATGGTAATGCTGCTTCAGGCAACTGTGGGTTAACATTTTAGTCATAGGTAGTTTATTAGCCAGTGATGTGTTGTGATTGTCAGCTTGTTTTGACGTTTTTCTGCCCCCTAGTGGCCCAAAATATTAATGCACCTTAAATATAATTTTACTGTGTTGTATGTATGGCTTACCTGGTGATAAAAGACAAAGTGGAAAAAAGAAATCAAATTTCTACAGCCACATGAAAACCTGTACGCAACATAAAATGTATCAGTAATATATAGCTGGGTTTCCTAGTTTTTGGAAGTTCAATGTAATGTTTTGTTGTGAGTGACCAGGCACCAATTTGCATGGATGTGAGAGTGGTAGGTGTTTAGAGACTCTGAACAGTTGAAAATCAATCAAATCAGCTGTGAGAGTTGCATATTTCTATTGTTTATTAGAAAAAAAAAACAACCTATGGGCCATATGATTTCTTTCAGTCATCTTCCTCTCTCTCCTTCCTCTAGGCCATGGGTATGGATGTCCAGATGGTGGCAGGCAAAGGTCCTACATTCCCAGAGCCACTGAAAGAGCCAGAAGACCTGCAGCGTCTACAGACCAAAGTGGACGTGGGGAAAGAGCTGGGCTATGTCTTCAAAGCCATCACACTGACCAGACACAAGATAGAGGGCAAAGTGCCGCTCATAGGATTCACTGGAGCGCCGGTTAGAGATGATGCAGACATGTTTCACAATGTATAGAAAAATGCAAATGAAATCAGCGTATTGTAAATCTTACTCTCCCCTCTTTGCTGTGTCCTTCAACAGTGGACGCTAATGTCCTACATGATAGAAGGCGGAGGCTCCACCACCCACTCCAAGGCGAAGCGGTGGCTGTTCAGACACCCTGAGGCCAGCCACATGCTGCTGAGGATGCTGACAGATGTGATAGTGGAGTATCTGCTGGGACAGGTGGCAGCTGGAGCTCAGGTTACACCCTCTGCTTTCTAATCTCTGGACACGTGTATACAGTTTTGATTATGTTGCACCACCGCCATGACACATGAAAATTCAAATGTTTCTGCTTTTGTACGTTAATCAAGTTAAAAGATAGAGTCTGCAGTTTTTCCTGATATGTGGAAAGCTGACTGTTGACAACAACAATAGGATTCAAAAAATTTGGAAACCTCTGCGACTGAGTATAAGGCATATTGTGCAGAGCATTTCAGAGTTTGGACATAAATACTATTTGCTGATTGCGGCAGCTCCTACACACACTCTGTATGGAAACAAACCTGCCTCTCAGTATCAGCAGAAAATGTGATTGGGGCAGCATTTTCTCCCCAAAAAAGTTGAGCGCAGCCTGAGAGCACAAACCTGATCATTACAGAAAGTCTAGACAATGTCATACCAGCAGAGTGCACTGCCCTGTTTACTGCAGATTTCAGTATTTGGGGCAGCACAGTGGTTTTAGAGAGCATCTCTCTACATGGGTCAACCTTGTCTTGAAGTAGCAAGCATCCACTCTGCTGGTGTGTCCTCGACCTACGACCTTCCGGTAGAACAGTGTAAGAAAAGGGAGAATATTGTTTTGCACTCTACAGAATTTTTTAGATTATTTTTCAAGCCTGTTATGACAACACAATGATTCAGGTATCTTGATTAGGTGTCCCTTTGAGATATACTTAACTGGCTTGATTTAGGTCAACGAAAGCTGCTATCAATAATGTTTTTATATTAACAAGTAGGAATGTCAGTTCCGGTAAAGTTGGCTTTTGAAAGACCAACACCCATTGACTGGTAACTTACCGGTCAATTTTAAGATAAGATCAAAAAGACATGAAATACAAGAGGCCTTTCCTTTTAGTCTTGCACTCCATTGATGTGGCCAGCTGTCGCACTGCATTTCAAGGTGCTATCCATTTAGAGGTGGTGAACTTTTTATGCTCTGTGTTGTAAATGTTTGCCTTTTATTTTCTGATGGCTTTGCAAACACACTGCGGGCCAGCAGTGTTAACATTTGGAAACATCCCCACTGCCCCAACTCCAGTCTCCTCTGGTTTCTTTGCCACTCTGCACCACCCAGGTCGGGAGTGAACTAACTTAAGCTAGCTAGCAGCACTGCTCGTTCAGCGATTACAGCTGGTAACACCACCCTGATGGCAGAATGCACTGCTGCGGAAACACAGTGCCCATCCTCCAATCTCTCCCCAAGTCTCCCCGATGAGTCACTGGCTTTATTTTGAATCACATAACCCTAGTAGCATTGCTTACTATGTTAACACCACTAGCTGTGTTGACACTGCTAACAGTGGTTGCATAGCCAGCAATGCTAAAAGCGTACTCACTGGGGCAGGCTGGTGCGAGACCGGAGGGTGGGCACAATATTTCCACGGCAACATTGTTGGTTCGTGACCATGGATGTATTAAGGGATGGAGTTAATGACCAAGCTTCCTACCACACTTGGATGGTGCACATTGCAGTAAACTGAAGAGTAGCAAAATTAACCTAAAGGTGTAAATGGTCAAAAGTTGCCCCGGAAGTTAACCAATTAACGGTTAACCAATGACATCTCTATTAATCACTATGTGTATTAGGAAAGGACTGGCTTGTAGTGACAAGCACGCAGAGAATTATCAGATTCTGTCGTTCCCCTCTACTCTATGGAGTGTTTCAGCATCTTTTACTGTTTATTGTTTTGGTTTCCTGGCCAATATACTGTTTTGGTTCTATCTCTTGAAGTTGAATTAGCATTGTTTCTAAATGCAGCAAGCCATTATTTTCAGCAAAGAAGCTCTGCTGAACTCATTGACACGACTTTCCCAGCACCAAACAACAGACAGACAGAGTTAGTGACTAGCTGGTGGACACAGTGGAGCATTTAGCTGTTAAAAAGCCAGATATTTCCCTCATGAGTTGGTAGAGACCAAACCAGAGCTAAAAGAGAGTCAGTATTGGACTGAATTTCATTGAAAGGAGGGAAACATAACTCTAAACAAATACTTATGTTGCTCCCACACAACTGAATATTTAAATTGGCAACTGTTTGCTAACTTGCATGCCATATTAACTTAATAAGTTGATGATATGTATAATCAGCTATTGCAGGTTTTAAAAAGAAATTCTTTATCCTCTGCTCTGTGTGTGTTGTTCAGGCTCTGCAGGTGTTTGAGTCCCATGCCGGCATTCTGGCTCCAGACGAGTTTAAAGAGTTCTCTTTGCCTTACCTTCGAGACATCGCACGCCGCGTCAAAGACAAACTAAAGGAGTCAGGACAGGACGTACCCATGGTGAGAGCTGTGCTTCTCCAAATATAAATATGTATGCCTAAAGACTCCTGTGGTAACACTGTGCATTTGTGGGGGTTTTTTATCTGTCACGTTTCTGCACGTGCTCTTCTTGACAATGTCAGTGGCTAATGATGCACAGCTGCACATCATCCAAACAGCAAACGAGTCAACTGTGACAGCTCTTTATATTTATTTATTTATCTGTCTGCTGTGTTTTCTGTGTGTTCCCTTGTTATAATTAGTTACTATGTTAGTTTCAAGACTCTATTCTTATCATCACTCTGTTGCTTCAACAACACAGTTTCCCCAGGAGGGATCATTAAGGATTCATCTGGTCTTTGAGAAATAGCTGTTATATTTTATTGTCACAAGATGGCAGCATTTTACCAAAAATGGTTCATGAAGCGTCCTGCAAAAGTTGCTTTGAAAATTAACTGTTTACTTTTCTGTGGCTGTGTGTTTGCCAGATTGTGTTTGCAAAGGACGCTCACTATGGTCTAGAGGATCTGTCTCAGTCTAATTACGAGGTGGTTGGGCTGGACTGGACCGTTGACCCACGATCAGCACGGTAACACACACACACACACACACACACACACGCTTACACCTACAGAGAGATGCCCTTACTTTACTGCTGATACATTTTCCAGTCATTCCTTAAAATGCTGTTTTGGTTATAACAGGACAACATGACAAAAAATTAAGTCACCTAAAGATCTAAATTTGAACTGCACCTTTTAGAGTATCTTCTCTGCATTAAGCTCTGTGTTAAATATGCTACATCAGCCCATCGGCTATTTGTGAAAAAGTAATAGAAATCTGAATTTCAACCAGAGCTGGCGCCTCCGGTGGTAGTTTGTAAGATTTACGATGTTGAGAGATCTCTGGAATTTGAGCAGGAATAGAAAAGGATCAATACACAAATCTCCTCAGTGAAAAGCAGATACAGCCTCAAAATCCACAGTCATGGTCAAACTGCAGAAATAGCTTGAAGGTGAATACATCTCAGAGATGGAGGCAGTCAGAAGCACTGGTCATGAACCACACTGTCGTGCTCCTGAGGAGCAGGTTAACCATTAGTGACCTCTCCTTTGTCCCTGGTATGTCACTGGGTGCAGGATTAAGTCAACAAACATTTGTGTTTCCTGCTCCGCTCATCAAATGCTTAACCTGTTGGTTAAAGGATTACCCTGTGTGTCCTGTGTTGTGTGTGTCTGTGTGTATTCAGGGAGCGCACAGGAGGGAAGGTCAGCCTGCAGGGAAATATGGACCCCTGTGCACTCTATGCTACAAAGGTAACCTCCAATCTCTCTTTGGTTTAGGCTCCCAAACAATGACGCAAACATTTTTTTTCCCTGTTCTTGTCCTGTATGTAGGCCTTCACGCCAGCGACATGCATGGCTGGACTGTTAGGTTTTGTCCAGCTGTCTGTCTGTCCGTGCATCCATCCCATTCTTGTCAATGCAATATTCTAAGAATGCTTTAAGGAAATTTCTTCAAATTTGGCACAAATGACTTCACATGGACTTATGAACTGATTAGAATTTGATGGTTGAAGGTCAAAGGTCACTTTGACCTCACAACAATAATGTTTTTTGACCATAACTCAAGAATTCATGGGCTAACTAGGACAAATTATTACACAAATGTCTAATAGGAATATAAGGAAGTGACAGCATTTTATATCCAAAAGGTCAAAGGCCAACTTCACTGTGACATCATAATGTTCTGCAAAAACACTTTCCTGGCCATTCCTCAGCGTCATATCTCAGGAACAGAACGGGAGCCATTTGGTCAGATACTGAATTGGTGACACTAATCTTGGGTGTCCATTTTGAAACTGCGCTGATTGTATAGATTTTCTGTGCTGCTGGGGGGAAGATGTATGTGAAGCACAAAGACAAACATTTTAAAACATTTACAAAGAAAGAAAAGGAAAAAAACCCATCTCAGCAAATTGGTCAGTCATAATGACATAAAAATATATTAATTTTGTTTTCGTCTCATATTTTATCGTAATTAATTTCTGTGGCAGTTTCAGATTTAAGTCATTCAGATTAAGGTATTTTGATTTCAGGACAAACAAGTGTTTTTTCCCATTGGAGAGAGGCATTAAATTCTACATACAAGACAGTCGGTGAATGCCACAAATGACTTCTATAAACCACTTACAGACAATTCTTGCTTGAAGCCCCTTGTGTGATCACTGACACCAACACAGTCAGGTGTGACATGCAATGTAAGAAAGGCACCCATATCCACAACTTAACTTGTTACTTACTGTGCAAGTGTGTTTTTGTAATGCCAGGCTATAGGAAACCTCCTGAATCCACAGAGTAGTCCACCGTTGTTAAAGCAATGACACACCTGTCCTGTTACAGACAGAAATGGATTAGCTTGTTTCCTGACATTTACCGGTGTATAAACTGCTTGCAGTGAACTCTCTAACACAGCTTCTTTATTACATTGAATTGACAGAAATATTGGGATTAAAATGGTGTAATTTCACAGTTAATGTTACATCATAAGCAGCCATGAACACTGAGACAGTTTGCAGCTAATATTTCTAGTTTGGGTTTGAGATATCTATGTAGAGATCATTCTTCCATGTATCATAACGCGCCAATAATATGTCACAAAACATGCACAACTGACCTCTGTTATGTAAACGTTTTAGTGTGAGTTGTTGAACGTGAATTCCAGAGAAGAATTTAGTATTATTTTCTCATGAATTAAACTACTGCTACTCTTCACTTTTCTCAAGTGCTGCTGCTGCTGCTATTTTCAGCACTCACATATATGCTGTTAATCCTATTTTTATTCCACATTATTTCACTTCATACATTTCAGCATAATACGGTGAAGTGCTGTTATTCATTCTGACAAACTTTTGTTTACACACAGTATGGCAATTTATAACTCCTCACCACAAGTTCCTATAAATGTTCCTCTCTGACCCAGTTTGAGCAAAGTATGTCTCACTCAGATACTCTTATGGACTTATTGTAAATATTCTAAAGCTCTCGTTGAACCATGACTAAAAGGTCTGCCAGTTGATCCCTACCTTTAATTCTCTCTCTTTTCTCTTCCTCCTCCTCTTCATCAGGAGCGCATTTCAGACATTGTAAAGAAGATGCTGGAGGGTTTTGGCACCAGGGGCTACATTGCCAACCTGGGCCACGGCCTTTACCCCGACATGGACCCAGAGAACGTGGGCGCCTTCGTCGAAGCTGTGCACCAACACTCTAAACAGATGATCAAACAAATGTGAAGATGGATGTGTCTGTGTGAGGGAGTGTATAAAACCAAAAATGCTGATGTACATTAATGCATTATTTTATTAAAAACCAAAATATTTACAGCTTTGTGTCTGTTTTCAGCAGTTCAATTATCCATTCCCAGAGATTTGAGGGGAGAAAAACAAAACAATGATCCCATGTGAATTTAAAAAACCAAAACATACATTTACTACATTTTTGTTCAGTGCAGATTTTCAGATAAACAAGATTTCGGTTTTCTAAGATAAGATTTTCTGTTCATCTATAATATGTTGATCTGACCATGAGTGGATTACGTGTCTCCACTGGACATCATTTTTGCAAGTACATGTACGTTACAAACGCATTTGAATTGTATTGGATTTGTATTAATATTGGATCTCTTCAGAAATGCTGAAAACAGCTTTGACTTGTAGATGAAAACTATTGTTTTTAGATATTTGTCATCCAATCAAACTCCGCGTAATGTCACTCCAGCACATACAAATACAAATAGAGACAAACCTTTCTAACCTCTTAAAAACCGCTTCAATCAAATCTGAGCTCTTCATCAGTACAAGTAGCTTCTTTGTCCTTGAAGAGAAAAACAAAAAGGGAAACAAAAGCTGGTGATTTGGAAAAAGAGTTCCAGCAATAGATGCACTACTGCAGTTCTAAAATCAATTTTTAAGGAAAAATGTCAGCAGTTGATCATTTCACCGCCTCACATCTTAACGGTGAACAAAATCCCCCCTGGATCTCAGCATGAAGAGTTTTATTTTTACTCCTGCAGATAGAAAATCTTCTAAGAAGTGCACATTCTACGAGAAGATGCCTTATGCTGTATTTGTCTTTTACTCTAAATCTGTTTTTATCTTTTTTTTAATTTCAACTCAACAACAGTGGCTCATGATTTGAATTACATGTTAAGCATCCTGAGAGGTTTCATGTGATTGCTGTTTTCCAGAATATTAAATCCTTAATGTGTGTATCTGGCTGTTTTTTTTCCTGCCCAGTTAAATAAAGATTGATTAAATTTTTAGTAAAATTAAGGTTGCGTTGTATTTTATATTAAATTATTAGATGATCTTTCCACCTGCCACTCAAACTAGAGACTCGCTTCTTAACCCACAGATTTCCTTTTCTTCTCCTTTTCCTGTCTTCAGCACCAACCAACTTTGACTCAGCTGCATTGGTGTCTCAATATTTCTTTGTGCCCTGAGCTATAGATGTTGGAAGGTCTTCTCTCCCACTGTCAATGGACAGTGACAAATACTAAATAGAGTGCTCTAGTAATTAGTAAACAGAAAATAAAAATTCATCAATATAAGACAATACATAAACAGTAAGTCAAGCCAAAGCTACGTTTCAGCCAAGAAGGCATGTGTGCACAGCGACAACAGCAGAAGATCAGTCTTTCTTTAGCCTTCTTCACATCGTGATTGCACGTTAGAGCTGCTACAAAGTCCTGTCTTCATGTTGCCTTTGCATTACTAAACCAAACAATTGTGGAATGATGCTGCTCCCAGTGTGATTATAGACTGCTTCATGTCATCATGGAATCAAAAGAGGGGTGATGGGCGTGACATGCAGCACAACAGTGTCAGACTCTAGTTTGACATGTAACACACATCAGCAGCATCATAACAGTCATTTAACATACATGGCGCGTGATCTTGTCCTCTGCTCGGAGGGTAAGGAGCTCCTGGATCTCATTATTTTCCCAGTTTGTGGACATTTTCAGCCATCTGTTCTTCTTTTTTGAGTTAGCTGCTAGCTGCTATCAGCTACTTCTTAAATCTTCCGGGGTGACACTTAACACATTGTCAATACATCACACCAAGGTCCCGTCCTGCTGGCTGTCCCATAGAGACATTGTTTCGATGGTTAACTGCGAGGGAGACGACTCTATTCCCTAATTCTGTCATCATACCTTATATAACGAAAGGCAAGGCATGATTTTCCCACCTTGAACTGACAGTGTGACCAGTTTGTTCTGCATTACAGTGAGCTGATCACAAGAGCTATTGCACAGGAAACCTCTGACTTCCGTGGCCCAATATTGTTCATAGCAGTGGAGAAAAAGTACATTATAATTCATGATATATGTATTTAAACATTTTTTCAAGCATGTCTCGAGAGGCCCTGGGTACTCCTGGGGCCCAGGACTTGAGCCCCTTGACATTTTTTCCAGCTCCATTTTACGTTTAGTGCTAATTAGAGCTACCACTTAGCTCATAGCATCCCTGTGCCTAAGTACAGTTTTACTAGCTCAGCTGTCGGCTTGTAGTCTGTTAATATTTGGCCTATAAACCACTTAAAGTTCTTTCTATCCTCAATTTCTCTCCCTCTTTCCTTTTTCTGTCTCCTTTTCTAGCATCCGCCTCACATGTGACTGGTGTAATTCATCAGAGGTAGCAAATCATTCTATTCCTGTTCATGCTTACTTGCGCCTCAAATCATTTAGGAACTGAAGCTTTTCTATCATCAGAAAAAGGTGGATATTAGTCAGCCAAGTGTGGGACTGACTCGATGGGGCCTGGCCCAGAAAATGGGACAGAGACGTGACAGTGACTGGGGCTTAAACTAGGACAGAAGTGAGACAGTGTCCTGCCTGAAGGTGCATCAACACGATTTTATCATCCAGTCTGAAGTCCTTTGAGACTGCTTTGTAATGAAGGTCTATATAAATAAACAGCACAGTGTGGCTTCTGGAACAACATTAAGTAATAATAGTGTAGCTTACGTTTGTCTAAAAGAATAAGTATTCAAAGGCAAAAACAGAGGAGTTTGTTACCAACAACAATTAAATGATGAATAAAATATGTGAAAACATATCTATGATTTAATAGGATTTATGTAACTACATTGATTTGTACCTACCTGATCTTGGAGCATTTTCCAGTCACCATCTTCCCTCCACCACCTGACCTTGTCTTAGTGCTGAGGAGTTTGCAGTGTTCTGACAACATGTTACATAATTTGCAGGCACTTCAGAATTGTCAAAGTTCTTCAGAATTCACAGTTATGTGCTGCTGCCACTTGGGATCACCAAACTGTGCTTGTAAAATCCAAGTGATAACCACCCGAGCTAAATGCGAGGAACTGTTTGTGCTATGACTGTTGGAGGCAGGCTCAGACACATAAGGCTGGTTGTATTGAAGTCAATAGCAAAATGCCCTCCAGATATACAAAGTCTTAAAAACCCTCCAAATATGTGAAGTCAGTCATATTTTGCCACAAGTTGAAGTCCCAAATCCCAAACCCAAGTCAAGGTTATAAATTAAAAAAATTATTTGGTGATGTCACAGATGGTAAGTCCATGTGCTATGGTTGCATTGTCAAAGAATTTAAGGTGGTACTCAGGCGTGCATGATGGAATCCAAATGTCAGCAGCACAATACCTTGTTTATAGTCCATGACATGCTGTCACAATTTAATATAATCAAGAATTTTAGGTGACTAAAACTCCTCCTGTTTTAGCACATAGATAGCATCCTTTGTTTTTAGGTCTTGTACATCCAACCATCAATCTCAATGTTTATGTGGTGGAGAGCATGTAATTATTCACAAAATTGCGAGATCATTTAAAGGGAACTCCACCATTTTGCTCATCAAACTGTGTTTACAGGTGTTGGAATTACAACTACACATGCGGGGAAAAATGCCTTTTGTGGCTCTAGAGGGAATTGTATGAAGTCTGATAAAATAATAATTTAAACGTGATGTCACCTGAGTCAGTGTTGGTTGAGTCTGAGGACTATGGGTTTGAAAAAAAATGTGGGGGTGTGAAGTTAGATGGAAGTGAGCTTAGTGGACACTCAACACTACATTTGCCACGACTAGCACATCACACTGAATCTCCCGGTCAAACTGTCAGCATTTGAGTAGCATTGTGGGTAATGTAGGCGCCAGGTTTTGACAAGGAAGAAAAATGCATGGAATCTAAAAGACAGTATCTCTGGTTCTCAATATCTCTGCATCCATTTTGATCCTTTTTGTTATAAAACTGTCCATTGTAAATCCGACAATATATTCTTGATGGAGTACTCTTTTTTAAGAAAACATAATCATAGGATGTCTTGTGCTGTCATTTCTTTGATGAGGTCTCTACAAAATGGGTGTCTGTCCATTTAAAAATATATTTATACAAAATTTTAAACATAGTGACAACCATAATTTATCTAGACTTATGAAAACCATGGTCAAACACATCTTTGGTAGCACTGTGTCAGTTCAGATTCTATTTAAATAAAATGCATTTTGCTAGCACTTACAAAGGTTTTACATTCAGTCTCATCCTAAGTGGTTTTAATGAGCTGTGGTGTGTCTGCATATCTCTAGTGAGGATACATTTTACCTGACATTTTAAAAAAAATTCTCTCTGTTTTCACCCTCCGTCTACACTAAGCCACCATTCCCTATTCCAAAAACTGTCTTTTTTATCTTCTGCAGCATGAGTGGAGAAAACAGAGCTTTTTGAAAACTTTAACATCTAATTATTGACCTGATCAGAAGTGGTGGGGTACTAATGTGTGGCCATTACTTTATACTGTTTGGAAGCACCTGCAAATCCTCACAGGTTGTTTCAGAACAGCCAGGGGTGATAAAGTCAGGCATCAACTTATTACACCATCACTGCCATCACAACCACCAATGAGATGCAGACACAACCAATCGCAGCAAAATCTTTTGCCTCAATGTTAATTTAACAATGTAGTGAATTTGTGGTAAATACAAAGCTACATTTTATTACACAGAATTTGGCTTAAAAATAAAATGATGTGCATCATTACTGTAATCATCACGGAAGCTCTTTACATGAGGAATTGAGAGAAAGAGATCAGTTAATCCCAAATTGTGTTTTTCTCTGTGAGGCGGCTCAGAACGTCAGATAAGCAGATTCTAGTAAATCCGGTTGTTGTTGTTGTTGCTGCTGTGGATGTTGTTGTGAAGGATTCCAGCAGAAATCATAATATCATGCGACCAGACTGGATTTCAGGGGATCCCTCCTCACCACCATATTATGGATGTTGTTGTCACTGGGGTTTTTGAACAATGCTGACAGTCGGTGTCACTGTTTTAAACTTGACTTCATTCATTTCTCCTGCTGTTACTGAGCTCTTGGTTTTACCTTATTTGTGACAAATGTGTTTTTCTTAAGAGTGATTTTTTTTTTTTCATTTCGATATTTTTACTTCAAACTGCATTACACCCATTATGATCTGAATACTGCTAGAGAATCTCTTCAAAATATTATGGAATTTGCACCAAAAAATGGATAGCAACCAGTCTAAAAAACACATTGGAAGTTGTACATAATGAATTTGTCAAATATTTCATGTTTCAAAGTGAGAAATAGATGGTGTTGGCTTTAATAACTGTTCAACATAATATCAGCCTTGTAAAATTAGATGCTTTTTTGAAGCCAGAGTGCCATTTGTGGGATCTCATATTTGATAGTTTTGTTTTCAGGTCCAATTTTTACCCTTATGTTCTTCCATATTCTTCCTTTTGTCAACAAATCCTATGAAAAGACTGAAACCGACAATGTCCGTCAATACTGTGTGATTTCCCCACCCTGTCTGAGGCAATCAGCCTATTCGTTTGTGTTTAAGACATAAATCTTTAAAATCAGTTTAGAAATATATATTGAAAAAGGGCTCAGTAACTTGATGAAACTTGCTGGGCGCTAAAGTTTTTAGTAAAAGTCACTCAAACGCAGTGGATTGTGCACTTGTTTGGGACTATTTTCTTCTGTGGATTAATGCACATTTTGTGCTCTAGTGAGAATTTACAGCAGCAGGACAGCATCAGTCTCATGCTCATCTTGTCAAACACTAATGCTTTGTCACTTTTGCCATCAGCATCAGACACTGATGCACAAAGGCACCCTTTCGCGGCAGGATGAGACTCACCGGGTGGCAGCATTTTTTACACACCGAGCAACTGCCGTAATATAAAGAGTGACAAAGTTTACATAGGGTGGGTGGGAGTGGAGGTGGATGGGTCAAACAAACTCTGGACTTTCGCTTGTGAGACTGCTCTTACTTTCCCATGTGAAACCAAAAGTCAATCAAGTTATTTTAATAGCAATGTAGTGTGTTAATATGTATAGCATACAATGCTATTGACATATGTTGCGTTACGTATGTGAGATATGTCACATGATGCAATGTTGCATTAGTAACAGCGTACTTATTCTAAGCCAAACCATGATTTTTTTAAAAACCTAACTACATTAGGTGGTTGCCTAGACTTATGAAAGTAAACCTAAAAACAAAGTTGTTGTTTTTTTTTACCACCATTCTAAGTGTGCTTTGAAAATAGTCTGTATGCATTAAACAAGAACAAACTGTGAAAACAGAAGTTTATTTTGGAAAGAGCATAATGTCACTGAATGTCCAAAACTGATGTAGGAGGGGTACCAGGGCATCATAGTTGGTCGTGTAGGGCCACTGACCAGCATGGTATTTGACGAGTTGGTAGTGAGAATGTGTTGAGCGGGACCAGCATTGCAGCACCAAATTCTGGGCCCTATGCAAAAGCAGTCTCTGTGGGTCCCCCACCCTTACTCTCTTAATTCATGTCTTTCTTAAGTACCTTTTGAATTTTTTTTTTTTTTTAAGGAGGTCAGTTTGCTTTTTTTCCCCTTCCTTTTTTGCGTCTTGGTGAAAGACATGATATCGTACTAAGCAGCATAAGCAGTCACTCACTTGGGTCTAGAGGTTTAGAGACAACTTTTAGTGGAGGGGCGAACTACACTATTTTGCACCTTTAAGGGGTGAGAGGGGCCCTCAGAGAGCTTACTTAAAAATCACAAATTGCAAACAAAACCAAACTTTTAATGACAGGCTTTTCATGGGTCCCCCTTTCATTAGGGCCCTGGGCAATCAGTTCCACTTTTCCCCCAAGTACAACACCCCTGAGAAGAATGGTGTATCCTGTGTATGTGCATGGTCATGAAGGCTCATTAATCTGTTTGAATAGTTTCAGGACAATGATGGAGATTGGCAAAGGGGAATAAGATATGTCAGGATGTGGATACACACGATACTAAGCAATAACTTGTTATTCTTTGTTGGTTTTGGTCTTTTCATGGGATTTGTTGAGAGTAAGAAACATTCTGAGTACTGCCAGCCTTACAACACTACACACTAAAAAAGTACAAGGTTAAGGTCACCTGAGCTGTTCCACAACAGCTGAATGTTGTACATCCTTCAATGATTTGCCCGCTAAACACTTCAGTGGAAGGAGGAAATGCAATGTTGGATTCAAGCCTCCAAATAATTAAGACTGGACAGAAGCAAGTGGGCCTCAGTGTTATTAATAAATACAAAAATACACAAAGCTCAAAGCAGCTGAATTAATGTTGATGACGATGGGAAAAGCAATTCTTCCTCAAATGAAAGCGGGCTCTCATTCATCTCTGTCCTTTGTGTTGTTGGAGTACCATAAACATGGACGCACACACCGCCCGCCCACACACACACACACACACACACACACACGCACACACACACAAAGGCTTTTGTTGTGGCCCCCCTATTGCGTAAATAGCGGAGACAAATGAACAAAAATCACCGCTGATTGTCGACAGGTAAGACTGAAGAGGCTGGGGCTGTGTGTCAGTGGGCCATCTGGGAACAAAGTGACAGGCTGTGTGTGTGTGTGTGTGTGTGTGTGTGTGTGTGTGTGTGTGTGTGTGTGTCTGAGAGAGAGAGAGGTTGTAACAATGAATCTATGCTCTTTAGAAATGGAGATCAATTTCCACACGGTCGCCTTTAAAGGATTTGGCAGGAGAATAATATATAAGTGTGTGTGCATGGGTGTGTTTGCCTGCCTGTGTATATGTGTGTGTACGTGCTTGAGTCAATTCATTGTGTGTACTTGTATGTATTTGTGCCTGTATGTGTGTGTCTGGGCTTTTATGTGCTTATTTTGTGCACAGAAATTGAACAGGTGGACATGTGTGTGCGCGCGCGCGTGTGTGCGTGTGCGTGTGCGTGTGTGTGTGTGTGTATTTGAAGGAGGTCCAGGCTCCATCTCTCAGCAAATCAGCAGGCCTGAAAATCCAATCTGCCTGGAGAGACAGCAGGCTGTACATCATCTGCCATGGATGGACACTATCAGCGCTTTATCAGTGACCGCCCCCCACCAAATACACACACACACACACACACACACACACACACACACACACACACACACACACACACACACAAACTTTATCTTTCAATGACCACATGCATGACTGAACACACACATCCACACAGCCCGCTGTGACAGAGACTGATAGACATTATTACCATGGTGGTTATGGAGGGAGGTGGAAGGAGGGACTAAAACTCTGGCTTTAGTCTGAAGACCTTGAGATGCTTCACACTAACAGAGATGCTGACAACTGTGACTGTCCCTCTCTGCTGATGACCACCATGTTCAGCCTGTTGATGTGGACCCCCACTCTGACACACGTGCCTGCAAAAAGTAACATCTTGCAGTAGACGTCTGACTCATCGGATCACCTCGGACTGGTAGTGTAAAAAATATTCTTATGTCAAACTAGGCAGGCAAACTCGTAGGAGGCTGCTTTAAATGGACTTGTAAATTATTTACAGTACCCCGTTCAAATGTTGATGAAAATGTTGTTTACGGACACACTCACTGTTAGCCTACCTGCCCTCTAGTGGCTGTTAGAAGGTATGGTAACATCTAAACAAACAACTGTGAGGCAGGCTACACAGATGTAACTGGGTTTCCATGTTAACTCTTAGTTTTGATCTGAACTTTGGAGATACATCTATCCATTTTCTAAAACTTCACGTCGGGCGCAAAGGCACAAAAAGTTGTCTCAGATCGTGGTCGTGCACCTCTGTTTTTTTGTAACTAGGCACCTACTGTGGTTTTCATTTAAACAGAGACGCTTCAAGGCATGGATGGATTACTGAACAGACCGACCAGGCCCAAAACATCAGGTGCCCTCTGGCCTTCACCTGCAAAATGTCACTAGAATTAATATGTGCTGACCAAGAAGAGACACAAAAAGACCACAAAGAGATGCAAGGGAACTGCAAAGAGACACTCATTAACTACAAAAGGGGCAAAACAATCACAAAACAGCCACAAAAGAATTACAAAGGAGCCTCAATCAGACACAAAATGACCACAAAGAGACATAAAACCACAAAAAGATGCCTAACAACAACAAAGGACACAAAACAACAACAAAATGCACAAACCTGAAATAGCTGCAACCATGTACACCCACGCTTCCATGCCTTGCCCTTTTTTTGCCAACTGGCATCATAGTGAATCAGCTGTCCTTTGGCTCATGACCAATCTTTCCATAAAATGGTGGGAAAGTCTCTGAATCCTAGGGCAAAAACTGAGGTCCAACCAACCAACAGAGAGAGTTATAGAGCTGCTGGTCACGGTTAAAAACAGGGCTAAACAAATGTTTAACTGTTGGTTAGAGCTGTAGAAGGTTCTCCTGGTAACACTCGCTGCTCCAAACAACATGATGAGCATAAACGCCTCTGTGCACAGATGTAGCTCGCACTCCATGTGAGGAGACCTGCCCCACAGTGTCTCACGCAAGTATAAAGAATGCTGAAGCAAGGAAACCTGTACACTTCTCTCCCTAGACCACATCCTCCAAATCTTCCTGGGGGATCCAAAGTATTCCAAAACTATTCCACCATCTGAGTGGGAGTTCTGACAGAGTACACTGGCACCATTTCAGCAGTGCACAGAGCCCCAACACACAATCACTGTAGCTACGCCCATAACTAGAAGAAGAAAATAGACTTAAATAATACAAATACACTTGGCGATAACATGCATACGGTGCAAGTAAAACATGACGCATTATGTGGCCTGTGTAGGCAGCTGGACTGATTAAGAGAGAGAGAGATTGAGATTGGGGGACGCAGTGCAAACTGAGGAGAAAAAGATTGAGCATATAGCAATCACTTCTCCATCTATCTGTCTGGATAATTAATATAAATCTGTTCATTTACCATCAGCCAATCAATCTAGATTTACAGCCACATACACACACAGTGTCACGGGCACACTTAGCACTTCTTGATGGCCTGATTGTCTGCTTATATGGCTCTGCAGAAATCTCTAATGAATGAGAATGAAGCGGCGAAGGAGGGATAGAAGAAAAATATTCTGATTAGAGACAAATGAGAAAAAGATTGATGGAACTATATCAGCCTCCGTGTGCTTCATTTATCACTAATGCTGGGCGGCTGGACGGTGAAAATGCAGGATTTTGACACACCAGCTGGGATACAGACTTCTTTGTGAAATCTTTTATCCATAAATCCTTGAGAGAGAGGGTCAGTTACTGTTTAAGAGTGTAGAGCATCAAAGCACTCCTGAGATATTACTTATCTAGCACATCAACAGCTGCTGATAATTTCATTATATGTTTACACATGCTCTCTGGAGGATTAATTTGAATATCACATTACATATAAAAATCCTCCTGCATACAATGTTTTACTCAAGTACAGAAGCATTAACAGTAAAAGTACTTAACTCAAGTGCAGGATGGCTCCTCCTTTCAGTATGTTATATATATTTTATTATCGAATTATTATTTATCAGGCAGGATCTGACAGCATCGTCACACTTAATGGTCCAGTGTGTGGGATTCAGTGGCTTCCGGCTGTGAGGTTGCAGAACTAATATTCTCCCATGTGCAGGTAGGAGAACTGCGCGTTGGCCGGCACAAAAACACAAATGGCCCTATCTAGAGCCAGTATTTGGTTTGTCCGTACTTGGTTACTGTAGAAACATGATAGACTCTGTGGAAGCGGACCCACTCTGTATGTAGATATAAATGGCTCATTCTTAGGTAAAAAAAAACAGATTCTTATTTTCAGGTGGTCACAAACAAATAATAACAGTCATAGAATATACTATATCATTTCTGCTCACAGATTCCCCCTAATCCCACACATTTGACCTTTAATGACAACTCTGGTCTTATTTCCATAGTTTTTGGAATCGTTTTTGGGATGGTATGAAAACTTTTTACTTAAAAGTCATTGCTGAAATCACATATTCTATACCAATTGCCATGCAGCAAGGGTGGAATGGACCTAAGGGTGCATTCACACCAGGACAGTCCGGGGGACTTGATTTGATTGGGTGGGGAATGACGAAAAATTTCACAAACCGCCTGTACAACGTCACGCAGTTCCAACGTCACACAGTTCCAACGTCATGCAGTTCCAACATCATACAGTTCCAACAGCTGCTCATTTGGGGGCAGTATTGCCCGAAACCACCACTGACTAGGGAGAAAAAAAGTATGAGGGAGAAGAAAACCCAACTCATCGATTGGCCAGGACCGATAAAGGATATCTATCCCCTTCAGCCGGCCGGTCACCACAAAAACACCAAAATGCACTGCGCTCTACATCATTTCCTCTCTTTGGTTCACTGGATGGTCTGTTTGCACACCACTCCAAATGAACCAAACTATCCGTGGAAGTGGACCAGGGTTTGTTTAAAGAGGACCAAATAGCGCCAGTGTGAATGCGTCCTAAGAGCTTGTTGGCAGTAGCTGTCATTGGCTGTTTAAATAACATAATGATCTTTATATTGTCTTGATTGTTTATCATTTCTGTGATGGTTGTTTGGTTACTGCTGGCTGTATGACAAATTGCCTTTTGGGGATAGGTATCCTTGATCCGCTTTATTTGGAGATAAAACCGAACTTAAGTGTACTCAATATCTCTGTAATTAGCAAGTAATAACTCCGTAGGAAAACAGTGCACAACTGTTGAATGGGGGGTCAGGTCAACTTATTTGTGCCGTATCTGACTTTGTTGTAGAAATGTTCCTACGTTCCAAGGATCCCAGCACAAATGGAATAATGGCTGAAATTAAAAAAATTTAAAAAAAAAAAAAAAAAAAGGAGGACTAGAAGTTGAAATAAGCCTGAGTTTTGAAATGTAAAAAATAAATAAACACAGTAATAAGATAACTATATTTATAAATAAAAAATGACAGTTACAGTTTAGGCTATGTGTTAGGTGACTATGTGTTACGTATTGCTTTGATTTTGACATTATAAAAAAGTGAAAGCCCTTTAATAAAGTGGAATTAAAAGCACAAATGTCCCCTCTAAAATGTAGTTTTGTAGGTTTTAGCATAAACTAATGAAACACATAAATTTAAGTACTCATGTAAAGCACCACAACATTATAGTTAAATACAGCACTTGAGCAAATAATTTCCACTGTTTGGCAGTCCCAGACCTCACACAAAGAAAGTCATTCCCACACTATTGCATCTTGGTTCAACACAAATATAAAAAAGAAGTCCTGGTAACGTGTTTCACACTTTATTCATAGAAAAGCACTGAGATTCCAACACAAATCAATATAAAATGGTAGTAGCGTTACATAAATAGTAATAAATTCTCGCTTTATAGACAGTAGCTCAAGAAGTTGCACAAAAAAAATTACAAATTAAAAAAAAAAACAAGTGTTGATGATAAGCTATCATACTTCTGTGGCAACAAATACTGGAAATACCTTTTCATAATCAGTAGCACAAAGAGGCAACAAACACTTTCAATTTTCCCTTAAGTTAGAAAGAATCCAAAAACAAAACATAGAGGGAAACAGTGGGTGAACTAGATCTCTACCAGCAAATAGTACTCTCCTACAAAATAAAGGGAAACAATAAGAACTGGCTGACAGTTACTACAGACTGAAAAACAGAGATCAAGTCAGAGGGAGGAACGACTTAGTTGTAATGCTGTCAGTTAATGCATCACATAAAGGCAGCTGGCCGGAGCCTCCGAGTTAGGAAAGTGATAAAGTAATATCCCTCTTTCATTTAAGATTTAGGAGAACAGCCTCATCATGCTAATGGTGTAGCCAAGAAATTAAAAAATATATCCTCATTATGTAAAAACCTTGCAGCATCAAAAGAAGAGAATGTTTTTTGTCAAATGCTGTGCAGACAAAAGGCTGCTGCAGTGCACTGATGTCTCAAAGCTTTAATTAAGGTAGGACAACAGAAGAAGTGGCTGCACTGAAAGCTGGTCACTGACACATGGATGCATTGCTCCTCCCTCTGTGAGAGGGGGTGAGGCGATGAACAACTGAAGATCAGATAAAGAAAGTATGGTAATGAAATAGAAGAGGTGAACGCTGAAGGGAGTTGAGAAAGCAATAAAAAAAAAACCCCAAGTAACAACGAGGAATGAACACAAGGTCATCCACAGGCTGCCTCCTTTGTTCACACAGTTGCTGTTTCTGACTCTGACATTTTGTGTATTGTTCTGTCTCACTTGCGGCGCCGCCACACGACACCTCTGAGAAGACACTAAAGGCTTGAGTCCTGATTAAATAAAACCAACAAAGAAGTAAAGCAAAAATAAACTTTGTACATTGATCGGTCACAAAGGCATTTTCCACCGTTTTCTCTTTTTTTTTTCCTCTAAATGTTGCAGCGTATGCAGGCTGGCTACTGCGCATTGTCCAAATACAAGCATGCTGAGTCTTGTCTTTGTCCACAACCTCCCCCTCTTTTTAATAGTGGTACAGTCCAACGAGTCTCTTCTTCCACACTTTTAAGTTTTTAGGGGGCATCTTTAAGAGGTGACAAGACCATCGAAGTGGTTCTGCATAGTCAGGTTTAGTTTACAAGTGAATGCCTTCCTCATTTTCCTTAACTCCTAATAACATGCTTCCTTTTGGAAAACAGACTTTTTTTTTGTCTTTGCAAATGAAATTAAAAAAAAAAAATCAAAGAGATACAAATAATAATAGTTATAGCAAAAACAAACTGAAAGAAATGTACACAGGAGCACCTGAGAAATGCCTTGAAGTCCTTGCTCTTACAAAAAACGCTGTCAAATTCCCCGTCCAAAACAATTCAAGTACACCCCCGCCAAAAGAACATAAAAATAAAGTAAAAACAAACACATAACATACTTATCATAAATAATTATAACTTTACAATTTTCTGAATTGACACTTTAATATTTACAATATCTTAAATGCTTAATGCTACTACTTTTTGTTTTGTTTCTTTAAGTGATGTCCCTGAGAACTGAGTTTAGCCTCTCTTTTCTTTCTTTTGCTCAGTTTTCCTTTTTTTTCATCTCCATTCTTCTATCTGCGTTTCTTCAGATCGAAAAGGCCCAGAGTTGTGACTGACTACCTGGGTAGTGGGTGAAGGTAGCTCTCATGGAATGTAAAAGCAGACAAGAAAATGTTCCTCCATTCAAAAACCCTTTTCTTTTATTCTCCCGCCATCGTCAGGCCGACTCGCTTGCCATGTCCTGTTAATGTGTCTGCGATTCCTACTCAGTCATACACAGTTACTAAACAATCAATAAATAAATGCTGAAGCAGGCAGGAACGTACTGAAGAGGTATTTGTGTGAAGTGCTTGTACGATGACGTTTAAGTCCGACCGGTAAAAATTCCAGCTCTTGCTGTACTGTATACCGCCATTAACAACAACACTTTGCCACTGGGTTACATAAGGGAGCATGAACAACCCTCATACAGAGCAAATAACTTCCTGTGCCAAGGCATGTGGTCTCAATTATACATGATTAAGTCATCAAGTCATAAAACATACAGTATTTGATGTATTTGCACTGTGTATCTATAACCCTTTGAGAAAGACAAGGCCTCTTGTCTTCACAGTCCACAATGATCACAACCAGTAGCATTCACAGGTAAGTGGCTTTAGTAACTATAGACTCTTTTCCATCACGAGACCAAGGAACTAGAGAAATATAATAATTCAGGATGTTAAGCATGTTCCTTTTGCTTTAGCCGTGAAGGGAACAAATGTGATTACTGCAGTTGGTGTGGGTTTATATGTTTTAGATATTAGCCTCTCTTTTTTTGTTTTAGTTTTTCAAAACAATACTTAAACCACTGTTAAGTGATTTCAGGGGCAGTGAACAAGCTAAGAACACAACACTGACATGTTATCACCTTCCAAAGTTGCTATGGCTAACATGTTAGCAGGCAGTTGCTAATTTACGTATTTAGCAGAGATGGAGCAACATTAGCATTCGTATGGCTTCATGATTCTGGCTGACTGACAAATGTAAGTCCATTATTCATTCTCTTTTTAGCCCACTTTTGGTCTACACCTACTTCAGCAGCTAATTGCTACATTATGTCCACCAGCTAGCTGCTAACTTTGTCTTTCTGCTGTTTGGTGTGAGGCAGCCAGTCTTCAGTTGGTTAGCTTCGTTGCTAACAGTTAGCTGCTGCAGTTGGAAATGTGGATGATGAGCAGAGCGAGAATTAACGGTAACTTTGCAGGCTGTAAAAATTCATCATTTAGCTAATTACTAATTAGCTAAGTGATGCTAACAAGCTTCAAAGAGCCGAGGGGGACAGCAGAGTTAGGTGATACATGTTTGTGGGTTAGTCACTGCAAGCGCCCTTTATACATTACACATAGAAAATATCAATTAGTGCGGATTTATCTATGGTTTAAACTTCCTTCTACAATAAATTCAGAAAAAATATTTTATCAGGCTTTTCAATTGCTGATATATAATATATAGTGATATTTATATACAAGGCAGAGCTTCTACCTTGGTATCAGTCCACAAATACTTAATTGTGTAGCACTTGTTACCTCCTGCTGCTATTTAATTTTAGACAATTCTGGCTGTTACATTGAGACAGTGCTTGTTTGACAAATCAGCAATGGTAAGTACTACCAATTTCACCCCAAGAACTCAAAACAGGAATAAGTACTATCTGGGCTGCTAGGGGTAGAAACAATAACCAAAAGAATTAACAATGAAACCTGACCTCTGCCCTTCTAATGGGGTAATATTCTGGGTTCATAAAAAAGTTCCGCCAAATGTTCTTGAGATGGAAAAGGGCCTCTAGCTACAGGCAGAGTTAACAAACAGTCACTGAAATCACAAGGTCCCACTATCTTCCAAAGCTTCCAAAAACATTGCAAGTAGGTGAAATTAATGCTGCTAAGAGATAAAAAAAAAAAAAAATGAAGCGCGGACTTGACTTATATTGCTTATTGACTAAATCTTGATCTAGCGAGTGAAAGGTGACCACTGGAGTCTTATAGATTTCAAAGGTTTTGGCCACAAATAGCTGTACAGCAGTGCAGTGGTAGCTCTAGGGATGGGAATACTGTGACCCCCATCATTTGTCACAGTTGTGTATTGTCACTGTTAATAAGCTTATAGGAGGACATACGAGATATACTGAATACATATGTGCACGTGGAGCCTCAACTACTCTACCTTAGCGAGAATAGCCTGAACAATGTCACTCTCAGGCTTCTGGATTTGAAAACATGCACTCTGTTCCTCTTAGGATATTCTTAAGGAAAAGCACTGACCAGCAGGTGTAGAGGGTAGGGGCTAGTCTAGAGTGGCTTTAGTCAAGTTTATACCTGTTGGTGCTGACGTCTTTCACAAAGAGACCACACATGTGTAGTTCTGTATTCTGCCCTCTCTACTCTAAGATGCCCTGAAAGAAACAAGAGACCATTTCTGATAGAGAAGTTAAAGCTGACAAATAATACAGTCGAGGTATGACAGTAACACTATGTGTGTTTTTCATCTCAGTGGGTTGTTTGTTTTTTTCTTTTGGAATGACATGTTTCTTCCACTTTGAAATCCACTTCCTCCTCTTCTTCTTAACCCCAGCTGAAAGCGTCTTCTGGCTCTAAGTAAGTACCCCATCCAACAAAATCTTTTGGTTTTAAATCGTCATGTGCCACAGAAAAACAAAAGTTCCTTTTGTCTTTTTCATCACAATCTTGACTTTTTCATACTAGATTTAACGTAAGTCATATGGGGAAAATGCTTTGTTTTTGTTTCTTTGACATTTCAAGCCATTTCCCCTTTTGCAGTCTTAATGAAGTAGAGCAATGTACTGCGAACACTTCCTGGTTCACATTCAAGAAACAAAACAACAAAACTGGACAAAAACTTAAGACTTAGTCAACAAATGGCTCAACATAAGAAGTAAAAATACAAGGAATCCAAAAAACCTTAAATAGAAACAAATAAATTTAACTACTTCCCAAGAAGAGGGTCCCTGTAAGGTCAGCCAAAGCGCTCCCTGACCAACATCATCAGTTTCTTCTTGCCCTTATAGATCTGTTTCAGGTTGTCTATGAACTGGGCGAACTGAATGTGGCCATCCTGTGCCAGCAGGAAAGTCTCCCGTGCTTTGCTCAGGAATTCTATGAACTCTCCATAGTGCCGTGGACTGATGTGCGTCAGTCGAGAGTGCGTGGTGTTGATGTACGCTGAAATTGTGGCGTCTAAGAGCTGCCGCAATGGCGCCTTGTCTGTTGACATCAACTTCCCAGAGTTCCTTCTCCCGGGAATGCCCGCAAGACCCGGTGCCGTCATGGTGCACCGCCGCAGGATGTCAGACAGCACCGTGGCACAGTGCACGCTCTTCACCACCAGGGGGATAATGGCTGCAAGCTCATTTTTACCCAGAGAGTGGCTGAGTGCACAGGCCCAGAGCACGTCATTAATGGCCGGGTGTGTGTCCTGGTTGTAAGCCAGGTTAAGGTGGGTCATGGCTAGGGAGGCCAACTTGAAGGACCGCAGTGGGTATCCTCTGTGTTCCATGTACCTCGCAATGGTAAACAGCTGGGAGTAAGTCATACCCGTGGATGCTGCGTCAATCACAATCTGGTAGGCCGTCTCGAAGGCGATATGGTCCTTCTCACAGAGCGTCAGAGCTGACAGGGCGCAGTTCTGGGGGTCCTTCATGGCGCACTGCAGGGCCAGGGTCCTGGCACAGCTAGCCAGCTCCTCTCGCTGGGGGTAGTCAAGGCTGAGACGCAGGATGGTGTTGTGGGACATGACAGTGGCCGCCACGATGCTAGTGGCCTCAGTCGGTGTGAAGAGAGTGTACCAGCTCTGTAAGATGCTCACCAATGCCCGCAGACCTGAGGAGGAGAGAGAAAGATTTAACACTAATTGTGGTCCCGATGTAAATCATATAATACTGGTACGAGTCGACAACGATTTTTAATTTAGTTAATTCCACTGTTAAAGAGAAGAATCTAACAAGGGAGGAGACTTGACTTGCATAACCTCTCTTCAAAAATGTCCACCTGTTCTAAAATGTCTTTGCCGTGTCCTGCTTTCGTGCCTCACTTGAACTATTGGCTACACTGCCCCAACATTTTCTCGTGGTACTGCTTCATTATGTCTATATGCATAAACTTTCAGAAAACACGCATAAATATGGACCAATTGAATGCAGAGTTCGGACAGAGAGCTCCACCCATGTTGGTATACGTATCTAATGATGAGCAGAAGCCTGAAGGAATACTTCGACACTAAGGCCTTGTGTGTCCAATTTAAGATTATCCATGCATATATTTACTCTAGTTTACAGGAGTGTAGCCACTTATATGCCAAAACCCCTTTTCCACCAAAAAAGCTCTTAAACCGGTTCCGTTAAGGATTCCTGGAACCTTGTACCATCAAGCAAACCAGCCCGCATTTCCACCAGTGTTGAGCAGAACTGTGGTTATCAGGTGAGTGTCATCAATGAAGAGGGAGCTACGGAAGGAAGATTTTGACTTCTCCATTGTTGCCATCTTCATCCTTTCTTTCCAACTTGTAGAATATGACATGCCCTCTGACACTGTCAAAATTTGCACTACAGATGAAGGACGCCTGATTTTTTTTGGTTCCAGCTGGGAGCAAACTTATTGGGTTCTGAACAAATCATTTTTGGTTGAAATGCTCTGAACCGTTCAGAACCTGACAGAACCCGTTACAAGGTGGTGGAAAAGGGGCACAAGTTGTCTCTGTAACTTCCACAAGTTGTTTAGAGTGCTGCTGCTATGTTGCTTTATCACCAGGTCTAGTCTCACAACCCACTGTTACGTGTCTTGCACTGTGCCTTTCCATGCCATTTTGGTTTTGTGTCAGAGGTAATTTGAGGCTCTGTACTTGAAAGGCTCAACCTAAATAAATCTACCCTTTTAATTGAAACAGCTGATTTGGTTTGGACAGCCATAAACTGTACTGTTTCGCACTATGCTACCAGACGTCAGCTATTCAGCAGTGGGACAAGCATGCTTTAACCACTGAAGCCTTCATGGTGCCAGTGTACCAGCCAATTACAGATAGCAACACAGTGTGAAGGCCATAATTAGACCACGAATCCTGTTTTACTGGTGTGTGTGAAAAGGCATCACGTACCAACTTCAGTGGCACAGGTAACCAGCCATCGAACCATTTCTCTCCTCCTCCAGTTCAGTGTGGACAGCGTCATCCTCATCACCTGCAAAGCACACACATGCAGAACATAATGTTTTCTGATCCTGCTACTTTGTACAAAGGGAATACTTATTACAGCCAGTATTTTCTTGGCAGTCAAACAGTTTTTGTTTGAATGTTGATAACGAAATTCTAACATATCCGTCCATACCTTGAGCAAACAAGCAAACGTGAAATGTGTGATTTTCATAATTGAACAGTTAGCACAACACCACACGTCTCCAGTGATGAAAGATGTATCCAAAATGTGTTCATAATTACACAGATGACTAATTGTGACCCTTTCATTTTGAGCACTTTATTAGCAGTTTTGCTGACAGGAATTCAGCAGATACTCTAAATACCAAGAGGAAGAGGCGGGCGGGTGAAGCCACAGCGACACTGCTGCCTTGATGATCTGAAGAGTTTTTTTCTGTGTTTACTGTGGGACCCAAAAGGCTTAATTATGTGGTTTCTTCTCATCAACAGCAGCAAGACGCTGTGTGATGTTTTCTCTGTTAATTTGTAGTGAGGCTGTGGAGGCCTACACAAATTATAAGTTCAAGGAAACTGTTGCATGTTTTGACTGGTGTCCAGTGCTCTGATTTTTTTTGTGGTGAAATGATTCATGAAAATTGCTGACTCGCCTTCATACTTTGCCTGCTCTCTCTCTCTCTCTCTCTCTCTCTCTCTCTCTCACACACTCACACTCACACACACACACAGTCAGTACCTGTAGTCCTAGCTCCAGTGCCACATTGAGCAGGGTTATATCAGGCGGGTTGTCTGCAGGTGTGGCTATCTTAAAGGCGTCCTGGGCCAGCTTGAAGATTAAGGAAGAGGAGTGGATGTTTTTCTGAATAGCCTCCAGCACTGTCCGCAACCTCAACATGTCACCTGAAGGCAAAAACACTTTGTTAACAAGTGTGCATTGTTAAAGAAACATCTCAAGGGACATTTCTCTACTGTGACTACAGCTGTGGATATGCAAATATGTACCTTTAGCAGCAGTGAGCATGGTAGAGGCCAGCTCACACTGCTGTGACTCCAGGTGTCCCAGTGTAAACCAGCGCGGGTATCTACTTGGAACTATGGAGATGCCATGATGAGGGTGGCCCACGTCCCCGGAGCCTGCTGATGACTCCAGCACCGGCAGCCTGACAGAAACATACAACATATTTGTTAACAACTGTATTACTGACAGTTAGGGTGAACAACCTCTCAGTATAATGCAATACAAATCAGTAGCACCAATACCAACATCTAATGCCACAGATTAAAAAACTGTATTAAACAATTCAAGAAAACTTATTACAACCTTAACAAGGGATTTATTGCACCTTTGTTGTATACGACTACACTTTGGCCATGTGGACCTCATAAACTGACTCGTATTCTGTATATTCCGAAGTGTTTGCCAGATTTTGCACTGAGTTGTGAAACTGACCTCATGGCACGGAGAGCCACCTTGTATGCCAGGTCTGTGTCATGCGGTAGCAGCGCAGAGAAGAGGTACTTGGCGAAGGTGTGCATGGGAACGCTCTCCCTGTGGATGACCTCACCGAGACCGCTGAACGGACCAGCTGCACCAAGAGAAGGACAATTTTGTGTTAAGTTTATTTTGCTCCTCAACAATGTGAAAGCCAGACGGGCCATCATGTGCGATGTTATTGTTGTACCTTCTAGTAGCTGTATGGCCTGTTTCCGAAGAGTCTGAACCAGGAGGTCATCCAGCTCCAGTTCTTGGAGTTTTGCAACAATCTGCTCCTCGTTACGACACACCTACAACACATTCACAATGCGCATTTTTGTCACTGTGATCATGCATTAAATGTCCAGTTTAGTGTCAATGAAAAATAAGAAAAATGTGGCAAAATGATCTACAGATGCTAAAAATTTTACTTTTGGAATAATTGTTTTATAATTTCAGAGTTTTCTACCAATAGTGACAGTGAGATTACATAAGAATGCGTTCAAGGATACACAGTTTAGATCCATGATTTCTAACTTCTAGTGAGAGAAAATTACCTAACACTTTGAAGTTTAAATACCTTTTTAAGAAGGGATTTTAGGAATCTGAGGTATTTAAGCACTAGCAGGGTGCTTTAATACCTCACATTCTCACATCTGTGTATATCTACCGTTAACAGCACACAGAACACAGATTCTATTTCACCTTTAAGAGGTCCGTTTGGAAACTTGATTTGTTTTAAATGCAATTCTTATTTAAAAACTTTTTTTTTCTAATTTGTGTCGTCCTATAATACCAATCTGTCCTTTATGCCTTGTTGTTAGTAGGTGCCTAAAACATTAATATTTTTGCCAGTTCCTCTGACATTAAGAAAGGTCTATGGCAGCCATGTGAAGCAGAAGATTACTATTCACATGAAGAAATGTTTCTTGGATTTATTCTAATTCAAAGTGAACTTCAGTATGGTGACTGTAGCTCTTGTTTTTCAGGAAACAAAATGCTGTGACCTTTTCTCTTTTTTTGCTTTGCAATTACTTCACACAGACATTTAATTATAGTGATTTTCTATCGTGGCGACATTGTCTACACCAGGCGAATTCACACCGCATGTTTTAATATGCAAAATGCAGTTTGGTTACCCACTGCAAGCAGCCTAGCATTACTGTACTGTCTACAATGGGGTGGAATCTCTTCAATGGATTATGTTATAATGTCTGTCATATTAATACAATGGCATCATGTGACAGTGTGTATTGCTGGACCATCATACCTTATCCTGAGCGTATAGGCCCTCAGGCATTATTCTCTGCTGGCCCATACCCATCAGAGCCACCTCCAAGGCCAGCGTCAGGTAGGACTCCCCTCCGTCAGAACTGCCCCACACTGGTACGTGGTGGTAGACTGGAGGCCTGGGATCACCTTCTGAGAGGTAGGTAGCAAGGAAGGACACAAGGAAAGCCATTTAGAGAATCAAGCAAAGATGTGTTCAGCACTATCAAAGGCCAGGGATTGTGACAGTACATTTTTTCACTGATGTGGACAAACTGAACTATAATTTATGTAAGAACAAAAGTTTAGATTTAATGAACCAGCATGACATTTGCTTATTTGTCAACAGTTATCAGTCACAATATTCAGAATAATAGCCCAACCTAAATAAAAATGCCTCCTGTAACCACCTCAATGGGAAGAGCCTGGCCTCATTGAAAGGAGTTGTTAATTGGGTTGAGAGGAGTGGTGTTAACCTTTGATAATCCATTCAACAGAAAAATATGAGTGGCTACTAACCACTTAAATGCTTAATCCTATTGTTGCCCTCTGGTTGAAATAAATATATATTTTTTCAGTGCATGTTTTCCCTTGTGGGGGTAACATTAGGTGACGATGCTTCAGGGAAGGACAGACACATGACGATAGCAAAACAAAACCAGTTTATGGGTGATGCAACATCTTTGTTGGAGACTTTAAAAGATTTAAGGTTTCTTTAATACGTCAGTGATTGAAAAGCTCAAAACAAGATGTGCAAACAAGTGTATGAAACAATGAAAAGTTTATACTTATACTAAGTTATATAAATGCTTTGGGGCATGTAAACACACATTTTATTGGATCACTTTATTTAGTGCCCATGTTAATAGTTAGGTTGGGAACTCTAATCAAATAATTTCAATCAGATTGAGAAAATATTATACTGGTATCTGTAACTGTTGTGTGTCAAGCTGAGCCCACTGTCAATCTCAATCATACCACTTGGATGGAGGAGGAGGTGCTGAGGCATTGGGCCTAACTCTTCATTTCAGGAAACCAACCAAGGCTACAAAAAGCAGCCCAAATGATCACAGTAACCCCAAAACTATTTTTACCAGCCCAATTAAACAAAAGTAACCGAGTCTGGTGCAAAACCACCCTATCTAAAGACCTAGTTCACTGGAGCTAATATAAGGCTTATGTTAGTCAGAGACTGCTTCAGGGCCAGGCGCACAGTGTGTATTGTATTAAGAGAGCCTTGAAAAACCCAAACCTATCCATTTGTGCATACTGAAGCTGACATATCTGAAAAAGTTTAAATTCTCTGAGAAAATTAAACTTGGTATGATTTATGTATATATAACATTAAAGCTGTATAATAATATATAAGTGTGGCATTGATATTAGATTGTGATCACTAATCTAAAATGGCCGCTAACCCTACACCAATGCTCGACAGCTATAAGTGAGAACAGATGCCGTGAGAGTCTCAGCTGTTGATTGGTGCCCATTTGTTCTCTCTTGCTCCCCCATCCCATCATTCTGCTTAAATCCCCTCTGAGCAATAGATCCCCTCAATCCTGTTTATTCCATGGATATGTGTGTGTGTGTGAGTGTGTGTGTGTGTGTGTGTGTGTGTGTGTGTGAGTGTGTAAATCTAAGGAAAAGTGGAAACTGATTTTGCAGGCTTAACCCTGGTGCTAACTCAATTTTGTTTTTCTTCTGTCCATGGGCTGCTGTTTGATTGGTAGATTCGAAAAGATCAGAGAGAAGACTGCATTTCGATTGGTCGACCTACAGTCTGGGGCCCGCCCCCTCTTTCAACAGATGTTCCCAGCTGTCTTCCGGAGGGAAATAAAGCATGGCGACCAGGCTATACACATGCATACACACACATGCAAAATAGTCATACCACTCTCCTCAAATTCCCAAAACAACACAAGACAACCATTGACTCTATCGCCAACACACACACACACACACTCGCACACACACTCGCACCAATGAGTGTGCCAGTGGTCAGCATTGTTTGAATTGACAATAGTTCCCTGTAGCCTGGTAACAATGGGAAAACCCAACGCCTATTCTGCTCTGCTGCAATAGCCACTGGTGAAAAAAAAAACGGCCCTGGGCAGGGTGAGATGCAAATGGTGATGAATTCTACACATACCACACACACACACACACACACACACACACACACACACACACACACACACACACACACACAACAGGAGTGTGGTCTAAATGAGCAGGGTGTTCCAGCACGATCCATTCATGCTCTGCTAGTTTATGGCTGTCTGCAGCACAATAGTGCCCGGCCCTGATATAAGAACATGGGAGTCTGTTGTCTAATGAGTCACTGCTGGTGTGCCCAATCACCTCTGCTCAGGATTACACTGCATCAGCTGGTGAAGTGTGCAAGGAATTATACCTTGTGATTGGCAAATAAGCTCTTTGACCCATGTATTGTGCGACAGGAGAATGGTGGTTAGTAGATGCTGAGACTTTAGCTTACGTTACAGGTTTAGTGGACAGTAGGTCACCTTAAAACCACACTAATTTAGGTGCAACAGGGCACAGACAGGCGCAGAAGGATTTTGATCTTAATATATGCATTAGTCTGGTTGCAGCTAACAACATACGTGTAACATAATAAGTAATTCAACATGTCGACATGTCATGAATGATATGTTCCTGTGAAAATATCACTACCTCTATATCTTATTCCCAGTCTATAAATTGTTAGGTTGCTGCAGCTCTGACCAGCATTCTTCGCTAATGGCTGCTCATAATGGAGGCAACATGAAAGGTAAAGCTTTTTCTCAGTTTCGCTCACCATGGTTAAGAGCAGTGTCAAAATGCCTACCATTTCAATGCTTAAAAAAGCATTAAGTGAAAGATACACTACACATTTTAGTGACTCAAGAACTTTTAGTTCTTGAGCTTATAAAAAATAAAGTGAACCTACGATACTGAAAACTTTCTATGCCTGAACCTCAACTCATGACCAGCCTTTTCATAATCCTCTTAAGACCAGAGGCACATTGTAAAACTACAGGATTCCCTGTGAAAGAAAGGTCTTTCACTGCTAAATGATGCAACAAAACATGAGCAGTCATGGGAATGGCACTGATTTCTCATGATGATATTCATAGAGAGAAACCTCTTGGAAATGACAGACAGAACCCTATCATCATACCTCCGGTGTCCATGGTGTTGTCGTCATCCACACGACAGGTTTCAGTGAGCGTAGTGAACAGACAGCCAATCGGGTCTAAGGGATGACCCACCCAGCCTTCCAGGTTGGTGGTGGAAGTCACGCCCCTCTGGAGTAGCTCTGAGAGAGGAAAACAAAATGATACCACCTTGACTCCAGAAATCAAACAGCACGATACATACAAAAATGCTGGTTCCAAGGCAGTCCTTTGGTTGAGGTTCTATACAGCACTGCTGCCACACAAAGAATGAATAAAAACCCTATGCTGAAACAGCCTACAAACAGTGTATTTCCACGGGGTAACATATTAAAGGAGTGGCTCTAAAAGTCATTTAGAAGTATACTGCCTCATCCATGGTGTTATACTGAAACAATATGGAACTATGTAGCACCTTTAATAGTTCTACACAGCACTATTTGACAAAGGTGCTGTGTAGAACCTTTAAGAGATGGGTGCCATATAGCACGGAAACAAGTTCTCCTTTGACTAAAAGTCAAAGAACTGTGTTTAGGGTACTGTTTTGCATTATTTTGTTTAGATTGATGTGTGTGTATTTTACCTTTCTTTTGGTGTTTGTAGATATCCATCTGTCTCTGCTGTTGAAGACGGAGTGTGTTGATGATGGCGACGGCCAATCGCAATGCTTCCCTGGAGTAACCGTGGGAACGCAGGGCGTCGACTCGAGCGCAGGCCGTCGGGACGTGGTCTGTGTGGTCGACAGAGTGATACGGTGGAGTCAGGACAGCTTCACACACACACACACACACATACACAAACTAAATTTAATAAAATAACATGTACACACACACACACACACACACACACATATAAACATGCTTTGCTGTACACAGTCACACACATGTATTCCACTTCCAAACACATACTGTGGGACATAGGATGTAGTCAGTAATGGCACAAATACACACACACACATACACACACACAGACACACACACACACACAGTGCAGTCTCAGCAGAATGCCAGTGTGCGTCTGATAGCTGGCTTAAGTTGCAGAATCTGACAGATCTTAGCTGGAAGCTGCTTACTGCAGATACTGGCCTCAATATCAGCAGAATTACTCTGTGTGTGTGTGTGTGTGTGTGTGTGTGTGTTAGTATTGGGTCGGCTTTCAGTGGAATTAGAGATTGTGTGTGTGTGGAAGTGCCACAAAAACATCCTTTACAGAAAGTGTGTGTGTGTGTGTGTATGTGTGTGTGTGTGTGTGTGTGTGTGTGTGTGTGTGTGTGTGTGTGCGTGTGCTTGTGTTGGTCAATGCATGTTTGCATTTCAAATAAACTCATTATTTGACTAAATAAACCACAAGAGATGTGTGGACATACGTTGCTGAGTGCAAATGATGCAATAGGCAAATGCAATTACTTTTCCTGGAAATCAGTCATGAATTGCTGCTTCAATTTTGGTGACATTTAAGTGTTCTTACACATAAATAGGCCACAAGGGGAAGCTGACTTTCTGAGGAATAAAATAATCCCTCTATGACTTCAGCAAGTGTGTGTGTGTGTGTGTGTGTGTGTGTGTGTGTGTCTGTCTGTCTGTCTGTCTGTCCTCACCTAGCCAGAGCGGCAGGCCCTGAGGGTTGAACAGCAGGCTCTCTCCCTCTCTCTGGTAGGATGGAGACATGTAGTGGTCGCTGCTGATGATCCTCTGAAGGTGGCTGTCCTGCCAGTGGAGGTCGCAGGCCTCGATGGCCCGGCTGAACACCGACCTCCTCGGCCTGGACAGAGAGTCTGAGAAAAACAACACACACAGGGTCAGTGATGGCGTCATGCTGTTGCATCTTATCTGCCCGGGAGTCACAACGTTCAAGTTCAGATTGATTACAAAGTATGTATGTGTATGTGTGTGCATGTGTGTGTGTGAGAGTGTGTGTTGGTGCTGACCCTGCTAGGTTGCTCTGCGGCAGAGCGTTGGTGATGTTTGGAAGCTCGCTCCCGTAGTTGCCGTCCTCCAGCGGGCAGACGTCCATGTCGCCCCACTTCTTCAGCTGCTTAAGCCAGCCGCTCTTCTCCTCGCTCTTGCAGTGGGGGTTGAGCACCACGCACACCCACAATGCACCTGGGGAAAGGATTGCAGGCAGAGGTCAGGATACAAAGGAAGCAGAGGCTCTGGGAGGCCATTTAAGGGAATTTACTGGACCTGGAAAGAGTCAGCAATGATGGGAGCTGGCTGAGTTCTCTAAACGCTACAAAAATAAATTTACCTTGGAAACTAAGGACCTTTTAGAGTAATTCTATTTAAAAGAAAGCAAATATTGCCCTTCCACTAATTCTTGCTCGAAACCTCACAATGCTTTCACTGATGACTGACTGATTTCAGTCTTAAAATAAATTCCAACATGTATACAAACTACCAGCTATTCACACATATACAGTTTTGTACATAGAAAACTCTAACAATATAGCATAAAGCAAACCCTATGATCCATACAATAAACATATTGTAGCAAAAATGTTGGGAATTGACACCTTTAAACCCCTCCAAAACAAAAAGCACAAAAAACAAACAGGCCAGACCTGGATTGATTATGTGATTAACTGGTTTATTAAATGACTTGATTTTGATAATTTAATCATTTATTAAGAACATTGTCTTGTTCCTGCTCCTCAAATGTGAGGATTTGATGGTATTCTGTTATATATGATAGTAAATTGAATATCTTCTGCTTTTGTAAAATTGATTAAACAAAATTAAGCAAACTGAAGATGCATCTTGTGATCTGGGAACATTTCATAGTCATTTTGTTTATATTTTTCTGATATTTCATTGACTAAACAACTTATCTTTTACTCACGAATGCCCACCACGGCTGAATGATAATCCCTATAAAGAATAATATAGCAGAAAAGCAAGACCAAATCTAGTAAAGACATGCATTCAGTCAAGTTCTATGTCGGAAAAGCTAAAGAATGTGTTGCTTTTATTTTTTTTAACACTTGATCTAGAAAGACAAAGTCAGCCAGCAACTATTATGAATTTCATAACAGAAATATTGTGTACATGCTCCAGAGTTGCTGTATTATATGAATCTGAATACTCTCTGTGACACCAACAGGCAGCTTGGTCTCAACTAACCTCAATGCACGAGACTCACCTGTTCGATAGACCTCAAACCGGGTCAACTGTCAGATGTCTGCATATCTGAGGAAAAATTATCAGGCAGAAAACGGCGACTGTCTGGCTGTTATTTCTGTCTGTGTCTGTGTCATGATCTCCCTCGCTCACCCAGGAAGTGTTCTCATTGACCTCCTAAATGCTGAGATTGATTGCAGAGAAGCTGAGCAGCCGTATTGATCAACAGCCTTTATCATTCACTCTGTGTAGGGAGCGAGAGCAGAGGAGAGGCCCGAGCAGGAGGAGAAGCTGCTGACTGGAGGACCTAATAGCTTACTGACTGGATGAACGTTTACCCGACAAGGTGACTGCTGATTTGTCTGAGTAACTGACAGGCTGGACAGTTGTCTCGGCCTTGCTGTCTGACCTACAGTGACTGATGTATGAACTTGTGGGCTGATTGGCCAAATCATAAACAAATACATCATTTTTATTGTGTGTTTCTGTTTCCGGTGGCCATTACTCTGACTGTTCTTACCTAGCTCATCCCAGCTGCCGACACTTGTCCGTCATGCCTGTGCCCTGCTGTCTCCATAGCGACAGCCGGGGATCTGCCATGAACTGTTCCGTTATGAGCGTCAGCATTCGGGCGCCATTGGAGTCTCGCATTCGCAGCATCTCCCTCACCTGGAAAGACCCAGACAGTGCAGGCTTAGTCACTGTACGTAATCCATAAGACTCTGGCCTTCTTCCTTTTGGTATTGACGTGCATAAGAATGAATTACAAGAGGGAAAGAAATACTATGAATAGCTGTGTAATCGTATCCAAGATGTACAGAGGGTCCAGCCTCAAACGATTAAACATAAACACACAGATGCAACCAGGAAGTGTAGGTGAATCAAAAAAAAGGCCTGCAGCTTGAGAATACTGAGAATACGACTGTTGTGGCAGCCAGGGGTGGTTAGCTTAGCTTAGCATTTAGACTGTAAACAAGGAGAACAGAATAGCTAGCCTACAAGAAAAACTGTCCAACAAACACTTCTACAGCTCCACCTGTTTCCAGCCTTTATGCTAAGCTAAGATAACTGCCTCCCGGCTTTGAAACGGAAGGTGAGTTGTATTGATCTTCTAAGTGGTTAGTAAAAAAGTGTATTTCCTGAAATGTCAAACTATTAATGTTAATACTCCTAGATGACAGAACGCTATGTCTATAATCCAGATATGAGACAAGAAAATCTTAAATCAGAGCAAATGGTAAAGATTAAGCATGATTTCTGGCAACACACATTTCATCTTGTATATGTAAGGTTCAACATGAGGGTACCTTTAAATGGTATAAAATCTTGTGAGTGCCACTAAGTGAAAGAAACCTCTCAGAGCTCAGACTTATCACATTATGGGTCTGTATTAAAGGAGCAGTGTGTATGATTTGGTGGCATCTTGCAGTGACACTGCAGACTGCATCCAACTGAACACCCCTCCCCTCATCACTCCCTTTCCAAAAGGGTAGAACAACTAGAGTGGCCTTCAGGTAAAAACACAAAAAGCTCTCTCTTGAGCCAGTGTTTGGTTTGTCTGCTCTGGCTCACTGTAGAAACACAGTGGTGCAACATGAAGGGCTCCATAGAAGAAGACCTGCTCCCTATTTAGATATGAAGAGATCTCCTTTCTAAGCAAACAAGTTTCAGGTGATTATACATCAATGAAAACATAATTATGAGTATTATATTCCATTTCTGCCAATAGATCCCCCTAAATCCCACAGACTGCTCCTTTAAATGGGCTTGTTTGACTCAGACAAAGAGCGCTAAGAAAAGAACATTTATAAATCCTCCGCATTAACTTTAAAGGATTGAGATTTTGAGAGAAAGACCTGTTAATGCCTTGAGTTTGAATAATACAGTTTAAAAAATCTTCAGATGTTCTCGGGACCTGCGGGGTGCCCGGGTTCTTTGTGCCATTTTCTCAGTAGGAAACCACACCTTTACACAGAGACAAGAGGTTGACTGCAGAATGGATGGAAAGGGCAGACTGTGTCAGTTTAAATGTCTATGGGTCATTGTAATCTTGGACAGTACAGAATAAGCTGTGGGTTCAAAATGAAGTAGGGAAGAAGGGAGAAGATACTATGACTATGTTCATAATTTTAAGAGGGCATTTCACAAATTTTACATATTTAGACCAGTTTACTAATGCTTTATTGATGACATCATAAAGCAGCACAGAAGTGGAGCACAACGCATTTCTTATTACAAATTTGTGTGTTCGGAGAGGTGGCAAAAGATTCATGTAGGGATGACAACTAAACTTGATGATAATTATGATACTGTTAATCAAATCCCAGCCGTATAATGGAGTGGAGACAGGAAGTGGTGATGTATACCTTTGCAAACATGGAGTTGAGTTGCTTCCCAGAACCGTAGTATCCTCCCTGTGACAGAAACTGTTTGACCTGCTCCCTGACTTGATCCTCGTCCAGATGCCAGCAGTTGTCATCGTCGATGCTGGCGCCTGCAGTCGGGTCCGGAGCACCTGGAAAATGCACACATGCACACATTAGATGAGTGGCACACAACAGTGCAACAACGATAGAAACCTGAGCAGACAGAACTCAAAGAAATGCATGAAAAACGGAAGAAAACTGAGTCTAAAAAGCAGTCCAACATTAACATCCTTCTCTCCACATCAAAGCTGGTGGAAACTGAGTTAAGTCTGTGTATTCACCTCAGTCACTCCGTTCCTTCCTGATTTCAGTTCACACTTGAAAAAAAAAAATAAACAGACCATGGGAAATGGAGTTTACTTTAAAACAGCCCTGCTTGTAAAAAAACCTTGTTTCCTTTGCTTGATCCCAACATGTTATTCAAAACGTCCTCAGATGTTACAGCTGGTAGAAAAACAGTGAATCTCTGCTAACTGTTACACTGATGCTGCGCTCATACCTATTTGTTTCACATTTAACGTACAGCGCACCTACGTGACACTTGAGAAAAGCGGCTCAAATTATGCTAATTGTGCACTGAGGGAACATAAGGGCAACTTTATTTTTCTTCTGCTCTGCACTGAGTGTGTCTCAGTAATACTACAGGGAAATGTAGATATGCTCAGAAGGGGGAAGCCGCTTTGATCTAGCAGGAAGCGAGGCTGAGGAAAGCCCAGAGATGTGTTTCCAACAGGCTGCGAGCGCGCAACAGCAAACAAGCAACATTCCTCCATCAAAGAAAGCCTCGCTCCTGGATCGACTGAACTTCAACCCCCATGATCCCCCTTGTCAAACGCAGACAGGAAACACAGCGCGGGGCTTCCTGGACAGGAGAGCTGGAGGATGTCAACATTTAGCGAGGAGCATGAAATGGAGAAACAGAAAAAGAGGTTTGTTTGGTGAAAGGATGTGTCTGGTTTGTCGTTTCCCCGATGCGGGTCTGTTGTGGTTCTCCTCTCCTTTTTCATCTCAGTACATTCTCCGCTCCTTTCATCTTTCCTCTCCTTTCCGTCTCCCCGAGTGTTATTCCTCCTGTCTCTTCCTCTCAGTGTCCCTTTCCTTTCCACACATCTCTCTCTAACTTCTCCTGCATCCATTTCATCATTCACCTCTTTCTTTCTGCTTTCTTCAACACACTCCTGCCACTGGAAGGAGGCAGTCACTGGAGAGAGGGAACTAAGAAATCAAACGAGCCATTTGAAGCCTGCCTTGCTGCTCCGCTGGAGTAATCAGGGCTGTGACGTATGACAGCCTGTAGGCTAGCATGCGGCATGTTTTAAGTCTTGAAGCTTTTAAGTCTGGCCTGTTGCTGTGAAGATATCAGTGCAGAGGGATGGACAGCACCTCAACAGAGCCAACTTTTCAACAGCTAAGAAAGGTGCGGTGCTTGCCTTTTGACTGCCATGCATTGATAACATTAAACATCAGTTCTATGTGGGTTTGGTGGGTAAGTGAGACATGAAAGTTGTTCATCATGTGCATTTTCACTTCAATCAAACATGAACTCCAAGTTTGCCACAAAGATTGTCCTCTCACCGTGGACCTGGTTGATCTCAGAGTTGGAGGAGAGGATCTCGTCGGCCAGTTTCTGAGCAGTGGGCAGCACCTCAGTGTGGTGGGCTGTGATCAGGTACTGGACCAGCTTCTGCAGCTGATCTCTGTTCATCTGGAACAATGTCTCTGAGATGGGCAGCCGCAGCTTCACCTGGATTAGACACACACACACACAGAGTATGGTGTTTGTCAGTTATATACTTTTAATTACTGCAAGTTGGTCAGTGACTTTTTGGTGCCACTGATTCCACCTGTATTTGTATGACACCTAAGAGACTTTATATAGATAAAGATAGATCAGGGCTCCCATACGTATTTACAAATCCAGATCCATGATATTTCACCCCATTTCCATGGCTTTATTTAAGTATAGATTTGTCTGATGATTGTCCGATAACCTTGCCTGAACCTGAGCGTTTGCAATTCCTTAAAAAATTAAGGTTGATCGCCATCATGTCCCTTCAGTCTTCTGCCGTCCAAGGGGATCAATGATCAGACTCACTGGCTGGATTTTGTTCACGCAGACATCTATACATGTTTAGATCTGTGAATCACGATACCTTGTGATTGCATCAAGTATGTATATGTCATTCTATTGCCAGGTATTGTTAGCAAGCAACCTGTTAAAAGCCGACTGTTTGATCTTGGCGGAAAATTATGTAGTTGGGAACAGCAGTCTGATGCTGCTATACTGTATGACAGTACTGCAGCAGCCTCCCACTCAAGACAGCTATAATTTGGTATTAATGGTCACTGGCACATATTATGTAAGGAGCATGTTTTGCTAATGTTAGACACATTTTGGGATTTATATGAACATATTTTAAACAATAGCCAAAAATAAATAATAAATATTCACATTCATAATATTCAGTCAATTCCTAGCAATCCCCAGGTCTGGAAAACATTTTTTGTAATTTCATAATTTTTCCAGGAATTTGATGACCATGGGAACCTTTACATTGTGGTTATTACCTGTTCGGGCTTGCGAATCCGGTAAAGAGAGAGTGCCACCACATGGGCGCAATAGAAGATGTCTCTGTTCCCACAGCCACAGGTGACGGAGGTGATCTTGCATCGGTCGAAGCTGATGGCCACCTTGTGGGTGACCTCTGGCTCTGACGATGTGGCGGGTTCAGTTACTGTGCCACTGAGGTGAAACCCTGCAAAGACACAAGGAAGAAGGGAGGAGGAGTGAGCTTCATCATTATTTCATACTGTGATGAAGGAGAAAAAAAAACCCCACATAAAAACAAATGTTCTGTTAAATGCACATTTAACTATCTTGACTCACATTTTAATGCCTGCCTGATGATAACTGCGACAGCTAACTGCCAATTTAATGGAAACATCAGAGGTTTTCATTATTTTTAAAGCTACATTTGCAAAAGCTAACATTGGAGAAACGGCTACCATGACCTACACATATATATCATTTTCCCAGGTTCCCTAAATTTAAGTAGTTCAGCACCATCATAATCTTTCCTATTTCCTTTGTTTTAGCTTCCACCCAGATCTTGTGTGCAGACTGCCAAGGAGAAAAGAAGCAGCAGAGAAGGAGCATCTGTGGTAATCTGAGCCTCTACAAACATACAGAATGAACCTTCAGTACAAAACACACACATCTTAATGAGACGTCTCCAGCAGGGCACTGTGCCATCTGATACTCCCTCTACCTCTCTCTCCTTATGTCTCTATGCATTTGTGTGTGTGCAGTGAAAAGAGGGTTGCTAGGGTGTGATGATTTCCGGCCAACACACACACATACACATTCAGCCCCCAGGATAGTAAGGGTAGTAGCCTGTAGAGATATACTCAGCTTTGCATAGTTAATCTTAAGGGCCCTGTTGGCAGATGTCATTGAGCATCTGTGGGCAACCATTGCTTGTGCTTTTAGTGGTACGTCAGGCATCATTGGATCTAGTTGGCCCTTACAATCAGTCGTTTGGCCGATTTGGCATGTTAAATTGGCTGGATGGATTTGAACATTGACTACTGGCTTGTTATTTCCACTTATACATGAGCATGTTGGCCATCAGCAGTCCAACAGCTGTGGTCAGAAAAGGTAGACCTATTGAAAAGGCCATAAAGCCTTTTTAAAGGTTGTCAAAAATTCCTTGTAACATCAGACGACATCAAGTTATTGGGCTAGATACAAACGAATGAATGAAAGAAAGAAAAATACAGTAATACTGTATGGAATACCTCAATGCTCTATCCTAAGGCCCCACTGTTATGCTGAGGACATGACAACTTAATCTCTCTGTAAAGTCAAAAACCAGCAGCAGTTTGGTGTCCTAAAAGAACTGTCTGACTAGCATCAAATGGTGGATGTCTAATAACTCCTTGAGCAAAAACACATCGAGCAATAAATCTGTTCGTGCTAAACTTATCAGAATTGGGCAAATTTGATAACCCAGTACCCTCCATTAAATTTGTGTGGTGGGCCTATCTTTGATTCTAATCTTAAGTAGTGCAATTCTGCTTTGTATAATGTTCGTTTAAACATTTACTAATGAAATGAAAGCATAAAAAATAAAGGAAGCCCTTTCTTTGCAATGCCATCAAATGCAGGGATCCTATATAGCCCACACAATAAAAGTATGTGATGAGAAAAAAAACTAAAATGAAGTAAAGGTAAAGGTGGAACAAAAAATAGGCTGAGTAAAAGAATGGCAAGTGAGGAAACAGAGGATAAAGGGGACGAGATAGGAGGGGAAATGTGAGAGGAGAACAGAGAATAGAGGAGGGGAGAGTGTATCTGGTCTACCCTGTCGTCTCACTGTGACAGGTCAATTATTTATGAGGTGAGAGGTGTGTGTGTGTGTGTGTGTGTGTGTGTGTGTACACTGGATTACTGTATCTCACCAAACCATAGCAACCCCACTGCTGCTTTCAAGCTAGAAAGACAGGAGAGAGAGACATAAAGGGAGGACAGGCAAGCTAACTGGAAAGCAATGATATGGCTATTCTGAGCTTGGCCTGAAAAAAAAGTACATGTCTAAAGCTCAAATTAACAAACACCAGTGCAAACACACACACACACACACACACACACACACACACACACAATTAAATTCTGGGGTGTGGGCCAGCACGGTAGAGCAGCCTAATAAGCGAGTGTTAAGCCATCTCCCTGGCAAAATCCCACAATAGGCTTTTTTCCAAACCAAATGTTGCACGCACATACACACAAGGAAACAGACACACACATAAACACACACACACGTTGAGATCCTATCAACTGCAAACTGCTTTCACTATGACAAAGAAAGGGGAGCAACAGGAGAATAAGGGAGGAAACGGAGGACCACACGAAGGGCTGAAAAGCACTGATGCACGGTGTTGTTGCACCAACTGATTGCTGACCAAAGTACATTCTGAACCAAGACCAAACTTGTCAGCTCGACACTTCCCACCAGCATAATAGCTGCCCGCTGTTCAGATCGACATCTACCTCCCAGACTGCCAACATACAAGTACCAAAACATCGACCAACAGGACAGACACAACAACTAGGACTGAGTTTGGACCAAAAATAGCAGTGCCTTGAAAAAATGAAATGGCTTATGATGGTGTGGGTGTGCTGCTACAGGTATGGAAGAAAATATGACACAGGATATCTGCTGATACAGAGTACCAATTTCATTCCTGTAAAACTCACTGTTTGGAGGTCATGGGGTTATTTTTGTGTAAGGCAGAGGTAAAAGACTCGATCACATGACTTGACTTGAGTCGGACTGAAGTCGCGACTTCCAGGATTTAAAACTTGCTTGACTGAATGCTCAGACACACCAAACCTTCAGGGAACTAGTGGCATTGAAAACAGACTGTTACATCACTTCACGTTTAATGTGCCTCTGTCAAAGAGTTGCACTCTAACACACTGCTATGACTACAGCCGACGGTCAGTCAGTGTGTACGTCCTGCGCTTGTGTGACAGGAAATAACCGTGCAGGTGGAGGTAGTCTGTATTCGTCATTCAAAAAGGGAAACGAAAAGACTGACTTGACGCAAGTTAGCCAGTTAGCACATTAACAACACAATCAAATGTTGAAAGAACATAGCATATTTAGCATGTGCCAGTGAACAATAATGCAGACCATCATAAAATGTTATCATATGTAAGAAGTTTGTTTTGGTCTCTTTCCCTCTTAACTTAAGCTGTGTGTTTACATCATCACTTCAGTTTCTCCATGCTGAGCTAAATTCCCAATCAGGGAGATTTCATTCGCTGACAGGCTCCACCGTCACCAATGCAGACACCAATTAAACATGCTTGGATTGGCCCAAAAGAAAAGAAAAAAAAATACAACAGGAACTGCCAAGAGGCAATGGTACAGCTTACATCGCACCAACTAGGGCAACAGATGCAGATGCCATAATTGACCATCAGCTGACCACTGGCTCCTTGTATCACGGCCTTTACACTGATAAGACTCTGACCTGGTATTCATGATTTGAGACTAACTTAGACTTGAGACAGATGATTCAAAAATACGAGTATTTTCATTAAATAGTTTCATTTTTTAGGTAAGTCAGAAATCAGTGACATAACAATCACAACATCCAACTTCATCCATCCAACTTCATTCATGGACTTCTAAGACTTGCTTTTTGGTGTCATGGATATAGTTGATAATGTTTCATTTACTCACTGGTACCTGTAGTAACACATCCATCCCAAAGTAGCCCCCTGTGGTTTATGTGACAGTGCTATTTTCGGTCCATACATGACCACATGGCCAAACCATCTGAGCTACCCACCAATACACTAATACACCCACGCTCCAAATGACCCAACTGTCATCAAAGCCACATGTATACCATCGAGTGAGCTAGTGGCCAACATACTGACATACTGGCCTAGCTGGCTTCATGCCAACCTACACATCAACTTACTAACATACTGAGTAACCCAATGACCTGCTGACATACCTGTACTTAAACATATCAACCTAACACTTTACAGGCAACAACCAAACCATTGATTCCTGAAAGGACATGATGACTGACCAACGCAAACGGTCCAATGAGCCAAACAGGGCATCTGACTATGACAGGAAGGATGATAGAGACACTGAGAGTGAACAGACTACAGAGAGAGAGAGAGAGAGGCTGATGCATCTGCCAGTGATAGACATAAAGAGTCCTCCGAAATTGTTGAAATCTCTCCCTCCCACTGAGTCCGCCTGTCAAACCTAGCTTTGTGTCTTGCTGTGCATGGTAATATCAGAAATGTCAGAATAAAGGCTTTCCATTCCTTCCCTCTGTCTTGATAATGGATATACCTGTAGAGCCAATTTGCACTAACCACAGCTTAGTGTACGGGAGTCCAAATTTGATCTTCTAGTGCTGAAATCATCACAGCGGTGAGCAAAGGATCAAGCAAAAAATCTGGGGAGTGCATGTCTTAAAAGCATCAGGGGAACATTTGAGAGCTATCTTCCCTCCAAGCTGTCTAAATAATGTCTTGTCAGTCATCACTCATCGCTACACTAGAATCCAGAAATCCTGTCTAGCATCTCAGATGAGTGCAGAAGTTTTGATGGCAGATGATATTAGGTATAACGACTTTCCCACAGCTGGGAGTGCTGCTTTCTCTTGCTGTCTTGGCTTTGGACCTAGTCCCCCCCCCCTGCGCCCCCGCGCCCCCACCCCCCTTTCCTCTCCGTCTGTGTCTGTTAGGTTAAAGCCTATTGTTGCTCAGACCACAGGGATGAATGTGATGGTGACACCACTGCTCTTTTCACTTTCAATCAAGTCTAAAATGGCTCAGACACAGTTCACAGTCCGTCTGTCTGGCACCCCTCCCCTCTATCTTTTTCCAGTTTCACACTTACCCACGACATGGCTGAGTTTAATTATCCGTAAGTTAGCAGTTTTTGGCATTTATACCTCAGTCAAGTATTTTCCCACACAAAATGGCCATTCCTTAAAGATTAGGTAACACTCATGTGAGACCTGATATCTGGCTTGTGAGGCTAGGTATTGCATTATGTTACATTTAACAACACCTTTTAAGTCTTTTTTGAATGTTTTATTTCTTCAATGTTTAAGAGGTAGCTTGACATTTCAGGAAATAAACTTTTTACTGTATGGCTAAGAAGATGAGCCAACAAGATAGTGGGCATTACACAATTGCTGCGTGTATCTTCACAATAAGAATCATCAATACGAATAAAAGGGGACCTAGGACAGAACACTGGCATACTCCACAGCTAAGCTATTTCTTTTCCTTGTTTAATCAAACTTGTATCTAATACCAAAGCTTGGTGATTTAGCATTCATTGTCTAGGTCCAAAACTGTACCCTTTCTTATTCTTCTGTTGGTCTCACATACAGAGTGCTTCTGTGTGTGTGTAAAGGCTGAGGGAGACAGTGTGTCCTCAGCAGATGGGGATGCAATGACACTTGATAAAAAGACGCTGCATCAGACAGTCTGCAAGAGCGCTCGCAAACACACACACACACACACACACACACACACACACACACACACACACACACACACACACGGGTAAACAAAGTGAAGAAACAACCTTTTCAGAGCCTGTCTGCTTTTGTTCTTAATGCCACAGCGACAAAGCGACACAAACTACTCAGTGATATTCACAGTAGATATCACTAATCTCTCTCTTTTTGTCATAGACACTTACACACACCCACACACACTCCTTGTGTTGATCTATACCAGGCTATTGGACTGGTTCGGCAGAAACGATGAATTTTTAACAAAGGTGAATTAGGAGTGTGATGTGTGTAAACTGGGAGTCTTGCCAAGTACAATGATCCGGCCTATTCCATGGGGAAATGTTTATGTGTGTGTCCTTTAACAACAGCACTTTCATTGTGCGTGCTGCACATTATTCAGAGCTACATATAGAGCAGTGCGCATTCAAACCCCGGCTATAATCCTCATTCTGATTCTGTTTAGCGAAAGAGGACACAACACGAAGCACAGAGTCTTCCCCACTTCTCATGTCAAATATGAGAATTCAGATTTTACACGAGGATTTGTTTTTTAATCTGGATTATTTTCCTTTCAATCAATATGTGAGAATGCATGTGGGTAGGACTTGACAAGGTATAATGTCTATGGATGCAGCAGGTGAAATCCTGCTGTACGATTGTATCAATGTGTGTGAGAAAACTACAATAAGTGTGAAGAAACACAGGAGAAACCACGAGTGCAGAGACCACCATTGTACATCACACTATTGTAATTAGAGGTCCCCCCCTCGCTACGATGTATATATATATATATACACAACACACATACACACTCCGCCCTGCCTCCCTCGCTCCCTGTTGTACGCCATCTGTCACTCGATGGCAACTCCACCCACACAATCCAGTCAGCCAATCAGGAGGCAGAGAGCTCCCCACGCTCATATGCCATTAACCCCTAATCAGCTGGGGAAATGGAGCCAGGCAGTGAGCCAAAGTGTGTATACACACACACACACACGCACACACACACACCCGTAAACCATAGTCTTATTCAACCAAAGCCTAACCACAGTCTCACTGACAGAGACAAGCTCCGCCCACTCCTTTGAGTGTATTTTAAGTTAAGTAAGAGATCTTTGATTCTATTCATCTATGTGCTGCGCCTACATTACACACACTTTGCCAAAAGCCACTCCTTCATATTGCTGCCCACATGAGATCACAGCATCCCCTGTTTTGTGAAGCAACACGAATGGATGGCAAATATAAAAAAAAAAAAAAAAAACAACTCAAGAACAGCTTTTTCCAAAGATGTTCCCTCATTTGGTCTTTGATGATGATGGTGGTAAAGAACAAATTAAAAAAAACAAAACACATACTTCGAGTATGTTGAAGTTCAATTGCCTAGAGAGGCCAAAGCATATAATCATTCTTATACTCACTGAACTCAGTGACCCCTCATGCATTCATGAAATGTCTCCACTCATTCATTCAAGTTGTTCACTGAATTGGTCTCTATCTCCAGCTACAGAGGCTCACCTCCTGGACCTGTACAACCCAAACATTACAGTCTAAATGGAACGACAAAACCCTGAACCTACGCTGGCAGGCTGACTTCATGCGGTATTGTTAATCTAAATCATGAAGTGGGGCTGCAAAAGAGAAAACATCTGCATTTACAAAACAAAAAGAGCTGATTAACCAAGACAGACAGTGACATCGGATACAGTCAGTGGTGGTAATTGGTCTATGCTGACCAGACCTGACAAAGAAAAAGCCAAACACAGTGATTGTTTTCCCTTTTTTTGTGGGTTTTATCATAGATGCCAAGTAAAACACGATGACGCATCGATCTGGGAGATATTATCAGACAATCAGTGTAGATATTTCTGTGCATACATCAGCAAGTGACTAATACCAAATTGGAGAAAGACAAAGATATGTTCTGAGTAATTTATGTTTCACTTAGCTTTAGGTTCAATCCCAAAACACCACTTGCCCCTTCACTTAGCTCATATTCCCCTTTGAAGTGTTCATGAACAGGGGTAGGGTGTACCAGTTCTTGTTGGGACAGAGGGGTAAGGTGAAGTATTTGGGCTACACGGCTCTCCACGTGGAGGTTTTCAGAGACACACGCTAAAGCAAGTGTCATGAGAAGTCATTAGCAAGAAGGCTGCATAAGCACCAAATGAAACCCACAAAAGTATTTCTTCAATAATAAAGACTTAGAAATTACAATAATTATCACATTATCTTATGTCATTACAATGTAATGATAACAAAAGAAATTGCCAGTATCCCAATGCCTCGGGACCTAACTAGTTAGCGAGCTAACAATATATTTTTTTTGCTGATTTATGCATGGCAGACCACACAAATGAATGCCACTTTTATGATTTTTGAAACTTAAATGCAATTGTCAGACATAGAAGCTAGTAAAAAACTGAGGGGGTATTTACTGACATAAGGACAAAACATGAAAGTCTCCTAAGTTCGTGTTAACCACAGACGTTATTTTAGTGATCTAACCAAAAACCCATTTAAGACGAGGAGACCAGGAGTACTAAAATGCTAACTCATTTCTGTGTTTTAGAGCTCAATTTGCACCACCCTATTATAACTGCATGTGTTTACATAAATGCCATCAATTACTATGATGATGTACAAAGTTCTTGAAGGTTTCCCATTTTATAGAGGAGGATTCAAACTGCTAGCCCTTGTAACTCTGTTTTAAAAGGCAAAGGGGAACTTGAAAATGAATCAGTACACAGGCTATCTTGCTAACAATTCTTTTTAAATTCAATGTAATTTTCCGAAGGATTTACCACAGCTTGTTATGGCGGAGTTGAGCAGCCTAACCTAAAACAAAGACTGTCCTTCACTTTCATTATTTTATCAAATAAAATCTTCAGGGATAAAGGGCATAGATGCTTTTGTCTTACAGCAACATACATGTATTTAATAACTGGGTCTATTATTAAGGCTGTCCACTTTCTAAATTCATCACAGGGTATGAGAGTTAGGATCTGAGAAGCTTACCACCTCAACAACACAACAACTTAACACACACTTTGCTTGTCAAATACACTGGCTCATCCTCATCCTGTTCAGAAAAGCTGACTGAGTCTCTGAACGCTTCTCTTACTCTGTATGCTCATGCTGTCTACGTCAATGACACATTACTATTTACTTTTTATCAAGAAACTGCTTCTTCAGCAGAAACACATCCCTCTCTGACACACACACACACACACACACACACCTTTTTTCTCCTCTAATCTCACTTCCCCTTTCCAAAAGTAGCCTACTGCAGAATTCATCCTCCTCCAGCAGCCAACACATCCCTCGCAGCCTGCGGCCCTTCCCATCTCCCATCTGTTCTGACAGCTCCAAGGTTTACAGCACCCCCCTGCTCGCTCTCATTCACACACACAGACATCCACATGGCCCTGTATTCAATCAGCCATCTATCTCTGCACAACAGACGTGCAAATGCACACACACACAGAGTATACTGAATCTTCTCCACCCCTCTGCCTATCCATCCATCTATCCATCCATCATCCATCCATCCCTCCCTCCCGCAGTGTTTGCTGATGCGATAACAGCTGATTGATTTATTTGTGATTTCCCAGCAGCCCTGTCCCAAACACACACACGCACAAAAAATCCTTGCTAACCACCGGGACTCATTTGTCATGATTACATTGAATTGATTCCCTGATTTGTTCCATTCTGTTGCGACGGGGGGAGGAGAGACAGGAAGACAGGGAATAGGGAGGAGAAAGAAGGAGAAAGACGGAAAAAAGATGGGCAAGACAGGTTTAATCAAGTCCCTTTCAGCTGATGTGTCACTGTGAAAACAACGAGAACAGGAGAAACTGCAGATCTGACAGAGCTGACACGGGTGGAAATCAGCAAAAGGCTGACGTGTTGGCCCCGAGTTCCCAACCTGATTGAGCAATTGGCAAAAAAAAAAAAAAAAAGAAAAATGGAGGAAGTGGAGAGAAGAAATTGAGAGGGAGGGAAGTTAACACTTGACGTAAACTAGATTACTCTGAAAGGAGGATCGTGTTCAGCAAAATGCTCGTCAAAGAGATAAAGAGACGGACAAAGATCAATCAAAATCATCAGAATGAGAAAGAACACATGAGGGCTCGTCAGTCCTGTTTTTTAACGCACATACACACTCAGACACAGGTACACTGCTTGAGATAAAAGCTGTAGCCTCTGAACAGTAGCGAGGGATGGAGAGATGGATGGAGGGAGGGGCGGCGTCCTTTTGCTTGATGGCGTCTGAAATTGAAAGCAAGCTATACAACCTGAAAGCCAAAGTGGTCCAATTCAAGACTCGCATACACTCAGCTGTTAATGGAGAGTCACTTGGTCGATTCATGCTTTTGTGTGCGTGTGCGACACTAGAACGAAGGTTGCTTGCAGAGGAGAAAAGCCATAAATGTTGCTTTCAGCTCTGCAGGAGAATACAGGACCAAAAAAACCTGAGAGCAGAAATGCTCGCACACAAGCATGAGAAATACATTATGTGGAATACAAAGCTGAAGCTGGGCTGAGGTGAAGCAGGAGTTAAAGGGCCTTGGCATGCATGTGTGTGTGTCATACACAGAAGCTCTTCCTTCTCCACTGTGTGTAAACCCTGTTCACTCAAGGCTAAATCAGAGATAAGGAGGCCGTGTTTTTTTGTTCCGGCCTGTTGTTTGTGGTGTAGAGGCATTATTGTGCTGCGGCCTTGTCTGGCCACATTTACAAAGAGACGAGCAGAAGCAATTTATCAAGCTGCAAACACTCGAAGACAGACTTGTGTCAATCCCCTGCAGGTGATAAAGCCGGCATTCATTGTCTGCTAGAAAACTTGGACTTCCAGTTTTGACTTTTCTTTCTTTCTTTTTTTTTTTTACTGTGGCTAAGACTTGGCATTATCTCTTATGCATAACCCCTGGCACAAGCAATGTAATAGTGAAAAGAAAAATGTATTTTGGAGTTGGTCTAACTCTGAATTTTGATAGGAGAAAATTCACATTATTTTAGTTTTTGGGAGGTATTTTATGACTGCTCATTAGAAATACTGTCCAGTTTCCATATAGGCGTACTGTATGTGCTCACATTATCCCCCAGTACTAGCCTCCATAATCAGGAGACAACCAGTTAGCTTCTCTAAATGTGCATCCTGTCATTAATATGTGCAACTTGTTCACTTGTCAGATGACTGCATAAATAAGAGACACAAAAGAGCAAATTACACAGCCTGGAATGACGTCAAACACAAAACTGTATCAAACAAGCTAAACTTTATAAACAGATATCTACAAATGAAAGCGAAATCTGTGGGCAGCGGGACAAGATTCTGGTTTCAGAAGCACTCCGGTTTTCATTTGTAGTCTGAGTGGTATTGACCCAATAATGTCTGAGCAAGCTTTGGTTGCATGCAAATAATCAGTCCTTGTGGAGAGCAAAAGAGGCCAGTCGCATTAGCCAAAATGCAATGTCTGAACACAGTGGCTATCATCTGGCAACAATTTTGCAGTTGTGTTTTTTCAGCTTTTTAAAAAATTGTCTGCAGTCATATGCAGATTAGTGCTATCAAGAGATTAAAAAAATGTAGAGAATAATTAATTATGATCTGTAATTAATTGATCTAATTAATCTCTTTTTTTTAATCTCATCTCAAAATTGCAGAGAAAAGCCCTGAACTTGAGGTATTTTCATTTAAATTCATTACATTACTGTGGCAGGTGATCTAAAGATAGATATATATTACAAAAAGTGGTTTTATAAAGTCATAATTATTGTTTTCAACAACACACTTGAACATAGATGCAGTACACCTAGCCATTACGTTCTATTGTTTTTGAGATACATCCCAATAAAGTGTGCTGCAACCTTCAGTCTTGACCACCAGGGGGGTGCTTGACTGTCATGACATGTCAGTTTCATTAAAAGCATAGCTGCAGCTTAACACAACAATAGATGTAAAAACACACAGAAACAATACATCTGCGATCAGTTCCCTAATTTTATTTTAACAATTTTCTAAATTATTTTCCTCTTTTCCAATTTCTCCTTTTATTCTATGGAAGTGATCAATGTAAATGCACTTGTCCTTTAAACTTAATAAAAAATAAAAGCTAACAAAATAAAAGACACCTGGTACATTCGTTACAGCTGTATCAGTTTATAGAACAGTTTTGAACAGTTAGAACAAGAGGCTGCACTGCATCGTGCAAATCACTCCTCCTCGTGGCTGCCTGCGCTTTTGCTGTCCTTGCGGCTGCAACTTGCACTGTCTTCTCTTCTTCAAACTACAACACCCATAATTCATGTAGGAACTGCTGCAGCCAATGCGCAGCCGGTGGGAGCTGCATGACAACTCAACCACCATGATCAGTTTTTAATGTTTTATCTGGCAGTAACTACTCCAGACTCTGCTCTAGTGTAATTTTCGGGACAATCAGGGCAGGATTCGGGATTCAGGACAACTGCTTGGATTTCAGGACTGTGCCGTCCCAAAATCCAAGCAGTTGTCCTGAATCCTGAATCCTGCCCAGATTGTCCCGAAAATTATACAGAGGTTGCCGGGGAGGTCAGATACTTGCGTGCTAGGGCAGACAGCTTTTCATAGGCTCCTGAGTGAGCAGACCGCCACTGCAGGGGACAGTCATCAATGCTGATGCTGGGCTCTGCTCTGTAGCGCTGCAGCTCTCCCACAACTCAAGCACAAAGAAGCCAAATTGTACGCCTACAGACGGATTTTATAAAAGGCAACTCTGTGGCATACAGAAACAGTTAAGTTAGAGATTAAAAATGAGATTAATGCGATGAAAAAACATAGCGCGTTAAATATGGCTGTAATTAATTATTCGCAATTAACGCAATAATTTGACACCCCTAATGCAGATATCTGTTTTTAGTGTGATGACTTAGTGTCTCAAGTTGCTACTCGGACTATAAACTATAACTAGCGGATGGAAAAGGAAGTCATGACCCAGATATTCCTTTTCCAGGTACATAAGATATACATGGCTGCAGCCACATTCTGTTTTGTCTACATGACACGTCCTTAGAAACTGCTCACACCACCAGTACAAGACAGAGCCACCAATGCAACAGTTATTTGAGCCTTGTTATAACGCCACGTTGTAGTGAATAAATATGAGGTCAAATGTCAAATGTCAATGCCCGCCTGTCTTTTAAACGCAACAAGTCATAGCTCACTAAATGCTGTCTTATTTTCTTTAGGGCTTCCAGACCAAGGGGCGAAGGGGGCTGATTGTGGACGTACATGTAGGTATGGTGGGCAAGTCATGTAGCTGCTCCCGCCGCAGCTACACCTTTACCTCTGAAATATTGGCCATATCCTCCGGAGGCTAAATTGTCATCAGACCAATGGCTGAAGGGTTAGCAGAGACTGCCAACGTGACTATCTAGTCAAACATTTTTCCAAATTCTATTGTAGGGGCAGCTAATTAACAAAGAATATCTGCATTTGTACACTTTTTTTTTTTATTTTTAACAAATGAATGAATGTGGGAAGAATACATGCTCACACCATCACACGCAACTATTTTCAATTAGCAGGCAACAAGCCTTTGAGGCTTAGTTCAAAATAAATTACTGTCTGACAGCCTTGACTGGACAGACATTACACCACAAGGTTAAAAAGACAAAACTGTAACTAATAAGCCAACAAGAGTGCCCGGTACCATTTAAATTCTGACACATAACAGCACGGGAAAAATCATATTACATCATAAACACTGTAGCTGAGGAGGTTCAGGACAAGTAAATGTTAATGGTGAAACCTGAAATCTAAGGGACAAAAGTTTGGTGATTAAGTGTCTTGTATTCTTCTCCGCCTCTTCTCATGGCTGACAGAGATATATGATAACAACTGGCTGCCATAGCAGTATGAGCTTGATGTTACCATAGCAAAGGTGATGACTGGCTAAGATAAACACTGCAAGACTTCATATGGTTATCATCTCAAACATTAGTTGGCAGTACTATTTGTCATTTTTACTTTACCATGTTTTTACAATATATCATTGTCATTTGGAGATAATGTTACTGTCCTTGTCAGATCAGACGTTTAACTGGGCCTAAAAGTGTAGAAGACAGTGACAAGACAAAACCATAATATGATATGGACACACACGCACACAAACCAGACAAACACCAACATGTAAGCATATGAGACGACAGCTGTAAAAGGTTACCGCACTGGGTTTACCCTCCAATTACCAACACAACAGCTTACCAAAGACATGCAAACGCATTTACACATGCAACACCATTTTTTCTCACCGACTATACGCATGAGAACACACACACACGCACAACATATTATCTTCGCTAAATGTATAGATCGTTCCCTGCAGGAAACCATTCATCTGGAATGTATGTGTCTATTCTGGTTATCTTTGTGTGCTAATTTGTGTGTGCGAGTGTCCGTCTGTGTCTGTGCAGGCAATGCATGCAGTGTTAATGTGGTTATGCACACACATATGCACATTTACACACATGGATATCCTGCTTGTGTTTACGTATGCCAAGCCTGTTGTCTCCGTCTCTCCCTCTGCTGCTCTTTTGTCTCTTCTTTCTCCGTCTCTCTCGCACTTTGCCCTTTTCCTAAACCAGCCGTGGCCTTAGCCATGGTTTTTGTTTAATATGGCGGCATGCAAGGCAAAGAAACAACCATCTGCCACATGCATGCAGCCGCCGTCTTAGGAACAACAAGGGGCTGGCATCACAATGCCTCTTTAGTTAGTGTTAGTGTGTGTGTGTGTGTGTGTGTGTGTGTGTGTGTGTGTGTGTGTGTGTGTGTGTGTGTGTGTGTGTGCGTGCAGGCATGTGTGTGTTTGTTCTTCAAGCGCAGTCTGCAGGGCAAGATAAGTATGCATTTAAGAGGCTTATATTTCATTTCAGGAACTGAAGGAGACAAAATGGCTCCATTCTGAGTTGGCGGACACAACACAAGGAACGGCGAGGTAGTGAGAAAAGCATAAAGGAAAGAAAAAAGCTTGCTCTGACGCCGTTTGTGTACACACACACAGAGGAAGGAGGCACAAAGCCGAGCATTTGTAGTTTGTGCACAAACACAATTGAGCACAAAGCTGAACATTTGAAATACAAATCCAGCTTTATTAATCAGCGGTTTGTTTACTGTACAGCGAAAAGTACATATCTGATGAAAGCAGCCAAATCAATGTCTGAGAACGGAACAAAAGTAACTTCAGAGACATTTTGAAATAAGTGAATATTGACCTGGGCTTGTCAAGCAGATGACACACTCTCGTAGAGCCTCTGAAGGCAGACATGCTGCACAACCACACAAAAATTAGCAAAAAATACACACAGAATGAATAATTAAGCAACTTTTTGATGTTTTGCAGTGACTAAAAGTGGCCTACGTACAATATGTCAACAATATTTCATGGCGGTAGCTGGTGTACTTCAGCTTTTTGTGACAAACAAAGCTGCAAAATAACTTTGACTTGCAACTCATTTAAAGACAATAACCTCAGTTAATTTTAGACCACCGTTTGGATTCTCAGCGTATCCAGGGAAGTGGAAATTGTTCATATCAAATAAAAGAAGCAGAAATTTCAGACATGGACTCAGCTCAATCCCTGCTGGCACCGTGCTTCTCTGCATATCTGAAAATAAATCCCAACTGCAGGATTCATGTGATGTTTTGGTTTCGCTTCCACAAGATATTTTCTTCTTTCTGGGAAATGTTTCGTCTAATGCAAAAGGTCGTGACATTTGTGGTTTTGTTGGACCGTCTGCATGTCTGAGTTTAGAAACCTTTCCACCCCCTGATTAGCCTCCACCCCTGCAGAGCTGATCGCTGCTCGCCTTGCACAATCATGCATGAAACATGAATAATGAAATATAATGAAAACAGCTTGCAAGCCAATATACAAGCTGACGATCCACACATGCCCCTTCTTTCTCTCTCTCTCTCTCTCTCTCTCTCTCACACACACACACACACACGCACAATAGCTCTGCAAGGGTGAAACTCTCATTTATCCATTAGCTGAAAAGCAATCACAGATTTGCGCACACACACACTCACAGAGGGGTGGGGGGGGGACTTCTGGTTGACTTCATCAAGCTCTCATCAAGCCAAGCCACCATATGGGGATGGGGCCCAAAACAGAGGGGATTGGATTGTGTGTGTGTGTTTGTGTGCATGTGTGTATTACAGAGAGCCCCCCCAAAATGCAACACCAACACAAAGGAAGCATGCATCACCAAATCAGCTTTGTCTTGCATGCATTATGATGCTACTGCTGCCCCATTAAGAAGAACCCCCCCCCCCCCCAACTCACACACACCCCGAAGGTGTGCTGAGCTCAAAGCAGCTGAAGTAAAGCAATGAAGAGGGCCAGACACTCTGATTACTACCTCCTCCTTTTTCCTGCACATTTCTCCTCACACCCCCATTGTGTCTTTATTCCTGTCTCACTAATTTCTAGCTTTGTCTTCTTCTCCTTCCTCCCTCTCACTATGTTAACTGGCGAGCCAGCAAGGCACCCTGACAATCCTAAGAATCCCCACTGCCGGCTCACACACACACACACACACACACACACACACACACACACACACACACACACACACACACACACACACACACACACACACTCGCGCACACACCATGTACCAAGGCCAGCTTGCTGACGTAGGCAGACAGTCGTACGTGGGGCATACATTGAATTTTAATCTGGGCGTGACCTGCTTTTTCTTGGCTTCCACTTCAGCTTGCCTCCCCTACTGGCTGCCCCCATAGAGTCAGCTTTTCACCGGCAAGTACACCCCCCTTCTCACCAAGCACCACCCACAACGACACCCCCCTCAGACCCAGGCTGTAGGCCTCGAGGCTGGGGCCTCGCCTGCCATTGTTAGCCCACAATGGGTGAGAGGCGGCTGGCGGGCAGGCAGCAGCCAGGAGGCCTTGTGGAGGAAGCCATGGGAGAGGGAGACAAGCAGCGACTGGAGGGGGGAGCATGGAGAGAGGGGGTCTGTCTTTTCTGCATAGGCAAACACATGATAAACCTGTTAGGTGAAAGGAACATGAGATCAAAAAACAAAAGACAAGAGTGGCAATTTGGTATCATATACTGGACTCACCATATCAAGAAAACGCAATACAACTGAGTACAACAGGGAAAGCTCAAGGATCTCAAACAGGCTGTGAAGGATGCAAGCTCCATGCACAAGGCCACCACAGCATAATACTGGATGCAGGTTGTCTACTCTGTTGAATCAGCTGTCTAAAGCTGGGATCAAGCTTAACAAAGTGAGCTTTCTTCTCCAAATGGAGGTTCATTTATTCATGTCAAATGAGAACATCTGTCACTGCAGCCCGTCTGCACAGATTCACTGTAAAGTCATGTTCACACCAGCATTTCAGGGATGAACAGGAAACAAAGATGAAACTGGCTCAACTTCCGCTAAAAGCCAACGTTTCAGATAGATTATATACGTGAACAGTGTGTTCTACTGTTTATCCTACAGCTGTCATGATGGGGAATAAAACCATTGCTGATTTTACAACTCAGCAACAATCGACAGCGGCGTTGTAAAATCCTGCTCAGTGTTGTAGGTTCTGATATGCGATCAAACTCATGGATGTAATACTATTCTATCAAATGGAAGTATTATACATAACTGCTGCATCATTTTAAACACATTTCCCCAGTATTTAGTTGATCAGATTTGCTATATTTCAGAAACTACAATTCTTTCTACAATGTTTTCCAATAATGTGTGCAATTAAGCTGAGTTTTGAACATTGGCTGCTTATTGAGAAGAATTTAGAAACTACAAATAAAATGTTTTTGCTATGCTTCGACAGGCAGCGCTGTCCAAAATAATCATTCAGTCATCAAAACTCTGAGAAACCCCGATCTAAAAGTTTTGTTTCAAAATGTTCTAAAATGGTGAGTTCAGCTGTTGGGTTTCTAAAAATTCCTTTGGGGGGAAATACCCCCTGACCCCGTTCGACAGTTTGGTAGCTGAAAGAGTAGATTGAAAATGGTCTCCCCCAGAGTTAAATAGGTGATTATGGCCCTGGTTTGAACCAAGCTGGGCTGTGCAACAAGAGTTTATGAAGACTTCAACACAGGTGGGATTGCAGAGGTTAAATAGATTGTTGAATGAGGCATGATTATGCAGCTGCCTAACCTGTGTCTCACTTCTACTGTAGAGACTGACTCTGGTGAATAGTTAAGTAGAAATATGATGTTTCCAGGACAGCCACATTATTTTTTCCAGTTTGAAAATGGGGCAAAGCAAGCAATGAAAGTCATGCAACAACCACATCAAGAAAAACTTCCACTGAGGTTTCACATGTTAACTGTAAAACTAAACCATACTGATTTGCAGTATGAGAACACACGGTAAGAGTTTGTTTAACTCTGACGCATGAAGTAAGTCTTAGTACAGGAGGCAACTCTGCAGCTCTGATTTAAGCACATCGGAGCGTGTTGTTGTGAAACCACAGGCCGCATCTGAATGGAAAAAAATCAAGTGCACACACACACACACACACACACACACACACACACACACACACACACACACACACACACACACACACACACACACACACACACACACACACACACACACACAATCATCATCCAATAATGTCAATTGTCCACACACATACACAGGCATGCAGCCATACATAGAAACACACACACACAACAGTGGCGATCCAATAATGTCAGCTGTCATGTACATAACCACACACAAGCATGTGTGTGAGTGCACACACACACACACACACACACACAGCGACGAGTCATGGGAGCAATCATCTGATAATGTCAACTGTCACACAAGGACACACATAATGCGTGCACACACAAACACACACACACAGGCAGAACAAAGGCGGGGAGGCTGGTAAACAATGCTCCACAATGCTCTCTGGCAGAGACTTGAGTTTACAAAAGAAAAGGTTTCCAATCGCTAGACATTCATTCAGTCTCTCGCCCTCCCTCACACACACACACACACACACACACACACACACACACACACACACACACACACACACACACACACACACACACACACACACACACACACGCGGCTGGGGTGAGCGAGAGGGAGAGAGACCTTTACGACATGCGCTAGGGGACACACAATGCCAGGCAGACCATTCTCTCACTTACTCTATTCACTCATTCAATTGCTCTTTTTCCCCCCCTTCTCCCTCTCTCAGCTCATCTTTAATGCACTCTAAAATAAACCACTTTTTTTTCTGGATGTGTTTTTCTTTCTGTCCTCTGCTTTCTTCATTATGAGAATCTCAGTCATTTATCACTGAGTTGGTAATATAGGACAGATAGGAGGGATCGAGCTGCACTCGTTGCCCCGGCTCGGTGCGGCACCACACACTAACGCACACACAAATTCGCACACACATCACATCCCATCACAATAGCCTGGATTCACACAGGGCAGGGACGGCTTGAGATTGAACCAACAGTGATGCAAGCCTCCCAATCCCCTCTGTATGGACAATGAAGGGCTAGTAACAACAACCCTGGGGCTACACTTGTATGTGTATGTATGTGTCTATGTGTTTGTGTACTGTATGTATATGTGTGTGAGAATATGTGCTGCTGGTGTGTGGGGTTTTAATTCAAACGAGGTGGATGATTTGAGCTGCACAAATCAATATTTGTATTTGTAGTAGGACGACACTGTAACTACCAAGGATGTTATAGAACCAGTAAAACTCAAGAAAATGGCATCCAAACAAGTTTCTCTTTGCTTCAAACAAGAATAGTAAAGACATGATACAACTCAAATCCTTGACCTGCTTATATGACCCCAAACCAGCCACCTTTAAAAGTGTTCAGTTTTCAAGAGGATGAAGAGCCAGTATCTGTTGGCCGTTCCCTACTTCCTGGTATTTTCCCCCTGGCATTGAAAACTGCTATTGTGAAACCTTACTTCAAGAGGAGCAAAATAGACCTGCATTCTTTTACGCTTCATCGATTTCTTTCAGCAAAATCACTGAAAAACTAGTCTTTAAAACCAAAGAAGCCATGGCTTAATTCTACCTGTGCTTTGCAGAAATTATATATCCTCACAACAAGACAACCTGAGTTAAAAGACATACAATAAATGCTCTGAGAATGACATTGATGATATGAGAAGTTAGTTTAGTTCTTAAAAAAGACTACCATTGAAAAAATTACTGCATGACACCCCCCTACAGAAAGACTACAAAGACACAAACATAAAGACTATGTGCTTCTCTGCCATCCTTCTAAATTCTCTCCCTTGGTGACCATTCGTTTGACAGAGTGTAATGTGGGGTCCTTCGGGGCTCCATTCTGGATCCTTCATTGTTTAAGGGGTCACTGTTTGTTGGATTGTCTAATAGCATCTGAAACCCCGTGCCCTCACTTTTTCTAGCATTGGAACTGGGGGTGAACTGCATCCACCCTTTTTTTGAAACTTTAGAACCCACAATTCACGCCAGCGTCACGCAATGATAGGCCTGGTGTGTGGAAGGGATAAAGTATTTGAACTTTTCTTTCAGACTCTCTTCTTTATTCTTTAAACAAATACTTAAGTCACTTTTTGTGCATACAAACAAAACAAACTCTATACATGCCTTCGAGGAGAGATTGTTTGAAAGCTGGCACTGCTATCCCTGTTTAAGCAATTATTGTGTCTCTGCCCTGGGTCTCTACGTTCGCAATACAAGCTTGATTGCATGAAAAGGTGCCATTGTTGACAGTTTGATTTGATTGGACATGATTTCTATTTGACTTCCATGCACCTCATTTAATTCACTACTGTTGGTGAATTCAGTCTGATGAGGGTGTATTCGGATCCTATGAAGGCTTCCAGTGGAGCTGTTGGATGACCTCAACCCAGACCTTCATCTCATTAACACATGTCTATTGATTGGGCTGCAAAAAAAATAAATACATTTTTAAAAGAAATCCAGGTACGAATGCAATTTTGGCACCAGTAAGTTAACCATTACAATCTGATCAGCCATAGCACAAATTTGATGGAGGGGATGATAAAAATGGGATCACTATGGAAACATTATATCAGGGAGTCATATGTTCAAGATTTTTCATTCTGGAAAGGAAAACAGCAAACCTATCCCAATGTGATAGAGGAGACTCATTTAATGCCAGATGGTACATTCGTATTGTGCCAGTGTTGAGTATATGGCAATGTTAATGGCATTGATAGTGGTTCTAAACCGGAGAATAATCTTATACTCTCTCCTTGTTGCCTACAGTTGGGTGCAGGGGTGACGTTTATCTGTAAGCTGGCCCAGAAGTGAGCTTTTTCCCTGGTTCCCTCGACAAAAAGCCAATGGGATTTTTTCCAATGGATTTTGGATTACTGCAGAAAATAAAGTTGGTGGCAAACAAAAGTTTTTGATAATTCCACAATTTGCTCTGCAAATCAATCTTCACAAATGAACACATTTTTTAAATCATTTTTAATGTGTAAATGCTATTGCCAAAAGTTAAAAGCTAATGTTAGGCTATAAATCAACTACACCACAGTCACATGACTTCAACCATACCCCCACAATAAGGCTGTGAAGCCATGTTTGGCATGATAATGTTCTGTAGTTTTACTTAGCCACTTGTTAGCAGCCACCTTTTTAAGAGACCGTAAAGCTTCAAACTCCCACTTAATTTACGCTGCAGAACAAAACAGGAAAATCTCTTCAGCTTGTGTTAACCACAAACTTTATTTTAGGCATCTAACCGAAAACATTCAATTCAAAAATCCTATTGACTTCTAGACAAGGAAACCAAAAATGTTAAAATGCCAACTCATGCTCAGGTTTTGGGTCTCATTCCTGCACCACTCCTCATTCCATAGCAGGTAAAACTGTTAGACATCATCGAGAGTGCTTTTATTGGATGTTAATGAACTCATTGAACATCTTGTTTTTCAGAACCAAAGTGGTAGTTACCTGTTGTGGTTGACCAACATCTCACTATGTCAACTGGTTTTGCTTATGTAAGCCACAATGTGAATGCAGCATGACTCCTCCATCACGTTTCATTTGCTTTAACCTCACATACACCTCCTCTGTATGACTTTCTCTTCTCTTTTCCCATCTCCTGTCTCTTTTCTACAATGGGTTTTCTTCTGCAGCCATCTATCTCTGTTTGTCTGTCTCAGTCACACACACACTCAGACACACTATCCTACACACAATGAGAGCCTGATTAATAAGTGTGTCTCTCTCTTGTTTCCGGAAAGTGTCAGAATAGGGAAGGCCATTTCAAAGGCACTTCAACCCAAATTATGTAGATTTAAAAACAGCTTTGGACACATGAGGCAGCAGGAGGTGGGAGGGTGAAGGGGGGCTGAAGGGTTGGACTTTGTTCATGAATATTCATGATTAGACACTTTAAACATATCCTCTCATGGGTCACCACAGGCAGAGAACCAGCCAATCAACTTCTTTTGAGACCATCTCTTTCTGCCACTGCACTTCAAGTCAGTCAAATCGGTCTGTTTCATTGGCACAAATGTTGAAACAGCGCTGTCAAACCATTTAAATACAGTTGAATGAAAAGGATTTCCAAAATATGACTATTACATAACAGTTTAGCTCTGCCTGTCTATCACATGCAACAGTCAACAAAGGACCAGTTTCTTTTCATAAACTACCCCTGGTATGTGTAGCACAAAATTGATATGTATCTTCACAGCAAGATAGTTGGTCCTGATGTCGTCAGTGCTGGCAGTTTTAGGGCCTGGTCACACCAGCATACAGTCACACACACAGGCAGATCAATGCATTCCAGTGGATTCACCGCCATTATTACTTTTTATTTACTGCACTGAATTCAACATCAATGAACACTAACATGCAAATTTGTGCTATTAAACAATAGCATGCCAGATTGACAGGTCTGACATTTAAGGGAGAGCCAGAGAAATGGAGGAAGTTCTCATTGCTTCTAGGTGTGCGTCACATTCCAATTGTTATAGAGGAAATAATCTGTGTATTTACGAGCCAGGAGTCAATGGTACAAATTCCGAACGAGAGAATTTTCCCCTACTTCTTGTTTGAATTAAATTATGTGGCACTGAAAACAAAAGACGAGCCCAGAGAGCTATTGCAACTGACATTTGCTTGCATTCTGGGCTGGCTAGTGAGTGAGTGTATAAAGAGAGCTGGAAAAAGTGTCTGAGGTTCGGACTCTGTTCATTCCTATGAAATTTGCTCAGTGGCGCATAAAGCCAAAAAAGTTAAAAAGATAAAATTACCCACATCTTTCGCATCATTGGGCCCATTAAGCCAAGTTGCTAACTTTCGGTTTAGTCTTATGGGACTTTAATGGGTATAAATTGGTATGATTGTACAGCTCTTTTGAATCTTCAAAAATTGGACTGAATGGATCAATTCCCGATACTGAAACGTGTCATTTCACTGAGGTTTTGACCCTCATATAAATGTATACTGATTGACAGACATCTCTGTCACTATGTAGGTCTATGGAAGAAAGTCTTTTTTCGGCCCCATGGCATTAAATGATGGACCCGTAAGTTGTAATTCCCATGTTTAGCCACTAACTGCCACACTTCCTGGGTGCCTGGTTAGCTTACCAGCAACAACGGTTTACCAACTAGCACTGCAATTAGTCCTTACGTTACACAGCTTCTAAAACCATATACTTTTTGAAGATGGGCCTTTGCTGTGTGGTGCTCAGGTGCAAACAGGCCTTAAGGGCACAGTGCACTTCAAACAAACCAGAAGGCAAAAATGTTCATGCAAGTTCCACAAGGCAGGGCAAAAAGACTTCTGTCAAGAAGCAATAAATTGTACAAAAGGGTCATAATTCCAAAATCTTTTGGACAGTCTCTCTTCAAAGGCTTTTATGGTGCACTCATTTGTATTCAGAAAAGTTCCAGATTTTGTTGTGCAAAGGGTTAAAACAAGAGAACATTAGAGAGATGTTCTAATCCTGCATACTTCCTTACCGCCACACGTCTTTTCAAACAACTGCTCGATGAATGGTGAGTTTCAGAAAACAACAAAAATAGTTGTATGCAGCCCTCTCTTATATAGCATAGCATAGCATTCAGACACTGTTCGACAATCCAAAGGGCTTCCAACTTGCCTGTTGAAATATAAATATGCTAACTGATCACTGTGTGAATATTTCCTGCTCCTTTCTGTATTCCTGAAGAGCACACAGTACAGAGTCACATATGGGATGCCAGGCAACAATAGTCATGAACAGGATCTGACCACAAAGCCAAGCAGGGCCCCTTCACCTCTTTGGTGTAACAACAGAAGAAAACCACAGTTACGGTACATCCAAAGTCAAACACCAGTGAATATTAAGTAGGTAATTAGATGCAGCAGCATTTAATTTCTAATTTTCTCTATTGCTCTCTATTGGCCCACTCGTGTTTCTAGTTTTCTCCACACATCAAGGTCACTGCCATAAAAGACACACACACACACACACACACACACACACACACACACACACACACACACACACACACACACACACACAAGAGGACGAGGGAGGGAGAGCGAGTGAAAGGCTCTTCACAACAATGTGTGTCGTGGGCTGAATACAGAGCATAGCACAAAACAAAAGCATGAGCGACAGCCAGCTGGCTTGGCACCACTTGGCACGGGACAAGCCCGCTTGTCCTTGGCATGACAATGAAACACACACATACACATGCAGACGTAAAGACACACACCGACATCCACACACACTATTTCTCCCTCTCTTCTCAGGGTGTAATGAAAAGCGTAGCTACAGAGAGGCTCGGCACTTAAAACAAGTTCTGTTCATCAGATCCCAGTGAAAAGAGGCAGTACTGGGCTACACCACAGAAACACAACAGGATCCTCTTTTCATCTTGGAAACAAGAGTGGGAAAAGAAACACAGAGGGACTTGAACGAGACTCAGCTGGCGTCTTTGGAGGGAGCTGGACGAATATTTGGGACAGGCTTATACCTAAAGTGTAGTGCCGGGCGGTTAAGTGTTTATGGGCTCCGAAAAGTGATTTGAACTCATGAGTCAAGGCCTGGCAAGTTCTAGATGGATGAAGGATAAACACCACTCAATAATGCAAAACTCTTTCTATTATCCCAATCCATTATCTAAGAAGTCTCACATGGATCCCTATGAAAATGGGTTTAATGAGTATCCCAGGCTGTGTAACTATACAGACACATGTCAGTTTCACTAGCTGTCATCATTCCTTTCAGACTGTGGTATCCATCCAGTGTATCGGTATTAGGAGTTCAGCATGATTTCTGCATCTCTGTGGACAAATCTACAGCAACCACATCAGAGAGCCATTTGGAAGGTCGATTAGAAATAGGGCTGGGTATCGAAACTTCACACCTCTTAAGGTATCGACACAAATAAATCATCATCTATAGAATCAAGACTTCCCCCATCAAATAATAGCCTGCTTTTGATCCTTTTTGTCCTTGATTTAATGCTACATGATTGGCTCACTACTGCAGCAGCTACAACTCATCCTGTCTGTGGTGTGTTGAAGTCAAGTGCGGTTTTTTGACGGAGCTGACAGTTCAGAGTGCCGAGATGCCATTAAAACTTTTTGAAATTATGGCTTTACTACTGTGGCGTCATGTGGCATCTTACACAGTTGAATGCTTACATTCACATAATGGTTATGGAGTGCAAAAAAAGGTATCAGAAGAAGTACTCTATTGGTATTTGTATTACCTTAGGGGTACTGGTATTGGTGCTGGTATTGTCATTTCTTTAAACAATAGCCCTAACATGAAACTAGGTATATTTGCAGATTCCTTTTGTACGATGCTCATCAGCTGGTACGGTTAAATATACAAACCTATCTCACAACAATAGCTTCATTTTTAAATATAGGCTAATGCCAGCATGGCATTCCAAGAAATTGAAAATTGTGACATGGCTGCCATAACTTAAATGTCAAGATGTACAGTATTCTGGTTGTTTTACTTATTTCCCACAGTGGAGCTCTAAACTGTTACCCACTGAGAAGCCGATAAAGCATTATCAGGGACATTGTTTCCTGCACAAAAGACCATTGTTCTGTGTGATCAGCAGCTGATTAAAACTGTTTGCCACACAGATCAGAAGCCAAGGAGCCACGGACGATCAGTGCAACTGCAGACTGAATGGTCTCAGCGATGGTACCAGTTGAAATTGCAGATGTGTGTGGCTTTGTGGGCGAGAGCACGTAAACCACTGCAAAGAGCAGGCATGGTCCACTGTTACTGCACTGGTAACTGTAAAGGAAATAGTTTCATTTTAGGAATGAGACCAAATCCACAGGTTGGTCGGTGCAGCTTCGGGTGTTCAGCATGTTCAGAATCCATCCAGGGCTTGATAAGGTAAAGAAGAGAATTGGTTCCAGCTAATGTCTGTTTCCAAAGCAGATTTATTTGGGCAATGCACAGCAGCATCCATACACTAAAGATACACTGGAAGTTGGCTTTGCTAGCATTACCAGAACTCACCTCGAAGCATGAAGAAGTATTCACACAAAGGCCAAACATACAGGTTTCATGAGGACAGCAAGGTAATCAAAGTGTTAATTAGACCCAAAATTTATGAAATACTTCCTTCTCCTTCATTCCAAAGTCTGTGTTCAAGAATGAGCCGGAGGCAGCTTAACCATATTTCTCATACCAGGACCAACTTCTCAGGAAGTATATGCAATCATCTCAGACAGGACAGGGTTGTAGTAAAGACACTACCTGCCCTTGTAAAGACACTACCTGCCCTTGTTTTTCACTAGGCCCTAAATACTGTTTTTATCTATATGGCTTACAGAACAGGGTTTCAGTTAGCAAACAGCTTAACACTTGTTCCAGTGACTCAGGTGTCATTCAATGTACATATCCATTAATCAACAGCCAGCATGCTTAGTGCATATGAATTTGAACAACAGTCAAAGGAGAGACTCTTACATGGTAACCAAGGTGTTGCTAAATCTAATGCTCAAGTAGTCTCTGTAGGTTTCAATGTGGTTTATATAAAAGATATACTCATCTGTAATTACAATGAGTCACTGTGAGGGGGATTGGGCAAACATAGCTATACACTAGCCAGCATTGTGAAACATCGTCTATATCTTTAGGCTAAATGTTGCTGCCTGAATCCCCAATGCCCCACCTCTAATTCTTAGCTGTTGAGACATTACTGCCAGCAGGAGAATAAAGACATGACTAATGGCCAAAGTTAAATCTTCACATCCAGTTACAACGTGTCAACTCAAAAGCATGCAATGCGGCTTAGCCATGCTGCAATACGGCTGACGGTAAAACCTTTTGAAGGATTGGATAGGACCGGCAGCTGGCGTCAGGGAAAATGGTTGAAAATGGGAGTGCCTTGGGTTTCCTTAGTCTCTGCAGGTTGAGGACGTGTTAAATATGTGGGAAGAGATGAAATGAGACTACTGTGTGGACATAAAGGGAACACAGACGGAGAGAAGGCCGGTTTGAAAAGAAACTGGAGGTACAAAAAGAGAGAGCAAGCGAAAAAAAAAAGAAAGAGAGCAAGGGCCTCCTTACTCAGCAGGAGCTGTCTGCCAAGGCAGGAGTCAGGCAAGGGGCGAGCGTGTGTTTCGTGTGTATGTCTGTGTGTGTGTGTGTGTGTGTGGGGCTGTGCAACATAGGGAAGATAGTGGCCACGTGCCAAATACAATGACCCGCAAAGCTGGCAGGGCACCGGGTGGTTGTGAATGAGTGAGTGAGTGAGTGAGTGTGTGTGTGTGTGTGTGTGTGTGTGTGTGTGTGTGTGTGTGTGTAGGAATGTGTGTGTGCTTGCATTCCTGGGACGCATGCTGCCGGTTTCTCCACAGTAACAGTGAGAGGAGGCAATAGACTCTGTCTCAACAGAGGGAGGGTGGGAGGGAACGGAGGATGAGTAAGAAGGGGAGGAGGCACTGCTGTAAAAGCGATAGAGAGCGAAGCGAATATCAAAACAGGGGACAGAGTAGTGCTTTAACGCGATGACCTATCCACCATTCTCTACATTCACTTTATTGTGTTCCATTGTGCTGTATTTTACATGGAATTAGCTTCAGTTTTGCAGTACGTGAGAGGAAACGGACTAGGTTCTAAGAGATGGAGATGTGACGGGGCAGGTAGAGTGGGCTGTTTGCTAATCGCAGTGTTGGTGGTTCAATCACCAGTGTCATCTGAAGTGTCCTTGGAGAAGACATCTAACCCCAAACTGATTGCGATGGTTATGCCAGAACCTTGCATGGTAGCTCACTGCCATTACACTAGAACTGAAACTGATATATTGAAAGAAATTAAATACAAAACAATAAGTAACTTTAGTTACCATCTAAAAATAAGATATGGTGTGTTTTTGTTATCTTAGAATGAGTCGCTTTTATCCACACACAGAGCAGGTCCTTGTCTATGGATTCTGTCATGTTGTACCGCTAAGTTTCTACAGTAGTCCCGAACAGACAAACCAAACGGTGGCTCTACATAGGGCCATTCGCTTTTCACATCAGTCACCATAGTTAGAGAGGAAAAACACTGATTTTTTTTTTTTTTTTATATGAAACTGCTTTACTTAGTGTTTTTACCAGTTTAAATCTCCTAATACATTTGTTTTGGAGTGGTGGAGACCTCTGCAGTAAATTTGGCTCCAGTAAAAACGTCCAGAATGTCTGGATCTTGAGTTATCAGGGGAAAAGGTGATCACACATTAGCAGGTGCTGGGCTAGTGACCCATCTGCGATGAACCAAACAGCATCAGAGGAACACTGATTTGAAACATAAAGATGCTTTGTTCAGTGTTTTTACCAGTTTTAATCACCAGGTCAGTATATTTTGGAGATGAACAGACCTCTGGGTATAATTTGGCTCCCAATACAATGAAGATTGAAGGAATTCGAACCAGGAGTTCACACTTGGCACGTGTGAGAAGTGTGAACTCGCAGTCTTCAATCCTAACCGCTACATGCCACTCAATCTTACATACTGTATTTTGATAATCAAACTATCGCTTCACTTTTCGCTTCACTAAAGCACTTTGGATTTTAGGACTGTTGATCGGATAAAAGATATAACATATAACATAACGGTTGCAAGACGTAACCCTGAGGCCTGGGTTATTACACACGGCATGTTTCATTATTTTCTGACATTTGATTAGATAAACCATTAATCGATTAATCAAGAAATTAATGCTCAAATTAATCTAAAATAAAAAATACTGGTTAGTTGAAGCACTACAATATACTAATATTAATATTTGGCTTTGTCACACAGCCCTGCTTGAAGCCAGTAGACAATAGAGTGAAGTAGATGATTGGACACAAACCAGAAGGAGGATGAGAGCTGGAGAATGTCGTGTGTGTTTCTAAGTGAGTGTTGCTGATTTTCTTAGTTGGAAGAAGCACTGGTCCCATCTGGCAAGGACACAAACACACACCCACCCAACCACAAAGTCACACAATCATGCACGCGCACACACATAGCCATTGTCTGCAGGAGGGACGAGGGTTAAAGGGTCCCCCTCCCTCCCTGCTGACTCCTGGATGCTTGGAGCACTAATCCTGTTATCTCCGTCCCAATAAGAAATGAATTAATGAATAGGGCTTGGAAAGACAGTGCAGAGTGCTCGGCGACAGCCCTGCATGGAGGCCAGTGAGCTCACAGGCTCTGGCGTAAATAGGCAGAAAACCACTGGGAGGATTCTCCATACGTAGATATGTAGTTTCTCTCCTCATTTCAGAAGGATATATGACCATGTGAACGCTGTGCTTTCTAAAACCGAAAAAAAAACTTGACAGTGACAAACTAGAAACGCTGTTATGTGTCTCCCTGGATAAGAGCCTCAACTAAATGCTAAATGTAATGTAATGTACGGTGAAGCGTAGGGTAAATCTGTGATCAGACGCACTTTCCCCACAGGGGACATTAAAGTTTCATCCTTTCAGACTCCCAGTGGAAATTATGGAGAGAACATAGAAAGGCAATCTGCAGAGTACTGGTCTTTTAGAGCATATAGATATTGCGCAGTTCAACATGCTGCTTTAGTTATGTGCTTTTATTACCTTATTGAAAACCTACTGGTTCAAGGGGCTGGCTACTTCCCACATTTCATATGAATGTAATCAGATCAGACCAATATAGGCCTTACGCAAACCTTCAAGTCATGTTTAGACTAACTTTAGCATGAGAATAAAAGAACCCAGTGTTATCCTCAAAAAAAGTGACCTGATTCAAATGTTATCACCCCATTAAATGGGAAAAACCTGACTCTGAGCATTTAAATCCGCAAAGTGGCGTCTCTGTGTCTAAAACGCCTTAAAAACAGGTATTTCTGGTGCATATTACTTTTTCTCACCAGTACTTTGTGACAACTCACACCAACCCTGTGGGCCTTTTTCTGGCACCTCAAAACCTAAAAAAAAATTCTCGTGTCTGTCTTTTGTGTACCCTTACAACCAGGTACACAAAAGGCAGACAAGAGAAGTTTTACACACAATCACTCAAATACAGATTGGAGAAGACCTCCACATGAAAAAGATGCATGACACATATACTCCAACATACCTGGATAAAAAAGCGTCACTTCTACACACACTGACAGGCGGGAAGAATCAGAAGAGAGGATAAATGAAAATGTGGGCGGTGAGAGTAAGCCCTTGACCAGCACTGCAGATATTAAGAGAAGGATTTGATGATGGGGTGATTTTTTTCCTTTCTTGTACAATCATCAAAGAGGATGCACATGCAGACATTAACACAGACACACAGACACACAGACACACACACACACACACACACACACACACACACACACACACTGACACGACTTCAGTGTGTGTACATACAATCCTGCTCCTGCCCCTGTATGAATGAAAATACTTTTCCTTTGACACCAAAATAGCCTGGTCTCACTTTAATCCCACAGGGAACAAAAGTCTGATCATGCAGTGCTGAGAACACATGCTCAGTGTTGTCTGAATGCGTGTGTGTGCATGGGTAATATGCAGCTCAAATATCCTCTGTTGTATTTCTTATAGAAAAGAAGCCCATTGACTGTGTTTCTGTGATAGGAAGTCAATGCAGCGATCATTAGCTTGGAATGAAATACCAGACAATGGCCGACCAGCAAGATGGGCCACAAAGGGAGGCTCTAAGTTTTCAAGCTCGGGGGTGAGGCAGGTTCATAGAGTGTGTGTGAGTGTGTGTGTGTGTGTGTGTGTGTGTGTGTGTGTGTGTGTGTGTGTGTAAGAGTGACAGATTCAGACACTGAGATCTTACAGTTGCTTTCTAGTGTCATAAACACTCCCTCTCTGCGCTTTGAACTCAATAGAAATGTCACAGCAGCCTGTCCTTGCACCAATGCATGCACGCGCACACACACACACACACACACACACACACACACACACACACACGCACAGACACACACACAAATACAGAATTCATGACAAAAGAAGAGGTCCTTTCAGTGTGAGGACCTGAGGGAGAAGAGACAGACGAATGGGGGGAACTCCCCCTGAAGTTCGCAGACAGCCATGACACAATACTGCAGGGAGTAGAGAGGGAGCCGGGACTACAAAGACAGAAAGAGGCCAACAGAGGGATACATGAACATTTAACAGTCTGGATAACTTTTACATTATAGCTGAAACAATTGATTGACTGGTTACCAACTAGTACATCGCCAACTAATTCTATAGTTGATCAATCTGTTTGAGTAATTTTTTTAAAGAAAAAAAAGTCAAAATTCTCTGATTCCAGCTTCTTAAAAATGAATATTTTCTGGTTTCTTTCCTTTTTTATGAAGTAATCAGAATATCTTTAGGTTGTGGACGAAATAATATATTTGAGAGCATCATCTTGGGCTTTGGGAAACACTGTTCAACGTTTATTTTTTACCATTTTCTGAAATTTCATAGACCAAACAACTCAACTGATTAATCCATAATGAAAATAACAGCTAGTTGCAGCCTTATTTTACATAGACACCCTTTTGCTAAGTTCACATGCAAGCTACACCGAGATTACTGAGAATAAGATTAGATTCATAGTTTGATTTGAGTTTTTACAGTCTTAACAGTAAAAACATTTGTTTAACTGTCGCGATTTTATTTTCACCTATAAGACCCAACTGATTTACTGATTTCATCATGCCCTGAGAGTGATTGGTATTTAGCATAAATCTAGGTGTGCTAATCAGGTTATGTTATTGCAGATCATGAGATTAAGAATCTAATCCAACTGAAACCCTGACAGAACAATTCCCACAGTTGGAGTGTTGCCTTAAATCTGATTAAAAGTATTAAAGTGAATGTCAGTGTACTAAACTTCTGCTTTCTTAACTTTTTCAACAAGAGTCAAAAAGTTGAAACAAGATATGCATGCAATCTGACTCAAAATGAATCAGAGCAAAGCTTTATATCAGTATTTCTCATCACAACATGATGTCAGCCTTTGCCCTTTCGCCTGAATGGCCAGAAGGCCACACCTACAGATTTCCAAAGATTTTGCATCATTTACGGGATTCATCTCTGTATCTTGTTGCCACAGGAAATGTAGCTTCCCATAATAATAAAGTAACAGGTTTTCACTGAGTGCCAGTAGCATTTAGAGCTGGTCCTGGCAAGCCCTGTGCGGTCTTTCTCAGCTTTTGGAAAAAATGACTCTTTCCTGGCTTTGTGGTGTTTGATATCAACTGCATTCATCAGCCTTCTCCTCACCAGACGGCCACCATTTGTGCTGCCGTCTATTGAGCCGGCTGAATCACTCACCTGGCAACACACTAAGACCAGTGTCCGCTTTCACCTCGGAGATTCAATACGCCGAGTCAAACTACCAAAGGCTCTCCTAACTAGCATGCATAGCAACCCCATTTCAAGACGCCACAGTGGGTTGCTTTATATCTCTATTTGTTGATGCGCATAAATTCAGGTGACAGTAACACCTCAGCTTTGAGGGAGACGAGCTGGACGCTGCAACAGGCAAAGCACTTTGGCTGGAATTAGTTTAAAAGGTGGTGAGAGGGAGGATAAAAAGAAAGAAAAGAGCAGGAAATAGACAATTGAGGAGGGTCTGATCATAGTCTTTTGGTTTTCCCACCATTGGACACACACACACATGCATAGTAACCCCAGCCCTCAGTAACCATTGGCTTCCAACTGAAATGGGCTTTGTAAGTTAAAAGGTGTGCCAGGCTTGGCTATAGGCCCCTGCAACAAAAGCAGTGGTTAAATAGCATGGGAACCCCCTGAGGGATGTAGGCCAGGGTCAGTTGGTATATGCAGTGTGTGTGTGTGTGTGTGTGTGTGTGTGTGTGTGTGTGTCTATGCAGTTAAATACTGTTGGTTCAGTGTGTATGGGAACAACACTGTGACTGTATCAGATCCACAGTGTAGTGTGTGAGTGCATGTTGTGTGCTCAGTGTATGAGCTGATGTCTGGATTGCGTGGCAGCCACAGGGGAAGCAGCTAGTAGTCATGAATGTGAACAGGCATCTGTTACTCTGGGGCCTCTGCTGTTTTCTACCTCATGACCCCAAAACCAAGGGAGTGCTTGCTCACTGCATCCATTGTACAAACTCTATACATTTATTCACGACAATTGTAAATATCTGTTTCCAATTTCACATTATAGTTCCACTGTCTTTTCAATTCAATATTCCTACAGTAACAATCTGCAGCTAAACTGAGCTATGTGAATCATCATCATCAATCACAGCTGTTCTGTTTGGCATTCAAGAAACAGATCGTGATGACTAATAAACAATGAAGACACCTAGCAAGTGATGAATGAATAAATAATAACATAAAGCTTGCCACATTTGTAAAGACAATTTAAAAAAAGAAAAAAAAAGAAAGCACTCAGATACTGCCGCAGTCAAAACAGCTTCTCTTCTCCAAAGATCCAAAAGGCAAAAACAGCTGGACTCAAATTTGATTTAATAACATCTTTCACCAAAAGCCCATCAGCTGAAGAGCAGCCAGGTCAGGTCAGTGAAACGCAATCTGCACGGCCCCTGGGAGACGCTCCAACTGCAAAAACGGCTCGTGCTGAAAACAGACTGCAATCAGCTGCTGGATGCAGGCGGCCTCTGTTCCTCCAGTTAGCTCAGTCATCACATTCAGTCTGATGGAAAATTCTCTCCAAAGCACCTTATGTATGAGGAGCTTCGCTGATTACAAATGATTCACTATTTAACCTGAACTTATTCCTAAATCTAATCAAATCATAAGAAGCAAAAAGTGGGATGATGCCACCTTTTTTTGCTCAGTCATAGACACCATCACCGTGGGAGAGCTGTGTTCATGCTCGCTCTTTTATCGGACCTCGATGGGACAGAAGCAGGGAAGGAGAGAGAGGACAAAGAGGCCACGTCAAGGGTAAGTAGCAGCTCTGACACTCACCAAGACAGAGAGAGGAGACGGAGACTCTAATCAGAGAGAATTATCCTGACAAACCCTCTTCAATCACACAGCCCTCCCCCTACCGCTACATCTCTTTGCATTTCTCTCATCCGTCTTCTTCTCCATCCGACCACTCTGAATGAAGAGATGAAAGATGATTAAAGGGAACAGCCTTGAATATGCCTGTTAGCTACTTTTTTCATTGCAAAAGGAAAAAGACATAGGGGAGGAGAGAACAGAATGAGGAGTATTGTCCATTTATTGTTGCTGATGACAAATGCAGCATTACAGAGCCCTGAGATCAGCTCGTTTGTTGTCTCTCCATCGGAACATGTCCTGTATTGAATATGAATACTGCAACACCAGCAGGTGCACCAAACAGCTGAGCAGAACTATTTTTAATCTTCTTTTATTTATTAAATCAAGCCACAAAACAAGCAACATTACAAGTTATGTGTTAGGTCCTTACCGCAGGAGTTACATTTGTGTGATTTTTGTTCTGAACATTTCCCAGCATTTAGTCCCACCTGTCAATGGAAAAGTGCAGCACGGACTACAATGTCTTTTCTATTTGTGTTCAGAAAAAGAAACTGGAGTTAGCTGAATAGGAGTCATTTTTAGGGGGGTTATTTTGACATACAATGCACTACATGTTTAGGCCCCCCTTAAGTTGCCCATTGAGCAACTCAGCAAACACAAGGAACAGCAAGGAACAGCAGGATTGTTCTTAAATTACAGCAATGCAGGTGCTGCAAAATACGTAGTAATCACAGCAAAAGGATTACAAGGAGTATAAAGTTGTGTTAGCACATCCACATTGAATAAATCCAGCTAACCAATCAGGTGAAAGGACAGTTTGGCTGTAAACCAATCGGCAGTGTCTGCTGGGAACCTGCAGACGCCTCCAGAGAAGAGGAAGAGGAAAAAACTTGAAACTATGAAAGTGCTTTTTGGTGTTAGAAGCAGATGAGATAAGATACCATTTAATTGCTTCTTTCATAGGCGCAGCTTTAATCCTATTGTTACAGCCGTGGTGTTTCATCCCACTGATAACTCACAACACTTTGAACAGTGGTTTTCACTCACAGACACACACACATACACACACACACACACAGTATATATACACACACACAAAGATTTCCTTTCTGCTGCCATGGCAGAAAAAGTGCTTAGCGTGCCACATGCTCCCTTTTTTGAGGCAAAATTTAACTAGGTGAAAATTAGACTTTAAAATCAAAAAAGACGGAAATATACAGATCATGCGTGGTGTGTGTATGTGTGTGTGTGTGTGTGTGTGTGTGTGTGTGTGTGTGTGTGTGTGTTTGAAGAATGACAGTTAAGGAGGGGAAGGCTCATACCAAGAAAGGTTGTTAGATCTTTTTCTGCAATCAACACCATCTCTGCTGAGGTCAAGACAGACAGGAGAACCGATAAACGAATAAAAAAGTATAACGCAAAAACACAGCTCTAACTTTATGCAATAACATACAGATATACATTCAATTCCAGTAAACAACATATGGAGAAAAAGAAAACATGCCATGCAACTGATTTCTGCAGTAAAATAGTTGTTTTTGAAAAGTTTTCACGCTCTACAAAGCTATGCTGAACAGACACAGACACAGACACACACACAGACACACACACACACAGGGCCCCCCTTGGTTTACAGCACTGAGCAAGACCCCTGGAGACAAAGCTCCACCAATGGACCCCAGCACACACACATACACACCCACAAACTACAATGGTCCTGTGGTGTACAGTAGAGAAGGCACCTAATCCTGTTAAAGCATGACAACTACTAGAAGCCCTGTATTCACTGATATATGCCCACCCTGGACACACACACACACTGTGGCACACAGCAAAGGAACAGGAAATAATTCACAGCCTTAAAGTGGATATTTAGTAACCTATTATGTGCTTCCAGTGATGGACAGTTTACTGGCCTGATCTCCACTGACAGTTTAAGTGGTTTGGGTTCAAACGTCTTGAGGCCATCTCACAAAGGTAATGTTTCAAACAGCTGCATTAGCAAGAGGGTTTTTACCCAGGATCCATTTGTTCATTATGTTATCTGTAGAAATTTATTTACAGCTGTACACAGCGGTGATTCTGTCTGTCTGCTAATGTGCATGCTGGTCTGCTCCCTGGATAGCAGAGTCCAGGAACTTGTTTTTTTGAGAAGGGCACTGTCAAATACAGGAAGTTCTCTGAAGACAATTCCCTCAACGACGATGAATGAATGCATCTGTAGGTAAGTCAGCCTACTTTCTCTATTCTTGGGGTTTCTACCAATTTTATATTTGAATATTCCAGTACTTTTTTTTCCAGAGACATCAATTGCAATTTTCTTGGCCAATTCCAATTTCAGGTTTTTTAAAGGTCTGACCTGCCACTTCCAATTTTGGCGAATTCCAATTTTCTTTCAGTCTGACAACTGTAATTATAACAGCATACACAAACTTACTTGGAATTTTTCTTTAAAGCTACTGGAAACTTGGCTTGAAATAGTAAAAATGCATATACAGTCATGGAAAAAATTATTAGACCACCCTTGTTGTCTTCAATTTCTTGTTCATTCTAATATCTGGTACCACTAAACGTATAATACAATGAACACAACAAAAAATGCAGCTGGTCACATAATACTTTATGTCCTATTTGACATTCTTAAGCTTAATTGATTCCCAGGGTATATAAGAGGCCATTTCATGTCACAAGCAGCACTGCACATGCAAAGGCCTAGAGTGGTTTCCTGCTTACATTCAAGCCGTAGCACAACTCAGAAGTTGTCAGCTCTCACATAATGCCTAAAACAAAAGAATTATGTGAAGCCACAAAGGCAGCCATCTTGGCACTGCTGGAAATTGGCATGAGTGAGAGACAGGTAGCGAAAAAACTGAAGATCTCCAAGACAGCCGTTCATTACAACAAAAAAAAACAAGCTGAACATGGCACTACCAAATTGCTACCTGGCCGTGGCAGGAAACGTCTTTCTACCCCACGAGATGACCGTGCACTCATCCGTTCCTGTGTCAGGAATCGTCGTCAGACCTCCAGGGACCTTAAAAATGAGTGGGCACTGTCGAGAAATGTGACTTATTCGGCAAGGACAGTTCGAAACCGACTTGTTGAAGCTGGTTTGAAGTCACACAGAGCACGCAAGAAGCCCTTCATCAATGAAAGGCAGAGGAAGGCCCGGTTACTCTTTGCTCGAGACCACAAGGATTGGACTGTTGATGATTGGGCTAAGGTTCTCTTCAGTGATGAATCCAATTTTGAATTGATGCCCACTCCAGCCAACTTACTGGTTAGGAGGAAGCCTGGAGAAGCTTACAACCCAGACTGTCTTGCCCCTACAGTAAAACATGGGGGTGGATCAGTCATGATCTGGGGTTGTTTCAGTCTGAGTGGAACAGGGCAAATGCAATTGTGTGAAGGCCGAATGAACCAGGTCATGTACAGGACTACCCTTGAAAACAGTCTTCTTTCATCAGCTGGAAAACTCTTTCCTGCCTCAAATGACTGGATTTTCCAACAAGACAATGCCCCTTGCCACACGGCAAGGTCAGTTAAAGCCTGGATGGAGAACCACAACATTCGCACCATGCCTTGGCCTGCTCAATCACCAGATCTTAATCCAATTGAAAACCTGTGGAAAATCATCGAACTCAAAATGGAGAACCACAAGCCCAAAAACAAAGAAAATTTGTTTGAATTTGTCCAACAGGAATGGGCTGCTGTGACAGCAGAACAATGTCAGAAGCTGGTGGAGAGCATGCCAAGACGCATGGCTGCAGTCATCAAAAACAATGGTTATGCAATCAAGTATTAACTCTTGTGTGTATCATGTGTTTAAAGCAAACAGAAAAGAAAACATGGAATGCTTAAAAGTAGTGTTTTTGGCGGTACAATGCCATAGCTATTGATGTAAGAATTTAAGTAATTTTGGTTATTATCAAGAAAACCATGGAAAATGAATAGTTCTTAGTTCTTAAATTAAACTCTCATGAGCTATTTTTGTTGTTATCATTATAATTGTCCAAACAAATGTACCTTTAGTTGAGCCAGGCATTAAAATTAACAAGAAATTGAAGAAAACAAGGGTGGTCTAATAATTTTTTCCATGACTGTATGTTGACGACTGTCTCATTAAGCATCCATAAAAATAAAACTGAGAAGAAAGAAAACTGAGTTCAGAATCAGTTCATGTGGCTGCTCAAACCATTTCTCAGGTGTGATCAGGACATGCTTGATAGACAGCTCTCTGTCAGCTCAAGTATCCTTACAATTTCAGTTACTTTTACATTTTATTTAAAAATGTTCTGCTGCTACAGACCTCGCAAAATATGGCGCCAATCGTTTTAGCATTTTCTATTCACTTACATGAAACAGTTACCACTAGCCGTTCTATGTGAAACTTTCAAGCTAAAGTGTTTTAGCATCTTCATTCCAGGTTAACATTTGTTTGCGGTGTTATAATTTATTCAGATCGGAGTTGTACTGTATACATCAGCCCGTTAGTGAGCCTGACACAGTGGCTTTCAAACCATATGCAACATGCATTGGAATACGGGTTGAAGTGGCTCTGGCATTAGTCAGTTACTGTCTGTGCTGCTGTTTGCAACATGAACCATTGTGCAGCACATGCATGTAGAATTAATCAGAATGGGAGCGGCTTGTCACCCACCGATCTCTGCCGAACAAGCTAAGAATCGTCCGATTCTGGTCACCCACCAACTGATCTGTGCATCTCAACTTTTATCATTAAAGACCACAAGTTTTATAAGTAAAACTGAACATTTAGGTATGGAAATCAACTCTGGGTAACATGACAAAGCTAAATCTTTCTACAGTTAATATTGTCTTTTTTTTATCGAATGGGATGGATGCCAAGCTCATGACATCCACTGTGTCTGTCTGTCTCCTCCATCTTTGTTTGGGTGCGAGGAGGGAGGAGGAGGCTGGTTGAGGGTGAGGAGGGTGTGTGAACAGACGAGCAGAAAAGGGCATAAAGACACTTAAAGAGGACAAGGACAACATTTTCGTGTGTGTGTGTGTGTGGGTGTGTGTGTTAAAGGGTGAGAGGTCTCGACCAGACTGATCCTCACGGCTGTTGACCACATTAATCATATTGCATAGAGAGACGCGGTGTGTGTATCTGTGTGTGTGTGTGTGCATGGTGGGAGCTTGTCCTCAGCTGTCCCCAGAGTGTGTGTGTGTGTGTGTGTGTGTGTGTGTGTGTGTGTGTGTGTGTGTGTGTGTGTGTGTGTGTGTTGCTGCACTTGACTGCTCCTATCAATTCAATTTCATTCCTCCCTCTGCTCCCTTCTTTTCTCCGGGCATCCCCATCCCCCCACCATAAAGCTCAGTAGTCTCTCTTTCCCTCTCTCTCTCCCTGTGTGATGGACTGCTGAGAGCCTAATGAGGTCCCTCCCTCCCCTTTGGCTTTTTTGTGACTGCGGAGTGTGTGTGTGTGTATGTGTGTGTGAAGGGGGAAGGGGGAAGGGAGAGCCAGAGGTGACAGGTTGGTTATGTACTTCCACATTTGCCTTTTAGCTCTCTTCATCCCTCCTTCCTTGCTTCACACCTCCCCTTGCTTTCCCCCCTTTTCCTCCATTCCTCCTTCCTTTACACCCTCTTCTCCCTCTCTTCCATCACCTTCCTCTGCCCCCCCCCACACCATCATCCCTTTTCTCACCCATACCCTGTCCGGGCCCTTTTTTTTTTTATCCTCGCCTCCTGTCCTCCTCCTCCTCCTCCTCTCCCTGCACTCAGTCTTACCGTTCATTTGTCGGTGAGACTGCAGCCTAATGGGCCATGGCAGGCCTTCCACTAAAGAAACCCACACAGAGTGCTGTTATTAGCAGGCAGGGAGATAAAGAGGAGAGGGAGGCAGGCGGACAGGCAGAGAAAGGAGGAGGGGAAATTGTGGAAAATACAGCATAATGATGTACGGAGGTAAAATGGGGTGATTCATATTAACGCAGCATTCAATTAACAAGTGCTGAGGAGGCATCTTCCACACTCCAGCCCCGATACGGTGATGTATCTGTGCTACCAGTTAGCAGCCTGGCTTGTTCACGGAGGAAGAGGCCATCAATAGATCAGCGTGACCCAACAGCCTCTTACAGAACTGAGAGGTGAGTCACAGCGAGGGAACGGCTGCAGAGATACAACATGTATCAAAACACTTTTTCAGAATAGTAAAAAAAGCACTGGATGTTTGCTAGATTTAAAAAAATATATTCCATACGGTTTTTGATAAAGACAGTGAAATGAAAAACACATTTTCCTACTTTTAATCCTGTGTCCCAAAGAGTTATAACTAATCCTTTATCTCTTGTTATATGCCAAATATATGTTAAAAAAAAAATCTGTATCAATCTGTATCTGTATCATTTTTACATCAAAATCACTGTCTTTGCTCTTTGTGTAAAACCATGTAAAATGGTTTCAGATGTTTGATGACTCATCCTGCATTCAGGGGCCTTTACAAAAGATCATCCTGTCAAATAAGACCAGGTGACTAGCTAGACACTCCGGCCATATAAAACCGCACTTCCCTGCTTGTGGGTTGTAGTAGCCACCAGCTAACAGAGCAATATGGAAGGAGATGGGAAGATATGCATGTTTGCACTTTCATTGCCAAAATAATGTGACTGAGGTCTTATCAATCTCTCCCTCATCCTCCTCTTTATCGACTGGTGAGAGATGTGCGTGGAGCCAACAGTCCACTCAGCACATGGATGTATTAGGAGACCTGGATACAGCATTGGAGGCAGGGCCCCTTTCATTGCTCAGTGGCACATAGGGCCAAAAAAGCTTTGTTTGCCCGCATCTTCCACATTGTGGGGCCAAGAGCAAGCACACTAGAGACTTATAGCAGCCAAGTGCTGCTCGGCCAGACTTCTGGCTGACTTCTGATGTTCCGCTAACTTTAATGGGGATAAAATGATTTAATCTTGCGACTCGTCTTTCAAAATCGGACTGAATGGACCAAATCTCAGTTGTGAAATGAGTAATTCTGCGGGGGTTGTGACTCTCAAAAATGTATCCACTGATATACAAAAGGACTTTTCCTCAATATATGTTTATAAATTAAGTCTCTTTTGAGCCCCATGGCATGACAGACCCAGTCATTGTAATTCCACTTCTTGCCACTATGTAAAATTGGCTTCAAAGCCCAGCGTCTCCACGGTAGCTGTGTATCGCACTTCATTCTAAACATGCCCACCTACTACAGTCCAATCAAATGCAAAAGGATCTGATTTAAATCCCTCTTGAAATTGTATTAATGCAACTGTATTTAGCATTAAATGGCCAAACAGGTTGTATAAAAGCTAACAGTTCAGCAGCAGTAAGCTAACCACTTCACTTGAAGGAACTCTAAACAATGGCATATCCATATTGTCAGCAACAACATTTTACACAAAACGGATCAACTTGAACAACCTAGTGAGTTTAGCAGCTTTAGCAGATTTGTGGAGACCAAAGCAGAGCAAGGAGAGTGAATATAGGACTAACTATTTTACTGTCTGTCACATGGCCAGACGCATCTTCAAATTAATGCTGATGTTGCTATAGGTGTAACTAAATGTTTGCCGACATGTTAGCCATAGCAACTTTTTACAACTATTGCCTATGTGTTCAAAGCTCCTTCCGCTACCCCGGTAGCTTTTGTTTGGTATTCGTCAATTAAAAAACTTAGGAGGCTGAAATATTTTGTTTGACTTTTGGTGGTTAGACAAGCCTTATGATGATGTTATTTGGTTTGATGATTAGATGTGACTATCTGTCTGACTCATCAGGAAGCACTGAATTGGGACATTTTGATAATGTGAGCACCATTTTAGCTTTTATTTCCATGATTACAATCAGAATTAGCGGAATGTAGTACTAATTGTTTGAGGTTGTTTAATTGTATTATCATTTTAATTTTGCACATAGCTCAGGTTTGTTGGACACTTGCAGCTGTATGTAAACATAGCTAGAGTCAGACAAAGTGGGACTGACTACTTGCACAAAAGGGAAATGGGAGTGGTTGAGACTTTTTAGGACCTTTGGGGGGTTACAGAGTGGTGTGTGCTGGTCACATTTTGGATTCACACAGCGCACGTCTCAGAATAATTCAGCCACACAGGAGGCCCTGGCCCATTTGCTAATGCACACTGACAGTCTGAATCACCATAATAGGGGACTTGGTCTCTAAGTGATATAATTATTCGTAGTTTTAGCACTAAGTGCTTCCTTTAAAACCTTATCCACACATTTGGGGAGAGAAGGAGAGCGATGAAAAGCACAAGATGACCAGGGAGAGGCAAACCTTAGCAATCAGAAAAGATCAAATCACTTGAAGAGGTCAGTGCTGATGAATCACATATTAACTGTTAAATACAGCAGGCAGAAAATGTTTTCATCTGGGAGGAACATGACAGAGCTACAGAGAAGGAGCACATCTGAAAGCCATGACAATACTAAGCTGCACACAACAAAAAAACGATGCAGCATGGCTGTTGACTCCCATTTCCTCACATCAAAGTCGACCAAATGTATGGAAATAGTTTCTAATCCAGCTATAATGGATGTCTCGCACACAATGGACTCCTATGGGCCCTCGTCTGTCTTGTTGGCAGTAATAGCACTGTTGTGAGGGGCTTTGAGTGCTGCGGAGATTGGAAAAAGCACATAGGATAAAGGCACTCACTGCAATACACAACTGCATGCGTATTCAAAAGAAGAGTGGAAAAAGGGAGAGATGACTATCTGTGCCTGATATCTATGATCTACAACTGCCCACTGCAAGTTGAGATGGGCAACACAATAAAGCACCGAATTCACCACGTTCAAAGGAAAGATGGAAAGCATCAGCTCATGGGCTGGCTAACACAAAGCGGGGCATTATGGGACTGGCGCTGGAGTGCTGTGCTCAAAATGCTGCAGATGTGGAACTCAAAAAAAGATAATTACATTACTTTAAGATTCTTTCCATTTGTTTCCATACATTGTTGTGTGTTTGTCTGTAACACAAGGCTATGTATTTATAATGCAGTATCCCCGGAACTGGTTCCATTGGTATTGGCTCTGCCACGCAGATCGAACCCAGAAACCCACAGCTGATGATCATGTGTAGTGTAAAAAGGTCAAATCTAATCTAATTGGCTCAGAGAACCCCTGATCTTTTCAATGGTGTGGTTAAGTTTCTGTATCTGCTCTTTGACTGCTCTTTTAGCATACTAAGAAAGAAAGAAAGATGGAAAGTGTGCGATGCATAGAAAAAATTACCATGTATATAAAGAACAGTTTGACATTTTTGGAAATATGCCTTTTTACTTTCTTGCCAAACGTTAGATAAGAAGATTGATACCACTTTCTTGCCCCGTGTTCTCTTTAGCCTGTCTACAAACTCCTCATTCGCAACATACCAGGAATGATTTTAATACAACACAACTTCTAAAAAAAGAGAGAAAAAATATGTTGGATTTAGGAAGATCACTCTGTAGAAAAACATTCAGTTGAAGTGTTTTGCACGCTGGCCCCATGCTGCTCTTCCTTCTGTCTGAAAAACTGCACACTAACTCCACAGTCCATACCACCTCATGCCAAAAAACTTTTAACTATCCCTTTAAGCTCTCCGGGCGCCTCGAAATTGCCTGCAGGCAATAAAAAGAGTGAGTAGGAAACACGCACACATCGAGACGCACACCTTGAACGGGAGTTCTGCTTGAATGAGTTCTATCCAACCATCAAGTAATCAATAGCACCACACAGATGAAGAGAGTAATGCTGCCCCCCCCCCCCCCCTCACCAAGTTAAATAAGGAGGAAGGAAAAGAGGTTTGGGGTCAATAAAATGAAAACAGGTTTTAAGTTTTAATTTGGGGTAAAAAAAAAACAAAAAACTTTGAGGCCTGAACTTCTTTCATGTGACTAGTGAAGGGTCCAAATATAAAAAGTCCCCACGAAGAATCACATCCTCTACAAATAGGTCTACCCCCAAGAGATTTAGCTTTTTGTTTTTTTTTAAACAATGCTACCTGTCACTGCTTTCCTCCCCCACTTAAGTCATCCTGGATTTCCCCTCCTGTCGTGCCACAGGCATTGCTTTTATTTCTATGGAAATGCGTCAGTTAATCTCATGTGGGATGAGTTATGGGATTATATTACATGACAAAGTATTACAGAGAATATAGTATTTCCCCCAAGTCATAGAATTCTGGTGCCTACAAACTGATCACAAGACTGAATTTGATTTGGGTCTGTTTTGCATTTCAAATACCCCCTTCTCCATCAGGTCCGTCTACTTCTCTCCCTTCTCCCCAACATTTGTTAGGCAATTACAACCAAACGAGGACATAATGGTCCAGTCTGCGAGCCCCGGCCCTCTCTTTCAAGTCCAGCCTCTCTCTGAGACATGGACAGAGGCCAAATGTGTACAACAAGCATGGTAAACACACACTTGTACACACACAGAAAGCCAATAAAAGACAGGTGTGGAGCAGTGCAATAACAGAATACAGCAGGCTGTCGGCTTCAAAAGCTAAAAGGACAAGGCCACCATTGATCCTGGCTGATAATTGCACGCCCACCACCCAAGGTAAAAACACTAAAGGTGGAGGAAAACACACAGACTTACACATGGGACAGAGAGGTATGAAAACAGGACAGGAGTAGTAAAAATGTGTTTGCTCCGTGTTTTTTATCTCATCACATGTGCAGATACACACAACCTCCATCCGCGCATGTTGTGCTGACAAGCGTAAGAAAGGGACCTCTTGTTGAGGGACGGGGGCTGAGCAAACAGTACCAACGGCAAAGAATGCCTTTTTTTTTTTGCTTGCTGCTGCAAACAAGTCCGGAGTGGAAATGGCATAGCTGGAAATCGCTGCAAAAATGTGGCTGAAACACCTGAGGCCAGGTTTAAACAGAAAGCACATCAGGGAAATACACACTGGGAGAAAATGGGAACGATGCTGGAAATACTGAAGGATACAGCAAGAAAAGAGCTATGATTCATTTTACAGGAGGGAGTGCTGTGAGGGTAATACTTCCATTTCACAGCTTCTTTGGTTTTACAGTAATAATCCAGGTAGTTTTTTTTATTAATTCAATGGTACTTTGAATTGGTTTCAGTAACACAGTGCTGACATTTGATCTACAATCCACACCCAGTTAACGAAACCTTTCCCATTTGTTTCTCTACTAATTGTTAAAATGTATCTTTCCCAGGGCATTTTCTTTTGCTGGGAAACTATGCTATTAACTTCAAGAGTTTAGGCAAGAGCACAGCATAAGCTTCCAAAAACATGGATGAGGGTAGGCTGACGGCCAAAGTTGTACTTGCAACATACTAGTTTTTGATAAGGATTTCCAGCCATGTCTACAGGCAAAAGTGTTGGGCTGCTCCAAATGGCCACACTCATAGGCGGAGGGAGCAGCCAGATGCAATAATCATTCAAGTGTTCAAGGTGTTGCACTTGGCTGAACACACACACTAAAGTGACAGCAGTACTGGTGTGATGAAGTTAAAGAAAGAACATACCTCCACACACCTAGTCAAGCAATACGTAAAGTGAGTGTGAGTATCTCTTGTACTTTCCATAAAGTGACAGAAATTGTCAGACACAAGTGAGTACATGTTAATGGTTGCTAGAGCTGTCGCAATACCCACAATATTGTAATATGGTAATATGGCAGGGAATGGCAAACAACCACCACTACCGCTATGTCCATGTTTTTTCTTTTTCTAACGAGAGGACGTATTTACACTCTGCTACAAACGCCATCAAGGTTACATTAGGACTATGTTTTGTTCTTTTTTGTTGCAGTCTTAAGAGCAGTTGCTCAAAAGTGGTGCATTTCTGACCTCTACCAAACTGTCATTTTTTGTTGTTACTTGGTGGTTTTGATGTGCTGCCTTGACAACAGATCAGGTGTGAACAGCATGAGTGTCTGGACACTCAAAACACGTCACAACTTGGTGTTAATAATCAATAAACTAAAGGGACATCACAGTGCTGTACCCACTGTTTAACTAACAAATGTTAAGCAATAAAACTGGGACAAAAGAAAAGTCTCTAGATAAACACTATGCATCATGCTTTTTGTGTATAATAAATAAGAAACAAATGGTCGCCTCGCTGTCTGGTGGAAGAAGCCCTCAAACAACAAGCTCTGATTAATGATTTTAGATAATCAGCCCTCGTGTGCTCTCACACACACGTGCGTACAGGTGCCTCTTCCTTTGATGAATACAACAACAGAGCATCTTCCAAATGGCCTCATCTTTCACGAGCCTCTCCGAGAGCTAATAAGAGTGCTGGGACGATTTGTTTTACCGATTTTCTCTTTTCGAGTGTGGCGGGCATGGAATTAATTACACTGATTAAATATTGTCTGTCTGCATTGTGCGCTGGGGAAGGGCTGAAGACGGACTATGAGCACGTGTACTAAGTGGCTTAAGTTGCAGCTCAGATTGAGCTTTGCTGTGAATATACATGGATAAATAGATATACAAGAAGAAATGCACTTAAGGAGGAAAAAAAGATGTGCATTTGCAATTTAATGTTCAAGCGTTCAACTACAATTACCAGCGCAGTGAAGGTTAAAGCACTTACAGGTTGAAAATGTACCATTTCTTTAAATGAAAGTAATGATGAGCATTAAAATTAAATGTAGCACTTTTCTAAACAAAGTTGCAAAGAGCTTTACAACAAAAACAGCAAGACGAAAGCATTAAATTATACCGATATACATAAACAGGATCATAGAAAGACAGAGAACATACTACAGTATAATTAGGAAATTTGTGTAAATAAAATGTGACCTGAAGCAACAGCGCAGCAAAAAAAGTTTAAAGCTGAAATGAATCGGAACAAGAGCAACAGTTTGCAAGGAATTGCCCAACATAGATAAGTACACAGTATTATGAGTGTACATGCAAATAAGGGCTGTGTATTGGCAAGAATCTGATGATAGGATACGAATCAAGATATGGGATTTTGAAATCAGCTGATGTTTGCCTTGAAAACAATCGATCTATTGGCAGATAAGATGACATTCACTGATGGCAGCAGCCAATATTTTTCTATTCTGTCACATTGAATTTTTACTGTCCGTTTAAAATAGATATTTGTGCTGTGATGAACAGAGATCTAACCTGGGACACCTTTGGGATGATGGGATGCAGTCAACTCTCATGTCAGGGGATAGACATGATTGTTTCCCTGATAATGCTACACTTTAAACAACAAATCTGTGCCGAAATCTGCATGAGTAGAGCTTGTTAATGTTAGCTGTTAGCAGGCAGTGGCGGGAACTAACAGCTAACTGAGGTTGCATCCAGTTACAATGCGATGTGTTCAAGCTCTGTTCAGTAAAAATGAGTATTGGGCGAAGGTAAATTTGAACGTTCTCATCATGTTCAAATGTAATCCTGTAAAATTTTGTTTTTGGCATGAAACTTGAATAAATACAACTGTTTGAGCAGAAATTTGTAGATTTTTTTTTACAGTCTTATAAAATAGATATTAGAGAGGGAATTATGATATATCATATATAGTAAAAGGCAGGACTGTGTGTGATTGAATGTGTGCTCATCCAAAAACCAGTTCAGTAATTTTTATAGTTAAGATTTTTTTGTATCCCTGGCACAAAGGGGGGTAAATTGCAACAAAATCAAACTAAACAAAAAAAATCGGTATTGGCTGAAAATTTCACAAATGGTGCATCCCCCTTGATTAAAAATCAATAGCGCTTTTGAGAATCGGTACGGTGTCACAAAACCTAACACTGTGATACCCAAGTGCATTAATAGTTTCTACACCCCCGATGCAAATAAGATCTTAAATTTCCTGCCTATAGACTGAACCAAGAAGCAAACAGTGTACAGGAAAAATTGAGCCCTCCAACACATACGTGTTTTCCCGTCTTCGTTTCACACACACACACACACACACACACACACACACACACACACATATATACATATACATACATACACATACACACCATCAGCTATGTCATATGGGGGTCTGTCGTCTGTTAAGTTACTCATGGTTACCCAGAAGAACACGAGCCAACATCCCGACAGTGTGGAAACACTGCAGAGGCGCAGATGCCCAGAGTGTTGTCAACTGTATGACCTCCTTCTCACTCAACAGAGTCATGACTGACTCTTTCCAGCTTCCCCCAGTCCTTCTGTCCAAACCACTAACACTTCCCCAACCAGCAGAAGCCTCACATGTGAGCAGTTAAAGAGAAGGTGGGAGTAAGGAGAGAAAAAGAACTTTAAGATCTTGCCTTGGCCGGCAAACAGCCCTTTACTATGCGGAAGCCTTCAGAGAGAATATGATTAAAGTGCAAGTCATCTTTTACTGATGTAAGTTACAGAAACGGAGAGGGAGAGCGTGTGAAGAACATAAAAGAGCATGAAAGACAGAACGCAGGCGTGGAGTTACATATAGTTTCATTGAGTGAGAAGCAGATAGAGAAATTAGAAAAGAAAACAGAGAGATTAAAACTGAGCAGTGTCAGTGGACTCGGTCCTGAGAGTCGAGTCAGGAAGAAAGATTGGGAGATGAGGCAAGCGAGATGAGCTCACCGCCTCCTTCTGTCTTTTATCGCAACACTCTTGAGCAACCAAAGAGCGGATTTACACCAGAGGCTCACGAGCTTTTCCACAACAGGGAACCCCGCGGCCATTCTGCCAGGAAATTACATCTGAGGAAAATACTGGCAAGACCAACCACCAACACCTCCCTCCACACACACATTGAGTGAACTGAAAACTGAAAAATCATACAACAACTGACACTGACTAAACACAGTGATAACAAGTAGGAACCCCATAGGAACGCCACACAAAAAAAACTTTGAAAGTGATGGGAAATAAAGAGAAAACATTCTGATGCAAATAGCTGCTCTTTTACATACTTGAATGTGGAGTTGTTGGCTAGCTTTTTTCACAGGCGATCTTGATTGCCTACATCAACAATCACTCATAAGTTTCTTAAAATGGGCAATATGTGTATGGACTGATTACTGAACAGGCCGAGGGGCCCAAAGTGTCAGGAGGCCCTCTGGCCTGCAAAACGTCACTCAAATGAACAAGTACTGTCCATGAAGCGACTCAAAAAGGCCAGAAAAAGAAGAAAAGGAACGGCAAAGAGACACAAAAATAAGTACAAAAATGTACAAAACAACCACAAGGAGACACAAAATTGATCTCAAAGAGACAAAAATGACTATAAAGAGATACAAAACAACCAAAAGAGACAGATTAACTCAAAGAGACTCTAAATTGCGTCCAAGAGACACTAAATGAACATCGGGAGACCAAAAATGACCTCAGAGAGACGAAACTACAAAAAGATGCACAATGACTTCAGAGCGATGCAAAACCACCTCAAAGTCTGTGTGTCTTGCTCACATGGGAGAGGTGGTAGGGCCTTTTACATATCAGTGCCCGGGGGCTCGTTGTCTCATAATCCACCCATGAATGTGGCATGTATTATATATCAAACACGCTGTCAAACATTCAGTGTTTTCAGCCTTTTAAATGTGAAGATTTGCTGTGGTTCTCTGTTTTACAACTGCAAACTGAATTTTTGAGGGTTCTGAGCTCTTGGACAAATTTGGAGACGTCACTTTGGATACCAAGAAGGAAATGCTTTCCAATCAAAGTATGAAACTGACCAGATATTTAATATGCACAACTTTTGGCATTTCACAGCTCTCGATACCCAGTCTGTGCCAAAAAAGTGCTGCTGTTCAGTACCCAGCCCTAATTAAAGGACCAGTTTGAGGAGCTTTCAGAGATTTCAGGACCTGAAATGTTTGGAGTTAAGCAGCCCCGCAGTGTTTTCAGCCCACTGACTGACTCTCCCATACAGTTTAATCCTGTTCAACTTTGCTGCCTCGCTTTGTCAGAGTCACCGGTGCTTCAAAAGGCGTCAGGGACCCATTACAGCTTTATGTAACGTTGTGGAGACAGGGACGTGCACACACACATACACATAGAACCCCCCCCAACCCCACACCCACCGCCACCACCCCTTTCTGTGAACAAGGGGTTTTTCTACAGCTGGGTAACAAAGCATGACCCAATAATCCCAAAGCTTGACTCAAAGCTTAAGAACCCCCCCATTCCCTCCCTCCTCTTATATCCCTTCCTCCCGCTCTCTGAGGACTTTATAAGGCTCTGGCAAGGGGCTTCTGGTCGCACATGTGTGTGTATGTGCCACGAATGAGGGGGGTTTTACAAATACAAGCACGCTTAGCTTTGATTATTCTAATTATGACTTGGAGCGAGGAGTAGATTATTATGAACACATGGGCCGATGAGTTGTTGATGAGCTCACGTCTCTTCAATCTGTCAGTATTACGGTTAAAAGAGGGTTGACAGACAAAGGCCTTTACTCATAATGTACGTGGGTGGAGGGCATCTAAGGGACATACCAGGCAGGCAACTCATGTTTTTATTGTTGATGCATACACAGATGTCTTCAATGGTAAACATGATCAAGTCCGTCTGAAATGATTCTCATTTCATTATTACTCAGCTGGCTGGAGGTGCAGTTACATATGCAAATTTTTAGGCCATGAAGATCAGCAGCCAGAGGCAAACAAGCAGCGAGACACCATGTCCAATATATATTCACGGTGGTCATATTTTACATTGTGAAAATAATACGACACCACTCATACAGCTCCCTGACAATTGCAAAAAATCAGATTTGTGTTGATTGAACTTTTTCATTGTGTCAAGCAACAGTTTTCCTCCTATTCTCACGCACTCTTAGTCTGGTCTTAAACTTTCCATGACCTGCACACTGAATTTGTCAAGTCCTGCTCAGCTAAAAAGGAGATCACAGATTTCGCCCCCACCCACCCCTGCACCAGATCCCATTAGTAATTACCTGAAAAAACAAGAGCAATTCCAGATCTGGCTCTAGGCGCACCGATTCTAAGAAACCAGGACAAAAACAAGTCTAAAGATGAGAATGAGTTTATAGGAACAGGAACTCCTGCTGTGCTTGTGATAGCTGTGAGGAATAATGAAAAAATGCTATATCTCATGATAGCCTTGCTTGTGAGCTCATCGCCTCAGTGTTTTCAGTGCTCCTTGTTGTGTGCTTGGTAGATGACTTGAAACCTTGAGGACGCCAGTGGTAAACAGCTGGTTCAGCTCCCCTGAAGTCACAAAGACAGACGAGAGCAGCGTTGCCCACCACAGCTTGGGACTGATGACAGATGATGACTCTGTTTAGACCTAGAACAAACTAAACTTAATAAAAAGGGGTAAATACAGCAGGAAATGTATTTGATTTTGATGTGTAAATGAAGCTTGCATACGAGTCTTAACTATTCCTATGCAAATCATGTGATGCAAAACTTAAATACAGGTTTTCCAGGCTGCATTTCTTTGAGATGCCATATTTTCAACCATGCACCATCAACATGCATGTGTCAGCACGCAGCCTTGTCTCATTCCTAATCACTCCCCCCCAGCAAGTTCCTATTACAAAGTACATGAAGCACGTCCATCTCGCTCTCTCAAAAACAAGCACTGCCAATATTTTAAGTGGTGACTACATTATGCCATGTCAGGTGAAAGCAACCTTAAGACTGTCATTTACAGGTGTGTAACGCGATCCTTAATGAGTGCATTGTGTGTGAGCGTGTTCGGTTGCCCAACCTATCTAAATCCAGCTGTGAACAAACAAAACAATTGTTCTCTTGCTTAGTCAATCAGCAAACCGTCCACAGTAACTGGTTCCCATGGTCTGTAAAGTGAAGAACAAGCCAAATCTTATCTTGATGTCACACAGCTATTTTTTGTTGACAGAAAGACAAAACCATGTGCCTGCCTGCTATGACTGACCTTGGGGGAGATTGGAAACGATTCGCCGGTGAGGCAGGTAAGACTGGAAGTGTTTGCTTACGGGTGTATGCTTTGTTTTGACCGTTTAAATATCAACTTAAGTTAATAACCAATGGAATACAGGTTCTTTAAATCTCCAAAAGTAAATTCAGGCATTTGTGTACTGCAAACATTTCTATTTATTTCTAATTAAAGTCTGTACATGCACACACTTGAATTAACAGACTGAGCCCCTAGTTTTGCTCACACACACCTTTGGGGGAGTTGCACATTGATATGTTTGTGATGACAGGAAATGTTTAAAGTAGGTCATCAACTTGCTCAAGCACCCTTCACCAAAGTTATGGTTTTAAAGAATTCCTGCATATGGTACAAATGTGAAGCCCTGAGGCAATCGACAGAACTAAAGCCAGAACAAATCTGACTTCAGTAACTAAGATATCAACTCTCTCTCACACAGACGCAGACTTGCAAAACTTATAAAGCCAGACGGCAACAAATCTCACTGAGGGCAAATCTCACTTTCATATTCATAAGTCTCCAATTTCATTTAATTATGGGGTGGAATCGATGAGCATTTATAAGATGCAATTAGATACAGCAGTCACAGAGAAACGCAGCAGCCACAGTTTGCAGCTTCCCCCCCAGATACCTTGGAGCAACATGAAACCCCAGACAAGCTCCAGTGGCTCTCACACCATATGGCCTCAGAAAAATCCTCCGGGTAACCATAAAAGGCTGTTTTTTTTTTCTCTTTTTGGACAATCTATCGGTTTCATCTCATCAATTTCCCTGATGTCTGAGCTCATTTTGTGGCTGTGTAGAGCCGGAGGTATGAAGCTAATGAGAATGTGAGTGGAGATGGAGCTTTGCGGAATGGCCCTTTGTTTGGAAACAGCCTCTCTGCAGCGCTGGAAATGCGAGACGCTTATCGATCATTTCAACTGGAAGCCTTTTGTGTTGCAAGCGACTGAGAGGCTGCGGGCAAACGCACCAATAAAGGCAGTTTAACGTTATACGCAGCTACGAAGGGGTTAACTTTAATAATAAAAACAACACAAACAGCCACAGCGTGTATTTTCCACGCTGGTGGCGACTGCGCTCTTTGTCCAGTCCGACCAGCAGCGGCAAATAAACAAAAAGCTGTGGGGGGATTTTTTCGGATTAACGTTGGATTAATCATAATAAGAGACCCAATAACCGCCTTTGTTCCTTGCCTAAGCCACCCTCAACCGATGGTGAGTTGAGAAAAAACGACTTTTGCAACGAGGAATTCGCACAAACAAAAATAAAGCCCCGACGCTATAACGCTGGGTCCTTTTGTATCCGCGTCTGCCAGCCCTCCTCCTCCGCGCCTCCCCCTGCCTCTCTGCCGGGGTTACGGCTCCAGTCAACTCCGGCCGTCGACGAGGTGCTCCAGAGAGGTAGAAAAGTGCTAATAGTTGCCAAAACACCGCTTCTCTTGATTGAACAGCCCTCATACACAGCGGGGCAAGGCTTTAACGTGAAGGCAAAGCTGGGCAAAGCTGCAGTAGCCAGCGGCAGAGCTACGGAGTAATGAGAAGCCACAATAGGAAGCCCTTTAATTTTTTAACAGCAGCTGGTCGGCTAAGCTAGCAAGCGACCGTGTCTTCGCTTCCCCTTTTCACAGTCGGCCCATAAAAGATCAAAATTTGACAACAAATGTTTCCCTGTAAGCCTATCAAATCAAAAACACACACAGAGCCCTGTGTGGCTATATATGCGGGGGAGAGAGACGCTTTGCATACTTTCCACGATAGCAGGGAAAACTTCCATCAATCATCCCCAGTAAAGATCCAGCAGCACAGACTTGGAAACGGTCCACAGTGTTTGAGCCAGAAAGCTTCGCCTCGGTGAGAGTGAAATATTCCACTTACCGACTTGTAAAACGTTTTCCACACAGCCGGTCTCAAGCAGCCTGATACCCCGGCGGAAAGGCAGTCCGTCTCCCGTTCCCACTGCTCCGGCTGCCCCCACGGTAGCCGCCGTACCGGCGGTAGATCCTCCGCCACCGCCGGCGGTGGTGGCTCCGGACCCAGCACCCCCAGCCCCGCCGGTAGCCGCCGACGGACCCTCCTCGCCGGCGACTCGGCACTGAAACGAAGAGTACATGCATATCTCCTTTTCGTTGCGGGGGAAAGACCAGTAGACGATGCGGCGCTGGACGGGCTCAGGGATCCGCTCGAAGCGCTCCTCTACTCTCTCGAAGGCCCACTTTTCCGCTACTGCCTTCGCGGCGCAGTCCAGAAGAGACTCCGGGGAACGATACCGGGAGCTGGGCAACCCACTGCCGTGGCCGGGCCCCGGGCCGGGACCTCGGGGAGCAGGGCGCAGGCAGGGGCGCTTGCTGGCCGGTGGTAAGGAGAGGAGGGGATGGGATGGCTGCTCTCTGCGTCCTTCCGCCATGGTGAGCCGATCAACACTGACGAGACGGACGGTGTGCGGACACCGAGCAGCAGCAGCAGGAAGCCGAGTATACACACACACACACACACACACACACACAGACACGCGAGTGTCAAAGCAGACGGGATCTCAGACGAGGCTTCCGATCACAGCTTTCAAAATAAAATTTGCTATTTACTGAATATTTAACAGAAAACTGTGTCAGATGAATAAGGTTTTCATTTCTGCTAGGGTCGTTTGTATGGTGTATAGTTAATTATCGTTGTATTGCACACACCATATTGCTCTAATTTATTTTTCTCTACAACCCTTTTTGTATAATACAACATAGTGTAGGCTACCTAAGACTGATGTATAGTATACCTAAGAATTTTGCTACAGGTTCAGGTATATTCTCAATATCTTATTCCAATCAATAATCTCATCACTTTTATTGAGCTTCTAAATATCTGTGGGGGTTTTAATAAATCTTTTATCGATCCCGTTCGCGCTATCACCCCATTTGCAGCCATTTTCTTCTCATACATGCATGCTAAATTTCAGATTGTAATAGACTCTTGGATCAAAAACGTATTCCAAAATAAAGCAAGTGAACAGTGTTACCATGGCTGGAGTGAAGGGGCATTTCCCAGCTGCAAACAGAGGTCTTCCTAAAGTTGAAGAACTTCTACCTTTTCCCTTACTAGTCTGTTATAAAGATAAGCGAGGCCACTTTTAAGTGACAACTTCTTTTAATTAGAACAGTAGGTGATAATGCTGGGAATAAAGTCCAGCCACAATTGCTTGAATAATTAGGACTGAAATAATCAAGCAAAAGTCAATCAGACAAGAATAAATGATAATTTGGCGATATACCGATCTCTTCCCAAACCTATACTGAGATAGCTGAACCTATGACCTCTGAAGGGATGCAGAAGCCCAGTACTTTATGGTAAATTCACCACAAAGGAGGAAAACTGTCGAAATTTAACCTATTCTCTATATTTTAGTTAATACCTGACCCAGTTTCAATATTGACTCATCAGATAATTTCAAAGTCAGCAAGTGATTCAAAGATGCAGAGATGTGGAAAAGTGTTTTGGACACTGAAGATAGAAGATCAGGTTTTGGAGATGACATGCAGTGTGAAAATGTCAACAGCCAGGTCTGACTCAGGTTTGTCTAGATACTTCACAGCATCTGTGGCTAATTTGGTCCTTAAGGTTGCTGCCGGTTGTTCTACCAAGGTCTGTAAGCTCTCAACTGTTGCTAGGATTATTCATCATCCTATACTGTGAACCTGCTCTGTCTCATGTCCCTCTGACTTCATCTGCCTGCATCCACACAGCTGCGGAAACTACACTATAGCTGTCGCTGTGTGATGCAGTTAGTTTGTTGGAAATACATCTTCCTCTGGTAATAGTCTTTTATTTTAAAAGCCCTATCTCTTAATTTCCTGTCTGTTACGCTGTATGTCTGTGTGACTTGATGCAGCTGAGCAGGCAGAGAGAGCAGAGAGAGAAAGAGAGAGAGAAGGGGAGGGGGTCAATAGATTGATGGGAGGTGGAGGATGTTACACGTCACTAACCAACACAATAACAAAACACTCCAGTCTCCTATCAGCGTGGCATGCCAGCTACAGCTTCCAGATCTGCTCTCTAATATTTAAATATACATTATTATTATATGAATTGGTGGTAGCTATCGATGCAAAAGCAAGCACCTGACACATTATAAACAACATACTTAAATGCTAATTCACTTAATATATACATATACATACGTTACTTCTTTTGCAGCTGTTAATGTCTGTGAAATGATTCTTAACTTCACTTATCACATCTGTTCTCCTTCTTCAATAAAACAGTTAAGTCCCTGACGTATGCATTTTACATGAAAGCAGATAACGATCCCAACTTCTCCTCATGAATAACAAAGTTACTGTTTTGCAAATTAAATTCACACCATTGTGTGTCCTATACATATCAATGATCTCGGGTCAGCAAATACACATTCATTTGAATGGGTGTTTTTCACAGCAGGACACAAAAGGTTTGGAGCTAACCACCAACTTAATACTTATTATACTGGCAGCAAGAAAATGGATTACTCTGAGACTATACCTCCATGGTAAAGACTTTCAGAGCACTGAGGCAATATTGGAGGGTAAAATACACAAGGAAAAGTACTTATCTTGACTTTCCTCGTAATTTGTCTTTAATTTTTATTTCCTTGTAATATGTTTAGTGCATGCAATAAACACCAAGATAAATTCCCTGGAAGTAAAAACCTACTTGGCAATTAATCCTATTCCACTTCTGATTCAGATTCTTATAGAAAGACATACAATGTGCCCACAGTTGATGGTAACATTATTGATCTTTATGACATTTTGTAACTATCTCGATTTTGTAAAAATACGGCAGAGAGTCATGTATGTTCAAAAGTGACCTAATTTTACTTCAGTTTTTAGGTACTTTGAAATCTGTGTTGATTTACATACACTTTTTTATCGCCCCAAAATTGTGAAATTGGTCCTACACACTATTAATGCCTTGGAGGAGAGACTATTTCCATCTTTATGATTAATCTGCAGAGACTACAAAGGTTTGCAGCCTTTAAGGGTGCATTCACACCAGGAGAGTTTGGGGAACTCAGTTCGTTTGGGCGGCTAATGCTGGAAAATTTCACACCTTCATTTGGTCTGGTTCACTTTCACTCTGCACTTTTTAAAGTGGACCAAACAGCCTGGATAACGTCACACAGTTACAACAGCTGCTTGTTTGGGGGTGATATTGCCCGAAACGACCACTGACCAGACAGAAAAAAAGCATGAGGAAGAAGAAAACCTGGCTCATCGATTGGCCAGGGTGAATGCGTCTAATCTCTATAAACAGGTATCTGTATATGAATGCAGAATCTGTCAGCAACAGTACAAGATTTTGGCACTGGGAGCGTTCTGGTTTCTGTTTGTTGTACATTTGTAGTCCAAGTAGTATTGACCAATCATGTCACAACTGCAAGTAAAAAGTTTGTGTGGAGAGCCAAAAAAGGTGGAATGCATTGGCTCAAATGCTCTCAAGAAACCCATCAACTATCAGTGGACGACAATATAAGGTTGTTGTTTTTTTCCATCTACATTCATTAGCTGAAAGCAGAGGCATGATATGTGCTTGCTACACTGGAACCCCCAAAATAGTCTGTTGCCCTCAGATAATTGGTGTGGTCTTTTAAGTGTACACAAAAATTTTGACTCCACAGAAATAGACAATTAATCCAATCACCAGGCGATAATAACTCAAACATTGAGAGTAGTTTCTCAAATGTTCAAGTTTGTGTTAAAACAATAGTCAGGTGCCCATGTGGACATTTTTTTTGCTGTCATCATTCCTCCTCATATTGGCCATGAAGAGATCCCTTCCAGTGTGCTCCTAGTGATCGAGGACCAATTCCCTTTGTGCAAAAATGATTCCAGAGTTTATCTGAAGTTGATGTCAGGCTTCAACACTCTGAGTCAGACAAATTAAGTGGGTATCTTCCAAAGTTAGGCATATTAGAATAAAATTCCATCACTGCAGCTCAGCAGGGAACCACTGTCCGGGGAAACACTAACAGGGAATTTTATACCAAATAGACTAATGGCCCGTCCCAATACCCCCCTTAGCCCTACCCCTTGGCCCTAACCCTAGATTTGCACGTTCCCGCGAGGGGTAGGGATGTCCCAATTCCTTTTTGCGTGTAGGGGTAGGGGGCATAACGAGGGGTAGTGGGTATGAAACTAGCCCTTCGGAGTGAGGGATTTCAGATGCTGACTTGCCAGTGAGGGGTAGATGTCACCATGGCTACCACCGAGCAAGAGACGGGGAAAATTTCATACATTGCTAATGTTACCGTCGTCAAGTTGCTTGTTAGCTAGCTAGCTAGCTCGAATTATCTGGTGTCTGTCATCTGTCCTGTTCCGCAAAATTGTTGGATTTTTCACATTACGATAACACACCATGTAGTATAACTGTGCTACCTCGTAATGTTAGCTGGTTAGCTAGCTAGCTAACTAGCAGAAGTCCCCTGTCATCTGTCGTTAATCAAACAAAGCATGATGAATACAGCAAACACGATCAGTAGGATAAACTCAACTGGAGACTCCATTGTAGATGCCGGTTGAAAATGTAGATGGCTCGCAGCTTCCTGTCTAAAATAGTTACGTAGGCGTGAACGTAACCGACATGGTGACGTAGTGAGTGGTGTCCCAATTCCTAGGGAAAGATTTCAACCCCTACCCCTCGTTGCTTTATTTCGAGGGCCAAGGGGTAGTGGACAAGGGGGGCTTCTTGTAAACTTTTGATTACATTTAACCAGTCCATTTTTTGATTTTGTTTTTTTGCCTGTGTATCCCTGTACATCTGTTTGTGTCCCCTCTCTAAATTTGGGGATTTTTGTGTGCAGGTTGTGTAGTTTTGATGGATGAGAGGAGCGGCTGCTGCAGAGGCAAACTTTTAGTTCCAGTGCAATGAATGGTTAAGTTTCGCTTGATGTTCTGCTGCTCTGTCTGTGCCCAGAGTATACGCTCTGTGCTCTGAACCAGTGGTGCAATAAATAATGGTATATATATTCCAACTGAGCTCCTAATGAATGGTCCAGCTCCAGAAATAGAAAATTAGAAATGGTTTTAATTGTGGCACCGAAATGAATGTGTGGGAAACCCTGAATATAATACTGCGTTTGCACTGTATGAACCCATTTAAAGATCCATAGTCAATGTATTACCTACAGTAGATGGCAATCAGCACGCTTACGGTTTGGAGAGGCAGACAGGAGGATGTTTCTGGAGCACAAAACCTGAGCAATGCAGTCTACTGCTTTGGACAGCACGTTAGTTTGGTTCAAAAAGTCAAACAATAACACAAACAAATAATAACACAAAGAAATAACCAGTCAGAGGCAGTGGTGGACCAGCACCTCTGGCAGGGGTGGGCTGGCCATAGGGAGGTTCGGGAGTATTCCCGAACAGCCAGTCTGTTCAGGGCCAAACTGGCCGGTGGTTAAAACGTTTTTTTTTACCCCATAAAATGCAGCCGTGGTTGTGTTCAGGGCACACAGAACATTAAAGGTAGCCTATCAGCAATGTTACACCATACGTGCATAAATCATTAATTTGCTTTATCAATTAAAAATAAAATCCATACTGGCTGACCAGAAAAACACAAATTTCTTTATTGCAAAAGAAAACATAGCCTATTTCAGGAGAGAGTCTGTGTTCAAAGTTAAAAAGATAATATTGAATATATAGGCTATACAGCTGTTTTCCTGTTCTATTTCTACATTAATATATATCCATTTTTACCAGCTCAAGAAAAATACATTAAAGCGAGTAATTCATTTACAGTGTGTGTGTGTGTGTGTGTGTGTGTGTGTGTGTGTGTGTGTGTGGCACTTTTGTTATGTTCATTCATTCATTCATCTTCTAACCTCTTCATCCTCTTGAGGGTCGCGGGGGGGCTGGAGCCTATCCCAGCTGACATTGGTCGAGAGGCAGGGTACACCCTGGACAGGTCGCCAGACTATCGCAGGGCTGACACATAGAGACAGACAACCATTCACACTCACATTCACACCTACGGACAATTTAGAGTAATCAATTAACCTAGTCCCCAAATTGTATGTCTTTGGACTGTGGGAGGAAGCCGGAGTGCCCGGAGACAACCCATGCTGACACGGGGAGAACATGCAAACTCCACACAGAAGGGCTACTTTTGTTATGTTGATTTTTATATTGTATTTGTGTTGTAACAGTGTGAATTCTTTGCTATAATGTTTATCATTGTTGCTGTTCTTGTTATTATTAGCTGACAAGGCCAGGGTCAGTCATGGAGTTGATGCAGCGGGACAGGATAATGCCAGTCATAGGAGTGAGGAGGAGGAAGAGACAGATGAGGAGGGACAGAAGAAGGAGGAGAAGGAGATGGAAGAGGAGGTGGAGGAGAAGATGGAGGAAGAGGAGGAGGAGAAGGAGGAAAGTGGAGCAGGAAAACAGTGCCAGGTACAGGTGCAGTGTGCAGGACTGGGTCGTCAATAGGTCTTTGCATAGAATTATAGTACATTCAATACACTCTACTGACTGACTGATCTGAGTGTGTTGTGTCTAATATCATTAGATTGTTTTTATACTGCAAATAAAGTATTTGTGTTAAAATTACGGTTCCACTTGCGTCCGTCGTGCAATCAGAAAAAAAGCCCCCACCAAACCCAGCCCACCCCTGACCTCTGGTATTCTGTGAAATTACTGTTTCTGTCAGTGGAGTCTGGTGGCTGTGGGCAGGGCAGAGGATGGGAAACTGGAGCTGTTATATTGCCCTCCTCAAAACACACATTGACAGAAAGTCTGATTTTTCCTAAAAGCACAGCTGCTGGTCTTGTGCCAACTCCCATTTTTAGTTTGTTAGTTAGTTTATTGTTTTTGTGTGACCTTCAGAACTGAATTTACATGTCGTCCACAGCAGAACATAAGGAAAACCAATGGGAAGCGACAGAATTGTATAAAAACCTAAAATTAAGACAAAAAATAATGGACCCACCCTTTAAGTTTGATACTAAAAGATCCGTTTCCTTACTTTGGATGATACACTTTATATCACACAATGTATTAGTGACACGAATAATTTTGGTGCTGATGTCAGTAGACTAATCATATTGCCTTACAGGCTGGGTGGGGTTTGGGTGAAAAACGTTCTTTTTATAATTATGTGGAAAAAATGGAGACCCGAGGCACTCTTAAAATGTGTGTTCATTAATTAAGAATTAAGACAAACCAAATAAATAAAACAACCTTAATAAATGTTTCGAGACATTGGCTCCCATTCCATTCGCACAAATGCATATCGGTTTTGTTCTACACTGATATTGTATGGGCAGTTCTACTTTCTTGTTTTCACAATAAGTGACAGTTGCGTGGGCACAAAAGATGTTTCATCAGCCTGGTATAAAGCCAATCTTCACATAATGGCTAATAAAATGTCTGATGAATGGACGGCATGGTTGAAATTAAGCAGACGATCTCCTCTGAAGTGAACTCTTTGGAGACGAGCGAGAGACATTAGTCGCCGAGCACAGAGACAATATCCAGATCTGTGTCTCTCTGTGTATCCCCTTCCCTCTTCTAAAGACTGCTTTTTGGCGTGCAATTATATTGAACAATAGGCCAAAGCCAATGGAGGATGCAACCCGTTACCATGGAAATGATTATGATGAATTTGTGGATAGACAGAGCAGGTAATTGGAAAAAGATTGATGGGTGACAGGGCGAAAGGGAGAGATAGAAAAGGATGGAAAGAGAGAGGGATAAATTACCAAAGCAGCAGTGGGAGGAGAGAAAGCCCTATTACACCCTATCTTTCTGGGATTTACAATTATATAATGATGCATCCTCTCTCTCATCAAGTCAATAGGCAATCACTCTCTCTGGCTCTTGCAGTAACGCCCTCTTCTCTCTTTCTCCCCCCTGTATTAAGCTTTCTTTTTCCCATATCTCGTTTTCTGTCTGCCTCCCCCTCTCTCTCCTGCCTCAGACAAGAAAAGTGGATCCATTGTGTATATTCCCCACCATTATCACTCAGAACTGGCAGGCTAAAGGGTAGAGATATCCCAGTGTGAGTGCTCATACAGATACATGCACAGGCAGCGTCCAGGGGATGTCAACATGTGGTGTGTCTGTATTGTCGTGTTCTCAGGTTGTTGAGGAGCCTTGAGGGTAAAGAGGCTGGTTTATGATTGGAAGGTCACAGGTGAGGAGCCACAGATTACAAATTCTAGGTGAGGAAGATGAAAATGTGATTCTCCTCTTCGACCACTGCTATCAACCTGCCCTTGAGCAAGGCAATGAACTCCCCAGTGCAGCAGTGAGTCAGCTCAGTGGGCAAAAATTGGACACTGTGCTTGTGTTGGCCACTCACAGAGGAAACAAAGGAAACAACTGAATGTGAAAACATGGCAGTGCTGCTCTGTATGAAATTTTCAGATTAGCGCATATGTACACTAAACCAGTGTTACTGCTAATATGAAGCATCTTGCATTGAATAAAGTTCTGCCTCTGTCAGTCGTGTTTTCTGATGTACCGGTTTGTAAAAGAAGTATATGGTGGCTGACAAGGGCAAATGCATGACAATGACCCAAATCATTTCCATTTGGAGAAATGTGCCAAAGATTCAGAAACAACCATAGTGTAAAAAATAATGAACATCACCCATTGGTTTGTGGACTCCCGTTTATAAGCCTTGACTTAAGCACTTTGGCTGTTCCCATCCTGTTTTTTTTTTTGGAGCCAGAAGTGCCCATATTTGGGCAGAAGGCTGGTGCTGTGAAGTAGTGAGGGGTGGGTCTGACCGAAAAGCCAGCAGACAGCCTGTCACTCAAAGCAGCCTGCCCTTAATTATGTGTAACTTTAAGTCTTAATAAAATGTAAACAGATGAGTTATATAAAAATTCACCCCCGTACAGTTGTCATGAACCGGGAAATTGGCTATAGAGGCCAAAACCATCTTTTGCACCAGGCTGTAAACATGTTTATTTCTGCTGTAAAGTTGGGTACTTTAATATGGGGGCCTATGGAGACTGACTTGCTTCTGGAGCCAGCCTCAAGTGGCCATTCAAAGTACTACAGTTTTTTTGTACTTCCATGTCGACTTCATTTTTTAGAACTGAGGTAGCTGCTTAGAAACAATGCAAATTTAAAAACACATACAAAAATCCAATACAAGTGAAACAACAGAAGGGTGCCATAAATGAAAAAAACATGCCACAGAAAGCCAAAACAAGAAGGCTACATCAACATTAACACACAGGTTAATATTGATGTGGGATGTACCAAACAGTCCGTGCTGCCACTGCTCTTTCGCATCTAAAGGGGTCAGTTGAGGAGGCTCGGGCATCTGATCAGGATGCCTCCTGGGCGCCTCCCGCTGGAGGTGTTCCGGGCACGTCCCACTGGTAGGGGGCCCCGGGGCAGACCCAGAACACGCTGGGGGGTTGCATATCTCGTCTGGCCTGGGAACGCCTTGGGGTCCCCCAAGAGGAGCTGGAAAGTGATGCCGGGGAGAGGGATGTCAGGGGTGCTTTGCTTGGCTTGCTGCCACCACAACCCGGCCCAGGATAAGCAGATGAAAATGGATGGATGGATGGATGTAGGGCGTCGGCGTATAAGGCAGTGGCAAATGTTCAGGTCCAGCCTGTGGCCCTTTGTTGCATGTAAGGAGCAGAAACTGTACATTTCTTGTAAAAACCTTAATGTATTTCGAAAAGACACAATGCATGTAACAAGCATCAATTAAGGCACTGTCTGTGAAGGTCCAAAACTGATGCAGAAGGCTACCTAGCACATATATTTTTGGTGTTTTGGTCTGGTATTTGATGAGCTGGGATGAGAACGGGTTTGTATTACTGTAGAGTTGATTCAAATAGACACTGTATGTGTGGACAAGTAAATAACCTCTTTTCCACTACCCTAAGATAGAGGAGAACAACACCTCATCAATAACCACAGCAACTGCAACAAAACTGTCGATAACTGGAGCCTCAAAATGCGTAGAAGACAAAAGAATTAAAAATTCATGACAAAAATGAAACTAAATTGTCTCTTGTCTTTGTTGACTAGACCAAACAAAATCAGTTTGTGAAAATGACACTAAAACGAAAACACAAAAGACAAAAACAAGACTAAAACTGGAGGAAATGTCACACCAGAGACGGATTAATCTGCTTTGAGGTGAAAAACTAAGCGCGGGCCCCCATTAAGCCTCCTGAATTCCCCGACTAAATTTGGTTTGAAATTGATTAAACACAAATCTATTCAAGAATATGCACCATATATCAACATAAACTGTAATATTAAAGGTATTAAATCCAGTTGTGACACAAGGACATAAAGGAGATTAGATAAAAATGCAGAAGCCACATTTAAGCTCTTTCCATTTCAGTTAATATTAATCAGTTAATCAAATTACCACACAGTAATTGCCACACAGTGAACCTGGGGCTTTTGGGACCCCTGAGGGTCTGGGGCCCTGGGGCAGTTGCCTGCTTTGCACAATTGGTAATCTTGGCTTGTGTCTTGTAGGCAGCAGAAAAAAAGTGTTAACTAAAAATGTTTAAACAAATTTTACAACAGTAACAGCCAGTTAGTTCAGCTGGTATCAGTGGTGTATTTGCTGAATGTGTTGTTAATATCTTAATTGGTATGGTGGAGAATGTAAAACACAAAGACTGGTCCAGTTTCCACGACTGGAGACGGTGACTGTCTTCTTACTGTGGATTTTGTGTGAGATTTTTCAACATCTCTGCTGGTAAAATATCTGAGTTTTGGTACCACATTTATATTGCTTAGATGGGTTTTGACAGATTTTTGTTATGTCTCACGGACGTTTAAAAAAAGTGTACATATCCATGTATCTAAGCCTCACTCTCACACATTCCCACCCACATTCCAAGCACACACACACATTCAGCAATCCAGCCACCCACACACATACACCAACATGTTTTCAATTAAATCCTCAAATAATACTCAGTATACACTTTGGTTTCACAGATAATTCCAGCAGGCGTCTGCTGCTCTGAGGCAAGTGCAGCTTACTAAGAGTCCAGTGGTACAAACACACTCCTGAGGGGACAAGAGCCATGTCCTGAAGAGCGAAAGAAAAATAGAATAGAGAAAGAAACCATAGCTTCACCACGGTGCGAAGACATTCAGTAGACAAACAATGTGTGTGTTCGCTGGCCTTGACACATGCAAGCACACCTTTTGTCTCCCAGAATCTTGCGAACCAAGATGCTGACAGCTCCGGCGCATGCTTTCCTTACCATAACACTCCACTTGAGCACTTCATCACTGTGGGACAATAGAGCAAAATATCTGCCTTTCTCTCTCTCCCTCTGTCCGTCTTTTCTTTCTCTCTTTGCATTGATGGCTCTAATCATTTCAGTTTATTTTCTACTGCAGTTTTGTCCTTCTGCGCTCCAATGCTTCATTGTACACTGATATAAAGGCTTCAAATGAAGAGGCAGGAGGGAGAATGTAAGTAAGTAAGTAAAACTTTATTTATATAGCACCTTTTTTAAACACAGGTTACAAAGTGCTTTACATTGACATTGGGACACAAAGAAAAGAGGGCCCCAAGACCATAAAAGAAACATTCAAGAACAAATACAGACAACACACACATATACGAGCACAGCGAGCATGCAGTCATCATCCAGAGTACACACTTGAATTGATAAGATGTTATGAGTAAGCCATTCTAAGAAGGTAGGTTTTTAGGTGTTTTTTGAACCAGTCTACAGACTCAGCTGATCTAATTGAAGTGGGGAGGTTGCTCCAAAGTCTGGGTGCCAGGGCAGCAAAAGCACAGTCACCTTTGGTTTTTAGTTTGGCACGTGGTATGGCCAACAGGTTTTGGTTGGAAGACCTAAGTGACCGCTCGGTGGTATATGGGCTGAGTAATTTGGAGATATAGGTGGGAGCTAAACCGTGTAAGGCCTTATAGGTGATTGAAAGAATCTTGAAATGAATCCTGAGCTTCACTGGCAGCCAATGCAGTGAGGCTAAAACAGGAGTGATGTGGGATCTACGGCCAGTCCTAGTTAATAGCCTCGCTGCTGCATTTTGTACAAGCTGGAGACGTGACAGGTCAGCTTGGCTAAGGCAGGTGAAAAGGGAGTTGCGATAATCGAGACGGGAAAAAATGAAGGCATGAATGATATGTTCCAAGTCAGAGGCTGACAATAATGGTCTGTTTTTAGCAATGTTTCTGAGTTGAAAAAAGCAGGATTGAACCATTTTATTGACATGTTGTTGAAGTTTCAATTTTGGGTCAAATATAATGCCAAGATTCCAAGCGTTAGTTTTGATATAGGGCGCAAGTGGGCCAATATGCTGAAAGACGCCTTCAGCAGTATTTTCAGGGCCAAAAATGAGAATCTCAGTTTTATCAGAATTTAGCTGAAGAAAGCTGACAGACATCCAGTCCTTTATTGCAGCTAAACAGTTGTGGAGATTGCTGAGGTTGCTAAGATCATCTGGCTTTACTGAAAAATATAGCTGAGTATCATCAGCATAACAATGATGGGATATATAACCAAAATGACTAATTATCTGGCCCAAGGGAAGCATATACAATGAGAAAAGAATGGGACCAAGGATTGAGCCCTGGGGCACCCCATATATATTTCAGTACTGAGGTTTTGAGGAAAACCAGATTGAAATTTATCAAAGATATTATTTCCTTCAACAACTTGGAAAGGCTGCTCAGCAACCAGTTTTTCCAGTATTTTGGAAATGAAAGGTAATTTTGAGATGGGTCTGAAATTGTTCAAAACGGCTGGATCAAGGCCGGGGTTTTTTTTAGGAGTGGCTGGACACTGGCTGTCTTAAACTGATCAGAGACAGAACCAGAGTTGAGGGACATGTTTATAATAGTGAGTACAGCAAGGCCAATGACAGGAAGGACCTCTAAAAAGAATTTGGGGGTTAAGATATCCAGATTGCAGGAAGAGAGGCGCAGTTGAGAAATTGTCTCTATAATGTTTTGTATGGTAATGGGGGCAAAATGGGTTAGTAAATTTGGAACACTACTAGGTGGCTCAAAGGTGGTGGATGGGAGCACAATGGTGGATCTAATTCTATTGATCTTGTTGACAAAAAATGATAAATGCATTCACAGTCTTCAGTTGAGGTGGCAGAGATAGTAGCGGAAGCAGGTTGTGCAAGTTGATTGATTGTGCAAAACAAAGCTCGGAGATTACGTTTACTAGCGGTAATTAAGTCTGAGAAATAAACTGATCTTGCATCCTTGATTTTTTGATTGAGTAAAGTTAAAACTTCTTTCATGTATTGTAAGTGAACATTGAGTTTTGCCTTTTTCCATCTGCGCTCAGCCCTCCTGCATTCTTGCTTACAGCTACTGATATCATCATTTATCCATGGTGATGATCTGGTAGCTGCTACTGACCTGGTTGCAAAAGGTGTGATGGCATCCAATGCAAAGGAACACAGATTATTGAAATTATTGACCAAATCATTAATGTTAGAGGGTTGGATATGGTCATTATATAAATCAGAAAAAATAGATGAGAAATTTGAGGCAGACTGGTTATTATAAATGCGGGAACATACTGTTCATTTCTGACTTGGAGCAGTTGCCATAGGAGTCAAATAGAATACATTTGTGACCGGAGACAAGATCAGTCAGTGAGATGGAGTTAATTGTCAGGTCAAGAGTAAAAACAAGGTCAGGGGTGTGGCCTTGGTTATGTGTTGGACCAGAAACATGCTGCACCAGATTGAATGAATCAGTAATGTTTAGGAATTCAGTAGCAAAATGGTTGGATGTATCATCAACATGGATATTAAAATCCCCTACAAGAATAATTCTATCATGATTGAGAACAATTGATGATAGAAATTCAGAGAACTTAGCTGGAGTGATGGATTGCACAGACTGCTTATGATTGTAGGTAATATGGATCAAGTTACAGCTGTTAGCTCTAGTTGCGTGAGCTGGGAGATATTTCTTGGGCCTAAAGTTTGTGATGACGGGAATCAGTGAGACCGGGTCAGTAGATGGGCTACTGTTAGGTGTTCGAAATGCAGGCAGGCATTTAATATTCCTGTTCAGAATAGCTCCAAGATTTACTCAGTATGTAGTATTTACAGTCACACGATTTTCATACTTAAGAGCACTGATTTTAATATAATGGAAGCATGTGATAATAGGCTGACTGGGGAGATGAAAAGGTGAAGGAGGTGCCAAAGGAAGCCAGCAGGGGGGGCTAGTGCTGGCTACAGTAGCCACAGATGAAACACAAGAGGGAGGCTCTGAGGAGGGGGTGTGGTGAGTAAACAGTCAGTCACGTGGAGATGATTGAACAGCATGCTGTATGTTAGCGGCTAGCATTCGTGAGCCCAGTGAGTTTGGGTGGATGCCGTCTCTCTGGAAAAGAGACTGGCGGTTCCAGAACAGGTTGAAATTGTCAATGAATTCTACATTTTGCATTTTGCGCATGCGGACAACAACCATGTTTGAAGACTGAGGATTCTTGAGAAACAACCGGGACCGCAGCCTACTGTGAGAATGGGACCTGAGATAAACATCGGCATTCCATATTGCTTCAGGAATTTAAAAAGATGTTCAAAATCAGATTTGGTCAGCTCGGACTGTTGAAAGGCGGTGTCATAGGTTCCCACATGGACTATAACTCTTTTAATGGAGGACGGGAGTGAAGGCAGTAAACCCTGGAGCCTTTTGTAGAAGTCACGGGTTGTGGCTCCGGGAAAACAGTGAGTGACTGCATTGTGGAAGCGATTATGGAGTCGCTGACAGTCAGTGTGGTAGGGGGAATAAGAGGCCGAAGTGATGTAGGCTCGGCCCTGCTCATCTCAGTATCTACACTGTGCATCACGTTCACCGGCCGGGGATGGATGGACGTAGCCGGGGACTGTTGCAGCAACTGAGCGGCGTCTTTCCCAGCAGAGCAGTGCCTTGCTGGAGAACAGGTTTGCCAGGCAAGGGGTGAACTGTACACAGTCAGGTCGCGATGGGGGGGGGCATGACGTTGAGAGCCGTGATCAAATGGATCTATGTTTTCACGTTACTGTGTTTGGTCACATGCAAGGTCTCATAGAGACTATTGACCTGATTGTAAATTAAAGCTCAGTAGACTATGCTGCTGAGCGCTGGTTTTAGACCTGCATTGAAACAATTACCAGAGATTGTGAACAATCCTATCATTACTCTGCTCTTGTATGAAGCACATTCTGCATGCTCTTTATTAGGGTTCAGTTGAGAAGGATCCAGTGGAGAAAATCTAGATTCTGGTTTCCCATAATTCCCACTGGAATACATAATACATAATAGCATATATAATATATAATTCTTTCTTTAAGTGATCACTGCCCAATCGCTGTCTGGCACTCGGCCAAATACCAGTACAGCATCTCTGTTTTAAACATTTAGGGGTTTGAGTTTTTAAACAATGCCACGTATTTACCATTTTTTTATGTTTTTAAATGTCATGCTCAATTCAAACTTGGGGCGACAAATGGAAATAATCCAAAGTTTCAAGTGGGCCTATTGAGGACAAGAGGTCAAAGTCTCAAAATGACTTAGAAATAAGTACACCAGAAAAATCACCAAGGTTAAATCTTTCTGTTTTGCCTGTGTCCAGAATACTGCTAGATTTTGGGGAACTATGAAAGCACCAAATAAAGGTCTCCAAGTAATATGCAAGTTATTGGTAGAGTCAGTGAATGACAACAGATGTATCTAAAGGTGTCAAGTATGGGTAGACTGAGGAAGGGATCATGTGCAACCTAATTGGCAGAAAAAAAAAGTTAATGTTGTACGTTTCTGCAAACCACATAGGTTGCATTTGTACATTATTAGCAGATACGTGGAAACTGTACATTGAAACTTTATGTTTTAACAATGCTGTTGACGCAAAGGCACGCAGACACGAAAGCATTGGGACGCATCAAGACACATTGGCCGCCATGATGCATGCTTGCGTCTCAAAATGTGTGTGCGACGCAGCGACACGTGTAATACCATGCGTTGCCAGTGGGGGGGCACAATGCAAGCAACGTAATTGAAATTAACCACTTTTTGTTATTCACAGAAGAAGCAGGTATAAAATATGGTAGGCGAGGAGGAAAAACTTTGCGAACTCGTACAGTTACACCCCCATTTATATGACAGTCCTAGTGCCCTGCACTCTAATAAAATAGCAATATTATATTAGAGAGAAGGCAAATATCTCTATAGCTGATACCTACCATCTACTTTTCCTTTAGCTGTAGATTTGCCATCACTAAATGAAGTGGTCACATGTATGACGGACATTGTCTTGTCTGTAGTAGGCTTTTCTTTTTTCAAAGGGAATCCTGTCTTGCCTTGCTGAGAAAACAATGATACACAGATTTTCACCCAACACCCAGTTCTGTCAACAATTCCCACCAGGTTTCTTTTTCATGTCACCTTGGCTCCTTACATCTGTCTGTGTTACTGGAATTTTTTTATTTAAACACATCCCTGTTGAAGTCAACACTGTGTTTGGTCCATTTCCTCGAACTAGACAAAAGCCTCAGAAACGATGCTGATATAACATCAAACACTCGCCTCCTCACTTTACCTCTTATGGCTCAGTGCTTCAGTTGGTTTGACAGTATGGCATCAGTGTGATGCACAGGTGAGTATTTCATACTCAGAAACATAAGAGCTGAGTATATGAAGTAAAGACACACAAAAAATTAGGTTATGTAACAGAGAAGCACTGTTGATGTTTTCTGGAGCTGACCATTAGATCACTACAGTTAACACAAGTGTTGGGAGCAAAGTCTACAACAGTAGCATAGTATTGAATGGGCTGACGAAACCATGATGGAGACAGAAATGTTTTTCAGAATCAGCCTGACAGACAGATCACTAGGGAGCCCGTTTGCCTCTTGTTGTGAGGGTGTCACCTGCCACTGTTTAATTATTCTGCTATGTTCCTGAAAACGGTGTTTAGTGAGTTCCTGAATTCATAGCGTTCAGGTAAATCTGTCCCTCATAATTTGAGGACAGGAATCTTTCTCACGTGTAAAAGCTATAAACCTTACTCATAAAAGCAGCAAATTATGCATTCCATTAAAATCCCTTTTCTGTCTTTTAATGGCAAATTAAATCTTCTTCAAGACATTCTAATGGAGCCAAACTGACCTCAGGATTGTCAATGTGCTGACAAGAGAGTCACTGTGTTTACATGCACACATGGACCCAGATTACTAGAACAATCTGAGATTTTGTTATTTTGGACACAGGGGCAGAGCCACGACAAACGTTCATGTATGACTTCCTGCACTGCTGCCACATTCTCTGAGGTGAATCTTTGTAACCGAGCCTGAGGTATCACAGACACAAATGACTCATTCTTACTCTAAACAACAGCTTAAAATATAAGTTGACAAATAACCACGTCCCCCCAGACGAAACCATTCACTCTAATCAGGTCTTTCTTTATCCCTTTACTTTGTTAACGAAACCAGGTTTCCAAGTTACACAACATCGCAGAAATGAGGTTGCTGCCGAAAGCTGTGAATATTCTGATTTCCTAAGAGCATGTGAAGGCAGCAAGTGTGTGACAGACACAGATCAGAGCGGAACATTTTGTCAGCCTGACACAGAGGTGATGATTAAGACTGAGGTGTCAACAGGCTGCGGATTGGCCAGACAGTGTGTGTATGGACAGTGTGTATGTGTGCGTGTCAAGGGGGAGGGGAATTGTGCAATCACCTAACCTGTGGCGAACTCATGAATGCACTGTTTGCACCCGAAAACACTTCCTCTCCAAATTGCACGCTGACACACACACACACACACTCACACATTAAGCTGATGAGATGTTTTCTGAAGGGCTCCTCCTCAGCAGAGGCGGCACAAGCCTTTTAGCAGCTACTTATGACCCTCCATCCCCTACAATACACTCTCACACAGGGCCTCCTGGCAACCAACTCTCTCCCTCCCTCTTTATTCAAAGCTTGATTTCTTTTCATCAAGTCTGTCTCTTCCCCTTTTCTCATCTCCACCTTTCTACTCTGCTGGATACTCTTGTTTGTGTCAAATCCAATCCCTCCTTCCCTACCGGCCTCTATCTTTCTCTTTCTGTTCCTCCACGCATCTTTGTCTCCTTTCCATTATCCTCTCCCCTGCCTCTTTTCTCCTCCTCTTGTTCTACCATATTCACTGCTGGCTATCTCTCCCTCTCCCCCTTTTATTTGCCTCCTTTTCTCACTATCCTTCTCCTTCTTAAGTCTACCCCTCGCTCTTTCTCTGCTCTCTATTCCATGCTCTCTCTCTTTGCTCTCTCGCTCTGCTCTCTATTCCATGCTCTCTTTACAGCTCTCTTCTGCACTTGCTCTCTTCTTCTTCTCCTCTGCGACCTCTCACCCTCTATTTTCCCCTTGCCTTTCTCGCTCCCCTTTTCTCTTTTCGCTGCCCTTTTCTCCTTCACTCTGGGTGTCGGGGCTTTGTGGAGGCTCTCAGCCCCCAGTGGGATATCCAGTGGGAGAAAGAGCTGAAAAACAAACTGTGGGGCATGAGAGGGAGGGGAAAAGAAGGAAAGGAAAGAGATAAGGGGGGAAACGAGGAAAGGAGAGAAGGAAGGTGGGAATAAAGGACAGATGGTAGGTTCTATGTAAAGGAAACAGAACAAATGCTCACATGATCCCGTTGGCTGCTTGATTATCTGCTCGACAACTGGCCTCATATAAACTTGATTAGCCGCCAATAAGCTATTGGTGATTAGCCCGATTTAATGCAGTGGACACTTTGGCTGACTTTCCCATAAGGATCTCTTAAGGGGCCCATATATTCAGCCTACATCTACATGCCATGTGGGACCCATTGGACCCATATGGACATCACACTGTGAATCTAGTTTAAGCCCGTTCCTGGGCCTCATTCACCCCTTACAGAGCTCAACATGATAACTGGAAATGTGCCAGGTGTTAACACAATTGATATGGTTTTAATTCTGTGATTATAACAATATACACTTTAGAAAAGTAAAATATAAAATAAGTCAGTGAACAATGTGAAACACCAGTGTGGTTAGATTCATTTCATCATAAAAACAGCACTAGAAAGGAATTACGTACATGTTGTGTCTCCTTCATGTTGCAAGGCGGAACATAATGGAGTGGAGGTCAGACTGCATGAAGGAGTCTGGTCCCCTTACAAAGAGACAATTAAGGTTTGCATTTTTTTTACAACTGTAACCACGATGAATCTAAACCTGAACCTTAGTCCTTTAGTCGGCAATCACTAAAACTCTGAAAATTAATATTAATATTTTAAATGACTGAAATGTGAAAAGGACGCTTGTAGTGAGGAATCATTTTAGTGTCTTTAAACTCCGTAAAAAAGCTCAGTTAAACCCACTGTATGACACCTGCCCTGCAGCAAACTGTCCTGCTGTAATTTGGTGCAGGGCAGGTGTCATACAATAGGTTTAAAGACACTAAAATTGTTGGTGGAGACCAAAATAGAGCTAAAAAAATAGGGTGTATTTTGGGTTTTCATTCATTAGGTTGCCAGAAACTCAGCTCCTAATGTTTGCTATTGTTCCTCCATGTCTACTGGATGTGTAAACGTCTTACTGAGATGTTCTGAAGTGCTGATAATTCATCAATGTTGTGTTTAAGTTCTGGGGCATCAGCGGCTCAGTGGCAGAGCAGGCGCCCCATGTACAAGGCTGTTGCCTCAGCGGCCCGGGTTTGACTCCAGCCTGTGGCCCTTTGCTGCATGTCACTCCCCCTCTCTCTCCCCCTTTCACACTTAACTGTTCTATCAAATAAAGGCTAAAAATGCCCTTAAAAGTATCTTTAAAAAAAAAAGTTGTGTTTAAGTTCTGCCGCCAGTGCTGCCAGTGCTGCCAAGTGGCCCAAAAGCCATTTACCCATAACCATAGTTTATTTGCCATTTTTACCATCTCTACTTGCCATAACCATTAACCACTCTGTAGCTGCTGTGCATTGATGTGTTAATATAAATGATTTAGAAAATGTTAGCAAAGGGGCACCAAGGCAGCCTTGAGGCTTAAGGCACCTACCATGAACTGCAGCGTCCTTGGTTTTAGCTGGTCTGGCAGGGGTCCTTTAGCCCCGTTTTCATCAAGCATCCCAGTCCAGTTCAGTCCAGTTCAGTTCAGTTCAGTGCCCATTAGAACAGTTATTCTTCCATTTCCAATGTGAAAAGTTGTGGATGGCACTAATAGAGCAGTCCCAATTTTTGTCATTCCTCAGTTGGGGTACCTAGCATACTGATCCGGTTACTGAAAAGTGGAGCTACTCAACTCAACTCAACTCAACTTTATTTATAGAGCACTTTAAAAACAACCACAGCTGAAACAAAGTGCTGTACAAAAATAAAAACATAAGACAAACAATAAAACAGTAAAACAAGAGCAGAGTCTCATGCTGGTTTAAAAGCCAAGGAGTAAAAATGGGTTTTAAGGCTGGTTTTAGAAACGGACAGTGACAGCTAGAAACAATGCAGTCTGTTGGTTCATCAATAGAGAATCGTCAGAGGGGAGTTGTGGCTGGTTTTGCAGCTTATGTAACAACCATACATACCATGGCAAATGTTTCATACATTAGTAAACTATTACCATAAAAGAAAGGATGTTTTGCTACTTTTAGCAGCAGACTGAGTAGAACTTGCAATGTTACTCAATGCATGAATTGACAATGTGTATCAATAAACACACTTTTAATGTCAGTATGACAACTCTGACTATTCCATTTGTTTTTGTTGTCTCTTTTGAATAACATATGCTTTGGTGGAGATTGACAATTTAAGCATTTAAAAAAATGTATATGAATTTTAATATTTTAATATATTCTAATCCTCACTTGAAGAAAACATGTGGCGGAGCGTTGCTACAGTGCGCTCTGGCAGCACTACACCCCTGCTCTTGCTCAAAAAGGAGTCAATGCACAAACCCCCTATTTTTAAATATCCCATGAAGAAAGACTCTCACTTCAGCATGTTCATTTTTGTTCCAAAAAATGTTGGTGTGCAACCTCATTCCATGGATGATAAGGAGCAGACTTCCTTCTTCCTTGTGGTCTGAATTTTGTGTTCTTAATTTGTGTTAACAAACTTAATGTGTGTATTTATGTCATGCTTATTTTTTGTACAGCACTTTGGTCAATGCTGTTGTTTTTAAATGTGCTATATAAATAAATTTGTATTGTATTGTACATAACCAATAAAAAGGAAATACACTGAGTGTTGGACAGAGTGCTGAGTGACAACAACCCCGTCTACATTTAAGAGTAGCTACTGTTACTTTTGGTTCTACAGGTACTATAGCAAAAGTTTTTATAAATAAAGGCATGAAAATGCCCAAAATTACCTACTGTAAAACAAAACTGGTTGCATGGTCACATAGCCAATGCCTTGAAAATAGTCTACTCTTTCTTGACTCAAGAAACAACAAAACTCTCAAAACAAGTTGCTTCAAACTTAATCCTAAACTTAACTTAAAAGTGGAATCCTGTTTGCAACCTTTAACTTTTATATCAAAATTAATATTTGAAGAACAAATTTATGATTTAAAAAGGAGTAGTATTTGTTGTGCTAGATGTGTTTTTAAATTGATTTCTTAAAGGTCTAGTGTGTAGGATTTAGTGGCAGTGGTAAGGTTGAAGATTGCAACCAACTGAAACTATTCCCGTGTGCCAAGCATGTGGGAAAACTACAGTGGCCAACATGAAAATGCAAAAATACAACTGGCCCTATCTTGAGCCAGTGTTTGGCAGTCTGTTCTGGGCTACCATAGAAACAACATGGTAGACTCTGTGAGAGAGGACCCACTCTGTGCGCAGATATAAACTACTATTTCTCCCAATATGTCCCCCTGAATCCTATTCACTGGACCTTAAAAACTTTCTTAATCAGATGCCCAAAGGACCTCGACTGGCTCCCTTTAAAGTGAAGAAACAGCAGTTTTCCATTGAACTCTGAGCTCCTCACCTTGCCCAGACACCCTCCACACAAAACTTATTTATACGCCTGTATCAGCAATTTCTTTCTTCTCAGTAGTGACCAACCAAGTGATATCATAGACAGAAGTGGCCAAAAATGTGTAACTGAGATGACAGAAAAGAGCAGGTTATTATTTCATCGCTGAAGCACTAAAGCCAATGCCATGGTGTCAGCTCACTAGACAATACTGTGGAGACAAAATGGAAAAGTAAGACTAAAGGTAAAATTCAAAACGGAGCATTAAATGAAACGGCAGGCATGTTTTCACCTCTGATTTCAGCCCTTCTCCTGGCTCCTTTCACTCCAACTAAATGGACTCCCATCAGATGAGAGGGAGTTATATCTTAAATTGCTGACATTACTTCAAAGCTACAGAAATCAGTGTGTCTTCTATCCTGTCTTTCTTTTTCTCAACCCCCCCAACTCTCACTTTTCTGCCCATTTCTCTCTCTGTATGGGCTCATTGGGCCCTGATTGGAGTGTGTGTGTGTGTGTGTGTGTGTGTGTGTGTGTGTGTGTGTGTGTGTGTGTGTGTTTCTCTGATGTCTCTAATGGTGATAGGGGGTGATTTGAAGTGTGTGTGTGTGTGTGTGTGTGTGTGTGTGTGTGTGTGTGTGTGTGTGTGTGTGTGTGTGTGTGTTAGGATGTGATTTCACACCCAGCAGCCTTATGGTCTCATCAGCCACCATATCAGCCAAATGGCTTGTGTGAGTCGAAGAAATTGCTTGCCTGGTGTGTGTGTGTGTGTGTGTGTGTGTGTGTGCTACAGTGCTTGCATTAGCCGAAGCGGTGCTTGCTTGCTTGTTGAATCATCTGTTTGTGTGTGTGTGATTATTTGTATGCGTATGTGTGTGTGTGTGTGTGTGTGAGGGTGAGTGTGTGTGTGTGTGTTGTTCCTCGCTCCCTCATTTGCATGTTCAAACAGGATTAAGTGTATTGAGGGAATCAGCAATAAACAGTTCTTTGACAGGAGACAAATACGGCAGATTAGCATTGCAGATCAGATAACGCCAAGAGGGGAAGCTAGCTCTCACCCTGTTAACGTCTTTGTTGTGTGTGTGTGTGTGTGTGTGTGTGTGTGTGTGTGTGTGTGTGTGTGTGTGTGTGTGTGTGTGTGTGTCTGTGTGTGTGTGTGTGTGTGTGAGAGAGAGAGAGAGAGAGAGAGAGAGAGAGAGAAAGTTTTGAAGGTGACTGGAGGTGTCTTGAATCTCCTAAATACTACAACTACAGTTGACTACATCAGCCACAGTGGTGCTGACCACTTGAACTGTGATTGGCCAATTTGAGCTTTTACAGTTTTCCTTTATGTTTCTGATAGTAGTGATTGTTGATAGTATAGATATAGATATGTTGATAGTTTAAATATGGGAAAATCCACTAAATATAGACTGTAGACTCCTTTCCAATTGTCAGTAGATGAGAAATGTGTACACTGCCCTGCTTAAGACAAGCACGCCTTTCTATGATTTCTTTTTGATTCATTTATTTATTACTGCTATGTCATGTCTTATGTCACCAACAGGCCAGAAAACAGGTTAGTAAACAGTAGAGTGCTACATGGAGGCCATTAAAAATGTGATGGTATTCTTTTTATGTAGTCTATCTCGTATTCAGTCTCTCTTTCAAACTGGTCAGTGTTTGAATGCTGCTTGGGTGGAGACAGATGATATTTGTGGTGGCGTGTCATTGCATCTTGCCAGTAAAGGGGCTATTGTATTTCCATCAATGCTTATCGCAGCCATAGCTGATAAATACCCATGCAACCGCAGAGTCTCTTGACCAGGATGCGAATGCCAATTGTAACCTTGTCCGTTACATACATAAGTCAGATGTTAGCAGCTGTTAGTGTTTGCGCAGTGGGAAAGGGAAAGGGGCTTAATGTTCTCCTTTCCAATAATGCAAAATTAATATCTACCAAGCAACACCATTTCCTCTGCAAATCTTCACATTGTTGCACTAAATCATCAAGTGAGAGAATGAACACAATAAATTAAAAAAAATCAAAGACCTTTAAAATTAAAACATTTTAAATTAAAGACCTTTTTCAATTTTTTTTTCATTCCTGATGATCTGAATGTATTTTAATGCAGTTTGGAGGGTAGATAAAGCAACATAGATTGGCTATTTAGGTTTTGTGGGGTTTTTTGGTATGTCTTTGTTTTTAGCATTTTGTGTGTTCACTGTAAAGCTGACAGAAAGAATGCAGTCGATACACTGAAGGTCATGATATCCTGACTATTTGTCCGAAAGCTTTGCTTGTACTTCTGTGTTAAATCGACTCTGTACCTACAACGTAAGTTCTGCGTAGATGTGTACCCTACACCATAGCTTGAATGTGCACCTTCCCAGAAATGTAACTACACATCATGGCGACAGAGACCCCTGTTGATGTTTTTAAAAACCGAAAACCATTTCCCTCTGTGGGAACAAGACTTTTTTTTACTTTTATTTTACAGATAAGAAACAAAAAATTGCGAAAACAATAGAGCCCCCACAAAATAGCAAATTAAGTTTGTGCATGAGTTATCCTGGCTTCATATGAGTAGAGGAAAGTCTACTAGCCTAGGCTTATGCTAATTTATATCAGCATGTTGTATATGTGGGGAAAATGTGTAAAGTTTAGAACAATTGTTTTGTTGGTGAAACTTGTGAGTTTTAATAGAGTTGAATTTGTAACAATATATGGCTTCATATGAGAATGATTAAGAAAGTTAGCAGCTAGGCTCAGTTGTTCAATGTAAAACATCATAGGCTGATGCTAATAATGTTAGCATGTTGAATTTGCAGGTGAAACGTGTACTGCAAACGATAATTATTTTGTCTGGGAATTTTGCATGTTATGATGGAGCCAAATTTTGCACTTTTGTTCAATAATGTCACAATTACGACATGTTTTATGTGTTTTATGTGAGGCCCAAGGAGACCCATACATACTTAGTGGTGTAAACAACTTGCATAGGCTACAGTGTTTGCTTTGTATATGCACAATGATAAATAAGGTTTCAAGCTCCATAAACACATAACACTACAATTCCCATGATGCACTTCAGTGGTGTAAATCATCAAGGGTCATTTTGTTAGACTTTGAAAAGCTGCATCCAGAGCCGCAGAACACACTGTACAATTGCTTCCACAGGCTGAGTAGCACTCCTCCAGACACGTTAAATTGGTTGAGTGCCCTTTTAATCATTTGTAGCCATTACTATGAAACTGGCAGAAGACAGGCATTGTGACATCTTATTGCTGTCAGTCTATAAACCCCTCTGCCACAAGACAATGTGGACTTTCTAAGGACAGACAAGTGACCACGTACAAACAAAGAGTAATTAACCAATCAGAGCTGTGAAATTAATTCTCTCTGTTTGGTCATCTGGATAATGAAATCTGACAAGCAGTGAAATTGTGTGAGTGCTTCTGTTTGCAATGTATATACACTGATACACAGGTAGCTCCTCTGCTTGCATGAGAGGACGTCCACATGTACGTGTATGCAAATGTCTCAGTGTTTGAGGGTTTGCAAGGGGAGTTTTCTCAGGTCCACCTGAGGTGATGTTTCATCATCATGGAGCCCTGCTATAAATTAATGATCATACTCATCATACAATATTTATTAACAGAAGGGGCTCACACACCTTACTACCTACTTGTTCTCTTGCTTTATGACACCCCTTAGATGTTCTTCAAAATATACATTTAAACAGGGAATGCTTGACAGAACTCCCTTCACCTGTGTTAAAACATTTAAAAAAAGCCAAACACCTCCTCTGTCCGACTTGACTGAACCTTAACCCAATAGTCCGTATTAAAACCATTTAGATATAATTTCAAAAGACCAACAGCCAATACGCAGGTCTGTTTTGTTCATCATGCATAAAGCATTACGAAAGCATGACATGCATTGCATTAAAGATAAAGGGCTCTAGTTTCCCAGCACAGCGCAGGGTGGCGAACTCCGCGCAGAGCTAGTTTCGAGCAGCGCAACCCGAGGCGCGCTCAGTTTGGTAGTTTGGCAGACCGAGGTGCGCTGAGATGGGTGTGGCGGCGCAGTAGGGGGAGGTGTCGACAGATCCAGCTTGGCGCAGTGACCGTTTAGTTCCAAAAGGCTTCGCCGAAGGTGCGCTAAAAGCTCGCCAGCTGAAACCAGGTCTACTGTCAGCGCAGGTGGAGCGCAGCCGGTGTAAGCTGAAGTTTGGCTGACCGGTGGACAGTGAGCACACGTCACCAAAACCTCACAGGCAGGTTTCCAGAATATCAGGCACATTAACGATGCAATACATACCCACAAACACCACTATTCAATGCAACTATCTGCAATCAGCACATAAATTTGTCTCTATATCGACTGTCCCGTCACATCTGATGTCAGATCAAAGGGGACTGGCACCGTTTGGCATGTTTGGCACGCGTAATGGAAACCCAGCCTGATTTGATTAACACAGCTGTGTTCCGTATATTCGGACACTGCGAGCTTGGACCTCCCGGACCAAAACATCAGTTTCCTCTTGGAAGGAGTTTGGTCATCTGACACTGCTGCTCTCTTCTGCCATGGCGAATTGAGTAAACTCTCATTACGCCTTTGTGTGGCGCATTTAAGGGCGAGGAGAGGGGCTCACTTGATTGGTGTGATGTGTATAAAACCCACTCTCTACGCCTTCCCTCCTCCCTCTTTCCGACTTGTGCAGGTAGGAGGGACATAGGTGGGAAAGAGGAGTAGCTGCGCCAGGCGCATGGCGTGCCATACTTGCGAAACCCGCCTGGCCACACCCAGTTGGCGAAGTACAGTTGTGCTGCGCCTCCGCCTCGCCCAGTCTGCGAAACTAGAGCCCAAAGCATTACAAGAGGTTAAAAAGTCTGTAGTTCGCAATCAAAATAAAAAAAACATAATGTACTGATGTAACATTTATCTCGTACACACGGATTGTTGCCTCTACTGCAGGTCAAACATAAACTGAGCATTTTCAATAGTGATTCATAAGGGGCTGTTCACACATAAATGCATATGCTCAAAAGCAGGCACAAAGATAAGCTGCTATTAATTGTGAATTGGACAGACAAAGCTCAACTTTTGCAAATGTATTTTGACACAATGCAAGCGACAACCAGGCGACAGCCAATCACACTCATTTTGATTCCCACAGAAGCAAAAGCATGGAGTTGTTGGCTACTTCCTTTAACTCGTAGACTGGGGATAGCTTCCAGCACAGATGCCTCTATTCTGCACTTAAAAACTTTAGTTGAAAGAAACATCAATATATTATCGGGTCACTAGGGGGCAGCAGGACAAGCTGTGTACATGGCATCGCACATATTATTTTATTGTGAAGTTAACAAATGTGTTTGAAAGCAGTTGCTCGTTGAAACATCAGATGCAGATGCATAATACAGTTTTAGCATCTAGAGACATGACTTGACTGATATACTGTAAGTCCAATATACCACTCATCAGTTGTGTTTTGGTCTTCAAATATCTGGCTTTTTAGCTGCTTACGAGGACAATTTACCACAAAATCAAAAATACACATTGTTTCATCTTACTTGTAGTGCTATTTATCAGTCTAACAGAGTGTTGAAGATATTGGTTGTCTACCTTCTGCTGAATTTAATGGAAATAGATCACAATTGTGCTGCTCAAAGCACCAGACTGCTCACAACAAGGTCTGTGGTTTAACTTGAGTAGGGTAATGGGGTCATGATTTCTTGGAAGAGACATTACTGTTGAGATTTTCTAGTTTATTTTTTTTTTGACACTTTGAGCACCACAGATTGAGTGCCATCTAGTTCCCTTATACTGGAGAGAAGACAGACATCTCTATAGCCAGTATCTCCAACAACTCAGCAAGTCACGCAAAACAATCTAGACTGACAAATAACACTGCAGGTAAGAGGGAAAAATATGTATTTTGGAATTTGGGGTGAACTGTCCCTTTTACACTCAACAGTGTTCATCAGCAAATCAATAATATTGTCTGTTTGCCAACTACTGCTGGGCAGGTACAGGTGCATGTGTTTATAAGAGTGATTTTAATAAAAAAAAACCTGCCCACTGCAGCTGGAAGGGTTACCGGAACAAGGGTTATGAGATTGGAGTTAGCAAGCTCGAAAACCAAGAGAATGAGTTGGAAGATGCTATAATGCAGTGTAGACCTGAGGTGACAATTTTCTTTGGGTTCATGACCACAAGTGACGCCATTCACGTCACACATAATCATTTGATCCATCGTCCATACTGTATTACATCCAATATGAAAATACTGAGTGCAGCTTTTAATACACCATGGAAATATCCTTGGGGTAGGTTGTCCTGTTCCGCTGGATTGCTGTTAGTACCCACAGCTGTCAGTAACAGGATTTTCACAATTGATTTTTATTTTCACTTTTCACATGCATGGGTTCACTGGCAGGGTGGGTCCCTGAGTACTCAGAGTGTAGATTATTATTGATTTGTGAAAGGATTTAAAGGAAACAACATCACATATCCCACGAGAACGCACCCAATTTTACATAATGATGCAAGAAATAAACACAATCTGTCCATTCCAAAACCTGCCTTCTTTTTCTGCTTTTAGGACTTTTCTAATGAGTGAGTCATCACAAGCAGCAGGGAGCCAAATTAAATGATTTTAGCTGGTGGGACAAAACTCATGTTTCACAGGTTAAGCATATCATAAGAATGCACAGGAGAAAATCCAGCTTGAAACCCTGTACCATCGCCTTGCTGCACTCTTCACCTCAGCCACCACTTCCATCTTCATTGCCCTGAGCCATCATTTTACCCTCAGTCACCCTCCTCTCTTTGCTCCATCTCACCACTGCACTCTATCATCTCCACCCATCATCCTCCCATTCACCCCCCACGCCCCTCACCATCCTCTTAACGCAGCTAACCATCACACACTCTAAAAGGGATCTCCAGTTGTCGCTCAGGAGTGTGTGTGTGTGTGTGTGTGTGTGTGTGTGTGTGTGTGTGTGTGTGTGTGTGTGTGTGTTTGACGGTGTGTGTCTGTGGGGGTGCGGTGATCCATAGGTTCCAGACCACTGCACGCAATGAAGGTACCCTGGGTGGGGCCACATGCTCTATAGTCCCCCCTACTAAACAAACCCATACACACACACACATGCACGAACCCACACTCCATATGAGTCCATGGCGTGGTGAATGTAGCACCAGATGGCAAGCACTCGATCTGAGGAGGTATCTCTGTGACCCTAAACAAACCCAAGTGGGAGATTTTGTGTGTGTGGACCTACAGCAGTGTCACCACACACACACAAAAATGAGCAGTGTGTAGCAAAGCATAGATTTTGTGTGGTGCTGCGTTCATTGGAGTGTCAGTAAACATTTTAACTAGGAATGATGGAACACTTAAAAGAAATGTTGGATGTTTCTCTGGGTTGAAAGGTGGAATCAAAAGACAAAAAAATGCTTTTAGTGAAGAAAACTGTGTTCAAAAGGAAAATGCAACCTGATATAACACTGTCAGTTGCTGTTCTAACCTACTATTATACTATTTTAAGCCACACTATTAGGGTAGCTCAAAGGATGGCAATGTCTGTTGGTCTACCACTCAGCTGTTTACCACTTTCAGGCTGCACTATCTCAACAACTATCAGATGGATTGCCATGAAGTTTGGTACAGACATTTGTGGTTCAAAGGGGATGAGTCTCAAAGACTCTGTTGATCATCAGACCTTTAGATTAGTGCAGTCAGCAAATCAGAGTTTTCACGTACCTTCGGGGTGGGTAGTAAGGTGTTACAAGTATCACACAAAGTGTATTTAAAAAAAAAAAAAAAAAAAACCAAGTACTTTTTATGTTCCTTTTTAAAAATGTACTTCAACTCTTTACTTGAGTATATTTTTGGGCCAGTTATCTATTTTTCCATCATTTGCCATTTATACCTTTGCTACAACAAGTGTAGGCTACTATGAAATTGAGTGTAGGGGGAAGAGCATGTGAGAAGCACCTCGATTACAAACCAGGCAGCCTAAATTGATACCCACCTGATCTAAGGCATTGTGGATTTTTCAAAAATGTATTTTTAAGATGGTTTTAAACTACTATAGCCTAGTGGGTTGAGAAAAACAACCTGCTAACATTACATTGAATGGTGATGAAAATGAAACTGGCTGCACACACACATAAGCACAGAGCTGCCAATAGGGAATTCAACCAAAGTCAGCCAGGTAAGCTTAGTATTAATGTTAACTTTACCAGTTAGCTAACACTAGACTGTTTAATTTTAACGTTATGGGTAATGTGTCAGCAGCTGATGTTTGCATTTACAGTGAGAGAGCTGACATCACTGTTACAAGAACTATGAGGAGTCAAAACTCTGCAAAAAATCACGTAAGTCACCTTAACCAATTGAGTGAGATTTATACCGTCAAATCGACGCTGTACCTACAGCGCGGAGCCTACAATTTACTCTGCACTATAGCCTGTCATGCACCTCTCCAGGTATGTAACTACACATCACAGCGGCGAAACCATTTCCCTCAGTGGAAATTTAGCTTCTATTTACTTTTATTTCACAGATAAGAAACCATAAATTTTGAAGACCATAAAGCCTTCACAAAATAGAGTTTTATTTTAGTTTAGTTTTATGTCTTATGTGTGATGTATCCTACGTTACATATGAGAATGGAAATCTCAGCTAGTTACTAGGCTAATTTATACAATGTTAAATGCCATAGGCTTGTGTTAAAGGATAGCTTCGGTATTTTTCAACCTGGGCCCTATTTTCCATGTGTATGTGTGCGTATGATTCATAGGTACAACTCGTTTTAAAATTGGTTCAGTATTGAGGGAGGCAGATGCAGCCGGCAGCTGCGAAACGAGGTAAAATGGTAGATATTGGGACAAATGCGTCCCGTATAAGTTTGCGCATTAAAAGTGCTTTTTTTCTCCACTGACCGGTTCAGATCGCCAGTGCTATCTCTGTAAATAGCATACTAAGCGTTTCCCTTACCTCTGGGCTGTGTGACGTCATCTCGCGAGACCTTTGTGCCACTGTGTCTATAGCTCTCTCTACTCGTGGGGCAGCCATTTTCTTAAGGAAGAGGTGTTTCGAGATTGGATGTCTTCTCTTCTTCGGCTGGCAGTAGTCATCTTGGGAGAGTGTTAGCATCCATTTGTAGCACAACTAGCCACAACTTCAGCATCTCGCTGTCTGACAAAGGCAGCCTATGAAAGCTGACATCCTGTTCTTGCAATTCGGATAAGCACAAACACAAACCATTGTTTTCAATCGATACAGTAAAACTCTCAGCTGTACTCCGGGACAACCAGCGCCACTCTGAGCACCGCTCAGCATGGCTCCTCTGTTTTCCTTCGGCAACAAGCAAAGCTCTTGCGAGATGATGTCACACAGCCCAGACTAAGGGAAACACTTAGTATGCTATTTACAGAGATAGCACTGGCGATCTGAACAGTCAGTGGCGAAAAAAGCACTTTTAATGCGCAAACTTATATGGGACGCATTTACCCCCATATCTACCATTTTAGCTCATTTCACAGCTGCCGGTTGCATCTGCCTGCCTCAATACTGAACCAATTTTAAAACGAGTTGTACCTATGAATCATACGCACGCATACACATGGGGAAATAGGGCCCAGGTTGAAAAATACGAAAGTTATCCTTTAATAATGTTAGCATGTTATAGCCTACTTAGTTGAAAAATGTGTTTAGCATAAGACAGTTGTTTTGTCGGTGAACCCTGTAAGCTATGATGGAGCTGAACTTTGTAACGTTACCTTTGTTAAATGCTGCTGTTGTCCCTGGCTACATATGAGTATAGGAAATTATCTGCTAGCCGGAAGCTAATTCAGACAAATTAAAATGCCAAAGGCTCGTGCTCGATATTAACATGTTGTGTTTGTGGGGAAAATGCGTCCAGCAAAAGACAATAACTTTGTCTGTGAATCCTGCGAGTTCTAATGAAGCCTTACCTGTGTTTGAAACAGTTGCTATACTGTAAAGCCATGTTGAATGTGTGTTTTGGGTGTAACTCAGCTTTACAGCACTTCACAGAAACCCCACCGCCAAGTAGTGTTTTGGAGGTGTAACTGCAGAGTGACACAGACACATCACTGCACAAGTATAAATGCTCAAAACCACTTGGCTATGTGCGCAGGCTACGGCGTAGGGTCTACATTGAGCTGAAGCAAAAGTATAAATTCGCCTTTACTAACTTACCGACTCATCTTAATCTCCCGTGACTGTAGGCTGCGACGAGATCACTCCATCATATTTTACCCTTATCTACATGCTGCTCCTTTTCCCATGACAGCTGCATCTTTTCCAGCAGACACACCAGTGAGCAGGGCTGTTTCTAGCTTTTAGGGGGGCCCATATAAAATCTTGTTTTGTCCCCCTATTTCAACCACTCGTGAATACACACCACTTAAAGCAGCTGTGCGGAACTTTTTACCATTAATAAAACTGTCCCTAGTTCGTATCACCCCCCCTTGAAGATCCGCATATTTATTTGAACCCAACAGCGACAAAAAAGCCTTTCTCTATATGGCTATTTAGCGTAGCCTAGCTCAGGTCGGACACACAGCGGAAGTCAGCAAAGCAGAATACGGCACCCGAGGCGGAAGTGATTCTGCGCAGCGATTAAACCACAGAAGAAGAAGGAGCCGTGTTTACAGTGTTCTTGGAGTAAGCAGTACACAACGGGCATTGCTGAACACATAACACCTAACAGTTTTACCAGAGATGTATCTATGAGGACTTGGTTGTACTTTTGATGTCATGGCGGATAACGAAGGAGCATCATGTAAAATTATCTGTGACTGTGACCATGAACACAAATATACAGCAGGCAGTTGTCCTCAGTTTATAAGAAATTCAGAGCTACACCAGAACATTTATGAACAGGTCTTACTTTACTACTAACTTGTGTGTAACGTTAGCACGTTAGCATGTTTCCACTAATTACTTGGACTGACCTAACGTTAGTAGCGTTAGCTTTGCAAGCGAAGGCTGCAGGTAACAGCTTTGCTGTGTTAGGATTATGTTATGTCTTCACTGTGTATCTTCACATCAAAGAATACTCCGACGATTTGGGAGTTATGCCCTTTCTCTATCATTTTCATATTGAGACAACATGATCAATATCTTTTTTGTGTCTGTACGTCCAGTGGCTGGGTCTCAGCGGTTAGCATTGCGCTGATAGAGGGTCAGTACGTCCTGCGCTGTGATCCGTGGAGGGATACACTGGTGAGCAGGCACAGACGTAGCTTGTAAACAAAACTCAGCTGTTTATTTAGCCTAACGATATCTCCGGATTTTAGTAGCTGCAATGGACGACTTTGAACGCGATTTTGAAGAGTTTCTTGTAGCGGACACAGATCCAGAGCCATACCTGTTTGAGCCGGAGCACACAGATGAGGAACTCCATGTGTGAAAACTTTGCAGCAATCACAAATCCTGGCGTGATTGAAACTTTTTTTCATGTTCCTAAGATGAACTGGAATAAACGCTCCAGGCCTGCAGGAGCTGATGGACAGTTTTCAGTCGGGTGAGTAATATCGTCCGTGTCATCTCTTTGTTTGCCATTTACCGAGTGACCTAGTGTACCTGTCCCAGAGCCAGCTGCAGCTGTTGCTCACCGGTGTATCCCTCCACGCAAGATGTACTGACAGTGTCCATGCTAACCGCTGTCTCAATATGAAAATGATAGAGAAAGGACATATTCTCCCAAATCGTCAGAGTATTCTTTTCACATAATAATGCGGACTCAGCAGATGACTTGTTAACTGTTTATTCCTCCTTACACCGAACGTACACGGCTGCTTCTCATTGTTTCCAGTAGCACAACAACGGTTACTACATTACCCAGAATAACTTAAGGCTCACACTACTACGGTAGCCTTAGTAGCTCAAAATACACAAGAAATTAGATTAGATCAGAACAGAAACACGACAGGAGAAATTACTGAATAATTTTGCTGTTTCCACTAATTACTTGGACTGACCTGACGTTAGTTAGTCCTCTCGCCCTCCAAAAAAATGCAAGCGGTACTTGTCGGCTGCAGTCGGAATTTTATTCAAAAAATAATTGCCACCTGGCCTAACAACATTTTCGGGGTATATCCTGCATTGAAGTAAGTTGCACGTATTGTGGGTTAAAATGAGTTAACTACAATGTTTATCTATGATGTTAAGAGGCAGAGATGGAGAGAGTGTGAGAGATAATTCCTTTTTAATTGTACAGGCTATCCTGTGTTTGATTCGCCAACCTTCTCATCAAAACACATGCTGGTTTTTTTTCATTATTTTGGACAGGCCCACACAGAAAGTAACTTTTACTTTGAGTAATTTATTAACCAGGTGCTTTTTTACTTTTATTTGAATAGATTTTTCAAAGGGTCATTTTCACTTTTATTTGAGTCATGGAGTACTTGTACTTTCAATTTTCAGCATTTGCTGTTTCAAATTAGCTGTATACAAACATAATTTCTAGAATACAAGGATACGCAGGGAGAACATGCAGACTCCACACAGAAGGGCCTAAACAGATTGGTGTGTTCGGACACAGACCGCTCTTACTGTGTGACCACAATGTTAATGATTGAACCACCATGCTGCCCAGTGTCAGTCCTCTAATACTCTATCACACCCTTCTCTCATTTCTCAATTTGCCCATCCTCGATTTCTTTCCCTTTTCTTCCTTTTCCTTTCCCTCACATCTTAAACAGGCATTTAATGAAATGAGACATCCATGCTTCAGAGCCCTCATTTTAAAGTGACATCAATTAAGTATGACGTGGCACAGCTGCATCATCTGTCCATTGTTTTGTTCTGGGCTACTGCTGTATTTTATGATCTCTGTCAGATGAGCATAACAGTGTTCATGACAACTTATAAATTCACTTTTAATCCAGTTCACAGTGTGACATAATGTGAAATGAATGCAAATGTCATGCAAATGTTCTTTTAAACAGATGCAGGTACAACAAATGGTGCTTGTAGTGTTGCATAAGGTTGTGTTTTTGTACTGAATATCAGCTGTCATCCCAGTACATATATATATTTTTTTCAAGATAAAATGGCATATATAGGAGTGGCCTTTTATTGTGACCAGCCTAAGGCACACCTGTGTAGTGATGATGCTGTTTAATCGGCATCTTGACATGTCACACCTGTCAGGTGGATGGATCATCTTAGAAAAGATGAAGCGCTCACAAACACAGATTTAAACAAATTTGTGACCAATATTTAAGAGAAATAAGTCTCTTGTGTGCATTACAAAAGTCTTCTTCAAAACCAAAAATGTTGTGTTTACATGTTTGCTCAGCGTTTGTAGATGTGACTGATCCATTTCTCACTGCTCTAAATGCAATACACCTACAATTCACATCCTCACAGTAGCTTAGCACTTAACAAATCATCAAGGACCTGACAGTATATTAAGTGCAGGTACACCTCCCTTTTTCATCCCATCAACTACAAATGGTTGTGGCTACAGACAGAGAGACCAAAAAATTCAAACTAAATGAGGAAAGCTAGAGCATGCGCCCTATTGCAGTGGCATCAGCTGCAGCATGACATGCTTCAGCCAGACAAATGCCATTTGCAGCGCTGGAAAGTAAAAATGCGTCATGCCATCCTGCTCCACCATGAGGTATTATGACTGCTTTTTTTCAATGTTGTTGTAAGGGAGGAAACTTATTTGGTTGGCAAATATACCAACCAAAGGTAGCAGGAGGATAAAGCACACATGGACACACACTTATATCAGGGTCTTGGACATGCAACATGTTTGTCGTAAGGGATGGACAATTGTGTTTTTAATTTTGAGAACACATTTTACTTTGCAAAGTGTGCTTGCTCAAGGGTTTACCCATGTACACTTTAACAGCTTTTATTCTTCCTGTGGGCTGAAAATCCACCAGCACCCAATTATAAATGCCTCAATAGCACCACTCTCATGCTACAAAATTATTCTGATGGGGAAAAAGACATCCTGCTTTACCAACGCCTCAGCTGTGACGCCTTGGAGGTCTTGAGGTGGTGACTGTCACCTGAAAGGAGACAGGCCTGGGCACCCCACATAACTGTACTGATTACTGTGTACTGGCTGGAAAATGGTTGATCTTACAATGTGGTGCCTCAGGCATTTCAAGTTTCCAGAGCCACTGTCACAATGCGGTTGTTCCTGTAGTCATCACTACTTGTAGTGTCTTCCACAATACTTGATTGCACGAGACAATATCAAGCCCACCGAGGAGGCTGAAGAGATGGAAGTGCCTCTACATAGTCAAGTTGCAGAGGAACAAAGGGGACTTGGCTGGCGAGACAGACTGTAGGACCAACTCTCTGCTCCTGACCATAACCATGTGGTGTTGAATGAACATGTGTATTTATTCTGTTAAATTCTCTAATCCTTTGGTTAATTAATTTAAATTCCCATTTAACCATGCTCAAGTTTATTAGAACCCTTATGTACGATACGTGTCCACAAGGGAGTTTTTGGATGTAAGAGGTCTTGCTGTTTCCCAGCTTGATGGGATGCTTGATGGATGTGCCACCAGACATGTGGGCTGCTTGCTCCTGCATTTCACAGCGGACCAACATGGTGGCTCATTCGTTATCTTAAACAAAAGTAGATCATTGAAAACAGAAAAATAGCTGAGGTCAGAAATAAGCCATGCAGTTGCTGAATCTGTCTTCATTTTAGGTCAGTAACAGTTTTACGGTGGTTTAGAGGTGGTGAATTGCATTGGATGCCCCTCATTTGCTTAAAATAACCTAGATTCAACTGCAAATGAGGACCGGTGGGCCCATCTCTTGAAACGCAACATGGTGCTACGAGAATGCATTGCACAGCTGATTTCATAGACAATGAAGGGGGAGCACAGGCATGACGGATCCTGTGGACAGGCAACATTTCTAGTTTCTCTCAATGTGCTGATGTTAATTTTCAATATGACCATGATCACCATGTCAGGTTTCTTGCATGGCCTTTTACTGCTCCTCCTCTAAAAACTGCAGGACCTAAGGACACCTTCTGTTTTTTGCAGGGATGGAGATCGGCAGAGGTGGATTGGTCAACATCCTCCTTATGGCAGCCAGATTCAGTGGCCTCCTCGTCCTCCACTTTCTCCTGGCTCTAGGCAGCCTCATATTACTGGGGTATCTCAGCTCCTACAGGAAAAGGTTAAAGTTATCCAACAGTACTCTGAGGAGACATAAAAAAGGGTTTTAATGAACAACCATGAATTCATGGAAAAATATCGGACATCAGCAAGCATTAACTGATCATATTTAACCACACCACACGTCTTTTGCCACTTGTGTGGGGATGATAATACCTGCAGGCACCTGCTTCTGAAGAATTTTCCTGACTGATACAAGAGTTACTGACTAACTCATGCATTAGCAAGTAATTAGGTCAACAGCTATAACAGGTGTCAACTCACATTTAATAGCAATTGTTATTGAATTAATAAGTTTTATATGACTTCATTGAAGAAATACTTTATCCACATAAAGATAATTGTATAGCAATTACTCGCTTTGTGCTAGTTAAATTCCGGAAGAAAAATTCTCACATGCTTCCACGGTAAACAAAGAATCTAAAACCTGAGAAAATTTTTGCTGAACTAAAGTCATAGGCAACTGCATTTACCAACAGCAAAACTATATAACTCAGAACATCTGTTTTGAGAGAGGAGCCGAGGAGGCACAAAATACAGAAATGGTAAGAGCCCAATATTAGAGGATGTTGGTGACCCCCTGATCTTTCAACTGGCACCACTGTCAGGTTAGTGTTTAAACTTGTGCATATGACATATTACAGCCTGATGGGTATGGATTGCTCCCCAAAAACGGAAGGAATGGAAAGGAAAGGAAAATATTGTCCCCCATTTTTTCCCCATAACTTCCCTTTCCTAATTTCCCTCTCTTTGTGTATGTGCACGTACACTTCTGTTTAAGCCTGTCTGTGTGTTAACAGCCATGCGATATGCAAAACCAAACTAATAAACAAACAATATCCAATCAGGCCCAGCTGTGAAATTGGGTTTAAATGTGTCCCTTTCTCTTGTCAACAATGGATGAATGAATGAAATGTGACAGGCAGGGATGGATTTTCTATTCGTGTGTTGTGTGTGTGTGTGTGTGTGTGTGTGTGTGTGTGTGTGTGTGTGTGTGTGCGTGTGTGTGTGTGTGTTTGGATGGGGGTGTTACAGTGCTCATAATGCTCTGCACTCTCACTAATGACTGATAACATGAAAAGTGCAAGGTGTCAGCTCCAATCGCTCAATGCAATTACAGGATTGGTTCACTAAACGCACAGACGTGTGTACGTGCATGTACAGGGAAGTACTGACTTATGATTACATCATTATATACATGTATTACTGTGCACATACATAGCAGCATGTATTACATGTGTACATACTCCTAGTGATAGGAGCAAGTGTGTTTGTTATTGTGTGTGTGTATTTTAGTCTGATACACTGACAATGATTTTTGAATTTATTTTGACCACTCTCTCACTCCCACATGTACCAGCCAGCAACACAGCATCTTAGCACTTTGTGTTGCTAACACATTAGCATGCTAAAGTTTGTATATTTTGATACAACATTATATGCAGGGTTGGACTGGAAACAAAATCTGGCCCTGGCAATTTTCATCTAGATAACTTAATGTATTATGTTTGCCAAATTCATAAAAAGGCATGACTAAAGGATCCATTTTTTTAAAAAAGAAAATCCACCATCCACAAAAAAATGATTACGCACAGAAACTTTGCACACCGACTCCAATGCGTTTAATTGTTCTGTTCATTATGAACATTCGCAATACAGTAATAAAAGACAATTCCTCCTTTGCCTCTCTCCACTGGAGGTACTTATCTGGCTATCATCACTTCTTTCCTGTCTTACATTTGGCACCATAGCTGCATGAAGGGGCAGCACTGTCATCCACATTCAGTGTGTGATCCACATCCTCCTCCTCTTCTTCATCATTCACCTGAGTATTACTATCTGACCTGCTGTAAGTGAGCTATCCGAGTTATGAAATCATTCTGTGTGCCTCGCTCCTCTGTCTTGTCACGGCTGTGTTCCACCGCCACATTTTCTTCACTGACTCTTGGTCAACATGACATGGTGACAGACAAACATAATTGACACAACGTGAGGTCGTATTTATTTTAAGACATGCAACAAATTTGGACGAAAAAATGGATTCAGTTTGCAAAGGTTTTAACTATGAATTTGTCAGAGACAGAATAATCGCATTAGTTACAGAATTACATTGGCTCTTTTGTGATATGATAAGTATGAAATGTACAAATGTAACATATTTGTGGTTTGCAGAAGTGTACATGGCCAGCATTTTCTCCTGACGACTAAGGCCAGCTAGCACGTCCTCCAGACCATAACATACAGTAGTCTAATTCAGAGATTGAATAGACATTGTTTTGTTTCCTGCTGTTATTGATTGGCTGATGATGTCAACATTTTATTTCACTGCATCTATTAGCACAATAGCAATACCTCAGAGAATCCTTTAATAGAATTTCAGAAGAATGCATTTACAGGTCATGAGCTGTGCTGTATTGATTTTTTATTTTTTTGTCAGCCCACACAAACAACACTTTTATTTAGAGATTAACTGAGCACAGGACCGCTGAAACACACACATTACTTGCTAGAACATGATCATGCCTCTGGTTTTTAACAATATTTTTTAAGGGGCCTCTTTCTATATTCAATCACGCCATTTTTCCTAATCCCTTCACATTATTAAGTATGTGGTTGACAGATAAATGTGTACATGGATCCATATATGTGGAAATTTGTGGTGTTTACAGGTTCGTGTGCATGTGTGTGTGTGTTTGCCCACATTTGGAATATATTACAGAGGTGTTTGTTTGCAGGTGCGTGTAAGTGTGTTTTTCCATGCTGTTGTTCTCGGTATTAGAATGAAATGAACTGTGAAATAAGCTTTTCTGTCTCTGGAGTGTAGCTGTGGGAAGTCCCCCCCTCTACACATCATCACACATGTTTACCACGTATCCCTCCATCTATATACCCTCCCACCTTGGCTATTAGGCCTCCACTAAAGCTAACATTTGATAGTAACAAGGTGGGCAAAACATGATGGATATACTGCTGATGAATAGGCACACTGAAGAGAATGTGAGGGCATTATAGGGTGCATAAACCCTCTTATTCTTAATGTTAATCTGCTTATAGATATCAAGGACATTACAAACAAATGATACTCAAGACTGCATATGTATGTTGGAAGTAGCAGCGTCACAATGGCAAGCTGAAGGAGACAATAGAAAGGGTGATCAGCTTCATACCATGAGCATAATTTCTGGGTTTGCCCTCAGAAATTATGCCTTAGCTTTAAGCCCTTAAATATATTTCATTCCTTTCATTCAGCCAAGTTGTGACCTTCTCATTGTTGCAATGTATACTGTGGTAAATGCTGCAAGAATGCACGAATGCAAGAAGTCCTGCAACTTACCTGACTTGAGTCTGCATGAGCTCCAAAATCACGGAGGAACCACACAGTATGTATACATAAAGGTTTTATTTTCTTGAACTAGCTCTGGCACTTACATTTAGCTTTCAGTAAATAACAACTTTGCAACATTGAAACTTCAATGCAACACATTCTCACCCTGACCTCATCACATATCACCCTGCTGGGTCGTGGACTTTCCTTATCCACATATGACATGCAACGTAGCCATGGTACATCTGTTGTTGACGATCAGGAATGCCATGTAAACTTCAGCCAGTGTTACGGATTGCTTCATTTCAAAATACACTTCCGTTTTCACAGGAAATGTGAAATCAGCAACAAACTTTAGGTGAGGTTTAGCCAATGCACACACACATGGCTAGGTTTAGGCAACAAAAGCATGTGGTTGGGTTTAAAAAAAAACACCAGAGTTCACATTCATACGGGAAGCAAACACCAGTCTCCTGAGTGAAAGTCAGTGATTGCTGGACCCATCCGCCACCCCTCCTTCCTACCCTGCTTGTACCTTTCTCCATCTTAACTTTGCTGTGGTCTGGCCATCTTTCCACCTGACACCATCTGGCACCACGTATCATGCCGATGTGAAAGGACGACTTTTTACATCTGCATTTAACATGGAAGTCACTGCCCATGTGGCAGTAGCCAACAACTTTGAAATGAGACCAGGTTGTTCAAGGAGCTGACACCTGCTGGGGAAAAGAGGCTGGTTTAGTGCTGCAGGGCTAATGAGAGAATGAGATGCAGGTGAGGGGATGAGTGGGAAGGCCAGGTAACAGCAGTGCTGATGAGAGAAGTGGCAACAGGTGTGTAGATGGACAGGGCATTCAGGTGATAGGGAAAGAAGGGTAACTCTGAAGGCATTTGCTGGATGGATGGCAAATGGCAATGAAGGGGCCTGGGGAGTATGGAACGTGGCTCTAGAGGAGGGACAGACAGACAATGCATGTGACAGGGCCTCTCCCAAACCAAGCTCCTACATTCCCTCCCTACCAACTTCCATTGGGTTTCTTCCATTCCTGCTATTATCTGGCTTTTTTAATGTGATGAGAAAGGCTATAATTGGCAATCACACCCGCGACAAATGACTCTGCAGTAGTCACAGGTATTTATCGGCTCTGATCAGCATTGGTGGAGACACAACACCTGGTTATGAACATGTTAATTTTAGCCCTTTGACTGGCGAGATGCAATGATGCCCCACCACAAAATACAGTCCATCTCCGCCCAAGCAGCACTTAAACATTGATCCAAATTTGTCTGAACCAAGTTTGAAAGGCCAATTGAATAAGTAAGAGGTAAATGAAAAGAGGTAACCACCATAAAGTTTCCACAGGCCTCTATGCTGCTTTCGACTGCTAACTAACCTGTTTTCTGGCCTTTCCTTGACATCTAATGTGACACACCAAAAAACCCCACAAACCCACAAAAAAGATACACCTGTCAGCTGCAGAGCTGTGTGTTTAAAAATTCTGCATACACTTGCTAATTTTGGTGGCAAAGGGGTATGAGACAGACTTTATGGCTCAGTTTGTTGTGAAGTTCTGCCCATAAGTGGTAAAGAAAAAAAAAAGATTTCCACTCCTCTAAGTTGTTATTGTGGTTTATTTGTTGTATTGCGAGCTGTGTTTAAGAGCAGTGAACACTGAGTGCACTCTAAATTCCATCAATTACTGATAAACCCACAATATTAAAGTATTTTCTCCCAATTTTAGAGGAAATTTTTATTTCACCAGCATGATTTGCCTTGAAAAATCAATCAACTCTGTCTGTAATCAACTCTGCCAACTTGAGTTGACCGTCTTTTGTCTATGCTTTGCATTTGACTGTTGGGCTGAATAAGATGTACTGTAACTAATTATGATTCATTTTGTAAAAGTTAAAGTGTCTGTTGTGGCACTGAGAGGTTTTGTGCTTGTTTCTCTGTTTAATCACACCAGGGATGTAAAAATGTTCTTGGCATTCAAATAAAATAAATGAGATGAATGGAAAATAAGACCCCACACTGACTGGAGCTCAGCAAAGACATGTGTATGTGTAGATTTTAAGCATTATGACTGCCACATTATTAATACCAGTGTCATTTCATTCGGCTTTAAACATGGATGCAAACATGGATGTTTCTTCCCAGGGTGTCAAAGCTCTATTTTTCTATTTATTAATTATTATTATTATTATTATTATTATTATTATTATTATTATTATTATTTGGGCTTTTTGCCTTTACTTGATAGGATAGGATGGTATTAAGTCTGAAAGGGTAAGAGAGAGAGGGGAAGACATGCAGCAAAGGGCTGCAGGCTGGAATCAAGCTTACGGCCGCCAGACATTGCCTTTGTACATGGCCATGGGATGCCTGCCCTACCCATCAAGCTACTGGGCGCCCCATCATAACTCTGTCTTGGGGAAAATATGTGACAATATGGTCCTACTCATAATGTCAATGGATTACGACATTGTTTGAAATATTTTCTTTTGAAAACAGGTCCTTTAAAGAATATGTCACCCTTCATACAACCATATATCAACTGACCGTTTATCAGTTACTCACATCCTACTATGCTGAATGTGTAAAGAAAACTTTTTCTCTCATGCCTCCACAGTCAACAAAGAATACAAAAACTGATAATTCTTAAAGGTTTTGATATATCAAAACAATTGTATAATGAACTCTTACACAACATATGTAGTATGATCCAAGTCTCAATTATCTAATCATATGCTTAGTACTTCCCGAACGCATAACATTACCTTCCCATCAACAGTCCTTTCAGACAAGTGTTTGTGCTGCACAACCCTGCAGCTAATCATCTCTCACACGAATGTGAGAAAAACAATGTTTTCTTCACCAATTCAATGCAACACAGGGTGAGTAACCTTTATAAGAAAGATCATTTGGGGATGAAGTATTCCTTTAAATCAGCAATAGTTTAAAAATACGATCCCATAATTTTTCCAGCGATTAAAACAGAAATCAAATCTGGATGAATGTTCCAGTAACAGCACTGGGGTGGATGCAAAATGACGGGGTAGCAGAAGTATAGAACTGTGGCCACTTACACCCCTGATTGCAATTTCCAGCCAGTACGTGGTAATGTGTGCAGTGGATTACATTTTTAATCTCCAACCGTGCCCCCAAGGGCCAGTCCCCAGACCCAACAGTAGATCTCCATTAGTTGAAACCTCCAGAGGAACGTCGTGGCCTCACCTTGCCCCAAGGCTCTGCTCCAGTTTTCATTTATTGGCAGAGGACAGACAAAGACACTTGTCAGCATCCACATTCACCAAAGCACAATCACACACACACACACACACACACACACACACACACACACACACCACACACACACACACACACACACACACACATTACAGAGCCATTCAAAACACTCTCACACACACAGCTTCAAGTGGGTGGAAGGTACTGTATGTTTTCAAAAATCCCCCAAAACAAAAAGGTACTGCCTCTCTCTACTTAATCTCAGTGTATTTTTAAAAAATAATAATAATAATACCCATGATGCTGCAGGGAAAATGCTACCTGCCAACGATTTGGATGCTAACGAACACAGTGTGCAGATGCGAGGTGACAGGCCTGCAAATCATTAATTTCCACTCTGATGCACAATATCACAAGTCAGTCTGCCACTGATAAATTTATCAACATCAGACACAACAAATTTAAAATCCCGGTGACTCACACTTTTCTTCCACGTCTTTGTTTCCTCCCCCAACCCCCCCACACCTCCTCTCCAGCTGTTAAACCAATTAAATGCTCACAGAGGGTAGACTGCCCACTCTCCTGTTGAGAAAAATACATGCAATAAAAGCCTTCTCTGTGCAGAGCCATTGTGCGACGGCAAGGACACCATCTTTAATTATGGCCTACGCCCCCACCCTTCTCCTCACTGAATAGAAGTGGGCTGTAGGTACAGACAGCCACTGGCGCTGGATCAGGTTTTTGTGTTTTGTGTTGAGCGAGCGGCTGAAAGGAGGTGAGCTGGTGGATGGTGCTGAGGTTGCATTACAGGATGGTTCGGAAAAGCTGACTTCAATTTGAAAATTTGAGTATTAGAATGTTTCGAAAAACGAGAAAAAGTTGAAAAGGGGTGAGAGAGAATGAGGGAAGGAATATAGGTATGATATAGTATTTCTGATAAACTAAATTAGGGAAGAGAGGATTTTGAGGAAAGATGGACACAGAGTGTGTGGGAGTGGAAGGGAGAGAACGGATGAAAGCGATTCAGAGAGGAGACACAAGGTTGTTAACTGTCAGTTTTATGGCTAAGTGAAAAAAAGACAGAGCAAGAAAGGGCATCAGAAGAAAACCATGAAAAAAAGAGGTGTGGTGGTGTGATGGGGAGGTGGTCTAAAAGAGCGATAATATCCGAAAAAGAAAGGGAAATGGGGGCGTAGAGAGGCCCGTGCCCCTCCCAGTGCCCTGTGCCTTGAGGGGGGACCCAGGGCAGATCTGGGGAATGTGAGGCATGAAGGGGGGGAACAAAGCCGACTACTGTCCCCTAGAGAGAAGCCTTGTTCTGGGCCAGGGGGGTACAAGAAGTCAGCCGTTCAAATGTATGAATGGATGGATGGATGGCTGACCGGCTGTCTGGATGGATGCTGGTTCCCCCGACTGGCAGGCTGGTTGTCCTGCTTGCCCACAGAGCAGGCATGTAAGGGTACCAGGGCAGGTCTGGGGAATTCGAGGCATGATAGGGGAACAAAGCCGGCTACTGTCCCCTGTAGAGAGGCCCTGTCCTGGGCTACAGGGCCTAAGGAGTCAGCCTCTCTGGATGGATGGACGGACAGATGAATAAATGACTGGCTGGCCCACTAGCTGACAAAAAAGCAGACCATCAGTTTGAGTGAATACCATGAACATACGGGGGTCTCCTACTCATATCTTGCAGAATCTTTTGCAAAAATAATTAATATTTTACTGAATTTAGAATGTGCACAGGAGCATACATGTGTTTGCATTGCAACCCCTGTAAAACAAAATAAAAATCATCTCCGTGACCGCCCTGTGCCCACACATCCCCATAAAAGTTAGGTGTCTTAGATTTTACCAGCTGTAGCATCAATTCCATAACACAGAAATAAAATTGAAGGTATAGTTTGGGATTTTATGAAGTGGGGTTGTATGAGCTATTTATCCATAGTCACTGTTTTACCTAAAGTAGATGGTGGTTTGCACGTCCCTGATTTGAGAGGCAGACAGGAGTATGTACTGCTGCGGATGGGGGCCTTTAGCAAAACAATGTTTAGATGCCTAGAAAAGGCCCACCTAAAAAATTTAGTCAGTTTAAGGGCCAATTCCTAGTTTCCACATCTGTGTGTCTGCACAAACTGCCCATGAAGATGTCTGTGTGCAGCGTGCTATGCCCTCCCAGCCCTCATGTTTACTGCAGGGGAATCCCTAAATTGTACTAAAAATGAAACCGCCTATGATGCAAAGTATGTCTGACCTTTAAGTGAATGCTACACTATATTTAGAATATTTTTACCACTTAACCGTGCCATCAAACAGCCCTTGGCTACCGGGAACTGAAGCCATTACCTATGCTCTCTTGTCTGCTTCTCCAAAGTGGGGTTGTGCAAACTGCAGTCTACTGTATGTAATACACCGGCTACAGATAAGTAGGTCATACAATCCTACTTCAAAAAAATCCAAACTATCCCTTCAAATTGTTGGCTGTTTTCTTGTAACTGGGCATTTCAAGTCAGTATCTGTTTACATTGCCAAAAACAAACTCTTACAGAAGGAAATACTCTATAATTTTGTTATGTAAAAGATTTTTAGATGTCTTTTATAGGCCCTTTACAGGTTTTTAATCAATACTCTTCTAAGACCAGCATTTTTGAGTATTTCACTAGGGATTCAAACTCAGCTCAGTAACATATGTGGTCAAAAGCATTTTTAGAACATTCAGTGAAGAAACATACTGTAGGCCTATTATGCACACATGCTTACCCACATACACAGAAATGTTGTTAATTATGTCAAAGTTCCAAAGCTGTTTACTGCAACTACTCCCTCCAACTTCTTGTCTCATACTTCCTCTAGCTCTGTTATAGCTGTGTGACGGACTGAATGCTTGACTGTATGCAAAATATTAGTGTAGGGCTATACTGTATGTAGGACTGACTGTAGGAGTGAATGCAGGACTGAAAGCGAGTGTGAATGTAGAACTCAATGTAAAGTTGAATAATGTAGAAGTAAGTCAAAGACTGAATAGCACAGTTGTGCCAGCAAACTACAGTCATCTTGACAGTACACTCCTCTGTTCTAAAAGCACGCCAATGTCTACGACCAACCCACTGTAAACCACACTGCTGCATTTAATTACTGAAAATAGCATTAGAACATTATTATTATTAAACTATAGAATATGGATGAAGAAAGTGAACAGCACAAGAAATTACTCTACTTTGTTTAACCAGGTCTCAATCCATGTGTCCATCCATTCTCTAAAAGCCTTTTCCCATTCAGGGTTCCACTGGGCTGACTGGATCCTATCCAATATACTGGGTTAAAGGCAGGCTACAGTTGGCACAGGTCATCAGTCCATTTTTGGACAATGTCAATTTGAGCCAGTTTACTTAAAAAGTCAATTTAAAAGCAACACAAGCTGACAAAAGTGTTCTACCAATTTCCAAAGGAAGGTTATAATATCAAATGTGCAAGACCAAACATCACAGGTACTGAAAATATGGTGGGACATATGAGGAAATTGTAGATCTCTCAAAGTAGGCACCTTTTAGCTCAGGTTTAAACTGTGGGGGCTTCTCTATTATTAGGGGGGTAAGAATTGCACAGTCCAGGGGCCAAGACAGTAAAGATTCAATGCTGCCAGCAGCTGCGGGTCAGATCACCTCAGTGATGCAGAGGAGGCCGCGGGGGCAGAAGATGGTGTGGAGGGTGGGTGGAGAGGTTGGGGGGCTTGTACTGACCCATGCTCACAATGATGTGGGTAAACTTTAAAAAAGAACCTTTCTTTTTTTTTTTTTTTTACTTTCAATCTGCACCAGCTGACATGGATCATTTCAAAAATACTCTCCAAAGTGGGTACACTTGAAAACAGTCTTTTGTTAAGGTGTTAACTGGAATGAAAGAGCCTTTCAAAAACAGACATAGAGTATTATTCTCTTGTAAAAAACTTTGCACAAATATGGCCGACTTAAGTGCGCTTTCCCACAATGTTATGAAACTAACATTGTGTTCAAAATGGTGAAAAATCTCTCTTAAAAGTAGACATAAATATTCCCATTTGTGGTTAATTGTGACAGAACAGTCACATTGAAACAATGGAAGCATAGTGAGAAAAGCAGGGGGCTCTTTGTCACAGACTATGGCTATAGGCTACAAATGCATGTCATTATTACTAAACTGAGCTGTGCACACACAACTTTTTCTTCTATATCCATTTGTATCAACCACCTATCACCAAGACGGGAGAACTTAAAGCAAGCTGTTCATGTTACCATGGTTATCCCAGGTAATTCCAGGTTATTAATGCCTAATGTGCCATCAACCCTTCATTATCCTACCCAGTGTATTTTCTCTCTTTTCTATTTCTAGTTTTACTATTGTTTCAATTCCTTACTCATCCCCACTAAATCACTTTACTTTTTCTCTTTCTGTATCTCATTATTCAGTGTGTTCTGCAAAGCATTGTGATTTGAGCTGCTGTGATTGAAATTGGAGCTGGAGGGGAGAAGAGGTACTTTGCTGATAGGAAACAGAAAATCAAGTTTGTCTTTTTGTTTAAGAAATTGAGGGGGGGGCATTGTACATTTCTGCAAACCACAGGTACTTTACATTTGTATGTTATTATGTAGCCGATATGTTGAAACTTTACGTTTCAACAACACTTGTACAAGAAGATCATGTTTTGGCTGAAAATACTTGGTTTTCGCACAATCCTTACTGGAAACGCAGCAATGTCTCTGTAAAAAAGACAAGCAGTTTTTGTGGCACTATCCCAGCATGAAAAGCAGTGATGTCTCAGCAAAACAGCAAACGCTTATCATGGAACTACCCCAGCAAAAAACACAGCCATGTCTTATGAACTGCTTTTTGTGGCACTATCCTAACACGAATGCAATGATGCTCTGTTAATGCTGGAAATGTAGCTTGTCTCAGTAAAAAACAACCCCTTTTCATGGCACTATCCTGGCTGGTAATGCAGCAATTCTGCTGTAAAAAAAAAAAACCCCAACTGTTTTTTATTATCCCCAGTGGAAAGTAAGCAAGTGGAAAAACACTTATGTTTGGTGGCTAAAAAGTCGCTGGAAATCCAGCCATGATTTGCCAAAACACAACTGGTTTTGTTGTTTGTTGGTCTTGATTGATGGTCTGCAGCTTGGCAGGCATCTTGCCCAGGAGTCAGGCTATCCACCACCTCCCTCTCCTCCGCAGGACTAAGTCAGCTTATATACTGTGTCACTTTAGAAATATTTATATGATAGGTATGACATGTACAAATGGAACATATTTGTTATGTGCACATGTACAATGCCAACATTTTCTTCTGGCAGCTGGTCTGCTGCAAAACAGTGTCAAAAACATTTTGTGAAAGGAACACAACTCTGATCACGTTGCATTTTGTGTGATCCAGTTACAGACAGGCGACTATTTTGGGACAGGTACGTAATTTACAGCCACGAGACTAAACATTAAGTAAGACCAAGTCTAACAATTAATTAACACTTGTCTTTCATTTGGGGAAGGTTGAAATGTCTTTCCTGTCATGCTGGCCAATGTTACCTAAAGATTTTGAGCTATATCCCCTAAGAAATGTCTATAATGGCAAATAGCAGAAAACTGCATTATGTCGCAATGTCCAAAAATGGAGGCAAATATTAAATGTTATGTGTGCAGTGAGCCTTTATAAGAATAAATGTCTCTACTTGATGGCTGTGCACAAGGAACTGAGATCCATAACAGCAGAGTTGAGCGGAAACAAACCAAAGCTGTCGCTTCACTTGTGAAATTAGAAATCCATTGTTATGTAGGCAATAAACAATGTCATGTCAGAATGATTGCGACCACAGGTGCACGCCTTACTAGAGTAAAAGTCAGTGTAGTGACGATATTTGGCTGAGAACCGTGCTTAGTATGACTATCAGGAAGTGTTGTTTCATTTTCGTGGAGTCTTAGGGAGGAAGTTGAGGTGAATGGCTGTGCATATAACTCTAACCACATGCTCTCTGAAAACTGAAGAGTCGTATGGTCCTAAACGCAACCATAACTTAACTATAGCTGCAAAACAGACAGTGCTCATACACATGTTTTCTGCAGTGCTCATATGGGTCATTTTGGAAAGAAAATGACAAAAAAAGACCCATTTTGTCATTTTGGTACCAGGGATTTGTTGCTGTGTTTGAGTCTTGGAGGGACAAATCTACTCTCTTTATTGCTCTCACCATAGAAGAAGTAAATAAATCAAATGTGAAACCGCTTTGAAGGGAGTAATGGTGGGTTGTGTGAAACACTAATGGGTTATTTATTTTTGGTGCTGGTAGAACTGCATAATGTTCTTGGATAAGTTTAATGAACACCTACAGTGAATGAGATTGCCAACCAACATAAGAAACCAATGGCCCAACAGAAGTCATTGAATGGATGTTAGAGTACTAGCTTGCAAGCTTGGCAAAATCAAGTTAGTCCCTTGATTGTACTCTGAAAAAAATAATCCAGCCATATAAAAATATGATTATGTACAAGGACATACAACCTGCTAACTTGGGCAGAATGTAACCATTTACATTTACTCAAGTACTGTGAGTTAAGTACAAATTTGAAGTATTTATACTCTACTTGTACTTTGACTTCTTTTTAAAGTGAAATATACTTGCCTCTCTTACTTGACAGGTGATCTCACCTAATTTATGACACCTCAAAAAGGACATAACGGCACACACTCTACATGTCAATACTGGTAATAAAGTTTTACAAAAGGTACATTTTCACTGACCAGACCAAAGTGTATAGTAGTAGGATAATTGATTATGCAAGCAAAGATTTTTCAAATAACTGAGTAAAACTTTAACCCATCTTTTGTTTGTAACCTCTTATCCTGTGCAGGTTTGCATAGGCTGGAGACTGTCCTAGGATGTTGGGCAAGACAACCCAAAGAGCAGAAAAAATCTTGGCATTGTATTTTCTGCAAAACACAGGCATTTACATTTGCATGTGATTAGGTAGCAGGTACACTGAAACCTTATGTTTCAACTCCACTGTGGTCAATGTGTGGTTAGGTTTAGGTACAAAAACCACTTGTTTATTGTTGGGAAAAGATAATTTTTTGGCTTAAAATGCCCATGTTAGGGTTACAGTTTGGGTCTCACCATCCCCTCAACCTCCAATGAAGAAGCCAGCTCATTAATCACTTTAGAAACGCTGATATGATACATATAAAATGTGCAAATGTAACATATCCATGGTTTGCATACATGTACAATGCCAACATTTTCTTCTATCAACTGGGCTGGGCAAGAGGCCCTGGACAGATTGCCTTGTCTACCACAGGGCTACAGACAGACAACCATTTATTGTAACAGCCATACCTATAATCATTTTAGAGTCTCTATTCATCCAAAGCTGCATCTCTTTGTACTGATGTGAGGGAAGTGCTCATCCTAAGGGAAAATCAGCAGGCAAGTTCACATAATGGATTTGACCTAGGTGAGTTGCACTGCACCCTTGTATGGAAAAAATAGTGTTTGTAAATGTTTGTTTGACAATTTGATGTATTAAGGAAGTAAAATTACTAACAAACAACATGTGGAGGTATTTTTGTACACTATAAATAACACGTTGCTAAAGTGGGTGGACTACAAAAATGCTGTAACTTAAAAAGTCATTTCTGGGAATGCAAGTTCACACTGTGGCTTGGCTTGAAGGTGCATGATCACAAAAACACAACATGGAGATGTTAACAAGCCATTTTCTCTCCACTTCTGGTTGCCTAGATGGAGACCAATCAGAAAGAGGCAGAATGGCCAATCAGGAACAGTAGCCTTGGAAATAGCCAATTAGGCCTGTTTGTCTGTGAGGACAAAGGAAGTGATATTGCAGAGTGATTGCACCAGCGCTGGGCTACACAAACATGCTCAAATGACACCTTGCTTGTTGCCTTCCAACCCTAATTTTCCAGGAGTGTAAGATCTTGATTGCATCGGTGCCGGCAAGAGAGGACGTCTCATTATTACACCAAAACAATCGTCACCTCAGAGGCAAGAAACAGAGATTTTGTTTTCATTAGGGAGCTATTGAGTCACTAGCTCTCAAGTCAAGGCCAGTACGCACACACGCACGCGCACACACACACACACACACACACACACACACACACACACACACACACACAAATGCACCGAGGCTCTATAGTCTGGCAATTTTATTCAAAAGATTTGTACCTTACTCCAGTCCACTTAATGAAGCTGTAAATTTAGAGACATGAGAGCCTTTACAGTGCTCCTCTGAGAGCTGCTACAATGATCCTGGGACTGAGCTGGTTAATTAACTGATTATTTGCTTGGCTGGAAGCCACGGAGAAATAGGGTAGATGGGGAGAGAGACAAGGAGAGGAGAAGAGAGGACATGTGGGGAGAGGACAAGAGAATGTGAGTGAAAAGAAAAAGAGACTATGAGGAACACTGGGCTGGCAAAAGGAAAGCACTGAAGAGGGAAAGGGGGATACGGACGGGAGTAGAGAGGATAACAAAACACAATAGTAGGAATGAGGAAAAGAGATGATGCATGAAGAAGAGAGAATGATGTGACCGTTGATATCCAGAGCAGTAGAGAGAAAAACACTAGTTAACCAGTATCAGTTGAATGCTCTCAGTAAGGTAAAGATCAGGAATCAACATGTCTCAGTAATAGTATTGCTGCAGTTAAGCTTCCATCGACCAGTGGCAGCACTGAGCACACTGCAGCAGAGCAGCAGAGTCAGATTTAGGAGGACACTACATTACACACTTACACAAAAATATAATCACTTTGAATTCATAATTAAACAAAATATTTTGTTTTGTTTACCTCTGTGTAAAATGTCTTATGTTTGGTTACCACTTCTAACAAGGCTTGTATGCCAGTACTACAACAACATTAGTGCCATCATTGGTATCTCGGTGTCATGTTAGTAGTTGCTATTAAGTGTGGAAAAAGCTAAAAAATGGCTGAGTTTGATCATAAGCTCCCACTTTCACTTCAGTACCAATCCCAAGTGCTCAGCGACAAAGGGTGAACACTGGTTCAGCTTTTACTTGCTGGAATCAGCTGGAGGAGTTTCAAGGGCGGAAATGCCACAGCAAGGTTGCCACTTTTTCTCTTGACTGTAAAGCTAAGGCTAAAGTTTTTAGCTAAGGTCCAGCCCTGGGGATCTGATCCCAGACAGTCCCGATTTCTCACCAGATCAGCAAACTTTGTGCTGCTGTTGGTGTTACACATGTTAGACTTAGCCCTGAAGGACCGTCTCTTGGGCGGCTCCATGTCATTGGTCCGACAGTCCGACATCCCATTAGTCCTACTTCCCGTTGTTCCGATATGTTATTATACTAGGCTATACTGATTTGTGTACCATAGAGGATCAGGAAACGCAACAAAAGTAGGCTACTGGTCAAGATACAAGTGTCATAGAGAGGAGAGAATGAAACACCATAACCTCCTGTTGTTAACTCTGAGGTCAGGTTGTGTGGGGAGCTCTCCGCGGTGCTGAAAGGCTCCTGGCGACTCCGTAACCGGCTCTGGGTCAGCTGGAAAAGGCTTGAGACGAAGCAGGCTCACGGCTTATGTGTTTGCCACTTTCTTTTTCATTTTAACCCACACCATGATCTTTTCCTGTCCCTAACCAAGTGGTTTTTGTGCCTAAACCCAACCAGACCTTAACCACAGGGCATCATGATGATTTCGGAACAACAGGACTTCGGTACAATGGGTTTAATATGGTCAGAACAATGGGATGTCAGAATAATGGGCTGTTGGACCAATGGGCAGATCCCCTCTTGGGTTGCTCTCCTCCCGGTTGAAAGGTCACTTCAGCAGCAGCTAACATCGGACACCAATCTGTTAAACGGTCCCAGACATTTCAGATACTAATGTTGAAAATACAACTCCTTCTTAGCAACTTTGCAGTTGTGGAAAGTGTTTTCATGTTGGTGATTTACTCTGACTAAAAAAGGTCTTTTCCATTAAAGCTGCTATTGATAACATTAACCACTACAAAAAAGTTCCACCCTTCTTGGTTTTATGTCTCATCGTATTTGGAAGGGAGGCCACTCATTTAAATTGCAGGCAATTAAAGAAAATGCTGTTTTAAATCAATAGGCTACATCCTTTTCTTTTTCACCCTTGATTACTGGTACCGCCCCATAGTAATGTTATTTTCATGACATGTCCCACTCTTATTCTCTTCTTTGGCCCATGTGCCAACCACAAACAGGAGGGGTGGGGTTTATGACCTATACTGCAGCCAGCCACCAGGAGGTGATCAAGATGTCTTAGCTTCATTTTTGAGGAGCTGTCATGTCATCAGTCTTTATACTGTCATTTGCCTGAACACATACTCTGTAGACAGACAGAGCACTGAAGCTGCTGCTGCTCTGCTAACGTGCTGCTTAAGCTACGCCTCCTGTGTAGACATGCTTTTAAACTTCCTGCAAAGTTATGTGACTCACATGAGGTCTAAGCTTTTCTATCACACATGGACACATTGAGGTGTTTCAGACAGCTCAGAGAAGTGTTCCAATGAATCAAAGTCATGAAAGAACTGGGCACTGATCACCCTGTCAGACAGACCCCTGAAGAGAGTTCAACCCAGTCAGCTATTGTATATAACGTAACTGTAATTACTGCAGCTGTAAAGTGACACTTATGTAGAGGCCATTTGTACAATAGGGTATGTGATTAGGTTTGATTATAAAATAGATCTATAGAGAGAGAGAGAGAGAGAGAGAGAGAGAGAGAGTACACATTTGCACAGAAGTGGTTACAGGAAACAGAAACTCTCTTTGATGATAAAGCTGAATGCAACTCTGTATAATTGTCAGGTTTATCACTGAAATGTATGAACTACAATGTAGACTGGAGTCTCTGATGACAGTGACAGACTGAGTCTCATATGAATGTGTCCAAGATCCACAGACACACCTGTCTACTGTAAGAAACTTCTCCTGCCTGTGTGCACACGCAGTCTCACTCCCTCTTCATCTTTCTGCCGGTTTCAGTTCTGACTTCAGTGTTCTTGACTGTAGCTGCTGTGGCTGCTTTGACAAACAGTATGTTGGTGTTCAAGTTTGCTGTCTGTAAAACCTCCTAAAATCAGTGTAAAATATTTTTCATAACTATCATATATAAATTATCCTGCCTTTTGAAATTCATGCAAAAATAAAGAATGTTGTGCAGCATTTAGTTTGACATCATTATGTCTACTGACTTCATCTTAGCACCCTGAACTCTGTCTGACTTTCTCCATCCCTGCCACCCAGGAACCTGATATGTTGTATATCTAGGGCTAGGCTTAATTTAAACATGACACCTGTATCTCCAGTAGGCCTGTAGACTAATCTAACAGCTGATTTATGTGTTGTGCTGTTTAGTGATGCAGCCATTACCACGTCAACAGGATTGAACTGAAAGCACTGACAGTGAGAGAGTGGATGACTGGGCTGATAATGTACAGCAGTCACCCTCCAACAGATAAGGGTAGTCTAAATGAATGTGGAATTTACAACCCAGTCTCCACAATAAATGTTGGGATTGTAAGTTGCCACAGATAAGATGTACGTTTCCGATGAAGCAGATATTTTGAAACGTGACATTTCTTAACATTTCAATGGGGCTGTTCTTAACATGCTTATGTTTAGGCACAAAAACTACTTCATTATGGTAAGAAAAACATGTTTTGGCTAAAATACCTGGTGTGTGTTGTTGAATGTTAGTCTCGAACAGAAAAGAAATGTACAGTGCTAACATAACTTTCTGGTGACTGGATAGAAATTTATGTTTCAAAACTAGTTATTACACTGAGGGATAAAAGAATCTTAGCTTACCGCTTTTGACATCCTCCACAATATAAATGTCAAAATGATCCAGAAAACATTACCTGCTAGCCAACACATTCTAACTCCGGCCTGGTCACATACTGACGTTTTGGTCATGGACTTTCCATGTCCACATGCGATGTGCAAGGTACCCTGGGTGTGTTGACTTCTGACGTTCTGGGACACCCTGTCAAGTTCTCTTCTTTCAAGATAGGCCTACACTTACTTTTTTTACAGGAAATTTAACATTTACATACAGCCTTCAAAATAAACGCACTATGTCGGTACAACACGGCAAATTGACCTTTTTTCCCTTCAACGACAAACTCAAAAGATTCGGGTTCAGGCAACAACAACGTGATTAGGTTTAGGCAGCAAAAGGAAGTGGTTAGGGTTAGGAAAAAAGAACAGGGTTTGGCTTTAGAATCTTACGAGACGTGAACACCACTCTCTCAAGTGAAAGTTGGTGTTTATTGGACCCATCCACCAACCCTCCTGCCTTCCCAACTCGGACTTTCACCACCTTAACTGTCATCCTTGTCCCACCATGTTTCCCCCCTGATGTCACTAAATCATAACAGTTAAACTTTAACAGCAACACGCTGTGTATCCTGCAAACATTAAAGGACACCTTATTTCGTTGGTTTCTCGCACCGCATGTCACTGTCTAAGCACCGGATTTCGACGACTTCAGACCATGCTCTACTAGCTCATCATTATTATTATTATTTCTTACTTTATTTCTTACAGACAGGTGCAAGTTCAGTAAAAAAAAAAAGCTTCTCGTTGAAGCTAATGGCTATTGCTATTTCTATGGTAATTTGTGATTTTGGTGCTAAGGTGGCATAAATACTGTCTAGGGATCCTAGGCTGCAAATCTGCATTTCCTATGAAAGCAAAAGCATGACCCACCCTGCTTTGCCTCACTCTGCATCTGATGAGATTACAATGACATTCTTACTCTAACCCTAATCAATTTCAGTTCTCTTGCCTAAACCTATCCAATCCATCCAAAGACGGAAAAAAGCACTAGCCAATCAAAGGGAGAGTAGGGCGGGTCATGGAAATGCAAATTTGCTCATAGGACCCGTAGATTAACTTATTTTAGTTAAGCATGTTTCTAAGAGTCAAAAACATTATAATAGAAGTCTTATGCTGCTCCTTCTGCTGCCAATCCCTGCAAAGCTAAATCCATTGACTCCCTTTAAGCTGTAGCATTAATCAAAAGCCTTTTCCTGACTTCTGCATAAACTCTTATATTTCAAAAGAAGCAGTGACTGAACTTGTCATGTCCAAATAGCACACATTATCCTGATAATTACTGTTCTACAATGATATATACAAACACACACAATAGAAAGTATAGACAAAAACACAGGTTCATGTTTGTTCTTAGTTTATTAATTGCAGTAGTAGCTCAGGTCTCCATTGTAACTGTTCAAGAGGTCAAAGATCAGTCAACAGTTAGATCTTCTTGCTGACTCTCTTCAGCACTACAGAGCCGGCTTTGGAGGTCTACAGAGAGACAGGAAGAGTGGTAAATTATAAAAGCAAGGAAATCTTGTTTGCTTCAATACATATCATCAAAAGAGACTGTGCTTCTACAAATGTAAATGGTGACTGTAATAGTTCCTCAGCAATTTTACTGGTAATAACTCTATGTATTTCAGCTAGCGTCTCATTTCCAAGAATCTGCAAATTAATTCTCTAACATTTCTGAAAAAGGAAGAATTGGAATGGAAAAACATGGAGCTGCAAATTTGGAAACAAATTGGAGGGTTATCTCCCACTGACTCAGTTTTAAAAGGTTAAATGTGAGTCAGAATTGCATGTTAATGTGAACTCATTTGCAGGACCCTGTGTTTGAGACAGTTTTACTTGTTAGCAAATGCCCATCGCTGTCTGCAGATATACAACATTAATGACTCTAATGATCCCTGCGGGGTGTTAAGTGTAATAACTGCTGTCATCACGCTAGCCTCTCAGCTCTAAAAGCCTCAGCAAATGTGTTTACCTCGACCATCTTGCCTCCGCAGATCTCAGTGGTGTGGTGGTAGTTGGGGAAGGTCGTGCTCAGCTTGCCTCCCTCCATGAGCACTGTGGCCTGAAAACACACATGTTAGAATCAGTCAGAGAACCAGGGCACATTCATCCTCCTTCTCTTTCTGCTGGGTTTATAATCACCTTCATACTTGCATATTTCTGTGATGCACAGCTGGAGCTTTAAGACTAAATTAGGTGAAAGAACAAGCTCTGGGTTCTTTGCCTCCTACCTTGAATTTCTTTCCTCCGATGGTTTCCATGTCGCACTCCTTGCCGATGATGAATGTGTTGGTGACCTTGGCGTTTGCTGGGTAGATCTGGGTCCAGGAGAAGTTATCGCCATCCTGAGTGACCTCTGTGATCAGCTTGTAGTCACGGCCTTTCTCAATGATGTCATCTGGGATACCTGTGGAGTGGAGAAATAAGAGGAGTGTGAGGATATAATAGCCCAGATTAGTCCAGATAATCAGAGAGGACAGAAGTAGGGAAGTAAAATGCATGTGTTTGCCTGAGAAGGATCTTAGATTCAGACTATCTCACCGAGCAGCTTGCAGAATGCCTCGTATCCCTCCTGGGTCTCAGTTTCCCATCTTCCAGCGAATGCCATTTTGTTGGTGGTGGTGTGTGGAGGCGTGAGAGCAGAGATGCTGAGGCAAGCTGAGGGGAAAGCAAGGTACTGAAACCTCAACTGTTCCCTGTTTATATACTGTACACCTCTCGCCACCTCCCTCATCTGCATGTGATGACACAAGAGTGCAATTACAGCACAAGATTATGACTACAATGGGCTACAAGGGAGAGGGCATTAACCTGTATAAATGTGCGTTTATGGAGTTCCAAAGCAGTGAGTAAAATGCTGACTGCTCATCAGCGTGAGCTTGTAGCTCACCTCCAGGTCAATGAACTCTCATGTGATGGCTTTATAGTCGCACCCTCCACTTTTACTGCTGCAGAATCTAAAATCAAATAAAAAGCTTTGTTTGAAAATACTATCCCGTGTATTTGAAGTTGTTTATTATCCGCTATTGTGAATTGATCTGATCTGTAAAAAGATCATTATAAACTTGTTCAAGGTGTTTATTTAAAGACTGGCATTGAAAACTCCAGAATATGATGGAACCAGATATGAGTCATTTTAGTACTTCAGTTCAGTACTTCAGTACACATTTATGTAAGGGTTACAGATCATTATTTTTTTGGTATAAAAAGTAAACCCAAGGCTGGATTTTAAACTGGACAATTGCCTAAGACCCACTAAATACCCAATACCCAAAAGCCCTGGTTCACCCTGTGTCAAGTTTTTTGTTTTTTTGTTTTTTTTTTACAGTTGATCAATTGCAAATCTTTTACAGAAATTGCAACACTAAAGTACAATATTAACTAGATCCTGCATTATTATGAAATCTTTTTGCCCTGTGTGGCAGAGGGGCCCAATGAATTAATGTGCTAGCAAAACCTTAAAAATGCATGTTCTCATATGGTATGGTGTGGTATGGTATGGTATGGTAAATACCAAGAAAAGACCAAACCAACAATGTGTCAGTCTGAATACTTCCTGACTTCTCTCTGCCTGTAGCTCTGGTCTCATGCCTATTTCTTTCTACTATAGACAAAAATCTTTGAATAGATAAATGAAACTTCCTTCCCATCATCCAACATCACTCAAACAGGAATAAGCAGTATGTTTGTTGAGAACTATCTGGTGTGCTGGCAAGTATTAAAGCAACCAAGACGCTGTATGTGGAATAGACTTAGAATAACTACTGTGCCCGTTTTCATCACAATAAAAAACAAGGGTCGCCCAGTGCAAGCATGTGGCATATTAATGTGTTGTTAATCAGTTTGACAGCAATGGAGCTCTGTGGCACAAAGGAATTAGAAATATCAGGCTTTGCCTACACAGATGATATTTGCCAATACAGTCTTTTGATTGCTGATTTTGGTCTTTATATGAAATTTATTGAACACAAACTGATTGACACAGAAAACTTGGGGCCAGGTTGTATTATTCCAACATATAGGTGTACTGTTTGCAGTGTTTGGGCAAAATACAATGAAGCTGCAAACATGTCTTTTTTCCTGTAGTATCTATGACTTGTGGGCAAACACATGCATACAGAATGTCAAGACAGCATTCTGAAAATATTGTATTAGCCCAAATAGCAGGCAACATTTTTTCTGGAGATGATATTTGAGAAGGAGATTGTTGAAAACTGGATAATTGCATTATTTTCAGTGCATCAGATATTTGTTCTGAATGGAAAGTTATTCCTACAGAGTGTTGCATTATGGTTTGTTTGTTGCCTTAATGCTGCAAGTATGTGTCCACAATTCTGTGTATTGTGTATTTTGTAGAGTTAGTCAGCCTCTGAAGGCTCGTGTAACATATTTTACCACCATAGAGTGACAAATGAAAACAAGTCAAAGCTTCTTCTAACTAAAATTCATCTAAAATTTAATACAGAAACAGACTGGGATCAGAATCATCTGGCATGCATTGCAAAAATTTCTGGTCACAGATGATGACAGGCTCAAAAAATTAAAGTCTTAGAAAATCATTTTAAATTGTTACAAAGTTAGATTTGGACATTAAATCCTAGTTTGAAAAACAATACAGAAAAATATAGAACATAGTGAGGAGGTTGAGGTGGTGGAGGGAGCTGTGGCAGTAGTGACTGTGGCTGGACGTTAGTCAACTGGTAGCAATTGAATGAGCAATTGTTTTTGAGGCATGACTGAAGCAGCTAATGTCAATCAATCTCTAATTTTATGACATTATACTGATATTTATCTGTTTTTGTATGTTTTTATCATTCCGAGTCCTTTCCATATTTTGCTTTTATATGCAATTCAGTCTTATCTGTGTGAACAATCCGGAAAAAAAACAAAAAAAATAAAAGGCTGTTCTTGAAACTATTACTAATGATGATAAAACTGCTAAAACCTTGGAATGTTCCTGATATAAATGTCATTCAAGCTAACGTTTTTTTTCGTACATGATTAACCAAAATCGATACCACAAAATATATGGAGTCATTTTATACCCTACAGAGTCCTGACAGTAGATGTTTGGACACAGAGTGCATAAAAACAGCAAACCAGAAACAAAAAAACATTCACTTCTTAGATCTTCCTTTTAGAAAAACACAGCCCACCGTGGACTGTGAAAATGGCTGCACTGTGTGAGACTGAAGTTAAGTGCAGCATCAAAAGCTTCTACCTATTCACACTTTGTCAGAATTGAAAGCAAAGCTCGAGGTGCTTCAGGCATGTTGTCATCTCATGGACGATTTTCAGCCACTAGTGTGTTGAAGCAACATTATCCTGTAATTCTGTTTACGGTGTTTCAAAACCATGAAAAGTCAACATGACCTTGGAGCTCTTTATAGAGAGATAAAACATCATATTGGCCAACGTCCTATAAAAGACACCCACAAGCTCTCTCTCTTTTAACTGTCTCTTTCTCACTCTCACACACACTGACACAAGAGGCCAGTGTGCTGAAGTGCACAAATGCAGTTTAAAAAACCCACTTCTCATCACATTTAACATGCTATCCTCCCTCCTGCGGCATCATTATTCTTTTACAGCTGGGTGAATAGTGTTCTGAAATGTGAGATGGCTCAGGTTGGCCTTTCACGCCCTTGCATTTGACTTTTTAGAAGATACTTGATTCACCATTTTTCACATAATATTCAAGCTACTGTATGAATTTGTTCTGCATATTTCCACAGGTATGGGTCTTCAGTTTTCCTTTGTACTGTAGCTGAATCAGCTCACAAAGACACATCTCCAGTACGTTGAGTTTGAGGTAGAGAGTGGTGGAAAGTGACTAAGCATTGAGATACTTGTATTTTTACTGGAGTATTTCCAGTATTTCATGTTACTTTATACTTCTATTCCACTAAAGTGACCTTCTCGTGTAACTACATTTATCTGAGGCATTTAGTTGCTAGTTATTTTGCAGATTCAGGGTATTTATAACAAAATATAATCAAATAAGAATGATATATTACTGTAGACCAGGGCTATTCAATTACAAATTCAGTTGGGCCAGATTTTAAAACCAAGAAATTTAGCTGGGCCAGACTTTTTCAGTGGCCGGTAAGCAGCAGTTAATGACAAATTTTAAACCAACACAAATTAATGTCATGAAAAATAAAACAATGTTTATTCACTGCTTCCCTTTTAAATTTGGTCACATCTGACACAAGCATATCAAAAAGTGTCTAAAAAACAAAAGAGCTGTAATTCAACAGAACCCGAGGTAGCAGCAGTACATTTTTTTTCCACTTTTCAACGTAAACTTTACGTTTTCACAACAACACGCTGCATTCTGGGTTGAGTGTTGCTAGGCTACGGCAGAGTGTTGCATTCACGGTCTGAACTACTGTAGGAATTTCTGTAGAAATATCTGTAGGCTCGCTGAGCACATTTTTCCCGGTTTTTCTCGGCTTTTCTCGGCTTTCCTCGGCTTTTCTGGTTGGGCCACTGGCTGGGCCACTCAAGGATTGCTTCTGGGCCGCATGTGGCCCGCGGGCCGCCATTTGAATAGCCCTGCTGTAGACTAAGTGCACTGACAGTATGTAAAGTAGTTTAAATGACACTCTTTAACCACTACAACATTAATAAAGTTTACAATGAATTGAATGTATTATTCTGGCCATTCTACATAATGTGTACTATTTTTTATGCTATCACTGTATTGTATTGTATTGTACTTTTACTTAAAGCAGCTGTGCGGAACTTTTCATTTTCGTTGGTTATAGCGCCCCTTTGGTCGAAGCGGTATGACACCTACAGCCTGGTGTCGTAAAGCCGGCAGTTACCGCATGCGTTTGTTTTGGAGAGCGAGAGGATTAACTAACATCGGGTCAGTCCAAGTAAATAGTGTAAACAGCAAAATTACTCAGTAAATTCTCCTGTCGTGTTTCTGTTCTGATCTAATCTAATCTGTTGTGTATTTTGAGCTTCTAAGGCTATCGTAGTAGTGTGAGCCTCGAGTTATTCTGGGTAATGTAGTAACCATTGTTGTGCTACTGGAAACAATGAGAAGCAGCCGTGTACGTTTGGTGTAAGGAGGAATAAACAGTTAACAAGTCATCTTTGGGAGTTACGCCCTTTCTCTATCATTTTCATATTGAGACAGCGGTTAGCATGGCACTGTCAGTACATCTTGCGTGGAGGGATACACTGGTGAGCAACAGCTGCAGCTGGCTCTGGGACAGTTCGCCAGGTCACTTGGGTAAAAACAAACAAAGAGACGACATGGACGATATTACTCACCCGACTGAAAGCTGTCCGTCAGCTCCTGCAGGCCTGGGTGTTTATTCGAGATCATCTTAGGAACATGAAAAGTAAATGATCCAACTATTTCTTCCATTGCTGAGATAAGAGTTGGCGTGTTAATACATAAAATATCAAAACTGCCAATAGTTATTATGCTTTAAGAGTTTTGGAAAATCACACCATAAATACAACTACGCCATTAAACACTTATGTATATTAACATCCATGTAATTAATTACATGCCAGTGGGTGGTCCTTCATTTTCGCTCAACTGTTTGGGCTCTGATTGGTTGCCTTCATTTACATGTGGTCATGCCATTATAAGTAATACTCAAATATTTTTTCACAGATTATCTGTTTCATGTAATACTGAGTGCATATATAGTGACGGTCTCAGCAAACATGACAAAAAGGTATTTTCTTTATAGAAAATGACCAACTGTAGCTTTAAACCAAATAAATGCTGGCTGCCTCCACATCATTATATCTTATTAAATCATGCCATTGTTTGATGTCAAAGAGATGCAGCTTATAGCTCTTATGTTTTGAAATATATTGTATGGCTTCACAAGTACAATATATTAAAAACAATTGTTGAGATGAAGCTTAGTTCTCAGGTTTAGAGGAGAACTGGTTAGTTTAATATCAGATGCCAGGATCCCCACCCTTACAACATTTATTTGCATACTATTCCACTAAACCTCACTTTCTCCAACTTGCAATGTAAATATAAACCATGATGAAAAATATTAGACAATGTACATCATATTGGGTAGTGTTAATGCTTTTCAGAGAATGCTACTAACTTTTGATTTCTGCATGTGTGCAGAAATACACTCTACTAGATACATAAACCACATGTGTAATTCCAATTCTCTGAGAGTCAAGTCAGTGGTTTACAGAGCGGTGTAGTGTTTGGTTCAAGTAAGTAAAAAGGTAAGTGTGATAAGATCTTGTGAGAGGCTGTGTCTTAGCATTATCCATATGCCAAAATGATGATGCCATTGCCATGTGCCTGGTTCTCCTGCAAGCAAATTAGGATTGTATGCAGGATGTCCTGTACTAAATAGAAATGTAACAACAATCGTTTTCTTTATTTATTGATTGTCTCAATGTCAAACCAAATTTGAACCACTCACAGCAGCACATAGTACAGTTGTAGAAGTTTATTGTTGATGTTGTAACCTTGTGGTTACACTTTAATGGAAGGTTGTAATTTCAACTTTTGCTGAAACATTTCCTTTCTCACAGGGTGTGAATCCTACTAGACAATAAGTAACCAGGATTACCTAATATTCAATCGCATCTCTATGAAGTCATGCCTTACTCTTGCTTCTCCTCTTGTTTTATGATGGGTATCTTTGCATATATTTGGAGAGAAGTAGAGAAATAATGACGACTACGCTGAGCTGGTGATGACTACAAAAAAAGACATGAAAAACAAGAATATGAACAAATGAACAAGGAGTTAATGAAGAACAAAAGAAGAGAAGAGGGGGAAGGAAGAAAAGATTCTAAAGAAAGATACATATAGATAGATTCCTTTTATCTACAGCTATAAAGAGGGGATTTGCGATGGAGGAATTAAAGGAGGGGAGGCCTTGATATGCAAATGAAGCTGCTGCTAATCAAAGCAATAAGATTAGCCTTCCAAATTGAGATGAAGAAAGGCTCCATTATCTGGGCCGAGTGTCATGTTTAATAACGCGGAACGGCATGGTAATTCACTCGTGATGCAACTGTAGCCCATGTGGGGTGTGTGTGTGTGTGTGTGTGTTTATGTGTGTGTTACAGAGGCATGTGTATGTGTCTGTGTGAGTGAGTGTGAGAGAAAGAAAGAGAACAAAATTATATAGAGAGAATTAAACATGTGAAAGACAAATTGTGACCTTGTCTGTGTGTGCTCATGGTGTCACCCAGCATGAGTGTGTGACTGTGTGTGAGTGTGCGTGTGTGTGTAAGAGTGAGAGATAGTGAAAGAGAGGGAAAAGAGGGCGCAAAAAGCTGGTTCCCATGGGAAAAAAGTGTTTCTGTGTGTGTGTGTGTGTGTGTGTGTGTGTGTGTGTGTGTGTGTGTGTGTGTGTGTGTGTGTGCGTGCGTGCATATGCTTGGCTTTAATGCAAAAGTTTTGAGCTACGTTGAGAACAGGTAGCTTTAGAAAGACATTCCTGGATGCTCATACAGCAATATGTCTTACTTTATTCAGTGAGGTACATTTTAATTCCTCAAATTACTCACTCAAAGAGGTGAGAGAGGTAACGGTGTAACTGAAACAACTGCAGGTGACAGCGCGAGACACAAAAATACACTTTAACAAGCACACATTCCAACAAGTGATAGAGAGATAGTGTCTAGTTTTGGCTGCTTTTGTAGAAGCTTGTCAGCCAGTATAGTCTGTGAAAAGACAGCTAAAAAAAATGATATATTTGTGGTTGAGTGTACTAACTGTTAATGTATTACCCATAGCTGACCCACAGACAAGCAAACTAAAGAGCCAATTATAATTGCACAGGAGTTGGTGGAGATTAAAAAAGATAAAAGAGAGTGGATATATGACTTAGATTTGTCAGGTTGCCAGTAACATGACACTGATGCAGTGATTTCAGTATCATTATGTTTTAACTGTAGCATTTGCCGATTCCATTCAGCTGCAGAGCTTATGGCTGTACTGATGCTGAGGCTGAGATCAGTGACAGTATCTGCTGTCACCTGCCTTTTCTCCACCATGCATATCAACTTAAAGTACAGCCCCATCACCACCTCTGGAGGGTGCACATATTACAAACACAAATTAAGAATCAGTAAATTATGTGAATACAAATAAACATAAATTCGGCTCCCACAACAGCTTTCTAAGGTAATAGGTCAGTGCCGTGTTTACAGCTTGCTACACTGCTTAAGCATCAAAAATAAAAGTTTGGCACATTGCCCACGAAAACGAAACTTTATTTTGCAAAGACAGGGAGCAGGCAATAAGCAGACATTGGCGTCCAAAAGTGACGCTTGCAAGGTATTTACGAAGCATCATAGTTTGACATGCAGGGCCACAGACCAAGCATCGGTATTTTAGGAGCTGGAGAATGTGTGGATCAGATGTAGAAACACTTAATTTGAGCCCAGATTCTTCAAAGTAGTGCTTAAGTACAGTACAATATTACATGTGCTTAGTTACCTTCCACCATTACTAGCCTTTGGATTTTTGTGCTCTCTCATTACAAAACTAGGAGTGTTAGGGATCATTTACATTTATCACCGCTTGTAAAACACAAGGTCAGGGGCTGAGAACTACCATTGTGCAAACTTTCAGGGGCGTGGAGGAAGGTTGAACCTGATGTTGCTGCGCGACTATAACCAGCACCAAATAATACTTACTAGAAATCACAAGTTTGGAGCTGATTATCTTCCAAGCCAAAAAGAAATCAAATGGAGCTAAAGTTGAGGAAGGAAGAACAAGTAGAAACATCATTGCAGCAAGTGGTTTATGACAAATATGAGACGTAGGTAAAGAGATTAAAAGCACTGATGTGCAAGAGAGGCTACCAATTGTTTATGGTAATTATATCAGTCTATCACAACTAATTTGACCATGACAGTTGATGGCTGAAAAATGCTGCACATAGCACCTTTCACTTTAAAGAGCCTGACAGAGAGAGCTGCCTCACTAACTCAGGCAATGAGCCAATATAACCATTAAACACCACGACAGAAATAGGCCACGGTAGCCGCCAACAGTAAGCATTCTGTTATTGTTATCTTTACTGTTTCTCAATCCATCCTGACAGCCTTACCATCCTTTGGGGAAGGAAACGGCAGTCACTGGTGATTATAAAGCCCCCACCACTCCCACTTCATCCAGGGAGCCAAATTATGCCTACATTAATATTTCATATTACACAGGACTTGCAGAGAAACCGCATGTGTACTCAGCCCTTTGTCTTCATGTCAAATGAAATGTGCTCGGCAATCATCAGAGGGTGAAGTGAGGTGGTGAGAGGAGGGGTCGACGGCATGAGAGAGGAGGAGAAAGGAAGGGATGGAGGGAGACGAGAGGAGAGGATGGGGGGAAGGAGACAAGGGAGGAAAAGGAGGATAAGAAGGGAAGCCAGGAAAAGAGTGGAGAGGTGAGGGGGAAGAAGAAGAAAGATCAGGTGGGATGAATAAAGGGAAGAGAATATATGGGTGAGAGGAAGGATGAGGCAAGAAGAGGAGAGGAGTGAGGAGATATGAAAGCTTTGGAAAGTTAAGATGAAAGGCAGCCAGAGCAAAGGAAAAAGTAAAGGGGAGGAGGAGAAGGGAGGAGAAGAAATACCTTCGTGCTTTAAATAATGTAAAGAGGTGAAGGCGTATGCTGGGCTGAACAAAGGACAAAGAGGTTTGTAATACGTGTGAGAGCAAGTCAGAGAACAGTGGTAATATTTTTAGTTTGCTTTTAATTATCAGCTAATCTAAATAATTATATATTCAAGAGACAATGCAGTAACACATTTATGGTCCTATAGATCTACTAGAGTAACAGAGGTGAGTTCCCATCAAAAAAACATAACAATAACCACGATATAGCTTCAGAAGGACCATATAACAAATATCCTATGAGAAAACCCTGTAAGCTAATGAAACAGAGGCCAGCTAGGAGAGCAGGTGGGACTTTGTAAGCTTACTGTGTGTTAATTCCCATGTCTCCATTTCTATTTCTTCATATGTATAAATACAGAAGCTACACTTGGTTAGTATGACAACTTTTATGCATTTGTTCTAAGCTGGACTGAAACACATCTTGAAGGTACTGTCACTGAACGCATAGCAAAACTAACTCTTGCTCAGACAAAGTTCTCAAAATGTTGTCGATGAAAATGGTTTTTTTTATTACATTAAAAATATACTATGCACAAAATGCAAAAAAACCCCAACCAAAACAAAAACATATAGACTCATACAAAGGTAATTACTACAAAACTTTTTAAAAGGTAGCAACCACATGCCAGAAGGCCAGAAGCATGCATCCAAGAGGAAGCTAAGAATATCGCACACACAGTGCCAAAAAATGCAAATACAGCAAGGTGAAATGCAAAGCAGCAACCTGGTCTCACACTCAAATCGTCAAAATCAGGTGCTTGGTCAGTGACTTCCGGCATCAGACACTGGCATAAAAAAAAAATCCTTTCATTTTGGCATGATATGTGGCAGGTTGCTGTTATTGTTTAACGGTGCCGGACAACATCAAGGGGAAACGCGACAGGACAACAACAAAAGTTAAGGCAGCAGAAGTCCAACTGGAGCGGGTGGAAGGGATGGTGGATGGGTACAACAATCACCGACACCAACCACATGTGTGTGTTGGCAAAATGTAACCAAGTTTGTTGTTGAAGGGAAAAATACGTCAATTTGTGGTGGTGTGCTAAGGTAGTGCATTTATTTTGAGAGACTGAATGCAAACTATACATTTCCTGTGAAAACGGAAGTGTCTCTTGAAGACTAACAATGCATGCAGGCACAAGTTGACAAAGCATCCCAGAACGTCAACAACCAATGCACCCAGGGTACCTCGCACATCATAACTGGACTTGAAAAGTCGATGACTGAACGTTAATATGTGACCAGATCGGAGTGAGAATGTGTTGCCAGCGGACAACGCTGGGGTTGGCATTTGCTTTTGCTGGTGATAGTGCTAACAAACCGTATTCCAAAATTCTTGCTTAGTGAAGCGTACCATTTAGGCTGAGTGATTACCACAGTGGTGTGCGTAGTCACAGCAGGCATGTTGTCACAGGTTTTTGCCCCTCTTGAGCCCTTTTTTTATATGTTTGCACTTTAAGTAAAGCATAAAAAATGCCCCCCCCTAAAAAAAAAGAATCACAAGTTAATATCTCATACTATAGTGATACTAAAAACGCTACACCACCTGTACAGTACTTTATTTTTCTCCCTTTGAATGGAGGTCCCTAAACGGGCAGTGGATTATAACTGGACTTGACTAACACCCTAGTTATTCCTATGGGCAGAGGAAATATGCAAAAAAAACCTATTCAGAAAAAGAAAAAAAAATATACACCACCATCCTTTGAGGCCTCCATACTCTCCTTCCTCTTCTGTCCTTGACGAATGCCGCTCCCACTCTGTCCCAGACAATGTCTGTGCTGATATGGACTTTGTCAATGTGACCTACCAAGTCTCACTGAAGACTGAGAACAAGAAGGTCGGCGAACAACACTGTTGCACCAGAGAAAAGTAAAAAGGGGCCATGCAGTTGTCATACTGACCTTAAAGTGGTCTTAACTAGGTCTTCAAAGCTCGCAGTGCAAAATGCATGGCATGCTTAAGGTGTGAAAGAGGTCAGGGTTACTGTACTGTAGGTAGACCGGCTCCTGATGGTAATGGCTGTCTTTCACCCATATTATTTTTGTACAAAGCAGCTTAATCTGTCACTGGGAATATGCAAATATAGTTAAATGTATCTCAAAGGTCGATCTGTCTAGTCTGCTCGGTCGCTGATCATAATGCAGCTGATTCCATCATTTATTTCTTATCAGCAGAATTTTGATTTGTATGGATCAATCTGAGTTCAATATAAGTTTAGAGTCACTATCGATAGGACCATGGTTAAATTGAGTCAGAGAAAAGTTCAAGGCTAAATTTGCATAAATGTGGCAGATTATGTGTGACACTCACCTCCTGGTGAGCTTAAAATGTACAGAATAAAAAAAGGATAAAATCACATACTTTTTAGTTGTGACTGTGAATAGATGTGATTAGAAAAGTGCATCACAGTTTAGGCACCGTGATTGGTTTAGTGATTGGTTGGAGGCTTTGAAGTGTCTTGTAATGTTGGGTTTGTGGTGCCAAAGATAGTAATTTTCATTTTGAAGTCTGTTATTTGACCTTCTTTATATGCTGGAAATAGACACATAAAGAAAGTACTAGTATTGTTGCAAGGAATGTCTTAGAGGTTTTATATCCTGGCTGCTGGTGTCCATGCAAGAAGTCTGATTCTGCAACAATGAAATATAATTTTTACTGGTACATACACTTACCACATCAGCAACCACAAGTACCAGTGAGAGATTTTTGTGAATTTTCAAGTAACAGAAAACTGCTGACACCTCTGGCCCAAATGTTCTCTTTCTGGCTCTTAGGAGAGGTGAAGAGGACTGAAAAATCATAAATTATTTTATCCTTCAGTAAAAGGAGCACTTGCTTTGTGATGATTATTTTTCAGAGTTTCATGGCAATCCATCCAATTGTTTTTGAGTCATTTCAGTCTGGACTGGATAAAGTGGTTGACCAAACTGGGTCATATGTTCCCAGGGTCCTAGCCTTATGTCGAGTTTTGAGTGTGTGTCTCTTGATATAAACCAACATTGCAAGAGACTTGACCCCCGGCTCCAGTGGGAAAGCTGGTGTTGGATTTTTGCATGTTTATTCTCATAAACTTGCAATAATAAATTAAATATAAATAGATGACAGATATAGTTGCAATGATACACTATGAAAAAGAAATCACCATATAGATATTTTTAATGTATGTACATACACATTTTTTAATTTGGCTATTTCTATATGATGTTATAAACTTATAACTTCATATATTCAGAGGATGTATGCGTGTGATAATAATATATTGCCTTATAAGTAACATATATGGCAATATCGCTCTTGACATAGAGCCATATATAACATTTCTGTATGGGTCCAAATGCAATCCATTCAAAAACTATCGAAAACTGTCTTGCCTGCAAATTTGAGGGCATGGTTTTCAAAGAGAAGGACATCAGCAGGCTTTAAGCTGTAGGTGGGTTATTTCAACATTTTGATCAAAAGAAACATACAATGAACATTTGACCTGGGGAGGAACCTTGCTGAGAACATAAAACCATTTGAAAGGTCTCCGTAATGTGTCATGTTAAGAGGACATTGAGCTGGAGAAATCAGGACCATGGAAACATAGGATTCTGGGAACACAGATACACTCCAACCAACCCACCCACTGCACTGTTATATCCTTGCAGCCACACAGCTAGTGTCACTAAAAAGTGACAGGTGTGGCAGAAATCTATTTGCGCTAACAGGGCAAATTTACAGAATCCGGCTCATGCAAATATGAATCAAATCAAGTAATACCCTGTGGGCCTTAGCCACGCTGAAACAAATCTCTTTATGTCCGAGATTGTGGGACCCACAGCAAACAATAAAAGCCATAAATCAAGCCTGTCAAGACAAATGGCACATCCCCCATATAACTTTGATAACATACAGGTGGCACTGGGTTCATCCCATTGTCCATAAATGGGGATGATGTCACCAACAGATGGGACTTCTCTCATTGAGGACAAAGAAACACATGGATACGCACATTCGCACACACAAGTGATGACAAAGTGACTGATAGATGTTTTTAAAGAAACGCAATTTATGCTTGAGGTACGAAACTGTAGGGATTGGGAAAAAAGACCTTTTCCTTTCCACGAGTCTGTATTGGCGACCACTTAGAGCTTCATGCTTGTTAATAACACAGACACACACACACTTGACAGGAAGCTACTAGCTGATTGGTTGGCTGATTAACACTAGCTTGCCTGCTGGTTGAGTGTGCTCCCATCACGGGGAGATTGCTGCAGCCTCTTGTTAACCCTCATTGTATGAAACAACCCAGTGGCTCACCTTCAAGCACACTTACAAGCCTCTTATTCCCAAACCTCTCTCACTATCAACAATTATGTGTGTGTATGTGCTTCTGTGCCCTTGCGTGTGAGTGTGTATCCCTGTCCCTCTCACTAGCTAGGAAGTTAGCAGCAGCAGCTTCGAGAGCGCTTCAATATCCTCTCCCCCTAACCTGATTATTAATTACAGTCTGCCTCTAGCTGACCGCAGCCCAAACACTGTCTAACGCTGTTACCAAGGAGACCGAGACAAGCCATTCACAAACAAGATTCAGGAAACACAGATTTAAGCACGCTCACAGCACAGCAGTTGCTCAGATTTCTTAGTACATTTGTGTCTGTGTTAGTCATTGTGCTCAAAGTATTTTAATCAATGTGCATGCAGATCAAAAGTTATTCACATGGTGAAAAGTGCTGATGCGTAAGTGACACCTGTAACGTGCTTGGCATCATCTCAAAAGCACCATAACTCACTAAACACTCAAGATGAAACCCATCATCTGGTTGCAAAATCATAAGTTGATCTAAGTGACTGAGTGCCAGAAAGTCAGTCATGCCTGAGCTGTGCGGCACTCAGCAGTAATCAACCTGGAGCCGTGCCTGCAGTGAGGCTGAGGGACATCACTCTTTAAATGGGCTTCTGGCAATCAGCTGTGTGTGTGTGTGTGTGTGTGTGTGTGTGTGTGTGTGTGTGTGTGTGTGTGTGTGTGCGCGTGCGCACGCGTGCTTGTATCACACTTGTGTTGAAATGGAGAGCGGATTAAGTACTTGCCAGCAGCAAAATATGGCTTATAATGCTACACAAGTGTGTCCTGTGTTATTTTAGTACTGGCCATACCGTGCTGTGTTGCACTCAGTGACACACACACACTCACACATGCAGTCTGCAAAATGCTTACTGTGTGATGTCAGCCAAGTGTCAGACATCACACAGCTTGCAGAGGAGCCTCTCATCTGCCAATAACAAACGTGAGCTCAGTCTGTAGTAATAAATTCAAAAACATATTAAAGTTACCCTGTGGAAATTTCTTTTAACACAGTTTTCATTCAGATTTTCTCACCAAAGTGTTTTGTGTGTATCCTTGTGTTAACTCCCTTTCCTTTTTTAAAACCTGCATTTGTATCCTCATGTACATGCACTGGATACAAACAACACTGGGACCACTGTCATACAAACATTGCTTCATAGCACTCCTAGTGGTCAAAAACTCCTATTTTGAGATACGGGACTAGGCCACATTCACATCAACCAGTGCACAGAGGGTATGACAATTGCCACTGTGGCAATTTACTGGAAATTATAAACCACTCTGTATTGTGCAGGCCTTCAGAGTCGCTCAATCTGGGCTAGTATTCAGAGTCTCATCATGATGCTGTTTTCCACTTAAATTCCCCTTGTGCAGCTCTGTAGCAGTTTCGTATTCTTTCAACATTATACAGCTAAAAAAACAGCTATTATAATGGCTCACTTCATCCGACTTTAGAAAAGGGAGTGAGAAAGTCTCACCAGACAATAATATTTAGTTCACTGCTCCATGTTCTGTGCTCTTTATGCCAGACTATGCATAATTGTGTTACCTTGGCACCCATAGGTTTTAATTTCAGTCCTGCTACAGGATACCTACCCAAGATAGAGCCTTTTTTCATGTCAGACATTTGTCATAACAGGAAAAGCAGAGGTGTACCTAAAAGCATTAATTGTGGCCCAGTTGCAATGCAATGTCAATGCCACACTGACATCATTAATGCCATTAGTTACACCTGTGCTTTTCCTGCTGTGACATTTGGTGTATGTATCCTTAAGTGTCAAAGGAGTTGTGATTTAATTCTGTGGTCAGTTCTAAATGCACTATTGTCCTGGCGTGTAGTAGCTCTACCTACTTTGCCACAGTGTTTTCATTTTACCAAGTGATAAAATGTCCTCTTTTTGAAACCTCTAGTTCGGCTCCTGTTTTCTCTGTAAGTTGTTTCATGTTGCTTTGAAAAAGTCACATGTAAAAGGGTGATTCTCTGAAATTCATCAAGCTGCCACATTGTGCTGATTGCTATTAAAATGACTCGCCTGAGTAGCTGCCTCTGAAACTTTGATTTAGTCACTTCAAAGTGCTTCTTCATGTGGTGTTCTGTTATTTCGTCCGCCCCCCTGTTGAGTTTGGAACAGAGCACAGTCAAAGCCAATATGCTGCTGGAGATAAAAGAATAGATATATAGATAGTGAACAGATTGGGGAATAAGTGATGATGGCAGGGGAAATGTAAAGTAAAGAAAGCAGATATGGTTAATTCAGTCACTCCTTTCATTTCTGTCCACAAGGGGGAGTGAATGGGACTGCTGGACTCAGGCAATTATGCCTTCACATCATGACAGATGGAACCAGGGGGTTTGTAGGGTGGGCTGCGGTTTCCTCATTGGTAAGAGGGATTAAATGCTAGAAACAGGGGAGGGAACCCTCATCTAAAAAGGGGAGGGATATATGGTGAGTGCTAAGTGCAGAAACAGTTGATTGGCTGTGAGTGCCAGCCAATGAGTGTAAGAGAAGAATAAAGCGACTCGAATGGCGATTAGAAAGTCTCGTCTATTAGCAGCTGGGGGAAGGGAGTTATGAAAAAAGGGTTAATATGAGTTGAGTGTGTATGTGGTTTGGTATTGAATGAATGAACAGAGGGAATGAATGAATGAATGTGTTAAATGAAGGCCTATGTGTGTGTTCAGGGAACAAATATGCAAAGTACATAAAAGTATTTTTCATATATGCAATGTATGTTAATGTATTTTGTACATATAAGAAATCAAAGAATTACCATGACATCATTAACACAAAGTCATTAACAAAACAAACAAGCAGAAACTGCCACTTATATCCCCTCTCCTTTGCCCTCTCTGCACAACCTTCCTATTTCCAGATTGTTGAATTTCAGCTTCTTTCTGTCATATACACCTCTCTGTCTCTCACTATGTCTTCTTGCCCCTTTTCTTGGTGAGGTAGCTCTGGTAGTAGAAGTTACTGAAGAGAGCGATGAGGCTGAGAGAGTAGGCACACACAACCGTGTTCATGGAGTCAGGGAAGTCACAGTCGGCAAACAAGTTGTAGGTGGTGTGGATGGTTACGATGAAAAACTGGAGCTGTAAGAGAGACAGACAGACAGAAAGACAGACAGACAAGAGAGAGAGTGAGACAAATTAAGTGGCAGACTGTCTGGGCTCTCTTGGTACAAGTGGACACAGACAAACCTGGCAATGTAGAGAAAATAGATCAACACCTACTCCTACACAACAGCCTGTGTAAAGACATAAAAAGTTCCTCACCAAAAAGAAAGGAAAAACAAGCTCCCAGATCGAAACAAAATTTAATTTACAAAAAACATCACAACATTCCCAAGGAAGGAGCAAAATACATAATATACTAAAGTATGCAGCCTCATGCAGTTGCATGTGTTTATTGTATAGTAAATATAGTACGTATGTTCAAACACTTTGTCGCCCTTTTTAAAAAAAAAATTTGGAATACTTGTACATTCAAAATATTACACAAAATGCTTCAACAATACTTAATTATGATCATGCCAGTAAAGCAGATTTGAGTCTGAGTTTGAGACAGGAACAAAGAACCTACAACAAGGCAATGGTCACATGGAAGCCATCAGTACACAGAGTGCTCAAGTGATGAGGTTTTTCTGTAGGCTGACATGGAAGTTAGCATCACTCTGGTTGGGCTGTGGAAATACATATCTGATTGGCTTATGAAAAAAACACAATTGTAACGAAGTTATTTATAAACTGATGGCATTACACTGTGAAATACACAATGATGTAATAATAGTTACCAGACCCAATGGCAGACAGCCGGCAGTAACAAGGTAGACAGTTAGCTTTTGAACGTGTTGGTCTTGCAGGCTGTAGCGGTTCATCAAGTGCCTCTCAAAGAAAGTGGCATTTAGTGTCAGCACTTGTGTTAAAGTAACACACTTAGAACTTGTATGGAGTAAATATTGATTTTATATTATTGAGCACTAACTAATGAAAGACTGATTCTGTTGCTGTTTCATGCTAGCTTTCCATAGCAAAAACATGTTGAGTTAGCATGAGCACATGAGAGGAGCATGTGTGACGACTAAAGTGACAAGTGTCAGGACTGTTTAGCTGTCAATGCCTAACATACGCTGTAGAATAATCAATATCCATATGTCTCGTAGAGCCGCTATAGGGTTCAGTTGGGTTGAGTATTCAGGGCATAAGCAGGAACTATGTGTATGAATGAACATGATGGACGTTGTGCATCTATCAACCCCACTCCACACACACCTCCCCTTCCAATGTAGTTAATAATTACCTCTGAGAGAAACAAAAGAAACACCCTCATAAGCACACAAAGAAATACGATCTCCAATCAGCTCAACTATCTCTGCATCAGTTCATCAAATTGTGAAGCCAACTGTTAATGAAGGCTTAGGGGTCATCTCTAAGGTCAGTACAATTATTGTTACATAATGGCGGTCAGCCACCGTACTGACCTATATATACTGCGGCCACATAGAAGCAAAGAAAACCCTACAGGATGCATTGTTTCACCATCAACGCTAAGTAGAAAACAGATGGTCCAGTAGTTAGCTGGGGAGCATCAGTGCTGCTAATCTGTCTAGTTGTGCTAACAGCCAATCAGAACAATGACGGACCAAGCAGGAGGCCTCATGTTAGGCTTGTCAAATTTGAATACTTAGAGCTCATTGAACATGCTTTTTGGACATACACCAGTCTGAATAGAAGTTTATATATAGAAGGAAAGACTTGCCAACATCATAATTTTTTACATACAGGTTGCTAAAAGTGATACATTTTATTCAAATATGCCTAATTATCTTTATGCTACAGGTGGAACTAAAGACTCTCGTTGCTTAACAAGCACCCATAATGCTGAATTATGTTAAAACATAAAAGAGAACTTATCACCAAAATGCATTTTGCTACATTTACATATTAAAGTGCCTCATTTATCGAGACAATGACAGGAATGTGATAAGTGATAACATCCTAAAAACAGAAGGAAAGCAAAGGCAATGACAATGAAAGAACTAAGACCAGTGAGGTTCACACACACACTTGTACTCTCACACACACAAACACACAGAGGCAAAATACTGACCAGCTGCAGGGAGGTGAGGTAACGCTTCCACCAGAGGTATTTGGACATGCTTGGTCCCAAAGCCGCCAGGCCGTAGTACAGATACATCACTACATGAACCAGGGAGTTGATCAGACCAATCAGGAAAGCTATGGACAGAAACACAGGAAGAGTGTCACACATTATGCCCCTGAAATTTTGTGTCTAAACATGTGTGTTCTCCAGTAAAAGACTTCATTTGCACATTTTGTTAAATTTTCATGACATCTTTGTGAGACTGGGCCGGTGGGTAGGCGTGCACTCACACTGGCCACCAGCCACATATTTAACCCCAGCCCACCAATTGAAGATCATGGTGGCGTGATGGTAGACATGGAGGAAGGTCAGCTGACTGTTTTTCTTTCTCAGGATGAAAAATATCTGAAACACAAAAACACACACACGCAGGCACGCGGTGAGATCTTGCAGTCATGTGTTTACAGCACTGCAGACACGGAAATGCAGCACATGCGTAGGTTAGCATGTTCATAAAGAAGATATGCCACTTTATTTGAGAGTTGCAGTAAATACTTTAAGTTTTAAATAACAATTCTTACAAATCTAAATAACTTTTCACTCCTTTCATACTCACAGTGTCACTGAGCTCTATAACTTTGGAGAAGTAGAACCACCAGCAAACTCTGGCCATCTGTCCAACATGGTGAAAAATATCTTATTAGTCTTTTAAAGTGTAATTTTAGGACACACATAGATTTTGTGAGGCACCTTTACAGAATATCATCAAGGTCAAGGCCAATGGAACCTGTGTGTATGGACACATAATAAAAAGTCCAGAGTGGATATTTTTCAAGACATTATTGCATAAAGTGCAGCGTAATAAAAAGATTTACCCTCATGGCCAGTGGGCTGTCACTGTAGTCGACTGGCTGGCACAGCAGACTGTATCTGGCCAACCAGGAAGAGGCTGTGAACTGGAAAGACAAAAGCTGCATTTCACCTCTGCTGTCTCTCAGTTAGCACAGGGATCTTTCATCCCATTTTTGTCACACACAAATTGGATGTAAATGAGTGAAATAAATTCCTGTTTCACTGGCAACTCCCACAATGGACAGGGCACATAAATACTGTGGTATCGCTTGAGACTTAGATCTGTCTGACCTCCATGCTAAGGAGGATTTTTGTCCTGATAAAACTGAAATAATTGATGCCACTTGGGGGCAGTGACCAAAAGCTGACATAGTAACACCTTTGAAGTTGAACAAAACACAACTTCCAGAACTTATACTTCCAGAAGATATACAGTAACATTAACATTCTTTTGGAATTGTGTTTTGGCCACCTGTAAAATGTAAGTCCAATTCTCTATAGCAAGCTCGATGGCTCAATGGAACGATACAAGAGCTGTGAGACTGAACCAAAACTGTAAAGTGTCAGTATGCTAACATACAGTACTTTTCAACCTCGAGACCTCAAAAGTAGGAAAATATAGAGGATAGCCTATCAAAACCAAAGCAGGAGGTCTGAGTTTCAGAGTCTTTGTTTCCTGCAAATCTGGTGACTATTAAAGCATTTTTATGTCAAAGACTTTTAATTTTTTAATTTTTAAAACAGAATAATTTGTCCTTCTGGCATCAATGTATGTAAATCGCTGGCATGGATTAATTCTAATCAGTCTCATTCAGTAATTTCATTGCATTGTGTGACACATCTTACAAAATGCATGCTCCTTTCCTTTAAAGCTCTAAGATATGGCAATTCTTGTCAGAACGGGAGATGCCAGGAAACATCTGGCGTGGTTGTCTTGTTGTTGTGATGGAAACAGTAGACTTTTAGGGTCATTGCGCTTATACGAGCTTTACACACTGTCAGAAACACAGTGTGATAATGAAAGGGGAACAAAAGGTGTGAAAATTTGTCATAAATCTGGAGGAATATGAAAAGAATTGTGACCTCAGGAGGAAAGTGGAGATGGCAATGAAAATCAGGAGTCTCAAACCAAGACAATGTGCTAACAGATGCTATAAAGCTCTGTAGAGCTAAGCTGAACTGCAGAGTCAAGTGGTTACTCTCAGTAGGTTTGTCACCATGAACAACAGCTTTCACATTACTCATAGTCAATTGATACATTGTGATTAAAAATAAAGACTTGACATCTTTTTGCACTTGTTTTCATACCAGCTTGGATGATTTATGCCACAGCATCCAGCTTCCTATCTACACACATCTCTTACAAAAGTTCCCACATACAGTACAGTCGTACCTCATAGAACATGTATGCAGACAGGCAGACCATGGCAAAGTTGTAAACTATCAGGACGGGTTTAAGGTTGATCGGCTGCCTTTTCTCCATCAGCTTTGGCCCCAGCCATACAATGACCAGGTAGCACAGAAAGATACAGCTGATTGGCGCAGGAGAGTAGACCAGCGGCCACTTGTCTGTCCTCTTGTCTATATGGAGAGAGATCAAGAGAGATCAAGCAAAGATTGTGCTAATGTGCTAACAGTATGTCATTGAACTACACCAGTCATTAGATTAATAACGTGAAAATTAAGACTTGCCTCCATTTTCCAGAATCCCCAGGTAGAATAATTGTAATTTTTGCCACATGGTGAGGGCCTGAAAACCCTGAGCATGAGCAGGAGAAACTTTTATTAGCTCGTAAGTACAAAACTGTTGAAAATGTCATTTGGGCAAGGTCCATTTACAAAAATAGCTTTCAAGGCCAGAAATGGAAAATTTATTGATTAAATGTCCAGACAGGGAAAATAAAGTTTTTCATGCACAATGCAAGTAGAATTTTAAACATAAGATTTTATTGTACTGACTTTATTTTACTTTCCCTGCGCTTTCTTAGCTCTGGTACTACTAATGTTAACATCAATAGCAGTTTAATGTATCCTGCAAAGGTGCAGTCAAAGTTGAATCTCCATTTCAGTGGACATTAAAATTGCACTCTGTTGTATTGTACTGTAACAAGGTTTTGGTCCTGCAAACTTAATCACAGCCATGTAATTAGGAAGATAAGTAGTGAAGCAGTGATACAAACTGCAGCAGTTTATAATGGTATGAAAACAGTCTAGCAGAAAATAGCAGAAAAGTATTTCAAAACAGCAGACTTTTTGCATCTTAGGTATAGAATAACACCCCTCTGCAAATTTGATTAAACCACTCAGAGATGATCTGGATTATAATTCAAGGATTATGTTCACTAATCCGAACGTATCTCTTGATCATGGATAATAACTAATAATCCCTTTGATGAAGGCTGCCTAATGTGGACGACAGGAGGATGAATTTCCATGTATGATTACCATGTGAAAGTGCTGCCATCTAGTGTTTGCCGATGAACGCTTCACACACAGCAGGTCAGTTACTCCTCTCCCTCATCTTCCTGTACAGTGTATTTCAGATAGACTTTGCATGTGTTTTGTGGGTTGTTGTTTTTTTTTTTGAGGAGTTGAGTGCCCTCTTGTGGTATTGATCAATTAATGAGCTGGGTTTTGGTCTTCAGTATTTGTCTATGAATGTAGAAATTCCAACACAGTTTTTGGTAATGTCTCTGGGATTTGAGGGGGATTAATGAACAGTTTTAAATTCTAAAATTATGCACAAATTATGCTTGATGTGCCCTGAAGGTTATTTTTGCCTTTTTTGAATTACATTGGAATTAAATTACTTTCTAGGCAAAGAAACATTCTATTAAATGCTGCATAAATAACGGGATCCAGTATTTCTACACCAACACTACATCCTGGCAATGTGAGGGATAATTTAAACAATATTTAGGGAGGCAAGACTTACAAGATATATAGTGAACAGTTCAATTAATTCATTTTGATAGCAAGAATGAAATATAACAGGCTTCTCTGTGATGGTTGCACGAGGGGAGGGACTGCAAAAGGTGGATCGTCTCTGCCTCAGCAAACGTCTCTTCCTAAACATCTCACAGTGGATCAATTTCCTGAAGCTTCGAGGAACAAAGTCTTTTCAAAAGAGGAAGCTCCAACAGATATTTTTCCATCAATGTTTTATACTCCCCCACTGACTATAAGTGAAAGCACTAATTACTATATTGGTAGGAGCAGCAGGCTGTGTGGACAGGGATAAGTAGTTTAGCCTCTGCAGGAGCTTCCTCACTGGGATTTACAAAGGAAAATCCCCAACATGGCCAGGCTTCTAGAACCTGCTGAGTTTTATCCACGAGGTTTAAGAACTACAGCGCTGCTAATTGGAAATCTGAAAGAACATTTTCAAGACAGATATATAAATATATATTTTAATTATTGGTAATTTTAGCAACATCATGGGTGCAATCACCATAGTTTCAAAGACAATAGCCATCTTTGCATTCTGCAATACTCTGCAAGAATCACAGTATACAAAGCTGTTACTGTTCATTCAGTCTGGTGTTTAGACAGAGACCCTACATGCAGATAATCCTGGGAAATTATGACAGCCAATGATCTTTCAGTTGTATTACCTATGTTTAACTGAACTGCAAGAATCAACATATACTTAAATATTTCATGTGAAATATTCTTTCTTTAGGACCTGACATCTTTAGGAAAGTGACCTTACCTTCATCCTGATGGTGACTGTTAAGATTTTCTTCTCCTCAGCTCTCCTCAGTCAAAGCATGCTGCATCTCAGTCGTGTCTTAAGCAGCACTGAGGTAATCCACCTGTTCTCTGGAGGGAAGGGTGTGTGTGTGTCCAGCATGACATATGGCACTGTGTTCCTTTATTCTAGCATAGCAGGTCAAGTGCCTGCCATCTAAATCCCAGTTCCAGTGTTATTCAGAGTACACATGATTGTAACTATAAGGCCGGCTCATTTCCAGTATTCTTCTTGTCATAACAACATTATTTTTAATTACTTTATTATGATGTTCAGACCATTTGGGGGTTTTCTGAATTTCCTTTTCTGCTGTTCAATGGCAAGTAATTTCTTCTACTTTTGTTAGTTTGAACTGATCAAACCCATGAGATGCAACTTGTTCAACACTGACGGTAGGCAGATTTTGTTACCATTGGATAGAACCAGACTAACTGATGTACGTTTTATCCAGCTCTTGGGAAGAAACCAAATAAGCCCATTTCCCAAAATGTTTGACTTGTCTTTTAATGTCTCTCTATGGTGAAAAGGGATCACTCTTTATGTTCGTTTGTTTGTTTGTTTGTTTAGTCATAAGGACTTTCTAGTTGGTCTATTAGTTGTTTTGCCTGATCTGGCTCTCTGTCCCTGTCTTAACTTCCCTGTGTCCCTGTGCTCACTTCATCCAGGCCATGCGATCTCCTCTGAATTCCCAGACCTGTCATACTCAGACCATCCACTAGATGCCCTCAGACTCTCTTGGTCACCTGACAGCCCTCCTGCCAACACACCTATTCCCACTCTCCCTCACCAGCCTTGTGCTTTCTAACACTATGGAAGCCCATTTCCACCTGTGTGATGATAAAAAAAAAAAAAAAAAGCATTATGTTTATCATTTTAATGAAAACTTTGCTCAAAATAATGAGTTGGTATCTCAGAATATTGAGAAACTTTCTCAAAATAATGTCTTTCTTAGAATAATGCCTTGGTATAATTATGATATACTAATTAATTTATCACTATTTTGAGATACTAACTCATTATTTTGAGAAAGTTCTAACATTTTTAAGATATTATGTAATTATTTTGAGATATTAAGTCATTATTGTGAGAAGGTTTCTGATTATTTAATTTATATTGTATTTTATCTTATTTTACTGAAATTAAATTTAAGATTTCATGTAACAATTAAATTAAATTGAACTGAGACTATGACATTATTTTTGAAAAGGTTTCTGATTAGAAAAAATAATACAATCTTTTTTTCTTTTTCTTTTTTTGTCATCACAGTGGAGGAATGGGCTTAGATAATAACTGGTCCTTTCCCACGCCCTGCTTGCGAGGTCATAAAAGTCACACAAGAAGATATATTGCAACTTTTTAGGACACCTAGAAGCAATCAATTTACATATGTATTTTCTTTTTATTGTAGATCAACAACCTGAAGGTTAATTCCTGTCTAAGTAATTAATTGGAAGCAAAGTAACAAATCCACAGCAAATATGCAAAGTTGATTAAATGGAGCAATGAACAAAATGTTAATCCAGTAATACTGTATGTAAGACAAGTGCAGTATAGGTGAGCAATACTGTTTTTGCTGGTTTGATTTATAATATCTAATTTTTTTTTTTTATTAGTACTCATCTATTTTATTAAACCACTCCCCCAGTTGCTTGCAAATATTCAAATGAATAAAGCACAGCACTTGTTAAATGTACATAGTGATGTAGTAGCACAGCATATCACTTCCAGATCCTGCACGAGACAAGATTAACAGATCCAGAAACTGAACTAGAAGAAAAATGTTTGGACAGTAATCTGACTAAAGTTATCTCAGCAGCAGTGTACAACATCCTCAGAATCTGTCTGGGTGACAGTAACCATCAGTCCACCCAGACTCTCCACACACATCCATCTACAGCTTCCTGCAGGCAGGTTTCACACTGTAGACTTCATTAATGGGAGAAGACGAGGTAGCATGGCTACATTATCCAAACAGATAAGTGAGGTGTGGAGATGCTAGCAGAGAAACCACAATCTGATCAATGCTTAAACAGATTGGACTGCTCAGTGAACTGCTGCCATCAAAGTAAAAACACTGTAACAAAAGTGAAACATGAAGTAAACCCATTGTAAAGAAGTAGCAAGTAAAAACACTAGTAATTTAACTGGAATCCTAATTGTCAGCATGATCACTGTGGTTGCCAGGATGCTGCTGCTGCTGATGATGATGATGATGATGACGGGGGTGATGATGGTGAGAATGAGAGTGATGGTGCTGAGGATGCGAGTGGTGATGATGACTGAGATGAAGATTCTGAGTTTTATTCTGACTTGTTTCATGCTGATGTTGGGACTGATTGTGGTGAGTGGTGTGGTGTTGGTGGTGGGGATGATGATGATTATGGCGATGATCGTGGTGTCGGTGGTGATGAGTCTCTACAGGAGCTGTGCCTTCCACCTCTGGCTCCTCAATTTCTGTCTGATTTGCAGTTGCATCTGTGAAGTTGTGACTTGATGAAGTGGAGTTAGCCTGGGGATGATTAAATACGTTTTGATTAAATTTTAGTTTTTAAGCTTAAAGGTGCAGTAACTGTCTTTATTCGGTCACTCAGGCAGCAAAACAAGCTAAAAACACACTGAAATGTTATTATACCATCCAATCGCTATTACAATTTAAACATCCAGCAGACATAATGCCATTATCATTTATTTGGAGCTGAGTTTTTGAACAATATTCAGTAAGCTATGTTTTGATGAACAACTCCTGAGAAAAATATCTTCCTCTTGAACTGCTATATGCTCCACTTTGTTCACCAGGTAGCTGCTAACCTTGTCTGCCTTCTAGTTGGTGTTGGTTGGATAGTGTACAGTGGGTTTATCAGAGTTTAACAGCAGCAACAACATCAATAGAGATGGGGTGAAAAGCAGGGTTGGGTGAAAATTCTGAGTAGGTTTATCACTATGATTGAACACTTTCACATTACACACAGTCATTTGATCCATTGTTAACATAAAAACATTTATAAGTGAGGGTGAAAGCCATTTGTGTGTTTGCAAGCATTTGCATGTGTGTTTTGTGAATACTCACAGTGCAGTTGCAGATGTTTTTATGATAAGTGGCTCTGATTGCAGCCTCTACATAGACGTAATGCAAGAAACTGTAAGGCAGCACTATGTGGAAGGTGAGCAGACCACACCTAGAGAAAACGGAGAAAGAGAGAGGGAGAGAATCAAAATTTAGATGAAAATCAGTTTGGCCCCTTCAAAGCACATTCTGTTTTGTATTCCCTACTGTCCATGCTCACATCATGAGATAGTTGTATTCATAGTGATCTCATTAGTATAATCAGGAATTTGGTGACTGGAGATATCTGCTATTGAAGCAGAGCAAAAACTGGCAAGCCAAGCGCACCTGGACTAATATTTTATGCATTTTGTATTTACACTGATCAAAGAGCTGAACCTTACTGGGGTTGTGAAATAACGTAATAGTAATTTGATCCCTAGGCTTTACCTATCATAGATCAAGAAGTCATCTTTGTCACCATCCAGAGCCTCCCACACGTCATCTTGAAAGGGTTCCTGCTGGTAGACAGGAACATCAGGGGGCGCTCTTCTCTTCAGCTCCCAGAACATCGCTCTGGAAATAGCCTCGCGCTCATTTACTATCATAAAAGACACCTCTGTCAGGTTGCTGCGGTTCAGCTTGTCACGCAGGCCTCCAATTCTACAGAGAGAAAGACAAAAAGTGAAGTAAGTAAGAGTCCTCTGAAGTGACTGAATGTGCTGCAAATTAAATTGAAATTCAAGATACTTGACATTTGTGTGATACAAGGTTGATGTTCAAGCCATGCTGATAAAAAGCATTTCTATTTAAACATTATATTTTTGTATCTTTGATACTGAAACATCTTCCAGACTTTTGGAACATGTAATATCCCAACATGTTTCAGTATTTCTTAACCTTGTTACACATTTTGAATAATTTTCTTAATGATTTAATCTTCCCTTTACATTTTTCACCGTGTCTATAAGTGTGTTTTCTTACTTGGAGGCCTGAGTGAGACAGAACTGTCAGCTAGCCTTCAGTAGCGCCACCACGACCACATTTCCCAGCAGCTTTTGCATGGGTGCATGTCCCTTTATCGCCCAGTGGGGGGCAGGTTGGCAGATCCTGGAGGCATCATTATCTCCCTCTACAATCAGAGTGACATGTGAGGCCAACAGCAGACCTGGCAGGGCCGCGTACAGCCACAGCGACGAGAGACAGCGCATTGTCTCCCCCCCTGGCTGGCTGGACTGAATCTACCTGATGAGGAAGACATACATTCATTATTACATTGTCACACAGCTGCTACATGTAGCACTTTAAACATCATTAAACCATATTTTGATACGTGCATGTAATTAAATAAAAATCGAAAGAAGTAAAAGTCATGAATTCAGTGACTGTGAGTCATCATCAATCTGAGATCTTCACCAAACTTTTGCCAAAGCTTCTACAGTCTATATAATTGCAACGATGAGGACATAAATGCAGACTGCAGACTACAGCAGGGCAGCACGTGCACAGTCTGGGATGAAAAGCAGATTCAGTCTTTGGCAGGTTTCCCCAGCCCTGAACCAAATGTCCTGTCAGTCTGATCCCCAAATAATTAAAAGAGTAAACCCTCATTGTCTCTCTCATCGCATGTGGAGATAATCTGCAAAAACAGTTTATTATGGGGTAAACAGCCAACAGACAGAAGAATGTCAGGGCTAATGGGACAGACTGGCTGGGACAGAGAGACAAAGAGAGGCTGGGACAGAGACATTTACAGCCACAGTGACGTCCAAAATGTCTGCGCAAACACATAAATGTGCCCTTTTTGGGACTCAATATAAAATTATTCAAAGGTAAGTTAGAAATTGCAAATCTGATCTAAATGAAAATGTCAGTGTTTGGAAATAGCACAACTCCAGTTTAACCAACATGAAGGAATTGCAATTGTGTGTAACATGTGCTGTGGCTACCTGCTGAATTTAGATTAAGTGACTAAAATTGCAATCAAAAGATTAATGAACTATTTTGAAGAAGCGTAGTTATAGAAAAAGGAAAAAAAAAAAGAAACCTACCCCTCTAATGCAAAAATGTAAAATCATATATAACTGGGTAACATATTTATATTTGCCTCTCAAAATAAAAGACTGACAGTTATTAACTCACATGAGCCCAAGAAGAATCGCTGTCCAAACTTACCTCTGTCCACTCTCTGTCCTGTGACCCACATAAACACGGGCAGTGAACCCCTGTTGTTTTTAAAGCCTGTGGGGTTGACTAAGCACTTCCCCCAAATTAAACAGAGAGAGAGACAGACACAGTAAGAGAGAGAGAGAGAGATAAAGGGAGAGAGAATAGCGTAAAGACCCTTGTTGTTGCTGTTCCTTGTTGGACTTCAATTTGAAACTGGCTAAATCACCAGTGCATTTTATTATATGTATTTTTTAAGGTATATGCACAGGAATTTTGACATACAAACAGGAAAAGCAGGTCAAACTTATAACATTAGATTCCATTCAGGTTTACCATCCCCCAGCCCTGTTATCACACACACTGTGTGTATGCATGCTATACTGTATATACACCCATCAGCCAGAACATTAAAACCACTGGCAGGTGAGGTGAATAACGTTCATCATCTCGTTTCAATGGAATGTTCTGCAGGGAAACCTTGAGTCCTGGCATACACACTACAAAAACTGCTCAGAAATGGCCCAAGGAATGTGACAAAGTGCTCAAGGTGTCAACCAGGCCTCCTAATCGCCCAGATCCCAATCTGAACAAGCATTTGTGAGAGAGGCCGGTCTCCCAGAGGTACCCCTGATCCACAGTGGGGCCTCCTTGGATCAGACTTGGCTTTGACCTGTTGTAGCACAAATGTAGGACCTTTGGGGGGTGTCCTGTGGCGCCTGGTACCGGGGTGTTGGCAGGGGATCCTGTGAGTCCTGTGGGTTGTGAGGTAGGGTGCCAGCACATCCCACAGATGCTCCATCAGATTGGGATCTGGGGAATTCACAGACCAGATTGACGTCTTAAGCTCTTGGTCTTGGTCTGCAACAGTGTTTGGGTGGGTGGAGTGGCATGAATGCCACCTGAAACCCAAGGTTGCCTAGCAGAACATTACATTGAAACAAGACGATCAATGTTATTTACTTCACCAGCCAGTGTTTTTTTTAAATCAAGCATTTTATTTAAGCATACCGACTTATTTTCAAGTATTAGTATTAGTCTTCCCCCTCTTGTACCTCTGTCATGGGCTCATATTTAGTAAGCTATGAACCTTATTATTTGGAGATTCACTTTATTTATACTCATTGTTTATACTCAGAGGACTATCAGAAGGATTTTCCTTTTGAGACTATTTTAATCCTCAATCAGATCATACTCAACCTGACTTTGCAATGTCAATTTAGCACTGTCTGCACAAGAGCACATGTACTGTAGTTACACTTCCATATGACTTTTCATGCTTTGAGCCATGTTTGCAGCTGGTTCTACAGTTGGTCATTCAGCCTTTCTGTCATTTGGTTCACCAAAGTGATGAAATATCACAGCAACTACTGGATGGATTGCCATGAACTTCTGTACAGATGTCTCTTATGCCCAGAGGATGAAGCCATATGACTTCGGTGATCCTGTTACTTATTATTGCATCACAGGCAGTTTTTACTTATCCAGTGAAATATCTCAACATCTACTTGATGGATTGGCACAAATGTATTTACAGACATTCATGGTCCCCAGAGAATGAACCCTAATGAACTGTGAGCCTCTGACTTTTCATCTAGCACCATCAGGTCCAAACTTTAGTCAGACTACTGTTTAGTTTATGAGAAATATCTGCACTAATGATACTCCCGTCCACCTCGACTGTACTTAGTGTTAACTGGCAAATGTTAGCATGCTGACGTGCAAAACTAAGATTTAAAAATACCCGTTACACATCAGCACATTAACATTGTCATTAGTAGGTCACGCTCATTTTCTGCTTAGTTCAAAGCACCTACATCCCTACAGAGACCCAAGCGTGACTGTAGACTCCTATTTACCATCAGAAGAACTTCTTGTACATGATATTGATCTTATTACTGAGTATATTTACTTTACTATGCATGACTCATGCTTCAAACTGTGTAGAGGTGAATGCCACATGTGCCAAACTAAACCACGGTTGCACTTTTGTAAGAGGCAAGGGGCCAAAATCAATCAACAAATAGCACGACACAGTCAGAGTAACAGACTCACAGTGGAGAGATGTATTGTCGGTCAAAAAGGCTGATGTAAACTTTACTGTATAGACATGCACTGGAAAGCTGCACTTGTCAGTCTTCACAACTCTCTATGCAACATTTGTAACTTGCCGTATGAATGTTGCAACCTTAACGTTACTAGACCTCATTTTGCAGTTCAGCTCAGGTAACGAGTCCACTGCACAACAAATATCTAATCTCTCATGTGAGTTATTTGGTCAAAGTCTAACGTGAGCCAAAGTAAAGTGTCATTCCTTGTTTTAAGGAGGGTAAAGATAACCTGGAAAGAAGATACATACATTACCTGATAGGCCAGTGTGAGTATTTAGTTATTTCAGTGGTATTTAAGGAGACTTGTGGTTAGTTATTTTTCCGTGAGCTTTCATGTCAGTTGTACTGTAACCAATGTAGTGATGGCAACAATACAGTTTATCTGTCACTGATATGCAATGAAAAATACAGATAATTCTTTACAGTCACTTTATTTACTCACAGTCCCAGTGTGGTTTTGGATATTGAATGTTATGTGACTAACTGTGACTCGCCTGAGCTTTTTTTTGTACCCTTTGTGGGTAACTACAATTGCACTGCAACACTTCAAGCCAGAAATTCACACTCTCTCTAGTGTAGAATCAAACTACTGATAGGGGGGTTTACTTATAATTCCTTGTTGACTGTACACAGCTCTAAGGGTGTGCTCCCTGACACATTCTATAATTTAACACTGAAAAACAGCAAAGTGTCAATTTGGTGATTTGATCAATATAGATGACAGGATAGGATATCAACTCTAATGTTGTTGACAGCATTTGGATGACTTGTAGAGACTAGACCCCATTGATTATAAATGCAAACACTCTCCTACACACTCACTTGTATCCCACTTCTGCACTACTGCTTTACACACACCATCAGATGATAAATACTTTGGGTGAATTCTAACAAAAACAAAGCTTGCATAATGTACAGGACCTGTTTATAGTGTCAAATATTTACATGCCATATGCCTCATAATATCGTAATACTCAGGCTACCTAACCAAGAATATAGGTTTATCTGCTCCCAGTACATCTGAGTATCCTGAATATTATTAGGATGTTGTTGTGCATGTAAACACAGTCGGTGAAACACGTTAAATTAGTTGTACACACAAGCAGCACAGTCAATAAGCTTTGTGAAAAGTGTGTTTTCACTTTGCACACTCCTTTGTAGTCTTCTTATATCTCCTCACGTTGCAGCACAGACTATAGCTCAGCATCTTTGTAGTAAAAAACACCATAAGCATTACCATAGGCTAACTGCAAGCCCCAGCATCTCACATCAGTTGAGCAAAGCCATGTCGTCATGGTGCAGATCACAAGCACAACTCAAATGAGTCAATTCACAATCTGTCAAGCGATGCATACATATATATTAATGCTTAAGTCTTTCGAAGATGAAATATAGGACACATAGTGTGCTCATGTTCCACTCAGCAAATTCTGCACATTCCTGCCTTGAGTCAAGAGTCTTAAAGTCACGCAAAACGCTATAATCAGGATAAAACACCAATCAGTTCCTCCTCATCATTGTCCACAACACCTTCTGTGGGACTGTCACAGGTGGCCATGAGTCCCAGGCCCAGCTCTGCAAGCTCCTCACAGCTCATGTCAGTCGTTACCATGATTTTAGTTTCCAAGCGGTTACATAGAGTCCTGTAGGAAGGCAAAGGGTATCCCAGCTCCCGTAAGTACTCGTAGCCTTTTGTGCCAACTGCACAGCGGATTTTTCGTGCTTTCATGATGGTCTCTGGAGACCAGACAGCACGTCGGGAGCGCTTGGTGAGGGACAGGGCACGAATCTGGTCCTCGTACAAAAAGTTCTGGAGACCTTTCTCGATCCGGTCCAGCCGATACAGACGCTTCTTCATCTCCTCTGCCTGCCAGAGAAGAAAACAAGTTATTAGGGCTATTTATGGAACATTTACACGTGTGGTTCCCTAACTGATTTCTTGTCTCAATTTCAGTGCCCTTTCAAAGGAAAAAAAAAAACAACAAAAACTAGGAGAGTAACTTGTTGAAAGAGACAGTGGGAGCCGTCCTACCTCCTTCTGAAGCCTTGCCGTGTGCTGCATCTCCTGCTCCAGCTGTTTCTTGAGGAGATGACACTGTGTACAAGGCTGCTGGTCCTCAGCGGTCCTGTCTGCATCCTCCTCCTCGAGGCCGGGCAGAGGGGTCCGTCTGGCATAGCCGTGGTCCCCGAAATTCAGCTCCTTCTCCACTACACACACACACACAAAGTAATGTCTAACTAGTATTGTGCTGAGTCTTGTGTTTTGCGTCTGTTGCATTTTATATACACCTGAACTAACAAGCATGCATTCTTCATGTTTAAATATGGATCAAATTAAGTGATATTTCCATCCCTTTTCTTTGTACATTTACCTGGTTCAGGTTTCATGGGCAGCAAGATGTATGGAATAGTGACTGCAGGGTAAGGAGGGTCTCCAATACTGAACAGAGTGGGGATGGCATTGGGCTTCAGCTTCTTTCCCCCAGCTGGAGACCTCGCTATCTCCTCAAACTGGCTCTGCTCAAAATGGTCCTTGGGGGGAACAGGACAGGAATGCAAAAACACATTATTCAAACTAGTGATGCACCCAAACACAGTGAGTGCAAATTTCAAATGTGGCAGAGGGAAAGTAATGTTAGAGAGTGACAATCAACTGAACCCAGAGAATTATTTACCATAGTAAATTAATATAATCCTGCACTCTTTTGATGCATTGTCATATCAAGTTTAACTTTGGGTCTTCCTCTGGGCGTATGCATTGTCTCTGTAACAGTGCTTTAATAGATTAGTGCCAGGTCACAGGCATACACATCTGTGTGACCGCAGCTACCTGACAGAGTCTGGAGTGAGGAGTTGGCTCGAAGTCACGTCGACAGTTCACCACCCATTTCTTCTTACGAACAGGGTCTTTGGGGAACCTGAAGAGCTGTTTACCTATGCTGGTTGAATTGGAGCAGTTTGGCGCGGAGCAGCCTCCCATTGCGGAGGTTCAAACAAACAGTACAGCTAAATTTAGCAAACGTCAGGATAGCTTGGCTGCCACTGAAGCTCAGCTGGGAATTTTAGTCATTACTTTCAGCTAACTACATGCGCGGTGTGAAGACAAGAAAAAGTTACAGTAGCATTAAACGTTAACTCGTGGAAACCGGAGTGCCGTCCAGCACACTTTTACATTGTATTTCATAGATAAAATTTAAAATAATTTATCGTGGATAAAATGTTTCTGACTTTGTTTGAGCCAAAATGGCGCACTTCACCTCGACAGTTAATTATAGTGACGTACTGTTTATGTGTGTCTGTCGTAAACGCCTGCTTGAAATGTTTCTTTCAAAGCAAAAAGTCAAACGGAGAATTAAAATTTAAACATAAATTACACAGTTGCCATTTTAAAACTCATATTCATTAATTTTAAGAGCTCTGTGCACGCATTTATCAGCAAAAGCTTTTTATTTGCGTTCAGGTAATAGTCCTACTACTATGGCTTTTTTGTCACAAGACCCCAAAGCACGTTGAAATGTTTACGGTGGAAGTGCTGTTAGGTGTCGACTCGAATAAGTGCCAATAGATTAAGAGCTAAAATAACTATCGAATGTGTGAAGATAATATAACAAGTAAGCAACAAACAAGAGCTCTGCACAGAGCATCTGACAATGAAAGCGTTTCCTGGGTAGTTAGCTAAACTAGCTAATATTCCGGGTAGCCGGTGGGAACTGCTGAAAACGTTTCAGGCGCGATTAAGAGCTGTTTGCTTTCTATACAATAAAACATGGTGTCTTCACTGATAGTCCCAGTTATCGATGTCCAGAATGATAACTTCAAAGAGCTTTGGCCTGCCATGGTGATCGCCATTAAAACATCGTCATTCGTTGCACTGGACACGGTAAGTGGAAGTGTGTGTGTGTGAGAGAGAGAGAGAGAGAGAGCGCGTCTGCCCGACCAGCATGCACCAGAGTTTAATTACCCTGTTAGCATTTTAAGTAATGCGAGAAGTGGTGAAGGGAGGTGGGATCCAACATGTGAAACATTGAAGGCAAACACACACTACCTACATTAGATTTAATTATCAGAAACACACCTTTGTGGTAACATTTCACTTACAGAATTGCAATCAAACACTAAATCAACTATTCATCCTTATTTGGCATAACGTTAACCTTAATTTCCAGCTCAGATACACCCCTCTCCATCCACTGCTTTACATTGGCTTTAAAAGAGATTACACATCTTCAGGCCCCTTTCCTAAGTGTCTGCAAGTGGTTCAAGATGGGAAGAGGCACAGTGGGCCAGTGCCTTCTTCTGGGTGGCTGAAAGCAACAGCACTAATAAAAAAGATGGGCTATAGACATAAAGGAGAGGAGAGAGAAAGAAGAAAAGAGGAAGGCTAACTAACTTATTGTTGTGGTTGTGGCAGATATTTATTATTGCTATACTGTTAATACTGTTTCCTCTTCTTTCTCCTCCCCACCCATTCCATATTTCTTTCTCCATCCACCAACCTATCCAGTTCATATATAAATATGCTGACACATATCACTGACTCTCATACACGCATGCACACAACTCAGCCTTTCCTCAACAATACTCAAACCTCGTCTTTCAGAGTGTGAACATTTGTCACCACAGGCGTCATCGTCACTGCTTTCTCACACTCATTTGTTCATTTTTCTGTTCCCTGTGTTAGGAGCTGAGTGGTCTTGGAAACAGGAAGTCCTACTGGCTGAGTAAGTGAAAACATCAGCTGTTCTCTCTGCACTTTTTTCCAACACACACTCACCTGAAAGAGGTTGTTGTGTAAGAAGCCATGGATGTAAACTATGCGGTTTTCAGTCAGTGTCATGCCATCTGACCAGCATATTATATTAGTGTTTATGTTTCTGTCCATTCGCCCTGACCCTCGCTGTCATGTTTCAGATCTATAGAGGACAGATACAAAGCCATATGCCATGCAGCTCGCTCTCGCTCCGTTCTCTCCCTGGGAATCGCCTGTTACAAGAAACTGAATGACAAGGTACAACAAGATTCTCCAAATGCATAAGCTTGTGGATACAGCTGTCCAGTAGGCTTGGGCGGTATTACGGTTTACAAGGGTATTTAGAAATCCTGACAATGTTTTCCAATACCATCATAAATACAGGTGCTCTTCTCTCTAACAGACTCACGGTATGTAGTGCAAAGCTCACACCACCAGAGGTCAGTGTCCAGTGTCTACTGGTGGAACAGGCAGCTGAGCTGACACACCATGACTTTGAGTGGTGGAAGAATAAGTTGCAGAGCTGTATCCAGCCAGCAATGGCACAGAGAGATGCCGTGGGGGAAAACAGCATGTTCTTTTACATCTAACTCAGTGAATTAATTAGCACCACACACTCATACTGTCATATACCGTGGTAAAATTTCAGAAAGGTATGAAAAATTAGATACTGTCCAAGCCTACTGTCCTTATACTTTTGTCCATATACTGTAATCAAATTGTTATTTTATATTTCTGATGAGCATGACATTTACACGAAGAGGAATGCTAATTAGATGGTTCTTACACATAAGTAATTTATGGGTGTCTATCTTGTGCATGTCAGATAAAAGAATTTGCCACAGCAGACTTCTGTGTTATGTATGTGAAGTTCATCCTATGTCTTCTTATTTGATCTCTTCCCCAGGCTGCAGACACGTACCTGGTCCAGGTGTATAACCTCACCCTGCTGTGTTCAGAGGAGTACATCATAGAGCCTCAGTCAGTCCAGTTCCTGGTTCAGCATGGCTTTGACTTTAACAAGCAGTACGCCCATGGAATCCCATACAACAAGGGCAATAATAAGGTGGTGATACTTACATGCTGATCTGTACTGTGCTGTGTGTTCTGAGCCCACTCTGGTCTCTATTGTACACCTCTGTTACATGTGTGGATCCACTGAAGACTTTCTAGTTATCATATATTAAAGTGTTATATTACATCACCAGTATAACATACAACAGGACGCTGCAAAGGATAATTGACCTCCCTCATGTTATTTGTTTCATCTTATTTGGTTTGATTGTCGTTTCTCTCTCTACCTTATATGTTAGGGAGCATCAGACGACCAGGGCGTCCACATCCGGGCTTTATTCACTGAACTGCTGCGTGCCAGGAAGCCTCTAGTGCTCCACAACGGCCTCATTGACATTGCCTTCCTTTACCAGGTACCATCAAGTTATTAAGTTATTTTACTGTTTAGGTTCATTTTTTTCTGATCTGTAAATGGTATGTATTTTATTTGCAGAAGGTGAATACCAAATAGATTTTTTTTTTTGCAAATGAGGTAAATGATAAACGCTGACTGAATAGTTAAAATCTGCAAATTTGTTGCTACAGCAAAACTTTCTGCACTTCTTACACTGTTACCAAGTCGTTGTTGGTGTTACAGCTGCAACAACTGGTCAGTTACACCATTGGTTTGCTGATGAACTTCATTTTCTATAATTGTAAACTGAATATCTTTAGGCTTTGGACTGTTTCTTGGACAAACTAACATTTGCTTGTGTCATCAAGGTCTGGGGGGGAACTGATAGACATCTTAAAAAAATATTTTCTTACATTTTATAGATGAAACAATTAATCCCAAAATTATTTGCAGATAAATCACTGATGAAATGTCAAACAAAATATGGACAGACATTGCATATAAATCTTTCAAAATGGTCTTTGTCAAGTGTTCAAGTGTTACCGTCAGCTGGTTAAAAACAAGAAAGTGCACATGTATCAGAGTTCCCATATCGTATTTTAAATCTCATGTCTTTCTTAGAGCACACTGCACTTGTGTTTTTTAACATTATGGATTTTGTCTTTTTCTCTCCCAGAGTTTCTATGCGCATCTGCCTGAGCGCTTGGCCACCTTCACAGCCGACCTGTCTGAGATGTTTCCTGCTGGTATCTATGACACCAAATATGTCACTGAATTTGAGCTCCGGCTCACTGCATCCTATCTGGAGTACGCCTATAAGAAATGGTGAATATACGCATATAGTATCAACACACTAGAAATGTGTGTGTGTGTGTGTGTGTGTGTGTGTGTGTGTGTGTGTGTGCGTGTGTGTGTGTGTGTGTTTGTGTTCACATTTTTATAAGTGTCAAAGTTTTAAACTATCAGTTCTAATCGATGTTAATGTCACTCTCTATTCACTCATTTTCTCTCTTCCTCCTTCCAGTAAGCTGGATAACAGTCGCAGTGTGACCTCCGGAGGGGCCGGGCCTCACGTTCATGTAGAGTTCTGTCAGTATGCTGGCCACATGTCCAGCTATGTGGACTACAGAGTATGTCCAGCTGTGGCCTCTGCTGAAGGACAGACTGACATCTGCCAGCGCTTCTCTGTGAGTTTCAACCTGTCTTTACCCAAAGGAGTCTTTCACTTTTTCTGAAATTCTCCAAGTGAAGTAAAACAAATAAGGTTTTTTCCTTCCTGTGTCTTTCCCTGTGTTTATCAGAACCTGTGAGCCAAATAGACAGTATGTTTTTATGTGTAAATATATTCATTAACTGTCCTGTCTTTGTGTTTGTCTGACAGGCGTTTGGCTGGTGTCCTAATGGCACCCAGTGTCCATTATCCCACGACACAGACTTGATCGTCCTCCAGGATGAGAAAGGCGCAGGGGACAAGAGAAGAAAAAGGAAGAGACATAGAGAGAAGAAGAAAGGTAAAGGCGGGGCAGTGGAGGGATCTTCCATCTGTGACGATGGCCCTGGAAGCAAAGTACCCCACATGGAGGTGGATCCCAAAGAAACAGCAGATGACCATCACGGGGCTGAGCGTGCCCAGACAGAGGGCTTATAATGGACAGTGATGGAAACACGCAACCGAATGAAGGTGGGGACATGAAGTCAAGCAGTGAGGGGAACGGAGTGTGTGAAGACAACCCAGACTTTAAAGACACTGTAACAACAGCCACAACTGATGATGACACAACCACAAAACTCAACACAGTCGATGAGGCAGACAACAGAGGGAGAGAAAACATTAGTGACCACCCACCTAAGACAGATGACCAGAAGAAGAAGAATGACGCAGGAACACACCGAGCGGGATTTGATGCCTTCATGACGGGATACATTTTTGCCCACTCATTTGTCCTCATCAGGAAGGAAGGAGCGGGAGCTGTGGAGGCGGAGAAGGGGGAGGAGCAATCGTGGCTTCCCACGTGTCTCAATAAGGTCTACCTCAGCGGCAAGGCGGCTCCTCTCAACATAGTTAAAAGCACCTTCTCCAAATCGTCCAAGGCCCATGTGCAGAAGATGGAGATGGTTTGGGGCAGGAAAATGTAGTCTGCACACTTGCATACAGAATTTATGGTATATACATATGCAGGTTTACAATTTTATTTTCTTCTACATGCATAGCGATGTTGGTCCAACACTTTGGTCTAGACTGAAATATCTCAACAGGTATTCAGTGGATTGCTGAGAATTTTTGTACAGCCATTAATGATCCTCAGAGGATGAATCCTGCTGACTTCAGTGATCCCCTGACTTTTCTATCACCATGAGGTGTACACTTTTGGTTTTTAGTCAAATATTTTGATAATTATTAAATAGATTGCCATGAAATTTGTCAGAGAAGTCTATACCTTCCTCTCGCTTTTTTGGTTATATCTGTTTTAAGAATAGGAGACAAAATCAGGAGTAATGGTCAATTTATGTTCATGGCAGAACCGTTCAGTCTGACAATCTAGGGAGATAAAATGTCATATTTTTCACCCATTTCAGTCTGTTTCTCCTGCTCCCGTGTTTTTATTTGTGTACATTTTTCACCCACTAATTATCCTGCAATTACTCAGATGTTTTCATACATAGATAACGGCATTAGTGACTTGAAAATTGTAAAAGCAGCAATAAATTGAACTGTAGAGGCACCTATTTTAATTTAGTATTCAGCCAGTAGGGTTTCTCTGAAAACAGTGAGATAATGATTAATATGCATTTATCCCACATTTCAGATTTTCTATACTTATTTCTGAAATAAGTTGTGGAAAATTAACTGATGTTCTCAAACAATGATTATTTTGTAATTATTTTATGCGGTAGGTTTATTTGCAGGGATGACAAACTGTCAAGAGTTAGACAAACTTAATTTAACCAGTGCATAAATGAATAACTCGGCACACAGTGTGAATGGACAATCTGAGGTACAGTATGACCTGCAAGTAATTCTGTGAAATCACTGAGTCTTCAGGCAGTATTGGTTACATAAAAAATGTATATTGTTAATATAAATCAGGAGTAGAACACCATTGGCACCGCAATCACAAATTTAATCCCCACTCACTATATCAGGTCCTATGGTGCTGTATACAGTATAACAGGTCCAAGGGCTTAGTAGCCAGTGGCTAGTGGCTCTGTAAGGCTGCTCAGGCACAATGGTGCTAAATGTTAATGTCAGCATGTCAATATACAGATGTTTTGCAGGTATAATGTGGACCAGTTACTTTCAGTTAAGATTTTGCGCAAGTTTTTATTGAGTTCCTGAAAATTTGGCAAACTGATGTTAGAGAGGTAGAAATTGGGGCGAGTCTGAGCAGACCTGAGGCCTGGTAGTCATTTAGTTCCCCATACAGAGGATAAAAGATTTGATCTTGATAACATGGCCCTATTTCTGGTTCCACCTGCAGGACTACTTCACTTTTTACCACATTTTATAGCAAAGCATAACAAAGTTTCTGCTCAATATTTTATCTAGATATATGATAGAGGAGGAATTATATTTGTTTGTTGTTAGAAATATATAGTCTATACCTGTATATACCTTCTCCCGGTGATAAAGTTTTTCTGTAAGCAGCTCAGCTGCTAAACATTGAGCGTAACCTTTAACTAATTAACTTCTTAAGAAGCTTCACATAAACCCAACATCAGTGAGGGTAAATGTTCTCACAGAGCACAGGATCATTTTACATGCCTGAGGTTTTTATAATCTTTCATTTTAGTGAAGTTATCATCAAGGAGCCAAGTTTAGGAAGTGTGGTGCTGAAGGTGGTTCAGTGTGTTCAGAGGACTGCAGTGGTGCTGAAGCGTCTTTGCATTACATTGGTTGTGCGATGCTGCCTCTGTGTAGTTTGGCTGACGTCCACTCTCAGGGCTCCAGGGCAGCCAAAGACCCAGGAAGAGTCCTGCCCTGCGATGTCAAAACAAGTCATGAATGTGGATCCTTCTCTTGGTCGCTGTCACTCTCAGTGTCTTCCAAACTTCAGTTCTAATAATGGAATAATGGACTATGAAGTGTTGACCTGCTAACTGATTTGTGTCTAAATAAATCTGTGGAATCTCACAGGTTATTTAAATCCAGAAAACATTTGTAGACTTCATCCTTTACACTATTGAGGCAATGGAACCACACTTTTTTGTCCAGTGAATAGCAGTAGCTCAGGTGTTGAGTAAGGTAAGAGCACGGAAAGATAAATAATTATTAATAAAACAGGCAATCTTTGAATAATAAATTAAGTGATATTATATGGATAAATGTGTTGCAAGGCTACCTTACCCAGTGAAGTAGGCTCCATTAATTTCTTCACAGCCTTTTCTAAAACTGTATAATGCAGATGTAGGTCAAACACATCATCTAAAATTCTTTCCACTTTGTTATGTTTAATCTTTAATTTTCACCTGAATCTGAGTATAATTTCTTTAATCCAACATATGAATTATTTATATTTACTAAACATGTTGGAGTACAGCATACACAAACCTATGGGACTGACATTGTTAGTTTATATTGGGATATAATTTACTACCATAACCTGATCTTAGTAGATTTTAATAAGTCACAGTTTCCGCTGCTGGTAAACGAATTACTGTAATCTTTAACAATACAACAACTATTTGTTGCATATATAATTTTACAGGACAGAAGGGGGTGGCTATATTGCAGCATCAGCTGGATGATATTTGCTGTTCAACAACATAAAGAAGAAACAACTCTCCATTAGAGAAACAGGACTGTAGAGTGTCAGTCAAAAAATTGATAGAATGGGGCGTCAGTGGCTTAGTGGTAGAGCAGGCGCCCCATGTACAAGGCTGTTGCTGCAGTGGCCCAGGTTTGACTCCAGCCTGTGGCCCTTTGCTGTATGTCACTTCTCTCTCTCTCCCCTTTCACACTTGAATGTCCTATCCATTAAAGGCTAAACATGTAACAAAATGGGACGTGATACAAACCAGTATATAACAAATCATTTTTCCAATTTCCCACAGATATTTACTGATGACTCAAAAGACCAAAATGATCATGTAGGAGCAAGAGTCTACATCCCACAATTTCAGATTCAGTTAGGGAATAGAATAACAGATAATCTGACAGTTTACACAGCAGAGATGATGGCAGTGATTATTGGTCTTCAGTGGGTGGAAGAAGTGAGGCTCAGACGGGGTGGTGTTGTACAGTAAATTGACTCTGCAGGCGATTAGGGAAGATCCAATGTTTGTCAGAATGGATAAAACATCACTAAACATGAGGCATATAACGGACATTCCGTTTGGGAAAGTGGAAAGATAAAGCACTCATCAAACAGAAAATATCAGAACTTTTGCAGACAGTAAGAGCAGAACATACCATAAAGTTCAGAGGACAGTAAGAGCACAGAGTGTCAAAGGAAGAAGTAGAAGGGAGGAGGTAGTTGTATCCAGATTAAGGTTTAATCTCACTGGTTTAAAACAAGACACTATTTCTGTTGGGAAAAGTTAATTCACACCCAGCTGGCACCAGACATCAATATGACATCAGATAGATTGGACCCCTAAGCAGGACAGAGATAAAAAATTTGGGCTGGAATGGAAATCAGATCAATGACATTCTCAGTATCTATGGATGTTAGAATTTCACATTGTGTGGATATTAACATTGTCACATTTTGCAGACACTGGGTTCTGTTCTCCATACTTTGCAACAAAGGGTCATTATTCTAAGTCAAGATGATTTTGGGATGAGATTGTTTGGAAGAAAATGGATTTTAGCTACGCAACAACACAACTAAAAACCAACAAAACATCAGCGTCATCTGTCCTCAATATTCCACATCAAATCATGTTGGCATTAGACCTTGATTTTTTTCTCATCAGACATCACAACCTAGATTCAAACAAATATCAATGTCTAAAGATGTTGGTGGCCAGCTGGGCAAGTATGTGTGCATTGCAATAGAATGATCGATTTCCTAATAAACACTGGATTATTTGATGTATTTAATTTATATAATATTATTACTACTATTATTATTATTATTATTATTATCCAGTTTTATTGCATGTAATTTGAAGTTATGTAAATCAGATCCTGTGTTACATACTCCGGTACGGTAGGTGGCAGTGTGCACCTTAAAAGCTTGTATTATAATCTACCAAAAACGCATTGAAGAAGAAGAGCCGTGACAGTCCACCGACCTGTCTGTAGTGTGTTATCTGCCAGAAGCTGGTAGTGCTACATTCAACGCCCTGTAGCTTGTCTTTTATCCTTTTTATAACCACCAAATGAATGAAACGTTAACGCTAGTGAACAGCAGTTGATACTCTCGCATACAGAAATGGCAGACGATGAAATAGACTACAATATCGTGTTTCCAGATGCGGGGACATCGGGTGAGCATCATTTCATTGTACTGTGTTCATGCCTCAGTTAGCTTAGCGTGCGTGCTAACGTTTATCTTACAAGGATGTCGTGAAAATGTAGTTCTGCTGATTGTTAGCTTTAGCCTTGTAGCGTAGTTTAGCTAAGCTTGCCTCGACAGCTTTGGTAACGAGCTGTATCATTGTGTCTTGTTTTCAGAGAGGCACTGGCAGGGGACAAAGGAGCCAGTTGTGATTTTGTTGGGCTGGGCTGGATGCAAAGACAAACACCTCTCCAAGTACAGCTCCATCTACAATGAACAGGTGAATAGTAAATATCTCACAAGACATTCTGCTTACTGTTGTACTGACCATTTAGCAGCATTATAGTAGCAGAACTATGAACAGCTCATATAAATGTTTCTTTCTTTTTTTTCTGTTTTCCTCAATTTTAGGGATGTGTCACCATACGCTACACAGCTCCCTTGAAGACAGTCTTCATCTCTGAGTCGTTTGGCTACAAGGAGCTGAGCAGTACGGCCCTTAAATTGCTGGAGATCCTCTATGATTACGAGGTGGAGAACAGTCCTGTTTTCTTTCACATATTCAGTAATGGTGGCTTCATGCTGTACCGTTACATCATAGAGTTGTTGTACAATGATAAACAGTTCAGTTCCTTGTGTGTGATTGGGGCCGTAGTGGACAGTGCTCCAGGTGTTGGGAATGTTCCTGGGGCTCTGCGTGCACTGGGGACCACCCTGGGGCCCAAAATAAGTCCTGTTTTAAGGTACGTTCTCTTAGCCCTTTTTGCAGTGACTGTTTTCCTGTTGCGAATCGTGCTGTACCCGTTGACCAAGTATATCCACAAGAACCACTATGACGCAGTGCTGGAGAGGCCGCCCGCCTGGCCTCATATCCACCTGTACTCCAGAGCTGACCAGGTGATCAGGCACAGGGACATCGAGCACTTTGTGGAGACACTGAAGCAGAAAGGCGTCACGGTGGACAGTGTTGATTTTGTTTCCAGTCCCCACGTCGGTCATTTCCGGAATTTTCCTGAGCAGTATGCTCTTAAGTGCCGAGATTTCCTGGTCGCTTGCATGAAGGACTTGGAAGGGACTGAGATAAAGAAGAGACAGAGGATTCAGAATCAATGAGACCTGGAGAGAAGCTGACAAGATTTTGCTGACCCTCTGTTAAGCAGTGTTGTGAGGAAAATCAGACAGCTCTTACTCAGTGGTCTGAGAAATCGGTTAGAAAATGAGGTCAACATTTTTTTGCAAGGCGGCTGGAATTTGAGCAAAGCTAGTACAAGATATTGGTACTGTTTTTCCGTCCCAGTGCACATAATGGCAAGGTTCCACAAATGTTGTTTTAGGTGTGCTAATCCATATCTGGAAAACCAGCCATATGAAACACTGTAATTCACATACTCCTAAAGTGTGTGGCACAAAACTGCCCACTAAAATGTTTCTGCAACAGTCATATACCATATGTAATAATAACAATACAAACAATTTCTATACACTGGAAAATAAATCCTTTAAGATAATTTAACTGGTATTTAATATTGCTGTGAAGTGTGATGCATTGTACATTAGTAGTAGTGATTCTAAAAGTAAGGCTGGGTTTTGGAAAATAATAATTTGCAGCTTCTATTTATAAAATTTACAATGTATTTATGGTTTTAATCGCACAATTTGTCATTAAAATTAGATCATGAGGGTGCTTACATTGAAGGCAACTGAAGGCAAATTAATACTTTTTCTTTAATGAATAAAAAAAAATCTCAAATTGTTGCCTTAAACGGTAAACGCCTTTTGATTGTTTTTGGTCCAGAAATTGTAGAAAACCCAGCCCTGATATGTAATACGCAATTGATTTAGTTAAAGGAAAAGGTGATTGACTATGAATGTATATGTCCAGCACAGCTATTGTGTTTTTTCTAACTGATGTGCCTTCAATAAATTAGAATGCTCATATAAAAGTTTGTCAGCCCATTCATTTCTAATGATACCAATTGCTTTGGATTTGCCACATAAATGATTTCAAACAGTTTTGGCTGTGTCAGTTCCAGTGGGTTTCTTGGACAATCAGGAAATGTACTGGTACTCCATACGCAGTAGGAGCATGGTTAAAAGAAGCCATAGTTCATATTCAAAATACTGCTGTTCTTTGCTGTACAATGTTGGGGGAAGGGATTTAAGATGGCTGAGAGTTTGCAGATTTTTCCTTACTGGTGTCATAGTGGAAATTTTTGGCGTGAGTTTGACCTTTGATCATTTGTCATGTGTCCCGTGTGTGTCTGTAGAAATGTGATGACTTTATTTCATTTAAATGGGTGTGCTTGTCTTCAGGGTTATGGAGATGCAGTGGCTGTTCCAAAATCAGATGAAAATTAATTTTAAAAGGATCTCAGCCTCTGATTAATGGGTCAGTGAGTTGGTTTACTGATTGGGAATCTCCAAAAATCATGAATGAATGATGGCTTTCAAACAAAATGAAGTTTAGTCCAACATGCAGTATTATTCTCACTCTGAAATGCTTGGTGCAGCAAACATTTAATTAGCTGTTTTTTATTTTCTATTTGTTTAAATATATATATAGAATGCTTAATGTTCAAAGACAGTATTCACTGATCTGTGTGAATGATTTGTGATAGTAAAATCCTTTTATAAAGCCATATTGCAATATCAAAATAACAGCCATTTGCTGTATGACGCTAAAAATGCACCATGTACTGTGGCCCAGGATCATTTTCATACTTCTCTTCTCCCGTCCAGCAGGAGCATGAAAAGCTTGTTTCCAACATCTGTATCCCACACAAAATACTGTCATGCTAGTCTACAAATGTAAGTTGCTATTTTAGTTTAAAATGTAAAGTGAAAGTTGGTGAGTCTTGCTTGTATTGTTCATTTAAACGGGGAACAGGCTATAGCCAAACAAAGGCTTAAAGCACTGCATTTTAATGAATGAAAGTTTATGGCAACTGTTTTTTTTATTGGTTATCAGGGCTGTTTTAACTTCAGTTGATCTCTTGACTGTCCTCCTTTGCTGATGACCCAAAGGGACTCAGTTTGTGTACGTCATCCTTAGAGGGCTAACTGAAGGGAAGACATCAAGAGAAGGTGTCTGTGTGATCTCATACCCGGAGGCAGATAAAATCCAGCCATTTCCCCTCCACTCTCGTCATGAGACATCAGGGGCTGTTTGAAGAGCGTGGCTGTGAATTGGTCCAGCAGGGATGGTTATCGAATGTCTACGACATGTCAGATTTGACATTTGGAAGAGCGAGTGGTTGGCATTTGTCTCTGCGCCAGGCCTGGCCCTGGCACTTCATGTATCATGTAGAGCTGCTCGGAGGAAAGGGAGAAAGAGGAAAGTTTACATATCGGCACAGACAGATGAACATCGCTTACTGGAGTGCATATGAGACAGGCTGCTCTGATCGTGCCGGTGGTCTCCTGCATTGTTCTAATGATGCAGGACGTCTTCAGTGGTTGCCCTATTACTCTGAATCAAAGTGCTACACAAATGCTGTTATCTGTGATTTGGCTTTCTCGTTATTGATTTACAGAAAGGAAACATCAGTGACTATCTGCAAAATAGAAAAAAAATTCATGTTTTTGTTATTAAGAAAAACAGAATCCCAATTAGATATTACTAGAAAAAGTATTCAGATCCTTTCCTTGAGTGATATATATAATGTAAAAATAATCCATTACAACTAAATGTGGCATTAAAAATATCATTGTATTATCATACAATGGAATTATTATTTAAAAAGTATTTTTATGTAATACTCAGCCCAAGTAGAGGATACCATTGTACAAGGTTTATAGTGTAGTTATAATACATCACAATGCAAGAAAAGACAACAAATGGTTTGAACATTACCACATGAAATATAGCGTTACACCAAGAAGATGGATATTTACCCTAAAATTACATTTGAATTAAATTATGAGTGGTCGTCAGGAGAGGACGAGGAAAAGGAAAGCCAGGACTTGTGTGCAGACCTCCAGGTGTGTTTGTGTAACATCAGCCAACCTCGACAAACTGGAGAGGAGCAAAAATGAAGCGAACACGATCAGGAATTATCAATGATCATCTGATGAGGTACTGATGAGGATGAGGGAGAGTGGAAGCTGAATCCGGCCATGCCAACATCCAGGCCTGCCAACGTTTCATCAGCTGAACTGGACGAAGTTACACAGCTGCAGATCAATGTAAATACAAAGTAGGCTAACGTTAGCTTGTGGTGTGTGTGCTGCGTTGCCTGGCAACAGACTGGGGGAACTGTTTTTTTTTTTCGTGGAGCTACGTAACATACTTAAATAATTTATTTCATCACCTTTTGTTAACATTTCCTTACTCAGCATTGCTGTTTAAGCTGTTGTTGAACTGTTGTATAAAAGCAATACCACACTCGAGATCGTGATGTTGTACTGTATATCGTCACAGCTGTGATTAGGTCGTAGGCACAAGGCCTGTGGCCTCGTGCCAAAGACAATTACACCTCTCACATTCATGGGTGCTCACGTTCACACCTACGGAAAATTTAGAGTTATTAAATTAACCTAATTTACCTAACCTAACCTGCATGTCTTTGGACTGTGGGAGGAAGCCGGAGTGCCCGGAGAGAACCCACGCTGACACAGGGAGAACATGCAAACTCCGCACAGAAGGGCTCCCACACCCGGGATCAAACCGGGAACCCTCTTGCTGTGAGGCGACAGTGCTAACCACCACACCACCGTGCCGCCCCAGAGCCACATTATCATTTATTTGAAATCATGTTTCTGGTCACTTGATAAATGTAAGTCTAACATTCACTCTCATTTAGCTCTGTTTTTGGTCTCCACCAGCTTCTGAGGGAAATACAGGTTTTTAACTAAATTCCCAGATATGTTCACCCAGTCTCTGTGTCTGTCTGCTGTGTGGTGCTGAGCAGGTGTCCACTGGGTCTGGAAAGCTTTTTATCTGAAGACAGCTGCCTGCTGTGCCAGAAAATGATAGAGTGGTGAGTGTGAACCAAAACAGTAAAGTTGACCGGACAGCTAAATAATGAGCTGTAACTTGTAAAGCTGAGGGAAGCTGCTGATTCAGTTGATCGTTCTTTTTAGGTTCATCACTACAAGACCCCTTAAAAGATGGCCACTTTAGAGACAGAAAAAAAGATTTGTTATAGGAGATTGTCTCTGGGATCATTTGAAGACTTTTGAGTAACTAATAGAAACTTCTATTGTGGTTTACATATTAGATGGTTACATTTATGTACTTACATTAAAGGATAACTTTTATTTTTCAACCTGGGCCCTATTTCCCCATGTGTATGTGTGCGTATGATTCATAGGTACAACTCGTTCTAAAACTGGTTCAGTATTGAGGGAGGCGGTTGCAGCTGGCAGCCGCGAAATGAGTTAAAACAGTAACGGGGGCAAATGCATCCCGTATAAGTTTGCACATTAAAAGTGCTTTTTTTCACCACTGACAGGGCCCCGGTTGAAAAATACCGAAGTTATCCTTTAAGTCATACAATACAAGTAATGTTGGTGGACCGTGAGTGTTGGCTCACTGACCAAGGACATTTACTTAAGCTCTATACTTAAGAACAATTTTAAGACACTTGTACTTTACTGGAGTATTTTCATTTTCTGATACTTTATAAATCTACTCCACTGCATCTCAGCTACAACATATCTCAAATAACTTTTCAGCTTTTAATTAATGATACATAATTTAATCCACAAATAATGTATTATTGTAGTGTACTATTACAGTTTAAGATAAGACAATACTTTATTGATCCCCTGGGGAAACGGACAAGCTACCCAGCAGTACACTTAAAAATGAGCTCCATCTTTACCAGCTCTAACATTAAAGTAATGAACACATGAATGAATCAATTATAATACAGTAGCATAGATTTTCCTGAAATGGACCATTCAGCATTATGAGTACTTTTACTTTAGGGTTTTACTTCGATGCCAAGACACTTGTACTTAAGTAAACCTTAAATTGCATGACTTGAAATCCAAATATCTGCATGACATTTCATACATACAGTAACATTAATATTCCTAAAGAGGGCAGCATTGACTCACAGTTGCCATAATGCAACACCTCACTGAGGCCTCAACTGAGCATCACCCGGACTACGATCAGGTTCAGCAGTGGGTGTTTTATTCTGGGCTCCTGAGGGATAGAGGCTGTGAAACATTACCTTCAGAAGCTATTCCTGTGCATGTTTGCACTGCTTTGAATCAGGAGAAAGTGAAAGGTTGTGATTGATTATTTGTGCACAAAGAAATACCATCTTCCCATTCAAAATGTTGAGGTTATTCAGGTAGCAATATTACTTTCCTAAAATCCTACCTTCTTACTTGTAATTTTATTTGACATCAAAGCAAAGTAAGATTCAAAGTAAAGACAGAATGAGTCTTTTCAGTTAAGAGTGCGAGATAAAGGCAGGAAAAGAGAATAGCTGAGAATGGATGGATGGGAAGTAAACGTCATAACACCCCCACTCTCAGAAACGCACTGAGAGAAGAAATTACCCCATGGAAGTTAATGAAGTCTCACAAGTTGATGAGGGGAAAATTGCGGCGAAGAGGGGTCAGCGCTTTCTCTTTAGCCTTTCCCTCTTCCACGGAAAATGGCTGCGGTCAAGATCCATACTTTTAGAGGACGCCAAGCACTCCAACGCAGAGATGAAGTGAGAGAGGGGGGGGGGGAGGGCATCAAGATTAATGGTATTAAGTGGTAGCACTTGGCAATGCGGTAACATATCGTCTATGTTCTCTATTCCACGCTGATAGTTTCATAGACCTTGGCTTTACACATTGACTTTTAGCTGTGATTTACAGGATTCAAATAATCCGGGTGGCTTTTCATCATGGCAAGACTCACAAGCATCTTCAGTACGGAGTAACATCAGTAGCAGATATATCAGGGAATGCAATCAAAACCTTAAAACATGGCAATGTTTGCTGGTTATCATGTAAAGCCCCAAAAATGAACTTTCTTTCAGAGATTTGTTTATTCTGGGAAACAGTTTTTGCTTGGTTTAATGTCACTCCCAATCGAAAAAGAAATATTTGTATTTATGTACGTGATGACATTTTGGATGCTTCCCTGTGAACCCCCCTTCTAGATCATTGCATGGGGAAGTGCAGTATTTTATCTGACAGGCGCACACACAGAAGCAGATAGGATCTAGTGGCAAATCTCTGTGCTTCCTCCTCTGGTGATTTGAAGTGATTTTGTATAATGTTTGACATTTTGATTTTTAGGTCTGACATACTGTGATTTTATGGCCCTTGATGACAATGATTTCATGTTGTGTATTTATTTATTTTTAAATTTCTGTTAACACTCTGGTCTGCACTGCTACAATAATAAAGGGTGGTGCTTAACATAATGTGTCTTTGTCTAAATTTGGGGGGGGTTTATATTGGGATTTGTATTAATTTGTTAGATAGATAATCCACTTTTTTCATTACTGTGTCCCTCCTTGTAATCTTTTTAGTCCTCCCATTCTTATCACTCCTCACACACACACCCAGTTGTGTCACGCTGTATTTTCCAGACGACACAGGGCGTCGAAACCTCGACTTTCTCTCTGGCTCCGCGGGACCGGCCTTGTGATCAAGTTGAGCGGGGAGCCAACGAGAAGTCACTCAAGTCACCCTCTCTTCCCTCTAATGAGCAAAGTGTCTCGTGGAAGCCGAGTCTGAGACAGCATGGGAGCTCCCACACACACACATACACACACACACACACACACACACACACACAAGTACGCTCACACAAAGAGGAACAAATGCGTCACAAGTGCACACAAACACACACCTTCAATAAGATGAAATCCAGAGGATCAGGACCAAAGTCCCATCCGCCTTTGAGTAACTTTAAAAGGTCTCCTGGTGTTTTGGATTGAAGAGTGAAGAGAAAATTGATGCGTGTGTCTGTATGTGTGTGTGCGTGCGTTTTGAGAGGGGAATCGGCTTGTTGGACCAGACAGGGAGCCGTCATCAAAATCTCCCCTGGTCTATCTCAGCCCCTCAGCCCTCTACTTAAGACCAAAAGAGGCAAAAAAACGATGGAATGTTAGATAAAGGGGGAAAAAAGACAGAGAGACATAGAGGGAGAGGAAGATGGAGAGTGAGAGGAACAGCAGTGTAGAAACCCCTCAGCGTGTGTGCAGCCTCTCTCCCATCGTGTGGTGCAGCAGGCTGCCTCTCTCAGCCTATTCAAAGCGAGTGTGTGTTAGTGGAGGAGTGTGTGTGTGTGTGTGTGTTTTTTCACAGATGTCCTTGAACAGAACCCCCTCGGCTCTGCGGATCCCTGCTGCCACTGGAGAACATTTGACAAGCAGCAGGCTCTTGTTAGAGCGCTGTCAAATTAAAGGTAGGTGTGTGTGTGTGTGTGTGTAGGTCTGAGGAAGTATATGTGTGTGCGTGTGTGTGTGTTTCAGAAGCTCTATTCAGAGCCCTGTCAAATTAAAACTACCAAACAAACTGTGCGTGTCACACAGACAGGCCAAGTCACGTGTATGATGGCAGTGGGCTGCTTTGTCTGTGTTTGTTTGTGGGTGAATCTCTCGGTGTGTGTGTGTGTGTGTGTGTGTGTGTGTGTGTGTGTGTGTGTGTGTGTGTGTGTGTGTGTGTGTGTGTGTGTCCTTTTGTATGTGTGTGAGAGAGAGAAAGAGAGACTTGGATTTTGTGGCATGCATTTTTTTTTTACATGCATCTTTCACTTGGTTGCAATAAACAAATACTGTACACACATTGGTGTGAAGGCAGAATCTAATGAGATGTGTCTAAAAGTAAAACATATACTGTAGCAAGTGTCACACTTACACACACATTCAACCTCGGCATACTGAAGACTCCATTGATATGATATGATATTGCATGATTATACAGGGGTTTGAAGGTTTAGAAAGCCAGCAGTATGAGAATACAAGCTCTTGAAAAACAAGCAATTGATACTTTTTACAATTTAAAACAACTACTGTCTGAGTGACAGTATCAGTTATTATATTCATTTTATTTTAAACTGAAATAAAAAATGTTTATAACTCTTAATGTTGCTCAGGAAAGAAGACAACATTAATTTGTACCTGCATTTATACAAATGTATCAAAGCAACAAAATGACAAACCATTTTCTGGTGAAACAGTGAGGCAGGTGAGATAATATAATGAACATGAGGTGATAAATGATCATTAAACACAAAAGGAAAGCTGTAGGTCTCCTGCAGGTACTGGAGACACTCACAGATGTAGATACAGGCAAGCTTTATGTCAGGGCTCTGTATCATCTACAGGATATCCCACTGTGTGTGTGTGTGTGTGTGTAGGTGTGTGTGTGTGTTCATATACTGTTTGTACACAAGGACTAAATACTGTATGTACTAAACAATGTTAAAGAAACGTTACACTTGTACCTTAGTATGTAGCGAATATGTTGAAACGTAATATTTCTTTAGGTTACAAAAAGGCTGTGGTTAAAGTGTGGTTCTGTTTAGGCACAAAAATTTCTAGGATTTGAGGACACTGGGGGCTTAGCTTGGACCTCTGTGGAGGGTACTGGGGGGATCCTTCGCCAGGATTTTTTTGATGAACAAGCTCTATTTTGATGCTTTTTATGCATTCTGGCACCTTTGTTACCCCTAAAACTTTTTTAACTCTTATTATGAATTTGGATTTTAAAAATATTAGTAACGGTTAGTAATTAGTATGGGTGGGGGGAAAAATCGATACAGCAAAGTATCGCGATATTTTTATGGGGTAATATTGTATCATCATACAGTGCCGAATGTCGATTTTTTTATTATATAGATTATAAATATTACAAATACAAATTAAACTGTGGGTAGCCTACTATAATTATATAATCAGTTGCTTTTGCAGTCCACACTTTGCTGCAAAAATCAGCTTGAGTGAGATGAACAAACTGAGTCACAGCTGTAAATGAAGTGATGTCTCACTAAAAAACAACAGGTTTTGTTATGTGTTGGTTTTGAATAGTGGTGTGCAGCTTTTCCGTCGTCTCGCCCAGGTCTCACGCCAGCCAGCATCCCTCCACCTTCTGATAACAAAGTGAGCTCTAATACACGTAATCAGAACTATGACAGACTAAAAATGATGATATGAAATGTACAAATGTAACACATCCATGGTTTGCAGAAATGGACAATGCCGACATTTTCTTCTGACAACTGGGCTTGATTATGTTTATTTTCAGGCTTGTCTCTAATCTTTGCCTTTTTTTCTTGTGCTTTAGTGGTTAATTTGACCTCTGATTGAGCCAGGGGAAAATCACTCTATGGTTGGAGAGACAGGTGGGCAGATACACATGTAGAAAAAGGTCAGCTTTGGAAGATGCAGAGAACTGAGTGCATACAGCTCACATCTTGACAAAAACAACTGTAGAGGGACACAGCTGGCTTGGCCCAGCCAGGAAGCCAAGAGAAAGTTCAGTACATAACTCCCAGTGAACTGTCTTTATACTAATATTAGTGCCTACTGACTGTAGCGTCATAGTCAGCCTACAGATATTAGAGTGGTATTGTTCTTCTCATCTAACTTGTGGCAAGAAAGTACATTTATAAGTAAAATATTTACTAAAGTGTCGAACTATTCCTTGAAGGGCTCACAAACCAAAGAGGTTGGAAACCACATTAGGGTTAGTGCTAGAATCAGGATCAGGATTAAAGTTAGCCATTAAATAAAGTCTAATTTCAGAGAATATATAACTTTTTTAGAATAGTAATAATAGTATGCATGTGTATGTTTGCTTACCCGAGTGTGTATGTGTGCATACTGTAGTGTCCGCACACTACAGGGGCTGTGTTAGTGTTTTAACTTTGCCTCCATTAGCAAAATGTTATGATTTATGCAGTTGCTGGCAGACTAATATCTTTAGAAGTTTTTTTTTTCCTTTATCTTGTAGCTGGGAAGCCGATTCATCTTAAAGAGTGATGAGGGGAGGTTGCTCTCTATGCAAAACGCATTAAAGCTAAATGAGGAGTCTATTACTCAAATCTGGCTGATAATCCGTTAGCTAAAGACCCCTGGCCGCTAACTAAGCAGATTAAGATATGTCATTGCCACCGCGACCAGGATGACAATAGTACACTACTTAAGATCTCACACACAGGCACACACACACACACACACACACACAGTAACACATTGCTGAATACAACACTTCTGCTTGGCATTCTGCACACACACTCACACACACACATTGTCTCACATATGCACATAATATGGTCAGTTAATCCTATACTTTCTCACACAGTCAAACACACACACACACACACACACACACACACACACACACACACACATGTAGCGGTTCACACACATTGTCCACACCCCCACCACTTATCTACATACAGTGTCTCCTTGCCAACTCACTTCATAGAATTAATTCTCTCCTCTCCGCCCACTCTGTTGTGCTGTTTGGTGTGTGTGTGTGTGTGTGTGTGTGTGTGTGTGTAAGAAATGCACAGGGGACTCATGAAGAGGCCGTGTTTGTATGAGCATGGACAATTCATCATGGCTTGATTAACATACAAGATTTTTATCTCCCTTTCTCTCCCTCTCTCTCCCTGTGCTTTGGTCCTGTGGTGATAATTACAAATAATTTATTCCTACTGGTTAATTAACTGATATCCTCTGCACAGACTCCTAAAAATACAGGAAACATTTTGAGTAGCTCCAGAGTAAAGCCGAGTCGGTTTATCTTTCTTTAATTACTCAAAACAAAACAATTAATCATGGCACATGTGAAATGATGGCGATGTTGACGTCTTTGTAACCTACTGAAATTCTGATGCTAACAAATATTAGCATTTCACATAATCCTGAGGACATCAAACAAGGCCTTAGTTATTATTTTAAGTTACAATCCTTAAGATTTTAGTCCTAGTTGATTCAGCAACATCCATACCGTGGTAACAAGTGTGGTTTAATGCTACAACAAACAATCTGTGAGTCGTGGTTATGTCAGAAATACGAAATGGGAGCAACTTAGCAGTAAATTAAAGGGAAGGTTCAGATTTTTTTGAAGCAGGTTGTATGAAATACTCATCCTTGTCAGTGCATTACAGTAGATGACAGTTTGGAGAAGCAGGCAGGAGTACTGGCAAGGAAGCTAAGCAATGTACATGCTGTGGATGGGGTCAGCAGCAAAATGTATTTTAGCCATCTTTTAAAAGAGGCCGACTTAATTGTATACTATATTTAGCATATTTCACCACTTTATCTTGCGATCAGACAGCCCTTTCTTACAGGGAACTGAAGCCGTTACCTATGCTCTCTTCAAAGCCACCAGGATCCATTCACAAAATTCATTTTACCTCACATAACACAGGAGCTGCATGTCTACAGCTGCTTAGATCAGGTTGTTATTAGGTTCATTAGTGTTTTAATGGTAAGTAGCTTCTGTGACAGGACTCTTGCCTGCTTCTCAAAACTGGGGGCGTGCCAACCGCCATCTTCTACAGGTATTACACTGATGATGGATAAGTACCTCATACAACCCCACATCAAAAATGGCAGACTCCACCATTTAATAATATATATTAGAATATAAATAGTATAGAAAATGGAGGTTGACTTCAAGAATATCTTATCTTTATTGAAGCAGGAAAACCCTGATATTATTTTGTACTTGGTGTGTCCTAGGGATTTAAGATGCAGACATACGGCAAGTCTAGGTATGGACCATTGTTACATGTCATCCCCCTTCTCATCTAATTTCCATGTTCCACAGAAATTATATTATTTTAAAGATAAACAAAGCAGGATTTTCCTAAAAAAAAAAGTAGTAATCCCTGTTATCATTACTTATGACCCACTAGAAGTGTGTGGCCAGGTTGAGTGAATCTGGGTTTTACTTTTACTTTCACTTTCACTGGTAAGTATGTTTAGTTAACATCAACCCTGCACAGTAAACCTTTAGCTCAAAACAAACTGAAACTTTGTGTGTATACTGAACGTTTTGCAGTCATTCTGTCCTTTTCTTTTTCAACCATCCACTATGGCGAACGTAGGCGTTTGTATGCACAAGCAGCCACCAGTATTGGCATCCCAAATAAGTAATTCAGAGCAGAATGTGCCCGGTGTTGTACACATCGTGACTCAGTTAAGAGGTGGTGTGGAGCCCAGCTGCAGACTGTAGATGGCCCAGGGCAGACATCAGTGTCCACATCACTCCAGACCTCGGAGCTGTTTGACCTGTGCTGGGCCTGTCTTGTTTCCAACGACCGTTTGTTACTAATTAATGGACTGGAGCCCATTCTCCAGCGCTGAGTGCAACACAAACCACATGCATTAAACATGACCATGCCTCCCTCTGCTGCCAGAGCTGGGAAGACAGAAAGATGGAGAGAGAGAGAGAGAGGGAAAGACAGAGAGAGGCATCAACAGAGAACAACACGCACCTGTAACACCTCACATGACTTCAAAAGACACAAATAAGGACAAATGTACCAATGATTTCATTACAAAGTGAGAGATATGCTTTAGCGTAACACTTCAAGTAACAGGACAATTGTAAAATCTTTTAAAGTAATATCAAGAAGATATTTAACTCATAGTGTCAACCTAAATGCAACTTACTTTTTCAAATTGTTGATTTTTATGAATAAACAAGTACATAACAAGTATAGTATTTAGATTAGCTTGCATAAAAACATTTTCGGTATCTGAGAAAGGCCTTTCAAAAAGCTTGCCCTTTAAGACTGAAAGTGTCCTCGGCGGCCATCATCACACACGCGCACATACACACACAAACCGAAACACACACACACACACACACACACACACACTGTAACACACGTTAATGCATAAATTGCCATTATCTGAGCTGCCGCCGGTGACAGAGGCGCCCCCACCAAGATCACCTCAGCTGACAAAAGTTAATTTGCACTAATGATGTTTTACTCCTCTCATTACCTTAAATCATCTCCTTCCCTTCCCCTCCCTCCCTTCACCGCAGAGAGGGAGAGAGGGATGCAAATAGAAAGGTGCAGAAAGAGAAGCACAGAGCCAAAGTGAGACACAGTGAGATACGCAGTGGCCAAGAGAGGAGCAAGCAGTTTGTAATTGTTATTGTTCTGGATGAAGTTGATGTTCGTTCACACTGCTCTAAACGGCTCTCTCTCCACCCGCTGTTAAATATTTTACACCACCGTATAATTATCAAAGCTACTCAAGTTAATTTTTGATGGAAGGCATGTGCACTCTCAAGTGTTTTTACTGTACAGCCCGCTGCAGTCTTGTATTTATGTTGTAGGCTTAAGTGGTGGACTTTGTAATGATAACAGAGTCCAAGCTTAACAAGTGTAGAGTGTTTAATGTGTAAATTAGTTTTTTATAATGCAAGTTTCAGTATTATACTTTTATGACTTAGGATAATGAGTATTTTTGTTGTGTTTTGCCAAACTTTTTCAGCCTCACAGCTTCCATTCCTGTTCTGGCTTTGTGGGATGTCTGTGGAGATGTCCAGTTTTGGTTTCATTGCTCTATTAGGGTGCAGCTTACACCTTTATTATCATAACTCCTGGAATCTGGTAACCTGTCACATTCCCAGCATTGCTCTTTCCAGCTCAAACCTGAGAAGAGGCCTTATCAGCCAGAATAATTGAAAACACTTAACAAAGGCCTGTGCAAGGTCTTCATAGGTCAAGTGTTTAGTATTTAGCAGCATTTGGCAGTGAGGTTGCTGCCAATAAATGCTCCTATCCTACAAGGTTCACATTTTTGTTACACTGAAAATATCTGTTCCACTAAAGAACTGTACAGGACATAACAACATCCTGTTGTCATCACCTAGAGGAGCTACGTCTCCTTATACTTGCAAGTGATTGGTTTGTAGACAGGCTCTCTTGTCCTCTCATATTCTCTCTCTCTAACCCTCATGGAAAATAGCCTAATTAAAAAGTGTCTGAATTTTTATTTTGTTTTATTTTTTTCCAGTTGACTCTTCATGAGGTCGCTGGACCAAATGGCAGTTAAACATTTGGTCTCCTCCTCCCCCAATGTGCTACCTTGGCTTGTGGTCTGGAAGCTTAAGCACAGGGACGACTTTGTTTTACCTCTAAAGTTAGTGTCGCATAGCCAGAGCTGTTTTTACACTTTATTTTTGTGCTGTGCCAGTGCTGGGCAAAGGTCTGGTTAAATCCATCATGCTTCCGCACTAAGGAGAAAAAAAAACACCCAGGGTTGTATATCTTTCTTTAAACTGATCACCACTGTCTTGGGCAGCACTAAGCCCAGGATGCAGTGACGGTGCTCTTGCAAAATAGTGTCAGGAGGGAACTTGTTTTGGTGGAGCATTTGTACATGAGGAGGTAAGGCCTGGCATTTAAATGCCGAAATCCCTGCCAAAGAAAACACCATATAAAACATTAAAAGATGGAATTCTGAAATGATTCTGAAAATGGCAGGCTTATTAGCACAGTCTGCATCCTGTGAACTGCATCACACTACTAAGCTTTGGGTCTAACAACCTTCACTTTAGCCAGCAGTTGGAATGTAAGATTCTGGGACTTTACTTGAGACTTGAGGAAAAATTCTTCTCAGCTTCGATTTCAAACACCAGTCAGCTTTGAACTCATCCACCATCACTCTCTTGGTTTGACCGCACACTCACTTTGCCCACACTACACACTGAGCTCTTTCTTAAAGGAGCTATGCTACTGACAACTGACAGAGCCTTCTGTAAGTGATCTGATAATCCGAACTATCCAAAAACACATAAGAAACTAAATGAACCATGGTTCAATTTGATCCAGACTGAGACCACTTTGTTACGTTGGAACAAAGTTTGGATCAAACTGAATGGTCTGAAAGTCTGGACCAAACGAGATAGGTGTGATAGGTGATGGTTGAATTTTCTTTTGGTGTATCGGTTTCAGGGTCCTAGTATTGTGCTCACACTATCATAGCTTACTGGGAATGCTGAATAGAACAGAAACATAGTTATTGTTATTAGTTACACCTGTGCTTTTCCTCTATGACAAAGACATCTGTAGTGGAGGGTGTTGTGATGGTTCCCACTGCACCTCAGTGAGGTTTTATCTACTCTCTGAGGACTAGATTAGATCTACTCTCTGAACATTGTTTGACTAGATTAGGCTTTTGTCCGCTTTAAGCACCTTCATAAAATTAGCTACGTGTTCTCCTTTTCTCATAAAAGTTGCAAAATCAGCCTGGAAGTTCACAAAGTCCACAGCAGTTTATTATGAATGTCCCCACCTCTCGATAATATCACAAATTATGATCTTGGCTCTCTGTTCACAAGCTCAGATAGAAAGTTAGTCGATACTGATTAAAGAGTCCCGGATCATATGAATCACATATGTAAACTGCGTGGATTTCACCTTTACTGTAAAGCATCACTCCCCCCGAGTTTTCAGACAATGTTCTCCAGACAAAGTTATGTGCCACCGACCCTTCCCTCACATCAACTCTGAAACCTCGCAGTCATTAGCAGCCGATTGATGAGGGAAATGGTATTAGTCTGAAAACATTTGCAGCTCATCCAGAGAAGGGGCCATTTTTACAATTGGTTTAGGGGGTTATGAATGTGCGCATGTTCTGTTTGAAATAGGCAATGTTCATTTTTTATCTGTAATTGTTTCTGGAGGAGGCTTTTAGTGAGAGATGAGTTAAGATTCTATTAGAATCCACGGCTCGCCTTCATTCCTTCTTCCTTCCTTCCTTTTTATACAGAACTCTTTGTTTTTTATCCATGCTGACATTATGAAGGGTAAAGTGCATGAAGTTTGGAGGTGACTTTTGAATAACATATAAGATAAAAATGTATGTTAAGTATTACCACTGTGTATAAAGTAGCCCAAATAGGAAAGAATGTTGCTTTAAAACATATAAATAAAAATGTATGTTATAAGTTATAAGAGTTGCTTTACAGATTTAATATGGGGGTAATTTTCAGGATAACTGTCGTCTTTGGTAACGTTCCTCACTGTCTGCCCTGTTTGATGATACTCATGGTGTGTAAAAGGCCTTGAAGACGTTTTCTCTTTGTTGTCTGCACATATCAGTTTCATCTCCATCATCATTCTGTTAGTAGCCAGGAGCACGACTGATGTCAACCTGGATACGGCAGCCTTGCTCTCCGTTAGTGACACAAACATCTATTCAGTACCACACACACACACACACACACACACATACACACACATATGCCCAGTGTGATGCAGGGAGTGTGTCATGTGAGTGATGATCAGTAGGTATGAAGGGGTGAGGGATCAGGAAGTGGCTTGCGTGATGGATCAAAGGGTTACATGACAACCAGGCGAGGACTTCCTGCTTGACGGGAACATTCCTCAAATGGACAGCACTGCGTATTGAAGATGGTGTGTGTGTGTGTGTGTGTGTGTGTGTGTGTGTGTGTGTGTGTGTGTGTGTGTGTGTGTGTGTGTGTGTGTGTGTGTGTGTGTGTGTGTGTGTGTATGTATGTGTGTGTGTGAAAGAGAAAGAGATCAGCCACTGAAGTAGACAGCGTCCAGTATCCAGGATGATGTGTTTTCTTCATCTCAGGTCATTCTGTCTGTCTGTGTCTGTGTCTGTGTCTTTATCTTCATCACTTGTCCCTGATCTCTCCCACTCTTACATGCAAGCACAAACGTATTTATCCAATTGTATATGGGACTGTTTCTTCTACATGCCATAATGCAGCTTGTTGTCAATGTAAAGATTTGCTGTAAGTATTAGCTGCAAAAAGTTGTGATAAAAACTAGGATTAACAATCAGATTGATTTCTTTTGAAAATTGTGAAAAACTATCAGCCGTACTTTTATGGTTTATAAAACAAATACATTTATTGATAATCAAAAATTATCTTATTAATGCTTTAGTGTTTTAGATTACAGTCTATAGATTGAAGATGTTTTGGACAGACTTTGACTCTTTACTGATGAATTAGTGGGTGTTCAGACCAAAAATATAATACTGTCTTAAAGGTCCAGTGTGTAGGATGTAGGATATGTCCAGTGTGACCCATGTGCTTCTGCAGAAAATGAACACCAAAGGAGCTGAGTATACTTAGAAGCGTCAGGAGTAGATATAAAATTATACAAAAAGATCAACCACGGAAACCACAAATTGTATGCATTACAGTAGCACAACTGGCAAGACTGATGACGAAGATGACCACCGCAGCACTCCCTAAAGAGTGTATGTGTGTGTTCAGAGTGAGAAAGCAAGAGGAGGAGAGATTTTCCATTTCTGCCAATAGATGGCCAAAAATGCAATGGGAGCATTCAGTAATGTATGATCCAAAAAGTCCAGTTTGAGTAAGAGACTCATTAATTTGAAAGCTTATCAGAAGCCAAAGCACTGCACAGGGTTTTATGATATTATGGCGAAGAACTTAATGCATTTGAAGTTCATCAGAATCACAATAATTTTATCTTTCATCACAACATCAGAAATACACTGTTCACATTACAAACTCATCCACCAGGAATGTATTTGATTGGCCAACACAATGCCTTGTAGTTTAACGCCACGTTCTGTCTCAAGCTAAATTTTGCAGGAAGATTCTGTTTTGTTTTGTTTTTCCTTTTATTACCAGAGCCCATTTAAATGAATAAATGGGACGCATTTTTCACACGGGGTTAACGTCAGTCTGAACATGGATTTAAAGGAATTTTTCACAACCTGGCAAACCCAAAATTTGCTCTTACAAATGGCTTACTGCTGATCTATAAAGCCTTAATAAATGATTCATAAACCATTAAAAAAGCCATTAGTTACAACTTCTAATCCCCATTAAAAGTGTGCCTGGTTAATAGGTGGTCAGACAAAACATGAAGTGGATTTTAGGTGTGTTGTAATTGCATATAAAGGTGCATGTTACAAACATCTCAGGATCAGATTTGTGGTAAATTCAAGGTGATATGAATCTATTTAATAAACACAAACAAAACACAAGACAAAAAAATAACCAAACTATATTTTGTGATGAGTTCTAATTTACTTTTTACATGCTTATTTACTGTATTTTAACATCAGGAGAGTGATGGTTGAGACTACCGGTAAATAAAGTGCATACAGTCCTGAACAGTAGCGCAACAACAATAGAAATTCTTTGTCTGAAACATTCGCTCAACTCATACTCTGCCTCTCCTCTCAAGTAATAAATGTCTTCCCTGTCAGGTTCTGTCTCCATCAAATGTTCTTGATACTTAAAAATAAGAGGCACATGATTGATCTTTTACATTCTACACAGAGACAAGTGAGAGTGACGGGACACGCAACACAAAGCAAGAGGTGAAAGAAAGCTCACCGGGTTGCAAGTGCACTGAATTTATGTAATGTCATGCATGTAATATCATGCAACACCCCAGTTCTTAATAACAGTTTTCCTTTTTCGAAGCGAAGACTTTCTTTGTGCTTTTGAGGGAAAGCGCGGCCTTGTAGCCCATCTCCATGCATCACCATGTCCAGAACCCCGCGGCCTTTGGGAGGGTATAGAATCACACGGACCAAACATAATAAAGGTAATTTACTGCCAAGGCAAATTCCATAGCTCTGGGCCTCCACCCCATGTTAAACAGCCTGCTGACCTTTAGCGTCTGATTTCATAAAGAGGGACACAATCCGATTAGGCCCGGACAGGAAAGGTCAAATGCACTGGCAGTTGTGGCGGGAACGTCGCCGCTAGCTGGCTGGAGACGTACAGAATGGCCGCAGCCGTGTGGACTGCAGCCCTGTGCATGCCTGAGTGTGTGAGAGTGCGTGAGTGTGCATGTGAGAGGAGTGTAAAGGCTGTCTGTCTGTGTGTGGGTGGCAGAGGTGGGGGCAGCGACGGCAGTTAGCCTCTGTGGCCTCTGGAGCCGTTAGCAGAAAGGGCAGCATATCTGACATGGGTGGTGTGCTCCCTTTTTATGTCCCAGTGACCACACACACACACACACTCACACACAAACACGTACACGCCAGGTGCTTTACCTGATAGCATCTTCAACTCCACTGAGCCTTGAAGTGCATCACTATCTTGGGGTAAGTGCGTGTTGATTTTCTGTCCTTTTTTGTCCTGTTTCCTTTCGAATAAGGGGTTGATGTTAATGTCACGGCACATTGTGAAGGTGCAGTCTTCACTGATTGCTTGAACCTCTATTTGACAAGCTTTGTTGCCTATCCCTAAAGCTGATCAGGCTTTTGTTGTCCATTTTGACCTGGATTTTTGTCTTGACTTCATTTTGAATTGAAATTTAATTTAACTTCAAAATGTTTGTAAATAAGTGATTATACCCATTTACTACAACTTACAATTTTATTTTTGTAGTTTGGGTCATTATTTCTACCCATTATGATTGCTAATTGCTAAAGTCAAAGTTAGAAAGGCTGTAATCAAGGGGTTATCTCCGTGTCTGAAAAGTAACACCAACGCAGGAGTGTCTTAAGCCTGCATTCTTTCTAATAGTCACCAGGAGACACTTCCACTGTTTGCAAAAAGAAATCCGGATGTAAATAAATGAAAAAATGGCTGTACTTCCCACTTCATTTCTTACCTCAGTAAACATTTTGCTGTTGAGTTTCAGGTCTCAATCGATAGTCTTCTTCAATACAGCATGATGTTCATTTGCTGAAATATTCTCCCATTTAGAGTCAAATGGACAATAAAGTAGCATATGTTTTAGGGTGTGGCTACCTTGTGATTGTCACTACCACTGCAGTGTCCTCGGGTTCTCGGTCAGATCCACCCCTCACTTCGCCACAGCTCCACCCTCTTGTCGAAACATGGTCACATCTGGCTCCAGGAAACCAAGATGATTACAGCCAAAATGCCAAACTGGAGGCTTTAAAATGGTAGTCCACAAACCAATAGGTGACTTTGAGGGCGCTACATCCGCTTCTTTAATACAGTCTGTCATTGTAAACAAGTCAGCAGTTTAGCCAGATTTTGTAGGCTAAAGCACTTTACATCATGGTAAAACCTAAAGCGAACACACCTGAAAAGTTGTTAATAATTCCCCAGTGCAACATTACAAAATCTGTGTGTGATCAAAACTACAAGTAAAGAGCATAAAGGTTAAACCAGATAGATAAGCTATGAACTGTGTGTTTACAATGGAGTGTTTGTACTTTAATATCTCCATTTGTTGTCATTTTCCAATCAAATTGGGCTAAAAATTGATCACCTGACTGTGTTTCTCACGTCATCATCTGACTTTTGTTTAGCTACTAGGTCACATTCCATGATGTCATTAATTGAATTGGTGAGTACAGTGTTATCAGAACCAGTGTTGGGCACTGGGCGTAACGCATTACTTAGCATTGATCAATCCCAGTGACACTCCATTACTTTGACATTTTCGATGTTGGCTTCTTTGACATCCTACAAGAAGGTGGATGGGAAGTTTCATGTCTTTGTGCTCAGTAAGGACAATTTTCTTAGCTCGGCACACCAGCCGGAGGTGGAGGTGGTCAGCTCGCTCACAAAAATGGCAAGTAAAATACTCCCATACTGGTAACATTCATTTAATATTCAGTTTTTGTTTGGAGTTTGAGGGCGTTTGAACCCCACTACAGGGACAGGACTTCTGGAGCACGCTGGGCGGTCACTATGGCTTATGGTAAGCCAGCTCTGTATGATAAGTAAATGCCTCCACACTGTAGGCTGGCTGGCTGTTAAACTACATTGTCTCATTCTTCTGTTTCTGCATATAAAACGCAGAAGATGATGTGTGTGTTTTGAGGATGTGGATGTGTTTTAAATTGGTTACAACACAAGTATCCTTTAAACTACAAACAGTCTTGACATAACTAATAGCCTAACTAGTCTGTTTCAGTAATCTAAAAATGTCAGCTTTGTCAAATTAACTTGCAACGTAGTAACAGTGCTGTTTCTTTATTTCAACTCCTGCAGGAAGAAAACAGAAAGAAGACTACGGAGCTAGACATCAATTTCATACTTGTTCATGTGCAAGCTCTGTTTTCATGGATGTTACTGTGCTTACATTCCTGTATATCTTCAGTGTGTGTGTGTGTGTGTGTGTGTGTGTGTGTGTGTGCGCGTGTGTGTGTGTGTGGTGTGTGTGTGTGTGTGTTGTGTGTGTGTGTGTGTGTGTCAGTACAGGTAGTTTGTCTCCCCTGTGGATGGTCTTGGTAGCAGAGCTGTCGTCTGTTTTACGAGGTGCCCATTAAGGAGCTCACATGGATAATGCTGATTGCATGGGGCGCTGCCAGGATGTGCGGTAGTGCGTGTGTGCTGTGTGCATGTGTGTGTGCAGCAGGTAGAGGTTAAATGTGTGTGCCTGTGCATGCATACACTATACAGTATGTATATTGTGTATAAATCGAAGTGTGTGTTTGCATATTTGTGTGTAAATTTATTGCAGGATACATGAACAAATTTGCTAGTGTGTGTGTGCTGTATGTGTAAAGTTTTGGATGAATGTACATAGTCAGTGTATGTGTGCTTGCGTGTGTGTGTGTGTGTGGGTGTGTGTGTGTCATGGTTAATGTTGATTGTGTCGGGGCACAGCGAGGTGCTGACAGTGCCGCGTCTGCTGAATGACGGAGATGATGTTAACAAGCACAGGGAGGCGGTCACCACCCCCCTGTTTACAATATGGGGGTGCTAAAGCTGTCGAGACCATAACTACCGCACGCTGCTGTGTGTGTGTGTGTGTGTGTGTGTGTGTCTGTCTGTGTGTGTCTGTGTGTGCGTGTGTGTGCACTAATACCTTCTTGTCCTCCACCTCTTTGTTGTCACACTCCTCATATCCAGATCGCTGCAGAGCGGCTTGCCTGGCACTCCAGCTGAGAGAGACGGAGAAAGAGAAGGAGAGAGACAGAGAGAGAGACCTTTCAGTGAAGAAGCCTATAAGCCTTCATGGAGGAAGAGACGAATAACAAGACACAGATGAGCACATGTAGCTATGATAATTAGAGCTAAGAACAGCTGTGTATGTTGTCTGTGTCTGGGAAGCCACAGATTGTCGCAGCTATAGGGCTGCAAAGGATGATTATTCTAATTACTCAGTGATCTACAGATTATTATTCAATTCAACTAATCAATAATCTTTCAAAAAATAGCAAAAAAATATCAATACAGTTTCCCAGAACTCAAGTCGATGTTTTCAAAATGCCTGTTTTTTTTTGACCAGTAGATTTATTTTGCGTCATTGCAATCCTTTTTTTTTTTTTTACCCGGGTGTATGCATGTTTTATTTCTGCTGCAAAGTTGGAAATTTAAACACAGGGATTGACTCACTTTTGGAGCCAGCCTCAAGTGGCCATCTGAGAAACTGCAAATTTTGGTACTTCTGCACTAGTTTCATTTTTCAGTCCCAGAGGTTGCCACTTTAATAAGGTTCAACTGCTGGTTATAAGATGTACTCCTACTTCAATTATTATTTTTTTTTTTCCTCAGTGTTTGCGCACTGTATGTTTAAACCTTTAATGTTTCACTTGTGTTAATTGCGTACTGGACCATAATCTGCTTCCAAACTAGTTGTGATGTCACCAAACTTTACTCTTTTAGCAGGTGAGAGTGAAGTCTTCCACTGTAATTGTGTACAGTGAAGCTTACACGCCCAGATAAAGGACCAATACCTGATTTTTAATGGGGAAGGGATTTGCAAGATTGTTATTATAAAGTTACATCTGGTGGCAGACAGGTGTTTCTTGGTTCCTTTTACTTTTATTTTCACCTCTGCATGCAGTGCATATGTGGATTCAGCAGTAAGCACAGTGGTGTTGCAGCAGTGCCCACCACCCAATCTGTTGGCACTACAGCTTAATCATCCAACCACAATTAAACATGCATCAAATTTTACTCAACATTACTGAAAAAGTAAGAAAACATTGAGAATGATCCATCCTCTCTGTGTTTAATCCCTCAGCAGTGACAAATCTCCAGGGAAAATTTTCTTCTGACACCTCTTACAGTTAAAATATCAGACAGCTCTGAATTATTGGAGCTCTGATCCAAAATGTATGCAGCTGTATATATCATATTCCTTTCACTAACCATATTTTTCACAGCCCATTATGACATAAAATATATGTCATGTTTACTTCAGTGTTCAAAAATTATTGCTGGAAACAAATCTTTGTCAGTTTGCATAGAGAACTTACGCCATCTGTCAAGAGCACACATATCCAGCAGCCACACGATGTTAAAATAATATGGAGGGCTTAGAGACTTTTGTAACAGAAGCTCCATCGCGTGGGTCGCATTTCAGCATCCTGGAACAGGCATTAATGCTACTAGATTAAAGAGAAGAAACTATCTGATGTGATACTGAATCTTTGGACACATCTGTTTGCATTCTAGTTGTTTTCAATACAGAAAGCAGCAGTTTTTCATCAAAGTCTAGCTTTTACAACTCCCCCACTTCCATTTATCAAAATATTAGCATAATGGCCTGCATCTCGAGTCACTTGCTATTCTGGCTCATCTCTCAGCTTTTTGGAATTCAATAGTTGTTACTTGGAGTGAAACAGCAAGATACAAGGCCCTTAATGGGTCCAAGTTAAAAGCTTGGCTCTTGTAGAGCACCAGAAGTTAAAAGCTTACACAGAGTTATCATAATAGGCCACCCTCAACGTCAGCCAAGTCGTCTTTTTGAAGCAGGCCTAATTTCCCATGATGATGATGATGATCGGCCGGACAACATGCTCAGAAACAATTAGCGCTGGCCGCTGAAGTGGACACTTTCCCCTAGTCAGGCATTGAGGGCCAGGGCATAAATAAGTCCCCTTGTCAGCCATTGCCAAGCGACAGCTAATGACTCTCATTAATATGCAAAATAGCAGCCATTTTTCTCTCCCGCAGTGTGTGTGTGTGTGTGCCTCCTCATTTGGTGCACTTGGTCCATCCAGTGCAAAGTGACCAGCTCAAGAAAATTTCTAATTGCAAGTCAATTATGTCATAGAGCCCGTTTAGATGTTCATTTGTATGCAAATTTGGAGGCTGCTGAGAGAAGAGAGGGGAGCTGGCATCAGACAACATGGAGGGCAGAAATACTCACTGAACGCTGACCCACACAGAGAACCATGACATGATTCATCATTATTTTGGGTGTGCAAATACTGAACACTTGATGGCCTTTTGGTCATGTAGTGGAAGTCTGAGCTGCTGAGAAGGAGGGTCTTTTAGATAAGTGTCCCTAATGGTGGCAGGAGATAAACAGGTCCCCATACCTAAACAACACAATAGGTTGATTGCAAATGACACATATATGACTGTTGCAGTTTTAAGCATGTAAACAGCAGTCTCCTGGGTGAAAGTCTTGTGTTTTGACCCATCCATCCACCACAACCTCCTTCCTGTGTGGACTTGCTCTTTCGCTCTATATACATCACCTGACTTCCTCCTTTGTTCCCGTCATATTACTATGGCCACCAGAGGTTGCTGCCTTACAATAAAAGCAAATATGGATTGCAGTAAGTTGCTTGCACAAAGACTTATGGGGTTGTTTTTTGAGGGGAGGACAGCCTCATGTGGACATATATGCAGACAACCAATGTAGCATTAACAGAACTGCGTGTGCACATCAGGGCCTCAAGAGGAGACATCAAGAGGAGGTAAGAGCATAAGGACTGCTTGCTGTCACAGATCAAGAATCATCTCTTTATGCGGTTCAGAGTTCTTGGTGCCATCAGACTTCATTTACCATTGTTTTCAAACCCCCCGAATGAGCTGAGTGAACAAATGCGTTAAGTTGTGTTCACACTACAAGTGACAACAGGCTACAAGTCATTTTCAGTGCAGACCGGTGACGTGAAGCTTCAAACTAACATCCAACCGTTGTTGCTGTGGACGAGCATGATGCGCTAAAAACACAAAGCTGAGCTGGCCTCAACTTTTTTCAGCATTCCAATGACATGGAGAAGCATCAACCATTAGATGTTTTTGTTTCTAGCAGTGGTTTTGTCTTATTTAGCTTAGTTAGCCAATGCTGTGCTAGCTTCGTGTGCATTGCTGTGCACACAGGGATGCATAGGGGCGGCGAAATGTGATCATAAATGCAATCTTTTTTACAGAGATCATTTTGATGCTGCTTCAGTTTCAGGGTGTGGGTGCTGTGCAGGCTCAGTTTTTATGTTGAGCGTATGTATTCTCACACCGATATCCATTATTATTTTATTTTTTATAAGTGTATTATTATTATTTATATCATCACTCTTCTTTTTATTATTATTATTATTTTCTAAAATTTGAATTGTGTGTCAAATTACTTTTTACAGCTTCAGTGATATTCTTTTTGTTGCACTACATCACACACTCCTCTACTTATTTGATTATAGGAGAGGCTGTAATTTTCATTTGATCCATATGACTGAGCTAATGGAAGAGCAGCTGACCTCATCAATAGTTATTTTCATTTGTCAATATCCATAATAATGACACTTTACTTTTTCATGTTAAATATTCAAAAATGTTACAGTTAATCGGTATCTCAGGACAGCCTCCAAGAATACAGACCATTATGACCAATAAAGGAGATGATAATTCATGTGACATTGGAATCTTATCATAATGACATGGAAATTTCAAATTAAGAACTTCCCATCAGTGAATTATAATTCTGGCCTGCTGTGAGAACACATTAGAAATGTACAATGTTGTACCAGTTTCATGCAGATGGCAAATATCTGTTTTACTAACAGTGACAAATAAGTGGTTCTTCAGCAATAAAGCCCAAGAAGAGGAGTTAAATTCCCAGTCCTAAAGTTTCTCTGGCTCTTATTTAGCAGTGGACTCACAGTGTGGAACGGAGAGCTCATCATTTCATCAAGCTATCATCCTGAAGATACGTACCCGCAGTTTAGCAGAGTGGGCCAGTCCCAGTAAATGATTCCCAGATCCATCATCCTGCTGTGATCTGATCTGATCCCCTCTGCTGTTGATTAGATACTTATTGGAGCGAGGAGCTAAGACATCAATATGAAGAGGGGAAGTAAGGGGTGAGAGGAAGAAAGAAGGGAGGAAGTATGGGGGGGTGGGGAAATGTCAGGATGTTAAGGAGGAGGATGGTGAGAGGAGGAGGAGGAGGAGAGAAAAAGATGACACCCTCTAGTGGGTGAGGCAGATATCTATCTATTTCTACTTGTTTGCACCTGTAACTGTATCTCTTTCTATCCAAACACCCCCCCCCTATGTATGCATATGTGTGTGTGAGTGTGTCCTCAACTCTGCTTCATCAATAGCGGTAGAATATCCTGGTGACATTGAGCAGTCATTACAGCAGCCATCAGCAGTTAATGAACGGATGGAGTCCACAGCATTCCCACTAAATTCATTATCACTGTATTGGACTTGACGGTGCAGATTAATAATTGGTTTGTCACACAGATATTTTGGATGATTAATATGGGTATTGATTAAGAAGAGGAGGCGGTGGTGAGCGCGTGCGAGTGTGTGTGTTGATGGGGGTGATAAGAGGAAAAGTGCGCATACCAGCAGCGGGCTTCAGGAAGTCAATGGGCGGTCGTTGAAGAGACTGATCAGAGCAGTGCTGAGAAAATCACTGCAGCCTAACTTAATCAAAGCTGTGGTTTGTGTCTTGGCATGGATCCTCTTATCTCTCTCTCTCTCTCTCAATCGCTCTGTTTCTGTTAGTTTATAGCAAAGATAAAAAAAGCATCCTTTTTGCGTAAGACCTATAGACTTATTTTTGTTTTCTCTATATGACTTACTGGCCTGTGTGCCTTTCTCTTTCTTTGTTGTGAACATCACTTCAATATACTTCAAGGTCTGGAATTTAAGATATACATTACTTGTGCCATACCTGCTGTTGAGGTTAAAGCAATATTTACAGCCAGTGGTTCAGCTTTAATTCACGTAGCCAACAAAACATAGTTTAAATTGAGTGAAATGTCTCTGTTGCAAAATGAAGTGTAATTGAAAAGTTCATGACATTTTCTCTTAAGGTCTTAAGGTCTTAAGGTGAAGCCAATGCAGAAGTGGCGTAAACCTACACTCTTTCTAATGGCCAGCAGGGGGCTACTTCACTGGCTGCAAAAAGAAGTCTGATTGTATAGTAGTCTATGAGAAAATGACGCTACTTGACACTTGATTTATTACCTCGATAAACATGTTCCTAATGAGTTTATGGTCTTAGTCGCTAGTTTAAAGTCTTCTTCAATTCAGCATGATGTTCATTTTGTAAATTCTGGTCCCATTTAGAGTAAACTAGATGATAAAGCAGGGTTTGCTACCACAGCACAGATAGAGGCATAGTGATGTGTATCTTTTCCAGCTCCACCCTCATTCAAATATGGTTATTTCTGTCCCCAAAAAACAAGATGGAAACAGCCAAAACTTCAAAATGGTATTTTGTAGTAGCAGTAGTAGTAGTAGTAGTAGTCTGAATTCAGACCGACATAAACATTGTGTCAGTGAATTTCCTTATACAGAAAAAAAACACAGTAGTTTGCAAAGAAGTTGACCCCGTTTCAACTTTTGGTTTAGGTTTAGACAAGAGGCAGATAAACTTTTGTACAGCCTTCAGACTGGACTTCCTGCTTCATGTTTAATCCTTTTATTTGCACCTGCAGCAACACACTCAAACACATTCAGTATTTTTCAGCATTCACACATTGTTGGCATTTTTATGCCTTAATTAGACAGTGCCAGAGAGAGATGCAACAAAGGTCCTCAGCCACACTGGAACCGGGTACACTGCAGTTCATGAGCTACTTCTTAACTAGTGAGTAAAACATTTTTGGTCTAAATACAGCCATGATGATATTTAGTGACACTGAGCAACAAATAGCAACTTTAATTAAAAAGAAATTATTATTATTATCTCTTTTTTAATGGTGACACAGCAGTGCAATGTTGAGCTCTGTCCCAACACAGCAAGAAGGTCACGGGTTTGAATCCACCAGCCAGCTGGGCCTCTCTGTGGACAGCTGGCATTTTCTATTTATGCTTGCATGTTTGATTTTTTTTTTTCCTGGATGCTCCGAATTCTCTGACAGATGACTGTAGCCCCCTTTCACCCTGCACAAAATAACTGGCTATAAATAATAGATGAATGGGAAAACTAATTACAGAGACTAATATGTAATTTGGTCCAAAAAAAAGAGAACTTATGTAAAACAATAAAACCCCAGCAAATTACTGTACATATCTCCCTGTTTTCCTGTTTCTCTCTCTGTGAGTGTGTGCCTGTGTGTGTTTGTGTGTGTGTGTGTGGTGTTTAGGCCCATACAGCTGACTCTCAGAGGAGACATCTTGTTGTCTATCTACTGAGCTCAGATTCATTGCTATCGATCAGCCATGTACTGGATATATAGATCCACCAAGTATATAGATAAGCCATTTATTATGGCAGATCTTGGTCCACATGTATAGATTCACCATGCGAGCATATAGATTGACCGCAGGAAGGTTTACTGCTCATTATCTGCATCTGTACTGAACTGCTGTTCTACAATATTTACGAGAAATTGTTTGTAAAATTTACATTTCCTTCTTTCCTTTCTGCCCTCAGGTGGAAAACCATAAACAGAAAGCAGGGAACTGCTTTAGGTCAGGCAACCATGATATCTATCTGTTGTTAATACGTCTGATGGAGGGGACAGAACGTGCAGAGTTGTGAATGAGGCTTTCATTCTTATTTTGATCGAATCCATGATAAGGCTGTTCTTCTCCTCCCCAAAATCTGTTTACTCACTTTGAAAAAAATATGCCATTTTGAAAAGTGTGTGTATAATGCATTCATATAATCCCAGATGTTTGAATAGATGGATTTACAAGTGTAAAACCAAAATACTTTTAGCACAGTGGATTGCTATCTCAGAATTGGACTTCAGGAATTGAAATTATCAGCACTAAACGCTTCTTAGTCACAGATGGAAGTTATCTTTATTTTTTTCTGAGAGGGAGGGAGATTAAAATAACATCCAGTGTTGAGTTATCATTATATTCACCATGCCCCCCCCCCCGAAAACACCCTCTAACATTATCCATCAACAATGCTTCCACCTCTTTTCCTCTTTGATTTAAACACACACCCACAACACATGTTACTGTGATACATCCATCCAGACGTCACCGGCAACCCGTCGTCATCATCAGCATCTGCTGAGATGATAAAGTGACGCTGGGCTTCGTTTCAACAGAGAGAGGGAGAGGAGGCCTCCCTCTTAGATTAAAGAAAGCCTCGGTTTTCGCGGGGACAATAGGGAGGAATTACCATATGAATATGACCACAGCACCCCGGCCTCTTAAGACCATCAATCTCCCCACGCCGAGCGCCACGATGCCAGATAACCCCCTGGATATCCCCTCTTAACCTCAATTTCTCAGGATGTATTAAGAGATGGTCGCCGCAGAGAAGAGGGGAGAGGAGAGGGAGTCAGGAAGGAGGAAGGGGCTTGGGGTTGGACCGGCAGGCGCTGCCATTTTTCTCCGCACACCCTCCACCCCAACCTGAAACAAGTTATAACGCAATTAATCTTGTCCCGGAGGGAAAAAATATGGCAGCTAAGTGAATTTTACATGAAGATCCTCCCTCTACTTACCCTCTTTTCTCCTGTATCACAGCATCTATCAGTCGGAAGAGTTGTGTGATGAAGGGGGTGGGAGTGTCAAGTGTATGTGTGTATTAATATGTGAAACTTAGGGAGATGTGGATGAGAGGATGGCTTAATGTCAGTATTACTTATACTGTACATTCAAAAGAACAACATTTTTCCTGTAGTCGAAAAAATTAGGCATATTACTTTGAAATATCATTTTATTTTATTAATTTATTTGTCACTCGGGGGCAGCAAAATAAGTCGTGACACAAGAATGACATCGTATAATGTGTTTAAGGCTAACATTTTAGTAAACAGTAGCCCAGTCGCCAGAATAAAATGTTAGCCTTGTATGTTTCTACCAACACATTCTCACTCTGACCTTGTCATATATTCACGTTTTGGTCATGGATTTCCACGTCCACATACGATGTGCAAGGTACCCTGGGTGTGTTGGTTGTTGACATTCTGGGACACCATGTCAGGTTCTCTTCTCTCAAGATACACTTCCATTTTCACAGGAAATTTAACATTTACATACAGTTTCTTTCAAAATAAACGCAATACGTCAGTACAACACTGCAACTTGGAGTGTCGGTGGCTTTGTGGTAGAGCAGGCGCCCCATGTACAAGGCTGTTGCTGCAGCAGCCCGGGTTCGACTCCAGCCTGTGGCTCTTCGCTGCATGTCACTCCCTCCCTCTCTCTCTCCCCCTTCACACTTGTCTGTCCTATCAATTAAAGGCAGAAAAATGCCCTTAAAAAAAACCACTGCAATTTGAGGTTTTTCCTTCAACAACAAACACACATGGTTTGGTTCATGCAACAAAAGCACCTGCTTAGGTTTAAGCAACAAAATAAGTGATTAAGTTTAGGAAAAATGAACAGGGTTGACTTTAGAATCTTGCGGGATGCGAACATCCCTCTCTTGGGTGAAAGTATGTGGTTGTTGGACCCATCCAACACCACATATAAGCTAAGTTTCTAATCAGGAGGAAGGGATATCGTGTGAGACCCAGGCAAGACGGATGCCAAGAAACAGACAGCAGGAGACCACTGTTAGAGTCCAACAAATAATAAATAATGTTTTTTTTAATGAATCATTGGGACATTTCTAGTCGTGTTTGTTGCAACAGAGAAGAGTATTTTTAACAATATGTCAGAGGAATGTTTATTATGGCAAAATTGAATATTTCTAAACAAGAATTTGGGACAATTATAACCATGTTTATGGCAACCAAACTTGGTAGTTCAAGCCGAAACATGATATTTTCCTAACCCTAACCAAGTTATGTTTGTGCTTAAACCTAACCACGTGTTAACATCAGTGCTGTCACAACATGAAATTTAAAATTGAAATATGAAGAGATATAAAGATTCAATGTATATGCTATATATGAAACATAAAAAATTAACATAAACTTACAAAAATAACACATCAATGGTTGCAGAAATGTATGGCAACATTTATCCTACCAATTGGGATGCAGACAGTTGCGTATACATCCAGCAGACACCGACAAACATTAGCATTTGCTTAAGGTCTTGTAGCTCAGTTTTGGTCTCCACCAACTGAAGGATATATCTTACTCTAGCAGCTAGCTTAAGCTCATTTACGTTACCCATCATGGTTGCCGTTAGGTATGGTGTAGGCAGCGTAGAGTGGATTTATTAGAGCATTTTTGTTGCTGTTGGACACAAAGGTGATGAGAGTGGTGAGACTGAATCAGAACAGTACAGTGGCAGGAGACATAAACATGAACAGTGAGCTAAAATACATGTAACTCTAAATATGCATATGTAACTGCTTTGATCAAAAGCCAGAAGTGTGAGGACACACCAGGGATTGTGGATCATAAACTACAAAATCACCATGAAAGATTACATTGTTCAAAGTTTGAATGTTTTATGTCTGTTCCTGACAAACACATTACCCAACAAAAATCTTGACATTTTAATGGCCTGCAGTGGCATAAAATAAAACAGTAAATATTGTGTCAAAATATGCATAGCTGCCACCTGTGTCATCACCGTGAAACCCTGTTTCTGGTCACAGTTTCAAACAGTTTATGTATTTTTGTGTTATATATTTGTCCTGACTTTGAATTCATACGTCATGTTCTGTAAGATATCTGCAAAAAACAAAACTTCCAGCCAACGTGAGTACGTGTAAGTGTTACAATTGTGAGTGGGTGTTCCAGGATATGGTGATTAAACACATCCTGCTGTCCAGGTGTCAGCTGTCTGACTTTTATTTGTTCATACTGCACTGACACTGATCATCCACGTACAGGTCAGACTGGAACAACACCTCACTGACATCGTGGAGTTCAAGCTCACTGAACAATGGATGTGTGATATCAGCACCTTTTTGTTCACTTTAACGTCTCTAATTTCCTTATTTTGTCAGGTGTGGCGTTCAAAGGGCTCGGGGAATTATAAATAGTCAAGCACATCCTCCTCTGCAGTTCAGCTGAGGTGATTTCTTGATGTCTATGGGCACTAAATGTGAGGTGATGTTGTATCATGTAAATGCAGTGTGTCCATAGGTCTTAAAAAGGCCTACCTCTTTGCTGTCTTCATTACGTCAAAACTCGGCTGCTCAACTGCTGTAGTATCCTTGGTACATGGTCTATCCTCAGTAAAATGCAGTATAGTCAGAAGTCTGCTACGGGTCTGCTTACTCACTTCCACACACACGACTACATGACTCCTGTCTAGAATCACGACCTTCTCCACCATCACACTTCCTCCTGTAGCCCCTGTTCCTCCAAAACGAATCTCCTGTCCCCATTGTCCAGGATCAAGCACCCAATGTGTTCCTACTCCATAGCCTCCCCTCCCTCTGATGCGCTCTCTCCTCAAACATATGTGTGACTGCTCTGATCTTGCTGTGTTCAAGAGGTAACTGAAATTTCACCTTTTAATGTGTGATTGTATGTGCTAATGTGAGCTGATATCGTGTTTTAATCTTCTAGGATTGATGTTGATTGTCATGTAAAGGGTCTTGGAGTATCCTTAAAAACACAATCAATATCTGAATTTGCCGCAGTTTCAAATCAGACTGGATACATTGCAGTCATGCAGTGGTGTACATTTTACCCACTAGACCACCAGGATGCCTCTGGATGTGGTGTTTTTGAGGACATAAATAAGTCTCACCAGTGGTTTTAAACATAATCTCAACCAGCAATAAAAAGTCTATTTCAACCTGTAACCAATAGAAATCATCTCATTGTCTAGAAATAATGGTAGCACTTTACTTTAACACCCCACTTAGCATTTATAAGCAGTATAAAAATTTAATAAATGGTGTATAAAAGACATAATGTAGCTGTAAGCAAATACAAGCATTTATTAATGTATTTATCAACAACTGTAACTCTGCTGTGGATTCTGGAGTATAAACAGATAATGAGTGACAGTATAATAAAACAGACATAATTATGTAAGATGTAATCATAGGAAAAGTTATAATTTGTGACAGTTACTGTACATTAATAAACCCTTAAAATGTCTTTATAAATGATTACAACTACACTACAGTCTGCATAATGTTTTATAATGCTTATAAATGATAATTGGGTGATTAAGATTAAGTGTTACCAAAATATATTTTTTAGAAATTATTGTGCTTTTTTTTTTGCTTCACAAAAAAAACCCACTTAACTTGATTTTAAAAATAAATTAAACCAGTAAAGTTGCATTAGAGACAAGTCAAATATTCTGAATTTTTTCTGCTTGTTTTTAAGAAAATTCTCATCTACAACAAAAAATATTTGCGGGACATGCCTGCTGTTATATTAATGCTTTTTAATGTAAATTAATGTTTTAGTGCATTTCTACAAAATAAGTGCAATGAATTTTCTTCTTGTTAGACTTCATACTCTCTCCATTTTTTCTACTACTAATGTTTTCCATAAACACAACTTTTAATAATACAATTTGAGAACTGAAATGGACTTTTTCCCAATAAATTCACACAACAGTGGATCTTAAAATACAGATCATCATGTCAAAGCCAAAAGCCTAAGACTTCAAAGAATGCTCAAAACACTTTTGTCTGAAGCTACAGGAAGTAGTCATTATTCTCACAAATATCACCTGCTTAAGTAGTTTTAGTTTTATGCATTTAAAAAAAAAAAAACACCTTTGAGTCTCCTTAACGTCACTGCACTACAAGAAGCAACAGAGATACAACAAAGAGAAAAGGTCAGATAATTATTGAATATGATCGACTTCTCCATTTGTCAGGCAGATGTACTGACAGATAACATAATGTACATGTCAGAGCGAGACAGTGGGAGATCCATAGCCTCGGAGGAGGAGAGGAAGAGAGACGCAGGGATAGACACAGAGGGGAGACAGTGATGTAGATGCATCAACCTTTGTGAGAAAGAGCGACACAGAGCTGCAGATGGGAGAAGGGAGAGAGAACACAGGTGTAATAGATTTCTGGTGTCTATATTTCATGTTGAAAATTGGCTGGTACATCCAAGCGGTTTGATCTATGAGGGCCGTCGTCTTAAGAAAAAACCTTAGTAAATGTGTAATTTCTCCCTTGATGGAACACAGGCGAAAGGCTATTCTTCTTATTCCCCTCTCTCCTTCTCTTTCTCCCTCTCTTTCAGGGTTGTTTCCACGCTCCCTCCCCTCCCTCCCCTCCACTTCATGCTCCTTGATGTCTCCATTTCATTACCAGCCCTCCATCTATCAACCTTTCCTGTTTTTTTTTTTTTTTAAGGAGTGACTTTCCTCACACACAGTTTTGGACAGAGGCACTTTGATTGTGGGTGTCTATCTGCCCCATGGTCACTACAACTGTATGTGTGTGTCTGTACACCTGTCTGGCTGTTGTGTCTAGGATGTGTGTTTGGACATGTGTATCAGACAAGTGCAGTCTTGCATGACTTTATGTTCTTGTTTCTGCTTGGCTGTAACAACAGTTTAATGTCCTGTATGGCAGGCATCCACATATATCTTATACACATACACACATATGCATACACCCACTGTCCATTTATATTTGCCTGAATGCCTGTTTTTGTGTCTGTGACCCTCTCTGACCTCTGCTCATACCTGCTGCTCTCTGAGCTCAGGTGTCAGTCAGATGAGCCATTTTGTCCCGTGGAGACTTGATGTGAACAGTGAATAGAGACAGAGCAGCAGCATTATCAGAGGTCTGAATGTAAAAAAAAAAAATAGAAGGTGTTGAGAATAAATGGGGCGGAGGGCTGAACGGCGCCGCACTACTGATGTGTAAAAGATAAAGAAGGTCTCAGCACTGATTCACGAGCATGACTGCAGCTGAGAAGAAGGGAGTGAGGAAAGGGAGGAAGGAAAAAAGAAAGAAAGAAAACAGAGGAAGACAAGCAGATGGAAACAGATAGAAGGTAGAGTGAATCTGTTGAGTAGGTGGGCTGCAGACACATCTAAAATAATTTCTTTAATACAGGTTTCAGGTGAAAAAAAACTTTCTGTGGGAAAACCCCACATTCCCTCAAATCCTACCTGCCAACTGCAATCCACAATTCCAGACTTTTCCTTTATCATGTACCAAAAACATTTTTTTCTCTTACCTCTAGTGCTATTTATTAGTCTGGATTGTTTTGGTATGTGTTAACTAATGTTTTCTTTCAACGAAACTACACCCACCAACGCTATTACTATGCAGATCTAAGTGAGCATGTGTCGCCCTTCAGTATTAAGAACGTGTGCATTTGTACCCTCAAAGGTAAAAACAAGAAAGTAGCAGAGGACTTTTAATTTGATGAACTTAAAGACATTTACATCGTCGTCTTCAGGTGACCTGTAATATTAGCTAGCTCAGTGGTGCTAGGTGAGCTAGCAGTGGATGCATGCTTCCTATTGCACTGTGATACAGTTGGCTGGCATAGTTCAACAGAAAGAACATAGATGGTACATGAAACTGTTCACTGCAAGGTCTGTGGATGATCTGAAGTAACCAGGTCAATGCTTTTGAGGTATTTTTTTGCCGCGTTGAGCACCTCAGGCCAAGAGCCATCTAGTTCCATTATATTGGAGAGAAGGCAGACATCTCTACAGCTGATATCTCCAACACTCGGCACCTAACACCAAAACAATCTAGACTGATAAATAGTACTTACAAGTAGGGCGGAAGATATGTCAATTAGAATTTGGGGTGAACTGTTCCTTTAAGTATATTTAAAATGCTATAATAACACACATTTATGTAATACATGTGTGAAACAAGATGTTGAAATATTATACAAATAATTATGAAATTAATTATTTGTTCAATAGCAATAAATAGATACTCTGTCAGTGGTTCTTTATTTCCAGGATTTTTTTGCTGGGACCTCAAAAGTGTGTGACATTCCAGACATCACATTTGGAGAACCCAGCAGAAACCCCCATATGTTGAAATATAAATTCACAAGTGAAACATTCAAAAGAGGAATAAAGAACACAAGGAATGTATATGGCAATTAAAAAACTAAATACTTTCAGTGGTGAATGATAAATGAACAAAAGCCATCACAGATCACATTAAAATGAAGCTGCTGCTGCTGCTGCTGGTTGGTGGTGATCGTACTACTAATAATGTGAGATCAGTTGTCTCTATCAGCGGTGGGCTGGGCAGGCCTTTTAATCATGGTCTAAGGGGTGCCGAGCCTCTCTATCATCATTGAACTGTGTCCAGGGCTAATTGTGGCTATATTTCACTGTCCCTGTGGCCTGCACACCGCAACGATCTGCTGGTCTGCTGCAGAGCCACACACACTCAAACACACACACCCTCACAACCTGCACATAAAGTACTGATGGGGTTGAGGACAGGAAAACAGATATACACATGTTCAGTTCAACCATATAAGCACAGATACACACCAGCAAGGCCAGAGTATTACGGTAGAGGGAAAGAGTGTTTTGTTTTGTTTTTTGCTTAAAAAAATGGGGAAAATGCATTGTGGCTTTAGTAGAATAAAACACCTTAAATTCTCGAAAGTCTCACTGATTACAAAAATATTTTCCCATCTGCTGTTAATATTTAAATAAATATCCACATTAAAATAAAGGAAGTGTCTCAAATAAATTAGTCTCGCCACCAGACAATCAGAGATCTCTGACTTCTGGGGACACTCCTTTCTAAAGTGTGTTTAATACACCGGAGAAAACGGCCAGCAACAAAGCAACGCCTCTTGCATCTTTTAAAAGGACACGCCCTCTTGGAAATGTGCGCTCCCCCTTTTCTCATCCGCAAGGAAACAAAAACATGGATGCAGAGAGATTTAACTCCGTTTTATCAAACGTGTGCTCATCTGTGAAAAAAGTATTACAACATGACTGAGCTAACTGGAGTAGTTTCATGTCATTTCCGACAACTGGAGGCTTTTAACAGATGACGTCCTGATGTTAGTTTTGCTGCTGCTGTTAGCTGACCCTGTCAGCTGCAGCCACTGATGCTTTTTAGACATCGTGATTTCCTAAAACTGCATAAATACCACACATAGCAACACATAACTGCTTTGCTAGCTCAATCATGTTGTAACTAAGATATCCGCTGGAAAAAATATTTTTATCACGGACCGTTTAATGAGTTATTACCTACTACATACACTGTTAACAGCTAACGGGGCTAACAGCTAGTGGTTAGCCCCGCTAATCGATGATAACCATGTTATTAATTCCAAAACATACACACAGAATAGTAATCTTTGTTCAATCATTGTGTTTAGACTTTACAAACATCAGATTAGTCTAAATGGTGATATAGTGACATGAAAAATGTGATATATATAGCTAAACTCTGCTGGTTTTCTACCCAGAAGTATTTATGAACAACAAGGTGATTCCCTCTACAGTCCGGCCGGACAGATGAGTCATGGCCTTGTAAAAGATTATGTTTGCTTCTTTTAGTTGGTGAGAATGTGTCACCACAAATGCGACAAACATCCACTGACTTTGACAATGTTTTCTGCGAGTGCAGCTGAGCCATTTAGTACTGCTACACGTGTTTCTAGTCGGACTATTTTTACAAGCACAAGAGTTCAGCGAGCCACTGAAGGACCGCCCTGACGATTTACTATTGGTTCTGCAATGTAGGGAGTTTTTTTAAACTCTGAAATTGTATCCACCCATCCAAACACAAAATCAGGGAGAAAATCTTGAAAGTCTTTCATTAAGCAAAGTGTCTAAAGACTGATTTGTGAGTCTACAAATAAATAAATAACATTCTGACTGGCAGGTAAAATTGTAAAACGGTGAAAATTTGCATAATATAGACCACATTTTCACAGCATTAATTCCATCAGTAAAAAAACAGAGTCATGTCATACTCACCAATCTACTGATATACCTTTTTTTTTTTTTTTTTTTACCAGTAACACTATTGATTCATTTATACCAATTTCATTTATATTGTAACATTTTTTTATTAATTTTAATCTGTCAATGAATTTCTTGTAGAAGTTTCACATTAAAAGCCGACTAGAAAGGAGAGGGACTATGCCTTTTGAGCCACTGAAAGGCTTTTAATGTCTTTGCAGGAAGTATGTACTACTACAAAAACGAAAAAACTTCGAGGTAGAATCAATGCACTGATGAGTTGGTGGTGGGAAAATGTCCATTATGCTAAAACTTATTGAGATAATAAGTAAATATGGAGGAATTGTTAAGATTGAATTTACAGCAAAATAAGGAGCCCCAAAATCCCAAAAGTTGTATTTTGTGCTCACAATATAATAAATTGTTCCCATAAGATAATCAGCCTGTGAGCACAAGAAACTTAAGTTGTTCCCGCAAGATAATAACTTATTCCCACTAGAAACTTAACTTGTTCCTGCAAGATAATAACTCATTCCCACAAGAAACTTAACTTGTTCCTGCAAGATAATAACTTATTCCCACAAGAAACTTAACTTGTTCCCACAATATAATTAACTTGTTCCTACAAGAAACTTAACATGTTCCCTCAAGATAATAACTTGTTCCCACAAGGTGATTAACTTGTTCTGACAAGAAATTTACCTTGTTCCCACAAGAGACTTAACTTGTACCCACAAAATACTGAACTTGTTCCCACAAAAAACTTAACTTGTTCCCACAAGATAATAACTTGCGTGTATAAGACAGTTAATTTGTTTTCACAAAATGATAACTTATTTTCACCAGATAATAACTTATTCCTACAAGATAACAAACTTGTGCACACAAGTTAAAAACTTGATTTATTCCCTACAAGATAATAACATGTTCTCACAAGATAAAAAGAAGAAATATAATCTTTTGGGATATGAGGGGCTCTGGAGCAAACAACATCAGCAGCATAAATGGCGTAGAGATTACAATGCAGGGCGTCATCTTCCTGATATATTTCAAACCATCTTGAGTAAAAGCCTAGTTCTCTTAGTATTTGAAAATTTACCGTACTTTTCAGCAGTTAACCTGCTGTTGATAAACACGTCCTACAGATGTTTCACAATAAAAGCCCTCCAGGGAAGTCAAGTCTTATAAAAACCCAGAAAGCCTTTAATGTGAAACAGATTGAGGAACAGCAGCAACAGAAGATTAACACAGCAAATGGGAGTCAGACAGACATCCTCTGCAAACGCAGAGGATCAAATATACAGGTGACACAGGGCCTTTAATAATAGCCTGTCTCAAATAAAGGCTCTGGCTTAATTTGAGCTAAATTAAGGCCTATTTGAGAATTCATGTTACCTCAAAAGGCATCACTTATCCAGACAATTGATGCTTTATTACACTGTTGCAGCTGTATTAACACACATATTCATGCACACACACACTTAAAGAGATGATATTTTCACTTGCTCTATCTTCTCCCTTTTCCTAATCACTCTCTGTCTTTCCTCTCTGCCTTACCCTCACCTCGACACCGACAGGTCACCTCTGCTGCAGAAACTTTTAATTAAAGTTAGAGCCTCGACAAGTGGACAACTGAGAGAGGGGGGATGGATGAGTGGATGGATGCTGCTGTGCTTCTACCTCTCTTCTACCTCTGAGCCAATAATTTCCTTTCTTTTTTTCTATTCATCTCTTAACTTCTTCACCACCCCCTCTCACTTTGCCTCCCTCCATCTGTGGTAGAGGGGAAAAAAAGCAATTTCCATGAATTTGACTTAATGGACAGGGTTGTGTCCCTAATATGCAACAATGGATTGACACCCAGACTGAAAGTGTTTCTCTCTGCCCCAAACCCTGGTCTATGGACAAATGTATCCCATATTCATTTACACACACAACCTTGCATTTTGATAGGTGGAGTGTTTTGACTTGTTTGTGGAAACCAAACCATATTTGTGGCAAGTTAATGTGCAAACCTCTCAGTCAGGAGTGATTTCCCATAGTCATTATACAACAATTTGGCCAGTGTATTGTGTATTAGCTACACCTACCTCTTAAAGGACCAGGATTTTGTGTTTCCACTGGTGCTGTAAGAGAAATTTTAGGATTGTTTTTTACTTGTATAAGCAAAAGTTACATGTAAGACATTTCCACTCTGCTCAGTCGAAATGCTCTAATACAGGACAGCACTTGAAAAGCAATAATCGGATTCAGAAAAGAAATTATCCAGCCTGTACTGAGTAGTAAAGCAGTTGTGGGAGGCCAGTGTGAACACAGCCAGGGCATAAATGTAGTTACAGCAGTGTGTGTATATCTGATAGCACTTACAGGGCTCTCTATCATCACAGATGGCTGTCTGTGGTTTCCAGAGAAGTTGCGGTTACTGCACAGATGTGCATTTGTGTCTCATTATGTGTGCACATGCTTGTGAACATACTGTATGTGTGCGTTTGAGAGTGCATTTAGAACCCCATGCTTCCCTGCTGTGGGTCTAATTTCAAAAACATCCTCTAACACATTTACACAATAGAGAAGCATACACTTAACGGTGGCACCTGATGCCAAAAACACTGAGCCAACATTAGCAGCCAAAGTAAAATATATCATCTAAAAAGCAACATAACAGTGTTAGTAAAGGAACTGTACTCAATAATTCTCAGTGTAGTGTGACATGAGGGAGAGATAATGAGTAGGGGGGGTTTCATCATGAAAATGAAAGGATCAATTCACACATTTTGAAATAATCACTAAACAAAAAACATGTTTTATACAGTAGCATAAAGGATAAAAAATAAAAATTGACTGATAATTTAACAAGATGAATAGCTGAAATACATGGGACGAAGACACACAAGAGTGCATCCATTATAACCAACTAAAGCTGCTACACTGACTACAGAAGCACAGGCATCACACTGTTTATCTGTTATCTCTTATTTTACACGAGTGTGGTTTTTTTTTCTTTTCTCTATGCACAGTTACACAGCTCTCCGATGGCTAAAAATTACGTAGAACTGTGTAAGAAATCAGTACAATCTGTTTAAAAATGATTAAGTTAGGCAAAAAAAAATGAATACCTCATTGTACCAGAGGCAATGTGACACAGCAGACCAACCTTGTAGGTGTTTTCACATTCAGTATTGAAATGAATTAATTAAAGCAATGCTCTGGTTGTCAAAACAATTCAGTACCACTTAAATGGCCTACGCTTCCAAACCCTGCATAAACAACTGCATTATCATGATGAACTCAATATACACACTGTGAAGTTGGCAGCAACTATACACTATAAAGATAAAGTCTGTGTAATAGATGGAAAAAAACAATAAAATCCTGCTCCATCCTGTTAACATGAGGCATTGTAAGCCTATGCTAATGCACAATATTGATTTGAGCTAAATGCTAAAACAAGCATGCTAACATGCTCCCAATGACTATGCTAACATACAGATGTTTAGTAGGTAATTTACCATTTTAATTGAGGTTTTTAGCATGCTAACATTTGCTAATAAGCACTAAACACAAAGAACAGCTAAAACGGATGTCATTACTTTATCAGGATTTTTTGTCATAAAGCTTAGTATTGGATAAATTAATTAATTTTTACCTGATGATGGTGCTTAATTAAATTTTAAGGAATCACCGAAGTGATTATGATTCACTCTGTAAACATGCATATCTACACTAAATTTTATGCCAATCCATCTAACAGGGCTAATTGTTGGGATGTTTTAGCTTGAACCAAAGTTGGACCAACTGACCAACCCTCATGCCCATCTCATACATGGCTAAAAATATTAAAAGGATATCATAGACTTTTGGTCACCTCCAAACAGTAATTGTGTGCTGTGCTAGCTTATTGAAGTCATTTTTTGTCATTATTTAACCCTTGTTTAAACCCTTCATTTCCTGGTTATTTGTGTTCTTCTGACTCAAATGAGAATGAACAAATAATGACTGTGTTTGTGGTGTTTGAATTGTTCCTTTAATGGGTCATTTAATCTCATTTTGAGTTTTAAAAATAGGTTGGTTTTTTTTTTTTTTAGTTTTAAGACCATTTTTTCTGAAACACCTGCTGTGACAAGTGGTACTGAGCTGAACCAAGGTGGAATTTTCACGCCACTGACAGACACTTTAAAATGTTCTTGAGAAATGTTCAGATTAAAAAGAGTTCTATATGGTGCATTACAGATGACAGTCAGTAAAGATCAGTCCCTCAGTCCCTCGCAGGAAGTATTCAGTGGAGAGATGGATGGAGGCAATCCTTCCTCCCCATCAACCACCTCATTAGTCCCTCTCAGCCATAAAGCTGTCCCATCAGGCCACGCTGTCATAACTCACTTTACAGCATTGATTTTAATCACGGCAAATGTAAACATACGTATTATCAATATCAATGCACAAAATAACGCTGTAATATGCAATTACCGAGTGGCATTGATTTTTCTTCCCTCTCCCCCTTTTGCCTCTTTTCATCCTCCCCTCCTCCCTTCCCCACTTCAATGTAATCATGGGATCGTCCTACTTTGAACTGATTTAATAAGGTTGTTATATATAAATATATATAGCAGGCAGGCAGGCACTGGCTGAATATTACAGAGATGATTTTCATAAATTTCAATGCAGGGATGAGAGTGTGAGTGTTTAGCCTGGAGGGAGGTGAAACCAGGACAAAGCAGGAGGACTTTATTGTGGGGAACAGGAGGACATGACAATCATTGCATAGAGTTTCCCTTCTTTTCTATAGGAGTTTCACCTTTTGAAAATTTTATAGTTGCTGTTAGTGGGTAGAAAAAAAGGTAAAATGAGGTGTATATCACATTGATGTAAAGATAATGTACTGTATAGCCTAAAGCCTGTTATTGGCTTTGGAGTGAAGATGCTCACCAAGAACCACATCCTCACAGTTCAAATCCTCCCTCGTTTTCTATCATCTCTCCGCTGTTGCTACTTAATAAAGTCATAAAATAAACAAAAATGACAATAATTAGAAATACAAAAAACAGCATTGGATGATTTCCAGCCACTTGGGGGCAGTGAAAAAAAGCTGTGAACACAAGTTTTTCAAATTTGTATTCTCACAGGCATATTTCTTTTCGCTTTTTCACTGAGATTTTGAGACTCAACCAATCATCTATGCCACTGCAGTGATTAAACATTTACCAAACAAAAACACAATTTGCTACATACAGAATGAAATAAAGGACCTTGTCTTATCTCCCAAGCTCTGCAAATAAACTCTGCCACAAAAGTCCCCAAAACTTCTTGAAACGCAGCTCAAGTCTTTTACATTTATCTAACCTGAAGAAAAAATAAGGACATTTCACTAAAGCCAATAGCCCTTCAATAATCATATAATGAACAATTAAAGTAGAAAATGAACTTCATCCTCAGTCTCATAGAATCACACAGCAAACCAAGCTTTTTCTTTTAGGAGACCATTCAAGATGTTTCTATAACTCATCATAGTGCACCTGTAGCAAACTTTGCACACTGCGATCTTTGACTTTTGGGTAAATTCTGTTTCGCATTCAGTTCTATACTAGTTATCTTTATGAGCCAATGAGCATCATGCAGGAAGTGGTACACAAACATATTCCTCTTATTTTTGTTCATGTCCACCATTTGTTCTTATTTTGACAGTACCCATAGATGTCTGGAATTCACCAGTGTTTTCTTATTTTCGCCCTGGCGGTTCAGAGCGCTTTGACAAAGGTAAGAAAAAAACATGTTTATAGTCTACAAATTATACAAAAAAGGGAGGAACATAAATTTTAAAGTTGAGGAACATAAAATCAAGTATGAACAACCAAGTTTAGATTAGTATATGCTTCACAGTGTGGGCTAGGGACAAACTATTGGTCCATTGATCCTAGGAAAGACTATGAAAACATCAGCAGTCCACTTTTCTTCATACATACAGTATGGAAGGTTTTTTACTGATCATCCTAAATATCAGACTGTAACCTAATCATACAGAATAAATATTTTACTTCACTAGTCCAGGCACAAAAAGTCTGCTTTTGCAAGTCAATTCCAAAGTTCAAATATCTCAAACATCATCACATTATCTCAAAAGGTTTGGTGAACATGATTGGTATATTTCATGACTCAAAGGCGGGTACTACATAATCTGTGACCATTACAGATTTGCATTTTTAAGGTTTGTGTTCAGGTTGAGGTTTAAATTCTCACAGGACAAATTCGGTGTATCACTGATATTCATTCATTCTGACTTATATTAAGATGTGTGACAAGAAAAATGCTGATGTCTACCTGATGCTAAACACTCTCAGTGCTGCTTGTTTACTGTTTTTAAGCAGTCTATGTAATATAAATTGCCTTTCAAAATAAAAGTGACTGACATGAAACTTGTGATTTCACAGCCTTGTATTGACTTCACAGCAACTGTGGCATCATTTAATGCACACCACATTACAGGTGAAACACCTTAATATCACTGTTTAATTCTTTATCTCACAAAAGTCCTTTGGTACAGGGCTTTCCATGTTGCCTTTATAATATGATCCTGCTTTGTTTGTAGGCCTTTCATCTGGTGGCATTACAGAGAAACAATAATGGAAACAACAAGCTCTCTCTCACACACAGATACACACTGAATCCACCTCACACATGGTTTCATATGACAGAGACGGACTCTCACTGGATCAATCTGTCACCATTTGTCACTGACCGGTCTCCACTCTGTGAATCTACACCGAGTGCGTAGAGGTGTGTTTTTGTCTCCAACACTGTAAAATAACCTTTGACAGGTGTATTGAGGACACGGTCTCCATTCTACACGACTGCTTCCAGTAAAAGCCTGATTGTTACCTGTCTGTACATGAAACAGCTCAGAAAAGATGGAGAGACAAAAGAGTGTGACGGCACAAGAGAGGTGAAAGCTCTGCAGTGAGTAAAATCAAATCGAATCAAAGAAAGAGAAAAACAAACTGATGGAGGTGGAAAAAGCGGATGAGAAAAAGGGAAATGGTGCACATAGATACTAAAGAGAAAGAATTACTTCGCCTGGAAAAATATGGTCCTGCATAGGTGGTAGGTGTTAAAGGAATGAAGAAGCTAGCTGAATAAATGATTAACTACATCACAGATTCAGTTTTTATATGGCCGATACATCTCTGCCTTGCTCACAGCACAGTCCCGCACTTATGGAATGTGCCCAATCCATAACCATAATGCCGGCGTGGCAGCATGGACTTATATATCAAGACATTTGCTCCGTATGATAATGCTCATTGTAGCTCACATATCATCAGGTCTGCTGATCCCATACATATAAACAGATGCTCGTGTCACATCTTTTACTACTTTTACAAAGTAGAGAACCACATGGAAAATAGTCAAATGATTTCTTTATTGGCATCCTTATCCTCTCATCATAAATCACAAGCTTGTTAATTTTTAATTTGTGCATATGGCATGTGTATTAAAAACGTAAACACTAATTAACTGCAATGATAAATGACAAGACAAATCTCTTCTCTTCTCTTCTCTTCTCTTCTCTTCTCTTCTCTTCTCTTCTCTTCTCTTCTCAGTGGTTATACAACATCAAAATGTATACCCACCATGCTTTGTTCTCCGGTTTCACTCAGAACAGTTCTAATGAGGACAAACTGCTCCCTGGTTGAGCCACAATGGCTCCTCCGACTCTGAAAAGAACTAAAATGGCTGAATGGAAATGAGAGGGGCAGAGGAGGTCAGCCCTCTGCATCAATTCTCATATTACCACACACACACACACACACACACACACACACACACACACAGGCACGATCACACGCGCACAAATGACTATTGCACATTGAGGTGTCATAGACGCATAACGGTGACAGCAGCCATCTCTCTAACCATCCCTCTCCTCTAATATCATCATTTGAATCTCCTCTCCCTCTTTCTCTCTCTCTCATCTCTTAATATTATCATCTGAATAGCCAGCAGGTGATGGGATGTTGGACCAGGGATCAAATTGAGAAAACGTATTAGGAAAAGTGGAATAACTGACCGGTAACGTCATTAGCATATCTATGGCAAAGGCAGGCAAATGGTAATTTATTTATTCATTACTTTATTTATTTTGCTGTTACTTAAGATTGATAAGACAGACTTCACATTATAATTTACAGACTGTATAGCAACGAGCTATTTTAAGTATATATATGTGGCAATATGTCATTGTCGAGTCCCTTATTATCAACTGGGACCAATTTAAACAAAAACAATTGAGCCCATTGTACAGAGTTTATGTAGCCTCTGTTTTAAACCAGCAGTAGCTATTATTAGTGCTCAAGTTTCTCAATATTTCCCATGAACTACATTTCCTTGTTGTCTTTTCTTAAGAGAGTGCCCAACATATGGGAGGGATGGTAGAGGTGGGAAAGATTCCTATGTTTACAACTTGAAAATGTTCGCATCCAACACGTTCTCATCCCAACTGTTCAAATATCACCACTTTGTGACCCACCAGATAACCTCATGCATCTACTGTTGACGTTGTAGGATGGTGTGTCAATTTACACTTATAACATGCATTGTGTCTTTTCAAAATACACTTCCGTTTTTACAGGAAATGTACAGTTTCTGCTCGTTAGATGCATACAGTCTTCAAAATACACTGACAATGTTGGTAAAACAGCTTGCTTTTACGGTTTTCTCCTCGTGCAACGAAAGCACGTGGTTAGGTAGGCTTTAAACTCAAAAAGGAACTGTACAGTGGCAGGAAGGTCCAGGGATTGTTGGACCCATCCGTTCAAAAATACGAAGGGGCTGTCACATCATTGGACAATGACTGACTCAAGGCCGTTGTATGATTGCAGAGTTAGCTGTGTAAGGGTCCTGTGCATTGACAAAAAAGCTCAACATCCATTGAACTTGGGTGTATTTATACTGAATGACAGATTTTAGCTGACATGAGCCTTGGTTTGCAGACACTGCAGGCCAAGGTTTCCCATCCAAAATAAAAAATAATGATAAATAAAGCCTTGCTATTAGAATTGAAACCTGAACTTAACAAAGTCTTGCAAGGTATTATTTGTTAAACTACACTTCCCATTATGATTGCCACACAGCAGTTTTCACAGGCCTATTCATACAGTAACTACCTCTGCGGACACTCAGGTCATGTCTATAACATTTTTTTTTTCTGGGAAATTGGGTGTTTAAGCAATCATGGCGGTTTGAAACCTGTACCCAGTGGATATTTTTAAGCTGATGTCAGTGTTCATATACTCAGAATCTGTATCTTTCCAGAATAACTTATGCCTGGCAGCATGGAGAGTGCTTTGAAACTAAATTTAGACTCTTTTGTCAGTTCATTTTGCTGGTTCATAATCTCCCAGTAATTTCCCAACAAAGCCAAATAATAATATCAAGGTAATGTATAATAATATTTAATAACTACCCCATTGAAATACAACTTGAAAAGAAAAACTGTACAGCTGACTCAATAGATACAGTAAAAAATGCCTTTCTTGTTAATCGAATTGCTAAAGTAAAGTTTATTTAAATGTAAAAGATGAGCCCTTCCAGTTTTGATAGAGTTGCTTTAGTTGGACCTAGTGAAACAGCGCCCCCTCTCGAGTGGTGAAAGGTGGCATTGCACTGCTACAGGGGGCACGTGCAGTCTACCGGAGGAGAGCCAGGTGTAGTTGGTGTCTCTTGATTAGCAGGTTAGGCGTCAGTAAAACGGTGAATAATTAAAACTCCGAGGGAAAGTATAAATTATAAATTGTGGTCTCACACCTATGAAACCGCGGTGAGCAACTTTTTTCCCAACTGAAACATCCGGGAGAAAGTTTTCCAATGCCGATAATGACTTTAGCTAACGTTACCGTGTTTTTTGCGTGAATAGTAAGCTAGCAGCAATGGAGGGTGGATTTCTGCTCATTTCCTGGTGACCAGCTGCTTAGAATTAATGAGTGAGAAAACAACTGCTGTGAGAAGAAGAAGACGGATGAGGACACCTGTGGACAGGAGAGAATTGGACAGCCAGCCTTTGGAGTTGTCTTTGGTAACGGAGCCGAGTCCAGTGGGACATGGCATGACGTGGTTGCTGAAAACTTTGCCACCGTGAGGGACAGGGGACTTCAAATGGGCGGTAAGTGAATCAAACACACCCCTCCTCCACCTTACGCGGTTGTATGGTTGAAGTTTGACATTGTGCACCAACACTTAGCGCCATGGTCAGGGCCTGTTGCCAAGTGATGTAGAGTTCTCCACTTTTACATTCTTGATACAGGCTATATATAATAGTCAGTTGTCAAGTCATCTGTTTGAAAGTGTGTGATTTGTGATAGGTTGCAGCCTGTGAAGAGATCTGGTGCTTTTTCATCTTTGCATGCTGTATCTAATGAGTTATCAGCTTTAAAAGGGACTGCGTTTTTGTATTTGATGTTTTTTTTTTTTTACTTTTTAATGTAATCTGTCAACCAGATTGGGTTATCTGTGATATTCCCTGACTGCTAATTGGAATAAGAGACATGTGTAAGTCATGTATCTGTATGATATATACATATATGAATGCCATCTCAGATATACTTTGTGCCTTTTTATACAACAACTCCATGCTAATATTTGTCTGAGTAATAATAAGTAATTCTCTTGGCTTTCTGTTCATTTCACACATACTGATCAGCCAAAACATTGAAACCCCAGGTGACAGGTGAATAACATTGATTGTCTTGTCACAATCAGGGTCCAAAACGAACTGGCTGGTTAGTGAAATTTTTTTACCAGCCAGGGAGATATTTTACCAGCCAATCAAATAATAATAATTTAAAGGAAAAAAAGTCATGTCACTTAATGCTGCTGGTGGATGAGACTGGGGGGCGGCGGTAGCAGAAGCAGCAGCAGCAGCAGCAGCAGCAGCAACATTAACCTCCGTCTCTTGGTCGTCGGTCGGTAAAATCTCAGCCTCAGCAGGTTCTTTTGCTTTAGTTTTTTGTCTTTTTGCGGGAGGCTCTGCAATACCTGGCCAGCATCGCCACATGACACTTTTTCTTTTTCTTCTTCTACGGGGGTTCAGAGCATGGAGGTACATTATGTAATGATGTCATGACTGAACGCCTATGCGACCGAAGATCGTCTCTGCCTGAAAGACACATTACTCTGCCAGGAAACCAGCCAATACCAGCATCGTTCTCCAGTAACAAAAAATGCATTTTTCGCTGGTAAAAAAATAACTTGCCAGAGTGGCGATTGGTCTTAAAAATTTACCAGCCAGAGACAAAATCTACCCATAATTGGTGAGTGGTGAGTGTTAGTTTTGGACCCTGGTCACAATACACATGGCACGAATTGTTCAGGAGTAGCCCGAGGAGCATGACAAAGAGCTCAAAGCCTTTACCTGGCCTCCAAATTCCCCAGATCCCAATCTTATTGAGCATTTGTGGAATGTGGCGGTACCTGAGAGGCACCCCTGATCTACAGTGGGGCCTCCTTGGATTGGACTTGGCTATGATCTGAAAAGGCCTGAACACAGGAATTCAGGGGGTTGTCCTGTGGAGTCAGGCACCAAGATGTTGGCAGCATATCCTTTGAGTCCAGTGGGTTGCAAGGTGGCATACCAACACGTGCCACCGATGCTTGCTCAAATTGGGATCTGGCTAATTTGGAGGTCCGGTCGAAGCCTTGAGCTCTTTGTCAGGTTCCTCAGGCCATTCCTGAGCAGTTTTTGCACACTAGCATGGCGCTTTGTCCTGCTGTTCCAGTCTGTACCGTTATTATAATCTATGATGCTCAAAAATGAAGCCATTGACCCTCTCTGTGCTACTTTTGATACAGCCATATCTGAATTAGTTGTGGCCCCTTATGCTGAGTTGGTGATTCTATACCCACAAAGACTTGTGGAAACTGCTGTTTAGTGAAGGCCACTAAAAAAAACAAATATTGGTAGGTTAAATAGGTTTTGGCTTTTCTCTACAAGAAAATTACAATCCCTGTCAGTCAGCATACTTTTGTATACTGTATAGATGTAGGCTAGTAACTAGTAATTTAGGAAGTCAGTGTGAATTTGAATCAGGTTTTCTGACATCTGCAACAGAACTTAGATGTTCCAGTCTCACCTCAGAAGTGGTATTTCCATAAAACTTTGTGACAGTATTGACCTATACCCTTAGCTTTAGGCCTTTTTCTTTGATCAAGTTTGAATAACACTACCTTCTTCCTGTTTTGTGCCATTAAGCTGATTTCAGTATTTCAAATCTGGCAGACAACGTATGTAAAATGCTGCATAGAGACCAGTCAAGACGGCTTGTCTTCTCAATCATTAGTCGTCGCAATCGTGTTTTTATATTACCTGAGACAATGTCTCAAAGATAATGCAGTAATGATTAGTTTCTGTAAAAACAGTACAGATAGCACCTTTAAACCAAAGATACCTCAGGATGTTCCATACCTGCTGTCTACCTCACTTGAGGCTTAAAATCACCTTGTCTCTGTTGCTCTCTATATATGTTGGTCACTCTTTCTCCTCTCTCACATCTCTTGTTTCCTCTGAGGAGTGCTAGTGAGCAGCAGAGGAATCATAGAGCCATCAAAGGTTGCCAGCTGTAGGAAATGTCTTCATTTGCAGCATGCTAGTCTGACACCTGAGCTCCAGGCTTCTGTGTGTATGACTGTGTCCGTGTCTGCTTGCATGCGTGTATATGCATGTGTGCGTATGACTGATAGTCAGCCATCCCAGCTCCCCAGCAGGTCCGTCTTTAAATTGTCTCTGTGTGTTTTATAGCTCTGTGTGTGTGAGTGTGAGTGTGTGTGTGTGTGTGTGTGTGTGTTTGTGTGTGTGTGTGTGAGTGTGGGGCTGTGGGCCTGTGCCCCATCCATCAGCGTTAAGATGGCACATTACTGTTAATGAATGATATTTGTGTTCAGCGTGTATGTCAGGAGGGAGGACCAGGGAAGCAAAACAAGCCCTCCCCAATCACCTCACCTCCAGCCTCCTCATTTTCTTTGTCAGTCTCTTGCCTGTTTTGCATTTTTAGGAATTTATTCAGCTCTTGGGCTAACTTATTTGAGCTGTTGCATATAAACAGCAATTTTTGTGTTTTTCCAACCGGAGTTATGTGTGATTTTTGTGACCACTGACAGACTTATAATATAGACCATAATGTTAGTTTTGTATGTTATAGCACTAAACTTTCACAATCACATAGTTCACATATTTTGAATATTTTCTGAGGGACTATAGATCTGTTGATATCCTTCGACCAGGTAGCCATTGGTTGTTTCTTTTCATTTCAAATAGGTATGAAAATCATGTTAAAAGACTTAAAACTTGCTTGAGGTAATACATACATCCCACAGTGAAGGTGATGCTTGTTTTTTTAATGAAAGTGAACTTATTGTGTGGAGATGCAGTTTCATACTGTGAATTCATGGATCAAAGGTAGCCACCAAAGAAAATGTTTTTAATTTTAATGTCGTTTTCATTCATCTGTGTTTTCTTGTTTGTGTCTTTTGTCTTTTGATTTTGATTTACGTAAAATAGCCAGGGAGTGCAATCATTTGGCAAGAGAATCTCAAAATCTATGTGTCAAAACTAGAGCTAGGCTGACACATTGGCCCATATTAGTTTATTACAGGTATGCTGGTGGATAAGAAACAAGAAATTGCAGGACAGACAAACTAAGTTTTAAATCATTGAAACAGTGTCACTATTATGTAGTTTGTCCATGTTACAGCACTAACAAGTTGATTATCACTCTGTTAAATGTTATGCTCATGATGTATCTTGGTCAGAGTTCTAAACAGAACGAAACCATATGAGTTGTTGTCGCTGTCAACTGTTTGTTACTTGCTGCTGTTGATACTGGCGGATACATTGTTATCAGATATTTCAAACTCCCAAATGTCAATATTAGTATCGACCTTAAGAATCCAGTATTGGTCAGGCTATAGTCAAATATGTGTGCTATAATTAAATATACCAACAAGGGACAACTCTCAACTTTAGTGCTAGAAAACAGCAATGTGATTTGAAAATGTGATGGACTGTGTTGGATTTCTTCTTAAGGTTTGGTTTTTGTACTGTAGTGAAATCTAGAGAGAATCACTGGCTGAATTGAAACTAAGAAATTATTATTAAAATTTATCGTGTGACTTCAAAATGATGAACAGCCTGTTACACACTATGAGCTTAGAAATGCAACACCATTAGTAAAGTTAGGGCTGACCCAAAAAATTCGAAGCTTTGAAGCTTCGTTCGATGGCACAGGATTCGATTGTGAAAAAAAAATTCGGAGCTTTGACGCTTTTTTTTCCCGTTTTTTGGGGGGAGGGTTAACGCAACACTAACACCGTCAACAAGCCCCGAGCCACTGAGAGCCGCTCTGAGTCTGGTGTCAGAGACACTTCTGATGCTCTGAGTTGCGCATCTGTTTGATTGTGTTGCAGTGTGCGCCGAGAGTTTTAATTTAGGGTGCTCACAGACTCGGGCGCACTATAAGTGGAGCGTTGAGCGCACTTCCGCGTTGTAGTTTCCAATAAAAATGTCCGTGAAACACTACATTACCCCCAATTCTTGCACATTTCTGTCATGGCGATGTGAAAAAACACGTCGAGCAGTCTTTTGAGTGACATTGGTGCGCGGAGTCCGTGCGCACAGGGCTTGCGGACGTCCGTCCGCGCGGACCTCCGTGGAGTCACCCCCCCGGTCGTCGAATGCTTCGAATTATATTCGATCTGACCTCCGAAGCTTCGAATGTCCAAATATGGATTTGAAGGTCAGCCCTAAGTAAAGTATTAAAGTATTAGTAAAGTTGTGTTAATAAGAAATCTGCTTTTTTGTACACACTGTTTTTACAACAGTGGAACTAAATACAAATAAAAGTAACATTGCATTGAATATTAGTTGGATCCAAAGAGCAGGAACGTTTCTTTTTCTTTGTGTTTTTGGAATGTGAGAAATTGGTAAAAGGGTGAAGGGCCAAGGCGCTAACACACTTCTGTCCTAGTGGGTCAGCCGCACTTAGCATCCATTTTAAATGGCTTATAATAAAAACATCCACCACAAATGAGGCACTTCCCGAAACTTAGACAGTGTATCTCCATGCATTCTCACTCTACTTATAGCCTCTACTTTTTTGTCTTACCTTCCTCTGTCCAACTTTCTTATCCTTGGCTCTTTTCTCCTCCACCTCTGTCTCTCCTCTAATACCCTCTGTCCTGTCCCACCCCTCCACCTCTTCGCCACTTCTCATTCCCCTCACAGTTCTCCATCATGCCACAAAGAGATGTTTAACAGAGCTAAGTGAGGTGTGAAACTTCAAGTATGGAATGAAATTAGTGCCAGGAGACACTGTGTTTGAATTGTGGAAGACTACCTGGTGTTAGTGAATCTTGTGGTCTTAGATTGGAGATTAGAGTTGTTTTAGATGAATCCAGTTATTGTAAGTGTCAATTTTAGCAATGAGTGGTAAGGATAAAATCATAATAATGTGATATATTACTAATCCCAGTGGGGAAATTGTCAGCTTCTCCAAAGGGAGATGAGAGGTTAGAGGTCAGGGTCAGCTACAGAGCAGCAGCTGTGGAGCTGGTGGCTTGCTCAAGGACACTTAACCAGGGCAGGGGCTTCCTGAAATAAGACCTGTGATACTGCCTTAAAGATAAACCTGGATTTTTAATTCTTTATCACAAAATATTTCAAATCAGGTTGAGGTGATATGGAAAAGTAGCACATTTGAAAATGTAGGCTACACAGTGTTGTCATTTTTTCAGAGTAGAACGTAGATTTGTAACGAATCTCTGACTATATTGTCTAGAAAGATGTAGCTGTGAGGTAAAGGCGACATTATTGTCCTTCAGACACCGCGTATCTCCAAGAATCACACAATGGTGTCATATACTGGTGAAAATTTGTACCATTTTACAGTCAATTATCAAACTTTTCTGCACACTGGAGACAGTGTCACCCATCAATTGGTGTCGGCCATCAGTTGTCGTGAAAGGAGGGTAAAGTGAGAATATCAGGTGTCAGGACACCAGTGGGAGTCTTACTGTGTGGAAGAAGCTCATAATCCACTGCTCACAAATTGTTATGAGGTTGAGTGCTGATGCAAGCAGAAGCACTGTGACTTTATGAGTGAGATGGGTGAGAGAGATATCTCAAATGAGGTGTCAGTAATATGCAGAACCAGCTATGTTAAACCCCTATGGTCCAACCAATTATAAAAAAGCAAAAAATCGATGATGTTAAGATGATGTTAAGGAAACGTGTTTATATTATCAGCGAGTAGTATTATCAGCTTTTTAAATACAAATAAAAAAATCAAATTATTACATGAATTATTTTATTAAGATATTTTAAATATAAATATCAAATCATGTATGAATTATAAATAAATTCCATTTATTTCCAGTCTTTAGAAGAAGAATTTTCTAATGTGACTTACCGACCTTTACATTTTAGAACATGCCTGCTGCACAGCAGGACAGAGGCAGGATGGATGGATGGATGAATAGACATGTTTTCCCAGTGTCAGGCAGGGTGACAGCGCTCTGTCACACAGGCCCCCAGTAGATGTCACTCACTCATTAGTGAATGATGTGTGAGACCAGCCAGCGACAAGGCGCAGTCAGCAGGCCTTGACAGAAGAGTGAGAACATGTAGTGAACATACTACCTCCCAATATTAAAAGTGCCTAACCAACATTCCATTACACTCCCATTTTGCATCATATAATATGTACTATCATTGACTGATAACTAAAGTCTTACTAATAACGCGACTTCCTTCTTTGTTGCCATCTGGAAAACTTGCTTAAAGCAAATCCTTTCATAAGAAAAATGCTTAATCATATTTCTACTTTGTTGGCTAACATACCACAGAGGAAGACAACTGACAGCATGAGGAAATGACATACGGTCAATGGTGTCAACTGAATTTCGAACCCACGTCATTGTCTGGAATTAAAACATGAGATGTGCTCCCAGCCTCAGTTATCCACAATACAACCTCCAGTTAACCCCTGATGTTCATGTCCTGCCCTGTCTGACCGTGTTTACGGGCTTCACCTTGACCAGCGTCAAAACATTGTATGAATGTGTCAAACAGGAAGCTAACATTAGCTCATCTTCAGGCTATTTCCTATGACTGTAGTGAGCTGTTAACAAGCTGAATAATGGTCGAACAGTGCTGGGAAAATTGGGCAAGCGGTGGGAGGAGACAGGGAGGAATTGAGGAAGAGGATGGTCAAGGGACAGGAGAGGGGGAGTAAGACTGAGGAGAGGGAGAATGGGCGAAGATGAATAGAGGGAGACTAAGGTGGCAGGGAGTTGAGCAGAGAGAGTGGGTAATGGGTGAGGTGAAGGATACAGTTGTGGTAAACATCCTGTGGAGCTCTTTGTCTGTGTTTGTCTTGGTCAGCACAAAGCGGCTGGACGGCGGAGCAACAACAAGAGAACAATGTTGATTCACTGTTTGGGATGACGCTGTCTGGCAAACAGGCAGGGGTGTGTATGCAATTGGGTGAAACACAATATATTTTAACCCTGCACTACTTGTGACTAAAACTTGGTATCTACATATGCTTCAGGCTTAAATTTAAGAATGAACATTGCTACTGTTTGCTTATTGTAAGTATGATTTTGGCATCAGGACTCTTACGGAATTTGTTCCAAACTTGGTATTTTACAGATAAAATTAAAGTGTGTGGTGTGAGAGTATTTTAATCATTTGCCTTCTGATCCAGTATAGCTGCTTGTCGTTCTCATTACTGTAAGATTATTAAAACATTTTTTAGCTGGAAATAGGACTGTTGTGGAAGAAATAACAAAAATGTTGTGTTCAGATATAAAAAGACATGGTGTGCTATAGTGAGCATTATTTTGTCAGTGCAGAGCAGAGCCACAGCGCACCTGAAGTTCACCTCACTTTGAAGTTCACTGCCTTCACGCTTCCACTGCAGAATATAGTCCTTGTTGCCTCTCTTCAGTCAATCCACTATCTTATCCATATTTAACATTTTTCCCACATCCCAAGTAGATGAATTTAAAATGTGTGTTTTGTTTTATGAGCAGTCTAAAACCTAAAAGATACTGAGTTTTTTTTAACATACATGACAAAGAAAACACCCAGCAAATGTTCACATTTGAGAGAACATAATGTGTTTGATGCAATTTATGTTTCCTGATAAGACTACTTTTCAGATAGAAGCTTAGTTGGGATTTTTCAGTAATAAAAGTCCTGGATTCTTTTATAGTATCCCAATTTGTTAAGTGAATGATCTCCAGTAAGACTTTAACTACAAAAGTACACAGAGCTTGTGGCTGTTAGTAAAGAGATGTAACATCCTCAGTTTAATGGACTTTCAGGATCTTTGTCTGTCTATAATTCAGTTACAACAACACAAGGATGTGCGTTCAGTGTGGATATAAAGGGGGAAAGGTCGCTGGAGTATTGTGGGAATACACATTCATTTGAGAGACTGTGACATATCAGTTGTGTGCTCTTTGGGCCTGAATCCACGTGGCTCAGGGGGTAGGAAGTCGCAGAGTCAGAAACAGGAAACAGGAAGTTATTAGCCAGGATGATCTGAACACACTGGGCTGTGGAGTACATCAAGAGAACAACAACAGACACACACACACAGCACCTGGCACTGTGTGTGTGTGCATTTGTGTGTGTGCATGTGTGTGTGTGTATATTTGTGTGCAAAAAGGAGGAAGAGGAAGGCATTTGAGACAGAGACCAGACTGTACTATCCTGAAACCAAAGAATCCCAACACTTACACCTTTGTGTGTGTGTGTGTGTGTGTGTGTGTGTGTGTGCGCGTGTGCATGTAACCATGCTTGAACTTGTAGTTCAGTGCGGCTGTTCCAACACCTGCAGTATCACAGTCACTCATCACAACACAGAACTTCCTGAAAACATCACGACACTCAGGTAAACTTCCAAAATATAGGAAATACAGGAAGCACCTGAATAAATGACAGCATGAGAGTGTGTTGACAGTGTTTGGAGCATTTTCCTGCCATCACTCAGGTAGACTAAACTATGTTAGCAGAATAAGGCAAAACCAATAAATATGAAATACATATCAAAACAGAAACCTCTTATGTGTGATACAGCAGGACAAAGATGACGTAAATAGATATTTAAAAAAATGTTCTTTCTCATGACCATTAACTTGATGTGAAAAAGCCTGTTTTCATGAGATCACAAAACAGTTATCTGCTGACAAAATAATATCTTTCTTTTCTTATTAAGTTTAGGATATTATGAATGGGAGCAAACAAAGCTTGTTTTGTCAAAATCAGGAAATAATTTATCTTCCAGACTCCAGTAACTAGACCAGTGTTTTGATTACTGTGCTAAACTGCTGATTATTGGGCATAAATTGGTCTACGGCAGTGTTTGGGAGTAACTACTTACATGTAACTAGTAACAGAAGTTAAACTACAAAAATGTAATTGTAATCAGTTACACTTACCGAAAGCTTCATTCAAAAACTTAACTTCATCATAAACACTGTTGTTCCAGTGTCCTCAGTACACCATGAGTGAGGACATTTTGACCCAGTGGAAGTGAGACCCTCAACAAAACACAAGCTGTGAGACTGATAGAAATAAAGCAGTGACCTCACTTGGGGTGGAGATCAGGCCTTGCTGTTTACGATGTGAAGTACACTGATGTGACATCATACTACAGACTTGGTATAAAGTGTTTAACACAAACAAACAGTATGATGTGTTTTGATTAGCTGATCCACAGTTTGGAAGGTGAACTGGCTGATTGGCTGAGCCGTCTGATTGTCTCACCGTCTAATTAATCAGCTGACTACCAAGCAATTCTGATAGTATTGTTGCACTAGTTTTCCGCCCATAGGGTCAGACACTGAAACAATACACACACGCACACACTGACATACTGGCTCAATAGGCTCCTGGATGTTCCTACTTTCCTTACATAGAGCTCTACCAGGCAGGTGTTTCCCCTGACGGAGAGACGGGAAAGCAGGGTCAGAATGAAGTGGCAGTGTATATTTGTGCTTGTGTCTAGCAGGGCCAGCTGCCAGTAAGCACCTGTGTCCTCTGGCTTGGCGTGTTGTTTATCTGCGTGTTAGCTGGCTCTGACTTCCTGTGGACACGTGTCTGTTTGACTGGACAGCTAGACCAAAGAAACCGAGGGGCATTCCTGGTTTTGAAGCTTACAAAAACAGTTTCTTTGGGGTTGAAAACTGGCTGATGGAGGAAACTCTAACACAAGTTGACTGAAATTACAAGTAGTCATGTCTCCAAATTCTGAGTGAGCAATTTCTCATCTTTTCTCAATACATTCCTCTATCTCTGTCCTTGGATCTCACACTATTCTCCAAATATTATCTAAATAAATTTGGCTGCCTGCTTTAGTTATTTGCATTATCATTCACTCTTGATAGCAGGAGTAGCTAAATTTCTAGCCAGTTAGGGTTTTCCCAAATAAAGTTGACTTTTTTTCTGAGAACCTTGACCACTTGCTCCCTGTTTTTAACGCCCACATGATGAGAGGACGCCAAAACGATCGAAACCCAAACCTTGAAAGCGGGTGTCATGGATAGTCCTTCTCGCCTCCTATCTCTTCTATTTCTCTCTCTGCCCTCCCTCCATCCATCCCCTCTAATCCTGATGGTGTTAATTGAAAGTCAGGAGAGGGCACTCTTGCGGTTTCATTATTAATTTAACACTCAGGGTAACTTAAAGTGCAATTTTCACCCACATGTGGAACAGAAAAATCAATGGCCACAACAGCAGTGAGCATCAAGGTTGATTACTGATGCACGGGGAAAGACGGGCAAGACACCAGCTACTTGAAGTGAAAGAGTGACGTGTGTGTGTGTGTGTGTGTGTCTGTGTGTCTGTGTGTGTCTGTGTCTGGTGTCTGGGTGGTTTTTACTAAGTGTTTCAGATGCGTCGACCCTGTTTTGACACCTCTTTCTGTAACACAAAGCAGTGGGTAAACACAAAGACATTATCAGCTGATTAAAAATGACACCTGATGGTGGTGTGGGTGTATTCCTGTGTGTATACAAGATTGTGCATTCTTTCATTCATCCTCATGTGTGCAGGGCATGCATTTAAATCTTGTGTGTGTGTGTGTGTGTGTGTGTGTGTGTACTTCTCCATGTTTAATTGTGCACATACATGACTCGGTGTGTTATTACCTCTAGCTGTGCACTGATCGGCCCTGTGCTGAGGATTAAATGGGGGAAATAAAGGTATATTGCTCAGTAATGCAATCTGTCCTACAAGTTGAGAGATGAGCAGCCTGCCCTTTTGCGCTGAGCGGACTCGCAGATGATTTAGAGCAAGCAGATGGAAAATTCTAATATGTTAGCCTAACCCCGGATGGCTAAGAGCTAATTTATTTCAAACCCTGTGCAAGAATTACAGTTTCCTTCCTCGGATGCCCCTTTTTGCACTTCTCACTTTCCTCATCCTCTTCACTCCCAAACAGAAGAGAGGAAAGTAGCCAAGATATGCAGCGAGGCGGAAGTCAAGTGTTAAACTAAAGTGTATTTAACCCACCACAAAGCACCAGTTTGTAGAATTTATTCCTTCCTTGAAGTCAAAATTGAACTCCATTTAGGGTGCAGCACTTAATTGAAAATATGCCACTCTGAGGCAAGGTAAAAACACAGTAGAAAAGGGATAAACTGAGAATTTATAGCGAGTAGATTCTCTGCCAAGAACGTTACTCTCCTCATCCTGCCATGATGTATGTCTGTACTTTTATTTTAGGCAATTTCGAGTGCTTTGCCCGTTAATTTGGTTATCCTAATTTATGTCCAAGACATTATGCGGTTGATACTGAATTAGTTCTTGATTGAGGACCACTAATAGCCCCCCTTCTTGCCCTCTCTGCCCTTACCTTCAAATCCTGCTGCATGCAAACTTTACATAACATGCTTGTTCTCACCTACAATAGGAAAATGCCAATGTAAATGCCAGGAAATACACAGGCACATGCAAGAACACGTACAAACACAATTATCCTGTTAATTAACACAACACACACTCATGCAGAGATGCACATATACCCAACTTTGTCCCCTCCCCCTCGTTTGTATCTAGCTGAATGAGGTATTTCAGCGTGATCAACCCTAAGTGGACATGTCTGTCTTGATAAACACTTTATGCAGATCAGCTTCCACTTGTTTTCCCTTTCTTGAGAGAGGGAGCGAGGGAGAGAGAAAGAGAGAAATAATACCTCTCTAATTGACCCATTTGGCTGCTTCTCTGCCCACAGGAGGGGGCCTCGGCTTTTAATGTTTGATCGGCCTAATTTCCCCAACACATCATTAGTGGCCATCTTCAGCCTCGACTCTTAATAACCTCTTTATGAGGCGAGTGGATGCCGTTAAAAGTCTTTGTCTCTCTCATCTCTCTCATCGCTCTCCCCGGGTCCCAGACCCTCCTCGTCCTGCTAATTAAGTCAGATGTTTCAAAATATGGTAATGGGGCCTGGACCTGTTTGAATTGGATAAGCAAGCGTCTCCTGGACTCTTCCACCATTTACATAATTTCATTATCAGGTAAAACACACTAATTGTTGAGTGTGCGTGTTTGTGTGAGGGAGTGCATGGACAGGGTGAGCCAGCGGTTCCTTGGCAGAAATGCAGCACTAATTACAAAGCGAGTGGCAGCGCTCCAGAGCCAGGGTGTGTAAAAGCAACAAGCCATTTACACAGAGGCTAATAGATTCCTGAGCGCCGGCCCGGCCATTCCAGCAGTGTAGGGCAACATTTTCAGAGCAAAGCTGATGTTTTATTACACATTGTATCCTAATAATAGGTCAGTGCTTACAATCTAATGCACAAAGCAACAAGCCACTTATTCCCATTCATATCAGCAGCAGTTTCATATGCGGTTTGTGAAGCAATTACAAAAGAAACAAACCCATCAGCTGCAGATTCAACTGCTTCTCTCCCCATGTCAATGTGGAACAAAAAAAAAATCACATCAAATGTATCAGTATACATGAAATGTACAGTACTGAAGAGGCCATTTTGCAGCATTTGCATGTATGATACCAGTGTTTAGGTGACAGGCATAGCCATGCTTTAAACTGCTTGCTTTATAGTTTGCTGAATCCTGTCCTGCCTAGAAGCTCTTACTGAGTACACACTCCAAAAATGGTCTAATCAGCTGCCTATGAAAGGACAAAATATAAAATAGCTTTTGGCTACAGTGATGGGAGCCTTACCTGTATCTGTATAGGACACACAAATACCACATTGAATCTACATCAGTGTTTCTAAAGCTGGAGATTAACTAAAATTGCTATTGTCCTACATGAGAAGATGCCAGGATCCAAAGTGAAACTGTATTTCTTGAAGTTGAGAAAAGCAAGAACTTCTAACACTGTACATCTAATATTGTTTTCATGGTTTCTGGTGCATTGCCAATTAACGACAACATGTTGACATCCTGCTTGGTGTGTGTGTGTGAGTGTGTGTGAGAACCATGTGCTTCCTTTGTCGTACCTCCTGCAGTGTTTTTGTCCAGACATCACAGACAGCTGTGACCGTCTGCCTGTATCACGCTACCAAACTTCCCCTACATGCAAAACAACATACTGTAATCTTGCCTGTTTTAGACACTCAGCTGATGATTACTGACACAGACTTACCAGGACACAGCTGTGTGAAGAAAGAATGACTACACATACAACTTTCTAGTCTGAACAATGATAATGGTTGATTATGAGAAACCCTGCATTTTGTTCAGTAGCAACATTGTTACACTTACAATAACAATGTATTTCAAGATATGGATATGGTTATTCAACTGAAGCATTTAGTTAAGGTTTAGAAACAATTGTCATGTTTTAGTTGAGGGAGGTCACTTTAATGGTTGTATAAATAATCAAGCCCAGAGCTCTAGTGTCAGAGTTGCCATTGTCTGTTACACTGTAAACCTCCACACCCTTATTTTTCAGTGTGCTATAAGATTGTCATACTACTTGCATTGGCATTATAGAGAGACAAGGCTCTCCTTGTCCAGTGAACAACCATGAGACCAGGGGTGTAACGGTACACTAGGGCTGTCAACGAATATTCTAAATTCAAATTTAAATTCGAATTTGAAAAAAAAAATGGACCTTCGAATGTGAAAATTGATATTCGATTGTGGAGGAAAAACACACACCACCACTCGGGGCGCATTTTCCTAACAGAAGAGTCAGATGCAGTTCGTTACCTGGCATAGTTATTGCTATGGACAGTGTAGCACGGCAGCGCAGCACAGCGCTGGACACACATCAATTGGAGCGGAGCTTGTGTTGCTTTCAGGCGTTGTCACATAAATAACAAATTCCTGGATTGAAGTGAGGACTCGACCTTTTTTTTAATACTCACTCAGACGTATTTGTCATATGACTGTGCGCACCGAACCGTGACACCCATACCGTGACGGCACGAGACGAATACAAATACTGTTACACCCCTAATGAGACCACATTTCAGGAATAATATATTTTTGATCCCCTTTGAATTTTGCCATGGATTACATGTTTGTCAATTTTATGGATAATTTTGCAAGTAAAGAGAGTCAGTGAAACTATTAAAGTATAACACTTTAATTATACTTATTTAGACTACACACCCAGTTGCGTAGATGACATTTGGGATGTATTCCCATGAGCAACAGTTGCTTGTTCTTTTGTTTTCTGGCTGATAAAAAGACTAGTCGCTGGATACATTACAACATTACATTTGTGGGTCAAACTTTACCTAGCTAGCTAGCAAGTCAGCAACATTAACTTACATTACTGGTGTTGGTGACTATTGTGTGAGATGATTATGTAGTTCACTACAGTTTCACACAATACTGAATGGTAATACAACAAACCTACAACAAAGTGCAACTGTTGACTTACAAAATATATTTTTTTTAAATTGACAAACATCATATATGTAATTCATGACACAGTTCAAACGGGATCTGCCACTGTTATGCAGTGAAGATATTTTGGTAACTAAATTTAACGTGTACGAAACAAATAGGTATGTAGTAAGTAAAACCACAAATCAAGGCAGCCAGTCACACAAAAGCAATTGTCAGGTGCCCACATGAACCCTGAAACAAGTTTTGCTTCCTCCTGTCATGCTGGCCATAGAGACATACCCTTTTAATGTGCTTTCAATGGAAGTGACGGGAAACAAAATTGGCAGTCCTTGTTTTGGGCGCAAATGTATCCTGAAGTTAATCTGAAGTTATTATGTGGCTTTAGCAGTCTGAGTTTATCAAATCAAGTGAACTCTTATTGATCTACAAAATGCCTCTTTTGTTGGCCTCGATACTGTTTTCTTACTGAGCTGCAGTGGTCGGATAGTAACAAAAACCCAATTAAATAGATTAAAAAGATTGTAACTATTGTTTTGAGACTGACTTAAAAGTTACGAACTTATTCTTTCAACCTGACGTTTGTTTATAATGCTTCTCCATTGTGTAGTAGTGTTCTTGCTGAAGTCAATTACACAGGATGGATTGTGCAGCACCATTGTTTGTTAAAAGCTTTGAGTCATTTTAATGCCTCCACACCGGCGATAGCCATGGCCAAAGGCATTATGTTTTCAGGTTGTTCGTCTGTCCCATTTTCATGAACGTGATATCTCAAGAACGCCTTGAGGGAATTTCTTCAAATTCGATACCAAAGTTCACTTGGACTCAACGATGAACTGATTAGAATTTGGTATTCAAAGGTCAAGGTCAGTGTGACCTCACAAAACATGTTTTTGGCCATAACTCAAGAAGTAATATGTCAGTTATGACAAAACCTCACACAATCTAATATGACATAATGATGAAGTGATGATATTGTATATCAAAAGGTCAAAGGTCAACTTCACTGAGACATCAAAATGTTCTGCAAAAACACTTCTCTGGTCATTACTCAACGTCATATCTCAGGAACAGAAAGGGAGCCATTTGCTACAGATACTGAATTGGTAATTGGACAGTAATCTTGGGTGACCAATTTGAAACTATGCTGATTTTATAGATCTTCTGTGCTGCTGCGGGAAGATGTGTGTGAAGCATCCATGTTTTCACAGACGTTGCAAACTGAGAAACTTGACTGGTGCGCAGAGGCATACAACCACAGGGTGGTACTTCTAGTAGCATTACTGTGACTAATATATGACTTTTTTCAAATTACATCAATCAAATAAAGTAAACCTTATGATTAAAGTATTTACCTCTCAGTGTTTGTCTGTATGTGTGTGTGCATATTTACAAATTAATGAGAAATACACAAATCCCCCCTCGTTAAGTCATTTTTCACCCGTCCATGTCTCCACCTTTGATGAGACATACACACTGATTCCACCCAAGTGTCCGCATCCTAATCCACTCCCTGACAGCCAGGAATATGTGTGTGTGTGTGTGTGTGTGTGTGTGTGTGTGTGTGTGTGTGTGGCCATCTGAGGCCAAGCACGAGGAGCCCTCTCTTTTCCCTCTATTTCTGCCATTTGCCATTTACACCAAATGGTTATTAATTACCAGACGGGATGAGACAGGGAGGAGCCAGCTTGTCCAGCACTGGCATCAAGGTGTCAGGCTGCTGGTCTGTATGCTGTAAAGCACGTCTAATTTAAACAACCATTTCATCTTGTGCACGGTCTTAAAATGCATTTTTCTGAGACTGCCCTTTTTTTTTTTTTTTTTTTTTTTTTTTTACAAAGAAATTCAGTGTGTTTAAAGAGTGTGCATTTTGAATCAAGAGACATTATATATATATACAAGTGCAGTTATACTTTGTTTTAAAAGAATAATTTACATAAACTTGCATATTTTCATTCTTTCTGAGAGTGGGATAAATAAATCAACACCAAACTCAAGCCCTGAAGCACAGGGAAACAGTTTTCCTTGCTCTCTCATTAGTTCAAGAACACATCTAAAGCTGACTAATTGACAGTAATTTACATGTTGTTTCTTGTTTGTTTGACCCATACATAAACAACAAGGTGTCAATTTCTTCTCCTCAGAGAGTGCCAAGGCGATTTAATGCTAAGGGATCTAACAGTCATTGAACAACTTATTTATATTTAGGCTAAACTCAGTCATGTGCACTTCATTTATTCCCAGTGCAGCTGAAACAAGTATCACTGTTGCTGAAGTAAGGTGGAATAAGGTAGACTACTTTGATCAAGAAATTGACTCTTGGTTTAGAAAAAGAAGTTGATTTGCATTGGATACAAGTGGAATTACCATACTACCTCGGCAGCTTTTCTTACTTCATATAAAATAAGATGGATATTTTTTAAAAATAACACATACACACACTGTCCCTCTTTTGCTCCTTTTTCTGTTTCTCTCTTTCACACAATGGGCTGACACCACATAGCTCTTCATCAGGTGCTGGCTGTCAGGGCCTCTTGCACGTGCAGACGATTACCTTGTCCCTTGATTGCCACCACACAGGGAGGGGGAGGGTTTTTTTCTTACAAATTAGTGGATAAATAGATACCCCACCACCACTGCCACTATTCACCCCCCTCTCCACTACCAACTCCACCCATCCACCCTGTGCCTAATGACGGGGGCTGGGGAGCGGTAATGAAAAACTATACATCACAATCAGCCGGACAGTCCTATTCATGGCTATGCATTATGCTCACTAGTCATAATCATTGCTGCGGTGACAGAGAGAGAGATGTGGAGAGAGGAGAGGAGACCGAAAGAGAGAAGAGAGAAAGAAACAAGGGAGAGAGAAGGAAAGAGATGGCAAAAGGAGAAGAGAGTATGATAGAAAAAAAAGATGGTGTGAAATGGTCTGAAGAGGAGAAATTATGAAATTGTAGGTAGGAAAAGGAGGAAATGGAAGGAGAGAGTGCAAAGGAGCTATGACGGAGAGAAGTAGAGGGAATGAAACTCGATCAGGGCAGAACAGGTGCTGGTCTTTCTTTATCTGCTGTTTTTTAACATTACCTCTGTAATGAATGCACTGCACACCAGCACACTACTTCTGAAGTGTAGCAGTGTTACCTGGCTGAGACTATTTTTTCCCTTGGATTAGTAGTGAAATAGTTGTTATGAGGATCTTAGGACTACTGTAGGCAGCACCAACTTCACATGATGGATATTAGGCGATAGCCATCGTACAATAGTAAAAGGTGTCCTCGCCACTCCAGTGCATTGGTAATTTGCAGCACGTGATTTACGTCCAATGGCAACATTTAATGCCAATGCAGGAGGCAGTGTGTCCTTCATAAAATTAGGCAAATAGTATGGGTGTTAAGGTCAGGGTGCATGGGTGTGTAGTTCTTCCCGTCCAAGTCCATCAGTTAATGTTGACCTTTTTTTCAACTATAACCACATTTTTTTCTAACCTTAATCAGGTGTTTTAATGGCCTAACCTTCACCATACCTTAAGGCCTTATACACTGTCCGTTAACAGTGATCTTGCTGGTTCATTGCATTTCACTGTGCAAGTTGGCTCTAATAAAATAAAATCTTGATTACAATCTGTGTCAGGCTATATGATATCAGATTTAAGCCATGTATGTCAAGTGATGAATGCGTGGTGAATTTTGAGGAAAATAAGTCAACTCACGTTGCCCATCTGCATCACTCTTATGTTTTGAATATGAACAAAGACCAAACAAAACCCCCAAACAAAGAAAAAAAAGCCTTGGCCGTAATACTAGTGCTTACAGTGTTTTGTCATTTTATGTCACACCAAGTGTACAAGAGAGTATTGTGTTATGCAACATAACAAGATGGCGGCGCGTGCACACGCAGCGGCTCCTCTCCGTCCCTGATAGAACGGTCTTTCGTGTTTTTGTGTCTTCTGTGTGTGAAACAATGTGTATCTCGTCGCGTCCACTCGTCCCAAGGCTCACATACTCCCGTGAGTTTCTGCTCGACATTCGCAGAACGACATTTACGGACATAATTCCAGCCGACGCGGAAGAGCTACACTAGTGTGGCCTGCTCCAGAGGCCTGCTCAACCACTGACCTCCACTCCTGCATCCGGCCCACAGTGGCGGCGCCACAGGCGGAACATGAGGAAGCAGAAGAGGGGCAAGCACGGAGGCATCTGGGCTAGGCTGGCGGCTAGCTCTCACCGGCAGGCTATCCCGACCATCACACTCGCCAACGTACGCTCGCTGGATAATAAACTGGGTCACATCCACCTGCTTCGATCATCATCTAAGTCTGTGGGTGAGTGTTGTGTCTTTGTTTTTGTGGAAACATGGCTTACCAACAGTGTCCTGGACTGTGCCATTCAGCTAGCCCGGCTAACATGCTACAGGGCGGACAGAGCACTCGTCGAGGGGGGGAAGACCCGCGGCGGGGGACTCTGTGTTTACATCAGAGAGGCATGGTGCCGCAACGCTGCTGTGGTCTCCACACACTGCTCACCACTGGTAGAGTTTATGATCATCAAATGCCGGCCAGTCTACCTGCCTAGGGAGTTTACTGCCATATTGCTGGTAGCAATATACGTCCCTCCCACCTCCAACAACAACAGGAGTGAGGCACTGAATGAACTCTACCAGCACATCAGTGAGCAGCAGACAGCACACCCAGATGCCTTCCTTATTCTGGCTGGGGGCTTTAACCACGCAAACCCCAAGAGTGTGTTTCCTAAACTACATGGACACATCAACTTTGCCACAAGAGGAAACAATATCCTGGACAATGTTTACACCACACACAAAGATGCCTACAAAACCCTCCCCCTCCCCCACCTTGGGGCCTCAGACCACACCAATGTTATGCTAATGCCAGCATACAGACCGCTGGTTAAAGCCATCAGACCAGCAACAAAGTAGGTACGGGTGTGGCCTGAGGGGTCTTCAGAGGCACTCCAGGACTGCTTCTCCACCACAGACTGGAGCATATTCAAAGATGCAGCCACCTATAACAACACCACAGACCTCCAGGAGTACACGGAGACGGTCACTGCATACATGAGGAAATGCATGGATGACATCACGGTCACCAGAACCATCTCCATTCGGGCCAACCAGAAGCCATGGCTGACAGGGGAAGTCCACAGGCTCCTGAGGGCTCGGAACGCCGCCTTCAGAAATGGGGACGAGGTGGGCCTAAGGACAGCCAGGGCCAACCTGTCACGGGGCATCAGAGTGGCCAAGAGACAACACCTCAGGAGGATCGCCGCCCACTTCAGCGACAGCAGAGACACCAGGAACCTGTGGCGGGGGATTCAGACCATTACAGACTACAAGCCCCCTCCGCAGACCTGTGACAACTCCACCTCTCTGCTGAACCAACTGAACGACTTCTTCGCATGCTTTGAGGCAGACAACAGCATCCAGGCACAGAAGACCCCACCCCCTCCCGGCGACCAGGTGTTGACGCTTTCTCCGGACAGCGTGAGGCAATCCCTCAGAAGGATCAACGCACGGAAAGCCCCGGGTCCCGACAATATTCCTGGTCGTGTCTTGAGAGACTGTGCTGAGGAGCTCACAGATGTCTTCACAGACATCTTCAACACCTCTTTGAGCCAGGCTGTTGTCCCCACGTGCCTCAAAGCCACCACCATCATCCCGGTCCCTACCGCCCAGTCGCACTCACTCCCATCCTCATGAAGTGCTTTGAGCGGCTAGTCATGTAGCACATCAAGTCTGCCCTCCCCTCCGCCCTGGATCCTTTCCAGTTTGCATATCGGTCCAACCGCTCGACCGATGATGCCATTTCAACTGCCCTCCACTCAGCCCTCACCCACCTGGAGTCACGAGATTCATACGTCAGAATGCTGTTCATCGACTTCAGCTCAGCATTCAACACAATCATCCCCCAGCAGCTCATCCACAAACTGGACCAGCTTGGACTCAACACCTTCCTGTGCAACTGGCTGCTGGACTTCCTGACGGGGAGACCACAGGCAGTTCGAGTCGGCAGCAACATCTCCAGCACCATCATGCTGAACACAGGGGCCCCCCAAGGATGTGTGCTGAGCCCCCTCCTCTTCATTCTGCTGACCCACGACTGCACACCAGCTCCAACCTCTTCATAAAGTTTGCGGATGACACGACTGTAGTGGGTCTCATCAACAACGGCGATGAGACAGCCTACAGGAATGAGATGAGCCACCTGGCTATGTGGTGCAAGGACAACAATCTCCATCTGAATGTGGAGAAGACGAAGGAGATTGTTGCGGACTTCAGGAGAGCGTGCACCCAGCACGCTCCACTAACCATTGACGGTGCTGCAGTGGAGAGGGTCAGCAGCACCAAGTTCCTGGGTGTGCACATCTCCGAGGACCTGTCCTGGAGCCACAACACCGCATCACTGGCCAAAAAAGCCCAACAGCACCTCTACTTCCTCCGCAAATTGAGGAGAGCAAGAGCCCCGCCCCCCATCATGCTCACCTTCTACAGAGGCACCATCGAGAGCATTCTCAACAGCTGCATCACCGTGTGGTATGGCGCCTGCACCGTGTCCTGCCGCAAGACCCTGCAGCTGAAAGGATCACTGGTGTCTCTCTCCCTTCCCTCACAGACATTTACAACACCCGCCTCACCTGCAAAGCCATCAGGATTGCAGGTGACCCCACCCACCCATCTCACAGCCTTTTCAGACTGCTGCCATCGGGGGGGGGGACTGCAGAGTCTGCGGGCCAAAACCAGCAGGCTCAAGGACAGTTTCTTTCACCAGGCGGTCAGGAGGCTCAACTCCCTCCATGCTCTGCCCCCTGCCACAGTCCCACACCCTGCCCTGCCTCCCCCCCAGTATTTGACTGCACATGCCACTTTCCCCCGCTAATTGCACTATTTTCGCACTACCTCACCTTAACAGGAATCTGTTTATTGTTTACTTGTTACTTACCTATTTATATTGTTTAGATTGTTTACATATATGTATTGTATTTGTACTTGTACTTGCCTGTTTTGCACCGTGGGTCTGAGAGGACTGAAATTTCTTCTGTGCTGTATGTCGAGCATGTATAGCGTATTTGACAATAAAGTTGACTTTGACTTTGACTTTTGACTTTGACTTGACTTTGACTTTGACTTTTTTGACTTTGACTTTTTTTGACTTTGACCTATGCATGATGTAGTACATGATGAGAGACATGGCACATAATTCTGCAGACTGAGATGCTGTGCGCTACACTGGAATGCAAACAGTGACAAAAAATGTTTTGAGTCCCTATCCTCTCTGATATATATAAAAAAAACTTAAAAGAAAATATTAATTTTTAGAATAGAAGAATATCAAATATAGTAATTTTAACCAGGTACCTCAATAATGATATTGTCACGATATTGTAGGGTTGACTTTTGGTGATTTCACAAAATATATACATGATGAGATTTTTGATAGATAATCATCAGTAATGTGGATATATTAACTGAGGCCCTAATTGCACAGGACTAGTAATTCCTTGGGACCTCAAGTAATTTAGAAATTATATCTCAATGTCCTCACATGGGGTAAGAGAAGTAGGCTGTAGTCAACCAAAGAAAATCTTGGTCGACTAAAGTCGCACATAATCTTCAACTAATCAATTAGTCGTGGCAAAAAAAAATCTACACGTTATTTTTACTTCTGTGTAGGGCTGACCCAAAAAATTTGAAGCTTCATCGCTTTTTTCCCGCTTTTTTGGGGGAGGCCTTAAACGCAACACTAACACCGTCAACGAGCCAAGAGCGCACTCAGAGCCGCTCTGAGTCTGGTGTCAGAGACACTTCTGATCCTCTGAGTTGTGCATTTGTTTGATTGTGTTGCAGTGTGCGCCGAGAGTGTTAATTTAAGGTGCTCACAGACTCGGGCGCACTATAAGCGGAGCGTTGAGCGCACTTCCGCGTTGTAGTTTCCAATAAAAATGTCCGTGAAACACTACATTACCCCCAATTCTTGCACGTTTCTGTCATGGCAATGTGAAAAATACATGCCGAGCAGTCTTTTGAGTGACATTGGTGCGCGGAGCGGAGTCCGCACGGTCGTAAAATCTGAGCTTTGCGCGCACAGGGCTTGCGGACGTCTGCTTTTAGTCCACGCGGACCTCCGCAGAGTCAACCCCCCTCCCGTCGTCGAATGCTTCGAATTATATTCGTTCTGAGCTCCGAAGCTTCGAATGTCCAAATATGGATTCGAAGGTCAGCCCTACTTCTGCGATGGTGTGTCTGTGTCACTCTGCAGTTACACCTCCAAAACACTAGTCGGCAGTGGAGGACTGTGTTAAGTGCTGTAAAGTTTAGTTAAAAAAAAACTTTATTTATATAGTTGATTCAAAACTCACATTAAATATGGCTTAATAGAGACAATTTCAAACACAAGTAGCCTACGCAAATTGGCTTCACTATAAATCACAGAACTGACAGACACTTGTCTTTATCTGGACACATTTCCCCCACCAGTACAACATGCTAACGTTATTAACACAAGTCTATGGCATTTTACATTATATAAACTAGCCTAGCGTCTAGCGATCTTTTCCTCTTCTCATATAAAACCAGGGACAACTGCAACATGTAACAAAGTTAACGGTACATAATTTGGCTCCATTGCAGCTCACAACATTCACTGACAAAATAACTGTCTTATACTAAACACGTTTTCCAAGCAAATACAACATGCTAAAGTTATTAGCACAAGTGTATGTCATTTTACATGGTACAAGTTAGCCTAGCGACAAGCAGAGATTTCCTCTGCTCATATGAAGCCAGGACAAATCCCGAAGTATAAATCCCTGAAGGATAAATCACACACAAGACTTAAAATGCTGTTTTAGTAGAGACTTAACTGCCTTCACAATTTATTGTTTCTTATCTGTGAAATACAACTAAATACAAGCTTCGTTTCCACTGAGGGAAATGGTTTCAGTTTACAGAAACAGACAGGAGACAGGAGGTCTGCGTCACCGGGACGCTGAGCGTGAGGGTGGGCAAGTCTAACTTTCTGTCAACACCCCCATTTTCACAGTTAACTTAGCCTGTCCCCCCGCCGCAGGAAATAATGGATTAATCCTGGAAAGCTGCTGATGTAGCACTTTTCTCCTTATGAAAGTAACACGGTGATTATTCGACTAATGAGAATTTGGTTGGACGAGATCATATCGACCAAATAATCGACCAGTCGACCAGGAGACTATAGCCCTAAGGAGAAGTCTACATTTTACTCGAATTTACTGATATTATCCACCGAAAATGATGCGCACAGTCATTTGTAACTCCACTCTACAAAACACAGAAACACTACACAGCACCACAAGTCGTGAAGTACAGTGTTAATCCCCATTTTCCTTTAGATTTGGTTCAAACAAACAGAACCAATTCTGCTATGCACTGTCATGTTATCTAACTTTTCATCTGTCAAGATTCTGGTGATTGATATGATCAATTTGAGTTTGCTCTTTCTGTAAATTGGTTTCCAATATTATCACACAACTTCTTTGTTCGGCGAAATATTGTTTGGTGGTGGAATTTTTATTTGACAAATTATGGACATGGCATATTGCACAGGATTATGGTCACAGACAATATCTGCAATCATTACAAATTGCCAGAGGTCGCCAGGTAATACTAGTCTAATGGAAATAGTGGGTAAAGGCAAATAACAGCTAGAACAGTCTGGTAAGTTCAGAAAACGACATCACTTTACTGTATTGCAACCTTTAAAACCAGGAAATGACAACAGTTAAGATATCCAAAATCTAAGACGTTGTCTTGTTTCTTATTACGATATTCATTTGATATTGATATATTGCTCAGACCCAAAACAGAATGAGAGAATGTGGCAGCATTGCTAAAAATAGTCTGACAGGGCAGCAAACAGGACAGAAAATCATGCAGGTTACCAACAAAATCCCAGGTTAGTCAGATTTATTTAGAGAAAATGAAGGCAAACTTGGACCCATTTTTAGTGATGTCACCACTATCCAGGATCTCAGCAAATGCTTTGGTGACTACAGTTTACTCTAAGTATAACCGATAGAACCTATAGCCCAATCTACAAAAATAAAACCCAGGTTGTAATAGTGAACGGCCAGGATCTGGTTCACTAGTAGACATTCAAACAGACAGGGGCTGCTTTGGAAGCTACCAGGCTTAGTCCACCCACCTTTCTTGTATCTACAAGCGAGTAGAGTTTAAAAAGGAAGAACTGAGGAGGAGATGAGGAGGAAGAACACAAGGACACAGAGACGTTAGAGGAAAGACAAGAGAATGATATTGACTTTTTCTCCCATCTCTCCTTTTTTTCCTCCCTCAAACACACACACACATGCACACACACATATACACACAATGTAGACACTAGGTGAGAACTGTATTTCTGCAGCTCATTAACCAGAATATCTCCTCTACATTGGCTTATTTGGCAGCCACTGCATGCTGAGCCTGTTCTGCCATTCACCATCCTCAGGACAGTAAATTGTAGAGGGTGTGTGTGCGTTAGAATATGCAGTCGCAGTGTGTAAGTGCGCTTGTATGGGTTTGCATGTGTTTGTTGGCGGCAGGTAGGCAGCAAGCAAGCAGGGGAAGAGAGAAAAGGAGACTGGCAGAGAAAAAAAGAGTGACAGATACAAAGCAAGAAAATGACAGAGGTAGGGTAGGCACACATACACACACACGTTCACCCAGAATCCTTTGGGGGAGCTTTGTATTAGGACAAAGCTGCGTAATAAAAGTTGGATCACATAATCACTTTGACTACGGCAGAAAACTAGACTGGCTAAAATACCCAGGGGACAAATAATAAGGTTCTCCTATCAAACATGTTGGGCCCGTCTGTTGCCAGGTGTATGTGTACGAGTGTGTGTGTTTGTGTTTGCAACACAGTATGAGAGAAAAAATTGGAAATGTAGAAACATTTATACCTCACACTCACATGCACAGTCACACACACGCACGCACACACACACCTACACACACACACACACACACACACACACACACACACACACACACACACACACACACGCACACCTCTTTCTTTGCTGGTCTGTTTTTATAGACTGGTCGCTTACAAGCCACCAAATGTCACCGCTGTTGTTAATCCCATACAGCCTGCCTAATGAGACCATACTTCACACACTCCTTCGAGGGTCTACGTGTGTGTGTGTGTGTGTGTGTGTGTGTGTGTGTGTGTGTGTGTGTGTGTGTGTCTTCACTTAGTATGTATATGTTAACATGTCTATGAGTGGCTGTGCATGTTTGAATTGTTGTGTGTGTGTATGTTGGTGTGTCACCCCTGACCTTGCCCTCACCCACATCTCATTCTGTCTCATTAAATATGTATATCTTATCACACAACCGCTTTTTCTCTTTTCTCTCTACCTCTTTCTATCTCTCTCTCTCTCTCTCTCTCTCTCTCTCTCTCTCTCTCTCTCACACACACACACACACACACACACACACACACACACACACACACACACACACACACACACACACACTAAATCCTATTTGCATGCAGTAAATTTCAGCAAGCGATGGGGACATGGTTTTAGAGAGAAACAGGGAGGAATAAGACTGGCTTACTAATGGGTTAGGTGATAGTAAAAGGGACATGGAGAGTGAAGCAAAGACTATTACAGGCGTACAATTAGGGCTGAGCAATATGGCTAAAAATGTTATCACGATAAAAATGTTTACATCAGTCAGTATTAATGATTATCAGGATAAATGTGAAATCATTATTTTTTTAAAGTCTTAAAGCTGATTTTTGCCTGTGAGTAGAAGTTGAAAATACCAGACACTAAATTGTGGTTTAAAGTATTACTTATTATCAGAACTTGACAAACGGTTGCCAAGCGGAACATTTTACAAATCTGAGGTAGATTCAAAACAATAATAAATAATAAATATAAATAATTCTAAAATTAATAAAACAATAAATGGACAAAGACGTCTCCATTCTGAACAGCAGCATGTCAAACTCTTTAAACAGCAGTGTTGTAGCTGACACTGTACATGACACAAATAGACAAAGGAAACTTTTTATTTTAATAGGTTTTATACCTCCATTATGTAATTTATGCCATTTCTCAGATCAATAACAGAAGATGACTTCGATAACATAGTGAAGTTGTATGGGATCATTCTTTGACCATCAAAGTATACCTGAGGTGATTCAGGCAGAAGTCAGGTTCACGGACAAGGCAATGTGTTGAAGTTTTATTCATGTTACGTTTAGTAGTGTTTTGTCATATCATTCTAATGACATATAGCTGCAAGGCAGTCACGTTAACCTGCTAATTTACCCAGGGTTTCCTACGCATTGATTTATTTGTGACAACCTCTGCCGCCACATATTGTATTTTATTTTTTTTTTCTTGCTTTTTGAGTTGGCCTGTTTATTTGGAGTGCTATGAGGATATACACTGTATATGTTATTCATTGCAGTACACTGTTGGAGTGCAGAGCATACTCAGGGCACAGACGGAGCAGCAGAATGCCAGGCACATTGAAAGGGAAACTTAACCTTTCATTGTGCTAGGTCTAAAAGTTTGGTTTCACCCGCCTCACCTCTCATCCATTGATCAGATCTGATCAACTCTGAGTGGATCAGTTATCCACCCTGTGAATCAAAGTCCATAAACTGTTGCCGAGGAAAAAAATATTTCATGAAGAATTCAACCTGCACTGTGTTCACATATTTGCAGAACCCTCTGTATTTAGAGGGAACACAGAATGATAAAATTGAGTAAGTTAAAAAAACAAAATTTGTAAGTTTGCTGACCTCACACCGCCCCGTCCCCTGTCATCAGCTGCTGCCATACATGGTTTCCAATTCTTTGGGAAACACTGTACCATTAGGGTTAGATGAGTCAACTACCCATACATCTACTGTAGCTAACTTTATGTGCAGATGACAAAAACAGTCATGTTGTTGTGACGTTACAGCAACACTTTGCGCACCAGCTTGGTGGCTGCTCTCATTGTCTTCTCCTCCTCCTCTTCCTCCTACTACTTTGTCTTCCTCTCTTGGTTAATGATGAGTGGCAACTGCTGTTTAAGGTGCATTATTGCCTAGTCTACGGGCGTATGAGTGGGTTAATAATATCAAGGATATATTATACTTCTATTGACGAAAATAATATATCGAGATTAGGGCTGGACGAAATGGCCTAAAAATCAATCTCTAATTTTTTCCACAAAAAATCCAGTTCATATTTAAATTGATTTTTTTCCCCTCCTAGTTAAAAAAAAAAATTTGCTGCCTGGTAGCACATACCTGGGGTCCAGAACTTTCAGCATGTGAATAAACCCAAGCTTTTCCACGGAAGCCTATATATGGGCACCATATCTCTTGCAAAATACATGGCGACTGCATCTGTGATCGCTTTCCACTGGACCCCTTTCTTATCATATGGCAGTGTTTCCCCTACCATCATATTGGATCACAACAGAAGTCATTTAAGGTTACCTTTCCTATAGAACAGGTCTATTCCTTGTCCTTTTATTAAACAAACGAAATAGCCTTATGTTACAGGCTGAGCCTGATGTGTGTGGCTTGTGTGTGTATATGTGTGTAGTTGATGTAGGATGTATGAGACGTTAGTGTGCCGGGTGTGTGACGTCAGACGGATGCGCCCCAGGAAGAAAGTGAGGCATGTGCTATGTTGTTTACATCGAGCAGTCACAGTGAAGAAGCCTATGCAGTTCTGCATGCTGTTTTTGAGTTATTTCCCTGTATGTTAAAGTCAGACACTGATGAGAGAGGCTGTGCATCATCCCTGCAGTGCTGAAAATAAAGTGCCGTTCTTCAATGCAGACGAAGTCCCGTTGTTTATGTGTTGTTGCCACAACGAGCTAACACAAGCTAAAAGAGCTAATGGTCTTCGGAGGTCCCTTTACTACGGTTCGGGGGTCTGCCAGCTTGGCGTTGGTAACACTTGTGTATCTTATTTACACAACGGCATTTCATTTATGTTCCTACATGGTGCGCACCTCCTCTGCTCTTTGTGTCGCGCATGGCGGAGTTCGGCCCTGATGCACACACACAGGTGAGCACACAGACACAGACAGGTGTGCACACAAAAGCGCTGAAGAACTCGTTCCCTTTCTTGAGAACGAGTTCTTCCCTGCTTGCTGCCATGTTGTTTGTGTATTAGGGCTGGAGGTAACCGATTATTTTTAAAACGATTAATCGGGCGATTATTTTATCGATTAATCGACTAATCTAACGATTAATTGGTCGATTAGTCTAACGATTATTTTTCTGTTGTTCGATTAATAAAAACCATGATGCATCTCAAATAAATACAAAACAATTCTTAATACTAATATGGTTTTATTAAACACTTTTGCACAGCAAAATAAAATAATATAAATAATAAAATCATACTCTTTACTCTTAAAGAATCCTCCTGTGCAAAATTACAAATGATAAAAAAAAAATGCAGTGCAAAAACAAACACTGAAATTCCTGAGTGTCCAACAGAATTTTCTCAAATGTAACTGTGTCTCTGAGCTCAAACTGCAATTCACTACCTACTCTACACCATTACTGTGGAGGAATGTGAGCATACATGCTTCAGAAACAAATACAGCATGTTTTACACATGCAAAGAAACATTTCTTCAAGTACAAAAAATAATCCTTCAAGTAAGTAAGGCTGCAACAACGAATCGATTATGTCGATTCGTCGTGACGAAAAAAATCGTTGCCAACTAATTCTGTGATCGATTCGTCGGGTCTTTATATATGTCCGTGGATACCGGCGTGTAAACATCAGCAGGACGCACAGAAAAGAAACAGCCATGGCCGAGGCAGCGGTGGAGAAAAACATGGACACAACCCAACCCAAATCCCGACCTAAAACATCAGTGGTGTGGGAAAACTTCACCAAGACTGAAAAGGAGGGCGTTCAATGCAACATTTGCAACGCTCGTTTTGCATGGCACGGGAGTACATCGATGATGCGTGAGCATCTGAAGAGAAAACGTGTTTGTTAGCCTGGATGAAGGCAGTGGCACTTCAGCAGACACAGGGTAAAGGGCCGTCCACACCAAGAACTATAACTATAAATATACAGTTTTAAAAATCGTTCTAAACTCAAGTGTTTGGCAGCGTCCACACTACAACTATAACGACAACGATAGTGGTGGACGATATCGTTTGGATCACTTCAGAGCGATTTGATGAACGATAGAAACACTGACAGCCAATCAAAATCCCGAAATGACAGGTCGAGACGTTCATCACATCACGTATACCCACTAAGAAAGCTCCAGGATTTCCATACACCCACTTAAACATGTGCAAAGATCCGTAACAATATAATTTTGTGACAGAATCTTAACTTCAGTGATTTTGTTTTGCAAATACCGGGTAAATAACTGCAATAAAATACATTTTGCAGGGGAATGCGTCTCCTCTTTTCCCCTCCATTCATAAAATTCAGGCGCCAGGATGAAGTTACTGAGGGGGGCAAATCTTTATAATGCAACATAGGTTCACACAGTGAGTTATAAAGAGCGCGCAGCCGTGCGTAATTGCCGCGCGTAATGACAGCTTGTCGCCGGTGAAACACAATAAACTGCACGTCTTCATTCATGTTTGTCTCATGACAGATGGAGCTTACAGACAGACAGACAAGTGGAGCAAGCGGCAAATTGGTTTTCTTTTTCTGTCTCGCAACATACAGCAATAACAGGTCATCAGTATCCCTTTTATCCATCACCATGCTCCCCTGCCGACCGCACCGAGCAGTGTGTGTTTGGCGTAACCTAGCAACACGACGATATCGTTCATTGGTGTGGATGCTGCCATTGTTATCGTTATAGTTAACGTTACAGTTATCTTTCTTGGTGTGGACGGCCCTTAAGTCATGCCGATATATTTAAAAACTGCCGTAGTTAGTAAAGAGCCGAGAAATAAACAAGTTATCGTGGTAGTGGATGGGTGACTGGGCGCCGCCATCTTAGTTTAACCCTCTCGCGGCCGCTATGTTACCGGAGCAATCATATAAGAATATAATACATTAAAAAATATATTGTTGGCTGGAAATTGTGGGAATAATACACAGCTTGATAGCCGGCCTAAAACCGGAGGTGGTAGACAGTAACTATTGTTGCGTCCGAGTGGCTGGAATAGATTAACGTTGGCTAATAATGTTGCAAAGATTTGTTAACATTCATGTGAAAGAATATATATTGGTAGATTTGCACACATGTTCATAATTCCATAATCTACAAGCTCAAGGCATAGATCTTTATTTTATCTTGTGCTGCTGATCTGCTGTTTATTTTGCACTAGTTCCTCCCGTACCTGTTGGAATCAGTGTGCGGTTTGATTTATTTAATTTTTATTTATTTTTATTTATTTTATATTGTTGTGTCGTGCTGCTGTTCAGGGGAAGCACCAGAAGTAAGCTCAGGTGTTTGGAAAATAAAAATATTTTTGGAATAAGCAAAAAAAAAAGTTTCTTCGTTTATCCGATTAATCGATTAGTTATTAAAATAGTCGACAGATTAATCGACTATCAAAATAATCGTTAGTTGCAGCCCTACAAGTAAGTACCTGAAGGATTATTATTAAATAATATTATTAAATATTAAGTACTTGAAGGATTATTTTTTGTACTTTAAGGATTATTTTTTGTACTTGAAGAAATGTTTCTTTGTATGTGTAAAACATGCTGTATTTGTTTCTGAAGCATGATGTATTTATTTGATAGGTACGTTTCTTATTTGCAAAACAAAATGCATTAGTTTGTGAATGATGTTTTGTATTTGCAAACCACACTGAGTTTGTTTGTGAGTTGTTGGGCGTGAGTAAAACATGTTTTGTGTGTTTGTGAGGTTTTGGCATGATTTTAATTCCATACTTTTAAAGTAATTTTAAGTCCAACAATGCATTTCATGTTTATCTAAAAGCTCATATAGTACTTATCTACACATTGAAAATGTTTGGTAGTGTAACTCATAGCGTAGTGAATCACGATACTATAAACTGGTTTAGTCTAATGTTATGTTTGACTCGTAAACGAGCTGTCTGTGCAGTTTGTTCGTGCCGGGTTAGTCGCGCCTAGATAGCCGTGTTCTGAAGCCAAGCCAGCTACCATTCCTGCCGACATTAAATGCTATACAACAGTTAGGTCCGGTTGAACTATTTTGCAATATCTGACTGGATGAGACGTGGTCTACTCTTCACTAACCGTGAGGATAATCCACCGGTATACTAGACAGCTGTGTATAAGTTAACGTTTGTTAGCTTTTAATGTCGGCTGGAATGGTAGCTACTAGCTAGCTTAGCTAAGTTGACGTTTGTTGAAGCAATATAAAACGAGTGGGAGTGAGGTTGCTGTGGGATATCCTCGCGGGTGTCATTACTTATGGCACTCAGCCTTCGGCTTCGAGCCCCGCGAGCTGTCTTTTTTGGGGGCTTTCTTGGGCAACCTGGGAAGTGGTCGCTGCTCCATCTGTGCATTTAAGCGACGCGTCGACGACAAAATATGACGTCGACGATATTTTGAAGTCGACGCGTCGACGTCATCGATGCGTCGCTACAGGCCTATTGTGTATCAAGCGCACAGGGGGGAGGGGTGAGCCCACTCTGAACTATGTGAGCCCAGCATGGAGCGGTGGTGGCGGATTTTAAATAGAAACTTGATTTTAATTAAGACAAATCGGCCTAAACTACAAATTCGAATTAATTGATAAAATCGATTTATTGCCCAGCCCTAATCGAGATAATTATCGTTACCTTTTTATCGCCAAGCCCTATACACACTTAGGTCAGGCTGTTTCTTTTTTTCCTTTGCCTTCCTTTGATTTTCTTTCCCCTCTTGCTCCACTCTCTCTCTCCTTCCATGTATCTCTCTCTGTCTCTCTCTGTGTCTTTGTGTACAGTGAATCTTGATCGAATTTGGCCTAATGAGAATGATGTGCTACAGTGATAAAACACGGCTGTGGCCTCCTGTAAAACACCGAGCATCCGTAGCATTAATTATTGACCGTGCTGGGGCGCCACTGGAGGGGTTTACAAGGGGAGAAAACATTACACTGACCACCAGCATAGTTAATCACCACTGGACACTGGATGGTGCTCAGACGAAGTAGAGCTCATGCACAAAACACCAAGACACCAAAATTCTCAAGTTTTCAAAATCACAAGCTTTTTGATTATTCTTTGGCATGGCTGTGAAACATCCCAAAAATGTCTTTTTACGAAAATAATATCTCTTGATTGTGATTTGATGTATCTCCTCAAGAGGATTCATAAGACATGATATGAGAGTTACTGTATGAACCAGGCAGTACCAAGACTGGAAAATAAATGGTACAGGACAGTTCTAGCTATGTAGGATCACCTCAGCTCAAATTAGGCAGACAACCTTGTGGTGCTCACACTGAATGTAAGCGTGGTATCCGTAAACGGCTCCAATAAAGTTTATTCAAACAAGGCAACTGTGCTAACAATGTTGGCAAAAAGTTACAAAGTCAACATTACTTTGTTCACTTATACCATGAACAGACAGGAAGAAGAAATAAAAGAAAAATATGGCTAGAGGGGCAGACAGTCTGCTCTGTCTGCTCTGCAATGATGTTAAGTTTTACATCACAGCAGTCTCCGTAAAGAATACAGATTTAGCCATATATGTCACATACTACTTCAGTTAAATTCAAGCAAGCTCATTGCAGTTTGAAACAGATCTTTTGACAGACGCCGTGTGGACAATCGGAAAGTGGAACTACTTAAACTGCAAACCAGAATTTCTGACAAGTCAGAAATCAGACTGAAATTCAGAGAACCTGATCAATGGTCGTTTAGGTAATTAATTGGGCATTGTCACCCCATACAAAGTGCATGTCAAATGACAACTAGTATGCTGGAAATCTGGCACAGTTCTAAAATTAGTTTGGGGTGACTAGTTTGGGAGGTGGCAAAAGAAGATGTTAGTAAAAAGAGGGATTTTTATCTCTGTGACCATTCTGGGCAGCTGATGATGTTTGTATTGACGCTAAAATATTCATGTAGATGCTACTGTAGTGCTTATTAGCAGCAGGATGCAGGTACACCAGTTGGGTTTGTCTCCACACTTGGCCATATCAGGAGAAGACAGGGCTGAAATTTTGGAACATGAAACATGCACTTCTGTATGTGTCATCATTTTATTGACATATAATTATCAATACCAAAGATATTGAGTAACGCAATGCACTAACACAGACAGTTTAATTTAATCAGTGTCAGGAATTCAACCCAGAAGTGAAAGCATGACCCCTGTGAAGTTGGGGTATTTACATCTTCATTAGAAACACAGTAGAGATGACAGAAAGTGAGGGGCTCTCAGGCCACCAGAGTGCATCTCCCATGATCTCATATATGAAGAGCACTGATCTGGTTATTAAGAGTCCTGTCATGTTTTAATGCATGTTTTAACCCTTAAACCAATACCTGGTGTATGCTACACTTTAACTTGCATCTTTAAGTTCAAAATCTTGGACCTAATGTTAGAGCTGGATGCATACTGTTCAAGTGTGGGTCAATTTTAAAGATGCTAACATCTTGAATATGAACCTGACCTGATCTCAAGCATTTCAAGGTCTGAGAAATTTAGCCCAACTTGGCCAGTAGTTAAAAGACATCTTTTATCTACTGAATTGAACAGCGTCAAACTGAACAGATTATACACTCATACACACACTTATATGCAAACACACATACACCAAGGTGACAAGCAGCAGAGGCAAAGCTACAATCGATGGCCAAACAGGGAATCTGCTAGTATAAATGTGTGTGTGGCTGTATGTGACTGTCTGTGTGTGTGTGTGTGTGTGTGTGCGTGTGTGTGTGTGTGCGCGTGTGTGTGTGTGTGTGTGTGTGTGTGTGTGTGTGTGTGTGTGTGTGTGTGTGTGTGTGAAAAGCCAAAGCCAAAACAATGGCCCATCAGATTGAAACTGACTTCACCTTGTATCTTTTGGCCCCGGCTTGCGACAATAGATTGGACAGGAAATCCAATGGCAAGCTGAGAGACAAGGAGAGGGGGATGGAGGAGCAGAAGAGGAAAACAGATTGCTAATATGCTGCTGTTGGTGTGTGTAAGGTGATGTGTGTGTGTGGGAAGTGCATGTGAACATATAAGTTACTCTATGTCTGGATAATGCATGTGTGGGAGCATGTGTGTAATTTTATAGGTATTAGTTAAAAATGTGTGTGTTTACTTTAATTTTTCTGGTTATGCAGGAGCGTGTATGTGTTTGTGAGTGAACGTGAAAGTGTGTGTTTGTGTGTGTGTGATGGGTGACCTGGCCCATTTTAATCTGTGGCAGAGAGAAGATGTGGTGAAAACCATTATCACTGCCTCCCTGTCGCTGATAACAGCCCGCTAATCTGTTTGCTGGAGGTATTGAACAAATGCATTTGTGCCACGGACGGACAGGGAGAGGGGAGAGGGAGGGGATGAATGGGGAGATGGGAGCCAGTGTATGTGTGTTTGTGTGGATGGGGGGTGTCTGAGAAGGGCTGATGAAAAATGAGAGGATGAGGAGGTTGGGAAAACTTCCCTGACAGCAGTGGCCTCCCTGTGACAACAAGGAAGGGGGGAGAGATGAGGAAAGAGAATGAGCGAGAGGTAAAGACAACGTGGGCAGGTGGAGCAAACAAATTGGGGTAATGACAGAGACAGATGAAAAGAATTGAGAAGGAGAAAGACTGGATGAAAAAAAGGAAATGGGAAAGAGAGAAGAGAGGAAAAAAGAGGCAGTAAAGATGGTGAGGGAGTCATGAGGATGGAGGTGTTGGATGCTGAGGGTGACTGATCTAGTCAAGTGTAGTAGATCATTGGTTACGTGACTCGACCTTGACCTGTGATGTAAGTTTCATCTAAAGTCAGTTACTACCAATGCATCTTTTACATCCTTGAAGACAGTATTCTCTTGCATCTCTTATCAGTTTGTTTTGTTATGCCCGGTCAGAGAGCTTGGAAGTGAAAAGACTTCAGTTCAACACATCACAAGGGAAATGATGCCAGAATTTGGTCAACACTGATTAAACAGGGGCTAGCCCGTTTGACATCACACCTATCCCTTTTCCATTCACTATCAGTTTTGTTTTTACGGGTTCAGCACAGTCTCTACCCCATCCACACGCTATCTCCTCTGCAGCCATGTGCACACTGTCTGAAACCACTCGTGTGTACTGCTATGCTTCAATCACATTATGACAGTGGAGGTTACACTGCAGACAGATCTACAGCAGTCCCACCAGAAAGCCACCTGGCAAGTGGATGCAAAGCCAGGTTAAACCACAGATTTTTTTGTGCAATTCATATTCAGTGCTAATAACTTTAGGTTCTTTTATCTCAGACATGTTAGGATATTACATACCTTGACATGTTTTCCTTGTGGAAACTTCCGCCATCCTCAGAAGTGTCACTTGGTGGTGGTGGTTGTGACACATCTTTATCAGCTGATCTGTCAATCAGCTGACACTAGGGAGGCGTGTCAAAATCTGACAGGACGGTCACGCCACCTGCTGTCCGTCCGCCGCCTCTCCAGGATGCTGCTCCAGGTGTGGGAGAGCATGTATGCCCCCTCGTCCCTGTTCATTGTCCCTGGGCCCGGCTTCCTTATTTCAATGGCCCCCCTGATCCAGCGCAGGTATTCAGTGCTGTTTAAATAAACCTGAGGTCACAACACAACACTTACTTTGTGAGACATATTTTTACAGTTATAGTTGGTGAAAAGGCTTTGCTCTCTAAAGGAGCTCTCAAACCGCAGAGTGGCCCTGGATTAGCGGGAGAGGATGGATGGATGGATGGACGAGTGGATAAAGCAAATGGAATCGGCATGAGTACTGTACACGTGTATGAATATGGTTGGAGGCATATAGGAAGCTGGTGGTCAAACAGCTGACAAAGCATGAATAAAGCAGCTGATGTCAATCAGCCCATACAAATATCACTGAAGTGCTCTGTCTGAATAAAGGCTCCACATCTTAGGCGATCTTGATGTGTGTTTTACACATTTATTTACACATGAAGTAGACATCCATGTTGATACCCACCTAGCAACAGATATAGAAAAATAAAGTTGTGTTCCCATAGGAGTTGGACAAACGATCTGTGTTGGTGCTTGCTGATTAGAACTGTTGGTTACACACAGCAGGAACCAGTCATTGGCAAAGAGACATGCACAGTTGGCACAACCACAACCAAGAGGCATGACAGCGGCAAATACATACTTGTGCTTGAATGTTAAGAGCTGTACTTCTCCTAACCCCATCACTTCATTGCTCTGTCCCTCCCTTCCCCATAAATGAGCCCAATGAACTGAAGCTCTGATCTACAGTAAAGGCCATGTATCTGAAAACTTACCGTAGTTGTTTCAATTTGCAGTGATTAATGAAACTCAGATGACAGAATTATAAGAGAAAGACACTTTTAGGATATTTGTGCTTCTTATTTTATCATACCCATGTGACTAATTTCACAGTACCATTGACCGGGCTGTTTGTCAGTAGGGGCTGGTGGCTGGGTGGAGGGGTAGTTGAGTGTTACTGCAAGCCCTGGGGCTAGCAGTTAACCTGCGCTCAGAGACCCTTCCCTATGAAACGCTGAAGATTGCAGAGATGTTAAAGAAGAGAACGGGTGGGGTGGAGCTGGGTTGTAACTCCCTGAGCAGTACGTCGAACACAAGGGAGGACATGCTTGTACACCTGTTTTCTCTTCCTTCTTCCTCACCATCTTCCTTTCATCCTGTCTTTAACACCTCTCTTTCTTCTTCTTTTTTTACATAATTGTACTTTCTATTTCCATTTTTCCCAGTTTGTATTGTATCCTGTCTTCCCTTCTCTCTGTCTGTATCTCTCACTCTCTTGTGTCATCTCGTCACCCTCACTATCTCTCCTCTCCCTCCTCCTGCTCTGCTGAGGCCCTGGGGCACCATCCCACTGCACCGGCTAACCCTTGTATAAGTTTTCCAATTCCAATTCCTGCTGGATTATGGCATGGTGGTGACGAGGGGACATTTCCTCTCTGATTATATATTTGATTCAATGGCATGATTATTGGAGGAGTGTGAGTGTAGATGGAGAAGGTGATGATGTTGAGGAGGGGACAGAGACCTTGACCTCACCCAGGGGACAATGGACATTCTTGTGCTTTCTCTCTCTCACTCTCCACATGCACACAACACACACAAACGTGAATGCGTGAACGAATACCTTTGTGTGTTCCATCCCCCAAAATCCATGCTCGCAAATTGCTATGCTTACACACACACACACACACACACACACACACACACACACACACAGACACACACACACACACACACAGAGCCCTCTCCACCCTCTAGCCCTGAGGTTAGGGGCTGTAGATGGCAGACATGGAGATTGGTTTTTAGTTAAATGTCAGTGGAGGTGAAAGTACTGCCCAAAGGCACCTCGCTTTCTCTCTCTCTCTGCCTCGCTAGCTATCTTTCTCTCTCTCTCAGTCACTTGCTCTATTCCTTGTTCTGTTTCTTATGACAACCTATGTCTTTCTTTCACCTTGTCTTTCTTTTCTTCCTGTGAATATGGTTTCCTCCCTCGTCATATCTACCTTGTGGTCTCTCTCTGTTTAATCAATCAATTTTCTCTCAAACACCACAACTTAGTCCTTTTCTTATAAAATGAAAAAAAAAAGTGAAAATGGAATGTACCTGAAACAAAGTGATTTGCATTTAAAACTAGCAATATTGTTATTTAATTGTTTTACAAAATTGAGACTTTAAAGTGGCTATTTCTATTTTTATAATAATGTATCATATGACTTTGAAAACAATGAAAGAATGTGAAAGGGGTTGCTTGTAGTGCAATGTGCAGCTTGCCTCGGCTCTACAACGCTTTATAGTGAGTTTTAGCCCATTGTTTAGCTGTCTGGCTTACAACTATATTGTTCTGTTTCACTCTCCGTGCTCTAATAGTGTTGTTTTAGCCACAACAGGCAGCTGTTTTCAGCTAAAAAGCTCCAGAAATCCACTGAACACTACCTGCTCAGCACCAAACAGCAGACTGACACAGTTAGTGACTAGCTGGTGAAAATGGTGCATTTAGCAGCTAAAAAGCCAGATATTTCTGTCAGGATTTGGTAGGGACCAAAAACGGAGATAAAAGAGAGTGACTATGGCCTTACATTTGTCAGATGGCCAGAAACATGACTCCAAATAAATGATAATGTTAGCAACTACTGTTTGCTGACAAGTTTGACAGTTATTGTAATTTTAGCATTCAAAGATGTTATAAATTATTTGATATGGGGATTTTTGTTGTGCATAAATGCATCTGTTCTGTGCCTGTAAATCATAATCTGAGATAACATCAGACCCAGTCAGGCATAGGGTTGAGTGTATATGCTGCTTTGCATTAATGCAAGAAAATGAGTCATAAATAGTATGATTTAACCCAGTATGGTGCCATAGCGCGTCCGTGTTAGCAGTGATGGACCATTAAACTAGAGAGTACTCATAAAATGATGTGCACTATAATGCATGAGAAAGTCACAGTGAGTGCACAGTGCAGCATTGTGCTAAGTGTGCCTTGTTCAACGGATATTAAGAGAGAAGACAAAACTGGGGTAATGTTGGTTGTCTTAATATGTATGTTAATCTGCTGTCAGTTGATTGGTCTCTTTAACAGACTGTAGGCTGAGTGGGGTTTAGGTCTGTAGTTTAAGATTTCTGATAGTTGAGTGAAATTGTAAGCTACATATGTTTTGTCAATGACAGATTATCACCTCTATGGAAATAGTCACATGTATATTACTTTTTTTTTTTTTTTTTTTAATCATTTAGTTAGTTTAGATTGGGACAGGTTGAAATGATCCAACCAAAGGTAGAAGACTGAAAAGTTTCAAATGACCAAACCCACCCCCTCATCTTGTATAAAGTAATTTTGGTCTTTGGTCTCAAGATGGCATGACTATCAATGGGGATGCACGATAATATTGACATGTCAATGGTATCGGCCAATATTGGCTTTAAAATGAAATATCGGAGTCAGCCAAGATACTGATAACATTGGTGCATCATCTGTATCAGCTAGTGTTGTCACAATACCAAAATCTTTGTTTCGGTACCCATACCAATATGAATTTTGATACTTTTCGGTACTTTTCCTAAGGAAAAGTCCTTTTGGCTACAAACCTTTAGAACAATAAATAGTAGGGGTGTAACGTTACCAAAAAATTGTGGTTCGAAAGTACCTCGGTACGGATGTCACGGTTTGGTTGCTCAAATGTTTCACCAAGTTGGTGTTGTCTCGTGTTGTCTCCCTTTGCGAGGCAGACTTTCTTTTGTCTTTTTCACGTGCGCCAGCTGCGAATGTTGATACAGGTGGTGTCATACACACCACCTGTGCAATCTGTGCTCCAATAGGAACAAGAAGGGTATTTGTGTGCATAAATGAGTAAAATAAAATAACTAAATTAATGAATTGAATCAATTTCAAAGTACTGGTACTTTCCAAATGCAGTATAGAGCCGTTTGGAATACTCTTGTACCGCGGTACTATTTTAGTACCGGTATACCGTGCAACACTAGTATCAGCCAATATTGGCTTTAAAATGAACTATTACAATTGGTAAACATGCTTTTTCTTATTTTGCACGATAAATGAAATTACATAGTTACGTATGCATACGTACAAGTACTGTTTTTTATGTCTCCATCTGCTGGTGGGTCATCACAACAAGAGAATACCTGCATTATATAGGGCTGTACCCAAATATTCGGATATTCGAATATTCGTTTCTATGGGTAGGTATTCGTTATGAAAATTTGGTATTCAATATTCTTTTTTTTTTGTTGAAAAAATTTATAGCCTACCAGCTGAGCTTGTGTGCACAGCACGCTTGAGCGCATCCGTCTGAGGCTGTGGATCAATGCCAAGTTTTACCGCTTTATCACTATTCCCTCTAACTTGTAGCTGTTTTTTTTGTTATCTTTTGAATTTAATATTAATTATGGAACCGTTTTTGTCAATGTTTGCTTCCGCAGTTTTGTACAACAAATTCTCAACAAATCCAACAAAAGCACCAATAACCAGATTCGCTTTCATAATAACATCATTCAGGACCCATCAGCTATTTCTAACATTTTTAACCAGCACTTTACATCTGCTGGTAGCTCCCATGTGTTTGACTCACATTCAGCATATGCTTCCTCTACTAGCTCTTCCTGTAACAGTTCATTTTCTTTTCGTAAAATACTACCTGCTGAAGTTTAGCGCACAATTAATGAACTCAAGGATGATTGTGGACCTGGACCAGATGGCACTGAGATCAAATTTATTAAACTCGCAGCAAATATTCTAATGTATCCACTTTGTGATCTGTACAATCTTTCACTTTCTACCTGTGCCCTCCATTCTGCCTGGAAACGTGCCACAGTCAATCCACTCCATAAAGGAGGAGACCCACATGATATCAACAATTACCGTCCGATTTCTATTATTAACTCTATCGCAAAAAATTTTGAAAAAATAATTTTTAATCAACTATCACAGTATATTACTGACTACAATATTTTATCACCATGCCAATCTGGTTTCAAACCCAACTTTTCAACAACTACAGCTTTGTTAAAGTTCACTAATGATGTGTATACTTCCTCTGAAAACGGCAAACTTACTGGCGCAATATTCCTTGACCTAACTAAAGCATTTATATTGTTGACCATTACCTATTACTGGATAAACTCTATTCTATTGGTGTCTCTCAAAATAGCTTACTCTGGTTCAACTCATATCTTCACAATAGACGACAGTGTGTACATTTTAATGGAAATCACTCTGATTTTGCAATTCTCATGAAGGGAGTACCACAAGGTTCATCCCTAGGACCACTTCTCTTTTCCATTTTCATTAATGATCTTCCAAAAATATGCTCTAATTGTCAAGTACACTTATATGCTGATGACGCCGTAATATACTCATCTAGTGTCAATAAATCTAGCATTGAAAATATTTTGCAATGTGAGTTTGCCTCAGTTCAAAGGTGGTTTTCATCAAACAAATTAATTCTGAACAAAAAGAAATCATGTTGTATGTTGTTTGGTACCAGACCAGGTCTTGGTTGCGCCTCAGATCTGACCATTTCTTTTTAGTGATGGCTCACCTCTAGCACAAGTCACCTCTTTTAAATATCTTGGCCTTTGGATTGATCCTTCGCTTTCTTTCGAATGTCACATTGAATCCATCATAAACAAACTAAGTCGTAACCTAGCCATACTCTACCGTTCCATAAACTGCTTTACCCTTCAGATCAGAAAAAGAATTGTCACTCAGTTATTACTTCCTATTCTGGACTATGCTGACATTGTTTGTCAGAACACATTTGAAATACATCTCCAACCTCTCAATGTTATTTACAAAAGTTTATGCAGATTTATTTTAAGGTGCCCATATCGAACTCATCACTGTTTCATGTATGAATCTTTGAACTGGTTACCCCTCAATAGAAGAAGACATCACCACTGGCTCTAATTTATTTTTAAATGCATTCATTTCAACTGTCCCTCTTATTTAAAACAATATTTAATCCCATTCACATCACCATACCCTCTCAGACACACCCAGCAACCTTTTTTCTTTGTTCCTAAAACTAAGAGAGAATTTGGCAGACGTGCTTTCAAATTTAAAGCCCTGTCAGATTGGAACAATCTATCCAACAGCATACGTTCAATCAACTCATTTCACTCTTTTAAGAATTCCATATTCTGTCTTCTCAAAACATCATGTAACTGCTTTTAATGGTTGTGATGTATTTTACTGTGGTTGCTGATGTTGTTACCATCCGTGGCATATTATTGCATATTACTGCATTTGCTGTTCTGTGAACGGTGTATTAATGGTGTGATATATCATTGATGCTATTATATAGTATCGCTACTATTTATACTGATAATGTCGACAGTACTTCTGTTGCTGGTACTATACTATGTGCTTTGTGTGGGTATTGTGGGCTTGTGGGAATGATGTGTGGGTGGGGTGGTAACGAAGAGCCTGTGTATGCTGTTTGTGACTGTGTTGTTGTGTTGTATGTTTTATGTGGGACCCCCTTGAAAACGAGATGGTTCATCTCAAGGGGTTATCCATTAATAAATTTGAATTAATAAATTTGAATTTGTACAATAAGTTATTGTTTAAAGTTTCAACAAGTTTCTTTTGGAGTGCGTGACACAAGTGTGTTTTGAAAATGACCGTGGACAGTCACCTGCTCAACACATCAGTACCTTCGGATGCCATGACAGTAATAAATTATTGATTCATAGAATATAATAATAATAATGTCAAAATATCATTTACAGACCGATTTAACAGACGATCAATGCTGCCCGACCCGCAGGTCCATTTGTGGGTCCCGTGGGTTACGGGTCGACCCGCGCATCACTACTCAGCTCAGTCTATAAGGCTGTACACAACAGTAGACATTATATTCTTTTCAGGCAGGCAGCGCATCGGCTCTACAGTGCACGGCACTGCTGATTAACCATTTTATTGCAGCACAGAGTGTCTGCCAGCAACCAATTACTTGCAGAGGCTTCCTACAACTTGTTTCAACAGTTCCAATTTAATCGGAAGAAAAATTAAACAGGATCACTAGCCAATGTGAAAATCAAAAGAAAGCATAGAATAATGTACTGAAGGAGACTGTTGTGCCATCACATTTTTTTTGTGGTTTGAGAGCAAAGATCCGGTCGCCACTGTGCAAAACTCTGCAATACAATTAGGTCCGAAAAAACCCCAGAGTCCTTTTTTGCTCTCTTAAAGCTGCACTTATCAATAATTTTATTTTTTAACAGTAAATCAAGTAATCATATGTAATGTAAAAGGATTGTGGCTCATAGTTAAAAGCCCAGAGAGAATTATTATCCAATTCTGTAGTTTCCTGTAGCTTCAGAGCATTTTGCCTCTTTAAGCTCAATGTTTTGAATTTACTTTAATGACATAACTTTACTGTTTTGATTCAGTCTCCCGCTCTCGTCAGCATCATTTCCAGCTGTAGCAGAGAGCTTCTTTCAGTAAAAAAAAAAAAAAAAAAAAAAAAAAAGCTGTTTAAGATACCAGCCCAGCACCAAATGGATTAAGTCAGCAACTTGCTGGTAAAGATAGTGGAGCATATAGCTGCTAAAGCATTGGGTAGTAAATACTGGTTGTGTAAATTGGCAACATCCCAGAGCTGTTTCTGATAGGATCATTGTCTCTGCATTACTACCAGTAAAGACTTTTTAAAAATGATTGAATCAACCAGGTAGTTGCTCTGCTAAGAGGACAGCTGGCTACAAGTGTGTGGCACAGATTGCATGCTGTCGTGGGTGTCAACATGCCAGCTGCTCCTCCCTGTGAACACCAAAAGAAGAAAGCTGCTATGCATCTGTTGCAGCCCGTGGCTTTAACAGTGTTGTTACCTTTTAAAATTCTAAAATAGTCAGAGTAACTGCCTTGGCCTTTTCATTGGTAGTGAAGATGAAGCAAAAATGGAGCACGGATATTTGAGTCATGTCATCATCAGTTTGTTCCCACCAGCGCAGATTTGACAGCTGGATCATGCCAAAGACTCGGCATGAAAAAGTGCTTCAGAAAGCTGGCATCTTGTCCAGAGTGAATATTTGAATACTTATGTATGTTTACGCAAGTGTGCGTGTGGCCTGTCCTGCTTGACCCCAGATGTGTCAATCAGCTCAACATGGCAGTTGTCAAAGTGGTATTCACAGCACCAGAGCCAGAGGGGTGACGCACACACACACACACACACACACACACACACACACACACACACACACACACACACACACACAGAAACTGGTATTCAGAGATCATGTCCTAAAGGGTTGTCCTAATATGGGCCGTACGTTGTCTGTCCACCAATCTGATCACACGGACCACTAAACCTCTACACTGGCCCTGACTCTGTATGTGTTTACTGCATGAGTGCTGACTGACAGCTGTCACAAAGCCTGAGAAGCAACAGACCGTATGCACTGTGTGTTTGTGTTACTCTATGATGGATTGAGTGTGTGTGTGTGTGTGTGTGTGTGTGTGTATGTATGTGTGCCTCCAGACTGAAGAAAAGGTCAGTGTCTGCTAGCTATTTGACTGTTTCCTACACTTGGCCAATGTTACACACACACACACACACACACACACACACACACACACACACACACACACACACACTTGCCCACAGAAGAACACTGATTGCAGCAGATGGTGGTTGTTAAAGTGGGATAATGCACACATACACATGCACACACCTGCTGATGTGGACACACACATCACTGCCCAGAGTCTCACTCGGCTCCCAAAAAATAAATCATGCCTATTGTCAGTAGTGATGACAGTGCAGAGATCTCCCAGACATAGGAAAGACACAGGCCCATTTTTTCATTAAGAAAAGTTTCAAGAAGGAAAAAAACCCAGCATACATCTGGAGCAAAATAAATTTACACAGTTACTGGTTGCAGATTTTAATAAAAAAAGAGGGGCTTTATAGTCTTCATATGCTACTAGAAAAGTGTTTTTTCTGTAATTTAATTAGAATTTTTTTTAAAATGACTTCAATTTGAGAAAAATGTTCAGGTCAACATTATTAACAGACAAAATAAAAAGGCTGTCAAATCATTAGTGGTTAGTTTTTTATTTGGGTTGTGCCGATGGAATATGTTAAATGTTTATGCAAGACACCTGTGTGTTCAGAAAAACACAAAGCAAATAGAATGTCAACTGAAAGATGCAAGAGGAAGCAAATTCATGTCTGCAGCACAAACACAAGATATGCGTCTGCACATGATGAAAATATTTCAGCTTGCGCACAGAATTCAGATTTTTCCTGCAAGAGCAAAAAGAAGGAAATCTGAAAAGAAACACCAGAAAGAACTGAGTTCCTGGTGAGTTTCAAGATAAGGCAGAGTCTGAGCTGAACACAAACACACATAGACACATTCTGAAACATGGCGGGTGAGTACATGGCTAGCATTGGCTGCTGGCTGCAAATAAGCACAGACTGAAAAACACTCCAGCAGCCTAGTGTGCACTAATAATGCAGGGCAAAAATTCACATTCAGTCTGAATGCCCCTTCACATTGTAACTATCCACTGTAATTACTGTACATTCCCACACAGATTGCACAGATCTACAGAACTGTAAGGATATAAAACATTTAGTTTTTCCTCTTTCATGTTTATATTCCATCATATAAAAAAATATGCAAGCTTTAAGCTTCTGACACAAAGCACTAAACTATTTCACAGCATTATTGTTATTTCAGACTCTCAACTTTGTTCCACTTGCCTTGCTCAAGTGCAGTGTCCATTTGAACCGAAAGCACCACGGGAGCTGAATGGCAGGGGAGAGCAACCGAGGCAACAAACGAGCCAATTTGGAGACACAAATGGCCTGGCATAACACTTTCCCATAGTTAAACCCTAGAACAATGCACAGAGGCAGAGAGCGAATGTGACATTAGTGGTTTCGAGTGCATCCCTGTAGGCCAATACACTGTCTATCTGCATATGTTTGCGCGTGTGTGTGTGTATTTGTGTTGTCGCTGTGAGTAAGTAAGACAGTAAATGCACAAGAAGAAATGTCCATAACTCTGGGAAATCCTCCCAAACTGTGTTGCTGCACATGAAGACAAGCATAAATAAGTAATGAATTACTCATTAGCTGTCACTCATTGGACAAGTAGTCATTAATGGCAGCACTGATTCATTACACTGCTCATATGTACACTACAAAGACTGTTTCTACTCTATTTCTAACTCACTCTAAATTGAAATACTAATTGATAACACTACTTGTTACTAGTGGAAAAAAATCATTTGACATTAACACACACACTCACCGCCATCGCTGTCCTCTGCCTCCCCTCACACCCACATTAAAGGAGAATTCCAGTTTATTACAACTTAGGCCTTATATTCGTGGTTTGTATTTCTTTTATTGTTATAACATTGCACTGACCATTTTTACTGAAATGTTGGTGATAATTCTTCATTACACGGGGAGATGGTGTATGCATGTGCATTTTAAGCAGAGATAGGTTAAAGTGGAATCAAGAAGTCAGCCTGTAACCTGTGATGAACATTTACAACGACAGTTTGGGTAATAATTTAACTGTTTGACCATATTTTTCCTTTCAAATATGTATAATATGTATAATGTATAATAATATGTATATGCTAATCTGGGGGTTTGTTTAAACCTGAAGTGCAATTTAGCAATCTAAATTGTTTTGGTGTGAGTTGCCAAGTGTTGGAGCTATCAGCTGTAGAGATGTCTGCCTTCGCTAGCTTCAATTGAAACTAGATGGCACTTGCCTTGTGGTGCTCAAAGCACCAAAAAAATACATTTGAAAATCTCAACAGCAATGTCTCTTTTCAGAAATCATGACCTGGTTACTCAAGATAGTCCACAGACCTTGTGATTTAGAAACTTCTACCAAACTACACTCACTTGCCACAACACTGTGCAGAAGGAAGTGTGTATCTACTGCTAGCTCATCTAGCACCACAGAACTAGCTGAAATTACAGCTCAGCTAAAAAGGACACCATTTATGATTACATCTTGGGCTGTCAGGAGCACAAACCTCTTGTCTGTGACTGGATGCACGCTGTCTTCTACAGGGTGATATGGTTGGCTGGTGTCGTTGGTAGAAAGAAAACAGTTTCTACATTAAAATGCTCGCATCAAGGTCTGTGGATTATCTTGATAGGATTTCTGGCATGATGATTTCTCAGCAAGTAGCTATATATAATGTTTTTATTACCAAATATTGGCCAAAACTTTTTAAACAAGACCAAGACAAAACTGAAATTTCCCTTTAAAATGCCCCGTAGTCCATACCCAGCAACCCTCACACCCCTACTCCTGCCAACATGGCGGCTGCCTGATAAATGGCCGTCCCTTGTGCCCATGAACAACAATCTCTCTCTCTCACTCTCTCACACACACACACACACACACACACACACACACACACACACACACACAAACCCATGCACATACACAGAAGAGGATCTGCGCTTCATTCTAGCCCACTAATTCCTATTCATTTAAAACAGCCACCAGGGCACGGCGTAGCCTAGCCCGGCCCTAGACACCAGCCATTCATTATTCAGCTGCTTGCTTTATGAATGGCTTACAGGTGGATGCTACAACAGCAACCGAGCAACACTGCTCGTAAATCACAACACAACACACACACACACACACACACACACACACACACACACACACACACATACACATACACATACACAAAGACACACTTTATTTATTTATTTGTTTTACCTTTTTGAGGATACAGAACCTTGTGCCTATGTGTGTCGGCGAATGGGGGTGCATAATGTCGTCAATTTCCCTCTGTGCACTTTCTCTTGCTGCTGTTTAATTAGTAATGAGGACAAATATTTGTTTATTCCGACTCTGGGGGAGAGAGAGGGAGAGAGAGAGAGAGAGAGAGAGAGAGAGAGAGAGAGAGAGAACCCACAGGACTAAATTAGTTTTGCTTCGTTTGTTGTCAGAAACAAGGTGTCTAACTCTTCTCTCTCCATAGGCAACCAATGATAGAGATGGCCACTATACTGACTGTGTGTGTGTGTGTGTGTGTGTGTTTGAGAGAGAGAGAGAGAGAGAGAGAGAGAGAGAGAGAGAGAGAGAGAGAGAGAGAGAGAGAGAGAGAACACCCACCAGAGCACAGGGCAGCTGTTTAACATAGTCTGTGGTATAACTAATAGATCACACTGTGTTACATTTGTCAACATGACACTTTCTCCTATATTGAGTTACACTCCAGGGCTTTCTCCCTTTCTTCTTTTCCCTCTCTGTGTTCTTCCTCATACTCCTCCTCCCTTGCTCTCCTGCGCTCTTTATGTCCGTCTCTACTCTTTCTAACCTCTGAAGTCTTTCTCTGTTGTTCTCCGCAAATCATGACTCAGGCTCCAGACAGCGAGGAAATCAGCCTACCAGAACAATGCACCGGTCTGGTCAAGGTGTAGACACCACTCTCATCCACCAACTATGATGGATGACAAGATGGACTGTGTGTTTTCTGAGCGTTTTCTCATGTTATATGTCAGGGTCCACTCCACTGCTGCTTTGTAGAGTGACAAGATGCTGCTTAAATTTTTTTTTTCTGTTTTCACGTCTTTGCTTATATTCAGTTTTTTTAACTTCTGGTTGAGGTAGATATGTCTTCACTGCAGCAATAATAATATATATCCACAGGTATCAATGAAGTTGTAGAGAAACTAGGGCTGGCATAATATCAAATTTTCACTACATGATTATCGCAGCTTAAGAGTTCACAACAATATTATAATGATATCTGTAGAAAATTTGAAATAAATAAATAAAATAATAGTAAAATTGCTATTAGTCAAATTCACCTCAAGCTTTGTCGATTGTGCGATTGGTGCTTTTTTTGATGAATGAATTACAGTTTTAACTTTAAGTGTAGGGAGATGAAGAGTAGGGCTGTCAAAATTGCTCAAAAATGACATTCGAATGTTCCTTCTAAAAATAACTCATAGGTTCGAACCATTCGAATATTTTTTTTTTCGCATTATGTCCACAAGAGGGCAAACTAATACAAGGAAACATACTTGTATATGTATTAATACAAGGAAACATAACTACTTGTAGGTATGTTTATTTCAACATTAACGTCTTTGAAAACTTTTACATACCTACACATTAAAACACATAAAACAATTATCTATAACATTACGTTATAAACGACCGCGGACCTCTCGCTCGCCCTCCGTCAGGCCACACCACCCATGGAAGCGCTGCGAATAGCTTCGAAGTGCCGAGAAGTGAAGCCGGTTTCCTTTCAGCGCCCATGTTAACCGATTGTGTCATCCACAGCGGCTGCGCCGCGCCGTGCAGCGCAGCTCCGTGGCCGGCTTGATCGTTTCAGCGTCTGGCCCAGACCAACACCCACTCGCAAAGAGGACAGCTCCGGTGGTGTTTTTTCTCCACAATCGAATATCAATTTTCACATTCGAAGGTCCATTTTTTTTTTCAAATTCGAATTTAAATTCGTATTTAGAATATTCGTTGACAGCCCTAATGAAGAGACAGTCTCTAACCATAACTGTACAAAAGTCTACAAAAAGAGCAATTACACTAAATGGACACTGAAATGGTACCAGATTACATTGGGAGACAAAGTTAAAATGTGGAAAAAAAAAAGATATATTTTACTATTATTTACAAAATATCATTATTGTGTATTATTAACATTATGTCAATAATTAATTTCTAAATACCATGATAATCATTAATACCAGTATATTGCAACACCCCTAATAGGAACATATCAGTTACATAGCTTTTTCTTTCCTAAGTTTTAAGAGACAGTTATATCTGCAATGGTCAAACACAAAAGTATATTTATGGGTTTTCCATGTTACAATTTAATAGGCAAAACATTGTCAGTACATCCATTCATTGGATTCTACTTGAAATAAGTTGTAAAATATTTTCTACCTATGTGCTACTGATGATCAAGTATATCTCAAATATTTCAGGCCCTTGAGAGTTCCCCAGTGACTTAACAATTGTGAAAAGGTAGAAAAAGAATGGCCAAAAAATAAAGCATTTTACATTTCCCCTAATCCAGTCTGATTCTGTCTTTTGTTTTAACTGTCCCAGCCTGGTTCATGCCCACGTCTTGGTGAATCTCCTTGTGTCAGTTTTGTAATTCAGATTCTGCATTACTGAAAACAATCGCATGAAGATTAGAAAATTATTATATTTATAGAAAACTATCATACATTCAGGTTAGACTGCGGTGCACCTAGAACTGAATTTCCAAGTTGGTACAAGTTTGTGCCTTGGTTTACAATGCATTATTAGATTCACTAAAGGTTCACTAAAGTGTCCACACTTGGATCCAACTACAGGGCAGTCTTATTATGCAAGTAAAGTGTCAGGTTGCATATTTGGGCACTTTGAGCCAGTTCTTATTCCCAGGTTGTCAAATACAGATGCTTTGTAGAGATGCGCGGATGACGTATTTTTTCATCCGCAACCGCTTCTTAAAATCTCTATCCGCCCGCTATCCATTTGCATGAACGTTTTTTCACCAATTTTCAAAACCGAACCTGCCCGCCATCCTCCGATTAGTTTTTAGGTCTATTGAAGATGCCTCGCTATTAGTAGACCTATCGTCTTTTTCAAACAGTGCAGTTCATTATATTTTGCCAGTAAGCTGATGAGCAAACAATTAGAGCCTCGGTTGAAATGTTGATTTTTTTTTTTTTATTTGAGTGCTTCAACCGCAACCCGCCCGAATTTTATTAAAATATTATTTTTCGTGGCGTCATCCGCCCGGGTCAACCGCGCATCTCTAATGCTTTGTCACACCCCTCAGCATGTGCATGTCTTTGCTAACTCCAAAGTAAACCTATCCGCGGCAATATTTGAATCTGAGAGCAACTGACATAGAGTATAAAACTAAATTTTGTTGTGGAAGCACAATGACAATAAAACTTCCTTCCAATATGTTTCAGCTGTGTCACACAGGGACACTAAAGATTGCCCTGTGTGTCGCTATGAGACCGAGAGGGGAGTGACAAAGCATCTATTCGGTATTTGATGACCTGGGAATGACAACGGGTTGGTCTCTTGGGTGAATGGAATTATACAGCATGTATTAAAAGAGGTATATAGATGTTTGCCAAATTGTATAAATTTAGCAGGTTTGGACAATAAATGACTTTTGTGCCTTCCAGGTCTACAAAAAACAGTCACAAGTCAGGAGAAGACTAACTTTCTGGAACTTTTTAATGAATTTTCCTTGCATAGCACAGATAAAAAGTGTTTGCAATTCAGTGGAACCATAGTGCACCTGTAGATCTGTGAATAGAATGCAATGATATTGGACCTCATTATTTAATGGAGCAATTTCTCACTCTGCATGTGCATTGTTATGTTTTAGTGTGTTTTATGTACAGTACAATATGTGTGTGTGTTTATGTGAGAGTGGTGGTATTGCAGCCATGATTGATGGGCCCCTCTCTTTCTCCCAGATGCTTCCACTCAGCTCGTCTTTCACTGCCAGGCCTCTGATTCTGTTTCCACTCTGTCACTCACTCACAGAGGACACACCTACACCTCCATACACATACACACACATATGCACATACACACACTGATTCTGTTTCTAGTTCGTCAGTCACGCAGATACACAGCGAGATATGAAAGCAGTATGTGACAGCGCATCTAACGGCGCTCTCAGCAGCCACACACATGCACATACACTCACACACACTCAGTGCTGCTTAGTGTTGTGTTTTGTTTTCCCCAACTGACCTCTTGAAGAAAATAGCTTGTTTCAGGCTGTGTTGTTTTTGCAGTTGTCAGGTAGACAGATATATAAAGATTGTGGTTAAGATGCTGTATGTGTGTGTATGTTTGTGTGTTTGGTTGGGGGTGAACACATTTGACTGGACTGTTTACGACAACATATATAGATGATTTTTGGTTAATCACTCAGTACACCCTTCTCACCGCTAACATTTTGACTTAAATGAAAGTAGGAAAAGCACATTTCATTATTTACACCTGTGCTTTTCCTACTTTGTCATGTCTGCTATTAAAGAGGCCTGTCAGGGGTTTGTTCAAGAAAGTCAGAGAAACTAGGAAAAGGGGATGTAGGAAAGATAGATTATACTGATATCATCGTGAACGAGATGATATGGCACACTTGTAGTAGGAGGACGTCCTCATTTTGTTGTATGGCATTAAAATATTACAAATAGGACTAATTCACTATGTTCATCCATTCTCTAAATCTCTCCCAGCATGACTGAGATGCAAGATATATGCTGAACACTTTGCCAGTCTAAGTGCAGTCCATTCACCTGTTTTAATAAGCCCTTTCATGTTTCAAATAAAATGGTGGAAATATCCTGAAAACTGTTTTATGCTTGGCTGAAAAGTTGATGTTTCAGTAACAGCAAAATGCAACAAAGTACAGAGGAAACAGACTTAGCAAATTAATCATGATGCATATTATGAAGCAGATAGATAGATAGATAGATAGATAAACTTTATTTCGGTGTCACTCCACAACACACATTAAAAGTACATAAGGGCACAGAGGGAATATGTTTATAAAAATACAATATTCAATACAAATTACCCCCCTCCCCCTTGACAAAATTAATAGTGTTGGGGACCACTCAAAAATAGAGTTGTGAGACACCAACTAAAACATCATAAAAAAAGATTATAAAAACGTACACTATGGTACTGTGAGGACAAAACACAAAACGGTTGTTTTATAAATTGGAACTCATGAAATACAATCTTCTGTTAAGAATGAGGTGGCAGGCTTTGGCACATTCATTGAAGCAATGTTTACCAGCTAAAATTACACACAATTTATTTGTATCATCAAGATCATTAAAATGAACAATATACTTAGAGAGTGTACTAAATAGTTCAGCCCGAATGTCCACATAAATGTCACAGTGTAAAAGAACATGGGCTTCTGATTCAATGGAGCCATTATTACATAAAGTACAGTAGCGTCCATCCACTGGGGTGTTCGTATATCTACCAGTGTCTATTGCTAAAGGAGCAACTCCACATCTGAATTTAGCAAAGGCACTTCTAAGCTGTCTTGATAATATATTTTGTACATAGGGCTCTGTCTCAAATGTATCCTTAAATAGGCAGTAAGTGCGTAGTTTGTTCCCTTCTGGTTTATTTATTAACCGTACACTGTAAACAATTGCCATGTACATTAACAGTAAAATACTGGCAGCAGGGTTGCCAGTAGATTACTGTTAATGTTACAGTTCTCCTACTGTAATCTACTCTACAGTATGTTACTGTAATAATACCATGTGCTGAGTAACAGTACATTACTGTATTTCCTTGAAATTACAGTAGACTACTGGCAGCAGGGTTGCCAGTAAATTACTGTTTTTCTAGTTTGCTTACTGTAAACTTATTTACAGTTTATTACTGTTATAATAAAATGTACTAAAACACAGTATAGTGTTGTATTTTGTTGAATTTACAGTATACTTGTAGCAGAGTAGCCACAATATTGTTTTCCCCCCTATTAACAGTGGAATTTAACCATAATCTCAAATACAGTACCATGAAGTATTTTTTTTGTAAAGCAAGCACTGTCTTTGCTGTAACCTTAATTAGCAATTTTACTGATATATAGGCCTACAACATAAACTGAAAGATTTTGTTAACTAAAATGCAGCAATAAAAAAAAGAGGAGACTTAGAAAATATGAGAAACTCTGTCGTCTGACATTTATTATAAAAGGCAGCACCAACTGAAATATTTAATTTGTTAATACAAACTGTTTTTTTCCAATAGAATGGACATTTCAAGTATACCTAACAGAACAAGGCAGTCCATGTTTATCAAATATGATAACACTGCACTGATACACTTCTTAATAAACTTGGGGGAATGATGCATCTTACCACTGTGAGAATCACTGGTCTTCTGGACACAAAATGCATAATTTCTCGGTGGAATTGAAACATAAACAAACTGAAATATATGAAAAAAGTTTTTATCTTTTTTTTTGGTAATTATTTAAATGCATTTAAGTGCAAAATCTAGCCAGTCATACTTGTGGTCCTTTACACAAAATTAGAGTGTCCCAAATGGAGAAATCACTATAGTATGATGCATTTCACAACACATCAGCAAAATACATCATTTCCTCAAACTAGGGCGGAATAATATGGACTAAATCAAACATCACAATATTCATCACCAAATACTTCTATTGATATTGCCAAGCCCTATTGCACCTCTTTACTTCACTTCTTGGTGTCCCCTTGCAATGAAATTGCAGGGCTCCCAGCGCCTGTCCCCAACAAACAATAGCTCAGACACCTGTGTTCAAATTTTAACTTTCTGCAAAAGTGACATACACTGCATTAATTCTAACTCAACAGTTTTAGTTTAACTCAGCGTTTCAAAGTGCTTTTTAAATGAACTTAAACTAGTATCTTAAAACATAAAAAGATGGCTATGAGTCTGCTCAGAATAGATCAAGGCTCATCCAAGGTTCTGCTTTCTGTTTTATTCACAATAACCTTAAAAGACAAAAATGAACATATACAAGAGCACTACTGTCCTGGTACAAGTGAACAGGATCCCTTCTTGTGAAGATAACTAGTACTTTTTTGCCGTGTTGTACGGCATAAATACCCAGATTTTTTAAGTGGAATATAGCACATTTAGTGTCTGGGTAGAGAACCTTCACTGACCTATATGAAATTCCACTCAAAGTCCATGAGGTTCTTCAGAAGAGTGGACACACAGGGATTGACTGTGACAGACTTCTTCTGAACGACCCTCCCTATCCTCTTGGAGACGATCTTGCCCCGACTGGCCTTGGTTCCTCTCTCTGGGTTGATCCCAATGAAGCGCCTGAAAAACACGGCAGTCTGAGATTAGAGGCTGGACAGAAATTAATCTACTACTATATAAAGTAGGGCAAAATCAAATGTCAAAATAATTTCACCTGAATAACTCAATATCACTATTGGAGAGATGACTAGTGGTGGTTTCATAAGATATTTGCATACACGATTTTTCATAGACAATTGTTAGTAATTTGAATATGTCAGGCAAGGCACACTTGAAAGTTAAGTTTGGAATATTCCTATGAATTCTCATGTGCCTTACATATGCCAACACAGTGGTACAGTCACTAGCACAGACTTGGCATGGGAACATTTTGATAGCAAATCTAACAACAATAAAAACTGGTGATACAAAAATACAAACGTTTTAGCTCAGTGTGTCATAATGCTTTGATGCTTAATAGCATCAAAAAATGGCTTCTGCAGAAGAGTATCAAGCTGGCTGATTGAATGATTCTAGCCACAAACCAGACGAATACACAAAAAACAATATAGCAAACTTATTTGAACTATTCAGAAATTTGTCTTACCTACAAAATAATAAGTCAGCCCAGTAAAGTAAAGATGGAGGACACACTTCACTGCACTCTCTGGCTGTGCAGAGTACAACAGTAACCTGAAAGCACAAAACTCATATAACTCACGATAAAATATACACAAATAACTTCAAACTGTATTTCAACAGTTTAAGTAGACTCAAAGATAAAGGACAAACCTCAGATATCTCTCTGGCTATACAGTCAAAAAGCAACCTGAGAGTACACAACAACACACAGTTATGATAAAACAGATAAATACTAACAGTTTAAGTAGAATACTCACTGAAAGATGAAGGACACACCTCACATATCCCTCTGGCTGTACAGAAGAAACCAGTAACCTGCAAGTACACAACACATAGTTTAAGACGGGACTAGAGCTGGGCAATTTTTTTATGTTAAATAAAATTTCACACCACAGGCAATACAGCAGTCTATTTTGACCACAAGTCTGTTACTGTGGCATAATACAAACATTTTCAACTCATTGTAACAATGCTATTTCTCTGGAATGTCGTGTTATTTATTAAGAGCATCCGAAAAATCTCTCTACCCTCTCCATTTATACAGTCTGCAGTCAGTCATCAGGTCAAACTGTGTTGATGTCAGGGAGGAAAAATGTGATTTTCTTCCTGTTATGTTGTTGTTCTTAGCAGCACAACTGTACTTGCAGACTTGAATAATTCCCCATTAATAATCTGCTATTCACGATTACTGGTTTTACATTTTCAGACATACTGATAAACCCCACACACTGTTGTAGCCTGTTGTATGGCACGTTAGTAGGACTTTCAGACGCAGCCAGGGACTGAGTGTTAATTAGCTAACACTTGCTAAGCTAAACAAGTCACTTATCACATTGAAATAAAGACGGTTGTCTCCAATGACAGCTAATCCAACGAGCTAACTAATCACCAGAAGATGCCGTTGAAGGTGTCCTTAAAGTTTTGCGGTCCGTTACGGATTAACGTTAGGTTAAATTACATTGTTCATGTCCTGGGCGCGGACGCGCTAACGTTAGCTGCAGCTGCTGCTGCTATGGGGGATGTTAATAAACAGCACTCATTAGCTTTTAGATAACTGTATATAGTGTTTGGTGCCTTCGCCAGCTTTCCATTTCACATTACACAGACAGGAGCGAGTGCTGCCTGCGTCGGGTTTTCAAAATTTCCGGCCGCTTTCGGCTCTCTGGTACTTACTGCTCTCCGCTGCTAGCTCGGACACTTGTCGCCGTCTCTCACCCTGTGCCCTCCCGGATGACATGAGTCTGCCATCAGACGCGCTGCATGTGTGTTTTCATGTCACACCCTTTCCATTAGCTATTTGCAATGTTTCAAATCGCGATTTCTGAAATTCTTATAATAGTTAAGCCAGCCGTTGTGGACCACCGGCCATTCTGTGATTCTCCAGAAAAGTCCACATGTCCAGGCAGCACTGGATACTACAATAAGCAAACATCACCAGACAGATAAAATGTAGTTCAACTTACCATGTAATTTGCTCAATATAGCGCAGGACTCAGATGGATGACCCTCGATTTGCTCCTAAAGTGCAGGATTCACGTGGATAATCCTCAAAAATAACGTCCATGCCTTCCCGACTGTTCCATCTGTCTCCCATGGAAATACAGTAGTGTTCTGTTTTTGCGCGGCCTCTTTGCCATGAACTCTACATCACTCCCAGAATGCAACGTTATTAACAGTATTTTACAATATTTTATGGAAAACGGCAAGCTGCCTATAATATTTCCCAGAATGCAATGTTTTGTACAGTATCTTACTGTTTTATTGGAAAACAGTAGGTTACCGTCAGGATTTGGCTGTTTTTTCACAGCATTTTGTTACAGTGTAGCCATGATTCCTCATCTGCCTTTGACACTGCCATGTCGAAACATTTAAGGTTGTTACTTGAGTAAGCCATATCTGTACGAGCAAGGTGAGATAAATTCATAGAACTAAAAAATGTTTTTATCGTGTGTGCATAATTTTTAACATTTGTCAAGTGAGCCGCCCACTGAAAAACACGTTTACATAATCGGCTGTCAGGCATACCACAAAGTCTTTAAAGTTTTTAAAGATACAGGACCACTGGTGTTGCCATGGAGTTTTCCAGCCCATATCACCCTGTATGGCAGCATTTGGGGTGTATACCCACACCTAAATAAAATCTGCATGCCCGGTTAAACACAGCATTAACACAAGAATAATTTTTGTAACCCCAGACAGCAGCAGCATAGGTCAAAATAGGCAGGACCAGGGATTCAAACAATTTAGTGTAACATTTAAAAGGAAAACCACCCATACATCTACGTTTGGCTATGATTGCACCTAGAACTCTATTCGCATGCATTGCTAAATGCTTGACAGTTTCATTATAATCTAGAAATTCTGTTAACATCAAACCCAGGTATTTATACTCTTTCGCTGTATCCAAAGAAAATGAGCCACAGGAGAAACTAAACTCAGACAGGGGCATTGATGGATTTCTAAAATGCACCACTTTGGTTTTATCAGGATTTATGTTCGATTTCCAGTCCTGACACCAGCTATAGATGAGATTAAGCATCTCCTGAAGCCCCTCCTCAGTTTCAGAAATCAAAACAATGTCATCTGCATATAACAGTATGGATATTTTTTCATCATCAATAGAAACACCTTTGCCTAAGGCCTAAATTGCTACAGACAGATCGTTTATATACATACAACTCAAATATCAACTGGGAACCAATTTGTGAGACATCCATTAATCCGAACACAGCATTTGACATTCTCATACAAAGCAGTAAGACAATTTAAAATATTGCCATGTAGGCCTAGTGCAGACAACTTATTCCAGAGCAAGTTTCGGTCTGTATGATCAAAAGCTTTAGAAAAATCAATAAAAGAACAAAAAGTAGCTTTCTTCAACTTTTTCCTTGTATCTATGATTGTAGTTAAGGTAGCAATATGATCAAGGCAACTCCGTTTCTTTCTAAACCCATTTTGCTCATCTGTTATAATATCATTAGCCTCTGCCCACTCCGCAATACGATTATACAGCACAGAGCAAAACAGTTTATATACAGAAGATGTCAAAGTGATTCCCCGGCAATTAAGAGGTGTTCTGTTATCTTTTCCCCCAGCTTTGGGGATTGGGTTAATAATACCATATTTCCAGATCTCTGGCACCACACCATTTGAAAAACAATAATTAAACAGCCTATGTAAAATATTCAGTGTGTTACCATTTTTCAGTACATCAACTGGCACCCCATCATAACCATAAGCTTTACCTTTCTTACCTGCTTGCAGAGCCCTTATAATCTCATGTTCTGTAATCTGCTGGTTCATGACGGAGTCCTGGTTGTTATGTGCATATGCAATAACTCTAACTGTGATACAGGGGTCACTGTGGTTGTTAGATCGAAACAGGCTGGCAAACTCACATCTCCAGTTCTCTAAAACAGCATATTTATCAGTCTGTACAGTCCCATCAGACCTCAGGACCTCGCAGAGAATCTCAGGGTGACGTTCACTACCAACACCAAGCTGGTTAACCTGTTGCTAGAAGGCCCTTGGGTCGTTACTCACTAGTTCTTGGATATTTATAGCATGTGACTTTAGCGTCCACTGAAGCTTTTACTCCAATGAAGAGACTAAAAATGGTCTGGAGCATTGGGGAGACCGTAACCTTCTTAAAATGAATACATAAAACATAAATTGCCATTATGCATAATGCATGTTTTAATCAGCATTTTATTTTATTGATTTCCAAAAAAATATGTTTAAAATGTTTACCAAATTTGGATGAAATTGGCTTATCACAGTTTCAACATACACGTAGACATACAACCTCGTATACACTACGCTTTTCAGTTCATGAATTAGACTCCATTTAGACTGGGGGATGACGACAGAGCACTTGGTGGTGGCAGGTACAGATGTGTCAGGAATGCACAAACTCCAGCCAGCCAGCAGATTCAAACTCAGGATTTCTAACACCGGTTTTATACTTCAATAGGTCACTACCGTGTGGACAGGGTGCATGGTCCCTGCGTATGTCTAGTTGTTCAGACTGATTTGCAGTCAAAGCAATCAGAGCTGCTCCGAGAACCGACCTCTTTGTTTTTATGTTTTCAGCCTTGCTCATTAAACATTTCATCACAGCACTCCATTTTTAAACAGCTGTGCAATTCGAATCAGCATCAAGACCCACGGGAGTGCTGCTGAGCTTTGCAGCTCTTTCCCAGTGGCCACTCATGGTATTGCAGCAAAATATACCTCTGCAACCCAAAAAGTTTTTTACCCATAGGCCACCATTATAAAATGGCTGTATGTCTGAGAAAATTGATTTTAAAAAATCAGTGATTTTCATTTTAACAATGTAAAGTCCATGAGCGGAGCAGGAACCCGCAGGCATAGCCACTGGGAGTGACACTACTTTATATATTCAGTGGGCAGCACACAATGGAAGTAAACCTGGAAGCTAAAAACATTTTGATGGATGTGCCAGGTGAGCAACTCCATTGGAATGAATAGGTGCCATCTTTGCATGAGTTATCTAGGTATTAAATTAAATCTTTTATCAGTGTATATGCACTTATTGGTTTAATACCTAGCCAGTCATTGCAGTGTGGTCTTTGTGACCCCATCCACGTTGTTACAAAGTCTTGGAGGTGCACTACTCGGCCCTCAGACCCTACGCAGATCCTCTGCATATAATCATCCAGGTTGCAGCTGTGCAATATCGATGTCCACGCTGCACTGACAGCACCACCCACAAGAAGCATGAAAAAAGTGTTGGAATGGAACAACAGTGGTGGTACTGTTAATTCACTCAGCAATGACTTCTGGATGAATTAAAAGTCTGTATAAAACTAAACAAAATGCAATCTCACAGTTGACAGACATTCAAAAATGCTATAAAAAGTAGATACTGTAAATTAAAGGAACCGAAACTGTATAAGCTGAGGGTATATTAATGGTTAAAACAAATCAGTGCTGATGTGACATCTTTTTCCAATCCACCAAATCCAGTGCAAGACATTTCACTTACAGTGGCCCATACGTTTTGCTTTGGTACTGGATATAAAATCATGTTCATATTCTAAACAAATGACCAATGCTGGTAATGTACTGCTCTGAATGGACACTCTGCAGTGAACCTGTTTAACTGCAGTGGTAAACTTTAAGTGTACTTACAGTGTTCCTTTGCTTAGCTTGTTGTGTACCAGTTAGAGACTAACCAACCTCTCTGAAAAGCAGCCAACTGTGAGGTTTGGATAACACACAGACCTAACTACCTGCGCGTACACTCACACACACACCCTGCACACACACTTGCATGCACTGTGATTCATAACCCAGTGTGCTGCCTTTTGACACAAAGGCAATAGGAGCAGCAGCCTGTACAAGCCTGGACTTTTATTCCTTTCAATTTGTCTTGCTTAAAAAACAAACCGGCCGTGAGCCAGTGAATAAATAAATAAAGCGGTATAGGCGCTGAGGGAGGGAGAAAGGATGGATGAATGGCCCCGTCTCAGCAGCAAGGGAAAGACCTGGGGGGGGGGGGCTACCTTGGAGAAGGAAGTATGGTATGTTTGTGTGTGTGTGCATGTTGGCAAGTCTTTGTTGGCATGTCTGCATATAGGTGCACACATGCCATTTTATGTTGGCATGTGTATATGTGCATGCATCCATTTTATATAATATGCAAGTCAGCCATATTATAGTGCAATATGTGAAGATGCATTTTTACTTGTGTTGATGTGAAGGGGTGTGTGTGTGTGTGTGTGTGTGTGTGTGTGTGTGTGTGTGTGTGTGTGTGTAGGAATATGATTGTATGCCTACTGGTATGTTTTGTTTTTGTGAGTATGTGAGGTCTGACGAAGTCTGTGTTTACAGGCACATGTGCACACATAGCTGTCTGCATATGTGCGTCTGTGTGTCTCAGCAGCTGTCTCCTGGCCTGCTGTTGATCACAGAGTGTGTATGCAGCCACCATGTTTCATCTATCAGAGCCCGTCCCACACAGACAGAAGCAGGCGGGACTGTTCCCTTTCTCATCCCCTCAGCTTGTGACTGTAGGCTTCTATTGCACAAACATACATTACTGTATTTTCCTGCAGTGTGTTAGCTTATTTTATAATAAAGGTTGGTAATGAATTAGCAGCATACAGTAAGTACTGGAACTTTAAGTAAAACTGTGAATAAATCATACTTGTTCCCCAAATTAAGGAAAAATGATATTTAACAACTGAGGAATTAAGTAGAAATGAGTAAAATACTATGTTTCTCTTACATAACCAACAAAAATCACAACACACTTCTAATAGTTGACTTGCTGTTACATATTAACCAGAAAATGTTTCTTTAAGTGTGTACCAAACACAGTCCTTTTTCTTACATAATCAACCCCTCCCAGAAACGTTTTATACAGATTATATATCCCCTATTCAAATGGTCCTACAGGCTTGTTGGTGTTGTAAATAGCTCTTTTTATTTGGTGTTAAAATGCTTTTGTGTTTTTGCTGGGAAAGTTGTCATTAAAATACTTACAATTTGTAGTGGAACAACTGTTTCCACTTTTGTTTAACTTGTTACAGGGATTTGTGTATTTATGGTTCATTTGAAACAAGATGAAATAAACCAGCAGTTACAAAAAACATACTTGATTGAAGATTATTTTGAGAACGAGACCATGTGCTGTGGACACGTGAAATGATGTTGTACACCTACTATTAGATATTTTAGACTTATATTCTTAATATGAGATTTGATGATGGGTACAGTTTTATATGTAGTAATATGTACAGTCACAAAGCAATCAGCCTGAACCCTACAAATCTGTGGGATGCTAACATCCCACAGATGTCTAATTGCAGTGCACTTGAAGCAGTGAAACATGCCATGTCAGCAAACCCCTGAAGCAATTAAAATACCTGACATGACAGATAGTTGCAATATATCCACAGAACAAACCCTGTCTGTTTTAGGTAATTCTTAGAAAACTTGTCAGTGTAGTATCTGTGTCCCTGAGGCAACCACAGCTAGAACGTATATTTTCTCCATGTTGTTCTGTTTGACTCCTCTTTTTTCTCTCATTGCGTAAAGTCATCATCCATCCTTCAGTCCTCTCTCTTGCTTCATGCATTGGTGTGTGTAGAGGGTTAATAATGGCTTTAGGTTACTGATTTTTCCTTCATTTTTCCATGTTTGTTGTACTTTCATGTAACCCCATATCTCCTTCATTGTGCGTGGTCAGTTTATTAAAAAACAAACAAAACAAAAGACATTGCTTGACACTTTTATGAAACGTTGAGCCACTTTAAATTTGAAAAGCTGCTGCAGTCTGAGCACCTTGTCATGGCTTCAGTTTACTCTGTGTATTGATACAATCCTGTTACATGTGTTCCAACTAGGACACAGGCAATGAGTAATCTGTAAGAGATGATAGTACCACAGTGTATATATTTTTAAAGAAATGCTTAAAGCAAAAAAAAAAAAATGCACTAAAATGAATTCTGCATGTGTTTTTCCTCCCAGACACATCAGTCATGATTTGTGAACATGAACAACTTTCCCCTCTGGGGGTTTGGTGGATATGGGAATCATTACTTAACAGCAAGTAGAGCAAACACATTAAATATCTCATCCCTCCCTCTCCACCTCCTCCCATCCTCTCTCCATCTTCTTGCTCCCTGGACTGCCCTGTAGTTTAAATACACACTTTCCTGACAACAACACGCCATTGATCCTGGTCATTGCACACACGCACGCACGCACGCACACACACACACACACACCTCACACACACACACACACACACACACACACACACAGCCTTACAAGTCAAAACCCAGGAGATTGTTCTGTTAGAAGTGGATTAAGGGGGGACATGGGCACTAAGTGCTTGGTGTGTGTGTGTGTGTGTGTGTGTGTGTGTGTGTGTGTGTGTGTGTGTGTGTGTGGCCAGGCCAATAAAGAGAGTATGTTTTATGACAAGTGAAACGAGCCCAGTGAGAAGCTGCCCAGTTCAATACCTCATCACACACGCCAAATTGTGTTGTGTGGACCACACACACACACACACACACACACACACACACACACACACACACACACACACACACACACACACACAGAAGAACTGATGTGTGTTTACCAAACCTCATTTCATGGAAAATTGTGCATTCCTGATGACAGCCACACTAAGAAACAGTATACACACACATGTACACAAAGGCTATGTACAGTAATAACAGTAATCACATATAACACATAAAAACTGGTAAAGACGGTTTACACTAATAATAGCAAAAACAATATGGATCTGAATAATTATGCTGTTATTCAAAATAAGAGCAGTGAACATGAAAAAGATTTGAAGATGAGTCCCTCAGGTACAGTTCATGATACATTATGAAGCGTAATATTGTCCTGGATCACAGTTATTTCTGTTGGTCTGCTACTGTCTGTGTTTTTGCACTACTGGCTAGCAGCAGAATAGCTGAAAGTGAGAAATAAAAATCCTTATCATTGTGAATATTGTCAAATGAAAGTCTTTATGACAGCTGATCAGATGGTGAAGAACCAGTAGGCTTTAATGTAGCTCCACTCTTGGACATTTTGGCAGCGAACAAGGCAGAATTGAGACAGAGAATAATGCATATAAGCATGACACAGATGGACTAGCCACTTCCCTTCTTGTTTTGCTTGTACAACTGTTTTCTTGCCAAAATATTCTTAAATATACCTGTTTAAGATGAGTAGGTGCTGGAAATATGCCAACAGGAGTTAGAAGGACCGAAAGATAATAAATAGGAATCTTGCAAAAGGTACTCAATTAAAACTATTGCTTACGTTGTTGAAGCTGAAATCTACAACTTGGTGAAAGTGTATGGACTTTTGTCCTCTTCATGATGGAATATTGTTGTACAATAACAGTGGCACTTAACTTCATTCTGAGCTCACTTTCTATGTGTGTTACTTAGTGTCATTGATAAACAAGGTTATGAACTAATATTATTGATCTGGGTAGCACCATGCAGTGTTTTTGGCTAACAGTGCCAACTAGATATGTTCAAACCAAAGTTGTCACACAGTAAAAGCACTAGGGCTGTCAAAATTGCTCAAAAATGACATTCGAATATTCCTTCTAAAAATAACTCGTAGGTTCAACCATTCAAAATTTTTATTTATTTTTATTTTTTTGCATTATGTCCACAAGAGGGCAAACTAACACAAGGAAACATACTTGTATATGTATTAATACAAGGAAACATAACTACTTGTAGGTATGTTTATTTCAACATTAACGTCTTTGAAAACATTTACATACCTACACATTAAAACACATAAAACAATTATCTATAACATTACAATATAAACGACCATGGACCTCTCGCTCGCCCTCCGTCAGGCCACACCACCCGCGGAAGCCCTGCGAATAGCCTCGAAGTGCTTCTCCACAATCGAATATCAATTTTCACATTCGAAGGTCCATTTTTTTTTTTCAAATTCGAATTTAGAATATTCGTTGACAGCCCTAAAAAGCACTAGTATTATAAACACAAGTACTGTTAATTCAACTTTTAATTCGTAGAATCTATGTCTGCCTACAGTTGGTAACTTCTACCAAAATGACTTTTTGTTAAATTTGTTGTAACTGTCATTATATCCACACAGTAGTACATGAGACGGTCTGTGGAAAGAAACATGTTCCTCCTGCTCATCATAGTGCTTCTAATTGTGATTGCTAGAATCCACTGTGACTGAAGGAAATCAACCAATCAGAGTTGAGGAGTCTCTGACGCTGCTGTCAGTCATGTCAATTGCTGCTTGTGAACTGCGGTCAAACTGTCAAACTAGGCAGTGCTGATCAAATACAAATCAACATTCTGTAACTGCATTGCCTTTTTCTTGCCTCAGATGTTGGTTGGTTACTTGGTTTTCGCTAGACTGTTGTCAACTTGGTGGCTTTCTTATTTAACAGATAAACAGTCAATAAAATATGTTTCTCTCTGCCACTGAGGATAACAATATGAGAAGTTACATTTAAGAGTTTTAAGTCGGTACTTTGTAAGTAACATTTTTATTAAGTATAGCATGAAATATGTAGACTTAATACTGGTATTTAAATAGTCATTGTTGATAATCAGATGGTAGATTATGACTTTTCCCTAGAAAAATTACTAAATAAAAACACTTGAAAAAATTAAAAGTTAAAATGTCCAGTTGAACTTATTATATGGAAAGCATAGCAGGCGTTGAATAGATTCTCCTATGAACAAATAAAGGAACACAATGGAAGCAGTTAAAAGTGAATGAAACATCAAATCAGTGTGTTTTGTTGCCTGAGATGGTGGCTTTTTGTAGAGGAGAGGCTTCTGTGGGACACTGGTGATAGTTTTACTATTTTTTTTTGTGTCTGGGTGAGAAGGAGAGCGGGGACTCCTTAGACTTTGCAATTTAAAGGTGTGTGTTGCACATGAAAAGAACACACTGCCACAATTCCAGCAGACATCTAGACACAGTTGTTCAGTGTCCATGACAGGTGTTCCCATAGGAACAATAGAGGTTATCTTATCGTTACATTGTGCACAAAAACTACATGCACATAGCAATATAATAATGCATGCCAAATTAGCACAGATGCAATCACTTACTGTGTACACACCAACCTGCAGGCACATACACATACACACATCCCTGGCTGGTCCAAACAACATGCTCCAATTAACACCTCCTTAATCGGCGCTCAGCAGACCCCCCACACCCCGAGCAGAACCCTCAGAACCCAGCAACCTTTGGAATCGTCAAATCAAAGAGCAGACATCTCTCAACAAGGAAGTAATTGGCCTGACCCCGCGACCTCTGGTGCCTTACATCAGGAATACATCGAATCAAAACCAGCTACTACAAGACACACCCACACTGCTAACTAGCCCCTTGGTCACTTAAAACGTTCACAAACACACACACACACACACACACACACACACACACACACACACACATTAAATGTATACAGTAACACTCACACACATGCACACACAAAGATGCGTCATTAGTGGCTGTGCTGCGCTCATCGCTCATTAGACACAAACTAGGGAGAGATGTTCAGTTGATGGGGAGGTGAAGTGACTTCCACTGCACATACACACAGAACACACACACAGGCATGTACGGACAAACATAAAAATGACTGGGTCTTCATCTAGTGAGGACAAGAAGCTGCAGGGCTAATAAGGCAGTCTTACAAATAGAGAAGAAAGAGGAGGAGAGGGGAGAAGGAAACGATGGAGAGACTTCCATTCCTCCCTGCTGTTTAGAGGAGTTTTGATTGATGTTGGGACAGAAAGATTGGGACTTTTTTAATTAACCTCCTAGGAAGGAATGAATGTCTCTTTACTGTATGTGGGCCTATATAGTAGAAAATGCCATCATTAGAGTTTTGTGAATGCATGCATGCATCCATTACTGCTTTCAGTTTAAAAAAGTGAAAAGTCAGTATATCAGAAAAAGTTTGTTCCTCAGAGTAGGCAAGTGTTGATTTTGAACACCGAATTTAAGCTTTGAAGAATTTGTCTTGTGTGCTAAATGTAAGAACTGCATCGTTTTCCAGTCAGTTTAGGATGAGAACATTTTGCACCAGATTCAGGGGACGTAAATTCATGTTAAGCTTTCTTGCTAATTGTAACTTTGCTGAACTAAAAGCAAATTTGTGCAGATCTCTGTACAGGAAGTCACACTTCTAAACCTGATGAAGCTGTAACTTTAGCTAATGGTGTTTAAATAGAACCTCTCTGGTGGAATAAAAAAAATCACAGCAACATCAGCTTATACTCAGAGTTATGTTTTGTTCACCCAATGAATTAAAGTCCCATATTTCCCCTTTTTTGTTTCTGACAATTCCTGAGGTAAATATCTAATTCTTTAGCTGATAAATGCTCTGCTAAGTTGGTCTGTCTGTCTGTCTGTCAGTGAAGTCCTTGGTGGGTATCATACTGTGGGTTTGTCAGGACTTTTTCGCTGGAATTGGGAACAATGAGACAACACAACAGTCAGTTGCTTACGCTTTGTGGGCTCATGGGCACATCACTATGAACAAACCCTCTCACATTACATGTAATCAATTGATTCAAGGATAACCTAAAATATTAATAGAGTGTGCCAGGGCTGACGTCAAAACCCGGAAGTTTAGCATTGCCTGGTTCCCGGAAGAGAAAGTGAATGTAATTTTTACATTGCATTTTGGATTATGTCAGAAAATAAGCTCTGTGGCTAACACAAGTTTATGATACTTACAGGTTTTGTTCAGCGAGATAATCTTCACATATGAACCTTTCATACTGCTATCAAAGCTAACGTTAGGCTTTAACGGACTACATGACTACTCCACCGTCGCATGACTCTTGACATCACCGCCACTAAGCTTTCAACTGATTTCGGCCGCTTGATTTTAAAAACATTGTATAATGGGGAAATCGGACTGTTTAAGCTAAATAAGAAGCTCTAATGGTGGAATGCCAGCACTCTCGCCTGTTCGGGGGTGATGACATTTAATGTCCCCGTCAGGGTTTGTAGTTGTATTGAGCAACTTGTCAGCAACCACCTTTTTTATGACACGTAAAAGATTCAAAATTCACAAGGCAAGGTAAGGCAATTTTCTTTATATAGCACCATTCATACACAAGGCAATTCAATGTGCTTTACAAGAGAAATACATTAAAATAAAACATTAAAGGAACAATAGATCACTAAAAACAAAAGCTAAAAGCAAGACAATAAATAGTTAAAAACAGTGCAGAAAATGCATTTAAAAAGCAAACATACAGCAAAAGCAACAGCAGACAAATATAAAAAAAATAGCTACAGATTATCCTAACAATAAGTTGCATATATGGTTCACTGGTAAGCTTCAGTAAATAGTAATGTTTTAAGCCCTGATTTAAATGAGTTGACAGTTTCAGCCGACCTCAGATATTCTGGAAGTTTGTTCCACAGGCGGGGAGCATAGAAACTAAAGGCTGCTTCACCGTGTTTGGTTTTGATCCTGGGAACACTGAGTAAACCTGTTCCAGATGATCCGAGGGGTCTGGATGCTTCATATCAAGTATATCAGAGATGTATTTAGGCCCGAGACCATTTAGTTCTTTATAGACAAGTAACAAGATTTTAAAGTCTATCCTTTGACACACAGGAAACCAGTTCAGTGACTTAAGCACTGGTGTAATGGGCTCCACTCTCTTGGCGTTTGTGAGGACTCTGGCAGCAGCGTTCTGGACGAGCTGCAGTTGTTTGATTGATTTTTTTACTCAGGCCTGAAGATACCGTTACAATAGTCCAGCCTGCTGAAAATGAAAGCATCAACAAGATTTTCTGTATCTTGTTCAGACAGAAATTCTTTTATTCTTGCTCTGTTTTTATGGTGGTAGTAGGCTGATTTAGTAATTGTCTCAATGTGACTATTGAAATTTAGGTCTGAGTCCAGAACTACACCAAGATTTCTTGCATGATTTGTAGGTTTTAGTGTCATGGCGTCACGGTGAGCACTGACTATTGTTCTTTGTTCTTTGGTGCCAAAAACAACTATCTCAGTTTTGTCTGTGTTTAGTTGTAGAAAATTCTGGCACATCCATGTATTGATTTCGTCAATGCACTTATTTAGCAGATGTAGGGGACTGTCGTCATCCGGTGACACTGTTATGTAAAGTTGTGTGTCATCTGCATAAGTATGGTAAGAGATGTTGTGATATTCCATAATCCGAGCTAGAGGGAGCATATAGATGGGCCCAAGAATGGACCCTTGAGGAACTCCATGTGTAATTTTTGTTCGCACAGATTCATAATTGCCAAGTGACACAAAGAAATCCCTGTCTTGTAAATAAGATTTAAAGCAATTTAGCACAGTGCCAGAAAGTCCCACAAAGTTTTAGTCTGTCGAGCAGTATCTTATGGTCAAATGTGTTGAATGCAGCACTGAGGTCCAATAATACCAAAACTGAAATCTTGGGGGGGGGGGGGGGGGACTCCGCAGAGGTCTGCGCGGACTAAAAGCAGACGTCCGCAAGCCCTGTGCGTGCAAAGCTCAGATCACATCGCCATGACAGAAACGTGCAAGAATTGGGGGTAATGTAGTGTTTCACGGACATTTTTATTGGAAACTACAACGCGGAACTGCGCTCAACGCTCTGCTTATAGTGTGCCCGAGTCTGTGAGCACCTTAAATTAAAACTCTCGGCGCACACTGCAACACAGTCAAACAGATGCGCAACTCAGAGGAGCAGAAGTGTCTCTGACACCAGACTCAGAGCGGCTCTGAGTGTGCTCTTGGCTCGTTGACGGTGTTAGTGTTGCGTTTAAGGCCTCCCCCAAAAAAGCGGGAAAAAAGCAATGAAGCTTCAAATTTTTTTTTTCACAATCGAATCCTGTGCCATCGAACGAAGCTTCGAAGCTTCAAATTTTTTGGGTCAGCCCTAGTATTTACTGACGTGTTTTATATCGTACAACAAAACCTGAAACTCGCTTAAGCTTTTGTTAACCACAGACCTTATTTGAGGCATTTTACCAAAATCCTATTCAAAAACCGTAATGACTTTTCGACGAGAGAACCAGAAGTGCTAAAAGTGCTAACGGAGTTTCGGGTTTACTGGCCCACTCTAGTAGTGCAGCTTTAACAGTAAAATGTATTAAATAAAGATGTCGTCACCTTAAACGTTCTATATGGGAGATTTTAAAAGTTAATGTACCAGCAAACAACTTATTAGTTATGTAAAGATTTTGTGGAGAAATGGCGTCCTGAGCAAAGAATGTCAGCCATGGTTTGTGCATGTGAGACCCTCCCGTCATGCCCCACTGGCTAACTGTCGCTGCTCTGCACTGCACTTATACAATGGTTACCACTTATAACGCTGCCCTGACCCATGGTGGCAGAAATGCATGATTTTGAAATACCACGACAGCATTCTAAAAGCAAAAGAGACATTACTGGCGTAACGTGTAACACAAAAACATAGGCATCGAGTGTGACATATATCTGTCAGGCAGTGCTCTCTAAACAATAACAACGGCATAACATGGCAATATCAAACATTTACTGGCCCTGTTATATGGGGTTGATCTGGTCCTCTTCTTGGAGGTAGGGAGGTAGGGAAGAAGCTCTCAGACATTGTTCTCCCAGTTTGCAGATGAGTTGCTGTTCTTTTTCTTTGAGTTAGCTGCTAACTGCTCCTAGCTCGCACACACAACATGTCATCAAAATGTCACACCCATTCTGTCCTGCTGTTTTCGATGTCTTATGGAGACATTGATTAGGCTCTGTCACTACCTCTGCGGCTGGCTTAAAGTTGGAACAACAATGCCTCACCATTTCAGCTCAGCTATCTCCAGGTTTGCTTGTGATGTCAGAGGTGAGCCATATGCAGGCAATCCCGACCCAAACACTAAATGTCATAGGTAGCACCTTTAACCAATTGTTGCCCAAAAAGCAAAGAGAACATAATATGGAAAACAGTCATTACTATATTACACGAGGAAGATTAATCTTAGCTAAAAGTCATATGATATACTACAGAGGGCTTGAAAACATTGCAATTCATTATTGCTCCTGTTTCACTAAGCAGTGGAATTATTTAAAGTTGAAACGGTGCATTACTGACTCACACACACACACAAGCACAATAGTCACAGCCTATACATATATCTTTAAGTATCACACATACTCACACATGATAACACAACATAATGAAGGTGTTCAGCAGCCACTACAAAGGCAGCTGTAAATGATGAGACCGAGTGCAGGAGTTAAGTGTTATTCATTCCATACACACTACATGCTGTATGCTAATGAGGGGATTTTATTTACTGGACTTAGAGAAAAAGTCATAAGATTTTCCCAGTGGTTTATATTGTTAACCAGGTGTAAATACGGTATTTGCATTGTTATTGGGAATAAATATGTTTCCTCCTCACGTTGAGGGGACAAGCAGACTTAATTCCATATCAACATGCATTTAAATGGCACTAGGTGTCTGTGAAGGGGGGCTTATTTATGGAGTGGAGAGTTTTGCCTTGCATGCATGCATGTATTTACACATTAACGCACAAGAGCACACATATATACATTTGCATAGAACTATGCATACATACAAAACTCGGACATTTATGTTCATAAAAAACAAACACATAACAAACAGTACAACACATGTACACTTATACACACATCCCCACCCATAAACATACTGTATGTAATGCACACACATACACGCATTAATCCAAACACAGCAACACACACACACACACACACACACACACACACACACACACACACACACACACACACACACACAGTTGTACGTAAATGCTCATTATTACTATCACTCACATTATCACCCCTCTTAATTTAAACACACATGACCATACATATTCACTCTTTCAAAATCACACTTGTACACACTCTTACCCTCCTCATCTCACTACACATGCACCATATGTTAAGACCCATACACAAACACACACGCACTTTGAGTTAATCACCGTGTTAGATAGAGAGCGGACGCAGCCTATGCTAATGTCTCAGTTAATGCCTCGGTGGCTCTCCTTGAGAAATATATTTATCGCTTTATTATGGGCTCGTTTCTATAATTCATAGGAAGCATGCCGTCCTAGATCACCCCCAGATGAATAGAGCCGGGGAGAGTGGAGAGATGTAAGTGTAATTCACTGAGGTCTACTGCTGTTATGTCCCTCTGTACTTCTCTCCCTCTCACCCTCTTTCTCTTTTTCTCAGTGTCTGTAGTTATGGATCATAATATTATGATAGCTGTTGGTTGTGCATGCACCATTAATGATGTTGCCTCACGGGTGAGAACAACTGTTTCAGCAAGTACAGACCCCTCTGGGAGCAATCAGAGAGAGAGACTGAAAGAGATTATATCAAATGTTCCAGCGTTATCGTAACTTGAAGTTTTAGTGTTATCATTAACTATGCCAATTGGTATGAAGGATTGCCAAAACAAGACCAAAGGTGAAGACACAACAGCAGCATTGTGACTCCTGTCATTGAGTGGGATTACATGGACATGAATAACCTGTTTCTAAGGCTTATCCCAGTTCTGATCATATTCAGGTTAAGGTTTTTACATGAGCACAGAGAAGTCGGCTTATTTATATACCCCGTATACATTCAGTTTTTTTGTTGTTGTTGTTTTTTTTTAGAGTACTCAAGTTAGCATATTGGGGTTTCTCATAAATGGAATATGGCATTAACATGCTCAAACACATAAACAGGATACTCCAAAAACCTGATCATAAACGGGTTATTCATGTCCATGCACAAAGTGTAGTTTGGCGGGCTTCATCTTGTTAGGATACACCCAAAGTGTCCTACTGTCCTATTTTCTGAGCATCACCTCTCCAGGAAAACAGAAAATTTGATCAGATTTGCACCTGTGATCAGCAGGTTCCACAAATCAACTACTAGTCCTGAGGGGCTGCAAAGCTCATTGTAAAGAAAACCAAATAGTAGTAGTAGTTTAATAGTAGTTTATTTTGGTTCATTTGTTAATTAACCAAATGCATTCCAGTAAAGCAGTACATATATATGAATGAACCAAAAAGGTGAAGGCTGAAGCCGTAGCTTATATGAAATTGTAAGATTGTAAGAAGGTTCATAATGTTTATCCTCTGGAGATCATGAATGCCTGAACATAGTTTCCTAGCAGGTTGTCAAGATATAAATCTCTTGGCCACACAGTAAGCAAGCAACCACAAGCAAGCAACCACAACCAAGATGCCGATCACAGCAATGACTGTTTCACTGATTAGTTGGTGTTAAAACCTTGCAGACACATCAAGCTTTTCTAGATTGTAGATGTGATGTATGAATGTATTTAATTTTGCTTGTAGCTGAATGTTTTTGTCAGAGAAGAGTTCATCTTTACATTGAATAACAGCATTTGAGCAGAAAGTGTAACATGTTTTTCCCTGATATATGTCCTACAGTGTACAAAGTGCATGCAGTATTACTTTACTGCTCTGCGCTGCAGTGGTAGCTTTTGTTTGGGGCTATTTCTGACAGTGAGTGAGCTGATGGAATATAGTAGAATTATAAATAATAAAATGAAACAAGAGGAAAGTAAAAAAAGAAAAGAAAAGAAGGATTCCTCTCCTCTCTCTCCCGAGGGAGCGACCATTTGCTCTGACATTTGCTTTGCCTACCTGAGTGTTTTCCATTAATCGCCATGACTGCTGTACGCCCAGAGATGGGGGGAAAGGAATAGAAGGGGGGGTGGGGTGGGTGGGGGTTGGGGGGGTAGGAATAGAGGGAGAAAAGGAGTGGGAAGATAGGGAATAGAGGAAAAAAAGGGGAATAAGAAGGAATGGAAAGTAGGGATAAATGAAGAAATGGTGTGATGACAAGCAAAGAAAGATGAACGTTGGAAGGACTTAAGAGAGGAACAACTTGTAGGCCCCTGTGATGTAATGATTTATTATGTTAAAATACCTCATGTAGAGACAACATATATGTGCTGCAATTGCAACATGTCAATGTCCCACATTTGAATTTGACAAAGGATGGAGGAGAAATGAGTGTAAAAAAGGGAGAAGGCATCACGTTCAAGCTTCCTTCAGTCATTCTTACCCTGCCCCCATGTCACACAACATGTATGCACATGCACACACACAACATCCATCCACTTGGCAAAGAACTTTGAGCAAGCATTGCCCATGGTTCCTGTGATTGTGAGGCGGTCAAATGCAGCATAGAGGTGATGTGTGTGTGTGTGTGTGTGTTTAATGGTGTCAGTATGTTGCCTGACAGAGGCCTGGGTCACAGCACTCACTGACATGACTCTAATTACACCCCCACCCCAAACACACACACACACACACACACACACACACACACACACACACACACACACACACATACATTTCTAATTATGTCATGCTGCTGTGTCACTGTGCAGTGGAAACGAAGGCCACAGAGGCCATACAGGGGCTACAAAGTAACAATGACTTCTTATGTCTCAGTCTTCTCTGATATATGACTCCTCTCTCCTCTTCCCTTCTTTACTGTACTGTACAAGTTATTTTCAAAAATCAGGTTGTAGGCATCATCAGACAAGATTTATGTCAAAATACATCTGTCTTATAACCAGAGGTGTACCATATAATCTCGTTCACAATAATACCAGTATAATTTTTTGATATATAAAAGATTCATATTGTTATACTTACAACATTTACACTTGTTGATATTGATGCCATACTGTTACCCATGGCATCAACAAGCGAAAGTGAAATTATTACCAACTCCTTGGTGGTTCCAAAAAGAGGAACGGTTTCAGTAGTGTGGAATAAACTGTGGCGTTGTTAGGCCAGGGCGTCCTGAATGGTTTTTAAACAGCCCTGCACTGAGGGAACTCATTCAGCGACCAACTATCATCTTGTTTAATCAGTTTTGTTGCAAGAGAGAATGTAGCCCAAATCACCCTCCTAAGCAGCACCTAAAGAACACAGGTGTCTGTAGTAGTGGATCCAATTTTGAGGGTGGAGATCCCCAAGGGGATGCAAGATGATCAACAGGAAATTAGAAAAAGAAAAAAAAAAGCCTCCACACTTGAACTTTTCTCTCATTTTTAAAAATGATTAAGTAGTGCATAGTTTTTTTCTTCTTGGCTCTCTAAAAACTATTCAAATAAACAAGACTAAGAGTCTCTAACTCTGCCAGTGGTTTGGAGTCTGCATTGATGAACATCCTAATATTTTCCAACTATCTCTCAATACCAAGTACTGTTGAGGCTAATGGGAATATAATTTGTCATGCAGGTATATTGTCACCAACCAAAGTATTGACAATGTGAAATTTGGACCTGCTGATGGTTCTAGAGGAAGGGTTAAGGGATCACCAAAGTAATTACACTTCATCCTGAGGGGGATGCCTGTACTGAATTTAATTGCAACTCATAGTTGTTGACACATATCAGTCCATACCAAAGCTGTAGACTGACCAACCAACAACATTGCCATCTCTTGAGCCATGCTGGTATCATTGATAAAAATTTGTGTTGGTAGTATCATTTTTCAAAGTGCTTGAAACTCATACACCACCTGTGACAAGGAGCTGCGAGTAGATTTGTTTCACTTTAAAGAATCACATGCCAAAAACATTGGGAATCATTGGTGTAGTGGAGGTTGGACTCACTTCTGAAAATTCAAACAAGACAAAAATAACTCTAGGCTGTTATTTCCCCTTAGCTCTTTTCCTCTTCCTGTCCTCCTCATCATCCTCCCTCTCTGTTCCTTTCTTGGACACACAATGACAACAGTATGGATCACTGGAGGTCATTTTAGCACTGTGTGTGGATAGGGACTTTGCTGACCTTTGTCTTCTGCTGGACACGTTATGGCAATCACTCTGTCTCCATCTCATAGCTACAAATATATGTGAGGGCATGTCTGTTGATGTGAAAGAAGAGGGGTGAACAGCTGATTGGTGGGTAGGTTTAGGGGGAGGGGGGTGGTTGAAAGGGAAGGGGGAAATCTAAGAGCCAGAGGGGATGATGAGGATGATGATGATGGTGATAATAGTGATGATGATGTCATGTGTGCTTGTCTTAGGGCAGGAGGACATCCCAAATAATCCTTTCCCTACTCTGCATTTTTACATGTGGTGCGTTTGCCAGACTTTCATAATCCATTGCTTATTTGTGACAGAAAATACTCTCAAATCAGTACTGATAATAACCAACAAGTAGATAAGATGATTACTTGGTTTGACAATATATGAAATTATTTTCAAACCATCCATTTTCCCAGAACTTCATCTAGAGCTGCGTCATGGTGACATTCTGGCTCTGGATGACCAATAGTCCAGAACTTAACCAGAATCTAGGATGCACCTACAACACACCTATCTAAAATGATGCACACAAATTCTCCATCCAGGCACACTGGAGCACATGAGACCAAGTGGTAACATTTTCCTGATCATAATATTGACAAGGCCTTGATAGAAATGTTAACAAATTAGCATAAATCGTTCCCCCATGCCCTTTGGTTATGCAGATGATGTATGGGAGAAATTTAAATCTCTGTTCTTTGGTTTAATACACCCATAATCCATGGTGCAGTATTTCACCAGTCAATTCAGTTTAAAATGATGAATGGGTGACACTTAAAACAGATCTCAAAGGTTCTTCCTGATACAACAGGAAGCTTTTACATCTTACTTTGTATATATTATATAAACATCATTGTACACTTGATGACATGCAACGATAGAGCATAAAAAACAAATGACTTGGAGGTAGAATACACCCTGGATAGGTCACCAGACTATTACAGGGCTGACACATAGAGACAGACAACCCTTCATGTTCACATTCATACCCATGCACAATTTAGAGTCAACAATTAACCTTACCTGCATGTCTTTAGACTGTGAGAGGAAGTCAGAGAACCTGGAGAAAACCTACACTGACATGTGGAGAACATAAAAACTCTAGAAAGAAGGGCCACAGCTTAAGTGGGCATGAACCTGTAACCTTCTTTCTGTAAGGTGACAGTGCTACTTATTGCACCACTGTACCACCTGTGAAATACACAGACAAAATGTAATGAAATAGATTTGTGAAAATGAGAAGTTCAGAAGGTAAGAGGAGAAGCAGGCTTGTTACTGGAAGATTGCAGGATTGATCTCCAGACTGGCAGGACTGAGTGGTGAGAGATAAATAGCAGTGCTTAGCCCACCCTCATTATCACCACCGATGTGCCCTTGAGCAAGCTGGAGCACAGAACACAGCACAGAGGCAAAATGTAGCTCAGGTGTACATCACCAACGTGTGCCTGACTGCAGGAAAGCCAAGGAAATTGAAAAAAAACCAACCCAAAAACCTACAAAGGCACTGGCAGTTGTCTGCTTTTGGGAGAAAGAGAGACACTTCAAAAGTTTACCAGTAATGGTTTGGTGCATCAAATCTTTATTGTCCATAACGGGTAGCTTTCAGGTTACATCAGAGACAGCTGTAATTGCTTGCAGTATTGAAACTGGGCAGTGCACAGCGCTCACCAAAGCACCGTTGCATGTTCTGCCATCTACAGGGCCTAAAGCATATTTACGGAGTGCTGTGATTTTAGGATGGAACCATAGTGTGCTCACTCTGAGCGGTATTTCTCATAGTGGGGTCCAAGATCCCTCCTTCACAGGTCTCTACAGAGTCAAGGTTAATCCCCTAGCAAAGTGAGCCAGAGTTAATTTGGATGTAACCCTTTGCAGAAACAGCAACCAGAATAGAATTCATAACGATGATATAAAACTGAAACAAAAGCTTTACCACACTGGCCCATAGGATTACATATTATCAAACTGGGATCTGTAGCCAGATGTGGATCTATATTTCGGTCCTTGACACAAGGGGAAGCTGAGAACCCTGAAGGTGTAAAGGGTCTGGAAGTTGATTAAGACAGAGGGGAGCACTCCACTACCTGCTTGCCCCTTAAAGAGCTCTTTATCCTGGATATGATGAGTCCCAAGGACCCCCCCCTCTCCAACCATCCAGAGATAGACTAGACTAGCATGCATGCAGTCAAGCAGGCCAGCAGACAGAAAGAGACAAATGCAGAGCAGAGAGATAAAGTGCCTCTTCACACTGCCAGTTAATAGTACCAGAGTGGGGAGCAGGACAGAGAGGAACCTCTTGGCTGCCTGACCCCATGAAAAGCTCTCAATCCTGGGCTCACTGAGTCCCAGAGCCCCCTTTCTCTCCTAGACCTCCAGCCCTGCAGCCCCACTGGGTCAGAGCTAACCCCACAACCTTACTCTGGAGGCTTGGTAATAGGGCCTGGATGAACTCTTCAAGGGGATTAAAAGCCTCTTCTGTCCCCCAGGCTCCGGCTTTTTTTAAAGTGGCTGAATTTTCACTACCTGCCAAAACTGTTCTCAATCCAATTTTAGGACCACACTTTTAAGATAAGTAATGCCGATTGAATTGGCAGTCTTTATATTTGCTGGTGAAGATCTCCAGTTAATATAAGCACTGAAACAAAGACTGCAGTTGAGGTGAGAACATTTCAGTGAGGACTTCTGGTGGATGTGAAAGTGGTCCACAACATGGCGGTTTTGATGCTTCAGTGGAAACAAAGCCACTGTGAGGTAGGCAGGAAAGCTGGAACACTGAGGAGGACAGAAGAGGCAGAGTGGCAGTCGAGTGGAGAGATGGAGTGGTGAACTGGAGTAGGGGTGGAGGAGAAGAGATGAAGAGATCAACGCAGGTCAGAAGAGGGTAGATCAGGAAGAGGAGAGAGCAGTGTACTGAAGTCCCATTCTGAGCTACTGCACAGCTTGTTGCGGATTTCTAATCATAGAATATTTCACATGAAACAAAGCTGAAATCCACTGTTAACCTCACAAGCTCAACTGTTCAGCATTGTTTTTCCAACTCTGGCTGCAATTCAGTTTTCCCATTACGCCCTTTAAATATCTCTAATATCATGTACCGGACAATAGTTCATAAAACCTGCATTTATATTTTGCTTCTATTATAAGTGGTCTGTTAAGGATACAAGTAAATTATTGGTGATGTTTGGAAATGAGAAATCAAATTGACTGTGAAAAGTTGTCATAAATTTGCATCTAGCCAGACAAACCAACCATAAATTAAATGCAATGACAAATTGTGGTTTTACAAAGGGTTATGTTAGACCGTTTCTTGGCCGGGAGCTGTGACTTCAAGAACTTCTTGTAAAATTCTAAATTGTTGATTTTACACATTTTTCTTACTGATTAAACAAATGTGAAATTTTGTGTCAGAGGTGCTGGTAGTAGAGATGTACCGATACCACTTTTTCCTTCCCGATACCGATTCCGATCCCTGAACCTTAGGTATCTACCAATACGGAGTAGTGATCCGATACCAGCGCATAAAATAAAAATGGATGAGATATGAATTGTTGTATGTCTCAACTCCTAAAACTCTATATAAAACATTAAGAAATGAATACATAATAGTAGAATGAATGCCATGAATTTTTTATTATTATTGTTATCCAGTGTTGATACAGATCAAGACAAGGTTAAAGTGCAGCCACACAATTTGGTAAAAAGACATTTTAAATGCTACAGTAGAACGCTTTTTAAACTCTGCTCTGTTTCGATTTCGTTTGCCTGTAGCGTGCGTATGCGTAATGATTGGTCATAGGCTGTACTCGCCGATACCCGATACTGCATTTTAGGCAGTATTGGAGGCATTTCCGATACTGGTATCAGTATCGATACAACTCTAGCTGGTAAGTCGATTTTGTTACTTTCAGACAAAGCTGGGCTGGCTGTTTCCAGTCTTTATGCTCAGCTTAGATGAGCTAATCAGCTGCTGGCTACGGTTGGGCGATAATACGGTAATAAGGTATCCCACGGTATCTAAAAATAGCAACGGCATCAGTTTCATTACCGTCATTAAAAATATCTGCCACCCATATAGGCCTACAGTGGCCTGACATAATATTAAATATAATTTATTTAATGTCTAAATAATGACTGTCCAGCACTTATGTATGTGTGGGTTGAGTTTTCAATATAATACTATTACAATTTAAAAATAAAAATAGGCTATAATGTTTCTCATAACTGTTGTCGGGAGATTACATTTGATAAAGTTTTTGGATGTGATGTCGTCACGTGACAGCTCAGACGTGAGAAAGAGAAGAAAAGATGGCAAGCCGCGCATCAAGTGAGTTGGTCCCCAAAAACCCCACAACTTCACAACTTCTGCAAGCAGCAGCAGCAGGTCCAGTTTCCGTTAGAGTCGAGGAGGGAGAAGCGCAACCCGAACCACCGAAAAACAGATGACTGTGGGCAGTCTCCTTCAAAGAAAAGCCAATGCAGTGGTAGGTCCGGTCATACAGGAGCGAGCAGGAGCGAGCAGGAGCAGAGATAACTGCCTGTTGTCGCAAGCCTGTTATTCAGGGAGATGAAGACCTCCTTCTCAGGTGGAAATGTGATGGAGCCAGGCATTTTCCTCTGATGTCGAGGGCTGCCTGAAAGTACCTGTGCATTTGTGCCACAAGCTCTCCGTCAGAGCGCATATTCAGCACCGCGGCCAAAGTTGTCAATCCACTATGTGCCCTGCTCCAGCTGGAAAAAGTAAACATGCTGGTTTGTCTGGCCAAAAACCTTGAATAGTTTTTAAGCATAGAATGCTGCTATAGTTATCATTATACTTTGTTTTTATGTCATTTTCAATGAGGAGTAGCCTGTTCTGATGGTCAAAACAGTTGGGACTTGGAGAGGGTGAACTTTTCAAACTAAAGGTAGGCTCTAAAAAATAAACCAACGAACAGTATTTTCCGTTGCTTCTCAGGATATATATGCCCATTTTCAATCATGCCTTGTTATTTATTGTTCTGTTTTTCTTATTTGATAAGCCCTAGTAGTGTTCAACATAACATTTGCCCCCCTGGGCCAGTAGTTCAGAGTTTTACTGGCCCCTTGTATATTCTTACTGGCCCAAGTAAAGAGAGAGAGAGAGAGAGAGAGAAATGTCTATAAAACTTAATTTCATTTAACTCCATTATACCTCATCGTAGTGTGTGATGGTATATACAGCGGTCCTCACAGAAGCTGATGTATGATGTCACAGCCTCTGTGTACTCATCCACTTCTTAGATGACCTCACAACAGTTTTACAGAACGTTAACTTCTGCCTGTATGAGGGAATCAGGTGGACGGTGTTGTTGTCAGAGTGGCCCAGTGCAGCGCGGGGGACGCCGTGATAGGCGTTGTTAACAGTTGTGTAACAGTGATCCAGGATATTCTGCTCTCTGGTCGGACAACTGTTTGTATTTGGGAAGTTCATGGGTGAGGGTACCTTTGTTAAAGTCGCCAAGGACAATAACTAAGGAGTCTGCTCCACACACAGTAGCCTATCTGGTCGGCGAGCGTGTCCTGTAGCCTACCTCCTGCACGTAGGCTTGCGGTGGGATGTAAACACCGACCAGAATGAATGAAGCAAACTCACAGGGGGAGTAAAAAGGTTTGCAGTTGCTGAAAAAAGAGCAGTGCTGCTGGATCACGTCATTACACCAGCCACTGTTAGTATAAAAACAGATACCTCCACCTTTAGTTTTGCCGGAGAGTTACGTGTTACGATCGGCTCAAAAGTTGGAAGCCTGCCAGCTGCAGCACAGAGTCCGGTATTGATCCACACAGCCATGTCTCTGTGAAGCACAAAACTGCAGGTGTAGAAAAGTATCCGTTTTTCACCATCAGTAGCTGAAGTTCATCCAGTTTACTGGCAAGCGAACGCACGTTGGAGAGAAATATACCTGCATGGCAGCAGTGTGCGATGTCCATGTTGGTGGAGACACACAAGTGCACCAGCACGTTTCCCCCTCCTCCGGTGTTTTACTCCACGAGCAAAGGTGAGGGCACCTTTGGCCAAAAAGCCCAATAAATCCATTGAAGGCTCGAGAAAAGTGGGATAAATATCGGCTGGAGTTGTTCCCCTGACAGAAAAAGCCTTACAGCGTCACTGGCCTGAGCGGGCCTGTGACCTGTCAGTCAACTTGCCCGACATACTTTTTGACTGGCCCCGGGCCATCGGGCCATGGGTCATGTCAAACCCTGCCTAGTACTGGATGCTGTAGAGCTGTGCTTTTAATGTATTTAGTTTATGTTGATAGTAGGGATGTCCCGATCCAGCTTTTTCACTTCCGATCCGATACTGATATTACAGCCTTGAGTTTTGACCGATACCGATCCAATCCAAGCGCGTAGAAATCTTTAAAATGTCTAACATTGAAATTAAAATAGCAGTAAGACTCCACACACTTGTGCTTTGGCCCCCGAATAAATAAAAAATAGATTAACACCACAAAACATTGTTGACATTTAACAAACAATGCAGCCTTTCCTTTTCAGTTATTTTAGTAGTGTCAGTGCCAGCCTGGTGCTGCTGTTTCCTCTGACCAACAGAGGGGACAAAAAACCACACACAATATTGTACAACTGTTTAAACATCCATCCATCGCTCCAATTTCACTAACTGTTGCCAAAACAATGCCGTCAGTGCTCTTTACTTAAACAGTAAGAGTGTAAACCAAATAAAAATATCGCTCTCAAAAAACCAGAGCAGAAAACAAATAGTCAGTTAACTAAATTGACTGCTACTCTTCCTGCCCTCCGTGTGTGTCTGCCGTCTGCATGCTGGCCTGGTGGATTGATAGTAAGAGCGGATCATTGGAATGGACTGCTTGAATCGCAGAGCGCTGGGCTGCTCGGAAAACCTGGATCAGACTCCATGAATCGGATCGGAGTTCTTGGATCAGCATTTTTCCATGCAGTCCGATCCGATGCCGATGCACGTATTTTGCTAGTATCGGCAGCCGATACTGATCCGAATATTGTATCAGGACATCCCTATGTTGATAGGTTCTAGAAATAAACCATCGGACAGTAGCCGCTGTGGTCAGATACGCTGTATAGCACACTTTATCGTTACTGCTGTTGTTATTTATTGATACTTTTTTGGAAGTGGACTGTAGCCCACAGAAAGTGTTATTTCATTCTGTTTGGTTGACTGCTGAGTTTGCACTTTTTTTTTAAATTTAAATATTTATTAATAAAAGTTGTTAATGTTTTACATGTTTTGTTGTTATTTTTTCAGTATTCTTAGGCCTATGTAATGTTTGTTATTCTGTTTCTGAACAGTATAGGCACAAGTCGACATTTTGGCGACTCCCTCTGAGCCCTTTAAAGTGATTTTTAATAAGTCACGGTAATACCGTATACCCCGGGAAAATGTGGGAAAGGTTTAACAGTAACAAAATTTGGATACCGCCCAACTCTACTGCTGGCTTTAGCTCCATTTTGAACAGGCAGACAACAGAGTGCTATCAGTCTTCTCATCTTACTTTTAACAAAAATGTGAATATGTGTATTTCTCGAAATGTTTTAGGGTAAGTATTCTGAAAACTATTCCACAACTATTCATTTAAGGGAAATCTAAATGCAACAGCAGATATTTTTCTTTTTTTATATACTTTTATTAATCCCCTAAGGGAAATTCTGTTTTTACACACATACACTGATACTTTAGGCAATAGGGCGCTTAAGGGTTAAGGCCCTTTTCTGTTTCAACCAAGCAGCAATCTCCTCTGCAAATTAAAACCAACATGGAAGTGCCAAAAACTGCAGTTCCTCTAATGGCAACTTGAGGCTGGGTCCAAAAGTGAGTCAATTCCCAAAGACTGTACTGTATGGGTTTTTTGTTTTTTTTTTGTTAAAATTTTATTAAGGCTTAAAGTTATGTATAATTAGAGGTGTGGCTGCTGTCACAGTTTCACAGCTCCACAGCTCCGTGTTTTTGTCCAGACATGGTCATTTCTGGCTGCAAAAATCCAAGATGGCAACGTCCAAAATGCCAAACTCAAGGCTTCAAAATGGGGGTCTACAAACCAATAAGTAATGTCATGGTGGCTACATCCATTATTTTGTATACAGTCTATGGTTTTAACATGACATTACCCCCAGTGCACAAAGCCAGAACCATCAAGAAATGATTTTGTGAGTTTGGTGTAGAAGAACTTGTCTGGTCAGCAAAGAGTCCTCATCTCAACTCCATCAGCAACAGAGCAACAGAGCAACAGAACAAGACCCTAAAGTCAGAGATTTGCTCCCAGTTAGGTCCATAAATGTTGGGGAAAGCCTTCCCGTCGGAGGCTAGTTTTGCGGTGTGATTTTCAGCATATGGGTTTATCGTTCCAGTGTACATATACAGTTGGGCCTGGGGTATTTTCCTGTTGTTTAGTTGGCAGTCTGATGCTGCCTAGTCACATGGACTTTCCATCAAGAACCACAATTGATATCAGTCTTAGACTTGAACTTGAGATCTTGAAATACATTCCTCTATCAATCCACTATCACTATCATCAATTGTTGCATAGAATATACCTTAAGGTGCAACATTATATATGATCAATATCTACAGTACTGGAGACGATTGAGATGATATAAACCAATCAAAGCCAGTTCTAATGTATCATATTTATCTTTGTTCTGCTCTCTACTCATCGTAATGCCACCTCCCCTGCAGCTTCCTCCTGTCTTGTTTGCCTGTGATGGCATGTCACAGTGGAGGGTGCAGTCATGTCAGGAGCTATGCAGGGTTAAACTCTAGCACTCTCATTCCATGTGGCAATTAGGCAAGCGGGCATTTAGGAGCAACTGGGATTGCTTTAGTCACTCGTGGGAGGTAATTTGCTGTGTTTTATGTAAATGTGACCAAGAGAAAAATACAGTTGATGTGTTCTTCCATCCTACTTTATTCATTTGGTATTCTTTTGTACGCACAGTTTTACATCATTGCCTTTTTCCTCTCCATCACTTCATCTGTCTCTCTGTCACCACAATGTCGACAAGCTTCGTTCTCCACCCACCACTCCTTCTCTTTCTACCTCTCCTGCCCTTCATCTCGCCTTCCCCTTCCATCTTACTCATCCACATTTTTCCAATCTCCCCACAATACCTCTCTTCTACCATACAAATCTCCCTCTTTCTCTCTCCCTTTCTCCAAGTCAGGTGACACCAGCCAGACCACTAATTAGAATTCTGTCACTAAGTAAATGCATTGTGACCGGTGGCTGACAGCTCTGTGTGTGTGTGTGCGTGTCCACGCATGTGTGAGTGTGTGACAGTTTGGGCAGCTTGTTGGCGGTGACGATGGCAGCCGCATGGCATTTTTAACGTGGCAAGGTGCTGCTCTCGCCACTGACCTGACAGTCATTTAAATTACACAGAGGATGGCTGCCGTGTGTGTGTGTGTGTGTGTGTGTGTGTGTGTGTGTGTGTGTGTGTGTGTGTGTGTGTGTGTGTGTTAGGAGAATGAGAGAGGGATTGAGGAAGGACCATTAGTAGCTGTGGGATAATTCACTGACTCGCAGGTTGACTGATTGTGTAGCTGACTGACTCACTGACTCATTGTTGGAAAACAGACAGACAGATAGGCAAGGCTTGTTTACCATGTCAGCTCACCAATATAACTCAAATCTCCTTCTCTCTCATTGACACACACACACTCTCACACACAGAAGCTTTGAGAGAAAAAATATAATGTGAGGAAAGCAGGAGATGAGAGGGGAAAAAATAAAGTAGTAGGAAAGGAGTGTGAAGGAGCTGAAAAACAAAAATGGCTTTTATAGGCTGGCAATCGACCTTTGCAGCTTGATACAGAGATTGACGGTGAGGGAAGGAAGGAATGGATAAGGCAGATAAATCTGTAAACAGCATTCACCTGTCAAAGGTTTTTCAGTCACACTGGTTTTATCCGATTTTTTTCAGAAAGTTCAACATCCACGCTACAACACACAAAAAACCCCTGGTAAAACTCCTCCACGCTTTCTGTCTTTATCAAAGTGATGCTTGTCAAGAGCAAATGTGAATTTTGGATTGTAAAAGCAAGTGAAGATTGTCAAAAATGTGTCACATGACCATTGTGCATAAGCATGTTCACAAACTTTTGTTTTCCAGCATTTTCTAATTCACCCATTCCAATTCAGAGAAAAGCTGTTAAAGTGGATGGAGGAGTGAGATAAAGCCAGAGATGCATTTTAAATGTATCTGCAGTTATGATGCACGATAAAGCATTTTTCTGGCTGAATTTAACAGTATCTTTCTCTCTTTCTGTGCAAGCTGCAAATCTTTACTGACACAGAATTGTACAAATAGTTATATCCATACCTGAGGAAGCAGGCAGATATTGTAACCAGATAAAAAATATTGTACTTTCTTCACTAATCGACTTCACTAATGTGAGGAAATTGAGCTCAAAAAGTCTTTTTACGTGTAAACACATTACTTAATGTAAAAATGTATTCTCAGCGTCTCACAGCAATATTTGCAATGAAGTGGAATGATTTCGTCTTTTGCAGAAATAGGTTTGATGTCTTTAGACTTGCAGGAGTAATAGAAATCCAAGAAAAACCTTGTTAAAATTCTACTAACTGGCTCTCTGCTGGTAAATTTGGAACTTGTTGTTCAGACAGCACAGACAGAGCTTTGATTAATAGAGACTCTTAAGACGTTTGAACCCTTTCAACAGAGGACTGCAATGATGGTAGCCTGATACTCACTGGGACAGACATGCTCTCCACAAACATAACTGAGGGACACAGACTTGTTATACAGTGTGTTTGAGAGTTGAGTTTCTCTATGTGTATCAAGTTGGAAACAGTCTCAATGCAGAAGAGCAGCAGGAGAAGAGCCAAACTATCAAGAGACAGAGGGAGAGACTGTTAATTATTGATTACAGTTGGCTCTCTAACAAATGAACCCACTTGCTGCTCTCTCAGATGCAGAGATTCAGTCTGTGACTGCGCAAGTACTGATCACTCAGTACATCATGAGTGGCTCCCTGTTGCATTTGTGTGCAGAAACAATTCAGATTGTTGGACATTGCGGACAGTTGAGTCTGAACAAGGATTTGATTTGATCTTTGCAGAGTGTCATCATTACAGTTATTTCAGTTAACAGCAAATGCATGTAGAACATGGGAAAACATTTCCAGATTTGCCTTTGTTTCCTTCCTCTGTACCTGATTCCTGCTGTAGCTTGTAAACCATAAACATCTTCAACATTACAATGTTCCCACAGCTGAAGTTAACTGGGCATCATGTTGCTTGTTTTGTATTTGTTACAGGGAATATGCTGATTTTTGTAGCATCAGTGGTAGTGTGAGTGTGGCCTTAAGGTGTGTTCAGACAGAAAGTGAAGCAAATTCAGAGTTTGGCCACTGTACCGTATGTATTTATTTGCCCTAAACAGTCCAGGCACCTACTTTACATTAGCTGTACAGTAAGCCTGCTAGCAATAGTGGCACCCACCATGTCTGAGGGAGTGTGTCTGTGTGGCAGCTCAGCCTCTGTCTTCTGTCATCTCCTTTCAGTCTCTCTACTCTCTTCTCTTTCCATTTATTAATTTCATAAAGCCCCGGGATATGCAAGTACGCATGCTTGCACCTTCATGTCATTGGCAATGGGAACGGACACTGCCAGGGCCAATGGTTGGCCAAAATGTTTTAACTTTGGCAAAAGAATCAATTTACAATACCATTAATACCTCACTATGTAAAAGAAAACAATGTCTAATCAGCTGCTACATGATGAAATGGACCAAAAGAAATATAACTGAAGTAGTGTACAGCAGTACAGAGACTGCTGCAGAAAAATACTACTAATTAGCTTGTAAATCTGACCCACCTAGCAGTAATTTCTTTAAAGGTTAAAGTCCATTCTCATGATTATTTGTTGTGTTGTCTATAGACTGTATATGAAATAGCTCAGGTTTGTTTTAAGGGCCATTTTGTCTATTGTTGTGACATCCACACAGGTATAGACAATAGACTAGCTGGTTATGACAGCTTGAATTGTGCATGTGTGCATATCCATGTCAGTTGGTAGGAACTAAACTCTTTTCAATGATTTGAATTTTAGTTTATTTAAAGAAAAATACATGCATGTTGTTTGTTAAACTATTTGTGTAGTTTTGCATTAGTGGGAAATGTGGTTTAATATTCATTTAAGTGTCTGATATTCACATGTCCTTCTCAGAGCTTGCCATTAGGATGTCAAGATGTACACTTGCAAATGCCCCTCCATTCTGGAAGAAAAAGAAAATTAGAAAATTAAGCGTATCAAAGAAGGGGGCTAGAATTTTATTGTGAAAGACAAAGTGTGGTACAGTGAAAAGGGAGAGAAAGAGAGAGGTGAACAGAGTAGACCCCTACAGAATAGTCCCTTGAAGGAAAACAGCGCTCAGTGTCACCACCAGCAGACAAGCCACAATGACAGCAGCATGGTAAAACACCTCTAATGCACCTCTATGGGTTTTTACTGCTTCTCGTATAGCAGCAAGGACACACACATGACACATGACTGCACACACGTACATACAAACACACACACATAAGCCAAGGATGGGGACACTTGAGATTCACGTTTTTGTTTTTCAGTGGGGCAACATGCCTCAGTACAAACTCACGCACATAGTGTGGATATTTATTATTCACGCTTTTGTTTTGCACACAGACAACATGCTTGCTGGAGAGGGGAGGGGAGAGGGATGGAGGGAGGCAGAGAGATAAATAACAGTGATAAGTCTTGTCTTGTCAGAGGAGAGGAGAAGGGCTGAGTGACATACGATTGGTCTCCCGGTCGTGAAATATGCATGGCTTTTTCAGCAGCCAGAGGAGAGGAGAGGAGTTAATTTAGGCCTCTCGCTATGCTCGGGGTAATTAAAAGAGATGATCGATAGTTTCCCCCCCGTGACTGATAACAACCGCCACACACACACACACACACACACACACACACACACACACACACACACATACACACACACACACACACACACACAGAGGCAAGCAAGCAAACATACAAGAAAGACACTGACAATGCGCAGACAACTGCACCAAGTATACATGCACATCACACTTGCAGAAGCGCACAAACAAACAGGGAATAAAGAAACAATGAATGTGTGTACAGAACAATGAAACCCATCACAGTGTCAGATTATTGACAAAAATGTACAGTTTTCCTTTGTACGCATTGAAGTAAAATTTTTGATTTTATTAGGTCTTCCGATATATCCGATGATGATTTTTTTGTGTTGTGCACACAAAAATGGCCAGCCCATAAGACACCATAAATACGTATAAGTAAAACCCATAACTTTCCTAATCAAACTCCAAGACCTTCACGTCTACAACAAAACACATGACTGACTGTGAAGAAATAAGTATTGAAACCATAGACGTAGAATGAGAGTAAAACTGACATTCACATGGAAATCAACATGGTAGGCTCGACACAGTAGTGGCCATTTTTATGTGCACCACTGCCATTGCAACCGTTGTGGCAGGCTAACATCCATAGAAACTTCCATTTAATCCAACAACTTGCAGCAAGACGCAAACTCACTCAGGTGAGGTTTTGCAGTAGCTACCAAATGGGCAGTGGAGTAGTGTAAATAAGCAAGGAGACTTGTCATAACAAGGCCTCATGGCAATTGAAAGGTAGTGGGTATTAATCATAGAAATAGAATGAAGAGAAAGGACATTGAACTTTTTGCCATGGTCATTTGACTAGTTCAGTAGAAATTGGTGGTTGTTGGTAGTTGTTACGGTGACAACTGGCACACGTCAGAGGGGCAGTTAAATCTGTCATACTCACCAGTTTGAGAACTTCACACAGTTAGTAGATGTATTTACAATCACAGTGTTAGGGGTATCACGTTACAAACTAAGTACACGGATTACTTTTATGTTGTAATGAGTGACGTAACGTGTGTTGTTATCGTTTGTTTCATTTTTTGCCATTAATTTCATTTTTTGTTGAAACATGATGCAACGCTGCTGTAGCTCCCTATGAAGAATAAGTGACACCCATTGCTCAGCAATAGGGATGGGCATCAATTATCAATTATTTATGACTGATCATTAAGGATTTTGATCCATCACAAATAAATAATAGCAAAGCTAGCGCGTACTTACTTCTGCATCCCCGCAACCTCTGTCCTCTCAGAGCAGGTGTTTTCAGCGGCTGGATTGACCATCACCAAGCTTTGATCGCGTCTTACCCCTGAACATGTGAACATGCTGACCTTCCTAAATAAGAATGAGTAGGCTGAGCCACTTTTTACCTTTTACAAATGGATGTTATTGTTGGAGTACACCAGAGTTTGACAGTCATCCTGTTATCCCGTTTGTGAGTACTAAGAAAAAAGAAAAAAAAAATCCTGTTTGTGAGTCACGTGAACTGTTCTTTTATTGGCTTCACATGCTACAGGTGCAATGTTTGCTTTTTTTTTTAAATTAGGCTTCCATACTAGGCTATATGCACAAATAATTTGTTTTAAGTTTTGTGGCTCGATTCTTAATTGCGTGAGCCTGACATGCAATGTGTTGTCTTAATTTGAATGTGAAGAATAGGCCTAACGTTATACCTCTGTCTGAACTTCAGGCTCATGCCCCTGTGGCTGACTCTGTTTAAATTTAACTTTATATTTTATTCTCTGCCTTCACTTTTTATTTATTGAAATTAAGTTTAACATTTTACTGTTTAAGATTTTGTTTGACTGTCTGGGTGTTGATTGTGTCTCAGTTTCAGTGTAGTCTGCATGCCTAATATGGCTTGTGGGGGCTTTGGGAAACAGAGGTTTAAGCCCAAGTTTAAAATTGTTTTCTGAACAAGTAAAATAAAGATTCTATTGAAGAAAACATGCTTTATTTGTTATTTCTACCATAGGCATCATTTTGATGGAGAAAAAGCTTATCAGTTAATCGATAATTGATCGTTAATTTTTGTGATGATCGAATTATGAATTTTGATCGTTTGCCCATCCCTACTCAGCAGACAGCTAAGAGGCAGAGAGAGACAGCAAGATTATGTCTCACCTCAATATCTAGTTCATTCAGGACCACTTTAGTCAAAGTAAACTTTATTTCCATTTGCAGTGTTATATTTGCCAGTATGGCTCTGTTCTAGGGCCTCTCTGCCTTTCTCAGGCCTATGCAGATAGCCTCTTCCCTGCGCCTACATGGAAAGCCTAAGGATGAAAGAACACACCTCTCCGCTCTACTGCGTGTCCTCGTGGAAAGCCTAAGACAGAGAGCACACATCCCTGCCCTTCCACACCTCTCTGCATTGAATTCGCCAAATTTCTTGAATTTCAAAGCTATCTTTAAGACATCATAGTATTTGGAATACAGATTAAAATGGGACTTCCCTGTAGATAAATGTAACATAGGTTCAAGACCCAAAATTACTGACATACTGAATGATGAATTTGAATTGCCATTTTCTTTTTCCTAATATAAACGCCCTTTAATTTCTCATTTAAACACCTTTCATTCTTAAATGTTCAACAATTTCTGTTAAATAACGCTAAGTTAGGCCTATGCTCAGTGTGGGCATATAATTGGGGTAACCTTTTTTTTGGGCAATTAGTTCACAAGAAACTAAGCCAAGCCAAATGAAACACTATTATATAATGCAATCCACTGTCCCTTGCAAGTGTTTCCTTTCTGTATTATCCCCCCTAAAATTAAAAATCCATTTTGAATTCATGCTGCTGTTTCAGGATGTTGATTTGCATTCTTTAGTCTCTGATAACAAGGCAGGGAAGAAGAGAGCTCAGTCCTCCAATCTCTTCCATAAACAGGCACTCTGTCATCAATATTGTAGAGGAATCCATACTGCAGGACTAGAAGACTAATTAGAGCCAGCTCTAAATTATTTAACTCCCTCTGATTTTATTGATTTGTCAGTTCAGAGCTGCGACTCAGAGCTGTAAAATTGACTCTGCTGAAAGAGACATGCTCGTCTGCTGGTTTATGGCTGTCAGCACATGGACGGGGACAGAGAGTGATGTACTAATACAGCTGCTACACACATGTAGACACACACAACAGCAGAAAACAGTCGTACATGTGGACCTAAGCACACATGCTAATGATACAGCCGGAATCAGTGGATAATGTAGTAAAACCATAAAGTTGCAGCATTAACCGGCTTAATTAACAGCCCACCAATTAAACACTCCCTTGTACTGAGCACACACCCAAAAACACACACACATATAAACTAATTACGTATCTCTCAATTAACACAGATCTCCATGTGGAGTGCATAGAGCCCTGGGGATCCAGTTAGCCACCTGTTACTAATATTTCAACTCGGGCATGATAACATCAGTACACACACACACACACACACACACACACACACACACACACACACACATTCCTCAGTACTGGCCTTCAATCAAAAGCACAAACAGCACTAAACACCAGCGCACTTCAAACAGGCCCGACTCATCTGGCTTGTTGGATGTTTGCTGAGTTGGTTAAATGCCTAATTGGTTAATTGCAGAGGGATTATGTTCAGATGACTGGGAATCAATTGACCGGGCATGCACATTAGCACGTATGATTGACAGAAGAGGGAAATGATCTCATAGGCTGCGAAGCAAATCAGGAGCAGCGATTAACCAATCAGAGCAGATGTCAATTGATCTCACAGGGCCTGGAGGTGAGCTGTAGCTTATGACAGTAATTGTCAAATAAATGTTATTAATGGAACACCTTGATGTGCTCCGGATTGATATTGAGTGATTTTTAATGTTTTGATGTATGCATTGATTTTGAAGTGCTGCTTGGAAATGATGTTCTTCTAATGTATTCAGATAGGAAAGAAAAGGAAACACATGAACAACTGACATGGCAAACTGACTACATCTTATTGCAAATGACGCACCTTGTTGCCCGTCGATGCCCTTTTTAATCCTCATTTAGCAGTTGGGGATTCAGTGCCCTGCTCAAGGGCATCTCAGCTGTACTTGTTGGGAACAGGGATACCTTTTTATTTTACACTCATAGATTTCCTGAGCAGGCTCAGTGATTTGAAAGGAGCCTATGATTCTCTATTTTCATGTTCAGTTTCCCCTTAAGTACATATTTTTTTATATTCTAAATAGCACTTCTAAAAGCTACGGTATATGGATGAATTCTGTCTCCGCAAGTGTGTGCTGCTGTTTGCTCGTGTGTATATAATGTATGTGCATACATGTTATGTGTCACACTTTCTGACACACCTGATGCCCTGGACATTCGTGGGTGTAGGTGCTCAATAAGGTTTAAGTTCACAGGTTTATGGTTCATGGTTCATGGATCAAACAGGGAGCTAATAGTTGTGTCTGCCAAACACAACAGGCTCCAGCTGTGGTCTAATGTCAAAATGACAGACAGACACTCTTTAGTTTTAGTCTAGTACAAATATATTATACACAGTGGCTGAGATAAAGAGGCACCCCACCAATTTTATTGTAAATATGCTGGTTTGCTAACACAAAGCAAGTGTTGTAGTTGCCTTATTCTAACCATACCTTACTAACAATTTCTTTGTTCACAACTTTACCTTCAAACCGTACCTATACTGTAGTTGCCATGTGCAAATATTCTAGGAAGCAAGATTTCTAAAAATGTTGGCACTAGAGTTGGGTTGATTTTAGGTTTTGCTGGTCCGGTCCAGTGTACGAACTCTGGTTTGATTTCATGCTCACTGGCTGAACCAGCATTTGTCATTATGACAAGTTCTGGCAATGTAAAAACAACATCCTACATCAACAACCTGTGCCTATGGCATCACAACACTAAATCCAAGTTAAGCAATATGGCAATGTGATAAATATAACATTATGTTTATAAATGGTCTAAGGGAGCCACTAGTGTCTTACAGGCTGTGTGCAATTTAGTGCTGAGCCAAGGCCAATGTTGGCAACATGAAGGAGATCAAATTGTAGTAGGGGTGTGAGGAGGGATGGGTTTTTTTGAAAGTTTGTGTTTTCTGGGGTGATGAGATGAGACATGGAGTTTCTCAAGAAAACTAAAACTGCACCAGTATGGCAATATTTTGGATTTGAGGCCAATGAAAGAGGTGTCTTAACTGGCTGCAGAGCTGTGAGCTTGTGACGCTGTGTTTCCATTTATATCTGTTGCTCACTTTGAAAGTGCTGCAATGGATGAACAGTGGCTGATACATGAACTTTATAAATGGAGGAAAACAAGAGGTAGGCTCCTCACCCATCTTTTAAGTGGTTACGTCTCCAATCTGATCTCGAGTACACAGCTGATAGCTATGTGGTTTGTTTACATGACATAACAGTAGTGGATGTTTCATGGATTCAGTGTGGACAGAGAGCTCCAGTGCTACACAATATTCAGATACTAATTGTTTGTTAGGACATGTTGTCAGTATGTTCCCTTCAGGAGCAACGGCTGAGTCAAGTGGGGCACCTGGTAAAAGTCGGTATACCGGTCCTGTCCATTGTTTGGTTGGTTCGAACATTTTTACACTGCCCAACCCTTGTTGGCACTGGACATTAAAAAAACAAAACATTTTTATCGAACTAAACATGTTTTTTGTTGTTGTTGTTGTTTTAAGAATTCAATTTTGACTTTTTTGTCTGTCTCTGTTCTTGAGCTTTCAGACTGTGACAACTTCCTGTTCACAGACTGGAGGTGTGGATAGTGAGGCAGGCAGGGTCCACTGAAATGATAGCATTTTGGAATCCAGTGTTTTTGGAGCTAGACTCATAATGGAGGCTAAAAGATAAAACTGAAAAACAGACAAATACAGAAAACAGAAAAATGCCAAAAGTCATAAACAAATCAACAAAATTTTGTAAGATGTTAAAAACTGATAAAGAATTGAAACACTCAATAAGAATATTAAAGCTAAAATACGCTTATTTTGCTCATTACTACCCATTGGTCGACTTTAGAAAATGTGCATCTGGTTGTTTATCCCTGTTTTGTGTCTGCGGGACACTTTGGTTGTATAACTCACTTTTGTTATTTGAAGCATTTTTGTTTGTGATTGTGACGTGTACAGTGTTCTCAGGTTGGACACTGATTTGCCTAAATTGTGAACACTCCAATTCTGATATGTCCAGTGTATTACAGTTGTCAGGAATCCCTAAATGACAGAGAGCTGTGGCCCCTGACAAATTCAGCAGCCAACACAACAACAGCAGATGCTTCAGATGTAGGACGATTGCAGTCAATCCATCACTCTCCAATCATTTATCAAGCTCTCCCTGTTTACTCTTCCCCTCTCTCTGTTTTTCTGTCTCCCTCCTTCACTCTCTTTCTCTTCATTTATCAAACTCTCCAAACCAAAAGAAAATCAGCGGACCCTGAGGAACACCTGCAGTGACATCAACCATCAAACACACACACACACACACACACACACACACACACACTAAACACTTGCACATACACGATGAAAAAAAAGAACATCTCAACAACAAAAGAATTTCATTTCTAACGTCTGTGTCAATCAGCAGCAAAGAGATGTGACTATTTTTCACTTAGCTGAAACAGTGGCAGCTGTGCAGATGCTGTGGTATGTGTGTGTGTGTGTGTATGTGTATGTGTGTCAGGGCTGACTGGACACAGATTAGAGGTGGCGTTAGAGGCCACTCCCTCATTGAGCAACAGCCAGAGTGTGACTGCTGTCCCTCTCTATTACTCTCTCTCTCTGCTAAGCCCACTGCAACAGCCATTTCTTTCTTTCTTCACTTTTTCCATCCTCCATCACCTCCTTTCTTCCTTGTTGTGGTCATGTATCCATGCCCGTTCTTCCATCCATCCATCTATCCATCTCTTTTTTCACCTCCATTTCTCCATCTGTCCAGGGCGTCCAAGGCACAAAGCTGGGCAGAACAATAGATGGATTGGACCAACCTGAGCAGATCTGAAGTAAACCTGATTAATAATAGTGGTTGCAGACACCAATTTTCTTTAATTTTTTTGGCAGATCTTAATTTCAACTTTGCTCACACCATTATATGAAATCCAAGTTTCAGGCACTGTTGTAGAGTGTTAGCTGTGTTGTTGGTCATGATGGGTCAAGCAAATGTGTTGTCATACTATCAGTGACTGCTCTAACAAATACTACTACTGCATTTACCACAGCTGAGGGTGAAGGTTTGGTTTTTAAAAGTTGGGGGACACAATAAAATAGGAAGTTCTAGTGTCTTTTTAAGAAGATGGACAGCATGATTATTGCCTGAGCTTTGACACTCAGA